>CM044312.1:103188257-104511252 GCA_024291935.2 Okapia johnstoni
ACAGCAAAGCTGGCAGGGATGCTGGGGAGATGGGTGTGAGCCCAGAGGAGGACATGGGGAAGCCAAGGTGGGCTGATCAGGAGAAGAGAGGAGCCGGGGTCAGTGGAGCAGGCCATGAGCCCTGGTTCCCGCGTGGAGCCCACCAGGCCAGCTCTGCCCCCTCCCTGTTGTCCCAGGTGGACCCGACACCTTGTCTCACGCTGCTGCCTCCTCCTGACTTATTCTCTGATGACTGTTATTACTTAGATGATTATTCTTAGGTGAGGTGTTATTTCTTCTGGGAAGCTCTTCTCGGCGCCCCTGCCTGGGTTCGGTGGTACTGTGTCAGGCCCCTTAGCTGTGCCCTCTGGGCAATGAGCCCATGGGCTCCCTGTGATTGCGTTTGCCTGCTGATCAGCATCTACCCAGCATATGGGGAATGGAGCCCGGGAACTGCTGGCAGATGCTTGGTGGATGAATGTGTGACCACATGTCAGCGGCCCTCTTGGACGCAAGTCTCTGTCCCCTGGGACTCTTGCATGAGCGTGGTTTGTGAATTTTACGCTGACATCCTGGAGGGAACATGTGGCCATGGCAGGCAGTGCCCGGGCCCAGGTGTCCCTGAGTGGCTATATGGGACTGGAGGACACTGTGGAGAGTTGCTCCAGGCTCAGTGCAGGCGTGGCCACATCTGCCACAGACAGAGTGATCTAGGGACTGGGGCAGTTAACTAAGGGTGTGGGCAGCAGAGGCTGGGGCTTTGGGAGGAGAGGCTCATTTGAGGCAGGACCCAGCATGTCAAGTGTTAGTGTTAGTTGCTCAGTCGTGTCCGACTCTGCAACCCCATGGACGCAGTCCGCTAGGCTCCTCTGTCCATGTGATTCTCCAGGCAAGAATATTCTGGTGGGTTGCCATTTCCTCCTCCAGGGGATCTTCCTGACCCAGGCATCAAATCCAGGTCTCCTGCATTGTATACAGATTCTTTGCCATCTGAGCCACCAGGGAAAATGTCAACTTTGATCTCACATTAAGTAGAATCATGATGGCTGGGGCAGGAGAAGGACCAGGGCTTCCAGACCAAATGGGCTGGGGTCCAGTGCCTGCAGACATGGGATGGCTGAGGGACGCCCTGAGCTGTACAGAGAGGCTGGAGCTCATAGCTATTTCCAAGTGAGAGGATGAAATCAGTGAGGCATGGACACATGGGTGCTTGGCATGTACTAGTCCTGCTCCTGCATTCTGTTATGAGGGCAGGTTGAGTATGGGTGACCCTGCACACCAAGGGGACATCATTCCACAGCTTATAAAGAGCTGTTTGTAGCGAAAAAAGGGTAACTTAGGGTCTAACACAGGCTTAGCTTTGATCCACTCACTCATCTCTCTTTGGTAATACCTTCTTAAACCCAAGAATTAATGAATCTTTTAGTGACAGAGCAGGGGAGAGGAGTGAGGCTGGCTGGGGAGGCAAGGTGAATTCGTTTTATAAATGAAATCCCAGTTGACATGTGGGTTTATTTTTTTCTTTAAAGAAAATCTGTTTCCAGTTAGAGATGTTATGAGTGTTGTTGATGCTGTCAGATATGGAGGATTATGCACCTTGACTTCCCTTTGGGTGGCTGACAGATAGTCTCACATGTGGAGCTCGCTCTCTAAAATGTGGTTGCTTATCTGACATAGTGGACCCAGCCACACATTAAAGCATAATTATTTTACTGTTTTATAGTCAGCTAATGTAATGGCTTTAAAATGAATTAAACATTCATTAGTACCTGAATTTCGGAGAAGGCAATGGCACCCCACTCCAGTACTCTTGCCTGGGAAATCCCATGGACGGAGGAGCCTGGTGGGCTGCAGTCCGTGGGGTCGCTAAGAGTCGGACACGACTGAGCGACTTGACTTTCACTTTTCCCTTTCATGCACTGGAGAAGGAAATGGCAACCCACTCCAGTGTTCTTGCCTGGAGAATCCCAGGGACGGCGGAGCCTGATGGGCTGCCGTGTATGGGGTCGCACAGTCGGACACGACTGAAGCGACTTAGCAGCAGCAGCAGCAGCAGCAGCAATACCTGAATTTATATGTATTTTGCCATTCTGTACTGCATTTGCTAAATTAATATAGCACACTTGAGTCACTTCATTACCGATTAATTTCTAATTTTTATATTTCATTTCAAGAAAACCCAAGCATGTCATATTTAAGCATGACTAACATTCAAACTTCATCTCTACTTTCCTTATTAAGTTGTCACTCCATTCTGTAGTGACAGGCCCAGAAAAGTTACAAACGCCAGCCAATAGGGTATTGGGATAAAATGGGCCAAAACGGGCAAGTCCTCCTCTTCTGTCACACAGAGGGAATACAGTCAGATCTGTTACAATGACTGTTGACAATGAAGTAGTGATTTGTGTGTCACAGAGTTAAGTTCAGCAACACTATGAGGAAAGTAACATTTTTGTCCTTTGGATCTAGTACTTGAAATACGTTAGAAAAGTCTGCCTGGGTGTGTAGCTTGACGGCTCTTAAACCAAAAGGGACCTCGTAGTCACCTTTGACCTTCTGGTTTCCCAAACTGGCAAACAAAGGTCCAGAGAGTGTGAGTGACTTGCCCAGGGCCTGGGGTGTGGGGGAGAAGTCAGAGTCCCTCTTCAGTGGACAAGCACATGGGGGTTCTGGGCTGACCAAACAGAGAAGAGGGTCCAGATGGGGAGATGGGCCAGGCATGGGGGTGGTCTGATGTGACCACATGCTGGAAGAATGCCAACAGCAGGTGGGAAGAGCCAGGACTGGTGGAGGGGGCAGGTCTGCAGAGGCCAAGTGAGGTGCAGCAGGAATGGGCCTGGAAGGTAGGGGACAGAGGTTAACATTTCCGGGCCTCCTGGGCAGCTGCAGGACAGTGTCAGCGGTGGGGCAGCTGCATCTCCAAAACAGAGGGTCCATTTGTTCTCAAGGCTTCCCTGGTGGCTCCAACGGTAAAGAATCTGCTTGCCATGCAGGAAACTTGGATTTGATCCTAGGGTTGGGAAGATCCCTTTGGAGAAGGAAATGGCAACCTACTGCAGTATTCTTGCCTGCGAAACCCCATGGACAGGGGAGCCTGGCAGGATCACAAAGCGTCGGACATGACTGAGTGACTAAGCACACACACATTTGTCCTCAAAGATACATGCTGGATGCTTCATATACCTTACCTTATTCATTTTCCACTTTAATAAGAGATTACTTATATTTTTAACAATAATATGTTGGCCTTTCAAAATCAGAAAAATAGCAAGATTAATGAGAAAATATAAACTAAGGTGGCTCTGGGTGGCCTGCTTCTGGAAAGTGTGACTTTGGGTCTATTCTATGCACTCTACCTTGTCTACAGTTCAAAACCATTTTAAAAAAAGAATTTTTGAGAAACAATGTAAAAATGTAAGAAGCAGGACTGTTTTTTCTCTTTCCTATGTGAAAGTGACAGAAGTTTTGTTACTCATGAGAGTACATTTCGTCTTCTGGAACGTGAAGACAGAAGCACGTGTGCAGCCAGGGCTGGGCGCCTGCAGATGCGCTGGGTTTGCGCATGCGCAGTGGAGCCCTCCGTGATTCCGCTGGGTGGGTCTCGAGGCTGCGCTGGGCGGGGTTGCGAGCAGAGCAGCCGGAAGGCAAGATACTTGTAAGTCCTGAGAAGACAAGAGGTCAGGAGCCCCGGGAAGGAGCCGAGAGAGAGTGAGATGGAGCCACAGGTTCCTTCACCAGCCGCCTGCTTTAGGAAGAGCGCGTGGCTCAGGGTGGAGGCGAGTTCGGGGGAGGGAGTGGCGAGGGACAGGCCTGTCAGGGTGTTGCCCTGTCCCGGGCATGACCTTGGGGGCTCTGGACAAGGCACAATGTCCAGAGGTAGTTTGAGAGTGTGACTGGTAGAGAATTCTGTATGAATCTGAATCATTTTGTGAGGAGCCAGGCGGTACTGATGGCTTCCCAGGTTTTCTCTGCAGAAAACCAGTCTCTGACGAAGGACGTATTGTGTGCCGCTCTGCACTGTGAGCAGGGCCTGGTGAGGCCTCTGCTGTTATCTGCCCTGCGAGGGGTCACTCTTGTGCATGACCACTACCAGGTTTGGCATCCTTGATGTCTCAGAGACCTTCCTGTTCCTCATGACTGGCCCATGCAGGAGAGTTTCCAGCCAGGCTTGCTGGCTTGGTCCTAAAGACAAGGGACCATGGTGTGTGGAGTGGCTGGCACAGGCTTGGGAGAGCTGGTTGTTAAATGTTTAAGAGTTTTGCAAGCTGGTTCTTAAACATAGACATCATTAAGAATCAAATTATATATGGTAAATAAAGTTGAAAACAAAGACACTAAACATTCAAGATTCCTCACTTCCTAATTAGTTTAGCATGTTTTACTCTTGTCTGAGATTTGCGCTCTTTTATCTGTACATTGGGGATGCTACTGCTTGTCTCTTCCCCATCCTGTGTTCAGTGATGTCATGTTGCCTGTTTGAGTAGGTCACGTTGAGAGTCTGGCAGGCAGAAGGGACACGGGGGCAGAGGAAAAAAGCCATGTGTGCCTGAGTCCTGCCACCAAGTAGGAAGTGAATAGTCTGGTCTGATGGACCACCCAACCCCACCCTCGCCAGGCCTCAGATGGACAAGACTCCGGCCATGGCCTCATGCTCTGAACACTGCTGGTCCCAGGTTTCCCCTCTTCCTTGCTCTGCAATTCAGAGGTTCCGTATGGTGGCCCCTTTAGGGGACTGCTTTTTGGTGCTCAGATCACATGCAGAGAAGTTCATTTGTGCCCAGGAAACCCCAAGGCAGGGACTCAGAGCCCAGGACTCTCTACTGTGATAGCTCAGAATTCTTCACATTTAACTTGCTTGGAACACACATTTGTTAGTTCTCTAATCATCTGAACAATTCATGACTTGCCTTTGTGAGAGTGATCAGTGGCAGTTTTGAGAAAGATATTTAGAAGTGTTATTAAAATATTATGTGTTCTCTCAGCCTTAGCACCATCTTTTGAGAAACCTCTGTGCCATGAGAGTGAAGTGGAGGAAGAAGCCAATGTGTAGGCTGAAGCGCAAAAGAAAAAGGATGAGGCAGAGGTCCAAGCAAACTTAGACACCCATGGAAGCCCCAGAGGGAAACAAGGGAAGCCGGAGGCCAGGGACGCTGGGACAGATTGAGGACTGCATGCTACCATCTAGAACTTGTCTCAGTGGATCTGGGACTTTGAATGGTCTCCATGGTCATTCTGATCTCCTCAACCACCTTTGAGAGACTCATCTTGCTTGTATCCAAGCAGTCTCTTTTGGTCTTTTGCCCTGGACCTGTGATATTATAGACTAGTTCTCTTCTCAGTTGTGGCTGAATGTAACGTGTACAATAAATCATCTCTTTTGCTGTCTTAGCTGAAGGAAAAAAAGAATAGTATGTGTTGATTTACATGAGATAGGGGCTTCCCTGGTGGCTCAGTGGTAAAGAATCTGCTGGCCAACGCAGGAAACTAGGGTTCAATCCCTGGGTCAGGAAGAGTACCTAGAGAATGAAATGGCAACCCACTCCGGTATTGTTGCCTGGTAATCCCATGGACAAAGGAGACTGGCAGACTACAGTCCGCGGGGTCCCAGAGAGTCAGACGTGACTGAGCATGCATGAGTTACATGAGTTGCCTTCCCCAAATTGCCACAACCTGGGACTGTGCTTGCAACATCAGGAAGAACTGGGAGATGAAATAAATCAATTCTGATGATATACAGCAGAACTATATTTAACTATATTTAAAATGGATAACCAACAAGGACCTACTGTATAGTACAGGGAATTCTGCCCAGTATTATGTGGCAGCCTGGATGGGAGGGGAGTTTGGGGGGAATGGATTACATATATATGGCTGAGTCCCTTTGCTGGTCACCTAAAACTACCACAACATTGTTAATTGGCTATACCCCAATACAAAGTTAGAAGTTTTAAGTGTGGAAGAAAAATGATATACAGCAGAACTGCCGAGTCCAGGGAAGTGTGTATAGATTTATATGTGTGTCTGTACAAATAAACACATGTGATTTTCTGCTTTTGGGGTCATTTTACATTTTAAATTAAGTTGTATTTGTCAGTTTTATGAACTATAGGTATTTTACATTCTTATTAATTTATAGGTATTATATATTTTGTAAAATGATCAGTCTTTTATACAGCTGTTTATGCTTGTAAAAGATGCTGATAACGTGTCCATTGAGTCTTAAGAGTCAGGGCCTAGACCAGGGATTCTTCCATGGGGCTTCTCCAAGCACCCACTTCCCCTGCCAAAGAGTGGCCTGGCACCTTCCTTGAAAAGTGTCTGTTTTCAGGCCAGGAGGTCGTGTGTCACACTCTCAGCTGGGCAGTGCTGGTCCTTGCCATGCCCTTGTGTCCGCTGGGTAAATGGCGGAGCCAAGCAGAGCAAGGCTCTCCTGGTTCCCGGCCAAGTGCTCCTTCCAAGGCCTTGCAATATGCACCCAGGCAGTTGGGCAGGATCAGACATTCTCCGTTTCCTCTGCCCTGTTTCCTTAGAGTGAGGACAGTAGACTGACAGCCCATGTGATGCTCGGCAAGGATGCTTGCGTGTCTGGTTGAGCTCATGCCAGCAGTTTCCAACTGCATCATGACTGTGTTTTCTAGGAATTGGAAAAGATATGGACCTCGCCCCATCAGCTAAGCTGTGAAGGCCTTCGCAGGAATCTCTCCAGAGCCTTGGAAAGCTTCAGGAGCAGTTTGGAAGATGCCAGCGAGCAGGACTGTGAATGCCAGCCTGGGCCGGCCTCCAAGCCACACACGTATGCCCTGGCGGGGCCCCTACCGCCTCAGTCTCTCTCTTCATAAGGGCGATGTCATGCATTAGTAAATTATGAATCTCAGGCAATAATGTGTAACACACACCGTTAACATATACATTAATGCATATATTTTCTCACCCACACCAAAGTTACCCATGACTTTAACTTTTGAAATTGTAAGTTGTAGAAGCAATGTTAGTGCTGAGGCTGGCTTTATTGGGGATCACGAAATTGAATCAAAATGTCAAGATTCAAGGTTACAATATGGCAGTAAAGATGTTCTGTAGGGTCAGTCAGTGATTTTCCAAAGCACCTTCATATTGGATTAATTTTGCTCTGTGTTCTCAAAGTGTTGACCCTCAGAAGAGGAAGTCGAGGACTTGTATTCTGCCAATGACTTATTCCCGGAAGAAATGGTGTTCCTCTGGCTTTTTGGTGTCCTCATTTCTCGTGCATCCCATGGTCCACCCTAACTGTTCTTTCTGCGTTTATGAGAAGCCATTTGTTGTGTATCCTTCTTCCCCTGCCTCCTCCTGCCTGGCAGGGGTGTCATGATATTAATGGGTCTTCACACACAGACCCATCGTGCGTCCAATTATCTGAGAAATTTTAGGGAAATGCCGTCTTGTTATCTAGCTCATTTCCTGGGAACTGAGGCAGTGTATTCAACCAACATCGTTCCTGGGGTTTTATCTTGCCTAAATTAGCTTTAATTTTCTGCCGTTTTAGGTTGGCCCAAAGCCTGGAGAAGATTTTATTGTTGTCTGGGAATCCCATAATGACTTTTCTTAGCAATTTCACAGTAGCTGAGGGTGAGTATGTAGCTCCTCCAAGTGTGCTTGATTAAAAATTAAATTTAGTTTCTCACACAAATATATCATTAAAATAAAACATGTAAAGGGTGAGTTATGACATCTATATGTGGTAAATAGCAATTTAGAGCCTGGCTGCTCTGATGTATTTGGAGCTGAGAAGAAAGTCCTAGAATCCTGGGTACCAAAACGAAGAATGGGTGAGAGACGCTTCTGTGGTCTAGGGGTCTCCCTGGACGTCTCCCTGTCTTACAGATCCTGAAGCCCCCTTGCATCAGCATGTCAGGTCCGAAGAATTCTGGCAAATCTCTTGTTAGGAAAAGTGAGATGAGTAGATATGTGGAGAGAAGTGAGTTTCCTTGGTCACTGTTCCCTTGGCGGGGAACACCTCTTTCTAGAGTAAAATTTAAAATGCACAGGTCTTGGAGGAAGCAACTGAGCAGAATTGCCACATAATCTGGGGTTTTGTTTTACTTCTGATGCAAATGATCGCAGCTCCCCCATGGAAGAGTAACGTATGACTTTATTTGGTGCTTGTTATGGGGGATGTAGTGGAAGAACAGTCCTTGCCAGGTTTTCATATCAGATCTTGTCTCCACTACTTCAGTCAGGAGTAGCCCGAATATTTACTATTATAAGATTTCCTTCCTTCTGATTATCTTTCAGATATAAAAGTAAAAGATTTGATGCAGAATATCAGCAAGTTAACTGAAGAGCTCGGATCTTCTCTGCACGTCTCAGATGGAACCATCAACAGCATTTTAGAAGCAAACATCTCCCACTCAAAGGTGGGGTTGCTGCTTCTGTCTTCATGGCTGGAGCTGTTGGCCTCCTGTGGTCCTTCCCCCTACCCCACGGCTGGGGGTCCTCTGTGAACTGTGTGTGTGTATTTGTTAATTGCTCATTCGTGTCTGACTTGTTGTGATCCCCTGGACTGTAGCCCGTTGGACTGTAGCCTCCTCTGTTCATGATATTCAGCCAAGAATACTGGAGTAGGTAGCTGTTCCCTTCTCCAGGGGATCTTCCTGACCCAGGGATCCAACCTGAGTCTCCCACATTGCAGGCAAATTCTTTACCATCTAAGCCACCAGAGAAGCCCCTGAACCATATAAATGGAGCCAGAAGGGAGATCACAGAACATGCAGGCAACCCAAGGGCATCATGATCTGCTGCCAAGGCCTTAGAGTCTTCAGTTTCATAATAGTGTCTTTACCCGAGTTCGGTTCAGTTCAGTCCCTCAGTTGTGTCTGACTCTTTACAACGCCATGGACTGCAGCGAGCCAGGCTTCCCTGTCCATCACCAACTCCTGGAGCTTGCTCAAACTTATGTCCATCGAATTGGTGATAACCATCCAACCATCTCATCCTCTGTCGTCCCCTTCTCCTTTTGCCTTCAATCTTTCCCAGCATCAGGGTCTTTTCAAATGAGTCAGCTCTTCACATCAGGTTTTGGCCAAAGGATTGGAGTTTCACCTTCAGCATCAGTCCTTCCAGTGAATATTCAGGACTGATTTCCTTTAGGATGGACTGGATCTCCTTGCAGTCCAAGGGACTCTCATGAGTCTTCTCCAACACCACAGTTCAAAAGCATCAATTCTTTGGCACTCAGCTTTCTTTAGGGTCCAGCTCTCACATCCATACATGACTACTGAAAAAAACCATAGCTTTGACTAGATGGACCATTGTTGGCAAAGTAACATCTCTGCTTTTTTTTTTGGTATCAGGTACATTTTCTTTCTTTCTTTTTTTTTTTTTTTAATAAATTTATTTATTTTAGTTGGGGGCTAATTAATTTACAATATTGTAGTGGTTTTTGCCATACATTGGCATGAATCAGCCATGGGTTTACATGTGTTCCCCATCCTAAAGCCCCTCCCACTTCCCTCCCCATCCCATCCCTCTGGGTCATCCCATTGCCCCAGCCCTGAACATTTGTCTCATGCATTGAACCTGGAATGGTGTTCTGTTTCACATATGATAATATACAAGTTTCAATGCTCTCCTCTCAGAACGTCCCACCCTCACCTTCTCCCTCTGCTTTTTAATATACTGTCTAGGGTGGTCATATACCGTCTAGGGTGGTCATAGCTTTCCTTCCAGGGAGCAAGCACCTTTTAATTTCATGGCTGCAGTCACCATCTGCACTGACTTTGGAGCCCCCCAAAGTAAAGACTGTCACTGTTTCCATTGTTTCCCCATCTGTTTGCCATGAAATGATGGGACCAGATGCCATGATCTTGAATGTTAAGTTTTCTGAATGTTAAGTTTTAAGTCAACGTTTTCACTCTCCTCTTTCATTTTCATCAAGAGGCTCTTTAGTTCTTCTTTTGCTTTTTGCCTTAAGGGTGGTATAATCTGCATATCTGAGGTTATTGATATTTCTCCCAGCAGTCTTGATTCCACCTTGTGCTTCATCCATCCTGGCATTTTGCGTGATGTACTCTGCATGTAAGTTAAATAAGCAGGGTGACAATATACAGCCTTGACATACTCCTTTCCCAATTTGGAACCAGTTTGTTGTTCTATGTCCAGTTCTAACTGATGCTTCTCGATCTGCATACAGATTCCTCAGGACCCAGGTCAGGTGGTCTGGTATTCCCATCTCTTTAAAAATTTTCCATAGTTTTTTGTGATCCACATGGTCAAAGGCTTTGGTGTAGTCAATAAAGCAGAAGTAGATGTTTTTCTGAAACTCCCTTGCTTTTTTGATGATTCATCGGATGTTGGCAATTTGATCCCTGGTTCCTCTGACTTTTCTAAATCCAGCTTGAACATCTGGAAGTTGACGGTTCACTTACTGTTGAAGCCTGGCTTGGAGAATTTTGAGCCTTACTTTGCTAGTGTATGAGATGAGTACAATTGTGCAGTTGTTTGAACATTCTTTGGCATTGCCTTTCTTTGGGATTGGAATGAAAACTGACCTTTACTGGTCTTGCAGCCACTGCTGAGTTTTCCAAATTTGCTGGCATGTTGAGTGCAGCACTTTCACAGCATCATCTTTTAGGATTTGAAATAGCTCAACTGGAATTCCATCACCTCCACTAGCTTTGCTTGTAGTGCTACTTCCTAAGGCCCGCTTGACTTCACATTCCAGGATGTCTAGCTCTAGGTGAGTGATCACACCATCGTGGTTATCTGGGACGTGAAGATCTTTTTTGTACAGTTCTTCTGTGTATTCTTGCCACCTCTTCTTAATATCTTCTGCTTCTGTTAGGTCCATACTATTTCTGTCCTTTATTGTGCCCATCTTTGCATGAAATGTACCCTTGGTATCTCTAATTTTCTTGAAGAGATCTCTAGTCTTTACCATTCTATTGTTTTCCTCTATTTCTTTGCATTGATCACTGAAGAAGGCTTTCTTATCTCTCCTTGCTATTCTTTGGAACTCTGCATTCAAATGGGTATATCTTTCCTTTTCTCCTTTGACTTTAGATTCTCTTCTTTTCTCAGCTGTTTGTAAGGCTTCCTCAGACAACCATTTTGCCTTTTTGCATTTCTTTTTCTTGGGGGTGGTCTTGATCCCTGTCTCCTGTACAATGTCACGAACCTCCATCCATAGTTCTTCAGGCACTCTATCTATCAGATATAATCCCTTGAATCTATTTTGTCATTTCCACTGTATAATCGTAAGGGATTTGATTTAGGTCATACCTGAATGATCTAGTGGTTTTCCCTACTTTCTTCAATTTCAGTCTGAATTTGGCAATAAGGAGTTCATGATCTGAGCCACAGTCAGCTCCCAGTCTTGTTTTTGCTGACTGTATAGAGTTTCTTCATATTTGGCTGCAGAGAATATAATCAGTCTGATTTTGGTATTGACCATCTGGTGATGTCCATGTGTAGAGTTTTCTCCTGTGTTGTTAGAAAAAGGTGTTTGCTATGACCAGTGGATTCTCTTGGCAAAACTCTGTTAGCCTTTCCCCTGCTTCATTCTGTACTCCAAAGCCAAATTTGCCTGTTACTCCAGGCATCTCTTGACTTCCTACTTTTGCATCTGCTATGATGAAAAGGTCATCTTTTTTGGGCATTAGTTCTAGAAGGTCCTGTAGGTCTTCATAGAACCATTCAACTTCAGCTTCTTCAGCATTACTGGTCAGGGCATAGACTTGGATTACTGTGATATTGAATGGTTTGCCTTGGAAATGAACAGAGATCATTCTGTTGTTTTTGAGATTGCACTCAACTACTGCATTTCGGACACTTGTTAACTATGATGGCTACTCCATTTCTTCTAAGGGATTCTTGCCCACAGTAATAGATATAATGGTCATCTGAGTTAAATTCACCCATTCCAGTCCATTTTAGTTCACTGATTCCTAAAATGTCAATGTTCACTCTTGTCATGTCCTGTTTGACCACTTCCAATTTGCCTTGATTTTTGGACCTAACATTCCAGGTTCCTATGCACTATTCTTTACAATTGTTCTCTGGACTTTACCAGAGTTAGAAAGGGTAAGATTGATGGTGACATTCGTTCCTGATTCCCAAACTGATTTCCTATCAGTAGGGAATACTGTACAGCCTGACAGCATGTTGGAGCAGTGTGATAGCGTGGGCAGTCCTCCGCCGGGTGGGTAAGGAACACCGAGGAGGCCCCAGGAGTAAGGAGATGGGGACATAGGGTGGGTTTGCCCATGGAGGGCAGAGCAGGTGAATTTCATCTGGATCCTTGGCAAGTACTTTGCTGAGATCACCTTTTGGCTCGTTGCATGGGGGTTTACTTCCCTGTTGGTAAAGAATCTGCCTGCAGTGTGGGAGACCCACGTTTGATCGTCGGGTCAGGAAAAACCCCTGGAGAAGGAAATGGCAACCCACTGCAGTATTCTTGGCTGGAGAATTTCATGGACAGAGGAGCCTGGCAGGCTATAGTTCATAGGGTCACAGAGACCATCATGACTGAGTGTCACACACACACCAACTGCCAGAAGCCATAGCCATGAAGATGGTTCTCAAGTGGCCGTTTTTATTGACAATCAACTGGACCTCAGTGAACATTTATTTTCACGTTGAGTCTTGTTACCTAAACGTGAACCTTGACAAGTAGATCAGTTAATCAAGAATTAATCTTCATTAAGAAAGAAATGAATTGGAAGCTAGGAATCCTAAGTTTTCAGTTACAATCTGAACTTGTCTGTGATGAGTTACACTCATCTTTCTTCAAGGAAAATGTTGAAGGTAGCTTATTGGACTCCACGCGTGCAGGGGTGTGGGGGTCAGGATAGGGTGAGGACAGTACCTCCTACACTGCCTCAGTTGTAAACAGTGATTCAGATCTGGCTTGAAACCTTTACTCACTACAACTTGCGACAGGACCAGAGCAGTGAATTAATTTAAGTAGCTGACCAGCGGGGCTGTACAAGGAGGGTCAGGGCCGTTTTAGATTCAGAGTTACAAAAGGGACACTAGTGGAAAAGAAGCTGCCTACCAATGCAGGACACATAAGAGAGCAGGTTCAACCCCTGGGTCGGGACGATCCCCTGGAGGAGGGCATGGCAACCCATTCCAGTATTCTTGCTTGGGAAATCCCATGGACAGAGGAGCCTGGCTACAGTCTGTAGCAACTGAAGCGACTCAGCACAGCAGAGGTTCCTGTCTAATTAGCAAGCAGCCACCAGGTGTTGCTGACGCTCTGCCGTGGGAGGGCTGGGCCCTGCGAGGGCTCACGTTCTGAGACGCCTTTGCTGTTGAGGTGGCTGTGTGGTGCTTTCTTTGTGCGTGTCCTTCTGACCATGTGAGTCACTGCGGATGGTCGACTGAGTGGCTGGATGGTGAGGCTATTGGCAGGGGCATTTAAAAAGCTTGCATTCTTGGAATTCAAATTAGTAATGTAAGTTAGTAATATTTGCTGTGCTACCTAAGTGGATACATGAACTCGTGTGCCTACAAATCTGAGGTAATAAATTCATGTTTGGTTAGGTGACACTTGGGGCCCTAGATTCTTTTAGGTTGTTAGGTTGATGGCAGCATCTCTTAATACATATTATCTGTAGTAACTTTTCAGCATTTCTCTCTTTGAACTTCTCTGCCTTACCCTCAGTCAGTGTTGAGTTCATCACCTACCTCAGAGGTCTCAGAGCTTCCAGAACGTGGAGTCCACAGTTCTCCGAAGGCAGCAGGTGTCTGGGGGCTGGCTTGCGAGATAAATAGATGTTTGTGCAGCAAAGTTCCAGAAGCATGTGTGACGTGGGATTTCAGTGTAAAGCGTGGAGTGGCAGGGCCCCTGGGCATGAGGAGCCGCCCTGTGGATGGGGCTGAGGGCTCAGAAATGAGGAGAAACCCCCGGCTGTGAAAAGTCACGGGAGAGCCTCAGGTTGGGAGCCTCGGGTCAGTGTTCCCGAGGAGGCAGAAAGGGATGGAGCCAGCCGACCGATGGGGACATGGGCACCCGGGAGGCTCCTCTCTCCCCACGCTCTGTCCGTGAACACCTGTATCTCCAGGTTAACACCAAAATCATAGACTCCTGGGTCCTGGAGTCCACCTCCCAGGACTGAATCCCCTCCACCCACCCTGAGACCAACTAAGCTGCTTCTGCTGGGGTGCGCTGTTCTTGGCTCAGGTCAGCAGTGACTTCCTCCCTGTTTGCTCCAGGCCACGTTTTTATTCTTTTAAATGCCACGGTGCGGTCGAAGAGTTCAGGACCAAATAGACTGGGCGAGCAACCCGAGGCTCTTCTTCTCTCTGGATGCTCTCAGCTGGGGAAGACTGGGTTCTAGCATCCTCAGCAGGTTTGTCCCTCCCCTCCCCCCAGCATCCACGGACTTACGGAAGGAGGAAGGGAAGGGGTGCCCCGGCTCCGATCTCTCCTGGGAGGCTTCTAAAGGGAGGAGGTATTCTGAAACCTTGTCTTATTTACCTCCCTTGGGCAGAAATGCGTGCACTTGGCGGGCCTGGAACAGTTTCTGTCCCTCACTCGCGGCCGTCAGTGAGCATCAGGGACGACTGGTGCTCTGTTAGCTGAGAGATGCCTGCTTGGGGTTCAGCCAGCTCCATACATTCCATTTGTTACAGCGCAGGAAGCTTGTCTTCTGGAAAGCTGCAATGGATAGTTCTTGCTGTCACTCGCTTCAGAGCAGACCCCGGTAAACAACTGGCTCATTCTGGCTTTTCTCTTCCCTGAGAGAGAAAGAAAGAATTACTTTGTGAGTGGAGTTAAGAGTTTCTGGCCCATGCAGAGGAATGTGGCCGCGTGTGCCCTTGAAGGGACTTCCCTGGTAGTCCAGTGGCTGAGACGCCGAGCTCCCAATGCAGGAGGCCTAAGTTTCATCCCTGGTCAGAGAGCTAGATCCCACAGGCTGCAACGGAAGATCCCGCATGCCACAGTGAAGATCAAAGATCTCGAGTGCTGCAGCTAAGACCCGGTGCATTCAAATGCATCAATAATAAGTATATTAAAAAAACAAAAAGGCACTGCTAACCACAGAGCATCTTATCCTGAGGGAGCTGGTGCTTGCTCTGCTTGCAGGTAACCCCACCCCGCTGGCTTCAGACTGGAGCTTACGTAAGGTCCTTTTAACTTGGGGAACTGCAGACCCTCGCTGCCAGCAAAGAAGCAAAGATTAAATGGCCCCTTCTAATGAGGCCTCTCTTTCATTACTCACACTTATGTAAATATTTTTAAGCCAAAGTTTTAGGATTGATTGCATTAATTTCTGCAAAAAGTATTTCTTACTGGTTCTGGCCAGTTATTCTAACCATCAGGGTGTTTTCAATCCTGATCTACTTTGCAAAGTGTCGTTTGTCTCCCAACTTGGCCAGTCACAAAGGAGAAAAGCACACCTGTATTTTCATTTGTGTTGTAATGTAGAAAGATGCTTGTGACCTAAGGAGTCGCCAACCCACACCTGTTTAACAGTTTGGGCTCTTAAACCTGCTGTAGCACAACTGGTAACTTGCGTGTGTACGTGTGTGCTAAGTCACTTCAGTCACGACTGACTCTTTGCAACCCCATGGACTGTAGCCCACCAGGCTCCTTTGTCCATGGAATTCTCCAGGCAAGAATACTGGAGTGGGTTGCCATGCGCTCCTCTAGGGGATCTCCCTGACCCAGTGATAAAACCTGCATCTCTTATGTCTCCTGCATTGGGCAGGAGGGTTCTTTACCATTAGTGGCCTGGTAACATACTAGTCTAATAACTCTGCCTTCGAAAGAAAATGACTTTGTGTTGATCTGGCATGGTTTTAGCAATTGCCGTATTCTTAAAGGGCTCGTGGCTAACCCAGGATCAGAATCACACCAGGACTGACATTATCTGCCAGTCATTTCTAAGGTTTAGGAGATAAAGCTAAGGTGGTTTTAACTTTCTTCTTGGCTTCTTAAACAGTCTTGGTAATAGAACGTTATACTGTCTGAAGCCCTTGGAGGAGGGGGTCCAGGGGATGGGCCGGGGTGGGGGTCCTGGGAAGGAGTGGAGTTTCCCACCAGGCCTACAGCTGGCGGGTGACTGTCTTGGGGGCAGGCCCTCCCCCTTAGTGCCACCTCGGGACAGGACGGGGGGCTTGATGCTGGCCCACAGACTTTTCATGGGAGTTGGAAGCAAAGAAGGAATTCACTAATTTAACTCTCGTTCTTAAATTCAATACTTTTCAATCAATAAACCCATCTAATTCTTACACATCTTTCTTCACATTCCATTAAGTCAAGCTCTGTTTCTGCTCTTAGCCTCCTGTCGGCTATAATGGATGTCACTGGGCTGCGTGTCATTTGCAATGATCTCATTTGGTTCTCCCTTTGGAGTACTTCTGGGTCTTGTTATCTTGTGCTCAGATGGACAAACTCAGGCTAACAGTGTTGACCTGTGGGAGGTCACACAGGAGGAGTTGGAGTTGCCTTATTCTGGATCCTTCCTGAGTCCTCCCCATGCTCTTCCCACTGTGTGTGGCTACAGCCCTTCCAGACGGTCTCGGAGCCATCTCCTGCCCTCTCATTGCACCCCACCCAGGCCTCTTCATTGTGCGGGCAGATCCGAGCCCGATGGGACCCTGGGAGCCAGGCCGCACCTCCTCTCTGTCCTGTAGAAACTGAAGCTTAGTATCCAGTCCCACTTCTTTGCTTTGACAAAAGCGGAGGTAGCCCAGTCACCTCCCGTGATTTTCCCACCCTTCCCCTCACTGTCGGTGCTTCTCTTCTAGTCACAGTTAGGCTGAGAACAGTGATTCCTCCCAAGGTTTCTGTGCACCTTTGAGTCTGAAATTACCAGCTGTGCAAACCGGGCGCACCTCTGAACTGCTGCTCTGAGCACAGTTAGGGTTTGGCAGATCCCAGTAAACAAGCTCCTGCTTAAAATGCAAATATCTCTCCTGGCGATCACTTTCGCTTATATAGGGAGTCTGTGAACGCAGATGAATGTCTCATTGAGTGTGTGCGTGTGTGCTTGGATCATGGTGGTGGGGAACTGTCTGCCTTGGACTCCTGGCTCCTTGAAGTTTTCCAAGCCAGATGTGGACACGTAGGAAAGATGCTGGCAACTTGGCATCCACATGTTTAATTAAACTGCCTGGACCAGTCCAAGCTGAAAGATGACTGACTCTAAAATGGATTCACCCATGATATTTCGAGTCCAACAAAACTGAGTATTTTCTCTGTTTTTCTTACTCCCTGCCTGTTTCAGGTGCCTTTCGAGCAGGGAAAGTGGTCACAGTAAAATTAAAAACAAAGATAAAGAATGAAGTAGGGAAGCACAGAGCAGGCATGGAAGCAAACACAGTGCAAGGCGCTGTTCCTGCGTGTGTTGTGGCCGTGAGGTTTCTGCATGAAGGCACCCCCTGGGACCTCCCCATTGGTTGAAAGACATGTATACAAGTTTTAAGACAAATGTTGGCTTTGGGGCTAAATTCTAAGAGATGAGTAGAATATGATCCTGCTTAGGGACCATGCTTGATGCTGAGATGGTGCAGAGGGACCCTTACTAGCTGGTTCTGGTTGGTGCCCACATGAGACCAGGGGCAGCGATCCCGACTCAAGGAGAACTTCCATGGAAGTCTGTTTCACAGAACTGGTCAAAGAGGGGCTTCCCTAATCAAAGCGAAGGGTGGATGTGCATTACCCCCAAACCCCTCTTTGAAACCCTGTTTCAACCAGAGGCATGCACCTTCTCTTGGAGACTTCGATGGAAACAGTGGAACAAGGAAATCTTTCCCAAGCTACATCTATGCCTCATAAGTCCCCTATGGAGAAAGAGCTTTTGGTTAATTAGGCAAGAAAACAACATCTCTCTCAAAGATTCAAAATGTCTATCAGCATGTTAAGAACTGTCTTCATCTGTGATGGTTAGTTTTATATGTGTATAGGGCTAGGCCACAGTACCCAGATATTTGGCCAAATAGCAATCTTAAGTGTCCCTGTGAAGTTATTTTTTAGATGAAATTAACATTGAAATCTGTAGACTTTGTATAGATGGTGGTGGTTGTTCAGTTGCTCAGTCATGTCCGACTCTTTGGAACCTCATGTGCTGCAGCATGCCAGGCTTCCCTGTCCCTCACCATCTCCCCGAACTTGCTCAAACTCATGTCCACTGAATCAATGACACCATCCAACCATCTCATCCTCTGTTGCCCCCTTCTCCTCCTGCTCTCAATCTTTCCCAGTATCAGGGTCTTTTCCAATGAATCAGCTCTTTGCATCAGGTGGCCATTGTGTTGGAGCTTCAGCTTCAGCATCAGTCTTTCCAGTGAATATTCAGGGTTGATTTCCTTTAGGACTGACTGGTTTGATTTCCTTGCAGTCCAGTCTTGAGCAGATTACTCTTCGTACTGTGGGCGGGCCTCATCCAGTCAGTTGAAGAACTAAGTAAAAAGACAGAGGCTTCCTGGAGAAGGGGGGATTCTGCCTCCAGATGGCTCCTGGGGCTAATCTGCCCCATTGGCTTGTTCCTGGGCTTCCCTGATGCCAGCTGACCCTGCAGAGCATGGTCTTGCCAAGCCCCTACAATTGAGTGAGCCAATTCCTTAAAAAAATATCCTGGAAGATGCACATCCTATAGTTTCTGTTTCTCTGGAGAACCCCCATTAATCCATCATTCTACTTCTTAATGATTCTGGGGGCTCTTTATGGCATTACATGAAAACATCTGGTGAGTTCTCCGTGTTCACAAGGCTCCTAATAAGGGAACAGTAGCTCTTGTTCACAGAGGCTCCCTCTTGGCCAGAACATTTTGCAGTAATCGCAGCCATCAGAGTATGAACACAACAGGAAGTCTGCTGCTTGTTTTAAATTCTGCTTTATAATTTGTCACATAAACTGGAAGATCATTGACCGGAATTCATTCCCAGACAGAGACGCAGCCCCGGCCCTTTCAGAGGGAACAGCGGTGCACCCAAGACCAGTACAGCTGTCCTCAGGCCCTGCTTTTCACTCTGTTTGGTTTTTCTTTTTGAAAATGATAACTGGCTTGGAAATCTGGTTTCCAATTGGAGATGGAGGAGAAAAAATAGTTCACGCTGATAACAATGAAAAATAAAAAACATAACCTGAGAGCAAAGGCTAAGACTCACTGTCAGAGGGAGAGATACAGACATGACTTCTGAGAGCATCTTGGGTGGAGGGTGGGAGGCAGCTGGGGGCCTGAAGGTCCCAAGTCATCACTCTGTTGCTTACAAATTCAGGGGATTATGTGTACATTTTAGAAACCTTTCCACTCAAAATGTTTGAAATAGAACAGAGTTTGAGGAATCCATGAAACTGCAGGTAAATCCTCAGCATCTTGGGAGAATGGGCTTTGCAAGTCTCATCACTGGGGGAGTTCTGAGTCTGGGGGCTGCACGTCTCAGGCGTAGTCACGTCCAACCCTCATGCTTTGACACAGGTGCTGTCCAGCGCCCTGACGGTGGCTTTGTCTGGAAGTTGCAATAGGGACATTCTTCGTCTCCTGCTCCAGTTCCCTGAAGATGGAAAGTCTGAGTCTGCAGCGAGGGAGCTGTGCGGACTGCCCAGGGCCCAGGTGTTTTCCATGATTGTGTTGTTGGCTCGAAACCTGGACCTGCGGAACTTCGTATATAAAGTAAGGGGAAGACAGGTGCTGGCCTGGCTCGGGCAGCATGAGGGGCCAGTGTGGATGCATCAGGGCCAGCAAGGCAGGTGCAGACTTCACAGCCTTGGCCTGTCCCCGAGCCTCCTGGGCACCACCTCTGGGTGGGGGGGCTCGGAATCAAGGGATGCTCAAGAGATTTTCTAGGGTCCGTGCAGTCAGGCCCGTCAGGACGTTTGGCGCAGCATTGGTGGCAGGCAGTGTGCCCAGTGGGGAAGGACCAGTGAACGGAGTCACCACCCGAGCTTAGCACCTACTCCCTCCTCTTTGATGAGCACTTGTCTGACTTTCTCTGGGAGTCTGGGTTCTGCTGCCCATCACCCCCAGTGGCCTCTCTGAGTCAGAGCCACTCCCCTACCTTGGCTGTGACCTCCTCTGCCCCCTGTTACATCCTGGGGCACACAGACTGTGTCCCATGAGGCGACTTGCCCACCTCTGCCAGGGCCTGTCCAGGAGAAGGTGTGCAGATGGGGTGGGCATGGGGCAGCCCCTTCCTGTGTGAACCAGCTTGTTACCTGCCCCCCCCCCCGACACATGCCCATACCTGGCAGGTGAGGGGAGAGAGATGGGAGGAACTGAGGGTTATAGTGTGAGCGAGAAGAAGCTGAAGGTGACCATGGGGACAGCTGCCTGGAGGAGCCCAGTCACCCTCTGCACACAGGAGTTATGCCCGAGGGATTGCGCGCACATGGCTCATGGCCTCGATCTCGCGCTCTTGGTCCTGCCTCTTCTAGAACTTCCTCATCTTCCGGCCTCCACTCTGTTTATGTTTCCAGACCCTTCACCCTTGACCTCTAGGGGCTGGTCTTGCTCCAAGTTTCTCCCCAGGGAGATCAGCCGACATGTGGGCCGATTAGAGTTAGCACGGTGGCTTTAAAGCGCTCCACATCCCAAAGGACAGTTTTGGGCTTCGGAAAAGGCAGATTTGCCAGTCTAGTCCTGTTTCCTTCATGGCTTCCCTCTTTTCAGTAACTCCAAGAATCCAGTGGGTGGATGTTGGATCACACACACACACACACACACACACACACACACAGAACAAAAGATAACTCTCAGAATGAGAATTAATTCTGAACATTTCAGAAGTTTCATTTCAAGCCCAGAAGCAGGAGAATGGACATGTCCTGAATGTCTCCGTGACTGGGGAGGCCGCCCCCATCGGGGTGTGTCCAGGCCTCCAGCCCCAGCAGGCAGGTGGTTCCTATGCCTGCTCAGCACGTCTCTTCACTGCCACGTGCACCTCGGGAAACATGCAGCCTGGTGGAGGCCAGCTCTCTCACGCACACAGAAGCGACCGATTTGAAACTGGTGCTTCTTGGGCCCAGATAATTACTTTGACAAGGGCCATAAGGATGAAATACTGGGTTGGAGTCGCTCTCCCAGACACCATGAAATCGACACCACTGTTAGTAACACCAGCTCCTTCTAGACGCCCTCCAGGGAAGCCTGTTGGTCCATGGTGATGCTCTGGTGTTAGAGCCCCGTGGACGCACACGGGAGCCACACCAAGCCCAGGCATCAGCAGGCTCAGCCTACGCCCTGGCCCACTAGACTGACAGTGAAGCTAAGGTACATTTCACAAAACACTGTCTGCTGTTAATGTCCAGCATGTTCCTCTGGCCGTAGGTGGTGGGTCTCAAATCTGGCACGCCCAACAGCTAGTGTCCCCGAGGGCGACTTCTCAAGTGCAGCTGCAGTTAGAAAGGCGGTGGAAATGTGACAAGAGCCTGCACTCCCTTTGCTCCTGTCCAAGGTGTCTCTGTTGCCTCAACTGAGGACGGTCGCTTTGTTTGGAGCAGAGAGAGTGTATGAGGGACAGAGCGGGGCTTCTGTCCTGCGGGTCAGGGGCAGAGCCAGCAGCCATGTGGCACGTGCAGAATTGTTAGGGGCTGAGGCCAGAGTCTGCAAACCTGGAAATTCAGACGAGAGCAGAGGGAGGAGACCTACTGTGCAGCCTCTACCTCTGTGGAAAGAGGCAGTGTTTGCTGATTTACCCATCCATCCAGAGACTGGTATTTTTTGGAATTTTTTGCTTATTTATTTGTTTGTTTATTGACATTTTCTCCTAACACAGTCTTCAAAAAAACATTTTTTTTTTGATCTGGACCATTTAAAAATCTTTATTGAATTTGTTGCAATATTGTTTCTGTTTTCTGTTTTGGTGTTTTGGCCGCAAGGCATGTGGGATCTTAGCTCTCTGACCAGGGATCGAACCCACATCCCATGACTTGGAAGGTGAAGTCTTAACCACTGGACTGCCAGGGAGATCCCATGACAATCTTTTTAAAAATTTTTTAACGTTTTAAATTGTAGTTGGTTTATAGTATTGTGTTAGTTTCAGGTATATAGCACAGTGATTCACTTATACGTACGTAACTATTTTTTCAGATTCTTTCCCCTTATATGTGTGTGCTCAGTCATTTTAGTTGTGCCTGACTCTTTGCGGCCCTATGGACTATAGCCCACCAGGCTCCTCTGTCCATGGGATTCTCCAGGCAAAAATACTGAAGTGGGTTGCCATGCCCTCATCCAAGGGATCTTCTTGACCCAGGGATCAACCCAAGTCTTCTGCATCTCCAGTACTGCAGGCAGATTCTTTACCACTGAGCCACCTGAGAAGCTCCTTTCCCCTTATAGGAAAGGGGAAATAACCTTACAGAGTATTACAAAACATTGAGTAGAGTTCCCTGTGCTAAGCAACAAGTATTGCCAAAGGCTATTCTAGTCCCTGTGGCCACATCATTGACCACGACAGGCAAAAATCCCTGCCTCCATGGAATTTACATCCCCGAACCGAGAGGATACCATTCATAAGTCAAGTGCAGAGCATGTCAGTGGTGATAGCACAGGTGGGTCCAAGGATAAGGAGACGCTGATGTCTCTAAAGCACCCAGGTTGCATTCCTGGCCTTGATCGTCCAGCTGTGATGCTGTGGGAGCCCTTGCATCTCTGAGTTCACTCAGGTTTTTCACTCACAAAACCAGCCCCAGCACACAGCCTGCAGGGGCAAGGAGGAGTGGAAAGGATGTGTGTGTTGTGACCCAGGGAGGCAGTGGGTAAATTGAAACTGTCTCACATGTAACAACTGTCGTGTTTTGACCCTCTTCTTAAATTTCCACTCAGGGCACCCCAAAGACAGAAATATTTTTTTAGACTAAAAAAATGTTTTTTAGTTTTATCATTTTTGCTGTTGTTTCCCAATTCATTAATTTCTGCTTTTATCATTATTATTAAATATCTCCCTTTTTGATCTCTTTAGGGGTAACTTTGTTGCTCGTTTTCTAACCTCTTAAATTGCATGCTTAAGTTTTAAATTCTTTTGTAAATGTGAGTATTCAAGGTTAAGACTCAGCCTTTAGATACAGATGTGAACTATTTTGGGCTTCCCAGGTGGCGCTAGTGGTAAAGAACCTGCCTGCCAACGTAGGAGATGTAAGAGATGCAGGTTCAATCTCTGGGTTGGAAAGAGTCCCTAGAGGAGGACATGGCAACCCACTCCAATATTCTGCCTGGAGAATGCCATGGACAGAGGAGCCTGGTGGGCTACAGTCCAGAGGGTCGCAAAGAGTCAGATACGCCTGAAGTGACTTAGCACACACATACTGATTGTTTTATTTATTCATTTGTTCATTTATGGCCATGTGGCAGGTGGGATCCTAGGTCCCCCACCAGGGATCAGATCCTTCCCATGTGCAGTAGAAGTATGGAGTCTTAACCCCTGGACCACTGGAAAAGTACTAGAAGAAGAACTTTGAAAGTGATTTGAATTTTAACAACAGGTCACATCTGCCCCTGCTTTACGAGCTGACAATCCCAGTGCGGTAGAGTGTGCTCCAGAAATGGAGGTGATAGAGAGGACCTCAGAGGGCACAACAGAGGTATCTCCCAGGCTCAAGAGAATAAAATCAAATAACACTCTTCACTCCCTTCACTGTACCAATGAGGCTTGTGAGGTCCCAAGTCCAGCGTTGGTTATGTTGTGTTGTGTTTCCTTTGAGACTCTGCTTCCTGCTGAAGCCAGCACCCTGCTGAGTGCCCTGCTGGATGTTGTGTCCAGCCTCAGCCACCTGCTTCCCAGAGCTGGCCTAGTCCTCGAACGCCTTCCTGAATTCCTCCATGAATTTAAGATCACTGCTTTGCTGGATGCACCCGACTTCCAGCAGGTGGGTGTTTGGTCTTGGCACCGGGAAAGGTGTGGATCCACTGTGTCTTTGTGTTTGCTTCTTTGTTTGTCTTTCTCTTTCAATATCTGAAATGTGCATTGATGACCAAGCACGGGGCCAAGGGGACCTCTTAATGGTTCTGGATGCAGCAGTGTCATGACATCATGATGAAGAGCAAAGCCTTGGACACTCCTTCAAAATCCAAGGAAGCAGACTCGAGGGATGCACATCCATCCACGCACATGTGTTTTCTGTGACCTAAGAAATCACAGAATTGATCATCCACACAAATGAGATTCCAGGGGATTGTTTAGCTTCTCAGAAGGATACACTGCTTTCAAAAACCTTAATACATTTATTTGCACACAAATAATTGGGGTACAGATTACCTATTGCAAATACCAACACAAAGTCCAGTGAGGTTTGTATCCTGATGTTCGCTTTGCTTGGACTCTGTCTGCCTGGAATGAAATGGTGGGGAGGGGGTTGTGTAGGGGCTTGCAGAGGGGGAGGGGGAGGGGCGGGTGATGTGTCCTTGGACCTGCCTTGGAGGCAGTACTCAGGTTGATCATCAGCTGAGGGCTGATTTGATGACCCTCAGGCATCTGAGAAATTTGGTTGTAGAGACACATATTCATACTATTGATTAGTCTGAGTTATTGATATTTATTGATTAATAATTTATGTGTGTGTATGACATTTGTCTCTTCAACCATATAGACCAGCAAAATCAAGGACAGAAAAGACTAAAGCTCAGATACTATACCTGTGATGTA
The DNA here is from genome assembly GCA_024291935.2 of Okapia johnstoni. Taxonomy (NCBI): domain Eukaryota; kingdom Metazoa; phylum Chordata; class Mammalia; order Artiodactyla; family Giraffidae; genus Okapia; species Okapia johnstoni. Next base: position 103,212,804 of record CM044312.1, read on the forward strand.
GTGACAATCTTCTGTGTTCCTTTGGAGGAGGGACAGCAGGCTCAGGAGACTGTGAGGAAATCACTCTAAGCCACCGTTTGCCTGGGATTTATTTTTCTTTTGTTCTCAGGCTTCACAGAGTAACCAGGTCAGAAGTTCAGCCATTGGTTCTTTTCAGTCTTTGATGAAGATGGTTTGCAAGGACCAAGCGTCTTTCTTCAGCAGCTCTGACACCTTTCTTAACTTGCCTAGAGTTAATGAACTCTTAGGAGATGACAAAGAGAAATTCAACATTCCTGAAGATTCAAGTAAGAAAACAGTAATCCATATGTGCTTAGATTAATTTTCATTTTGATAATTCACCCTGCTTTGTACAAGATACTCAGTCTGTGTGGAAAATGGGTATATACTTGCCAAGAATTTCCTGTTCCACCATCCAGTCTGTATCCTTCATTTAGTGTAAAGTCAGTGAATGCTGGCATGGCACTTGGGTTTGCAAGACCCCTGCACCCTTGAGCACAGGCTAATTCTGTCAGCTATGATGCCAGGGAACTGGGTCTTAAATTCCAGTGCACCCGAAGCCCCAGCCCTTTGGGGACCCAGGAGAGCCAGTGACAGTGAGAGGTCTGGGCCCAGAGAGCAGGAGCAGCATTTTGCTTCCTGCAGGATGGCTGTCTCACAAAGCCAGGAGAGCTGTATGTGTCCTTCCACAACCTTGCCTTTTAGATAAAGCTCAGTAGCAAATAACAGCAGACTTAAAAGTGATTTCCTGGCTCCACTTTAAGTGGATGCATTTTAATTAGAAAGACAGACTAAGGGTAAGTGTGCTGATAAAGGTTTAGACTGTTTAGTCCCACCAACAAGTTGTGTGTCTTCGGTCCTGTGACTTCATGTCTCTGAATCATGTTCATCTTGTGTTTAACATGGAAACTTAATACCTGCCTCATAAGGTTATTATGAGAGGTAATAGGAATGATGCCTACTAACTGTTGAGGACAGTGCTCTAGTGTGTCCTAGTGTAGTAATTACTCTTCCATGCTGCACAGCAAGTCAGTGGTTTAGGACACACACGCTCATCATCTCATAGCCTGTATGGGTCACAGTCTGAGCACTGACTAGTTGGGTCCTCTGTCGGGATTGTCAAGGCTGTAGTGACAGTGTCGATCAGCGCTGGGGTCTCGTTGGAGGTGGTTGTTGGTAGAACTCACTTTCTTGCAGGTGTAGGAGCCCTTGTGGCTGCATCTTTAAGAACAGCAGTGCATCTTTTTGACGGGGAGCCTTTTGGACTCTTTTAAAGGGTTTGGCTGATGGTTCAGCCGAGATAACCTCCCCTTTGATCAACTCCAAGTCAGAATCCCTACACCACGCCCGGATAACCTGACCATGGGTTTGTTCACACAAGGCGTGAGTGCCTTGAAGCCATCTTAGACTTCTGTCTGTTGTACCCAAGACATTTCTTTAAATACTTGTGCCTGGGATGGATGGAGGTGTTGATGGGGTGAGGGGAAAGGAGAGAGTTGGACTATATAGAGGAGGAGCTGCAAGGTGTCCTCAGAGCTGCCACAGAGACAGGGTGTTGGTGTGTTCATCAGCTGATGGATAATTGGATGGCTGTTGAACAACATATAGTGTGGCAGTGTAGATACACATGAAGGCTATTAATGTGAATAATTTTGTTGTCTCCTATACTAATCCTCATTTCCTCTTTTTTCTTGCATATGGGTTTTTTGAGGATTATTGATTTGTTCATCAAATCCAATCATTCAGCCATTTATCTATCCATTTATCCTTCCATCTTTCCAACTATAGACCCATTCATCCTTCCATTGATCCATTGATACAACCATCCATCCACCCATCTGTCCATCCATTCAGCCATCCATCCACCCATCCACTCATCTCTCCATCCAGCCATCCATTCATCCATCCATTAATCCAGTCATTCATCTAACACTGAGGACCAGTCTTTCTGGGTTCTTTCATACATTTATTTCAAATGATTATCACACTAACCACAGGAAATACTAATACCTTCATTTTTCAGTTGACATGATAGAAGCTCAGAGAAGGTTAAGTGACTTGCCCAAATTCACACAGCTCCCAAGTGGCAGATGTCAGGATTCTTGGTTTCAGATTTCTTTTTATGTTCATATTCTTATGTATTTTCCAAGCTAAAAATTGCCACCATCTATATTAAACTTATAATTTAAAGTGTAAGTTGTTAAAATATTGGTAAGAAGAACAACCTCTATACTTAATGCTATAAAAAGTCATTATGGAATCATGCACATAATTTATATTTTATGAGATTATTTCTTTCCATTTTATTTTGTTTATTGAATAAAAGGAATTTGCTTTTATTTTCAAATGGGGAATTTAGAAAGATGAAAAAATAGTGAAAATTATCATAACAGTAATTTTCATATACTGGGTATTACAGATTATGGTATGAAAGCTAAGATAATATTTTCATTTTAAATGTTCTCTTTGGGAGTAAAAGAATGGGTTCTACTGAAGCATTTATCACTAGCTTAAAACCTTTAATATTTGATTACTAATCATTATCTTGGTAAAGGCGCCACCTTCATTAGGTATCTATTGGTTTAGTCAAGTAAACCTTCCATTGAAACCAACCAGCACCACAGCGGGTATGAGTGCCATCACGAGGAATTGATATTTGGGTGAAAGCTAGGCTCTTTAATGGAACAAAAGCAGTCAGTGCAATTGTTCTTCATAAATGCAGCAAAGGGAAGCCTGTAGCATTCCATAAAGCTAAATCTTCAGCATTATGAAAATGCCCATAGCATTTCATAAGAAAACCTAATTCTAATCTCGATACTGTGACTGCTGAAATGAAAATTTTCTAGATTAAACACCAGATGCATTCCTTTTACATCACTGTTTTCATTTTCAAGTGTCTTTGTCATTATTTGGTGCCTTTACTGATGATTTAGTTTAAAAATGTGAAAATCATATTTCCTTCTCATTCAAAATATTGATGGGAACAAAGTTTTGAGAAAAGAACTGCTAATAACAGGGACCAAAAAATTATTTCTGATCTTACTTCCCCAATTCAGAATTGAATCATGAAAAATATATATAAAACACTCATTTGAAAGTGAGGTGTCATGGCTATATAAGTAAATTCTCCTGTTATCCTGGGCATCCTGTATCATGAGTAACACTTTTTTTTTTTAATGATGACAGCACCATTTTGCTTGAAGCTTTATCAGGAAATTCTGCAGTCCCCAAATGGCGCTTTGGTGTGGTCCTTCCTAAAACCTGTATTACATGGAAAAATACTGTATACACCAAACACTCCAGAGATTAATAAAGTCATTCAGAAGGTGAGTGTGACTGAATGAGGGTGTTATAGACCATACAAACAGTGCAGTGGAGAGCAGGCTGTTAACAATATTTACCATGATTGTTGTATAGCTCGGATTACACACAGCTTTCTTATGTTGATGACAATTCATTTTGCCCTGTTTTTTTTTTTTTTTTGGCTGTGCCCTTTGTTGTTGAGCTTAGACGTGCTGCATTATTCTCTCAGAGGACACGTTGCGGGAAAGAGGTGTTATTTAGAGTAACTAATGCAGGGGAAACAATTAGACAGAAGGAGGCCGGTCAGGTGGCCCCAGGAGGATATGGAGAATAGGTGGGCATCTGGTGATGAAGTGAGAGTCAGACCCCGTGTTCATGGTCTGGGTCTGGTCGTGTCGTTTCCTGGTGCCCCCACTTTCATTCCTTGGTCCCTGCCCAACTCCGCCTGATGGCAGGCAAGCTCAGGTGAAGAGGCCAGAGAGCTTCCCTGGAGGAGTTTGGACATTGCACAGGTCTGCATGTTTTCCCTTCCTTAGACTTTTTACCTTCTCGTGCATGCTAACTTGCTTCAGTTGTGTCTGACTCTTTGTGACACCATGGACTGTAGCCCGCCAGGCTCCTCTGTCCATGGGATTCTCCAGGCAAGAATACTGGAGTGGGTTGCCATGCCCTCCTCCAGGGGATCTTCCTGACCCAGAGAATGAACCCGGGTCTGTTATGTTTCCAACATTGGCAGGTGGGTTCTTTACCACTAGCGCCACCTGGGAAGCCCCGTTCAATTCAGGATTTATCATTGGTCATATTTACACTTTCTTCTGAGATGATGGTGCTGTATTTTCCGGCAGTCTCATCTTTTTTTTCTGATGGTGGCTTATGAGTCCGCAGACACTTTTGAGGGGCTTCAGGAGGCCATGGGGCCTGTCAGACCCGAGGAGAAATCACCAGTCCTATTAGTGCTGCACTTCCAGGCTTCAGATGCTACTCACAACTTAAAAGCTGAAAAGTTAGTGTGGTGTGCACTCATCCAAGCAGTAGGGTTATTTTGGGTCCAAGCAGGTTTTGCAAGTTCATGTTTCCTTTCCCTTACGACTGCCGTGTGGAGTCTCTTTCCCACCTGTGATTCAGCTCAGAGGATGTATTTGCCACTGTTGATTCTGATGGGGAAACAGTGGCTGACTTTATTTTTTGGGGCTCCAAAATCACTGCAGATGGTGACTGCAGCCATGAAATTAAAAGATGCTTACTCCTTGGAAGGAAAGTTATGACCAACCTAGACAGCGTATTAAAAAGCAGAGACATTACTTTGCCAACAAAGGTCCATCTAGTCAAGGCTATGGTTTTTCTAGTAGTCAAGTATGGATGTGAGAGTTGGACAGTGAAGAAAGCTGAGTGCAGAAGAATTGATGCTTTTGAACTGTGGTGTTGGAGAAGACTCTTGAGAGTCCCTTGGGCTGCAAGGAGACCCAACCAGTCCATCCTAAAGGAGATCAGTCCTGGGTGTTCATTGGAAGGACTGATGTTGAAGCTGACACTCCAATACTTTAGCCACCTCATGCGAAGAATTGACTCATTGGAAAAGACCCTGATGCTGGGAAGAATTGGGGGGAGGAGAAGGAGATGACAGAGGATGAGATGGCTGGATGGTATCACCGATTCAATGGACATGAGTTTGGGTAAACCCCGGGAGTTGGTGATGGACAGGGAGGCCTGGCATGCTGCGGTTCATGGGGTCGCAAAGAGTTGGACATGACTGAGCGACTGAACTGAACTGATTCTGAATGTGCTTGATAACTTCTTCTCTTATTTTGAGAATGTCCGTTTGGAGGGGTATTTACCAAAAGCCTGGGCTCTCACAGTGAAGTGACATTAATCTAGGTGGACGACAGGTGTTCATCCTTTCAGGGCTGTGCTTCAGAGGGGCCTGGAGCCAAAGCCAGTGTTATTCAGATAATCTCAGTGCATTAAGCTTTTAAAGACTGTGAGTATTTTAGAAATTTCACAGAAAATGGCTCTATGTCACAGCTCTATTTTAAATTCAACTTAATAAATTCAACAAAAAAAAGAATTTATTATTGTTATAGTGTATATTATTACACATAATATCATTGATGACAATATTATATGCATTATAGTGTTATATACTGGACTATATTCTGCACTGTAACAGCTAGTGTGACCATCCTCTTGTTGAAGAGCTCACCTTGCAATGGGGAAAGAGAAGACAAACATCTGAAGAAATAACTCAGAAATAATGTGATGAGAGATTCATTCTGAGAGCAGTGTCTGCAGGCTTCCTTCCTGGTCCGTGGGTCAGGGTTTGACCAAAAGAAACAGCAGGGAGAGTTAAGAGGAAGTGTTAACTCCTGTAGCAAGGTGCTAGAGTGATGGGCCGGTCAGTGATATGAAGAGAATTTTAAAGCACTAAGCCTCTCTGCTGGACTAGGAGGGTGTCCAAGGAAGGGACAAGACCGAACGTGGCCTCCAACCAGGGTTGGGGTCCCGACCTCCCTGGGGAGAGCGTGGTTCTGGCCAGCTGGGTGGCCAGGTGGCCCAGCAGCCTTCCTGCTATGGTTTCAGGGGTGTCTGGATGCTGGGGGCTGGAGAAGGTCTACACTCGGTGACTCTCAGTGAAGGTGGACCAAGCCAGGCCTGAGGGCATCATCTGCAGCTGGGGGTCATCCACAAGGAGGTGCCAGGCCAGCAGCAGCCCCTGGAAGAGCCTGGAAAGGTGCTGTGTGCAGGGGGCCAGATGTGTGGGGACTGGGTGACCAGGAGCCTCTGGAGGGGCCGCCTGCCGGGTGGGGACTCCACAGTGAGATCAAGAGGGAGAAGCCTCCCCGGCAGCCCCCTGGATCTCTGTGGCAGAGCTTCACATCGAACCAGCCAGCACGGGCCAGCCCTGTCCTTCAGACCAGGCCTGAGTGTGGACTTGGAGCGGGGGGATGACCTGATACCCACTCAGTGGATCCTGTGTGGGCTTCTTCATCTTAAGAACCTGGGACTCCTGAGGTATAAGGAGTTCCCACAAAGCTCCTGGAGAAGGAAATGGCAACCCACTTCAGGATTCTTGCCTGAGAAATCCCATGGACAGAGGAACCTGGTGGGCTACAGTCCATAGGGTCTCAAAGAGTAGGACTGAGCATGCTTGCACATGGAATTGAAGTACAAAGCTCATCAGCTCTTAAATGTTAAGTCTCAGTTTATCAAATATGTATTGAGAGGAGGTGGAGGGAGAGATACTAGGGAGGAATTCCTCACTGTAGTCCTGACCCTGCTGGAACCTCATCCAGCGCTCACATTCACAAGGGGTGTTAGCAGTTACCTTGCTCACTCCTCGGGTGAGTCTCGGGTTAGTCAGCATGGCAGAATCTCTCAGCAGGGGGCAGAGATGACTTCTGAACCCAGGTCTGTGTGTCGCCAAGGCCCATGTTGTATTTCTCTGTCACACCTCACTGTATCCCTAACCAGGCATGCACATGCTAGCAGAGCAGCTCTGTCCTCAGAGGAGCTTGTTGTGGGCAAATGGGACATGGATCTCTAGCGACAGCACCAGGCAGGGGGACAGTGAGAAGACTGCCTCGCACAGGATGGGTGGTTATGGGAGGTTATGGTAGGGGAGGCTGGTCACTGCTGGCCTTAGGACTTCTGATGGGGTGAGGTGCAGGGGTGGGGGCAGTGTGGGTGGACACCCGTTCCTGGTTCTGCACTCATATAAACACATTCAGATGCAGATTGATCCATGTGCTTCTCCGAGTTTCCGGGAACCCTCATGGACACTTTCCCAGATCCTCTCTCGTTCACGTCTCAGAAGAACCCAGTAGTGCAGGTGCTTGTTGTTTAAAATCACTGAGTTGTGTCCAGCTCTTTTGTGACCCCATTGACTATAGCCCCCCAGGCTCCTCTGTCCACGGGATTCTCCAGGCAAGAATACTGGAGTGGATTGCCGTTTCCTTCTTCAGGGGATCTTCCCGACCCAGGGACTGAACCCACATTTCCTACATTGGCAGGTGGATTCTTTGCCACTGAGCCATCAGAGAAGCCCGTGGGTAGGTGCTGCTAGGCCCATTTTACAGATGGAACATAGTGAAAGCTGGTAAGATTTACTCTCCCATAGTTATTAGCTGGTGCATGCGTGCTCAGTCACTCAGTCCTGTGTGACTCTTTGCAACCCCATGGAATGTAGCCCACCAGGCTCCTCTGTCCATGGGATTCTCCAGGCAAGAATACTGGAGTAGCTTGCCATTTCCTCTCCAGGGGATCTTCCTCACACAAGGATCAAACCCATGTCTCCTGCGTCTCCTGCCTTGCAGGTGGATTCTTTCACTGAGCCATCAGGGAAGCCCTCATTAGCTGGTACGTGGAAGCATATTGTGGACTCCATAGCTGTATGCTTTTCACCAGCCGTATTTACATTGTTAGGTTATGATGTGGGAAAGAGCTTGTACCCTGCAGTACCCTTTACTATTATCAGCCTGGGACACTATCAGCCTTGACTAGATTCCTGATCAGATGCTCTGCACGATTTTATGCCTTTGTGTATTGGTGCGTGGTGTTTATCCACCTTCAGTACGTGGCTGCCTTCGGGGGAACTTTGGGAGGATGAGAATCAGCCTCACAGGTTACAGATGGACAGAGGCTACTGGTGCTTTTACCATTAAGTGGACATAACGCCTGATGATTAAGTAACTGAAGAGAAATGAAAATACTCTGCTTTCTGCTGCTTGTCAAAGATGAAAGATGTCCGTGAGGTGGGAGCCTCCTGGGACTGGAGTCTGTAAGTGAACCAGGCACAGGCTGGAGGCCCATGTGCCCTGCACACAGGACTGTGTGTGTGCACAGAGCACTGTGGCCCCAGGAGGCAGCGATTGTCCCCGGGGAGCCCCTCGGAGGGAACAGAACTTGCACTCATTCAATGTCTGACTGCAGGCATCAGATCATTCATCTGAAAGGAGGTCCTCAGTGCTCACCCTGGAGCGAGATTCTCGGGTGGGTGGAAACATTCAACATGGAACATTTTATCAAAACGCAGCAAAGCTGCCCAGAGGAAAAGTAATTACATTTATGAATAGACTAGTTTGATGTAATCCCCTATAAAGCAGTGGTTCCTTGAGAAAGCAGCATCAGTAGGTCTGGGAATACACTGTTCTGTGAAACTAGATAACCCCCAGCCCCTGAGATGCATGCTGCTCCTGCATAGACCTCGGGTGTCTGTGCACTGTCATCATTTTGTCCTCAAGTCCAAGGCCACAGGTTAATTAAGGTGACAGCTGTGAGATGGCCAAGCCAGAACAGAGAGTCAGTCAGCCACATCCAAGTACCATGAGAGATGAGCACCTTCACCAGGCTGCTTTGTAAACCCAGCTTCAGAGCTGAGATGGTTTGCTCCGGGTCTCTCCACAGTTCTTAGCCAACCTGGCCTCTAGCTCATATCCTTTGACTCAGAAACCTTGTTGGCCTCCTCTATGTCACTCAGGCCTCATTCCCCTTAGAAGCAATAGGCAAATAGTCTGAATGCTGAAGAGGGAGCAGGGTGATGTAAATAAGAAAATAATGAGCAGAAAAAATAAGCCCACAGCTAAGATCTCATGCTGCTACCCAGTCACCTCTTCCTTTCTTTTTTTTAAAGTCAGAATTAAGTGCAAGTAAGAGATGCTATTTTCTAAAACCAGCAGTTATTAGATGATCGGTAGATGAAAAGAGAACCCAAGCAGTTTCTCCTAAGGAGGTAGAAGTGAGGACAAGACTTGAGGCTGTGGCATTTCTGAGAATTGTGCCCACTTCCAGGTGGGGCTCTGAGCTACGAGCCTCCCGGTCTACCTACAACCTTCTGAAGGTTTTGTTCAAGTTCTTGATTCTGTAAGTTTTCTATTTCACCAGTTTGGGGAAGTTTTCAGCCATTATTTCTTCTGATAGCTTTTCAGCCCTACTCTTATCTTTCTTGGACTCAGATCCAAACATGGAACCTTTTGTTACAGGTCCCCGAAGCTCTGGCCATCTTGTTTGTTTTTTCCTCTTGCTCATATTGGTTGATGTGTATTGTCCTGTCCTCAAATTCACTGGTCCTGTCCTCTGTAATTTCTACTCTTCTACTTGAGATCATCTGGCAAATTTAAAATACTTTTTGTTATGGCGTTTTCCAGTTCTGTACTGCCCCGTGCTTATTTGGCTTTCTAATAATTTGTATTTTCTTGTTGAGATTTTCTGCTGTTTAATTTGTTTCAAGATAATTTTTAATTGCTTGTTGAAGCATTTCTATGATGACAGCTTTAAAATACTTGCCAGATCATTCCAACATCAGATTTGTCTCTATATTGGCATCAGTTGACTGCTTGTGAGTTCTCTGGGTGTGTGTGCAGCAGCTGATGTTCAGTTGTATTGTGTGCATTTTGACTGTTATGTTCAGAGACTCTGTAAAAAATACCTTTCATTTTTGCAGACAGTCTGTTGTTTAGGTTTAACATACAGGTCTCAGCATCATTTGTAGGCTGTGACTCCAAGGACGTTTAATCATCACAGGCTTTGTGCTGTTGTTTTGATCTGCTTGGTTCATCTGGTGCCCATGAGGTTTCCAGTAGTTTCCAGTTCTGCTGCCTGAAATGGGGAGGGCTTCTCTGGGAAGTCTGTGCCTCTTAATCCCCTTTGCCTATTTCACTGGAGACCACCAGTTTGTTCTGTGAATCTCTGAGTGTGTCTTTGTTTTGTTTGCTGATTTGTTTAGTTTTTTATGCGAAGTGAAATAAGTCAGATAGAGAAAGACAAGAACTGTAAGATATCATTTAAATGTGGAGTCTTAAAAAAAAATGAAACTAGTGAATATAACAAAAAAGAAGCAGAACTTTCCTGGTGTTGCAGTGGATAAGAGTCTGCCTGCTGATGTAGGAGACATGGGTTTGATCCCTGGTCCGGGAAGAGTCCGCTTCCTGTGGAATCGTATTTATTGTTTGTGGAGCAACTAATGCGCAACTACTCCCATGTGCCTCAACTACTGAGCCTGTGCTCTAGAGCCTGAGAGCCAAAACTACTGAAGCCAGTGCCAGAGGCTGTTCTCTGCAACAAGAGAAGCCACCGCAATGAGAAGTCTGCGAACAGCAATGAAGAGTAGCCCCTGCTCGCTGCATCTAGAGACAGCCTGGTGTGCAGCAACAAAGATCCAGTGCAAATAATAATAATAATAAAAAGACAACACTTAAAGCAAGAAGCAGACTGACAGATATAGAGAACAAACTAGTGGTTATCAGTGGGGAGAAGGGGGCAGAATAGGGGCTGGGGAGTAAGAGGTACAAACTCTTATGTAAAATAAGCTACACGGATATATTGTACAGCATAGGGAATATAGCCAATATTTTATAATAACTAAAATAGAGTATAATCTTTAAAAATTGTAAATCACTATATTGTATACCTGTAACATATATATTGTATAGCAACTATGAAAGTGAAAGTGAATTCACTGTCGTGTCTGACTCTTTGTGACCCCATTGAACTTTAGCCCACCATGTTCCTCTGTCCATGGGATTCTCCAGGCAAGAACACTGAAGCGGGTTGCCATTTCCTTCTCCAGGGGATATTCCTGACCCAGGGATCAAACCCAGGTCTCTCGCATTGCAGGCAGACGCTTTAACCTCTGAGCCACCAGGGAAGCCCTAAATACTTCAATTAAAAACAAAATCAAAACCAGAAATGGTCTTCAGATGTGCAGACTAAGCAGTGGTGGGTTTTCGCCCTCCTGTGATAACTGGGCCTGTTCTCTAGCCCTTTCTCTGCTCTGAGCTCTGAGTCCTCCCTGGCTTAGATCTCTTGCATCTGTCTTGATTGTCTCTGACTTGTCCTTTTCCTTCTTTGTCTCCAGCCTCCTCTGAGGGCTGGAGTGGGGTCTCTGTTATGGCTTCAGACCAGTCCTCAGTCTGTCCCTTTTGCTTTGACTCCAAGCCTGTGCTCAGCCTCTGGGTCACATCTCTTCCTGTGGGGTCATTCCCGTGTCATCACTGCCTCCTCACCACCTCCTCTGTGCTCCTGGATGTTTCTTGAAATACAAAGTAGTTGCTTTATACATTTTCTCCTGTCTTACCCTAAATCATTTCCAGATAAAGACCTTTATTCCGACGCATACACTGGCCTCGTCTTTTGAGTAGAAGGATCTCTTCATGTGCCCCTTGGTGTGTCCCATGCTAGCTCATCCTTAGGAACAGAGGCTCACGCTTACCCAGGTGGGTAAATAAAACAGACGTCATGTGGGTCCACACCTCTCAGGGTCATGTGAAGGCAGGAGGGAGGCGTATGGACAGGCTTCACCTCCCTTTACAGCTTAGACCTCTAGCAGCCAAGCAGGGGGCGGGGCACAGGCGCAGGGCAGGGAGGGCAGGAGGCAGCAGAGGCAGCCACGTGCTGGTGAGTGCTTCAGCCACGTGCTGGTGAGCGCTTCATCCTGTCCTGGACTCCCGGTGGGAATTAGCAGCAGGAGCCCCTCGCTTCCTTCCAGCCCCTGAGCTGGCATGACCTGTGCTCTTGTGACCTCAGAGGTGTGTGGTTGGACTCCCAAACCCTCTTTAATCTTATCTCTTTGCATTTAGACTGTTTTTGATATAGAAATATGGTAATGTGGCCATAGGCATCTTCCTGGGGCTTTCCAGGTGGCTCACTGGCAAAGAATCCACCTGCCAATGCAAGAGACGCAAGGGACATAGGTTCGATCCCTGGGTCAGGAAGATCCCCTGGGGAAGGAAATGGCAACCCACTCCAGTATTCTTTCCTGGGGAATTCCATGGACAGAGGAGCTTGGCAGGCTACAGTCCATAGGGTTGCAAAAAGTCGGACACGACTGAGTGTGCACACACTCACAAACACACACGTAGAGGCATCTTCATGGGTATAGCTTTGTATTTCATTTCAATTATTTCCTTAGGACAACATCCTTTTATTTTGAGAGAAAAAGGCAAGGACGCTTTTTGTAGGTCAGTGACTATGAATATTTTTTATGATACCAAATTATTTTACAAAAACCTTATGCTCATTTGCTCTGCCAGCAACAATAAATAAATAAATAGTTTTGCACTATTGGGGATAGTGTAAATTAATGCAGGCACTATGGAGAACAATATGGAAATTCCTTAACAAACTAGGAATAAAACTACCATATGACCCAGCAATCCCACTATTGGACATTGTTGTCGTTCAGTTGGTAAGTCGTGTTTGACTCTTTGTGACCCCCTGGACTGCATCATACCAGGCTTCCCTGTCCTTCACCATCTCCTGGAGTTTCCTCAAATTCATGTCCACTGAGTCAGTGATGCTCTCTAACCATCTCATCCTCTGACATCCTCTTCTCCTTTTGTCTTCAGTGTTTCCCAGCATCAGGGCCTTTTCCAGTGAGTTGGCTCTTTGTAGCAGGTGGTCAAAGTATTGGAGCTTCACTTTCAGCATCAGTCCCTCCAATGAATATTCAGAGTTGATTTCCTTTAGGATTGACTGATTTGATCTCTTTGCTGTCCAAAGGACTCTCAAGAGTCTTCCCTAACACCACAGTTCAAAAGCATCAATTTTGGGGGGCTCAGCCTTCTTTAAGGTCCAACTCTCATATCCGTACATGACTACTGGAAAAACCATAGCTTTGACTGGATGGAACTTTGTTGGCAAAGTGATGTCTTTTCTTTTTCATGCTGTCTAGGTTTGTCATAGCTTTCTTTTCAAGGAGCAAGTGCTTTTTAATTTCATGGATGCAGTCACTGTCTGCAGTGATTTGGGAGCCCAAGAAGATAAAATCTGTCACTGCTTCTACTTTTTCCCCTTCTATTTCCCTGGAGTGGCTACCCGCTCCAGCATTCTTGCCTGGAGAATTCCATGGACAGAGCAGCCTGGCAAACTACAGTCCACAGGGTTGCAAAGAATTAGGCATGACTGAGCGACTAACACTTTCATACTACTGGGCGTATACCCTGAGAAAACCACAATTCATAAAGATACATGCAGCCCAGATTTCACTGCAGCACTGTTTACAATCGCCAGGACATGGAAGCAACCTGGATGTCTGACGACAGAGAATGGGCAAAGGTGTGATACATATGTGTAATTGACTACTAACTTAGCCATAAAAAGAAATGAGGTGGGAGTCAGTTGTAGTGAAGTAGATGAACCTAGATCCTATCATACAGAGTGAATAAGTCAGAAAGAGAAAAACAAATATTGTAATGAATGCATATATATGGAATCTAGAAAAATAGTACTGATGAACCTATTTGCAGGGAAGAAATGGAGACATAGACTTAGTGAACAGACTTGTTGACACAGTGGTGGAAGGAGAAGGTAGGATGAATTGAGAGAGTAGCATTGAAATGTAAAAACATTACACTACTATGAGTAAAATAGATAGCCAGTGGGAATTTGTTGTATGACACTGGGAGCTCAAACTGGTGCTCTGTGAAAACCTAGAGAAGTGGGATGGGATGGGAAGGGGGAGGGAAGTTTGAAGGGAGGGGATATATATAGAGTTATGACTTATTTGAGTTGTTGTATGGCAGAAACCAACACAAAAAAGCAATTATCCTCTAATTAAAAAATACAGTTTTGGTTTCTCCTAAATAGAGTTGGGTATCATAAACTAGATCGTAGATGCTAGTTGAGAATGTATGGTTGAGGAGGACGTGTGGGCAGATGTTGTCTTATTTAGCCATTTGTTCTTAGAGTGACCTGTACCCTGGGGACTCCATGGAGAACAGATGGGCAACACTCAGTGGAAGGAGCCTGGAGGAAAGGGCACTGGCACGGTCACCTTATCTGGTGATGTGTGGCCTTGGAAGATCTTTGCTCTGATGGCCAAGTTGCACACAGTGTGTGCCTCCTTGTAGCAGCCACAGGGCTGAAGAGTCTTCCTAGTGCAACACAGCTGAACTACAGACACACCCTGTTGTGCTTTATTTTGCAGGTAAATCATACTTTTGCTTTTGTGGGCAAGTTGACGACTTTATCAGAAACACTGCTGAACGTGTCCAGCATGTTTCAGAGCAGCGGAAACGGCCAGATGCTCCACCAGCTGCAGGTGAGAGGTGGCCCCTTTGCCACCAAGGGCTGGGAGACCCCAGGTGTGTCTGCAAAACCAGAGGTGTCCTTTAGAGGGTGCTAGAGAGTCACCTGGGGCTTGGCTTTCCCGGGTGACTAATAATGTTGATGTAAAATTGCGTTAAGTGTGAAAACTTCTTGTAAATGATCAGTTGTTTTGCCCATGTAAGATGTTACTGCTGTGATAGTGATAAATAATTCATTAATATTTATTTGTGCTTTAAATTCCATATTAACTTAAGGCTATTTTTTCTTTTTTGAGCACAGAATGATTTATTTCGGGGCCATGCAAGGAGACAAAAAACTTGTGCCTTGAAAAACCCTGAGTTCCCCAAAGGGTTTCAGTTTTTTATTGGAATATATTTGCTTTACACTGCTGTGTAAGTTTCTGCTGTACAGCAAGATAAGTCAGCCATACATATACATATATCCCCCCTTTTGGATTTCCTTCCCATTTAGGTCACCACAGAGTATTGGTTCTAGTTCCCTGAGCTATACAGTAGGTTCTCATCAGTTATCTATTTTATACATAGTTTCAATAGTGTATACATGTCAATCTCAATCTCCCAATTCCAATTCATCAGCCCCTGCCAACTGAAAGCTTTGTGGAAGGTTTGCATGCTTTTGAACTGTGGGCCTGTTAAAACCCTTCATTCCCTAATATTCTGTATTGGGAACATAATGTATTCCAAAAAATCATGGACTATAGCTTCAAATGTCTTAACCTCTTCAGAAAAGGACAGTCATTAATTACAAAACTTTAATCAACGTAGGTCACATGATAACTTTTCGGGGCATCTGTGTCGCTCTAACTTGAGCTTGAGAAAATATACCTACATTTTGTTCTTGTTTGGTTTACTTCTTATCCACCAGACATGTAGTTCTAGGTGGTCCTGCGCAGGGACTCAGAGCTGGAGAGCCTGGATTCCCAGCCCTGTCCCCAGTACTTTGTGATCTTGAACTTCTCTGTGCCTTGGGCTTCTTACCTGTGAAGGGAGCAAAGAACCATAGTTATGAGCTGTGAAGCGATTTAAATTATGTAAAGCACTGGTATGCAGGAAGATGTCTCTGCGTCTGGGTCCTTCCCAAAGCAGATACTGAGATGAGATTGCATGTGTGAGGATTTTGTCAGGGAAAGAGGATTTGGGGCAGAGGCAGGGAGGCAGGAAAGTAGGAGAGGTTGGTGAGGCAGGGGAGGCAGGTAGGCAGAGGGAGGCAGAAGGAGGCAGGGGAAGCAGGGAGGCAGGTGAGAGTGGGGAGGCAGAGGGAGGCTGGGGAGACTGGTGAGTCAGGGGAGGCTGCTGGGGCAGGGGAGGCTGGGGAGGCAGAAGGAGGCTGGGGAGGCAGGGAGGCTGGGGAGGCAGAGGGAGGCTGGGGAGGCAGAGGGAGTCAGAGAGGCAAGGAGGCTGGGGAAGCAGAGGGAGGCGAGGGAGGCTGGGGAGGCAGGGAGGCAGGGGGTGCAGGGGAGGCTGGGGAGGCAGGGGAGGCTGATGAAGCAAGGGAGGCAGGGAGGCTGTGGAGGCAGAGGGAGTCAGGGAGGCAGAGGAGGCTGGAGAAGCAAAAGGAGGCAGGGGAGGCAGGGAGGCTGGGTAGGCAGAGGGAGGCTGGGTAGGCAGGGGAGGCTGGGGAGGCAGGGGAGGCTGGGGAGGCAGAGGGAGGCTGGGGAGGCAGAGGGAGGCTGGGGAGGCAGAGGGAGGCTGGGAAGGCTGGGGAGCCAGGGGAGTTTGGGTGCTGGGTCCCCAGTCAGCAGATCTGGCCCTGCAGAATGGGGGCTGGGGGGCTGGGTGGAAACACCCCACAAGCCCCTGTGTATAGTGAGTGCCTCTCATTGAGCTGAAGTCAGTTACCATGAGGAGGGGTTCCTGTGTCAGGGTGCTGTGACTCTTAGGAGTGACCTTAGTGGTGGTCATGGCTAAGACCAGCCTGGGGAGGTGTGGCCTCCGGGCAGGCTGAGGATTTCCGAGCATAGCAGTGGGCCTTGGCCGGTTCCATTCCTGGAGCTGGAAGCCCGTGATGCTCTTGTGGTGGGCATGGCTGTTACTGTTTTATTCTTTGGTTACTTGGGGGTTCATCTGCTGACATAAAGATCAGGAGACATTTTCTGTTATGAATCGTATGTGGTAAATAGTTCAGGCTTTGATAAGGGCTCTGCTATAACTACAAATGATTCCATGCAATGCGTGTGGGTGTGCTTAGTCCCTTCAGTTGTGTCGGACTCTTTGTGACCACGTGGACTGTTGCCTGCCAGGCTCCTCTGTCCGTGGGATTCTCCAGGCAAGAATACAGGTGTGGGTTGCCATGCCCTCCTCCAGGGGATCTTTCCGACCCAGAAATCGAACCCATATCTCCTGTGGCTCCTGCGTTACAGGCGGATTCTTTCCCACTGAACCACTGAGGAAGCCCTACATGCAGGATAATAAACAGCAAATCGAGTCTCTAGAGAGTAGCATGAGAATGTAACAGTGCCCAAATCCATCTCAAAAATCAGCTGGTTTGTGGAGGGGTAGGGACAAATTAGGAGCTTGGGATTATCAGATAGTCACTACTATATATAAAATAGATAAACAACAACTTACTGTATAGTACAGGGAACCATATTCAGTATTTTGTAATAACCTAAAATGGAAAAGAATATGAAAAACAATATAAGTCTACACATATGTATAACTGAATCACTGTGCTGTACAACTGAAATTAACACAACTTTGTAAAATCAAGCATACTTCAGTAAAAGAGAAAAAGTCAGGTAGTTTCATGGCAAAATCTTCAGTTTAGTTGAATGCTGTTTACACAGTAGTCCAGTTAGAAATGAAAGCCACCTACTTAGTCACTTAAAGAACTTTTTGCTAAGAGAATGAAGTGTGGTGAGTGGCTCTATTTCTTAGCATCAGGATCACATTCAAGGAGGGTCCATAATATCCTTGGACTTTCAATAACTGATGCCAGGGTCCTTCCTTGGTCTGGCTCTGCCCCCAGAGGGTCAGGTTAGTATTCTGCTGATGCCGGCCACCCTGACTTACTTTTTCCTTCAATTAAAAGCATATTTTTGTGGAGATGTTGCTGAGATTAAATGACTAATACATATAAAGTGCCTCCCACAATGGTGGGCGAGTAGCTAGTGCTCAGTGAAAGAAGATCCCTGGAGACGTAAATGGCAACCCACTCCAGTGTTCTTGCCTGGAGAAATCTATGGTCAGAGGAGCCTGGTGGGCTATAGCCCATGGGGTCACAAGAGTCGGACATGACTTGGTGACTGAACAGCAGCAGCGGCAGTGTAAGAATATAGATAAGATTTTCAAAAAGCAGACACTGAGGTTTCATCACGAAGTCCTGTCATCTGTAGACAAGAGTCGATAAAATCATGACATACAAGGCGACTGTGAAATTAAAGAGCTAAATGCAGAAGGTGGTTCTTATTTGAAAATTGTCAGAAGTCCTCAAGTTATAAAGTTGTTTGGTAAAGCTAAGTCAGGATAACATCAATATTCTCCAGGGAGCTGACAAATCCCCAAATTAATCCCCACTCAGAACTCCCCTCCCTTTGCCTAATCCTGCCTTGGTGCCCCGCATCTGTATTTTCACTCTCAGTGGCTTGTCGAGTATAGTAAGTGGGTGGTACCGAAGTGCAGGTGTGCACGTGCCAGCTGCAGGATAAGCGGGCAAGATGCCATCAAGCTGATGAAAGGGATCTTGGAGAACCTTCCACAGGGAAACCTTGGACCACTGAGGTGGAGCTGGAACTGTCAATAGTGAAAGAAGATGTGCATAATGATACGAAATGTGCTTCCAAAGAGAAGGCTTTGAATATTGCAGGTTCAAGACAGGGTTTGGGAAAAGGCTGAAACCTTTCATCAATGTTTTTGTAACAATGATCCCCTCTTTACAACTGGCCTGTGGAAAAGGCAACACAAAGGATTTATATAAAGGACCACCAAATCGTTTTGTTAGAAAGATTTGAAAAAAAATCAACACTGAATTCATTCTTTGTTTTTAATGAGTGTGTCCTAAATGATTCAGGCGTGTTCACCTCTTTGTGACCCCATGGATTGTAGCCTGCTAGGCTCCTCTGTCCATGGGATTCTCCAGGCAGGAATACTGGAGTGGGTTGCTATGCTCTACTCCAGGGGATCTTCCCAACTTAGGGATCGAACTTGCGTCTCTTATGTCTCTTGCACTGGCAGGAGGGTTCCTTACTACTAGCACCACCCAGGAAGCCCCTTATTTTCAGTATTAGTGCATAATTACAACTATAACCCAAATTGTTTTCAGTATTAATGCATATTTACAATTATAACCTAAGTGGTTTACTTTTGTTTTTCAAGTAAAGTCCTAAACAAATCCTGTCCTGTTATTCATTGGGGTGTTTTAAAACCCTTTCCAGATGACTCACTTTTTGTGCCATTTTCCTGTATCACGAAACTTGAAATAAACCTAGCAAGTATTATTTGACAAGAGGAATGGTGAGATTATTTTTGTTAAACTATATTGTTTTCCTCTAGGAAGCCCTGAAAAACAAATTTATAAGAAGCTTTATAAAAAGCCAGCTGCACATTGATGTAGGCAAACTGACTGAAAAGCTTCAGATCTTCGGTAAGTATGGTTGATGGTGTGGTAGGTCCACCCTCTGGCCAGGAAATTTCTGGGTGACACAGACAAGCCACTGCTTCAACCCCCGGTTTCTGGTTTCTCATCTGTTAAATGAAGAGCTTGAATTAAATATACTCCATAGTTTGCTTATAACTGAAGCTTTCTGACTTGCCGATTCAGGGCTTGAATAGTAAGGGACTTAGTTCAAAAGGAAGGGTTCTGATTTAAATAAATGAATTGAGAGGTACAACACAAGTTTATAAAAGAAATGGCTATAACTGAGTTACTAAGTCAATTGAAAGCATTTATACTGATTTGAAGATTTGAAGATCTGAAGCTTAGATAAAAAATTCATCAATAAGCAAATGTTTATCGCATGTCTACAGTTTATCAATCCGTGACTTCGTTTAGATACTCAACAACCGTTTTGTGAACATGCAGGAGAGTCAGGCTCTGAGCGAGAATCTGACTTGCCAGGTGCATCCCAGGGATGCTCCCAGGAGCCTGGACCAGCAGATGGCAAAATGAAAGTACTTCCGGGAGGGAAGGAAGGGTGTCAGGCCATCTGAGGCCCCCGGCATTGTGCTCATGCCCAAGATGGGATGGGTCTGCCTGGAGCATGGGGGATAGTAGGGGCAAGGCATTAGTGGTTTATGGCCTTAGAAAGCTCAACAGTATTTTTAAATAGATATTACTGCCTTGAATCATGTTTTCATGTAGTTAAAGCAGACTTGAAAATACAGTCATTCTGGAAAACTAGCAAGTGGCTCCATTGCGAGCTGTGGGGTGAGGACCAGATGTTTCCTGTCCCGACACTGAGGTTCATTACTCTGTGTGCCTGCAGCCCCACTAGGGTTGCCTTGGGGCGCAGGGACCAAATGCTTCTCCAGCACCCTGCTGAGAACCCATACCACTTCTCAACAGGTTTCTATTTTCCGTATTATTCAGTGAAGTGTCGGGTTTTTTTTTTTTTTTGGTTCTTTAATTGTTTGAAAGTTTATAACTTAATGTAGAAATATTTGGAATTTTCTGCTTATCTTTGTGTTACTGACTTCCAGCTTCAGGTTGCAGTGGTCAAAGCATGTACAGTCAATATGACTTAATTTGTTCCAAATTTGTTGACTTAATGCCTCTGCATGGTTATCCTGGCTTCTCCACGTAATAGTTCTATGTGGGGAGGGCATGCAGCCCTGTATGTCCTTGGTTTTTGTAAGCCTGTTCTATTGGTTATTAAGAAGTATGTGTTTATATTTCCCGTTAGGGTTGTGGATTTGTCTGTTTCTCCTTAATTCTGTCAGTTTAGGCTTGATTTGTTTTGAGACTGTATTTAATTTTCTACTGAGAACATGTAAGATCTTTGTTTCCTTATGTTTGTATTTAACATTTTTCTTGTTTCTTTCCAGCAGTTTTACTTTGACCTGCTTAGGTACATTTTACATCACGAATTTCCTGCTTTGTTTTTGAGGCACTTCTTGAATTAGTTTTTTGATATTGTACATTTTGGGAGAGTGTTAGTCATTTTCTCTTGATATGTTCAGTTCAGTTCAGTCACTCAGTCGTGTCCGACTCTTTGCGACTCCATGAATCACAGCACGCCGGCCTCCCTGTCCATCACCAACTCCCGGAGTTTACCCAAACCCATGTCCATCGAGTTGGTGATGCCATCCAGCCATCTCATCCTCTGTCGTCCCCTCTCCTCCTGCTTTCAATCTTTCCCAGCATCAGAGAATTTTCAAATGAGTCAGTTCTTCGCGTCAGGTGGCCAAAGTATTGGAGTTTCAGCTTCAGCATCAGTCCTTCCAATGAACACCCAGGACTGATTTCCTTTAGGATGGACTAGGTTGGATCTCCTTGCAGTCCAAGGGACTCTCAAGAGTCTTCTCCAACACCACGGTTCAAAAGCATCAATTCTTCGGCGCTCAGCTTTCTTCACAGTCCAACTCTCACATCCATACATATATTACTTCTGGCCAATTTTCTCTCTAATTCTCCTCTGAAACTCCAATTAAACACCATTAAAGATTTCTTTGTCCATATGCTTGTTGTATCCTTTTCTCTTGTTTTCTAATCTTTTTTTCCTCTGTGCTTCAGTTTGAGCTCTTTTTTTTTCTTGCTTTTTTAAATCCACTAATTCTTACCTCAGCTGAGAGTTCTTTGTTTCATTTGTCCCATTTCCCAATCTAAACTTGCAATTTGATCCTGGGTTTTATTATTATTATTTTTTTTTTGGCCATACCTCTTGGCATCTGGGATCTTAGCTTCCCAACCAGGAATTTAAATCTGTGCCCCCTGAAGTGGAAGCGCAGAGTCTTAACCACTGGACTGCTAGAGAAGGCCCTGGATTTTTTTTTTTTTTTTTTTAATAATAGTAGTTGGCACCCCACTCCAGTACTCTTGCCTGGAAAATCCCATGGACGGAAGGAGCCTGGTGGGCTGCAGTCCATGGGATCGCGAAGAGTCAGACACGACTGAGCGACTTCACTTTCACTTTTCACTTTCACGCATTGGAGAAGGAAATGGCAACCCACTCCAGTGTTCCTGGAGAATCCCAGGGACGGCGGAGCCTGGTAGGCTGCCATCTTTGGGGTCGCACAGAGTCGGACACGACTGAAGCGACTCAGCAGCAGCAGCAGCAGCAGCAGCAGCAGCAGTTTTCAGTTCTTTGCTGAAATTCTCCCTGATATCATCTAATTTTTGGACAATTGTATCCAAAGATTTTTGAAGCATGTGTTGAGTCTCTTGTTAGTTTTTCATCTTTTTTTCCTCTGGGTTTTTGGTTATTCTGTTTTATGTTCATGAATACTAATCAGTTGGCAGTATCTCTGGAAGCTCTTTGAAGCCTTCACACAGATTTTTAAAAATCATCTATATTTTCTAGTTGTTTGTCTTCAGCAAGTTGTCCATCACTATTATTAATACTTTAATATTGGATCCTTTTAATCTGCAGACAATTGTCCTTCACATATCAGATATTTTCCTGCATTTCATTGAATCTTTCACCTGTATGTAAAAAATAATGTCGTTTTAATCTTTAGGTTCATTTTTGATCATTATTTCTGTTTTTTTGTTATTCATTTTGTTTGAATTCTCTCTTTCATGTTGGATGGTTTCCTTAAAATGTCTGATGAGGTTAAGAATGAGGTGCTAAAACCCAACTGGATGTTTCTCATGTGCATGGAGCTTATTGGGACTCAGTTTCCTTCTGTGGGTCTCAGCTGAGGGAGGGTTTGTCCCCAGGGGCAGCTGGCAGGGTCACAGCTGGTGAGATGCTATGGCCAGGACAGCTCCCCTAACAGATAGCTGTGGCCCCAATATTGGGAAGCCTTCATCTGGAAGAGACGAAAGCATCAGGATGGAGGCAGTTGTTGAACATCATCCTTAGGGCAAGAAATGGGGGATCTTAAATCTCCTTGCTGGTCACGGCTCACACCAGTGTGTCTCAGGTCCTCAGTCGTAAGCATCGAATGGGAAAAATGCTCAGCTTCTCCTGGCAAAGCTTGGCTGAAATCACTGTAGAATCTTGTCCCCCATGCCTGTGTGAGCTTCTGAGTCTTGCTGCCTTTGCATGGCCTTCCTGTACCTCCTGCTCCTTGGTCCTGTGTATCTTCCCTCCTTCTCATTGTGTGTGATACAGACCCAGGAGAGAGAAGCCGGCCTGGTCCAGTCCTCTCATGGTGGGCTTTTGTGCCCTGTCCTGTTTCCATCCTCTCCTGTGGAGGTGGCCCCCCAGCACTCCCCAGCGCCCCCGTCAGGCAGGGGAGGGCATTGCAGTGTTCAGACTCAGAACAAATGGTGAAGACTTGAGGGGCTGTTTGTGTTACTTTCACTCCACCCAGTGAGAGCTCTTTCCACATACATGCTGCTGCTTTCGGGGGTTGAGGGAGGGCTCTGCACGGGACCCTGAAGCCCATGGCATTTGTATGGCACTACTTTTCTAACAATACACATGAACACACATATGCACATGTGTGCACACACACAGCTATAATGATTCAGT
The DNA here is from genome assembly GCA_024291935.2 of Okapia johnstoni. Taxonomy (NCBI): domain Eukaryota; kingdom Metazoa; phylum Chordata; class Mammalia; order Artiodactyla; family Giraffidae; genus Okapia; species Okapia johnstoni. The sequence continues at coordinate 103,235,743 of CM044312.1, forward strand.
TATATAATGATTCAGCTGTGCAAAGCCCATTTAAAGCAGCTTTGGTTCTGTTCCTGGGAGACAAGTAAAGCCACACTCTGCAGAGGCCAAGTCACTCCTTATTCCATGAAGCCTCCAAAAGGACACACAGTGAAATTTTTGGTGAACTTCCTGGGTAAGCTTATAGCACACACATTCCAAATGACAAATGATAGGCAACACAGAAATGCCCCCGTTTGCCCCATGCTGTCAAATCAACACTTTCCAGTTCTCTGTCAAAAACAAGAAGACAAAAGTCCCAAACAGCCAGAGCCCCTCATAGTGTGCAGCACTCCTATTTTCTAGCTGTTGAGCTTAGTTTCATTAGGAAGAATTGAATTAAGATTGGCGGCTAGTTCTTCTCTTCAGCAGCTGGCACCATGACAACAGGACATACTCAGTAAGCACTTATACACAGGAGGTACCCACGAAAGCTTAATCCTCACGACGATCCCATAGAGGATTCTGCTTTCTTCACACTGCAGATGAGAGCACAGACTTTGACAGATCAGATAACTTTCCAGCGTAAACACAGAGTTACAGTAGAGCTGCTTCAGGGGCAAAACAGGGTCTTGTCCCTATTGCGGACACCAATACCCGGCTGCCCTGGGCAGGTACAGAGGGGGCAAGGCCACCTCTCTGCCCAGAGCTGGGTTCCTCCAGCGCATGTCTCTTACCTTCTTTCCCTTGTTTCTTCATTCCCTCCGCCTCTGTGATTTAACTGTTTTCTTGCCAAGTATCAACATTACAGGGAGCGTTTGTGAAAGTTTGCCCTCAGCATGTAAGTAGTAGTTTTTGCATGGAACAGAACTGGACTGTTTCGAGTAATTTTCTCATGAGGGAGTTTATTTGCATAATCCCCGCTGTAGGAACCGTACATGCTGTGCCGAGCAAACTTGCTATGTTCTCGTTTCACTCTCCTCAGGAGGGAAGTTGGACGCCATGTTGAACCACACGGGCGCCGGCCGCCTGCGCTCCCTGGGCCGCGTCCTGGTCGACCTGGGCTCCTGCGTCCTGTTGAACCGCTTCCAGGGCCTGGCCTCTGCTGCTGCCCTGGAGGCCACAGCACAGGCCCTCCTGCGGAAGAACACTTTATTGGCCAGTAAGTATTCAGCTAACATGCATGCTCATAAAGGCAGTACTTGAATGTTTCTCCCCAAACGTGTCTTACCATGGCTCCGAAAGAAAGGGAGTGCTTTCCAGGTAAAATGAGTAAAGCAGAATTGGTTGCCTTGAGTTGGTGGAAAGATGGGCCTTGTATGCTATTTCTAGTGTTTGTTTTTCCCAGTTTATGAAACTAATTTACTAGTTTATTAAATTTCGCATGACATGTTACACTTTTCTTGATTAAATCTATGGTTTCTTACATTTCTTTTATTATTACCATGTTGTCTCAACATCGTTGGTGTCAGCGAAGAAGAGACAGTGGCTAGTCCAAGTCTTATTGATTCAACATGAATATGATGTATTCTTGTGTTCCTTTTGAATAAACAGTGAATTGTTTTTATTCAGCTTTGTATTAGTTTTCTAAGGCTGCTGTGACAAAGTATCACAGACTAGTGGCTTAAATAGCTGAAATTTGTTTTCTCACAATTCTGGCGTCCAGGTGTGGGCAGGCCTGGCTCCCTCAGAGACCTTGCTCCTTGGCCTGTGGAGGGCTGTCTGCTCCCCGTGTCTCTCCTCGCCTTGCCCCTGTGTGTGTCTTTCCAAACTTCCCCTTCTTATAAATATCCCAGTCCTTCTGGGTTAGAGCACATCTTGTGACCTCATTTTCACTTGGTGACCTCTGTAAAGACTCAGTCTCCAAATAAGGTCATATTGTGAAGTACTAAGGGTTAGGGCTTCAACTTATGAATTTCGGGAGGGCAGACTTCAACCCACAAGGGATTTTATATCTGAAGTTGGAAGAATTCCTATAGCAGAACACAGAATCCAAAGACATCAATTCTTAGGGACATCTATTATCCCATAGAAGGAAATCCTGATTATTTAAGCAGCCTCGTGTGATTTTTCAAGTCCTGAAAAAATGCAAAGGAAATTAAATTTTATGTATTTATGACACCACAGTGTTGGTTTTATTAAAATAAAAAAGATAGTTTTTTAAAATTACAGATATCATTTATGAATATTGACATAAAAATCTTGAACAAAATGCAAGCAAACCAAAGCAGTACTTTAAAAGGATTATATTACCATGACCAAGGGAGATTCATTCCTGGAATTTGAGAATAGGTTAACAGACACAAATTAATCAGTGTGATATGTCACTTTAATAAGATGAAGGGAAAAAAATCATCTCAATTGATGCAATAAAATAATTCCACAAAATTCCACATCGTTTCATGATAAAAACAATGAGCTAGAAATAGAAGGAAACTTACCATGATAAAGGCCATATAAGAAAAACCCACAGCCAGCAAAATATTCAGTGGTGAAAGACTGAAAGCTTTTGCCCTAAAGTCAGGAGCAATGCCACTTTTGCCACTTCTAGTCAAGTTTATGGATTTCCCCAGTGTCTCAGTGGTAAAGAATTCACCTGCAGTGCAGGAGACACAAGAGATATGGATTCGATCCTTGGGTCAGGAAGATTCCCCTGGAGTAGGAAATGGATACCCACTCCAGTATTCTTGCCTTTAAAATTCTATGGACAGAGGAGCCTGACTGGCTACGGTCCATGGGGTCATAGAGAGTCGGACATGACTGAGTACACACACTCATATACACAGTCAATATTATATTAGAAGTTGTAGCTAGAGCAAGTACTCAAGAAAAAGTAGGGAGTTAGGAGGTTTTGGTTCCACCTAGTGGCTGAGGGCTGTGTCACACAGATTACCCTCACCTCCCCAGGGCGAGGCCCCTGCATGATGGGGGAAGGACTGAGCTGAATGTCTTAGATGGTCTGGTCAGACCGGTGCTGATGTGCTGTGAGCCTCTCCTAGGTTGTGATGACCCCTTGTTTGCCCTTTTCTGACCTTAGGCATCATATTCAACAGTTCCTTAGTTGGTAAGAACCTCAGCTCAGAATCTCTCCAGCTACCACCCCAGGTCACCTATAGCATCCGGACCAGTGTCTTATATAGCATGAGAACGGATCTGGTGAAAAACCCTTTCTGGAAGTTCCACCCTCAGAGCCTCCCAGCCGACGGGTTCAAGTATAATTACATCTTTGTGCCGTTGCAAGACATGATCGAAAGAGCCATCATCTCGGTGCAGACGGGGCAAGAGGCCCTGGACCCAGCTGCACAGGCCCAGGCCATCCCATACCCCTGCCACACCAGCGACCTGTGAGTACCCTGGCAGTGGGAGGGGCCCTGTGTTCGGAAACTGGATAGAGAAAAATCCTGGAGCTTCTGCCTAGTCGTTCCACTAAAGAGCATTGGAAGAAATCCATTCTCCATTTTGATTTCCTAAGGCTCATTTCTGTTTGAGCCATTCAGATAGAAGAATAATGTGTTTGGTTAAAGCTGACACCAGGCATCTGTAGCCTCAAACACCCTTTGGAATAAATTTGACGAGTAGTATTCAAGGGGGATTCCTCCCACCTGAACTAGGGAATCAGAGAAAGCTTGTTTCTTCTTCAGCAGAAATCCTTACAGTTGAGGTCTGCGCCGCCCACATGTGGGGGGAGGGGGATTCCCAGAGGCCTGGGGTGGTGGCTTAGTGGGGTCCTTGTTGAACTGGGTGATTCAGTAGGTGATCTCGTGGGGTGACAGTGAGGGGAAGGTCCATTGAGGGGACCCAGGGCAGTGCTCACCCTTGGGATGTTCTTCTGTATTCGACACTTCAGAGTGAGACACGGGTGGTGATGTGAGTGGTGCTGTGTTTAGAGAGGTGTGCGTGCATTCTCATCCTTCCTCCTCTTTGGTTATCCCAGTGGGTTAGTAAACAGGACTGGGAAAGGAGAGGATGAAATCAGACTCCCTTCTCCAGGGCTGGGGAAGCCACACACTTCTGCGTGTGCATCTGGCACAGGCTGGGAGGGAGGGCACAGCCCTGATATGAGCCTTGAGAGCCCCAAATTCACCCCTTCTCTGGGTGCCTTCCTCGCCCATATCATGAGTCACAAGGGACTTCCACCCCCGTGCTGGAGAGGGCAGTGGAGGCAGAGAACCTGCATCATCCTGGCATTGGGGTCGTGGGTGGGTGGGGGGTAGATGAAGGGGAAAAGGCAGTCAGGAGGCCAGGAGGCAGAGCTGGGGTGAAAGGGGGTGGGGGATGGAGGTTGACCACCACCCTGCACTCACACCGATGTCATGCATCTTGAGAGACAAAAAACCAAAAGCTAATTTCTCCAGTGCTTCTTCCTACATGTGGGATTTTGATTCAACACGCTCATCATTTTCTGTCTTTGAACTCCCGGGACGCTGCTAATAGAGGCAGGGCACAGAGAAAACACTATTAACAAAGGCATTATTAACATGCAGATCAGGGATTCGCCACCTTCAGAAAAAGTGATGGTGACAATGAAATGTTTATGAAGATCAGAGTATCCTTTTAAAAAGACTTAAATGAGAATGTTTGATTTCCTAATTTCAAAGTTTGTTGACAGGCTTTTGTTTGGGTTCCAGAGTAAGGATAAATACTCAGAAGAGTCTGGAACACGTTTGTTTGATTCATGCTGTCCAGATAACAGGGAGGTGACAGACAGTCCTGTTTCTGAGGTCACTTAGACATCCCGAATTTAATATGTTTCCTTTTTTATTAATTTTTATAAACAAATGGCTGTCAAGAGTTGAGAAAATAGAGAAAAAAAAAAGCCCATATTTCATACCCTCTTCTAAATCATAAGTTGGTTTATTGTTTGCGGAGTATCCTTGCTGACCTTGTGATGCATATTTTATATACTTGAAATCATGAAATCTTGCTAAGAGTGCAAGTTTTTGTGCTGTTTCTTCATTTGAAGCCATTTATGGAGCATTTGCTATGTGTCATGTATGTACTTGACTGTCGTACTTGGTGGTGAACATAGGTGTTGCCCCCTGCCTTCTGGAGCCTTGCAGACCAGGGTTAACCGGAACCGTGTGAACCCTGAGAACTGTAGTCACCCTCCCCTGTGGGATTCCCCAGGGGTGAGAGTCAGAGGACCTCTTCTCGCCCAGTTGGGAAGCTGGTGGAGGTGCACATGCGTCAACATTGGCTACCAACCTCTTCCCTGAGGTCTGAGTGAGGATTTGAGGTCTAGCAAAATGACCATGGTCCTCCTCCCCTGCCTCCTGCTCCTTCATCTCCTCTCTGTCTGTAGTTACTCCCTTTTCCACACTTTCTCCTTCTGCGTGTCAACAGTTCACTTGGTGCACACGTCATATCCTTATTTTCTTGTTCTGTTGTTATTTTTTCAAAGAACTACACTTGGGCTTTATCAATTCTCTTCTTTTGTCTTTTCTAACTCACTTGTTTCTGCTTTTATTTTTATTCTTCACTTTTATGCACGGTCAATTGTTATGCTGTTTCTTTGGTACTTTTTAAAAAGATATTTATTTGATTTATTTATTTGGCTGCATTGGGTAGTTGCGGCATGCGAGGGATTCTCTCTGGTTGTGGTGCATGGGCTTAGTTGCCCCTCAGCGTACGGAATCTTCCCAAATCAGGGATCGAACCTGCATCTCCAACATTGCCAAGCAGGTTCTTAACCACTGGACCACCAGGGAAGTCCCTATGTCTTTGATAATTGAGACTCGTGTTTGATTCATTATTTTTAATGTTTTTTTCTATTTAATTTATGTAGTTGCCTAAGGTGACAACTTTTCTTTCAATCTTTATTTTAACCACCTCCCATAGATCTCATATATGACTTAAAGTTCATTGTTTTCTAGACACTTGCAGTATGGGTTTCTATTATCTTCTTGACCCAAGAGCTGTTTAAGTAAAATTTCTTTCAATTTCCAGATGGAAATTCTCAGGAATTTTAAGCATATGAAATTACTCAGCTTACTCCTAATAAGAAAAATTCAAATTAAAACTAGTCTGAGATAGCATTTAAAAAATCAGATTGACAAAAATCCAAAAATTGCATCATACTCTAAACTGTCCAGTATTGCTGATAAATCCTAATTCTTGCATTTGCCACCAGAAGATACTGTCTTAACCATTTTCACTTTTTGAACTTATGGCATTTTCCTCTGTCAACTAGTATATAATCTGGTGAATGATTTATGGGCACTTGAAAAGAATTTTTAATTTCCTGTTTTTGTAGTGGAAAATTTACCTACATTAACTTTGTTATTTAGGAGTTCTCTGTCCTTTTTTTGTGTCCTCTTCATCTGTCCTGAGCTAAGAGAGAAATCACAGTCCCTGCTTCTGGAATGTGCCCTTGATTTTTCCTGTGGTTTGGCCTTCTAGTCTTGAGGTTGAGTTGCTCCATGCAGAACTGTGAATAACTGTGTTCTGGGTCTTTCTTATGTAGTATGTCTTTAGTATGTCTCATTAGTATGTCCTTAGTAGTATGTCATTCTACTTTGTATATGATTAAATTAATGGTGTCTGCTTTTCCTCATTTCTTCTCTCTCTCTGGATTCCCATTTGCTGCCATGCCCTTTGCCCATTCTTTCATCTTAGACTTTTCTGAAGTGTTTTGTTTCAGGCATGTCTGTTGTGAGCCGCACATAACTTCTTACACAGGTGAGGTTAGCTGTTTAACAGTATGAAATGGAATTTCATGTGTATATGGTCTTAGTTGTGTCGTATATTTTTCTTACTTATACTTAATCATGTTTTGCTGTTGTTCTAGTGGTTGCCTTGTAGTTGTAACTTTGTATAAATATTATCAACCCATTTTTTTTTTACCTTGACCAATAAAAAAACATGGTTTTTCTTCTTCCACTAATGTCCTCCTTTGTACCATTAGAAGATGACTGAACTTGTAGTCTACATTTGTCAGTGTTAAAAAAGTAGCCTTTAAAAAGAAAGATTGATTGATTTTTACGTTTTGACTGTGGTGGGTCTTCATTGCTGCGTGTAGGCTTTCTCGCGTTGCTTCGAGCGGTGGCTACTCTCTATTTGTGGTGTGCATGCTCTTCATTGTGGTGGCTCCTCGTTGTGGAGCACGGGCTCTAGATGGATGGGCCTCAGTAGTTGCAGCTCACAGGCTCTAGAGCACTGGCTCAATAATTGTGGCATCTGGGCTTAGTTGCTCTGCAGAATGTGGGATCTTCCCAGACCAGGGATGGAACCCATGTCCCCTCACTGCAAAGCAAATTCTTAACCCCTGGACCACCAGGGAAGCCCAAAACAAATAGCCTAATAATAGCCTTTGATTTTGGATTTCACCAACTTTATTCTTCCCCTCTGGCTCATTTCCCCAATCTTGCAATTTTTGTTTTTTTGTCTCATTTTTACATTTCCAGGAACAAAACATTTCCAGTCTGTCTTGTCACCTTATTTTTAATATTTGTTTCAGTTTTATTTTTACTGGAAATATAGTCACTTCTTGCTATTATCCTTTCACTGTACCAGTCATTCTTTTGTGGGCTGGTTTGTCTTCTGGTAACTTCCTGAAGAAGATCTCTTGAGATGATTTAACCTGAGTTCTTATATACATTTTTATGTGTAACTCCAATGTGAATTTGATTATGTTTAGCAGCTTTTTCAAATAGTTGGCCGTCTCTTCCAAATATGTATCAGAATCGCAGTGTCAGTTTTTCCTTCTCATGTTGGTTTGGACTCATTTCCAGGAGCAGATTGGAAAAGGGTTGGGCTATACATCCATGTATTATAATTTCTCTTATGTTTTTTATTCTCTTTAATTTGCATGAAATGGCCTCACTCTGACAAGTCTGTGCAAAACATCTGGACTTCACTGGCTCTTGGATAGTGACTCCAAGAACCCCAGAGTCTGGTTCATCCAGCTCCAGGCCCCTCATGACTCTCTCCTTTACATAGGTGATGCTCTGTGAGGTTTAGCGCCTAGTGTCCTAGAAAATCAGGGCACCCAGCAGTGGTTCTGCCCCAGTCATAGGGTTAAATGAGGCTGTGTTCCTGGCTGAACCCCAGGGCTGTAAGGACTGCAGGATGAAGTGTGGGAGCTGGACTCACTGAGAGCATCTTGGGCAGCATGTACGCTGACCGGCCCGTCCCCACAGGTTCTTGAACAACGTTGGCTTCTTCTTCCCCCTGATAATGATGCTCACGTGGATGGTGTCTGTGGCCAGCATGGTCCGAAAGTTGGTTTACGAGCGAGAGATCCAGCTGGAAGAGGTAAACGGCCTGGGGGAGGGGAAGGGGCAGCGACTGGTGGGGTGGCCGCTGCCCTATTACTGACCGCATACCCTGTGTGTTTGGCTGGGTCCCACTGTCCCAGGAGACTCGCACACTTGGAAGCCCCATGCCCTGGCAGAGTTGTACGGGTGACATGTCTGGTTCACCCACAGAGAGGAAGCGAGGCTGAAGATGGTCCCATGAGAGTCGCTGACTCAGCATTGTTGGTGCTTATGTGACCTAGACGGACATACAGACAGAATTACCGTCTTCATTTACATTTGGAATTCTTTATGTGTAGCCTTGCTATTTTTGTTAAAACTTGAAACTATCAAAACTACTTTTAAGAATGAAAGTTCATAAAAGCATCCAGAAAAGACTGAGTCTCCCATTCAACTGGGCCGATGCCTGGGCACACGTTATCCACTTGTTCATTAAAGAAAAGGAAAAGTGCAGAGAGTACAAAGTGCTTTTCATTCAGTTTTGACTAGAATCGCACTTTCGTTTTGTAGGTAGTTTACCTGTTTGGAATGCATGCATTCCTGGATTTCTGTGTTTCTTCCCCGTCCAGCTGTGCCCTGGTGTGAGGCCTGGCCCTCAGGATTAGTGATGCTGTGGGGATGTGGGTGCATCCAAATTATTCTCATTTTCAAGCAATCAGCCCCACACCCAGAGATGTTACCCTGTTATAGATGGGCAAGTGGTAGGTGTAGTGGGTAGATTAATTTTAGCGTTATGATTTTAAACTGAGTTATTTTGCAAAACTCGCTCTAGAACCTGAGCAGTAACCCTCACAGAGAGCAGCTTAAGGCTCTGTGTTTCCTCCTTCATTTTTCTGTTTGTTTGTATTAAACAAACCCAAGACAAACCAAATGACAAGTAAAAGAACAAAATCGAGAAAAGCTCAATAAACAAGGGAAGGCAGCAAGCGTGTGGCTGGTCAAGCTGGGGTCTGGGGTCCCTCCTTTCCTCCTGCCTTTTTAAAGCCGTGAAGTTGTTCTAAGGTCACCTGGTCCCAGTTCTCACCTGCTCACAGCCAGCGACCTGCTCTGTCAGGGTCTCATTCGCATTAAACGCTGACTCTGGACAAAGTGTCTGGTGTGCTGCCTCTGGGGCCAAGTGTCCATGACAGCGGCCACGGGAAGGATGAGCCCTGGCTGGCCTTCTCTCCTGCTCCCCCCTCCGCCCCACACAGCTGTGGTCTTCCCAGGAACCTGCCCTGCCCTCTCTCAGTCCCCGTGCTGACCTGCTTTCCTCCCTGGGTTGACAGTACATGAGGATGATGGGCGTGCACCCGGCCATCCACTTCCTGGCCTGGCTCCTGGAGAATGTGGCTGTGCTGACTGTGAGCAGTGCTGCCCTGGCCCTCATCCTCAAGGTCAGCGGCGTTTTCATCTATAGCAGTGCCTGGATCGTCTTCCTCTTCCTGCTGGACTTCGGAGTGTCGGTGGTCATGCTGAGCTACCTCCTGAGCGCGCTGTTCAGCCGCGCGAGTGTGGCTGCCCTGTGCAGCAGCCTGCTCTACACTGCCAGCTTTCTGCCCTACATTGTGCTGCTAGTGCTGCACGACCAGCTGGGCGTCATCGTGCAGACGGTCCTGGTAAGTGTGCTGTCGTTCAGTCGCCCATTCATGTCTGACCCTTTGAGACCCCATGGACTGCAGCACACCAGGCCTCCCTGTCCTTCATCATCTCCCGGAGTTTGCCCAAGTTCATGTCCACTGAGTTGGTGATGCCATCCAACCATCTCATCCTCTGTCATCCCCTTCTCCTCCAGCCCTCAATCTTTCCAGCTTCAGGGTCTTTTCCAGTGAGTTGACTCTTTGCATTAGATGGCCAAAGTATTGGAGCTTCAGCTTCAGCATCAGTCCTTCCAATGAATATTCAGAACTGATTTCCTTTAGGATTGACGGGTTTGATATCCTTGCTGTCCAAGGAACTCTCAAGAGTCTTCTCCAACAACACAGTTCGAAAGCATCAGTTCTTCGGCACTCGGCCTTCTTTAAGGTCCAAATCTCTCATCCGTACATGACTACTGGAAAAGCCATAGCTTTGACTTTATGGACATTTGTCGGCAAAGTTCTGTCTTTGCTTTTTAATATGCAGTTTAGGTTTATCCTAACTCTCCTTTCAAGAAGCAGTCGTCTTCTAATTCTGTGGCTGTAGTCCCCATCCGCAGTGATTTTAGAGCCCATGAAGAGGAAATCTGCTGTAAATCTGCAAAACAAAAGACTTCGTGTACCCGACAGCACAGCCAGCGCTCTCAGCATGTCAGCGCACCATTTCCAGCTCTGTGGGGCTTCCCGCCCCCGCTGGTCTGTCCTCCCCCTCACAGGCAGCCTTGCGGTGGAGGGGTCACTGAAACCACAGAGGCAGCCGGTGAGAACCTGTCACTTGTTACCTAAGAGGGACTGTCCTCTGAAGATTCTTTTTCACTCAGGAGCATCTTAAAGGAAGCACTTGACTCTCTTCGCTTTATGTTACCCATGGAATGAAACAGATTTCCAAAGCTATTTTAGAAGTAAAAAATACACATTTTCCTTGAAGTATCATGGATTACTTTACATTAGGTGGAAAGACCTCTCCTTTGGCAACATCAGTCACTCATTTAGAATGTGACTCAAAGCATTAGAATACTTGCTGGTCTGTGATACAAATACTCAGAAGACACTCATCCGCTTTTTGATGACTGTTACCTGGAAAGCATGGTGCCGACACACAGCAAAGACACAGGGCAGGAGCCCACCACTGGAGGGAGGAGGAGCTGAGGTTAAGGGCATTGTTGTTGCGTAAATCCCACGTGCTCAAGGGCAGGGCAGTTCCTCCACGCAGGCTGGGGAGTGTGATTGGAGTCCCTGAGGGAGGATCTGAGGAGGGACCAGGGGGAGAGTCAGACAAAGACTAAAACACCCAGGTGCTGTATGTTGTCTCTTGAATGTGGAATCTAAAATATACAACAAATGACCTTATAACAAAGCAGAAGATGACTCATGGATACAGAGAGCAAACCAGTGGTTACCGGTGGGGGTGGTGTTAAGGGAGTGGAGGGAGGTGTAAGAGAGGGTAGAGGATTAAAAGGTGCAAACTGCTAGGGAGGAAATGAATGTTCCAAGGATGTGACATACAACACAGGGAATAGAGCCACTATTTTATGGTGATTTTATGTGGAATATAATCGGTAAAAATATTGAATCACTATGTCGTACACTTAAAAGCAACAGAATATTGTTAACTCAATTTTACTTAAGTTATTAAGAAAAAGACTCCCAGTGCTGTCAGGGGACAACCAAGGCCTTCAGAGTTCTCCCAGCCCCCTCTCTGGTTGGAGGGGGGAGGTCAAGGTCTCTGCTCATTTCATGCCTCAGAGTAAAATATCAATGCTTCCAAGAAAACTGAATTATTTTTCTCTAACATCAGTAAGCCCTTCAATCTGACCTGGTTTCTACAAGTCATATGCATGAATTTGCATGGTGTTCATCAGTATTTTATCCACTGGTATGTGCTTATCAGTTTGGATTAGATTGTGTCCTACCTGTAGTCATTCATAACCAGTAATCTTGTGTGTTAATTAGGTGTTTGCAGAATAATGAAAACAGCTGGGACCACCTGGTGCCCCCATCATATACTCCTTACATATGGAAAATGAGCCATTGACCATCTGGCCTGAGTTTCAAATGATGTTTTTTGTTTTTTATTTCAGTCCTCAGATTTAAGGTTTTATGTATATGAAGCCTGATTTCCTTTTTATACGCTGAAATGGCTTCTAGCAAATAAAAAGTCTGACTCTGGTACATTATATTTTTAAATGTGAGATACTTTTCCAATAAGGTTTTCTTTTCTTAAACACAAGACCTCTCCACTGGAGATGAAATATCATTTTCCTCCAATGCACCCTCTTCTCATGTAGAATCGTGCGTGTTCGGCATCCAGTCTGCCTGCTGTGTGCTCCAGGGCATTCGCTTAATAATAAAACATAGTAAATTGCTCTATTCCATTTTCCACTGTTTGGTGTTATACATTTCTATGTACAGTGCATTGAATTTATGACACTTCAAACACTGCAGTAAAGAGAAATAATTCCTTTTAACATTAAAAACTGGCTTGTTATCACACTTTTCAGAACGGAATGATGCGTGGCCCAGTCTTGGGTTCAGATGTTGGAACCACCACCTGGAGCGATGGTTTACATCATTAGAGCCTGAACGTGCAGTGGTTTCTTTCTTTGAATTTAGTGCTGTGGATTTTCTCTGGTCCCCAGTCAAGCACTAACTTTCTGTTTTTCTCTTCTCTCCCTCGATCTGCTGGCAGTGCCTCCTCTCCACAACTGCTTTTGGACAAGGAGTGTTTTTTATTACATTCCTAGAAGGGCAAGAGGCAGGTAAGAGGATGCAGTTTTTTAAGAAGTGACTCTAAGTGACTCAGGTTTTTGGAAATGTATAGTTATCATGTTTCAAGTGATAGAGTAAAGAGTGTTAGTTACTAAGCAGAAGGTTTGGAAGGAGATCCTGGTGTTGGTTTAGCCGATGTAAACCTCTTCCTCCATCCAGCTGCCCTGGTTTTAGGCCCAACAAGAATAATCTTGGCCTTGTGCTCCAGGTAGGCCATTCAGGTAGTGCCCAGGGCTTCCCCGTGACTCATTCAACTTAGTGACCCTTAGAATTCTCCCCAGAAGGGGGTGTTCAGGGTCCCATGTCAGAGACTGTTCCTGAACTGCAGCTGTCTTCCTGGATTCCTGTCCAGCTTTCTGCTTTCTTTTTCTAACTGCCTCTCTCACATGACGGCTCTTTATGTGTTGTTAGCTCTCATCTGCACCTGCAGAGTTTCTGGATCCTTCCTGAAGTCACGATCCAGAAGAGATCTAACCAGCATAGAATACAGACCAAGTATCTTCCCTCTATTCTCTATATTTCACTCCTGTTAATCACCCTGTGTGCGTGTGTGCGTGCTAACTCACTACAGTCGTGTCTAACTCTTTGAGACCCTATGGACTGTAGCCCACCAGGCTTCTCTGTCCATGGGAGTCTCCAAGAATACTGAGTGGCTTGCCATGCCCTGCTCCGGGGGATCTCCCTGACCTAGGGATTGAACCTGCGTCTCTATGTCTCTTGCATTGGCAGGTGGGTTCTTTACCACTGGCACCCCCTGGGAATCCCATTGATCACCCTACAAACATTTAAAAAATCTGTTGGCAGTAATTTTCACTTATATTGGGATTTAGGCAACTAAAATTCTAGACCAGAACAGATGTGTATTTCTTAGATGTTTATATGATTTTTGTGGTGCATTGAAGACACAGGGAAAATGTATGCCATATATGAAACCGAACTCCAGATCTCATTACATTAGGTCATGAATTTGTGCCCGTCTTTAAATTCTCAGACTTTTTGGTAAAACATGTTGAACTGTCCTGAACTATACAACACTAAAACTGTATTAAAACAGATGAGGCATCCTGAAATGACCTATCCGGAGTTCTTTGAACTGATTTTTAAACTAAATGAGATCATGAGAATATGGAAGAAAAATGGTTACTGCTAGAGTGTTTGAGTATTTTGATCCAGATTCCAACAAGTCCACAATGTTACAACATTTATTTGCGTATTTATTGGCTGTGTCGGGTTGTTGTGTGTGGAGTTTGCGCTCGTTGTGGAGAGCAGGGGCTACTCTCCAGTGGCCGTGTGCGGGCTTCCGGTTTGCAGTGGCTTCTCTTGTGGTGGAACATGGGCTTCTGGCACACAGGCTTCAGTCGTTGTGGCCTGGCAGGCTCAGCGGTTGCAGTTCTCGGGCCCTGGAGCTTGGGCTCTGTAGTTGTGGCGCACGGGCTTAGGCGTTCCATGACATGCGGGATCTTCCTGGACCAGGGATCCAACCAGTGCCCTTTGTACTGCAAGGCAGATTCTTAACCACTGGAGCACCAGGGGAGCCCCCAAACACTTATTTTATTGAGTTCTAGGATAGTACCATAGGAAAATTGAGAAAGATGAATATTTCTCTTAAATAAGTTAAAGAATCTGCTTGCAATATGGGAGACCTGGGTTTAGTCCCTGGGTTGGGAAGATCCCCTTGAGTAGCAAACGGAAGCCCACTCCAGTATTCTTGACTGGAAAATTCCGTGGACAGAGGAGCCTGGTGGGCTGCAGTCTTGGGGTCGCAAGAGTCGGACACGACTGAGTGACTAAACCACCACCGAATTAATTTTAATCCAGCAATACCTTGCAAACATATCGTTAGAAGAGAATGATTCTTTCTTCCTGCAGATCCTATATCCTGTTTATATATATTCCAAGAACAAGAAGAATAGTATAATTGAGAATGGGTGCTCAAGGAGTTTTCATCTTGTTTTTAAACAGGTTTATTTCTCCTAAATATAGAGTTTTTTAATTAAGCAAGTACAACTAGATATAAGTAAAGCAACCTTTAAAAATTTTTAAATGTTAGATATTCAAGTGTCGTTAATGGTCACCCACCTGCTGTCCTTGTCAGTGTGAGATGAAGCCAACATTTCACTGGAAGGCCAGGACCTGTGGCCTTGACCTTCCTTTTGTTTTAGCTGTGCTTAGCTTTGCCCCCGGGCCCAATGGACTCAGGTCATCAAAGTCTGCCCTGAAAGAGGATGAGCAGTGCTGACGCTGACCTTTCTCTTCCTTCCAGGGATTCAGTGGGATAATATGTACCAGTCTCCGGAACTAGCGGGCATGACATTTGGCTGGGTTTGCTGGATGATTCTGTTTGATTCAGGACTTTATTTTGTATGTGGATGGTACTTGAACAACTTGATTCCTGGTAAGAATTCTGCACTTTATGACAAAATCAACTTAAAAAACAGTTTGAGCCAATGTATGTGAATATTGGATAATTATTTGTTCTTTAAATAAGACATGAGAAAGGAAGTTGATAAGATGTGTTTTAAAGGGAGCTGAGCATGTTTGAGGAAAAAATGGTGCTTCTGAATTCTGAGACAACTGAGACCCTGTGAGGACAGGTGTTGGAGGGGTCCCATGGGCCCACCACGCAGCTCCCCAGCCTGGGGGCTCCAGAAGATGTAACGGCAGAGAACCTAGTTCTCCAGATCATGTGTTTGAGGAAGATAGAGGTGAGGGAGTGAGAGCAGGAGAGCCTGGCACTCATGTGTCTTGGGCCCCTGGAGACCAAGGTCAGGGGTTCAGAGAGCACCATGGAGTAGGAATAAAAGGACCTGATTCTTAGCCAGGTCAGTGAGTGGCAGGACCTGGAGGTAAGCTGGGCTGACAACAGGGGGGCTGAGCAGGTGTCTGGTGGTTGGGAGTCCCTCCAAACCAGAGCTGTCAGTAGTGTTGTGTGTGGAGGTGATGCAGGACCGGCTGCCCAAGGTGATGGGCCTCCCCTTCGGTCAGTGGGGGAGGAGGTACTCACGCCACAAGCCTGGCTCAGCCCCAAACAGCAGAATAGCACTTCAACCTTTTATAATTTATATATTTTAGAAATTGCTTTTAAATGGTATTATACTTTTTTGCTGAAATTGCTAGTGGTTCTGGCTATTTACTTTCCAAACAACTGGGCATTGCGAGTGGCATCTAACCTTTAAAGTTAAGAACTGAAAGAGATTCTAATCATATACAAGTGGAAAATGAAGGGATAGGAGAAAATAAAAAACCTTCATTCTGTTTACAAAAATATATTCTATGCTTGGAGAGTTCATGCACCATTTAAGGATGAGTAAAAATCAAAATAAAATGGGTCATTGAAAAGATTATTTTACATATGAGCAGGAAAAGTGGCACCCAAGAGGTAGAGAGAGCACAATTTAGAAATGTGATTTATTCTAGAAAAATTTAGACTGCACTGTCATGATATTTGAATAAAATTTAAGAAAAGGTGGATCTAGGAAATGAGAGAAAAAATTAAACTGAGGAGGCCAAGGTGAAGGGAAGCTGGAAAAGGTTGGCTATTACCAAGA
This sequence comes from Okapia johnstoni, assembly GCA_024291935.2. Taxonomy (NCBI): domain Eukaryota; kingdom Metazoa; phylum Chordata; class Mammalia; order Artiodactyla; family Giraffidae; genus Okapia; species Okapia johnstoni. Next base: position 103,251,889 of record CM044312.1, read on the forward strand.
AGCTGGTTAACCATGAGGGATATTGCAGAAGATGGTGGGATGTCAGTTTGAAATGCACAAGAAGTGGTGCAGAGGAGAGGCCATGCAGTCAGGACAGTGACATGCCCAGCTGGTTCCAGGAAAGTGATGGATCAGGCAGCCTGTGAACCCCAGGCTCCCACCCCTAGACAGATCCAGGGGAAGAAGAGGAACCATCACATTTCAATGAGAAAAACCTGGATCTGCAAAGTAAAGGCTCACACACAAAATAATAATTTTAAAAAGCTGTATTTAGATGCAAAATGTCCGATGTCTTGGAGTCCACAGAAAAAGAAAAGAATTCGAGGAGTGTAAAGACCAGGGAATCATGTTATCCTTGTTCACGTGAAGATTATCATCAGATTCGTCCCTGGATCCAGAAGAAGCTGAGTTTTTCCTTAGCCCTAGGGCCCTGAGGCATGAGGGTCCCGGGTTCTAATTTTCATACATTCCAGTGAGGCAAAGGGGCTTGTGATGCTCAGCTAGGGCTTGGCCCCCAATTCCTACTGGGACACTCAAGTGGAGGAAGCCCAAGTCTTACGTGGGAAGGTGCTTCTGTCCAGACTCGAGGCCAAGGGACAGAGACTGGTCAGACAGGGACTTCAGAGGCTTCCTGGAAGCACCTGTGAGTGAGCCTGGGGTCTTGCTCAGGAAGAGGGAGAGAGACAGAGACACATTCAGAAGACAGAGTGACCAGAGGGAGGCGGCCTGATTGGGACTATCCTGCAAGTTTGGGGAGGCTTTGAGGAAGAACTGGGTAAAATCTGAAAGCAGGGAGGCAGTGGCTGTGGGGAAAGTGCAGAAGGACTGGCTTTCGATCTGATGATGATTCTTGTGGATGTTGGTAGTGAGAGGGGCATCTGGGGCTCAGAAAGCCCTGCTGTGCTGGAGGGTCATGGCAGGGTTGGAGTAGGGTGGCAGAAGGGCACCAGCACACGTAGAGGGGTGTTCCTCTATCTGTCTGCCTGTCCTGGGCGCCGAGGACCTCCGCCGCAGGCGCGGGCTTGGGCGCGGGGCCTGGAGATGCTCTGGGGGCACCTGTCTCCTCCCGAGGAGGTGGGGGCACCTGAGACAGGGCGGAGCGGGAGAGGGAGGGGCAGGTGTGTATCTCTGCTCTGCCCCCCAGCTGTCTGCCTGCCCCTACTTGCTCGCTGCGACACAGGTTCCAGCTGTGGGAAATGGACAATCAGAGACAATGGAAAAGAGAGAAAACCATGGTGTCCCTAGCTCAGTGTGAGAATCAGGTGAAAACAGGCCCATCAGATGACTGATCACAAATACACATCTGTGAACATCAATGCCTGACTCTCTGTTGTCAGTAAATAGAGACTGCAGTGAGGAAAGGAGCATTAAAATAAATATCAGTGTGAATCCAATGGAGAGGAGAATGTATATAAAATTAAATATTTAAAATAGGTTTGAATAAACGGAAAGAGATGCCACATTCCTCACTGTGGCTACTTGTCATGAATATGTTGATTTTTTCCTAAGTTGATGTATAAATTTATATAATTTAAAATTATATAACATTTACTATGAAACATGTCAATGTGAAATAATGAAACTTACATAAGTCATTTAAATTAAAAATACTGTTACAAGGGATTTGTTTTTAATTGATGAAATGTTTCTAAAGAGAGCTAAAATATGACTTGACAACAAGTATCAAAATTTACTGAAAATGATAAGAGGGACTGGCGTCTGATGATTATGTAAAACCTCTGTATTTGACAGGGATTAAAACAATGGAGTACTCATGCAATAATAAAGCAGTGGAATATATAGAAAAGTTCAGTAACCAACCCATTTGTATATAATAGTTTACTCTGGGCACTTACTTCATTTCCTTATCTCAGCCGTTGTAAACAGTGCTGTGGTGGAAATACATGTCATTACACTATTTCAAATTCGTGTTTTCATATTCTTTTGATAAATATCCAGAAGTGGAATTGCTGGGTCATATGGTAGTTCTAGCCTTAATTTTCTGAGGAATTCCCATGCTGTTCTCCATAGTGGCTGTACCAGTTTACATTTGACTAACAGTTTAGAAAGTTCTTTTCTCCACATCCTGGTTATTTCCTGTCTTCTTGATCACAGCCTTTCTAAATGGACATGAGGTAATACTGTGCTTTTCATTTTTCTCTCCTAATAACTAGTGATACTGAGCATCTTTCATGTGCCTGTTGGCCTTCTCCACGCCTTTTTTTGAAAAATGTCTATTTAGAGCCTCCGCCTTCTTTGATGTTGAGTTGTATGTTAATAATATATTTTAGATGTTAACCTCTTGTCAGATGTATGAGTGGGTATCCTCATTCCTGCTCTTAAAGGGATAGCTTTCAGTTTTCCACCAGTATAATGTTACCTGTGGGTTTGTCATATATGACCTTTATTATGTTGAGGTATCCTCCTTCTGTACCCATTTTATGAGAGTTTTTTTTTTTTTTTTATCATAAATGCATGTCACATCCTGTCAGATGCTTAGGTTATTGTATGATTTTTATCCTTCATTTTGTTGATAGGGCATATCAGGTTTGGTATCAGAGTAATGTTGGCCTGGTAAAATTTATTTGGAAGCATTCCCTCCTTTTCAGTATTTTGAAAGAGTTTGAGAAGGGTAAGTATTGAATCTTCTTTGAATGTTTGATAGAATTTACCTGTGAAGCTACTGGTCCTGGACTTTTGTTTTGGGGAATATTTTTATTACTATTTCAGTCTCCTTCTAGTGATCAGTCTATTCAGATTTTTCTTTAAAATTAAATTAATTAATTTATTTTTGGCTGCACTGGGTCTTCGTGCACACGGGCTTTCTCCAGTGATGGTGAGGGGGTGCTCCTCTAGAGTTGCGGCGCTCAGGCTTCTCCTTGTGCTGGGTTCTCTTCTTGTGGAGCATGGGCTCTAGGTGCAGAGGCTTCAGTAGTGGCAGCACGTGGGCTCAGTAGTTTTGGCATGTGGGATTAGTTGCTCTGTGGCATTGCTAAGTGGGTTCTTAACCACTGGGCCACCAGGGAAGTCCTGTTCAAATTTTCTGTTTCTTTACATTTCAGTCTCTGAAAGCAGTATGATCCTAAGAATGTAACTCTTTCTTCTGGGTTGTCCAGTTTTTTGATGTATAGTTCTTCATAGTATTCTCTTGCAATTCTTTGTATTTCTGTGGCATCCACCATAATATTCTGTTTTTTTTATTCCTGAGTTTTTATCTGAGCCCTCTTTTTTCTTAGTGAGTCTAGCTGAAGGTATGTCAATTTTGCTTTTTTTTCCAGAGAACCAGCTGTTAGTTTCAACAATCTTTTCTATAGTCTTTTTAGTCTCTGTTTATTTCTGCTGATTTTTAATTATTTCCTCCTTTATACTGACTTCCAGCTTTGCTTGGTCTTCTTTTTCTGGTTCCTTTAGGTTTAAGGTTAAAGGGTAGGACTTCCCAAGTGGCTCAGACAGTAAAGAATCACCTTTAGTATAGGAGACCCAGATTCAAACCCTTGGTTGGGAAGATCCCCTGGAGAAGGGAATGGCAACCCACTCCAATATTCTTGCCTGGGGAATTCCATGGACAGAAGAGCCTTGCGGGCTACAGTCCATGGTGTCACAAAGAATCAGAACAACTAACACTTTCCCTTTTTTCAGTTAGGTTTAAGGTTAGATTGTTTGAGGTTTTGCTGGTTTCTTGAATTATGCTTGTATTGCTGTAAACTTTCCTTTTAATACCACTTTTGCTGAACACCGTAGATTTTGGTATGCATACTTTCATTTCTCTTCAGGTATTTGTTGATTTCTCCTTTAATTTCTTTATTGACTTGCTACTGAACTGAGTTTGATTGTGCTCAGTAAGGCCAATCTACTGACCCTGAGTTGTGGTGAAGGAAAGTGCGGCCTTTATTGCAGCCACCAAGCAAGGAATCCAGGCAGCTAATGCCTCCAAGCCTTGAACTCCCCAAAGGCTTTCAGGGAAAGGTTTTTAAAGAAGAGTGAGGGAGAGGTTGCTATGTGTGTGATCAACTCATGGACATTCTTCTGATTGGTTGATAGTGAGGTAATTAGGAGTCGACATCATCCACCTTCAGGTTCCAACTAGTCTGGGGTCCATGTGCTTTTGGGCAGCATATAGTTAACTTCTCCCACCTGGTGGGAGTTTCGGTATCTGCAAAACAGCTCAAAGGACATGGCTCAGAATATTATCTATAGCCCTTGAGGAGGAACTAAATGCCCTTTGACTTTGTTTCATGGCTAAACAATTATTATTTTGTCTTGCTTTACCATTTCCCTTTGTTTCTGCATTTCTTCACTTCTCTGATTAAATTTATTCTTTGGAACGCAGGGAAGGTATAGGAGGTCAAAGTTTTTCTACAACAAGAGCCAAGTGGAGAGCATGGTAGTGGTGGCAGAGGGGATCTGTCCTGGGAAGACTCCATCGAGTCCTGAGTGGTTACAGACCCAATAGCTGTCCACTAGCATCCTGTTTAGTCTCCATAAATTTGTGATTTTTCCAACTTCCTTCTTATAGATAATCTCTAGTTTCATATCATTGTGTTTGGAAAAGATGCTTGAAGATATGATTTCAGTCTTCTTAAATTTATTGAGATTTGTTCTGTGTCCCAACATACAATTTATTCTTGAGAAAGTTCCAAGAGCATCTGGGAAGAAGATGTATTCTGCTGCATTTGGATGGAATGTTCTGTGTAAATCTATTAAGTCCATCTAATCTAATATTTCATTTAAGCCTGGGGTTCTTTGTTGGTTTTATGTCTGGCTAATCTATTAATTGATGTAAGTCGAATGCTAAGTTTGCTTAACACAGTAGTGTTGCTGTCTTTAGGTCTGTTAATAGTTACTTTATATATTCTGATGCTCCTATGTTAGGTGCATATATGTTGATAAGTGTTATATCTTCTTTTTAAAAAAAATGAGTGTTATAACTTCTTGATGACTTGTCCCTTTTAACATGATATAATATCCATCTTTGTCTTTTGTTATCTTGCTTGGCTTGAAGTCTGTTTTGTCTGTGTAAGCATAGCCACCCTACTTTCTTTTTGTTTCCATTTACTCAGAGTATCATCTTCCACCTGTTCACTTTGAGCCTGTTTTTGTTTATGGAGCTGAGATGAGTCTCCTGGAGGCAGCATATGGTTGGGTCTCATCTTATATTCCATCCAGACACCCTGTGTCTTTTGATTTGTCAATTTAGTCTGTTTACATTTAGAGTGATTATTAATACATGAGGACATAGTGCTGCCATTTTATCTTTTGTGGTTTGGTTGCTCTGTATCTCCATTATGTCTTTTTCCATGTGTTGCTGTCTGCCATTTTAGCTAGGTGATTTCCTATGATGTTTTCCCAGTTTCCTCCTTTTTATGTTTTATGTACCTCTTTTAGATTAAGTTTTGTGTAAAATGTATCACAGATAATATAGTCCTTTTACTGCTGATATTTGGCATCTTAACTCCATTTGCTTGTATGGCTTCTATCCTTTCCCTCTTTCCCACTTATGTTTTTGTCTTCTCACACTATCCCTTATTATGTTGTGAGTTTGTGACCAAATTAGTTCTTTTTACTGCATTTTAAAAACTTTTATTCTACAATTGTTTAGCAATCTATTCTTATACAGTTTCACTTTTCTTTCTTAACTTTTTTCTTTTTTCTGACTGTGCACTGCATGACATGTGGGATCTTAGTTCCCTAACCAACCAGGGATCAAATCTGAGCCCTCTACACTGGGAGCTCTGAGTCTTAACCACTGGACCACCAGGGAAGTCCCAGAGTTTCACTCCTCTGATTCTATCTGCTTACTGTATGCCTTTACTCAAAGTTTTGTGTACTTTTGCCTTTTTGATTCAGATAGAAAAGCTTCTTTCAACTTTTCTTGTAAGGCAGGTCTAGTGGTGATGAGCTCTCACAGTTTGTCTGGGAAGATTTTATTTCTGTTTTGTATCTGAAGGATAACTTTGCTGGACAGAGTATCCTTGGCTGAGAGTTTGTTTTCATCTTTTAATCTTTGACTCTGATATTCCACTCTCTTCTTGCCTGTAGTTTCTGATGAGAAATCTGCTATAGCCTAATGGGGATTCCTTTGCACGTTACTGCCTTTTTTAGAATCCTGGCTGCTTTTTAAAATTCTTTCTTTGTCATTTTTGACTTCTTTAATATACTGTGATAAGGTGTTTTTGTGCTGAGGTAATTATTGTAGCTTTACAGACTCCTGTACCCAGTTCCTTCCCTGGGTTTGGGACATTCCCAGCTATTGTTTCCTTAACTAAACACTCTGTTCCCTCCTCTCTCTCTCATCCTTCTGAGATACACATTACCCTTAAGTGCCTTTCCTGGTGGAGTTAGATAGTTCTTTTTTTAATTTTTTAAAAATCATGGTTTTCTCTCCTCTTCTACCTGAATCATTTCCAGATTTTTATCTTTGGGCTCAGTATTCTCTCTTCCATGTGGTCTGCTCTATTTCCAGTGCTTTCTGTTTCATTGTATTTATTGAATTTCTTACTCCACAATTTCTGTTTGGTTTTTGTTTAGCGTTTCCATCTCTTTGGCAAAGTATTACTTCTATTCATTCATTTTATTCTAAGTTCATTGAACCACCTTTCTGAGTTTTCTTATAGCTCATTAATTTTCTTCTTGAAGCTATTTTGAATTCTCTATCAGTTAGATCAGATACATCCACATCTGTTGTTTCCTCTTTGGCCCAGCCACTTCGTTCTTTCTGGAGCTATTAGTAATTGCTCTTTTCTCTTCCCCAGTAGCATATTGGACACCTTCTGACCTAGGGGTGGGGGGGCTCATCTTTCTGGTGTCGTATCTTTTTTCTTTTCGTACTGGTCATGGGGTTCTCCAGGCAGGAATACTGGAGTTGGTTGTCATTTCTTCCTCCAGTGGACCATGTTTTGTCAGAACTCTTCACTGTGACCTGTCTGTCTTGGGTGGTCCTGCATGGCGTGGCTCATAGATTCATTGAGTTATGTAAGCCTTTTCACCACAACAAGGCTGTGCTTCCTGAAAGGTGATTCAAGCTGGCTTGGAACTCAACATGTAAAAACTAAGATCATCACATCCAGTCCCATCACTTCATGGCAAATAGAAGGGGAGAAAGTGGAACCAGTTACAGATTTTATTTTCTTGGGCTCTAAAGTCACTGCGGATGGTGACTGCAGCCATAAAATTAAAAGATGCTTGCTCCCTGGAAGGAAAGCAGTGACAAACCTAGACAGCTATTAAAAAGTGGAGACATCACTTTGCCAACAAAGGCCCACATAGTCAAAGCTATGGTTTTTCCAGTAGTAATGTATGGATGTGAGAATTGGACCATAAAGAAAGTTGATCGCCAAAGAACTGATGTTTTGAATTATGGTGTTGGAGAAGACTCTTGAGAGTCCAGTCAATCCTAAAGGAAATCAATCCTGAATATTCACTGGAAGGACCCATGCTAAAGCTGAAGATCCAACACTTTGGCCACTTGATGCGAAGAGCTGACTCATTGGAAAAGACCCTGATTCTGGGAAAGATTGAAGGCAAAAGGAGAAGGGGGCAACCGAGAATGAGATGATTAGATAGCATTGCTGACTCAATGGACAAACTCTGGGAGATAGTGAAGGACAGAGGAGCCTGGTGTGCTGCAGTCCAGGGGGTCGCAAAGAGTTAGACACGACTGAGGGATTGAACAGCAACAACAACAAAAAATCAGATTACTAAATTCTTTAAGTTTGATTTCTGAAGAATTGTCATTTTTGTCTCTGTGATACCATGCTATCATGGTTCTTTTTTTCATGTGTGTGTGGGAAACTGGATGAATTTCTTTTCTGCTGGTACATTTGAAGTAGTAAACATCTTTCTCATTTCAGTAAAGCTTCTTTTACTTTGATTCTGAGTTCAGCAGATTGATGACTAGAGGCCCTTTTCCTGGTTTTTCAGTAGGTGGCGCTGTAACTCAAGTTTTTGGGTTCTCTTACCTGAGTGGCCTCTGGCTGCATTTGAGACTCAGCGTTTCCACCCACCACAGCTCTGCTAGATGCTTTCCCCACTGCTTGTTGTCGCTCCGTGTGTCTCTGGGGTCATGGTTCCCTGCTGTCACTGGCATTGCTGCTGAGGGAGCACTAGGATGGAGTATGCCCCCACCCCCATGTTGGGGGTTGCCTGGGTCAGGTAACCCTAGTATGGAGAGTTGGAGCGGAAATGAGCTGGGGTGGCTGGCGTCTCCCTGGGTCTGGGGTTGTCCAGTTGGTTTGTGGGTGCCATTGCCTCAGGCAGGGGATGAGGCAGCTGGAGGGGCTGGGGTTGTCAGCCTCGTCCCTGTGGCTGTGGGTACCTCCATGCTGGAAGTTGGGGTCCTGGGCACCACACCCCTGCTGCTGTGGTTCTCTGCCTGGGGCTTCAGCATCAGCCGCTGTGGTACCCAGTGGGGAGGGGGTGTGCTGCAGTGCATGGGGTCGCAGAGCCGGACATGACTGAGTGATTGAACAGCAACAGCAGCAAATCAGTTATGTCACTGACTTATGTGACTTTAAGTTTGGTTTCTGGAGAACTGTCATCTTGTCTCTGTGATGCCGTGTTACCATGGTTTTTGGTAACCTGACCTCATGGACGGTCCCCAGTTGGGGATTGCAGGCCCCACCTCCGCTGCTCTGCTAATCTTGCCTCCTCTGTACGTTTCAGTGCACCCACCTGCAGACACACAGGTGTGAGGGTCTCTCCAGGGTCCTGGTGTGTTGGGCAGAGGAAGCTTTGCTGAATCATGGACGTTTTAGTAGCTGTAGATTGAAGCAGGGAGATGAAGAGGGCATCTTATGCCCCCTGATGCTGACCTTGAATCAAAGTTGGCATTTTTAATGGAAGAGAAAGGATATATAATTCAGTCAATCCACTAGTGACAAAAAATATTACTCATTCATAAATTCATCAAAAGTGGTATCATTAAAATAATGAACAAATAGGAAAAGTATGATTTTAAAGAGAGGGGAGGCATTTTTCACCATAATCCCAGGGACATAAATGATAAAAATCACTAGTTTCTGACTCACAGAATGAACCATAAGAACAAACTTATGGTTGCTGGGGCAGGAAGAATGGTTGGAAGGGATAGTTAGGGAGTTTGGGATGGACATGTACACACTGCTATATTCAAAATGGATAACCAACAAGGACCTACTTTGTAGCACAGGGAACTCTGCTCAATGTTATGTGGCAGCCAGGATGGTAGGGGAATTTGTGGGAGAATGGATACATGTATATCTATGGTTGAGTTTCTTTGCTGTCCACCTGAAACTATCACAACATTGTTTATCAGTTATACTCCAATATAAAGTAAAAAGTTTAAAAAAACACAAAAAACAAAAAATCATGAGTCTCTATTATAAGAATTTAATAAAAAAATTTTCATTTTCATCCAAATGAAAATTATGCTTTTCAAAGTTATAAAAGCTATTTAATGAGTATATGAAAATTGAAATTCTCGAGTCAAATTTTAAAAACATATTTCTCAGTGGATATCCTAGCAAATAACTTGAACCATTTGTTAGAGAGTAAAGTTTATATTTAGCGAACTTATAAAAAACTTTAATGAGCATATAAAAGTATAAATTTGCAAATACATAGAAGACAGTTTTTCTTCTCTATGATAAAAATTACAGTAACTAATGCAGAAGATAAATTGTAAAAACTGACTATATTTTCTTTTTTGTTTTCTCAACATGCTAAATAATTTAATAAGAGGAAAAGAAAGCAAAAATTTTTAGAGAGGTGATGGTGCAGAAGACAACATAGAAAGGAGAGAGACATGTTTTGGGGATGTGGCTGAAAGAATTTACTTCAGTGGTTTTGGTGATGAAAAACTATTTCTTCCTATTCTTCTTTTAAAAAGTGTGAGAGACTTGGTTCTGTTTCTCCTGGAAGGAACTAAAAGAACAGGGAAAAAAGTGAAAGTGTTAGTCCTGTCCAACTCTTTGGACCGCATGGGATGTAGCCTCCCAGGCTTCTTTGTCCATGGACTCCTCCAGGCAAGAATACTGGAGTGGGTTGCCATTCCCTTCTCCAGGGGATCTTCCCAACCCAGGGATGGAACCCAGGTCTTCTGCATTGCAGGCAGATTCCTTACTGTGTGAGCCACCAGGAACCTCAAATGAACAGAACTGTAAGTGAATTGTGGATGGCCTGTGAGCAGGTAGAAGGCAGTGTCTTTAAAAAGATGACAATGTGCCATGTCATGGGTGATGAGATCCACTGGGTTTGCATTGGTACTGTCCACTTGGTTCTGGATAGAACAGAAAGACACAGGATCTTCCCCTGTGATTGGACATGGGTGTGCCTGGTTCGTGGGCCTTCAGACTCAGACTGAGACTTGTGCTAGCGCATTCCCCACCCCTAGTTCTCAGGTCTTTAGGTTTGAACTAGAACTGCACAATTCACTGTCCTGGGCCTTCAGCTTGCAGAGAGCAGGTTGTGGGACTTCTCAGCCTTCATGATTGCATGAACCAAGCTCTCATGGTAAACTTCTTTCTATCTGTCTGTCTCTACATAGATAGACACTCACTGACACACACACACCCCTACTGGATTCTGTTGCTCTGGAGATTGCTGAGTGACACACCGGCCAAATCATGGCGATATTAATAGAAGGTAGAATGGGGCTCACTAGGGGCTGGAGGAGCAGGAGGTGGGGATCTGGATGGTACAAGATGAAGGTAGCTTTGGAAATGGCTGCACAACAGTGTGAATGAACTTCACATTCCTGAATTGTTTGCTTAAACTTGGTTAAGATGGTAAATTTGGTGATATATACTTTATAATAGTTAAAAGAAGAAACCGAACCCTTGAGGGAGGTATCTGGTGCTCAGAAATCCCACTTTCTAAATCACGTTTAAGGGGAAGAAAAGGAAGCTTGGGGGGGCTCCTGGAGGAGGGGAAGTCAGCTCAGAAAGGCTGAGAGATGGCAGGAATTTCTCAGGAGGGAGGAAGTGCTGAGTCATTCCTTGTTGTGTGAGTCAGCAGAATATCAGCCAAGCTGGTGATTTTTAGAGAGTATTTGATTTTTTTCTAAAAGGTAAATAAGGTCAACTTGAGGCTCAGAGGGGAAGGAAAAGTCATTTTCCTTAAGTGACCAGGAGACCTAAAAGCCCAAGTTGCTTATCTTTTGGAAAGAGCATGGTCATGAGGGCCACCCTGGGTTGGGGAGCCCATGCCTCTGGCTCCTCTCTTGCTGCTCCGCTAAGGCCCATGTGTCTCCTGGCTCCTCGCTGTCCCTGCAGTTAACAGCTCACTGTATCCAGGCATCAAACCTGCTGCCCGCTCCTCTCTTGGTGCATTTCTGTCCCTTAACTTCTGCCAGTAACGTGAACACCAAATCAACTCTCTCCTCCCACCTCTGACCAGGGCAGAACCTCACCCCTGAATCAGACCCCCATGCTACCCCATGCAGGGGACACCTCCACTCTGCCTGCAGGTCTTACGGGGTTGGTAACCTGGATATGCTTGGAATTCCCTCCAGGTCAGACTCTACTCCTCACAAAGAGGAGTGAAGGCAGAGAACCTGGAAGCAACCTTTGCATGAGGAATGCCCCTCTCTGCATTTTGTATAGAGAATTTGAGTGGGTTTTTGTACTTCTCTTTGTGGCTGAACTAGTGGCTAGTTAGGAAGAAGACCAAAGTCTATTCCAAAATAAAAGATCAAAACTCCAAGATCTTTGTAACACGATATAAAAGTAAAAAGACACAGAGTTTACCAGAGATGACAATAAATATTTTTCCTTTTTCTAAATCATGAAATTCCTTGATTCTTCATTTCAGAAGTTAAAAAAACAACTGTAATTGGTAATTTATGTACTCTTTAAATAACACAGAGTATTTATTTTCAACTTTGATGAAGTCTGCCAATAATAACAAAAAATGAAATTGCTGGAATATATCAGTGGACTCTCAGATCCACAAGTACTAATTACAGTTTCTAGGCACTTTCTGACTCAGCATACTTTTTTTTGGGGGGGGGTGAATAAATTTTATTGTTCTATAATTTTCAAAACCTCTTTACTTAAGCAGGATACAATAATGATAGAACTAGAAGGATTTCTAAAGGGCATCAAGTCCAAGGTGACAAATGAGTTTCAAATGAGTGACAAATGACACTTCAGTGTCATTCAGTGCTCTCTTTTTAAGAAAAATATTTTGTAACACACCCTTGACTCATAAGATGAAAGTCACAGATAATAAAACCTACTTGCATACATATGTGATTCTTGCAGGTGATTTAAAAAATTAGTGTAATGTCTTAACTGTAATATAAAAGAGAAAGCAATTCATAATATATGAATTCTTAGTGGTCAACCAAGACTTTATTAAAACACAAAATGAGGTAGATACTCAGATGCTTGGCATAAATTTGTATTTAAGGGAAGGAAAATGATCAGAAAGCATTGTACTAAAAGTAGAAGAAATATATGAGAGGAGATAAAGATAGAGACTAAAATAAAGGTAATATTAAGGTAGAGAATACCAGATAAGACTTGTTTGTATATGATAAAAAATATGGAAATAACATTAATTAAAATAGGAAAAATATGAAAGGAAAAATTAGACACAAATGGAGTGTATAAAAGAATTCTATTTTGGTAAATGACCTGGGTCTTATTTAACAGTGTACGATCAGATAATTCCCTAGGTCATTTCACAGGTGTGGTAATGATGAAGCAGCAGATACATCTGTCTTATAATTTCACCCTGTGTCAGAGCCTCCATTCAGACTCCAGGTTTTTAGATTTTAGGTGTCATATTCTGTTGCCAGTGACAGGAAATGGAGGGTGGGTGGGATAGAAGAACAGTAATAAAGAGGGTTTGAGGAGAAGACGGGGGTGAATACCTGAGAACAGCGTCAGAGTGAGATTGAAATCTAACAGGAAGCCTCCGTATGAATCATTTTAATGTGTAGTTTTACACAATGGATTGCTTATTATTGTACTATAATGCTTATATATACACATATAATGATAATAAACAGTTTCCAGAAAACCGTTATGGGTGAGATTTAGTGCATTTGTGAAACTGTGCTACCATAAGCACCTTTGGTTCTGAGTTTGTTAGAAGTATCTCAGCTCTCTTGTCCTATGTCTGTGGGTCCTGTGCTAAGCTGGGGCCACAGTCATGATGCACTGCAGACTGACAGCAAGTTGGTGTCACACTCATGGAGCTTGCTGAAGTGATGAACAACTTCCCCATCAGATCATCTTTCACTGGGTGTTAAGGCGGTTGCATTCCTGGAGAATTCAGTATATAATGAAATTGCACAGAAACTCTGGGTTTATGTGTCCTGCACTCACACGAACAAGGGCTTGTCTCCTGTATGAGTGTATGTAGTGGTCTCACAGGACACAGGTCAGGGACAGGTCTTCCCTTTGTAAGATACCTGCCATCTAGGTGCCTGTCCACTGGAGGGGATTTGTGTAGCCCCTGCTCATTCATCCGTTCATCAGGCCTTTTTATTTCTAAAATAAATATAAATTCCTGCTAATGTGATGTGCTGGGGCTTTCCTGACCCTGGAGAGCCTACAGGGGCAGGGACCCCTTCTCTCCCACAAATGAATCTCTGGAGACAGTGAAGGCTCTGCCCGTGAGCATGCCTTTCACACTCAACACAGGAACTCTGGGATATACCCCAGCCTCTGCTACCTGCTTCCACCCTCTGGCCACTGTCCCCTGCCCTTGTCATCCAAGGCCAGAAACAGACAATCAGGGGGAGCCCTGTGCCCAGAGCCCAAGGGCATTACCCGGACTGACTGGTCCTAAGCCTGATCACCCATTCCTTCCAGGGAAACCACAGTATAAACTATTGTCCACGATGCCCCTGGCTTCCTCTGCTCCCTGCCCAGCTCTGGTGCTTCCTCAGGAGGCCCTGCCAGGTGTGGCACATCCCTCTTCTTGAGAATGGGGTTGACCAGATTCTGCTGGCCTCACTGTGCCTGAATAATAATGAAGCCCATGTTTAAAAACACCCGTTCACTCTGCCAACCCAAAGATCCCCTTCCCACACATCCAGGACTCCCTGGAGGGCTCTAGGCACTTAGTGCTCATTCACTTCAGTTGTGTCTGACTCTTTGTGACCCCATGGACTGTAGCCCACCAAGCTCCTCTGTCTGTGGGATTCTCCAGACAAGAATACTGGAGTGGGTTGCCATTTCCTCCGCCAGGGGATCTTCCTGGCCCAGGGATTGAACCTGCATCTCCTGCATTGCAGGCAGATTCTTTATCGATGAGCCTCCAGGGCCTTGCCACCGAGGCACTTGGGGATCAGGACAATCACTATGTGACAGTCTGCCTGGGTAGGAGGGTCTCCCCGGGTTGGGGGGTGGGTGATAACTTTCTGTTTGTCTCACACACACATGTGTGCACCCCCACAACTTTAGGAGTAAGAGCCACGGGCAGGGGAGAGCTGATCGGCCTCTGTGATGCCTGGGCCTTGGCCCCTCCCCGTCTGCTTAGATTAATAGTTTAATTAGGAGGATTTAAAAGTCCAGACAGAGCAGGGCGAGGGTGGTTTAATTAGCAAATCAACCATTAATATTCAGTTTACTTCTAATTTGTTTTTCTAACTCTGAATGGCCTTTCCCATCCTGCCCCCTCCTTGCCATCCCTGCAGCCATGACCCTGGCTCAGGCCTCAGGCATCCCACCTGGATCTCTCAGCTTCCTCCCAATGCCTGTCAAGGCCTCCAGGGGCCTCCCCGCCTCACCTCTGCTAATTCACAGACTGTGCCTAACCCCCCGCATCCGATCCCACCTGCTCTTAACAGGCGATGCCCCTTCTGCTGGTGGTGGCTGCTCCTGAGCTTGGTCATGGTCACCCAGGCGAGGTCCCAGCAGGAAACTACTGCTGCTCAAATGGGCCAGAGGGAGAGAAGGCAGCCGCTGGCATCACAAACTAGCTTCCCTGACATGTTTGTTGCTCACTCTCTTTTATTTCCACGGACTTGTCATTCACGCGAGTGCCCAAGACTCCCACCAGGGGGTTGAAGATAGTAGAGTCCAGGAGCCAAGGCAGGCACTCTGCTGGTTTGAAGGGGCTGATGGGTAGGTGCTCCCAGAGGCTGCCAAGCAGCTCACTGTGTGGCTTCTGCAGCCTCTTGTCCCAGACTGCCTTGTTGCCTCCCTTCTGCCTGGGGAGGAGAGGTGACAGCCCTGCGCCCATGGACAGTGTTTCCAGGACCCTGGACAGTGCCTGGAACAGAGCGCAAGTGCAGTGCAGGCTGTGATGTGACCCAAGTACCCTCTGCTGCTCCTCCTCTTCCCAGTGAGGCACGGTCATTAGTATGTAAGGTCTTGGGGAATATTCCATGTGCTCTATTCATCCATCTCCTCTTTCCGTCTCCTTCCTGTGTCCTCACATGGCCTTCCTTTTGTGGGGGTCTGTGTCCTGGTCCCTTATAAGAACACCAGTTCTGTTGGGTCAGAGCCCACCCTCATGACCTCATTATATCTTAATCTCCTCTTTAAAGACTCTTCCTCCAGTCACATTCCAAGGTACCAAGGCTAAGACTCCAACAACCCATGACAGGTGGTAAATACCGGACCAAACACCAGCTCAGCATCTCCCTTCACATCAAAAGACAAGGGACCAATGCTCTTCTTCGAGGTTACCTCTTTGAATCTTTTGTGTGGAGTGTGTGAGGGACTGTGTGTCTCTTCTGTGCTTTGTGGTCAGAGAGCTAAAACATGAAGCGGTCTGAGTGGAGGTCTTTATCTCCTCAATCACTTGCAGAGTTTAGACCACCATCAAACTTAAGCTAGTCTGACTGTGTTGAAAGAAAACTGAGAAGCATTAATAATTAAATTCCCTTTCATTTCAACATATAATGGGGCCGTGGCTATTAAGTGGACAAAGTGAATTTGTAGAATCCATTTGAAGAATGGCAGTATGTCTCATATAGAAATGTTAGCACTCTGAATCATCCTTCTCTGTAGGGTTTTAATTGATTAATTCCTTCAGCTTTTAATCATGTCTAGTAATCCATGCAGATGGCAAAGACATACTGGAAGAGTGACAGCTAAACAGGAGGGGGAAGGGTGGGGGAACATTCCACAATTATTTAATGTTAGTCTTACTTCTAATAAATACCTGCCTGTTTATTGAACACCTGCTCAGATGACTTTTTGTGGTAAGGGGATGTGAGGGCATCACAGGGAGCCCTGGCCAGGCTGGGAGGCTGGGGGCTGATGTTCTGTGCCTTGTGGTCACTGGTCCGTGTATGGGATGTGGATCAAACATGATAAGATGGGATAAATTTTTATAGTAATTTAGCTAAGATATTCCACTACAGAATCTTCTTCTAAGTAGAAAAACAAACAAATTGATTTCAACTCATCTTATTTTTTTAGGAACTTTTGGTTTAAGGAAACCATGGTATTTCCCCTTCACCACATCCTACTGGAAGGACGTGTGTGGGCTAGTGGTGAAAAGGCAGAGCCCGGCCAGTTCTAACCTATTCTCCTCTAGTGAGAACTTGGATGGTCAAGGTTGGTAAAGGGAGCATTCGAGGTGTGTTTCTCCTTCCAGTCAGCTTTGGTTTTGGTTTTCCTTTCCAGTTGAGCCTTCGTAACTCTGAGTGCATGGCTGCCCAGAGGCCTACTTTCCATCCCAGGTGGGCAGGAACCTGTGTGTTAGTGTCACTGTTCACAGCATCCTCTGTGCCTCTGTTGTAACTCAGCTAAATGAGGCTTCATTTCTAACATGAATTTGTGTAAATAATAAAAGCAAAGGTGGACAGCTACTGAGGTGTAATATACTTTAGAATGTTCAGTGTTTCACGAGTGCTAGTTTATTGCAGGCTCCATGGGAGAGAGACTGTCACTGCCCCTACAAATGGGGACATGCTTCCCAGGGGACTTGATGGGCATCTGCCCTGGCCTGGGGCTCGTTCACAGAGCACAACTTTTGGGAAAAAAAATCTATGGATAAACAGGTTCTCACGATAATAATTTTATACTCTAAGTCAATACTGTAATTTTCTGACTATACAAGTCAGAAATACAAATCTTACAGAAAATTTGGATCAGCACCACCTCTGGAGACTGTCAGTCATGTGTAACTAATCTGATTTTGTTCTTCTGTGTATATGTATATACAAACACATGAGTGTGTTTATTTTTATTTTCTTGCAAAATGTATAACTTAAGGCACAAAACCCTGCAGTCACTGCTTTCATTTACGTTTAGCCATCATATAATGTGCCTCTTGACTTAGGTAGAGAAAGATTTTGGAATTGCTTCATAAGTTTCACAAAGCTACAATTCAAGCCCGAGGTAGCCGCTGGGTTATTACATGTGAACATTGTTTTAGAGACTTTTGAAATCTTCTCAGGGTGGATTACACTTTCCTCACAGGCTCATCCCTGCAAAATGGGGAAGGAGAGCTGGAAGGAGGCTCTCCCGGCGTTGTCCTGCATTCTGTGACCAAGGAGCACTATCGCCACAAGGTGGGGGTCTGGGACCTGACCCTGACCTTCCACAGGGACCAGATCACTGCCCTGCTGGGGACCAACGGCGCTGGGAAGACCACTGTCATGTGCGTCCCACTCCCCTTTCTTCCTCCTTCCCTCCAGGGCTTTGGTTCTTAGAGATGTGTTTATCTGTGAGACAGGGGCTAGAGCCCTTTTTTGTTTGTTTATTTCTGTTTAGTTTCACTTGTTGTTGTTCAGTTGCTAAGTCCTGTCTGACTCATTGTGATCCCATGGATTGCAGCACACCAGGCTTCTCTCTTTTTACTCTCTTCCTGGACTTTACTCATGTTCATGTCCACTGAGTGGGAGATGCTCCATCTCAGTACAGAGTTTACAGACACATCAGAAAGACAGCCCTCTCGCTAGAGATGCTATCCAGCCATCTCAGTACAGAGTTTACAGACACATCAGAAAGACAGCCCTCTCGCTAGAGCTGCTGCAGGTCTGAGCAGACTCAGGGGTGGGTGGGGGGGATCTTTTAAAATAAAACTAATTCTTCTTTTATTGCCTGCAAAATATTCATAGGTTTACTTTGGGCTTTGAAAGTCTTATGACATTCTTTTCCCCCCTCCAACTAAGTTTAATTCTGCTTGCATACCTAGAGGAAGATGAAATTTTAATAACATTTTCAAATTTTTTAACACTTCAGTATTTTTCTTTTTCATGTTCTGCTTTTTATGTGGCTGTGTTTTTGTGAAGCCTTTATTTTTGATATGGGATCCAGTGGTTCCATATTTGTTTAAAAAATCAAATCATGTGATCCCAGAGAAAGAATTAGCTGAACACTCACAGTCCACAAAACAGCCCCAAGTTGGCTGTGGAAATGGGGCATTTTTAAGTCCAAACCACCCAAATTATGGAATTTCTGTTTTGAAAAAGTGACTTTCTTTTTGTTCTTTATTAGTAGGGCTAAATAAAGTATGCTTTGTTAGCACAAGGAAAGGGACTGTTTGCTTCAAGATTCTTAATAAAAGTAGAAAAATAACATTCAAAAGCTTCAGCAATCTCTTATTGACAGTAAATTGAAAAGGAACATCTCTTTTCTTTTCTTGGATGCTGAAAAAGAAGTGAAGATTTCATGAAGGATGTTTTTAGTGTTTTCAGATTGGCAAACGTTGCACTAATAATGATTCCTAAAGCCAGCCTCCACACTGTGCTTTTACTAATGCACGTTTTCTGCAAGAAAACCTGGAGTCTGTGTTTTGCACAATTAAGAGAATTAAATTAGGAGTTTTTGGAGGTTTCGAGGGTCACTGGCTGCACTGCTTTTAATGACCGTTGGAAATTGGTTGTGAGTCCTCCCAGGGATGGCTCTTCCTGGCACTTCTCAGAGGAGAGGCTGAGAGGCTGTTTCTGGGCTGGTTGTCACCATTTGAAATGAGGTGCTCTGAGGTGCACTGAGATGTGTATACTCTGTTTCATTGTATTCCCCAGAGAGGTCTGAAAACCACATAGCAAACAGCTGTCAGTCAAGGTTACTGAAGTGCAATTTATTCCCAGGAAACAGTATGTGTCCAGGGGTGCATCTGATGAGCTGATGGGCTTGGCTAAAGCTGCACAAAGGCCAGGGGACAAACAGGACACTGCCATTTGTACCCTCATCCCCGCTGGCCCCTGGGCCTCCTGGATCCTGGCCCCTGAGAGACCACAGTCCTAATGTTTGAGGCTGTGGTACAGTTAGCGTTTTCTAGCATTTCCTATAATGGAGTCGTACTGAGTCTCCTGTTGGCATGATGCTTGGAGACCCACTTGTGGTGCTGTTGCATCAGCTGTCGGGTCTTGAGGAGTCCATGCCATGGAAACAGCACAGTTTGTTTATCTTTTCATCTGTTGGTGCAGTTGAGGCTGTGTCAGGTTTTGGTGATGATAGGCATTCACGTAGATCCTTTGTGTGGACATAACATTTTAAGTTCTTTCTGTAAGTAGTTAGGTGTGGTTTGCTAGGTGATGTGGTGGGTATATGTCTAACTTTTTAGAAAAAGATCATAGTGTAAAGCATGAATAATAAATGACCTGAACTAGGAGATGGCAGTCCTTAGGTGTCCTGTGGGCTGACATACAGGAGTTTTGGAGATGAGCTCTTGGCTTGTCATGGATTTGACATTGGCAGGTGGGTGGCTCAGGCATAGAGGCAGGAAGCCTGGCCGCAAGGCTGCAGGGGGCAGTGGGAGGTATGTGCTGCTGCTTGGCTCACATCTAATGATGAGGACTTGGGTGGTTAGGCCATCCATTTAGGCTGTTTCCTCATCTGTGAAGACCCTTGGTGTCATCATTGAAAACTCTCAGCTGGGATGGTCATTGGGCATGGAGCATCCCAGGTGAGCATAACCTGACCACAGGCCCACGTCCCACCAAGCTCTGTCCAGCCTTTGTCTCACTGTGTAGCAGGTGCTGGCAGGGGAGGCTGGGTGTGTGTGCCCCATGGGATGCAGACGTCCCTGGGGGCGCCAGGTGGTCAGGGCAGCAGCACATCCAACTCCCGTTCCCCCACTGATGTGTCTTCTCTGCAGATCCCTGCTCACAGGACTCTACCCCCCCATGTCAGGGACCATCACTGTCAACGGCAGGAGCCTGCAGAAGGACCCATCTGTGGTCAGGGCAGAGCTGGGGGTGTGTCTACAGCGGGACATCCTATTTGACCACCTCACAGTGCTCGAGCACCTGCTGCTCTTCGCCTCCCTGAAGGCGCTGCGAGGGACCCACCAGGAGCTGCGTGAGCAAGTCCACAGGTGGGTGATGCCACCTCTGCCCCCAGCCTTCCGTCCTATGTGGGTGGGTGGGGGGTGCAGGGAGATGCCTTATGAGCATCGCTGCTGCCTGTATCTGTGAGAAGAAAGCATTAGCAAGTGGTTCTAAATATGGAATTACACCCCCAACCCTGGGATCAGAAAGTGTCCCAAGGAGGATACCGAACCTGGTCTGTCCTCAAGGAGGGAGCAGACAGCATGGGGGCTGAGGTCTGTGTCCAGATTGTGGGTTCCTGTGGGTGGCCTGAAGTGAAAAGGATGGGGTGTGGGCATGAGGAATGGGTGAAGGAGCCTGAGCAGTCCTGCCGAGGCGTCCAGATGTCACCCTGCAGATTCGGGGTTGTGGACAGGAGGGGCCAAGCAGCTGGGGGCCTGGAAGGCATACCTGTGACCCAGGGTGGGGAGGGGAGAATCTGGGGTCCGGATGCTTTACAAGGGGAGCAGAAGACATGTGTGTGGCGAGAGGAGGCAGGGGCTGGGATGGCAGGATGGGCTGGGGTCACGGAGCTCCTCCAGTCTCACAGAGACTCACAGAAGCTGGGCCCATGGGGAGGAGAGGACCCGAGGTCCCTGGTCAGCAAACAAATCGGTGTCTCCAGGAGGTGAGTGTGGCTGGGGGGCCAAGGGGGAAGGACAGGGCTGGAGTGGGGCCTGAACCCAGTGGGGGAGCTGCTGACCTTGAAGACATGGGGCGGGGTTGTGTGTGAAGGCTGTGGCCCAAGCTGGGCTCTGCCCCTTGGGGGGACGTACAGTGAGACCAGTGTGGAGGCTCCTCATTCTCAAGCCAACTTCATGAAGCAGGACATCAGGCAGGCCTGACCCACGGGGGACCAGGCCAGGTATAAGGACAGATGGTGAGTCACTCATGCGCCTCAGAAGAAAGGGGGCCCCTGAAGAACTATGACCGTTACTGCTTATTGCTACTTTAAAATATGTTTGCAAGATTTATTTTGTAAAATAAGGATTTACAGTCACATGGTTGGCAGCTAACTGGTGTCTGAGGCTGTTCACCACCACAGCAGGACTGATTCACATCCCGTCTTCAGAAGTGGCTGCTGATGACAACCATGCCAGTGATGGTGGGGACTCAGATACACAGGAAAACATTTACTTTGTACCAGTCAAGCATGTCCTAAATGACAGCAGGAACTTAAGGAGAAATAGTGCACATCACTAAAGGACAAACTGGTTATGTGCTACCTACATTTTTAAACAAATTCCCAGGCCACCAATTTTCATTCAAAGTCTGCACCTACCCTGGGCCACAGCAGACTCTGCTGTGCGGGGGGCTGGGCCCAAACCCAGCTCCTAATGATGCTCTGGGGGCTTCATCTTCTGATGTGGGCACAGCAACCTCACTGGTTATCAGTTTGCTGCGAGTTACCTGGCAACGACTCTAGTGTGCACAGAGGTAGGTGGGGAGAGATCATGTTTTAGGACAGCCATACTCAATTAGAGGAGCAAGGACTGAAAGCCCTGATTCGGAGGCAGGGTGATCAGTGTCAGCTCCTGTGGCAGCACTTGGTTTCCTTAATGGCCATCTTGGTTACAATCAAGCTGATGCAATACTGGGTAGACTCCTTAGAGAAAACATTTGTCCAGAGTTAGGTCTTTACCATTTTGCCTTTTATTTGGAGGAGAAGGTAGAAGTCAAGAGGGGAACTTAATCAATGGTATGTCATGATGCGGTTAGCGTTAGTCCTGAGGATTCTGGCAAGTATCACAAGGGTTGGGCTACAGGGTCAACCTGTACAAGGGTTGGCTTGTTTGATGGTGATGAGACCCACGAGGGCATGTGTGCAGGTGGACACAAGGAGAGGACACAGCTTTGAATCTTGAATGCTGCTGTGTGAAGAGGATGGAGGGATGAAGAAGGACCTGCCAGGAACAATGGGGAAAGGGGAGAAACTAGTCCATTAAAGAGCAGGGATCAGTGAGGAAGGAGGAGGGACCAGACCATTAAAGAGGAGGGAGAGGTCTGGTGCATCAGATGCTGTTGAGGGTCAAGTAACATGAAGACTGAAGCATAACCTCTGGACTTAGTGTGAGGAGGTCGCTAGTTGACTGGATCAGAGCCATCTTGGTAGCACAATGGGGAGGGAGGTCTCTCTGGAGTCAGGGGAGAAAGGACAGAAGGAGGGGATTAGAAACTGAACTCTTCCTAGGAGTTTTATGCAAAAGGGGACCAAAGATTTGGGACAATATCAAGATGAAAGCAATGGCAACCCACTCCAGTACTCTTGCCTGGAAAATCCCATGGACAGAGGAGCCTGGTAGGCTGCAGTCCATGGGGTTGCGAAGAGTCGGACGCGACTGAGCGACTTCACTTTCACTTTTCACTTTCATGCATTGGAGAAGGAAATGGCAACCCACTCCAGTGTTCTTGCCTGGAGAATCCCAGGGACGGCGGAGCCTGGTGAGCTGCCGTCTGTGGGGTCGTACAGAGTTGGACACGACTGAAGCGACTTAGCAGCAGCAGCAGCAGCAAGATGAAAGGGAAACAGACATTTCAAATACTGAACAAACCACTGAGGCAAACATAAGGTGGGTGGCTTTCTGGGTGCCATCCTATGAGTAGTGGTTGGGATCTGTGTGGGGATGGCAGTGAATGCTGGAAACAACAAGGTCCAGGGTGTGGTTTGGTTATGAGTGGCTAGGAGTGTGCCGATTTCAAGATCAACAGAGAATAGGGAGGGTTTTGGTTTAAGGTAGAAATGTGATTAGGATGTGGATGTTTGAGAACATCTGACATCTCACTGCTTTGTTTTTGTTTTCTCTGCCGGTCCATCTCTGGTTAATGGAACTAATGGGATTAGCCCCCAGAGGGTCACCTCCTCTGGAGTGGGAGCCACCAGGTGGGAAGGGATTGCTGGCTTCTAATGGGAATAAAGGTCAAGACAGCCGCCTGCTGAGACGGGCCACTTGTCCTCTTCCTCCCAACTGGGCTGCTGTCCACAATGGGAGCACCTGACCAACAAGGGCAAAAACTGCTATAAATGCAGGTTGAGTTTCACTCTATAGGAAATGTAGGGCAACGCGGACCAACCATCCAGTGGGCCGACTGACAACGTGACCTGACAAGGGAGCCTGGGCTTCTGGGTCTGGATGAGGAATCTGTCAACAGTCAAACATTTACTCGGTGATCAGGTGCAAGTACCTGGGATTTTACCGGTGTCTGCATGAGAGTTTTGCAGTTTTTCTGGGCCCCAACAGTCTTGAAGCTCACTGCATGGAACCTTGTAATCCCTCCTCTCCCCAACTCCTCCTCCTCTGGCTGCTCCTTGGCCTCTGGGAAGTTGTGACTGACCTGTGGCTCAGAGGGAGGGAATCTACTCGGTGTGGGTGCGCAGAGGAAGGTTTCCTGTTGGGGCGGGTGTTGCTGCTGCTCCAAGAGGGGGCTTAACAGAGAGTGAGATAAAATAAGTGGTGAGAGTCTTAAGTGTCCACGTGTTACTGGGCACATAGTGCACAGTGAGAGGTTACTTGTGAAGGGGTGCCTCCCATGCATCAGATGTTGGGTGTCTGCAGTCAGTGGGGAGACCAGAAGCTCCTGGAGAGAAGAGGGCTGGTCCTCATGTTAGCGGCATCTATCGCTCCTGCTCTGCACGTGGTGACTCACGGCAGCGTTCCAGGTGCTCAGGCAGGAAGGGGCTGATGCGTAGCTAGTGCTCCTGGGAGAGGTCAGTCTTCTGTAGACACGCGGATGGACAGTGGGCGGCCTCTGCCTGTTGCTCTGACCACACCTGCCCATCGGCCGTCCTCCCCAGGATCCTAAGGGGATGGAGGTCCTTTGGCAGGTGAATGAATCCAGAGGGGACACAGCACATACTTCCTAAAAACAGGATCCACTCAGCAGGCCCTGCTGCCAGGGCCTCACGCTGGGTTCCTGGATGTGGTCGTATCTGGGCCCGAGGAGGCCGGCGCTGCGGCGTCAGGATCATGGGCATGTGGTTCTGAGCCCCCTCCATGTGTCCGCGGATGAGAAAGAGCCAAGTCCTCGCGGGTGACTGTTTCCAGAGTGGGATGTCAAGCCCAGCTGAGAAGTCCGGGAGAGTGAGGGCTCTGTTCTCGTTACAGAACTCTTCAGGATGTGGGGCTGACGCCGCACCAGCACCAACAGGCTCGAGTGCTCTCGGGGGGCACGCGGAGGAAGCTGTCCATCGGCATCGCCTTTCTGGGCGCGTCGGGGACCGTGGTCTTAGATGAGCCCACCAGCGGGGTGGACCCGTGCTCCCGCCGTGGCATCTGGGACATCCTTCTCAAGCACCGACGAGGTGGGGCTCGGCGGAGCGCTACTTCTCTTCCCGCGATATCACGGAGGAGGGCGGTGCTTCATGTTTTCCTTCCGTCCTATCACCGTGAAGGGCTGCGCGCCACGTCGTTTTCCCGTGATACCATGGAGGAGGGCGGTGCTTTATGTTCGCCTTCCGACCTATCACTGTGAAGGGCTGCACGCCCTATTCTTTTCCCGCGATATCACGGAGGAGCGGGGTGCTTTGTGGTCTCCTTCCGTCCTATTGCTGTGGGGGATGATATGGCGCTGTTCTCTTTCCTGGGTATTGAGGTGGAGAGGAATGAGGCCCGTGTTCCAATAATGATACGTTATCCTGGGGAAAAGAAAAATTCCCGGGACTTCCCTGTCGGTCCAGTGGTTAAGTCTCATTGCTTCCAGTGCAGGGGGTGCAGCTTCCATCCCTGGTAGGGGAGCTAAGATTCCACAGGCCCGTGGAGCATGCCTCTCCCCTACCTCCCCCAAAACAATAAAAAAATTACCCAGGGGCGCATAGCGAAGAGACACACCCATCGTGACTGCTGCTAAGTCACTTCAGTTGTGTCCAACTCTGTGCGACCCCATAGAAGGCAGCCCACCAGGCTCCTCCATCCCTGGGATTCTCCAGGCAAGAATACTGGAGTGGGTTGCCATTTCCTTCTCCAGTGCATGAAAGTGAAAAGTGAAAGTGAAGTCACTCAGTCGCGTCCGACTCTTCGCGACCCCATGGACTGCAGCCTACCAGGCTCCTCTGTCCATTTGATTTTCCAGGCAAAAGTACTGGAGTGGGTCGCCAGTGCCTTCTCCCACATCCCCTTGGTATTGGAGATGTGGGGGTTGCTCAGCACCAGCAGTGGTGTCTTTCGAGCATGTTTCCCATGATGTGAGCGGACATAGCACTCATCCACAGTGGGTTCCATGCTGGAGTAATTGTGGGATTATCAGAAGAGGTGTCCCAGCTATAATCTGGAAAAAAAAAGTTTTCTCGCTTTTTTCAGTGAGGAAACTGAGACACAAAGAGAAGGGTGTGGGGTTTGCTTAGAGCCAGCCACAGAGGCGGTTCACCCAGCCAAGGGAGGAGCGGAGATCTGGTCTGGAGGCTTTGGGTTTCTCATCTTTGTTAAGGTGAATTTCTAACTTAGGACAGTAGATGGGCAGTTACTGATTTCCAGCTTCTGATTTCTCCTGTGTGACAGCCAAGAAGCATTGCTATGGGCATTTTGTATAGAAACACTGGAATTTGGAAAGAAACCTCACAAATAGGGAAACATACCTGGTGCTTCTAGGCAGGTGTGGAAGCATCAGTGGCAGGGTTATTGCTGATTGTTGTAAAACATAGTTTTGCTTTTCTTTTTGCCCTTTTGTGTACAAAGCCTTTCTGACTTGACCTGAAACCTTCACCTCCCTGATGGAAGTTAGGATTTGCTCCTTAAGAAAGACAAGGAGAAAGGACCCAAGAAAAGTCGTCAAATTCTCTCCTTAGGGCAGGAAAGATGGTCCTGTCACTTAAAGCTTAGTCTGGGCTCAGGGAGAAGACCTGAAAGGACCATCTTGTCCTTTCTATTCTCCAGAAACGTAGAGAAGCTGCAGAAGGACACAGGAAAATCAGAAACAGGCGTGGCTTTCTATTCCTTTCTGGGCACTGGCTTGGGCTGGGCAACCATTCCAGAATCATGAGGTTGTGCCAAGGACATGGATTCATCAGACATGGTGCAGCTATGTCAGAGCTCATGAGGCCGAGCAGAACCCTCCCTGGCCCAGGGCTATGCCCAGGGCGGGTGTCCTGAACTTTCACAGTTCCCAGCTTCTGGACTGAGAGGGAGCAGAGCCTGCCAGGGAGGCTGCCTGGAGGGACGAGGTGGGCCCTGGAAGCTGGGGGAGCCTGAGGGACAGGCAGCCACCTGGACTGAGGGACCCCAGGGAGCAGGAAGTGCTCAAGGCCATGGGCTGACCTTGTCCAAGGCTCTGCTGTACAGGTAGGGCGGGGATAGGTCTGAGTCATCACCTGGGACCAGGAGACACTGACCACACTGACCCGAGGACCTTGCCTGCCCGTTGCCCCAAGATCCCATCCATCCACTTACCTAAGGCCCTTTGGGGAGAAAAGTAGAGACCAGAAATGAAAACTCATGACTTTTGAACACCGTTTAAAGGGACTGATGGAGTTTTGAGATTAAACAAATGTAAATCATTTCCCTGCTCCTGGTTTGGGGTCAGATGACGAGGATGGGTGAGAGGCAGACAGATCAGTAGGTTTTGTTTCCCTGCTTGCATGAATTGCAGCTGGAATTTCATACCACAAGTTCATGGCTCTTGTTTACTTGAAAAATCAGAGCTAGGGTCTTCAGGGCTCAGCTGACAGAACATTTGAGTGTAATTGTAGCTTTGGATACAAAGCCAGATCTGATAAAAATCTCAGAAATAGGCAACTTTCTTCAGATTGTCTTCTTATGAGTTAAATGTTTTCTCACTGTTCTTGGTTGTTTGGCAATGGTTGTCTTTCGGGGGCTCCTTGGAAGAATCCCTGAGCTGATTGACGTGCAGAATCAGTAGGATCGGGTGGGGGGTCCTAGGAGGGAAATAGGTTTTCAAGAATCAAAATGTATCCATTTTTGGAAACAACCCCAAATCTCCAGGCAGCTGTGCCCAGCTTTGTAAACCAGATCTAAGCGCAGCATGAAAACAAGTGACCCCTGCTGAGTAGAGAGGGTTCTGCTGACAGAACACGGGTGTTTGGGGTTCTGTCTTCCTGGGACCTGATCCATGATTCCTTCTGAGTGATACGCAGTGCTGATTGCCTGGTGATCAGTGCTTCCGTGCCTGCCTTGGTGGGAGCAATAAGGATGGAAAAGGTACCAGAGCAAATTGGTCTGCTTGTCCCCCTCCTGCTCCACACGTCCTATATGACCTGGAGAAATGATCTCACTCCTCTGGGCAAACAGTTTTCCTGTTGCAAGTGGAGAGGATCATGCCGCTGGTAGGGTGGTGTGAGAAGCATGTGAAAGTGTACAGCTGAGCACCTGGTACATGGGTGCTTGGCCAGTGGCGGTTCATCACTGTTGTTGTTAAACAAGAGAAGTGGGTGTGGGAAAGATCGCTTTCTGAGGAGAGGGGTTCAGACACAGCACCCAAACCAGGGAAGCAGTAAAGACGTGTCTTGCATTGTGACAATTGTCCATTGAGGGTTGAGGTATGTCTCAAGTGGCCTAAATGTCCACTGAGAAACATCAAACATCTGTGAACTTCATCTACATTTTGGGGGAATTCACATTCCAGCTGACTTTGATTTTTAGATAATTTGATTGTCTGCAAACACATCATCTGGTCTCTAAATTGTCTCTAACTCCAGATCAGGGACTGAGCGTATTTTCTTAGCCTTGAAGGAACTTGTGTTGTGAAGGGATTTGGCTTTGGTCTTTGGGACACATCTATGGTGAACAATAGAATAGGTACATACCTTTTTTTTTTTAATGTTCTTTTTTTTTCTGGTTTTATTTATTTATTTATAATTATTATTTTTTTTTTACTTTACAATATTGTATTGGTTTTGTCATACATTGACATGAAGCACATACCTTTTAATTAAACTGGAGAAGGAAATGGCAACCCACTCCAGTGTTCTTGCCTGGAGAATTCCATGGACAGAAGAGCCTGGCGGGCTACCATCCATGGGGTGGTAAAGAGTCAGACATGACTGAGCACGCATACACTACATGGTGAAAGTGGCCACCATGCCCCCTGCCCCTCTGTTACTCTAGGGTCTACATATCATGGTTTCCTTTTGATGTAGTTTTTAAAAGATGAATTGAGAATCCTGGTCTTTCTATCTTTCTCTGCTATTTAAAAATATAAACTCAGGTAAAGTTAAAATCGGGTTTCCCAGGTGGCGCTAGTGGTAAAGAACTCACTTGCCAATGCAGGAGACCTAAGAGATGCAGGTTCAACCCTCGGGTTGGAAAGATCCCTTGGAGGAAGACATAGCAACCCACTCCAGTATTCTTGCCTGGAGAATCCCATGGACAGTGGAGCCTGACCATCTACAATCTATAGGGTCGCAAAGAATCAGACATGACTGGAGCGGCCTAGCACACAGGCACGCAGAGTTATAATCATGTTCAGCCTTTGCTCTTGGAAAATTTGCTTTTGAGATAAGAATCAATCAGTGTGTTTATTCAGTAAACCAGAATAGGTAGAATTGGACTTGATGTAGTCCTGTGGGGGAATGTATTGAGTTGGCTAAAAAGTGTTCAGAGTTTTCCATCACATCCCAAAAAAACTTCTTGGCCAAGCCAATAGAAGCTAAAAGTCCTGAGAGTGTCCCTTCACGTAACTGACATGAACTTTATGAAAATGCCTTCCAGGCTCTTGGCCTCAGCCCCCCTGAGGTCAGTTTGGGCCCTTTCCTCCCCCAGAAAAGGCTGAAAAATGTGACCAAATGTGAGAATTCATAGAGGATACATACAAGCTGATCATTTGTTTCTGCAAAAAGTGGTCACATGCCCTTTTTCTTCCTGGGGAGGCCCTGGCTCATGCCTACCCCTCCCTTGCCCCCTGCCCAGTGCCCAGAATGCTCTCTCTGTGGTCTTGGCTGCTGTGAGCTCTCCCCAGGAGGAGGTAAGTGTGGTGCCCCCCATGACTTATGGTTACATCACCTGACCAGGGCGTTGACCGGCCCCTTGGCTGCTGCCCCCGCCCTTCATGCTGCTTACTGATGTTCTTACGCAGCAGCAGTAGTGCTTCCATAGGACAGAGCTTCTCCCAGCGTCCAGCAGAGGTGATAGTGAGGTTGAGGGTGGAGAGTCAAGGATCAGAGGACAGAGAAGGATGTCCCGTTCAGCTGTCTCTTTGTGAATTTCTCTTTGACATCCACTCAGTGATCTGTCTCGGGGCTCACAGATGGGGTGACTGGACCCGGGGACCCCCTGGCTTGCCCCTTAGTGTCACACCTTGTGATGGTGGGTTTGTAGAAGCCATGTCCCAACCCCAAGGTGTTTCCGGGGCTCTGATTTGGGGGGTGATCTCAACTGACTTAAAACCCTGTGATGCTCTTGACACCACCACCCCCCTCATCCCCCTGCCTCAGTTCCTCCACTGGAGGGAGGGGATGAACCCCTAGTGTGCCATGCAGATCTGATGCCCCCTTTCCTGGGTCGCAGGTCGGACGATCATCTTCACCACCCACCACCTGGACGAGGCTGAGGCGCTGAGTGACCACGTGGCTGTGCTGCAGCGGGGGCAGCTCCGCTGTTCCGGGCCCCCTGCCAGCCTGACCCAGGCCCACGCCCAGGGGCTCTGCCTGACGCTCAGCAGGCAGGTGAGACCCTGGTTGTGGACACAGGGAGACATGTCCCTCCTTGGTTGGGGGAATGGAGGAGACGAATCGAGACTGTTCCTCAGTTACAGCATTTCTATGTTGCAGTCAAGTCATTCAGCAGATCTTTATCCCAAATCCAGGCAGGGCCTTGCTGGCTCTGGGTCTTGGGGGAGGTGACAAAATAGGGTGTGTTTGCACAGGGTCCTTTGGGTCTCAGTCTTTGGGGAGGAAACAGTGTGCCCGAGAAAGAGATAAACAGAATGTGGTCACTGGTGGGTGTGAAGTTGGGAGGCAGGGGCAGGGAGGTGGGAGGGCCTGGGATGAGGCTGAAAAGGGAGGTGGTAATTAAGTGGAGGCCTTTGTGTACAGAGGCCCTGATGCTAAAATAAATTTTACAGCAATGAGTGAGGCCTCCCAGATGCTCTCTGTCTGCCAGGAGGAGTCAGGTGGGATTCAGGGCCCCTGATGGGAAACAGGGTTGGCCTGAGTGGCTGGCTGGCACCACCATGGCCCCACGTGTTCCCAGGTAACTTTCTGACCCTGATGCTTGGTTCAGAGGCTAAAGCTCTACCACAGAGCTGAGCCAAGTGGAGAGGGACTGAAAGGGTGAAGTCAGAGTTTGCAATGAGAGACATCCTCATTGCCCTGTGTCAGCTGGGGGCAGGCCAGAGCTGCTTTGGGGTTGGGATTCAGGGTTGAGGTCTCTAAGTTGCCCCCTAGCCCCCTAGTCCTGATGGTCTGACCCTTGGTGCCTCCGAGTCCAGGTTCCTATTTGCTTCCTCTCTATTCAGGGTGAGTATCTTGCTGTCCTCGGGGGGGGGGGGTGCCCTTCCTCCACGGGAGGGGGTCCTTGTCTCTCGTTTAGGAAGACTCAGCCCCGTGTCCTGTGGTCCAGTTGCTGGGCTGGAGTGGCTTTCAGGATTCTCCGTAGGCAGCGAGGGCCTCCATAAGCATAGACCTCCTGGGGGCCTGTCCCATGTACCTGGGGACCAATTAGTGTTACATCTTGCCTGGCCAGCTTTCCCACTAGATTTAAATTTAAAAGGGAAAAGGTGCAATGCATCCTGGAAATGCTATTTCTTGATTTTGCTGCTTGGAGTTGAAATTTCAAAATAATTTGCTTAGGGGTAGAGGTGAAACCAGTTAATGTAAATTTAGTATGTTTGGGTTTGGATTCCTTACTCTTCCTTTGCTTTCTTGGGGGTAGCCTTCTGTTCCTGAGGCCGATGACCTGAAGGACACAGCTTGTGCCACGTCTCTGATCCAGACCTACATCCCACAAGCATCTCTTCGAGGTAGCAGCCGGGGCGAGCTGAGATACACGATCCCTGAGGGTTCAGACAGAGCCTGCTTCAAAGGGCTCTTCCAGGCCCTCGACCAGAACCTCCACCAGCTGCACCTGACAGGCTACGGGCTCTCAGACACCACCTTAGAAGAGGTACCTGCTGATGAGAGATACTCGAGCAGGCTTTTCTGGTTTATGCTTTGTCGCTTTGCATGGGAGAGACAGCAGGGAAGGAAGTGCTGGGGGCCCTGTGCATTTTCATTCATGTCCCAGCTCTGATTGGCAGCAGGCATGGCATTGATATGAATTTAATGCACTCGATAGGTGACTGTGGTTCTTTAAGGGGAATAGCATTTTTATATTTGAGAATTTTGATTTCTTTAATTCAGAAGCACTAGCTCTCTAGGCAGTTTCAGCAGTGGGAGGCTGGCTGGTCCTATTTCCTCACCTGGAGGCGTCCTTCTCTTTTCACTCTGGATCTAGCTCTGCTCAGAAGTCCCAGCCCCACCCTGGGAAAAGATGGACAGAAGCTCACACGTAGGAACGATGCTCCTCCCCCGTCTCCCCTCCCACTCCCTCGAGGGAAATCGTGCTGGCACTAGCCCCTCAGAGTATGGGTGTGGTTTCTTCATGGATGCTCCAAGGAGCCAGAGCCAGGGTTTTCCTCCAG
The DNA here is from genome assembly GCA_024291935.2 of Okapia johnstoni. Lineage (NCBI taxonomy): Eukaryota > Metazoa > Chordata > Mammalia > Artiodactyla > Giraffidae > Okapia > Okapia johnstoni. Next base: position 103,283,657 of record CM044312.1, read on the forward strand.
GAGGAAGTTGCTATTTTGTGTACACAATCCAATGGCAAGCTGTATGTGGGGGCCTTGAGGTTGATTGTGAGCCAGATCTGAGTTTTACAAAGCACTGCAGATTTCAAATAAAAGTCAAGTGCTGAAGAATAAAAATGTCTGGAAAGAACCTTGGGCCACTATTACCTGAGAATAGTAATAGAGTAACACCTGGGACTTTCAATGGCCATGAGAATTAGAATACTGAGGCTCCTAGAATGTCAAAGGCTGAACTTTTGGTTGAGTTTTAGAAGGGATTTCGGGGCTGAAGGCACGTCTCTGGGTGGGTTAGTGATGCAGGAGGTGAAGCAGCCATTTGTGTGTAAATCAGTGTGACTCCAGGTGACAGCAGCCCCACAACTTTTCTCTCGAATAAGTGGTCATAAAAGATTGGAAAGCAGTACAAGATTTGCAGTGCTGCAAACTGCTTTTATGCATAGAATGTATTTGATTTTTCCTTTCTAACTCTGTAACTTATTATTCCTGTTTTAAGGTTGAGGCTCAGATAGGCTAATTTTACCCCAAATTGCTAGGCTTATAAATAATAGTGCTGCTCTTGGACCTAGGTTTTCTGAGAGTGAGTCAGGTTGAATGGGTCATGACCTTGGGGGTGATGCTCTGGCTTCCATGGACCATCAGCTATCATCTTGTTCTTGTGAAAAGAGCAGTTGAGGCCTATAGGACAACAGGGGACAGCCTGATTCACAACCAGGAAGGATGGATATGAGCTGCTTCCTCAGCCAGAGCTTGGAGTCCTGAACTCTCTTTGTCAGGGCCAGCTTTCCCTCTGTCGTCCTTCCAGCCGAGACACGGATACCTTCCCCATTGAAAGGCAGCTCTGATCCTGCGGTCCTGGCAGCTTTGCCCGCCTCCTCTGCCCGCCCCACGACCCCCTCTGACTTGCCATCTTGCACCTGGGATGCAGAGGGTTTTCTGTGCCCGGCTGCACTCCAGCTACACTGGTGCACGCTCAGCCCCAGTGGCTGCTGATCAACGTTTCCTTGAGAGCTTGTTTGGAGGTTCTAGCAGGGGAGCACAGCTACTTGTATATCCTTGACTGAAGCCCGATCCTCCTCTATCAGGGATGGTCGTCCTCTTCAGCTGAGCTTGCAGCTTCAGGAGGGACACCCATGGAGTGGTGAGGGGGGAAGGGACAGCCCCCTAGGCAGCCAGGTCAGCCAAATCACCCTGGTGATCAGCGGGGTGACAGATGTCGCAAGCAGATCACCCTCACATCTTGATGAATGTTTCCTGGATGACGGTGTGTCCGGCTTGTAGGGACAGCCTGTCACAGTGGAGGTGGTGGGTCTCAGCCCACACCTTTCTCCCTCCAGTACCTGCAGCCTTGGATGAGTCATTCATCTCCTGAGCCTCAGTTTTGTGCTCTTTAAAATGGAATAATTATTCCAGGAATTACCCGTAATAGTTAAACGCCTGGAATGAACCAGGGAAAGCAGTAAAGGTCCTTCTTGCCTTGGAATGTGAGACTATTGCTGGGGCTTTGGGGTAACAATGGAATTACATTGCGTTTATGCTCCAGGTAAAGGCACCTCTTGTCCAGAGCTTTTGGCTTTCGCCCCTCCTGCCTGTCTGGATGCAGAATACAGGGCATTTTCCAGACCCCCTCCCACGATGCCTGAGTTAGGGTGGGTCGGGGTTCTCTGTGACCTGGGATGGCTCAGGCAGCTGCTTGGAGCCCTGGCCAGTCTGGACTGTGGTTCTGCCATTCACCACTGGCCACTGTCCTCTGAAGTCTGAATGACCAATCTGAGTCATCCAGGAATCTAATCACTAGTTACTAAGAAGCTAGTGATCTGTGCAGTTAGGAGCCTCTGTGTGGTGTGAATCACAGCTTCTCTGCAGATGGAGAGGAGGTACCTTTGGGGGTTGTTTCGCCAGCCTAGGTCACTTGAAAAAGAAGACGAGTTTCTTTTGAATTGTAAGAAGAGAGGATTGCCAGTCACGTGCAGACATGTTATGTGGGATCTCTCTGGAATCATCTATGTCACTGGGTATTTCCTAGTGTATAGTGCCTGGTGTGGACTATTTGATGACTTTAAGCATTGCAGGGAACATGGTGAGGGTCTTTAAGTTCTGGGCAGATGCTTAGCTTTTAAATATTTCGTTAATCAGTGCGCTTCATGGAACCAGTACTGCGCTTCAGTACTGTCTTGAGGCAACATGAACATCCAAGGAGAGGCTTACTGAGAACTATGCTTCATGTAAATCAGATCCTTCAATATTCTTAGTAACTCCCTTCCTTCCCGCCTCTCCTTCCTTCCCTCCCTCCTTCCCTTCCTTCTTCCTTCACTTTGTTCCCTCTCTCCTTCCTTCCTCCCTAATTGTTTCCTTCTTTTCTTTCAAATGATGGTTGTGGTTGCATGTTCCAGCCGTACCCTGATATTACAGCAAGGAAGCTTCTGGAGGAGAGATGGCAGCCCTGCTGTTTACATGTTTGTTTGTATCACTTATATCATCTACCAGGTCTTTTTAAGCCACTTGTCTCCTTCATAAGCATTATTCTTATTGCATGCTGAGTTGCTTCAGTCATGTCCGACTCTTTGCAACAGGGACTGTAGCCCACCAGGCTCCTCTGTGCATGGAATTTTCCAGGCAAGAATACTTGGAGTGGGTTGCCATGTCCTCCTCCAGGGGATTTTCCCGACCCAGGGATCGAACCCGGTTCTCTTAACGTCTACCTGCATTGGCAGGCAGTCCTTTACCACTAGTGCCACGTGGGAAGCCCCTTATTTTGGTAAAAACTAGACAAATTGATGGAAAATTGACTTGAAGTGTAACAGAAAGCTGAGGCCTGCTGAAGCAGAGGAAACAGTGAGGTGACCTCTGTCAAACTGTTGACCGTGGCTTCACTGGCTGACCTAGGACACATGTGGTGATGCCTTGAATGGCAGAGATTCTTATCCGCTGACAGTGTTCATCTAGGGGTAGAAATAGGGGTTTCTGTGTGCTCCCCTCAGGCCTGGGCAATGATGACCTGCCTCAGGGAGCCCTGGTCTGGATGCCTCGTGGGATGGCCTTCAAGATTTTGGCAGAATTCAGGGAGGCCCAGCTCAGGCGCTGGACATAGAGTCCATGGGTTGTGGTCCTGCCCTCAGGCTGTTGGCATGTCTGCCCTCTGCGCTCCGTGCCTCCACTGAAAATTGGGTGCCCCGAGGATCAGGGAGCTGGGCTGATGGAGGAGACCCCAGCGTAGGTCTGGTACAGTTCAGTATGACTGGGGCCTGCGTGGGATGTCTGGGAGTCCCTCGGCTGGCCATGCGGCAGGTGGCAACAGACTGTAGCCTGGGGCCCCTCTCCCTGGGTGGGGCATCCCTGGGGCCTCCATCCCATCGAGTGGGAGTGTCCCTTCTCCTGCTGGGCTCTTTCACCCGCCAGCCTCCTTGCTCAGCCTCCCCTGGGTCCCCTTCTCGTGGCTTCTCCCTGATTTCTGACCACACCCAACTCACCCCCATCTCTTTCCTCTCTCCTCCGTGGAGACCTTCAGCTTGTTAGGAACTTGCCCAGAATTTAATTTATTTCTATTTTCCTTTATATAATTTGCATTTATTTATTCATTGATTTATTTTTGGCCAAAGGGCATGTGGGGCCTTAATTCCCCAGCGGGGATTGAACCCGTGCTCCCTTCATTGGAAGTTCAGATTCCTAACCGCTGGATGGTGAGGGAATTCCCTTGCCCAGAATTTTAAATTAGGATCGAAATCTCATTGCATATATATATATATATATGTGTGTGTGTGTGTGTGTGTGTGTGTGTGTGTATGTATATATATATATTAAAGAATCAGGAGTTACCCAATTAATGTTATTTATCTCAAGCAGTATCCATTTTCCCCATAGCCATTATCCTTATGGCTACATAATTTCTACCATAAAGAAGTTCCATCATGCAGTTTCTCACTTCTGCCTTGTAGGGCACTTAAATCATTTGCAATGTTTCCATACTGTCAATAAGATGATGCAGATGTCGGTGAACAGGGAGTGGGGGGTTCTGCTGTCCTCGCCTTAGATTCAGAAGTGTGATTTCTGGGACAAAGATATGAACCTTCAGACCTGTAATCTTGACAGATAACTGCTTCCCAAAGTGATTACACCTGTTTGTAACCCCAGCATTTTCCCCCTGATAACCCCTTCCCCTAGTCCCTGAGGGCCCATTGTCCCCTGTCCCACTGGGGGAGGAGGGAGTGTGAGCTCCGGGGAGTGAGCGGGCTCTTGCGTTGTACCTGCTGTCAGGGGGAAGCCAGTCCTGCATCCTAGACTGGAACTCCATGTTTCTCATTCCTAAAAGAGACGAATCTTCCCTAACTTTCACATGCAGTTTTCGTTTGGATGGAGTAATATAATAGTAGTGCGGAGAAGGCAATGGCACCCCACTGCAGTACTCTTGCCTGGAAAATCCCATGGACAGAGGAGCCTGGTAGGCTACAGTCCATGGGGTCGCTAAGGGTCGGACACAACTGAGCGACTTCACTTCCACTTTTCCCTTTCATGCACTGGAGAAGGAAATGGCAACCCACTCCAGTGTTCTTTCCTGGAGAATCCCAGGGACGGGGGAGCCTGGTGGGCTGCCGTCTATGGGGTTGCACAGAGTCGGACACGACTGAAGCGACTTAGCAGCAGCAGCAGCAGCAGCAGTGAGTACAGGTTACAAATAGCAAGAAAATACACAAAGGTGAAGACTTACCAATATTACTTTTCCTGCTGCTTGTTTCCAGAATACCTGTGCAGTGATTTATTCTGAAATTAAACATATCTTTATAGTTTTAATGTCATGATCGGTGTTCCATCATAGCATGACTTCTAAAAATGGTTTCTATGCTGTATTCCTTAAATATTACTTTCTGTTTAGTATCTTCCTTTCTTCTCCAAAATATTTTTACTTTACCCATCCATGTTCTTTTTGAACACTTCTTTGTTTTTGTTGAGCTATAGTTGATGTAAATGTTGTGTTAGTTTCTGGTGTACAGCAAAAGTCATTCAGTTACATATATATATGTATAATATATATACATATATATATATCAGGTTATTTTCCATTATAGTTTATCACAAGATATTGAATATAGTTCCTTTTGGGCATTTAAAAATCTTTCTTCTCTTTACTCTCTTTTTTTAAAAAAATATTATTTAAATTGCATGCAGTAAAATCCACTCTTAAACATTGTGACAGTTGCAGAGGGTCATGGGACCTCCACCACACTGGACATACAGAGGGGCTCCATTCTCACTGCTTCTTAAAAGAGTCATTCTGCCACACATCTCGCCTCCCTGTAAATTGCCTTTTCTCTTCCAAGGTCCCCTTCCCCCCACCTCACATCCTCTATTAATCATCCCCAAACAAGCCCGATGAGGAGTCACAGAACCAGCTACTCAATTACTTTGAAAGTCTCATCTGCTCCTCCAGTTTCTTGCAGTAATTTCCACCTGCTACGTTTAGTACACGCTTTGTGTGTAATAGGTACTAAATAAATATTGATTGATACAGTCTCATCTCTCTTCTCTCTCTCTCTCACACACACAGATACTAAAAAAGAAGGTATCTGTTGTTAGGGGCAGCCAACATTTTATATATCTCAGATAGGAGATTTAATGAAATATAATTTTATAGTGTATTTGGATCTATTTGAGAAAGCTTTCTTAAATTGAAAAAAGATTAAGCACCTTAAAAAAGTTCTTTTGTTTGGTATTGTCTATAAAATACCCATCTCCACCAATTTTGTGTCTCTACGCTTGGCGAGTATTGACTTTGCTGTCTTGAGTCTGTGATCGATTACGGTTAGCAGGGCTGTAACCGCACCCCAGGACGTTTGCTTTTGTTTGTCTGCATTCTGCCTGACTACTTCCTAGTGGGCAAGGAGGGGCTGCCAGAAGCACGCCTGGCTCTGCAGCTGGAGCGCAGGCTTCACTTGAGCTGCGATCACGTCCTTGTAAGTCACGGTCCCTAAAGAGGCTCCAGGCCAGTGAGACTGGGATGTGGAATTTTATTGCGGTCGTCACTGTCTTTATTTTGTCACTGACATACCCACCCCTCTATTGATGCTTTCAAATTGTGGTGCTGGAGAAGACTCTTGAGAGTCCCTTGGACTGTAAAGAGATCAAACCAGTCAATTCTAAAGGAAATCAACCCTGAATACTCATTGGAAGGACTGATGCTGAAGCTGAAGCTCCAGTACCTTGGCCATCTGATGCGAAGAGCCAACTCATTAGAAAAGACCCTGATGCTGGGAAAGATTGAAGGCAGAAGGAAAAGGGAACAACAGAGGATGAGATGATAGGATGGCATCACCAACTCAATGGGCATGAGTTTGAGAAAGCTTCGGGAGTTGGTTGGTGATGGACAGGGAAGCCTGATGTGCTGCAGTTCATGGGGTCACAAAGAGTCAGACACGACTGAGCGACTGAACAGCGACTCCAGTGCAAGGGATGTGCTTTGAGATTCTTTAAATTAACATTCTTTCTTCACTCCACTTTCCCCACTGGTTTTAGCCCTTTTCCGTGTTCCTTGTGGCTGAGACATCTGCCAAGGGGACAGTTTCCTAACCCCACCATAGATTCTACATTTTTAAATTGACATTAATATAAGGAAGCACTTTATGTTTACCCTGTCTGTTGATATCCATAGTGATGCATGGCTTCCTATTTTATTCAGTGAGCTACAATTGACTGTGATGATTATTTACTTGGAATTCACATCAGATTTAGCTAGTGGACCCCACTGGGCTGACCCGTGTCTTCTAACACGTTCCCCCATCTTTGATCTCCAGGATCCTATTGTAATTCCCAGGAGCTAGAGTCATCGTCTCTCCCAGGAGCCTGGCTGCTGGATGCAGTCATGGTCATGAGGGGGCTGCTCCCTCCGATCCCTTCCTTGTGGTTTCAGGCTCCGCACTCATTCTATCTCTCAATATATACTGAGAACCACTCGGAACCTCCAGAGCCGTCGAATCCCTGGAACTCTGGAGCAGGTGATGCTTTTGTGGAAGCAGAGATCGCAGTGATGAGCTTTGACGACAGAGGAAGGGGCTGCGAGCCAAAGAGACAGGCCACTAGGAGCTGAAACAGGCAGCAGAGAGCCTCCTTCCTCAGCACCTGCAGAGGGAACCTAGCCCTGCAACGTCCTGATCTTAGTCCTCAGGTCCATTTTAGATTTGTGACCTTCAGGATTATAAGGTGGTAGATGTGCGTTGTCATAAGCCCATGTTTGTGACAATTTGTTATATCAGCAATTGTGAACTCATTCAAGTTCTTTAAAATAATAGAAGTCCTTCTGTGTGCATGTTGTGACCTGGCAGGAGACAGCCCTTCCCAGAATCCCATGTCTGGGAGAGGATTGACCAGTGAGTGACTGTCTTATTCTTTATCATTTAAACCATCTCCATGATTTTATCTTCCATTATCTTAAAAAAAAATCTCTTTGGGGAAGCTGAAAGACGCAGCATATGTTACATTGGCCAAAGTTTGGGAATTCTTCCTCTGCTCACTTTCTTCCTGCAGTGATGCTGCCATTGTCTTACAGAGGTTGATCAGTTTCATGAATTTCTCCAGCGTCCAGGCAGAAGGCATCTTGCACTGACCGTCTTCAGGATGCAGTCCATCAAACTGGCACTTTTAGTGCAGTTCAAGTTAGGGGTCTAACAGTGCTTGACGAGGGCGCAGGCTCAGCCCTGCGGTCTGAGGACTGATGGCCCAGTTGACATTAAGGTGATCTGCGGCCACTATGGAAGTTAGATCCTGCAGCTCTTCTCAATTACAAAAACACAAGTCCCCGAATGAAGACTCCCCAACACCTGACCTTCTGTTCCTTTAGAGGTGCCGTAGGCTTTGTACTTAAATCCATAGTTTTGTTAAACTGTCAATTGTTTTCACACTGTTTAGTGTCCTTGATGTTTAATTTGGTCATTTCTTCTCAGTTTTATCGACATATAACATTGTATTAGTTTAAAGAGCATAACATTATGATTTGATTTATGTATATATTGGGAAATAATCACCATTATAAATTTAGTTATAGCCATCACCTTACATAATTGTATTTTTTTGTTATGAGAAATTAAAAAAATTATTCTCTTAGCTACTTTCAAATATATATATAGTGTTGTTAACTGTAGTCACCTGGCTGTACATTATCACCCCAGGATGCTGAGACTAGTCCATATAACGCTGAGTTCTGTGTTGTACTGATCTGTCCTGTGATCTGTGAGCCTCTGAGAGCAGGGCCTCTGCCTTTATTTTGTTTTCTCCTCCCAAGTACACAGAGACACATATATACACACACTGCCTTGCTAGGAAAGGAGAAAGAGAGGGAAACTGTTAAAAGAGTAGATGAAGATGATTATCAAGACTCCTTCCTTTGTTATCAAGGTATGTTTTATTTAATTCACAATTACATTTTAAAATCCAGTGAAAATTACTGTTAAAATGAGGTACAAAGGAAGTCTTTGCTCAGTGAATGAATCTTGATTTGCACTATTTCTACTGTTTCTAATTTCATTCTTGGTAAATGCATCAGATGAATGCTGGTTTCAGTGGGCCTCGGTGCTCTCTTCTTAGGGGGATGACTGTGCTGATCTCATTGGGTCAACTTAATATAAATGATGTGACAAGTTGCAGGCATCCAGCTGTCCTTATTCCTCCTCCCATCACTCTTGGGATCAGATATCACGAGCTTCCCATGTGGCTGGCATTGTCTTCCCAGCTTTACATGCAAACACATTCACTCTTTGCAACAATTCTATTTTTTGTATCTTATTATTAATACAGTTTATTAGATGAGGCAGCAAAGCTGGAGTGGTGAATCCTTCTCCAAGGTGACACATGGCACAGCGTTGCTGTTCTCTTATTATTAAGTTATTGTTTCCACTTGTAGTAATCGTGAGGTCTTCAGCTTTTCCTGGGGTCTTAATGGGAATCAGCTAGGGGATGTCTTACCAGTAAAAGCAACTTCATCAGATCAAAAGTAATGACACCTCATGGCTCATCACCAATTCAGAGGACTCAGACTCCTCTCAGCAGGAGTCTGCCCAAACTAATTCATCACATGTACTGAGAAGACGGGTCTCTCCCCCCTTGTCAGCTGCTTCTCCCCGGCACCCTCTCCCCATCTTCCCCTAGGGGCCATGGGCTCCTAGGAGCACCTAGAGTCGGTCAGTATCTCTGTGCTCGTTCCCCTAAATAAGCTCAGTCAGGATGGGAATGCTGTTTGCAGAGTCCAGAGTCCAGGGAGGGTGACTTGGAGTCACAGTGGGAACCCACCTGGGGGGGAGGCTGTAGTGGGGCCGAGGTCAGGACCTCAGGGCTTTGCAGCCACGGGCAGGGGTGAGGGGGTGTGTATGTGGTGATGCCACTGAGGGAAGGGCAGTGCTGGGCAGTGCCTGGCTCAGTGATGGTCACCGGGAGATGCTGAGTGGACCATGGCTGAGCGATGAGTGAGGAAACCCGCTGCCTGCTCCCGGGTCTGTGGCCATTATGCACTGAGTTACTGTCACTCTGGTCTCTGGATGTGTGAGTCCTCTGTCTGCAGTTTAGGGCTGACTAGACCTTTGCTGGGAGTGGAGCCCCCTGCCTCAGAGCCCAGCACCTCTGCCTTTCTCCAGATTGCCTCTTCTCTCACCCTTCGAGGATTCACATCAGGGACACCCTCCCTCCTCTGCACAAGGACTGTCCCCTCCCCCCCAGCAGTAACCCACAGACTCCTGTCCTCACATCTCCCTGTCTCCAGGCACATGATTTTGCACCTTGTTCATACTGATTTTGGCCCTAGTCCTTGGATTTAAAAAATTTTTTTTTATTGAAATATAGTTGATTTTCAATGTTGTGTTAGTTTTAGGTATACAGCAAAATGATTCAGTTATGTGTAGTGTTAGTATAGTGTAGTTATGTGTAGTGTTATAGTAGTGTTAGTCACTCAGCTGTGTCCTACTCTTTGTGATCCTATGGACTGAAACCCACCAGGTTCCTTTGGCCAAGGGACTCTCTGGGCAAGAATACTGGAGTGGGTAACCATTCCCTTCTCCAGGGGATCTTCCCAATCCAGGGATTGAACCCAGGTGTCCTGCATTGCAGGAGTCTTTACTGTTTGAGCCACCAGGGAAACTGTGTGTGTGTGTGTGTGTGTGTGTGTGTGTGTGTGTGTGTGTATGCTGTGCTGTGCTTAGTTGCTTAGTCATGTCTGACTCTTTGCAACCCCATGGACTGCAGCCCACCAGACTCCTCTGTACATAGGGATTCTCCAGGCAAAAATACTGTAGTGGGTTGCCACTACAATCTCCAGGGGATTTTCCCAACACAGGGATCCAACCCAAGTCTCCTGCATTGCAGGCGGATTCTTTACTGTCTGAGCCACCAGGGAAACGCATGAATATTGGAGTGGATAGTCTATTCCTTCTCCAGGGGATCTTCCTGACACATGAATCAAACCAGGATCTCCTACATTGCAGGCAGATTCTTTACCAGCTGAGCTACCAGGGAAGCCCATATATATACATATATCTGTATGTATATATGAATACGTATATATTCTTTTTCGGATCCTTTTCCCTTATAGGTTATTACAAGATATTCAGTGTAGTTCCCTGTGCTATACAGTAGGTCTTGGTTGGTTATCTAGTTCTTTTATAGTAGTGTGTATATAAGTTCATTCCAAACTCCTAGTTTATCCCTCCCTCCTTCCCCATTTGGTAACCATAGCTCTGTTTCCTATGTCTGTGAGTCTTGTAAATAAGATCATCTGTATCATATTTTAGATAGCACATATGAGCAATGTTTATGATGTTTTTCTTTTTTCTGCCTTTCTTCACTTAATATGATCATCTCTGTGTCCATCCATGTTGCTGCAAATGGCATTATTTCATTATTTATTATGGCTGAGTAATATTCCATTGTATATATGCACCACATTCTCCTTATCCATTCCTCTGTTGATGGACATTTAGGTTGCTTCCATGACCTGGCTATTGTAAAGTATTGCAATTAACATGTGTCTTTTCAAATTATGTTTTTCTCCAGATATGTGCCTAGGAGTGGGATTGCTGGGTCATGTGGTAGCTCCATTTTTAGTTTTTTAAGGAACCTCCATACTGTTCTTTATAGGGAATGCTCTATATTCCCACCAACAGTGTAGGAGGATTCCCTTTTCTCCATACCCTCTGCACCATTTATTGTTTGAGGACTTGGATGACATCCACAGGCCTTCAGGTTGAACAGTGAGGCAGGGTCTCAGCGTCCAGCACTAACCAATTACTGACTTCAAGCCAGTTTATAGGACAAACCTGTTTAGGTAGCATGAGGTCCCAGAGCCTGTGGAGAAGACTATGTGGTAGGGATTGTCACACGAGGTCCCACCCACTCTGAATCCGCGGTGTGGCTCACGAGTTTGTGGCCTGATTCTTCCTGAGTTTCTCAGATGCTGGACAGTGCTTCACAAACCACAGATGAATTGGATGCTCTGTGCAATCGGCCTCACCACGCCCTGCCCATTCCTGCCTGGTGGCTTGGCCAGAACCGAGGTGCCCTGAGGTTCAGACTGGTTTTACTCACCTTTGTGTCCTGTGGGCAGGACCAGGTGGCCTTAGAGTTCTGTCCCTTAACTGAACGACCAAATGAAATATGGTGGCTGTTGGGTGAATATTGTCATAATGACCCAGTGGAGTAATTGAGGCAGAAGAAGTACAATATGGAAAGAAACATAAAATAATGTGAAGCTCTTTTCCATTTTCAAAAAGGTGTTTCTGCATCTTTTGCAAGATTCTAAGAAGCAACGTGATGCTGCCCTGAGCTTGGAGTCAGCACCCTCAGAGCCTGGTCCTGGTCACTGTAAGTCAGGGGATTTCTTTGCATTTCCACTAGGGGGCGGGTGGGGGAGGCATGAGGTGAGGCCACCACCCTTAACGCCACCTTGTTTTAACAAAGTAAGTGAGGAAGAGAAAGACAAATACCATATATTAATGCATATATATGGTATCTGGTACCGACAGTCCTATGTTCAGGGCAGCAGTGGAGACAGACGTAAAGAACAGACTTTTGGACTCAGTGGGAGAAGGAGAGGGTGGGATGATTTGAGAGAATAGCATTGAAACATATGTATTACCATATGTAAAATAGATAATCAGTGCAAGCTTGATGTATGACGCAGGGCTCCCAGAGCCGGTACTCTGTGATAGCCTGGAGGGATGAGCTGGGGAGGGTGGTAGGAGGGGCGTTCAGGAGAGAGGGTTCATGTGTATGCCTATGGCTGATTCGTATTGATATATGGCAAAACCATCACAATATTGTAAAGTAATTGTCCTCCCATTAAAATAAATAAATTTAAAAAAAGTTGAAGAGGAAGAGATTAAACACAGTGAGGGGTGTAATTGGATAGAGGCAGAAAGCTTAGTGTTTTTTCCTTGACGTGAATCAAACATCTGTGTGTTTGTGGGACAGTTTTACACTTCTTCAGAACTTAATTTATCATAGAAGCAATGTCTCATTATAGACAATGAGGGTAACAGAATCAGTCCATTTTGTTTTCCTGCTTCATGAACAAGCCAGCCCAGCATCATTCTCGATGTGCGCCTTACGTGCAGGGACTTTGCCAGGACGGGTTTACATGCAGAAAAATCCAAATGTGAGTCTTGCTCCCTGGAGCCTCTGTCCACTTGGGACTGAAGTGTGGTCTTAGGTTTCATGTGCAGATCTCCATGCACAGGCATCGGCCATGGAGCAGAACCCAGGTGTGTGACTGGGCCTCAGTGAAACCAGTTCCTACCCGATTTGTGGGCAATGACCCAGAAAGGAGGACAGAGCTGGGCTGAAGAGGCCTGGAGGATGACAGACCTCAGAGTCTTCCTCAGAGACTCCAGGCACATAGACCCTCAAATAAGTGACCAGAACTAAACGCTTCCGGGTGTTGACAACAGATGTTGGGTAGACTGCATTCTCACAAGCAGCGTATGATTTTCCATTGGCCCTGCTTCCTTTTCAGCTCTTGGTACTGTCAGGTTTAAAAATTATCTATTTTAGGCATCATAATTGGTTTGTGGGGGTCTCTCATTGTGGTTTTAATTTGCTTTTCCCTAATGATTAATGATGGCGGGTGTATCTTGTTCTAACAGCTCTATTGAGACAATAATTTACATGCCACACAATTTGTCTGTTTAACACAGTTCAGCAGCTTGTAGTTTATTCATAGAGCTGTGTATCCCTTGCCCCCATCAAGTTCAGAGCAAGTTGCATTACCACAGGAGGAAACCTCTCGTCAGTTTACCTGTCCCTCCCCCGACCCCCATGTGCTCCAGTCACAGGTCCCCTGTACTCTGCCGTCTGTCTCTGCGTGCTTGTCTGCTCTGGACGTTCGTACAGGTGGAGCCCATGGCACATGGATGTCTGTATCTGGTGTCTTTTACTCAGCCTGATGTTTTCCAGGGACCACGTGCTGGTCTGTCAGTGCTTTACTCCTTTGGTGGCCAGATCGTGTTCATTGTCCACATGCACCAAGATTGGTTTGTTCTTTCACCAGCTAATGATCTTTTGGGTTGTTACTAATTTTTGGCTATTATGAAGATGCTGCTATGAGCATCTGTGTATGAGTTACCTGTGGACATACATTCTCTCTTGGGCATGCATCTAGGAGATCACTGGTTAACCTATGTGAGAAACTGCCAGACTATGATCTTCCTCGTTTCCAACAACAGGTACCTCACTTCCTCTTGAGCCTCCTCGGTGGCATCTGTAAAGTTCAGGTTTCAGACTGTCTGTCTAAAGAAGTTTAAGCTTACTTCACTCAGTGTAATAATCTCTAGGTCCATCCATGTTGATGCAAATGGCATTATTTCATTCTTTTTAGTGGTTGAGTAGTATTCCATTGTATGTAAGTACTGCATCTTCTTTACCCACTCATCTGTCAGTGGACACTTAGGTTGTTTCCATGTCTTGGCTTTTGTGAACAGGGCTGCAGTGAACACAGGGGTGTGTGCATCTTTTTGAACAAACTATAGTTTTGAACAAAACTATAGTTTTGTTCAGAATATGCTCAGGAGTGGGATTGATGGGTCACATGGTAGCTCTGTTTTTAGTTTTGAAAGGAACCACTGTGCTGTTCTCCATAGCAGCTGCACTAATGTACATTCCCATCAGCAGTGTAAGAGGGTTCCCTTTTCAACACAGTCTCTACAGTATTTATTACCTGTAGATTTTTTTGATGATGGCCATTCTGATTACTGTGAGGTGATACCTCATTGTAGTTTTGATTTACATTTCTCCAATAATTAATGATATTTAGCATCTTTTCATGTACTCTTGGCCATTTGTATGTCTTTTTGGAGAAATGTCTGCTTAGATCTGCCCATTTTTTTGATTGGATTTTTTTTTGATATTGAGTTGCATGAGCTGTTTATAAATTTGGGGGACTAATCCCTTGTCACTCAGATCTTTTGCAAATATTCTCTCCCATTCTGTGGTTGGTTTTTTGCTTTTCTTATGGTTCCTTTGCTGTGCAAAAGCTTTTAAGATTAATTAGGTCCCATTGATTATTTTTGTTTTTATTTCCATTACTCTAGGAGATGCCTTGGAAAAGATATTGCTGCAATTTGTGTCAAAGTGTGTTCTGCCTGTGTTTCCACTTAGAGTTTTATAGTATCCACTCTTACATTTAGGTCTTTAATCCATTTTGAGTTTATTTTTGTGTATGGTATTAAAGAATCTTCTACTTTCATTTTTCACATGTTTTCCCAGTACCATTTACAGTTTTCCCAGTACGATTTATTGAAGATATTGTCTTTCCTCCATTATGTAGTCTTGCCTTCTTGGTCATAGATATGTGACCGTAGGTATGTGGATTTATTTCTCAGTTTACTGACCTATTCCATTGATCTGTATTTCTGTTTTTGTGCCTGTACCATACTGTCTTGATGACTCCACTTTATAGTATCGTTTGAAGTCAGGGAGACTGGTTCCTCCAACTCTGTTTATCTTTTTCAAGATTGCTTTGGCTATTCAGTGTCTTTTATGTCTCCATACAGATTTTAAGATTTTTTTGTTCTAGCTCTATGAAAAATGCCATTGGTAGTTTGATAGGGATTGTACTGAATCTGTAAATTTTGTTGGTTAGTATAGTCATTTTGATAGTATTGATTATTCCAATCCAAGAACATTGTATATCTTTCCATTTGTTTGTGTTATCTTTGATTTCTTTCATCAGTACCTTATAGTTTTCTGAGGGCAGGTCTTTTGCCTCCTTAGGTAAGTTTATTCATAGGTATTTAATTCTTTTTGAGATAATGGTAATTGGGATTGTTTCCTTGACTTCTGTTTCTGAATTTTTGTTTTTAGCCTCGAAATGCAGCAGACTTCTGTGTATTAATTTTGTATCCTGCAACATTATCAGATTCATTGGTTAGCTCTAGTAGTTTTCTGGTAGTATCTTTAGGATTTTCTATCTATAGTATTATGTAATTTGGAGACAGTGACAGTTTTACTTCTTTTCCAGTTTGGATTGGAATTTGGATTCCTTTTTTTCCCTTTGTTCTCTGATTGCTATGACAGGACTTCCAAAACTGTATTGAATAATAGGGGTGAGAGTGGACATCCTTGTCTTGTTCCTAATCTTAGAGGAAATTCAGTTTTTCACCATTGAAAATAACGTTTGCTGTGAGTTTGTCATTATATGGCCTTTATTATGTTGAGGTAGTTTCCCTCTATAGAGAAAAACAATAGAATGTGAAAGACTAGAGATCTCTTCAAGAAAATTAGAGATACCAAGGGAACATTTCATGCAAAGATGAGCTCAATAAAGGACAGAAATGGTATGGACCTAACAGAAGCAGAAGATATTAAGAAGAGGTGGCAAGAATACACAGAAGAACTGTACAAAAAAATCTCCATGACCCAGATAATCATGATGGTGTGATCACTCATCTAGAGCCAGACATCCTGGAATGTGAAGTCAAGTGGGCCTGAAGAAGCATCACTATGAACAATGCTAGTGGAGGTGATGGAAATTCCAGTTGAGCTATTTCAAATCCCAAAAGATGATTCTGTGAAAGTGCTGCACTCAATATGTCAGCAAATTTGTAAAACTCAGCAGTGGCCATGGAACTGGAAAAGGTCAGTTGTCATTCCAGTCCCTAAGAAAGGCAATGTCAAAGAATGCTCAAAGTACCACACAATTGCACTCATCTCACACGCTAGCAAAGTAATGCTCAAAATTCTCCAAGCCAGGCTTAAGCAATACGTGAACGATAAACTTCCAGATGTTCAAGCTGGGTTTAGAAAAGGCAGAGGAACTGGCGATCAAATTGCCAACATCCGCTGGATCATCGAAAAAGCAAGCGAGTTCCAGAAAAACATCTATTTCTGCTTTATTCACTATGCCAAAGCCTTTGACTGTGTGGATCACAATAAACTGTGGAAAATTCTGAGAAAGATGGGCATACCTGACCACCTAACCTGCCTCTTTTGAAACCTGTGTTGAAGTCAGGAAGCAGCAGTTAGAACTGGACATGGAACAACAGACTGGTTCCAAATAGGAAAAGGAGTACGTTAAGGCTGTATATTGTCACCCTACTTATTTAACTTATATGCAGAGTACATCATGAGAAATGCTGCGATGGATGAAGCACGAGCTGGAATCAAGAATGCTGGGAGAAATATCAATAACCTTAGATATGCAGATGACACCACTCTTATGGCAGGAAGTGAAGAAGAACTAAAGAGCCTCTTGATGAAAGTGAAAGAGGAGAATGAAAAAGTTGGCTTAAAGCTCAACATTCAGAAAACTAAGATCGTGGCATCCGATCCCATCACTTCATGGCAAATAGATGGGGGAACAGCAGAAACAGTGGCTGACTTTATTTTTCTGGGTTCCAAAATCACTGAAGATGGTGATTGCAGCCATGAAATTAAAAGACGCTTACTCCTTGGAAGGAAAGTTATGCCCAACCTAGACAGCATACTAAAAAGCAGAGACATTAGTTTGTCAACAAAGGTCTGTCTAGTCAAGGCTATGGTTTTTCCAGTAGTCATGTATGGATGTGAGAGTTGGACTATAAAGAAAGCTGAGTGCCGAACTGATGCTTTTGAACTGTGGTGTTGGAGAAGACTCTTGAGAGTCCCTTGGACTGCAAGGAGATACAACCAGTCCATCCTAAAGGAGATCAGTCCTGGGTGTTCATTGGAAGGAGTGATGTTGAAGCAGAAACTCCAATCCTTTGGCCACCTGATGCAAAGAGTTGACTCATTTGAAAAGACCCTGATGCTGGGAAAGATTGAGGGCAGGAGGAGAAGGGGACGACAGAGGATGAGATGGTTGGATGGCATCACCGACTCAATGGACATGAGTTTAGGTAAACTCTGGGAGTTGGTGATGGATGAGGAGGCCTGGCGTGCTTCAGTTCATGGGGTTACAAAGAGCTGGACACGACTGAGCGACTGAACTGAACTGAACTGAGGTTCACTCTTTGCCTTACTTTCTGGAGAGTTTTTTTTTTAAATCATAAATGGGTATTTAATGTTGTCAAAAGCTTTTTATGCAACTATTGAGATGATCATATGGTTTTATTCTTCAGTTTGTTATTGTGGTGTATTATACTGATTTGTAGGTGTTGAAAAATCCTTGCATCCCTGGGATAAATCTCACTTAATCATGATGTATGATCCTTTTAATGTGTTGTTGGATTTGGTTTGCTTGTATTTTGTTAGGGATTTTGCATCTATGTCCATCAGTGGTATTGGCCTGTAATTTTCTTCTTTTGTGTTGTCTTTGTTTGATTTCGCTATCAGGGTGATGTTGGGCTCATAGAATGTGGGAGTATTCCTTCTTCTGCAACTTTTTGGAATTGTTTCAAAAGGATAGGTGTTAACACTTCTCTAAATGTTTGATAGAATTTACCTGTGAAGTCATTTGGTCCTGGGCTTTTGTTTGTTGGGAGTTTTTATTTTATTTTATTTTTTAAAATTAGTTTATTTGTCTATTTTTTAACTTTACAATATTGTATTTGTTTGTTTTTAAATCACACTTTCAGTTTTATTACTTGTGATTAGTCTGTTCATATTTTCTATTTCTTCTCGATTCAGTCTTGGGAGATTGTACCTTTCTAAGAATTTGTCCGTTTCTTTCATGTCCATTTTATTGGCATATAGTTGCTTATCATAGTTTCTTATGGTCCTTTGTATTTCTGTGCTGTCCATATAACTTTTTTTTTTTTGGCCATGCTGTGTGGCATATGGGATCTTAGTGCCCCAACCAGGACTAAACCCACGTCCCTTGCATTGGAAGTGCAGAGTCTTAACCACTGGACTGCCAGGGAAGTCCCATAACTTCTTTTCTGTTTCTGATTTTGTTGATTTGAGCCCTCTCCCTTTTTTTCTTGATGAGTCTGGCTAAAGGTTTACCAGTTTTGTTTATCTTTTCAGAGAACTAGCTCTTAGTCTCATTGATCTTTCCTGTTGTTTTCTTCATTTCTGTTTCACTTATTTCCGTTTTGATCTTTTTGATTTCTTTCCTTCCACTAACCTTAGGTTTTGTTTGTCCTTTTCTGTCTAGTTTCTTTAGGTGTAAGGTGAGGTTGTTTATTTTCGATTTTTCTTGCTTCCTGAGGTTACATTGTATTGCTGTGAACTGCCTTCTTAGAACTGCTTTTGCTGCATCATTGTGCTGCCATTTTCATTTGTCTCTAGATATTTTTTGATTTCCTTTTTGATTTTTTTAGTGCTTCATTGGCTGTTTAGTAGCATATTGTTTCACCTCTACATATTTGTGTTTTTTAATAGATTTTTTTCCCTTGTGGTTGATTTCTAATTTCATAGCATTGTAGTTGGAAAGGATGCTTAATGATTTCAGTTTTCTTAAATTTACCAAGGCTCGGTTTGTCGCCCAGTGTGTGGTCAATCCTGGAGAATGTTCCATGTGCACTTGAGAAGAATGTGTATTATGCTGCTTTTGGAGGGATGTTCTATAAGTATTAATTAAGTCATCTGGTCTAATGTGTCGTTTAAGGCCTGTGTTTCCTTACTGATTTTCCGTCTGGGTGATCTGTCCATTGATTCAAGTGGGGTGTTAAAGTCCTCCACTATTATTGTGTTATTGTCTATTTCTCCCTTTATACCTGTTAGTATATGTCTTATATATTGAGATGTCCTGTGTTGAGTATATGTATTTACAATTGTTATAACTTCCCAGATTGATTCATTGATCATTATGTAATGTCTTTCTTTGGCTCCTGTAACAGTATTTTAGTCTGCTTTGTCTGATATGAGAATTGCCACTGCACCTTTCTTTTGATTTCCATTTCCTCCCTTTCAGTCTGTATGTGTCCCTAAATCTGAAGTGGGTTTCTTATAGACAGCATATATATGGATCTTATTTTTGTATCCATTCAATCAGTCTGTGTCTTTTGGTCATAGCATTTAATCCATTTACATTTAAGGTATTTATCAATATGTATGTTCTTATTGACATTTTGGTAATTGTTTTGGGTTTCTTTTTGTACGTCTTTTTTCTTCCATTTCTTGTTTGTTCTCTTGTGATCTGATGCCTAATTTTAGTGTTGTGTTTGGATTGCTTTGTGTGTGTGTGTGTGTGTGTGTGCGCGCGCGCGCTTGTGTGTGTGTGTGTGCCCGTGTATATTGGAGATTTTCAGTTTGCAATTGCCATAAGGTTTTGATATAGCAGGCTAAATATACATACATATATATATATATATATATATATATGTATGTATATACACAAGATTGCTTTAAGTTGCTGATCTTTTAATTTCAAATGCATTTCCAATATCCTACATTTGTAGTCTCCTCTTCTTACAATTGCTGATTTTTACATCATATTTGTGTGCAGAATATCTACTTCTTATCTCCCAGTCTCTGTAGGTCAGAAGTCTGGAGTCTCCAAAGGCTGAAACAGGTGCCATCTGCTCTGCATTCTTATCTGGAACCCTCCTTATCTGGATTCTCCCCCAGACTTTTTCAGCTTGTGGGTAGAATTCAGGTCCTTGTGCTCATAGAACTGGGTTCCACTATGGTTGGCCAGCAGTCAATGGATTTGCTCTCAGATCCTACAAGTCACCCTCAGGTCTTAGCCATGTGGCTCTCCCACAGCAGGGTGCGTTTCTTCTTCAGATTGAACAGGAAAATCTCTGTTTTGATTTTTTTTAAAGGCAATCTTAATTAAATATGTAAAATTTTTACTTATGCTGTTGTGTAGCCTGAATGTAGGAGTGACAGCTGTTACATTCAAGGTCTTCCCCTACAGTCAAAGGAAAAGGCCTGTAACCCTTTATGAAGGGTCAGCCTTTGGGTTCCTTTAGACTTATATTATTGTAACTGCTGAGCTTATTTCCATGTTACTAATTAATTTGGGCCCCTCTTCATATTTACAGTGATTTGAATTTGTTTCGTAATTCTGTAATTGTTTGCTTTTCCCATAAATCATTAATTTTTAAAAACAGTATTTTAAATGTATTTTTACTAACAGAAACTGTGTATATCTGATCATAAGTGGCATAGTTCTTGGGTGAATTGGGTGACTCTTCCATGGTGCACACCTGTGCAGCCATCACCCAGGTTGGCCTTGGCTGGCCCTCATGCCTTGCCCAGTCAGACCTTTCCTCTGACAGTAATGTTGTAACTTTAAAGTAGTTTTGCCTGTTTTCTTAACTTCATATGAATGGAATAATACAATATGCACAAAATTATGTGTTTTTTTCCTATGTTTTATCCCTGAGATTCATCTGTGCTATTGCCTGTGTAACTTCTCTGTGTTAATATTCCACTGTACATATCATAACTTGTCTCTGTTTTATATAAAATTTTTATTTTAACTGAACATAGGCATTATTTTCTCTTTTCAGTACTAGAATGTTCCCTAAAGGTTTAATTTCTGAGTCTTCACTTTTTTATGTTACATTAGTTAAATGACTTATATATATATGCACAAATTTAAAGAAAATATGATTATGCTCTCATAAACATTTTGTCATTGTTGAGAATTTAAGATAATTTACATTGAAAATGTATTACCTACATGTATCCTCTTCATTCTGGCTATATGTCTCTTTTGAAAAATGATAATTCCATGTTCTGAATTTGGGGAACATTATCAAAATCCGTGAAAATATGTTAAAAATAGACATGCAAAAAAGCTAATGTTACTTGAAGAAGAGTTATATTTTAAATTTAAAGAGAATCCCGAGGAAAGAAAAATTATAGTGTTTTCCATTACATTGTAAAATATGATGTAAAAATGTAATTTTATTTATCATTGAAATTACAAATTATGGAACTGGAAAATACATCATTTGAAAATCTATTTAAGTATTTCATTACTAAAAAACAAGTGAGTCCAAGATGCATTAAAACAAATTTGGTACCAGACTGCCTACATTTACCAATTTTATCATATTCTGCAAAATCCTCCTGTTACAGCTCAGCATGAGGCCTGTACCTAAGTAAAATTTATGCTACTCCCTGGAAGTAATTTTATCAGAAAGCTAGATCAGGATTTTGGAGACTGTGTGTTTTCATGTCTTCTGGGTAAAATGCTTTAGTTACTATGTTTGTCTATTTTTGTTTGTTTGCGTGATCCACATTAGGGAAACATGATTTCTAAAGTAACCACTTACAGAAAGGTTCCTCTTCCTACGAATGCCCTGGAAACTTACTGTTTGTCATGGATTCCTGTACCAGGGGGCACCCCCCCCCCCCCCGCAGGTACCCCTTCTCTCTACATACCCTGTGTCTTCAGAAACAGCCTGCCAGTAACTCAGTTCTTATTTCTGTGAGAGATTGATGAAGGCAGGATAAAATATAGAATATAGACTTAATCCTTGGAGCCCCAGTGGCTCCATAGAAATGAGTTGTGAAGCCCGAGTCCTGTGCGGTGAGGCAGGGAATCGCCTCCACATAGAGGCACCTGGAGGGCATCAGACACTGTGACACACACACTGCATGCATGTTCTCACTGCACGCTCGCAGCCAGCCTAGAGGCAGGCCCTCCCACTTGTCTGGGTGAGGAGGCTGAGGTTACAGTTATCCTGTTTGTCTGCCCACCCTCAACGGGTTCAGGAGGAAACACCCATCCAGGTGCACTACCTGCAGTTTCAGTCTCTTTGGATCCTTTATTTTTTGCAAAGGCTTTTCCAAGATCTAATATACTTGCATTTATTATAATACTTGATGTATACCTAGAAAACTGGATTCACTAGTTGACTTCCTGAAAAATTTACTGAGCACACATCAAAATGTTGACCCAGAGGATTTGTTAAGATATTGAGCCCTGAGCTTCACCCCCAGATCCCCAGTTCAGTTGTTTAGGATGGGGGCCGAGGACCTGCGTGTCTGATGAGCTCCCAGGCGATGCTGCTGCTCCAGGCCCCACACCTTGAATCCACTGGTTGGGCTGAATAGTTGGACAACTCTACTGAGAATAACAAGTTTCAAGTCTGTTGGCTCTTTCTGCTGCTTTCTAGCAGGGCATTGGTGTTGGGGACTGAATGATGAATGATGGAAGAAAGTGAAAGTGTTAGTCGCTCAGTTGTGTCCGACTCTTTGTGACTCTATGGACTGTAGCCCACCAAGCTCCTCTGTCCATGGGTTTCTCTAGGCAAGAATCCTGGAGTGGGTTGCCATGCTCTCCTCCAGAGGATCTTCTGACCCAAGGCTTGAACCCAGGTCTCCCACATTGCAGGCATACTCTTTATTGTCTGAGGCACAGGGACTGAATGCTGTCTGTTAAAGTACTGGTCCCAGCACCTCAGCAGGTGAGTGTGTTTGGAGGCAGGGTCTTTAAAAAGTCATCTGAAGTTAAGTGAGTGGGTACTAAACCCATATGACTGGTCTCCTTAGGAAAGAAGATTTGGACATAAACAGAGACACTAGGGAGCATGCCCAACTGGGAAGAGCCATGTGAGGACCCCATCCGCTGGCCTGGAAGGGAGGCCTAAGGGACAGCAGCTCTACTGGCCCCTGATCTTGGACCTCCAGCCTTGCAGCCAGAGATAAAACATATTTCTGTAGTTGAATCCACCAGGACTGCCTGCTTTGAAAGGCCTTGAGAGCAACTGATGCAGCCAAACAGTGCAAGGTGTTTTCTTGCTGTGCTCCTCACACAGGACACGAAAGTGGGGTTGCAGGGTCCAGCCCCGTGGCTCAGTCACAGCCTTGGTGATGGTGACCTTCTGCCTGCCTTGAACCTGCTGACCCCTGCACCCCAGGCCTCTCCTCCCTCCTGAGTGGTCACATCCCTGCAACATCCAGTGTGTTAGTCCTTCACAGGTTTGACCAGGCTGAGTTCTCTTCACTCACTTGCATGGTTCTCACTTTCTTCTGAGAGGTTCCAGAATGCCTCTGGACTGTGCAGTGGCGGCAGAGGGTGTGGATGCTTGGTGACTGGCTATCGGGCATCCAGCTCGCCTCCCTGGGCTCCCATGGTCCTGGTGAGAATTCAGTTGCTGGAAATTCAACCCTCCTTATGGCTCTGGCCCCCCTCTTGCCTCCTCTGCCACAGAGAGCACTGATCTCTGCCCTCACCCAAACCCCACTGCCCCTGCCTGCTACACTCCTTCCCTTGTCTCCTCCCAGGAGGGAGAGGGGCCCGCTTCCTGGGTGAGCACAGGTCCTCTTCCCAGGACAAGAGCCTCCCACCTTCCGAGCAGAAGTCCTTTCCTCTGTCTTTTCAGCCTCCCATCTCCTGAGTCTCTCCCATCAGGACTTACATAGGCTTGTGGGTCTTCCTTTGAGAAACCAAGTGGCACATGACAACAGAACCTTTCTTGGAAGCCCCTGTTCCTGTAGACCTGCCCGCCTTCCGGGTCCCTGCAGAGCTCCCACCTCACACGGACGATGAGATGCCCTCCGTCCACTCGCTGTGTCCTGTGCCCACACCGCTCACCCAGGATTTTCTCTGATTCCCCAGTGGGCCCTGTGCCGCTCACTCTGAAGGCTTCACTCCTGACCTATGAATGGCGTTCAGCCCTGACTTTGTGCACAAAACGCTCTTTCCTGGAACTTGGTGATGTCGCACGTCCGCAGGCTCCATGCCCCTGCTCCGGAAGCCCAGCCTCTCTTCTTTTCACTCCTTTCTGAGCTCTACTCTCTGCCCATGGCTATTTCTTTCTGGCCGGAGGCAGCAGTGTCTGTGCTGCTCGTCCCTGTAGCTCTTGAGGAATCTCTGGTTACCTGACCCCCCCAAGCTGGGGGCTCTGACCACCTGCTTGCAGCTCCATCCAGGAGACTCTCAGCCCCTTCCTCTCCGTGTGGTCCATCCCAGCTCGTGATTCCCACCTGTCAGTCTTCCACCCCTTCAGAGGACATCATCTCTCTTCACTTGGTTTGCATGACACTCCCTCCAAATCCCACCCATCCACCCTCCACTGTAGCCAGCGGTATTGAAGTATTCGATTGCAAATTTCCTACTCAAAGTTTTCCGTGTTTTGGCACCCAGATTCTGCCCACAGACCCGATTGATCCATAGCTAGGACTGCTTCCCAGTGTCTGTGCTGCAGCCAGCCTGGATCCCTTCCATTTCTTGAGCTGATGGGGCTCTGTCTGGCCCCTGGGACCTTCACCTTAGCCCTTCTCCTGCCCCCAAGACCCCTTCCCTCCCTGCATCTCTGAGCAAATCCCAGCTTTGGCTGGTCCTGTTGTTCCTCATTTTTATTGCTAAATAATATTCCATTATATATATATATAAAGTGTGTACAGGGTTCTGACTTTTCCACATTCTTGCCAAAAGCTTCTACACAGCCAAGGAAACAACAGAATGAAAAGGCAGCCTACAGAATGAAAGAAAATATTTGCAAACTATGTACCTAATAGAGGTTAATATCCAAAATATGTAAGGGACTCCTGCAATTAGTAACAAAGAAACAAATAACTTGATTTAAAAATGGGCAGAGGACCTGCAATATTTCCAAAGGAGACATACAGATGGACAACAGTTAAATGAAGAAATTCTCAAAATCACTAACCATCAAGAAAATGTAAATCAAAACCACAAAGGGAATCACTTTATATGTGTTAGGTTGGCTACTTTATATATATAAAGCAGGGTAACGTGATGTTTATTAAAGTGGCAGAGTTTTACGCCTGGCTTCCACAAATTTTGGGCTTCCCTGATAGCTCAATTGGTAAAAGATCTGCCTGCAATGCAGGAGATCCCGGTTCAATTCCTGGGTTGGGAAGATCCCCTGGAGAAGGGATAGGCTGCCCATTCCAGTATTCTTGGGCTTCCCTTGTGACTCAGCTGGTAAAGAATCTGCCTGCAATGTGGGAGACCTGGGTTTGATCCCTGCGTTAGAAAGATCCTCTGGAGAAGGGAAAGGCTACCCACTCCAGTATTCTGGCCTGGTGAATTCCATGGACTCTACAGTCCATGGAGTTGCAAAGAGTTGGATTTGACTTTCATTTTCCGCAAATTTTAATTTCAAAAACTTAGACGTTTGCTTTTTTAAGCATTCACCCCAGTTTCCTTTGATTTAAGTGGTCTGTGGTCACTGCTATAAAAGCACCCTTCAAGAATCTCTTTAAACCAAATTTGATGTGAAACTTCACAAATCCATCTAATAGTGAATGTAGGAAACAAGTGTTTTCTCCCTATAAGGCTTTGCTGTGCCTTTTCTTAAAGAAGCCGTATTTCCACCCCCTGCCGGCTTCGAGAGATCTGAGATCGCATTGATATTCTGATAACTCGGGTTGTCAGCATCACTTTACTTAAACTTCTTTCTTCTCCCTCGATTTAATCCTCTGTGCTTCACCTGTAATTACTGCTTTTGTGATGATGGGAAGCAATGTCGGCAGTGAGTAATCTGAAGGCTCTGCAGCCTCTCCTTTGGTTTTTGAGACCATCCTGTTGATTCCCATCCTACCTGGAGGCCAGTAATCTCTGCCTCTTCATTGAGCTGTTGCAGATTCTGTGTATCTCCTAGGGCTTGGCCTTGGCGTTAGATGCAGAGCTGCCTTTTCTTCTTTGTCCACATTTCCTCAAACTTCAAATGCTGCCTTCTCTGTAAGAGGTGGGGGGATTCGTGTCTGCTGCTCCTTACACCTGCTAGAGAAGGTCTTTGTGCCAAGTTCGCTAAAATCAGCAGAGAGCTACTGGTGGGGTGCTTTGCAGAAAACGGTCTGCCAAAATAAGAATGGGATTGAAATAGACTTGGGTGGGATGAATGCTGGTGGCAGGTGCCAGAAAGCAGCAGCTTTGGTCACAGGGGACTTGGGAAGCAGGGCAAGTGTGTGGAGCCGGCATGCAGAACAGAACTGCCAGAGCAAGCTCTCGAGGCTGGTGATACATGTGCTCAGTCGTGTCTGACTCTTTGCAACCCCATGGACTGTAGGCCGTCAGGCTCCTCTGTCCGTGGGATTTCCCAGCCAAGAATATTGGAGTGGGTTGCCATTTTCTACACCAGGAAATTCTCCTGACTCAGTGATTGAACTCACGTCTCTTGAGTCTCCTGCATTGGCAGGTGGATTCTTTACCACTGGTGCCACCTGGGAAGGTGGTGATGAATAGTTACCATCCTCATTTCCTGGAATCTCATCTTCTTGTGAAATATTTGACAGAGAATGTGTTTTACTTCTCTGGAGTGTAGTCATTGCCTCAAAAGTCATGATGGACCAACTCGGGTAAATCAGAGAGGAGAGCTCTGGGCACCTTTAGGGGCCTGCCAGTCTTCAGGAAGCTGAGGGTAGGTGTGCCCTGGATGCTTCCCGCCCCCTCCACACGCTCCCCCTTGCCGGAGTGGATGGAGATTGAGTCGGGCGTCCTGAACTGGTACCTCTGTTTCCTTCTCCCTGATGGTTGCAGCTGCCTTGGGGTATCTGAGCAGCTGTATTTACGTCTCTAAACACCGCAGAGTCGTGTTGTTGCTTTGTCACCTGCTTCAGCGTTGTTGTTTATGCTGATGAAAATCAGATTGAGATGGAGCCACCACTGGTAGCTTGAAGACAGCTTTACATGAGGCCCACTAGGCATGACTTTCACATCCAAGAGGGTACGGGGCCTGGGGAAATGCACAGTGGTTGTTTCTCAAGTAGGGAGAAGGGCCTGGGGTGGGGGTGGGGGTAACGTCAGCCCAGTGAGTTAGAAATAGATGGGGATGCTGGACCCAGCATCTGGTCAATGTCCACCCATTCCCTTCATCCATCCAACCCATGCAGAGCAGAGCCCGAGATGAGGGCCAGGGCTGAGGTCGAGATGGGGGTGCAGTGGAAAGTGTCCCAAGTCCTCTTTCCTAATCATGCATTAGAACTTTGGAGGGAGCTCAGGTTTGAAAACCCAAGAGTGAGGCCCTTTAGATGCTTCCAGGGGACCTGACTTTGGTGCACTTAAGACAAAACGCAAATTCTGAGCTTGTGACTTGCCCAGGTGATGTTTGTAGCTCGTGGCAGAGCCGGGATGTACCCTGGTTCTCTGAAGGTCAAGCCACTGTTTTTTCAAGGTAGGTTTAAACAAAGGGATTTCAGCAACCTTTACATTATTAAAAAAAAATGGCTAGCTATAAGGGGTGACCCTATGCCAGAGTAAAATACTCATTTGATTCTTTTAACCTTTTGATTTTCACAGTCATGGTGGTTTTTTTAAATTTTATTAAAGTACAGTTGATTTACAGTGTTGTGAAAGTTTCTGCTATACAGCAGTGACTCAGTTATACAGATACATACATTCTTTTTCATATTCTCTTCCATTATGGTTTATCCCAGGAGAGTGAATATGGTCCCCTGTGCTACACAGTAGAGCCTTGCTGTTGATCCATCCTACATAGAATAGTTTGCACCTGCTGTTCTCAGACTCCCACTCCTTCCCTCTCTCACCCCCGCCCCTTGGCAACCAAAAGTCTGATCTCTGTGTCTGTGGGTCTGCTTCATAAATGACTTCGATTGTTTCAGATGTTAGATTCCACATGTAAGTGACTTCATGCAGTATTTGTCTTTGTCCGACTTGCTTCACTTAGTATGACAATCTCTAGGTCCATCCATGTTGCCGCAATTGGCATTGTTTCATTCTTTTCCATGGTTGAATAATATCCCATAGTATATACGTATCACATCTTTATTCCTCTGCTGATGGACATTTAGGTTGCTTTCACGTCCTGGCTATTAAATAGTAATAGTGCAGTAAATAGTGCAGTGAATATTGGTGTGCATGAAGCCTTTCAAGCCATGTTTTTCTCTGCATATATGTCCAGGGTGGGATTGCTGGTCATATGGTAGCTCTATTTTTAGTTTTTAAGGGAACTTCCATACTGTTCTCCATAGTGTGGGAACCAAGTTATAGTCCCACAAGCAGTGTAGGAGGGTTCCCTTTTCTCCACACCCTCTCCAGCATTTATTATTTGTAGACTTCTTGATGATGGCCATTCTGATGGTGAGAGGTGATATACCTCATTGTAGTTTTGATTTGCGTTTCTCTAACATTTAACGATGTTGAACATCTTTTCACCAGTCATAGTGCTTTTTAAAGAACCAAATCAAGGATATATATCTGTACAGAAAATGGAACGTTCAGTGGCTTGTCACATAGAAAATTATTCTATCGCCTATTTTTTTTCCTTTTTTAAAGAAAAATCATGTCTAAGAAAATAGTATGGTTATTACAAGAAATGAACAGGTAAAGTGCTATAAAAGTTGGGTAAAGTAGAGTTGTGAAATTATTTTCAAAACAGTTTAGATAAAATAGACTTTATTTGTTAGCTTTTAAAGAATTCAACATAATATTGCATTTGCTCTATAAAAGAATAGTTAACAAAAGTTACAGTAACTTGTGTGGTTTTACATTTATACATTTTTATATTATCATGTTTAACATTTAAGAAGTAAATGTATTTCGGGTTTTATGTCATATTAATAAGCCTATAATGTGTCACAAAACTTTCCTTTTATATTTTTCCTCATTCTTTTTTCAATTTCCTCTTTTTTCTCCTTTTCTCTGTTTCCCACCCCTGTCGCCCACTTTCTTTCCTTTCTTAATTGGAGGATATTTGGTTTTGTTAGCTTTCTTCTTTAAATGGTATGAATTCTTATTCGTAATTCAGTCATAATTTGCATAATTGTCATGCAGTTATAGTCTTTATCAGAACAGAGGTTGGGAACCACCCTACCTCCATCTTTTGTGCTCTGAACAGGGTCACTGGTGGGACAACCGCTGCCCAAGTGTCAGTGTGTCCATGTGAGGCTGGGGTTTCTGGGACCTGATGCTGGACAGCTGTGTCTCTGTGACACGTTTTCAATGTTAATGCCCATCTACAGGTGTCCACCGGGTTAACTGAAAGCATATCCCCCCAAGAACCAGCCAGCACTGTTAGTTTTCCATACAGCTCACTGATTCTAGTTTTTGAATTGGTGAGAACAGATGAAATGGTGTAAGCTTTTTACTGTCTGCTAATAATTTTGAAATCCTAGGTCATAACCGGGGTGCAGTAGAAAACATAGTTTTCCCTCCTTATCCAAGGGGTGGGCATGGTTCCCAGACTCCGTGGATGCCAGAATCCCCAGATGCTCAAGCCTCTTCTGTAAAATGGTGTAGTATTTGCATATAATCTACACACACCCTCATATTTTTAAATCTCTGCTATATTACTTCCAGGGCTTTCCAAGTGGTATAGCAATAAAGAATCCGCCTGCCAATGCAGGAGACGCAGGTTTGATCCCTGAGTCAGGAAGGTCCTCTGGAGAAGGGAATGGCAACCCACTCCAGTATTCTCACCTGGGAAATCTCACGGACAGAGAAGCCTGGTGGGCTGCAGTCAATGGGGCTGCAGAGAGTTGGACATGACTGAGTGACTGAGCACTCATGCTTACAGATTACTTCTAATAACTGATACAAATGTAAATCCTGTATAGTTATCAATGTGTGACAAATCTGAGTTTTGCTTTTTGGAACGTTCTGGAACATTTTTTCTTGAATATTTTTGATCTGAGGCAGATAGGGAGGGCTGGCCATATCCGTAATACCCAACTTACCATGTTTCTGTCTCAGAATTCGTTTCTCCTCCCTGGAGGTCCTCTCCTACACCAGGCACCTTCCATACCCATCAGAGAACATTTTTTACTCCTTGAATTTCTGGCAGTGACAGCTCTTTGGAAAAGTCTGACCCACTGTGGAATAGAGTATGTACGCTGTGTTGGTCATGGTTAATGGTCGTGTTTTGTTACATTTGACTCTTATTACAGGACTAAAAGCTTTGAGGACTTTATTCAGAGAGACAACCTAAGGGCCTAGCAAAGCACTTATACATAATAAATACTAAGCTTCGTTCTTCCAAATTTAACTTTACTTCACAATTTCTCTTGAACTGGGTGTATTTATAAATAAGTGAAAGATTTGAATTACTATTTTTAAGATCCATTTCAACTGTAAAATTCTCTAACTCAGTGAACAAAGAAAGATACTATTTCTGTTTCATAAAATCATACCTTATTTCCTAGATAAATATACAGTCTTTACAAAATAATTATTGATTAGTAGTGGTTTCATCTCTAAGTCATGTCCAACTCTTGAGACCCCATGGGTTGTAAGCTTATG
The DNA here is from genome assembly GCA_024291935.2 of Okapia johnstoni. Classification (NCBI taxonomy): domain Eukaryota; kingdom Metazoa; phylum Chordata; class Mammalia; order Artiodactyla; family Giraffidae; genus Okapia; species Okapia johnstoni. The sequence continues at coordinate 103,314,183 of CM044312.1, forward strand.
AGATGCGTAAATATTCATTGTTTAAAACCCAAAAATTGTGAAGAAGAAAATTAAAGTAGCATGATCTTGCTGCACAAAGAGATACAAATCTTTAGTAAATAGATTGAAAATGTATATAACACTTTAGCTTTTTGAATCTAAAAAAAATCCCTTGGTCAAGTTCAAATAATGTATAAAGCGTAGCAATTCACAAAAGACAACTTTTCACTGAGGTATATATACAAAGCAGTAATAATTTATTCTCCACGTGTTATGTTGTAATGCATTTTTCTCCACTGCATGGTTGTATTATAAATTGTTCAGTTCATCTCTGTGTCAGACATTTAAGTTGTTTCCAACTTCTTGCTACTATTTTCCGTAGGATGTAACAGACCACCTTGTTTTCTCTATTTGATGAATTTCTCTTTCTTTTTTGACGAATATGACTCTTGGAGGGGGCTCACATTTGCTTTCCCCAGAAAGGCTGACCAGGTCTGCTCTTCCAGCACTGCTGTTGATAAGGCCAGTTTCCTGAAACACTCAGTGATAGTAGGGATTAACATTGTTTTTAATCCTTGCCATGTTGATCATCTGAAAATTTATTTTCCAGATAAATTTTCTTTTTATTTTCCAGATAAATTTTCTTCCGTGAAAATATCTGATTTCCCAGTTAGCATATATTTGCTATTGTGTATTTTTCAGTTCAGTTCAGCCACTCAGTTGTGTCCGACTCTTTGCGACCCCATGAATTGCAGCATGCCAGGCCTCTCTGTCCATCACCAACTCCCGGAGTCTACCCAAATCCATGTCCATCGAGTCGGTGATGCCATCCAACCATCTCATCCTCTATCGTCCCCTTCTCCTCCTGCCCGCAATCCTACCCAGAATTAGGGTCTTTTCCAATGAGTCAGCTCTTCACATGAGGTGGTCAAAGTATTGGAGTTTCCACTTCAACATCAGTCCTTCCAAAGAACACCCAGGATTGATCTCCTTTAGGATGGATTGATTGGATCTCCTTGCAGTCCAAGGGACTCTCAAGAGTCTTCTCCAACACCACAGTTCAAAAGTATCAATTCTGCAGTGCTCAGCTTTCTTCACCGTCCAACTCTCACATCCCTACATGACCACTGGAAAAACCATAGCCTTGACTAGACGGACTTTTGTTGGCAAAGTAATGTCTCTGCTTTTAAATATGCTATCTAGGTTGGCCATAACCTTCCTTCCAAGGAGTAAGCGTCTTTTAATTTCATGGCTGCAATCACCATCAGCAGTGATTTTGGAGCCCCCAAAAATAAAGTCTGACAATTTCCACTGTTTCCCCATCTATTTCCCGTGAAGTGATGGGACCAGATGCCGTGATCTTATTAGTATTTTTAATGACCTGCATATTCAGTTATGCTGTTTGCCCAATTTTCTTTTGGAGTACTCATTTTTAGAAAATTGATTTAAAGACATTACATTTGTAATGCTTTATTTTAAATTCTTTGAGAATACTTGGATGAACTTGGTGATATGGAGATCACACTCTGGGGTGTATGCAGAGTCCTTGACCTTTTAAGTTATTCCTTAGTAAACATTAATGTTTCAACAATTGAAGCCATCTGACCAAAAGAAAAAAAAAAAACTTTGTACATCTTACCTAAGCAATATGATGGTCAGGGTAAATGAGGATGAATAATTATGGGTGTAATGGGAGCGCTTGAATATAATTGGACTCATAAGTCAAATGAGACAATTCATAACAGTTTGGCCCAGTATTTCAGTTTTGTCTGTTAAATTATTCATATGAATACTTTTATGAGTTTAGCCACGAATATTTGATTGATGTTGATTCATGACATCAGCTATCTTAGCCTCAGTATCTTATTCTTTATTTTTTCCGTTTATGTCTGATTAATGATTATGGGAAGCTGGGGAAAATTCATTTTTCTTAATATAAGAAACACCTTTCCCCACAGACTTATTGGGGCTGTCTGATGAGCATTTACTATTATTGGTAGTTTAATAAGTGTGGTAATAATAATCCTCACTATCTTAAGGGAAAATACTACAAGTCTCTATTTTACAACTGAGGGAAATGACATTCAGAGAGGTTAGGTAAGTTTCCAGAAGTCACATAGCTTGTTGGCTGAGATTGGATTCAAATCCTGATTTACGTGGATTAAAAGATGAGGCTGTACCCACCCCACAGTGATGGCCAGAGGGCACAGGCCATTTTCTGACTTGGGTCCTGCTCCTCCATCACCAGGCAAATCCAACACCCAGGTAGTCACATCCTCTTTCCATTTTGTAGCATCTGCTGCATAGACAGACCATTTGTGACGTGAACAGGTGTCTGCGGTCACGGCCTGTGGTGCATGTGTGTGAGAAGGTACATGTATGTGGGAAGATGCACAGTATGGAGGCAGCTGCAGTGGCCAGACATGCACTCAAAGGATGCTCCTTAGAGGCTGACCCAAGGGTGTGACTTCCAGTGGACAATGTCCAGGGGCATGGCAGGGCCCAAGCCCCAGGATCCACCAGTGACTTCTGGTTTGAATTGAAAGAATGAGGCATTCTGTTCTGGCAGAGAACGAGCTCCTGAGCCCAAGGCTGTGAACATCAAGCAATTATTTCAGCAATCGTTTTGGAAATCTAGGGGCTTGGCAACCGGCAACATCTCAGTTATTTCAGCTTGAGTTAGATAATTCACATAATTATCCTAATAGATCTGCACACATAATGCCCAGCATCAGTATTATTCCACATCAGAATCTCCTAAAATGATTGGGAAGGGGGTATTTTATATTCACATCTGTATTTATGTGAGAAAGGATCATATTTAGCTTAATAATACACCTTTTTCTAGCACTAGAATCTTTCCATCTGCTGATTTAATAACTGCTTCATGAGTTACATGTGAGTCCCCATTGGTTGTGCCTTATTTCAGCCATTCATAAACCCAGCTAAACATCAGGAGCCTCTGGGAAGTTATTCTTTATTTAAATTTGTGAGTCTTTTTATCTCTGAGTCTGAAGATCTGATTCTGTTTGAGGTGGACCTGGGAATTGGCATTCTTCAAAAAGTTCCCCTGGTGAATCTGATATGTAGTCGAAAGTATTAACCGCTGTTTTCACCACACAGTGCCCACCCTTGTTAGGGGATGCTCCTTGTTTTACAGTAAAATATTACTTTATATCATAATGTGCATCTTGTCATGGGACCTTTAGTCCAGTAAAAATCTGTAACCCTTAAAGTAGCTGGTAAAGAGCTTCATGAGTCAGTGTCTATCTTTATTTTATATCTAAGATTTACTCATCTCATTGGAGTATATTTGTTTTACAATGTTGTGTCAGTCTCTGATGTACAGCAAAGTGAATCAACCATATGTACACATATCCCCTCTTTTTGGATTCCCTTCCCATTTAGATCCCACAGAGCACTGAGCCGAGTTCCCTGTGCTGTACAGCAGGTCCTCGTTAGTTACCTATTTTATATATAGTGGTGTATCTATGTCAATCCCAGTCTCCCAAGTCACCCCACTCCCTCAGCCCCACTTGGTGTCCATATATTTGTTCTTTACGTCTGTCTCTATTTCTTTTCTTTTTAGAACAATACACAGTTTTTGAATTAATTAATTTTTGGCCGCATTGGATCTTCACTGCCGTGCATGGGCTTTCTCCAGTTGCAGCGCGTGGACTTCTCACTGCAGTGGCTTCTCTTGTTGCAGAGCAAAGGCTCTAGGCACACGGGCTTCAGTAGCTGTAGTGTGTGGGCTCTTCACCTCAGGTTCACTAGTTGTGGTGCACAGACCTAGTTGTCCCGTTGCATGTGGAGTCTTCCCTGAGTAGGAGTCGAACTGGTGTCCCCTGCATTGGAAGGTGGATTCTTAACCACTGGACCACTAGGGATGTCCATGTGTCTCTATTTCTGCTTTGCATATTAATCTTTAAGCTCCACCTCTGCCACTTGCCACATATACTCTGCATCTCACACAGAATATACTATGATAGTTAGTATCTCATGTTCATCTTTAAGCATCTACATTTTCTTTCAGACATCTCCGGAGGTTAAAGATTCTGCTGAAATGTCTGCACTTTCCCTTTAAACCTCCCAAGACTGTGTCTTTGGTACCAACCCTTTCAGCCCCGCCTGGCCTCCGCGTGCATTGTTCTGTTATGTTTAAGTTGTGTTGGATTGTTCATATTTTTATCTCAATCCCTTCTTTATGCCTTTTTTTGAGGACAGAAATCAAATCACCCAGAGCCTGCCACACCCTGGTGCTCACTGAGGACCTACAGATCAGGGATGTTTTTTGGACGTGTATTCCCCACTTCCACCCCCGTGCCTTTGCACCTTTATTCTCAGTGCCATTATCAATCATTTATCTTTCAAAATGTAGTTTCTGTAGAAATATTTTCTTGTGGGACTTTAAGCTTATTCATTGCTCTTTTATTAACTGTAGAACAATTTGATGTTTGTATAAATAAGCAGTATGATCAATTTAGCATATCTATTTTTTTTTTTTTGTTTTGTTTTGGCCATTCTGCATGGCTTGTGGACCTCAGCTCCCCAACCAGGGATTGAACTAAGGCTGCCAGCAGTACAAGCCCAGAATCCTAACTGCTAGGCCACCAGGGAGCTCCCACATCTGTTCTTTCAGAAATCCACACTTCTAGTACTATGCCTTAGGAGGACTCATTGGGGGACCATGGGCCTGGCTGCTGGTTTGAGCCATGTCGTCCTCTAGACATAGCTGGAGACAGTGGTCCTCGGGCGTTTCAGTTTGCTCCTGACTGGTGTCCTCATTGTTGGACGCAGCTGCTGGCATCACTTGTGGAAATGGGGGCAGATTCACTGTGGGGTGTGGACCCAGATGCGTACCCTAAGAGGGAGCCTGGTGGAAGGACTGAGCCAGGACTCCAGCTCACACTGTACTTCCTGGGTCTGCATTTTGCCCCTCTGTTCACAGAGGGCCATTTTCAGATTTGCCACGTCGGGAAGGGAGGCCAGGACTGCTGAGATTGACAGGCTATGGGGGGCCGAATTAGAGGCTGGGACCCCCTGCCGCCCCAGAGGTTGCCCCAGGCTCCTCCTCACCTGGGATGTCCTGGATGGGTGCGGGCCTCATGGGGACCTGGAGGGAGGCAGGCATGTGCTGCCTGGATCCAAAACGAGATATAACATTGGCAGGGGTGGTGACTTAGGGTGAGGACAGAGGCACGGAGCCAGGAGACGAGGTCTCAGTGGGGGCGGCACCATCTCTTCTGCCCCCAGCCCTCTGTTGGTGGCTTAGAATTCAAGCTCATGTCACAGGCTTTGTTTTAATCTGTAAGAAAAAACGTGAAGCCTTTCTCTCTGTCCTTTCCCATCCGCCAGCCCCCTTCAGCAGCAGGAGCCAAGTGGGGCTACCACGATTTCTGTCCTTGTGTTTGATGTTGTGAGATGCCCTGTGTGTGTAACTTCCCAGGGTGTCCTGACTTAGGGTACAGTCGAGACTGTTGGTGCAGGGACTTGCAGGATGAGAGTAGGGTGGGGGCTGTCAGGGACACCGCAGGAATCCCGGGGACTCAGACCTGCCACATCTTCCTTTCCTTGCAGACCGCACACCTGCTGGCACCCCCCTGGTGTGGGGTGGCCCCCTACTTCTGGCACAGACAGCTGCCCTCCTGCGGAAGCGGCTTCTCCATGCTGGCCGGGCCTGGAAGGGCACCATCTCTGACCTGCTACTGCCCGTTCTCTTCGTGGCCTTGGCCATGGCCTTGTTCATGGTCCGGCCTTTGGCCATCAACTACCCTCCCCTCAAACTGACACTGGGTCATTACGACAAGGCAGAAACCTACTTCTTCAGGTAAGATCTTTTTTTGTTTTTCCCCCTTGTGCTTCCAAATTACATCCGGATAGGTTATGAATAGCAGTAGCTCTGAGTCTTGAAGAATTTCAAATATTCCCAAGTTGTTATCATTTTGGAGGTCTGTGTACTTGAGGATGAGTGCTGAATAGTTTTTGCTTTTTTGGAGTCCGTCATGTGATAGATGCTAGGGACACATGAGGCAGACCTGGTCCAACCTCTGTGTCCCTGGGGGTCCTGCCCACCCCCCCGGGTGGCCAAGTCCCCTTGGTGAAAAGGTCCATGACTTCTGATGTGCAGAGAGCTGGGAACACAGCTACCCACAGGCCCTGAGCCAGGAATGGGAGGGCTGTTTCTGGTCCAGGATGGTTATGACTTTAGAAGAGTATGAGTGTGTGTGCATGCTAAGTCAGTCAGTCGTGTCTGACTCTTTGCGATCCCACGGACTGTAGCCCACCAGGTTCCTCTGTCCATGGGCTTCTCCAGGCAAGAATACTGGAGTGGGTGCCATTTGCTCCTCCAGAGGATCTTCCCGACCCAGGGATCAAACCCTCATCTCTTACATCTCCTGCATTGCCAGGAGGGTTCTTTACTACAGGCACCCCCTGGGAAGCCCTTAGCAGAGTATATGGATTGCTTTTTCACAAACACTTCAAGGCTGCTTCCAGACACCAGCCCTCAACTGTGCACGCCCCTCTACAGAGAAATGTCTGGATTTTTCTCTCTAAACAGGATGGGTCCAGGCAAAGCTCCAAGTCAGATTAGGTCCTATTTCTGCCAGCATGTTCAGGCCAGTTTAAGTGTTGCCACCAGATACGTTTATGTAGGAATTTCTCAGAGCCTCAAGGGGTGCTGTTTCACTCACGTGGAGTTGGGGACCCGAGAGGTGTCCCTGGCCCCCTGAGAACCTTGTCCTGGGTGGGCTGGCAGTGCCAGATTGCGTTCAGAGCATTGTTGCTGAGCACCTGCCATGGTGTCTTTACACTGAGCGCCAAGACTGGCCTGTCCTCCTTCTAGGAGGCAAAGCCCAGTCCCATCGGAGTGGAGACCAGGGCTCGGGGCACCTGGCCCCAGCTGAGCCTGCATCTTCATTGGGCTGTGCATGGTGCAGGCAGCCAGGAGGTTGGGTTAGCTTGCTTTTGTCAGATGCATATCTTGATGAAAATACTGAGCTTCATTAGCTCAGCTCTGCATGCCTGCGGACCTTTGTGCCACTTTTGGAATGAGATTTAAACAAACATAGACCCAAAAGGGAAAGCTGAGAATAAACTATTCAGTTCGTTTCTATCTCCTATGGTTATTGTTATTTGCCTCCCCCGTGGAGTCTGGGTTTGACTAGCAGAAAACCCTCTCTGCTTCCTGCCTCTGTGAAGAATTCTGTGTCTGTTCTGACTGGTCCTTTCCGAGTGGGATCCTTCTCTCTGGCCGTGTGCTTTATTTGCCTTCTCTCATCTCTCGTTTACGCTATGTTTTAAATGTGTAAGACGAATGTCCACTAATGCCTTCTTCTGGCCAAGTGTTCAGATTTCTGTCACGCTCCTCAGGGTTATAGGAGGAGCTTATATCCTACTGAGCCTTCCTCAGCGATCAGTGCAAAGAAATAGAGGAAAACAATAGAATGGGAAAGACTAGAGAGCTCTTTAAGAAAATTAGAGATACTGAGGGAACATTTCATGCAAAGATGGGCACAACAAAGGACAGAAATGCTATGGGCCTAACAGAAGCAGAAGATACTAGAACAAGGTGGCAAGAATACATAGAAGAGCTATACAGAAAAGATCTTCATGACCCAGATAACCATGATGGTGTGATCACTCACCCAGAGCTAGACATCCTGGAATGTGAAGTCAAGTGGGCCTTAGGAAGCATCACTACGAACAATGCTAGTGGAGGTGATAGAATTCCAGTTGAGCTATTTCAAATCCCAAAAGATGATACTGTGAAAGTGCTGCACTCAACATGTCAGCAAATTGGGAAAACTCAGCAGTGGCCACAGGACTGGAAGAGGTCAGTTTTCATTCCAATCCCAAAGAAAGGCAATGCCAAAGAATGCTCAAACTACCACACAATTGCACTCATCTCACATGCTAGTAAAAAAATGCTCAAAATTCTCCAAGCCAGGCTTCAACAGTACGTGAGCCGTGAACCTCCAGATGTTCAAGCTGGTTTTAGAAAAGGCGGAGGAACCAGAGATCAAATTGCTGACATCCATTGGATCATCGACAAAGCAAGTGAGTTCAAGAAAAACATCTACTTCTGCTTTATTGACCATGCCAAAGCCTTTGACTGTGTGGGTCACAGAAAACTGTGGAAAATTCTGAAAGAGATGGGGATACCAGACCACCTGACCTGCCTCTTGAGAAATCTGTATGCAGGTCAAGAAGCATCAGTTAGAACCTGACATGGAACAAAAAACTGGCTCCAAACTGGGAAAGGAGTCTGTCAAGGCTATATATTGTCACTCTGCTTATTTAACTTATATGCAGAGTACATCATGTGAAATGCCAGGCTGGATGAAGCAGAAGCTGGAAACAAGATTGCTGGGAGAAATATCAATAACCTCAGATACACAGATGACACCACCCTTATGGCAGAAAGCGAAGAAGAACTAAAGAGCCTCTTGATGAAAGTGAAAGAGGAGAGTGAAAAAGCTGACTTAAAACTCAACATTCAGAAAACTAAGATCATGGCATCCAGTCCCATCACTCCATGGCAAATAGATGGGGAAACAATGGAAACAGTGACAGACTTTATTTTGGGGGGCTCCAAAATCACTTGCAGATGGTGACTGCAGCCATGAAATTAAAAGAAGCTTGCTCCTTGGAAGTAAAGCTATGACCAACCTAGAGAGCATATTAAAAAGCAGAGACAACTTTGCTAGCAAAGGTCCATCTAATCAAAGCTATGGTTTTTCTAGTAGTCATGTATGGATGTGAGAGTTGGACCATAAAGAAAGCTGAGCACTGAAGACTTGATGCTTTTGTACTGTGGTGTTGGAGAAGACTCTTGAGAGTCCCTTGGACTGCAAGGAGATCAAACCAGTCAATCCTAAAGGAAGTCAGCCCTAAATATTCACTGGAAGGACTGATGCTGAAGCTGAAGCTCTAATACTTTGGCCACCTGATGCAAAGACTTTACTCCTTGGAAAAGATCCTGATGCTGGGAGAGATTGAGGGCAGGAGCAGAAGGGGACAACAGAGGATGAGATGGTTGGATGGCATCAACGACTTGATGAACATGAGTTTGAGCAAGCTCTTTGAGTTGGTGATGGACAGGGAAACCTGGCGTGCTTCAGTCCATGGGGTCGCAAAGGGTCGGACACAACTGAGCGACTGAACTGTTATATGCATTATAAGCTATAACTATTTAACCCTCTAAGTTATAAGCTATATAACCCTGTAACTATGTTGAGCTTTTCAATTACAAAGTATTTTTCTGAAGCAAGTAATATAAGATACAGTCTAGCCTAAATTTAAAAGTAAATCATACATGTTCCTACCAGCCCTACCTACTGCAAACCTGTTGGTGTGTCATATACCCCTTGTTACATGAAATATTTTTCTATCCAGGCATTTTTACTTTTGGGCTTCCCAGGCTAGTGGTAAAGAACTTGCCTCCATTGCAAGAGACACAGGAGACACTGGTTTGATCCCTGGGTCTGGAAGATCCCCTCGAGGAGGAAATGACAACGCACTCTCTCATTCTTGCCTGGAGATTCCCATGGACAGAGGAGCCTGGCAGTCTACAGTCCTTAATGTTGCAGAGTCGGACAAGATTGAAGTTACTTAGCACACATGCGTGCGTTTTTATTTTTATAATGATGAGCTCACACTGTAACACTGTTCATCATTTGCCTTTCCACTTGATAATGCATTTGTGGATCTATTTTTGTACAGTGGTTCCAGTTCCTTGGACTTGCTGTAGAATGTTGCCTGGAGGGGCCATAATTTATGTCAATAGTCTCTATTTGGGGGCATGTATAGGTTTGTTTATTTATTTAGGTAAATTTTCCTACTATAGACAATGGTGTGGGAATACTTTGGATTTATGCAGCTGTCCATTTTTTCCATTACCATACACTTCTGTCACAAGTTTTTCCAGGATAGCATCAATAATTTCAGGGAAGATATTACCAAATTATCCCTGGTGGCTCAATGGTAAAGAATCCACCTGCCGATGCAGGAAACATGGGTTCAATCCCTGGACTGGGAAGATCCTCTGGAGGAGGATATGGCAACCTACTCCAGTATTCTTGCCTGGAGAATTCCATGGAGAGAGGAGCCTGGTGGGCTACAATCCATGGGGTTGCAGATAGGGACACAGCTTAGCTACTCAGCCACTATCACCATCACCACCACCCACCACCATCCTTACAAATGTGCACTAACTTACAGTCCCGTAAAACTTTTGTTTCTTTTATTCAACAAGTATTTATTATGCATCTGTGTGTGCATGCTCAGTCACTTCAGTTGTGTCCAACTCTTTGTGACCCCATGGACTACAACCCAACAGACTCCTCTGTCCACGGAATTCTGCAGGCAAGAACACTGGAGTGGGTTGTCATGCCTTCCTGCTTCCAAACCTAGGGATTGAACTTATGTCTCCTGCACTGCAGGCGGAAGCCCTATTATGCACCTGCTGTATGGCAGATACCATTCTTGGTGGTCACACACATGTAAATAGAACAGGCCAAAGTCCCCATGTTCGCAGGAGAGAGGAAGCTCATTTCTCCCAAGGGCTCTCTATTACTTTTGACTCTGTGACTTGCTACTGTGTTTCTGTTAGGCAGCTCTTAGGTTTCTCTTAAGACTGAATGTTCTCTGTCGCTTTGTGGTTGTTCTACATTTTACTTTGCATATTGAATAGATCAAGCATCACATACAATTAATCTCCACTCTCAGTGTTTTTCCCTCTCCTCTGTCCCATCTTAACCTTTTCTTCTCAAGCAGGTGAGCATTTCTCTTCATGGGGCTCGTGGCACTGAAATACTTCCAGTTGGTTGCCAATACCGATTCAGTTTCTCTGCTGTGTTATTAATTTGGTAATTATGTTTTTTTGTTTGTGAGCGTTTCTTCCAGCTCTCGGAGTATTAATCTTTCATAAAAGTAATTCACTCAACTTATTTTGACTCCGAGAGTTATAGATCTTTTAATATTTTCTTCCATTTCTAAGAGTAAGTGTTCTAAGTGAGAATATCTTTGTTCTCATTTCTCACGTTGCATAAATGATTAAACAGAAGCGCCTACATATTTGATGCTCATTTTCTCATCTTTACAGATGGGGGGACCCATCAGAGATTGCACATTTCCCTTCTTTTTGTCTTTAATTTCAGACTAAACATAAAAGAACAACCTTACAGGTTGTTACTTTTTGTTTTAGTAAAGTAGGAGTGTACCTAACTATGGGGGGGAGAACTAAGATGCTGCCAGACAGCATCAGTTTTGCTGGAAACTTTCCTTCCTCTCTGAGTTCTTGTCTTTTACGTTTGCTGTGGGCAAGGGGAGAGCCCCTGCCCGCTCCAGTGGGCCTAGCTGTGCAGCTTGTGGCTCACCATCACCCTCATTGCCTGCTCTGGGTCCTGGATGCCCTAGTGCAGTGACCCTGTGTCCTGGTTTACTAGAGGTGAGGTCTGGCATCGTGGTGCATAAGTTAATCATATCCTTTTACTCTCAGACGTTTCCTCGAAACCGTATGTCTTGGTTTCAGAAAGAAAGCCCTGTGTGGGCGTGTGACTCAGTCACTGTTACTTTATTTATTTAAGTTTGGTTCAAGGTGTCTGTTCATTCAGTGACTTTATTTCTGTTGTAGTGAAATATCTATGACAGAAAATATAACCATGTTAACTGGTTCTAGCTGTATCAACCTTATATTCATTGAATGTCTTTGCTGTTTGGGTTTCTCTGGCTGCTGGGGCCCTGGGGCCATGTTTGTTCTGAGATTCTCGGGCGGTGCAGAGGGGACCAAGCCGTGGCGGTTTCCTCCTCTGCTCCCTCCACGCTCCCTTGGCTCAGGAGGAGGAAGGCGTCTGCCCTCTCATTCAGCTTTTCCTCTTCTCTTTGGGGCCAAGAGACCAGGGAGGTTGAAGTCAGCAGGTCTTTGAGGGCCATCCTCTTGAGGACTGGCCCTTTCTCTTCCTTGCCCTGGGTGCTTTGCAGCTGTTCTTCAAATGCCACCCCTGTGGCACCTGGCCCTGAGACAGCTCTGCCTAGGGAAGCTCCCTCAGAGCCCAGGATCCCTGGAGCTGATGCCTGTCAGCTCCAGGGCTGGTGTGGGGCAGCGGGGCGCTGGTCAGCAAGCAGGGTGGGAAGAGGCACACGCAGCTTGCTTCCTCCCAGAAGCTTCATGTTTCTTGATTTGGTTTGATCTCCAAGAGATACACCTGGGGACTCTTGCTAACAACACGAAGACCTTTGGGATGATTTTTAGTAATACGCATTAGCTCAAACAAGCCCCTGGGCCAAGCTGCTGCACGTGAAGTTTTAAGATGTACTGGCATGGAGAGGAAGCAGTGCCCATGTAGATGCCTCAGGAATCCCAATCTAGCACTATTTCCAATTCCTGGAGTCTGGTAAGGACAGGCTTCTCATGCTTCTAGAAGTGCTCTAAATACAGCCAAGAGTTTGAAGATAACCAAAAAAAGGAGTTAAAGAACAGGCTGCTGGCTTGATCCCTGGGTAGGAAAGATCCCCTGAAGAAGGGCATGGTAACCCACTCCAATATTCTTGCTTGGAGAACCCCACGGACAGAGGAGTCTGGTGGGCTACAGCCCATAGGGTCACAAAGAGTTGAACATGACTGAAGCAACTTAGCATGCATGCATGCACAAAGAACAAGCATTTGAATTTTATGGCAAGATGGATAATGTAAAGCTAGTTTTTTTCTTTAAGTGACCTTTAGACCTAAGCAAAAAAGTGGTAAAAGTAAACCATAACTTTGAAACTTGGTTTTAATAATTATCCCAAGTAAACAACTTCGTGGATCAATATTTTTTTCAGAAAAAAATTTCAAACTTTCATATTTGTTTGTGGATTAATGGGTCAAAAGAGAGCAATTCAGAGTATTTCCACAGATGCCACAAATAATGTTTTCATTTTATGAGCCACATTTCCTTGGAAAATATGTCCCTTTCCCTCTAAAAGTGTTTTCTCGTTTGTCAGAAACTTGAAGACTATTTATACAGAGGTCACACTGCCTACTTATGAGATGTAGCTGTGCTGTAAATTTCAGTATCTTTCATCACTGCAGATTTCTGGCCATGGCTGTAGGGAATCAGATTAGGCCAGTTGTAAACCACCTGGATATTTTAAACTCATGGTTATATTTCATGCAGTAGGGAAGGTGGCGTTTTCCTGTAAATAATTCGTTTTGGTTTTGGATTCTGTAGCAGTATTTGCATTCCAGCTTAGGTCTGAAAGTAAAGTTATCCTCAGCAGAAATACACAACTTATTTGGTGTAATGAGTTGCTATTTCTTTTCCATTAAAACTGGTCCTTTCTGAAAGGTAAGAGGTCTAGGAAGATCCAGTTGAGAGAAGTAAGATAACTGGGTGGAGGTGAAGGATTAGGTCTATGATTTCAGCATATCAGCAGGATCACAATTTGTTCACAGATGACTCAGATATAAAGAATCTGCCTGTAAGGCCGGAGACTATTCAATCCTTGGGTTGGGAAGATCCCCTGGAGGAGGAAATGGCAACCCACTCCAGTATTCTTGCCTGGATAATCCCATGGACAGAGGATCCTGGTGGGCTCCATGGGGTCACGAGGAGTCGGACACAACTGAATGACTTAGCATACATGTGCATAGTTGTGATTAATCGTAATAAGACCCACTCCTAATCAGCCTAATTTAGACAGGTTTAAAATAGTGTTTCCTCTGCATTTTCTCAAGTCAAGATGTTTTGTGAAACTGATATATAAAATTTCCTGTCAAGTTTGTTTCCACATCTCCCCCAGACTAGAAGAATAGTGTGTCTTATCTTTGATGGTGTCTTTAATAAGGAGATTCCATCTTGGAGGGCTTGGTTTCCATGGATGCTGCTTGAACTATTAATTAACTTCTGAGATTCATGCCAGTAAAATAGAGATAATTCACTGTGTACTTAAAGCATACCTAGGGCTTCTTATCATGATCAAGAAAATATTCAGTATAGTTTACATATTCGTGTCCAACTTTTTGTGACCCTATGGACTGTGGCCTGCCAAGCTCCTGACCATGGGATTCTCCAGGCAAGAATACTGGAATGGGCTGCCATTTCCTCCTCCAGCAGATCTTCCCGACCCAGGGATCGAACCCACGTCTCCTGTGACTCCTGCATTGACAAACAGATTCTTTACCACTAGCGCCACCCGGAAAGCCTATATAGAAACACTCAATCATGTCCGACTCTCTGCAACCCCATGGCTATATAGTACAGTCCATGGAATTCTCTAGGCCAGAATACTGGAGTGGGGAGCCTTTCTCTTCTCCAGGGGATCTTCCTAACCCAGGAATCGAATCCAGGCCTCCCGCATTGCAGGCAGATTCTTTACAGCTGAGCCACAAGGGAAGCCCAAGAATACTCGAGTGGGTAGCCTACCCCTTCTCCAGGGGATCTTCCCAACCCAGGAATTGAACTGGGGTCTCCTGCATTGCAGGTGGATTTTTTACCAGCTGAGCTATGAGGGAAGCCTGTAGAGAAACACACAGAAGACCAAATATAGAAGTTTTGTTGCTGGGCTATGTAGTAGAGCAAATATTCATAGCAAACCAGAGCTCCGGCATTAAGAGAATAGTTTTACAGACTTTAATATGTTAATATAATGTAATATTATGCAGGCTTTAGAGTTAATTTTTTAAAAACATACAAAAATGCTAGAGTTAGTAATATTTTAATTTTAAGTGACAAGATGAGAAAAATGATGCACTCGAATGCAAATATATAAAAATGGGTTTATCTGTGGTGGCGAAACTGTGCTTTTACGATGCCTCTTCATCCTGGTTGACTTCATCATAAACAAGGTGAGTGATGAGCTCTGTCTGCACCGCTGGAACATGTGCCTGCCCTGGTGGGCCTGAGGCTCGCTCCAAGGCAGAATGTCCTGAGAACTCCTGGCCGAGCACTGACCTTCCCCCTTGTCCTTTGTCTCACTATGAGCAGCAGTGAGAACGATGGCCTGGAGCTCACCCGTGTGCTTTTGCGGAAGTTTGGGGATCAGGATCTGCCTTGTGCTGACTTATACCCAGACCTGTAAGTACCTGGCATCCTTTGCAGAAGTGCAGGCTCAAGCTGGCTACCCATAGGCTGGCAGGATCTCCTGTCACCTGTTCTCACTACAGGAAGGACAGTAGCCGGGTGAGAGGGCTAGGACTGAGCATGCCTGATGCTGTCTTTGATAAAATGACCTAATAGAAGCTCCATCATTCTCCCTTCCCTTCCTTGGTAAATACAGGCTTTATATCATTGCAAAATCAATTAGTAAAATCAATAATGAATAGCATTCGGTTAACTTAGTAAAATTTCCAAAGAATAAAACTGTAAAGAATAAAGTAACAATTAAGTATGAAATAGTTATTATTAATATTTCTTATTTACTTTTTAGGGTAAACTTGTACCTATGAAAAGATTAATTGTTTTTTTTTTTTTAACTAAAGAGAGTTAAAAAGTCAATAACATCAGTGTGGGGGTGAATTACTTTGAAAACTTTTTTTCTAAGATTTGAAAATGATATTAATAATGTAGGGATGAGACCTTGATAAAGCATGCCTTTCTTCATAAACAGTCTTCTCTCTCACTTTGTGCGACTGTTATTTATTGAGGATCTACTCTAAATATCGTGCTGTTGTAGGAACCAGGATTGATGGAGGACTTAGGAATTTACAAATAGGGAAAGTGATAAAAACCATAATGATGTATTAAGTACTAAAGTGTGTGTTTTTCAGTAATAAATACTAAAATCCAGACCGTAATGCCGTATCAGTATATGTTTTCCTGATTTGTGATGACACGTTTTGTGCATTATTGATGTTGGTAATGAACATGAGACTGAATAACTGTTAGTGGTCTCAGTGAGGAAGAATTAAGAGAAAATTAATTACGTTGTTTCACTTTTTCTCTTGAAAAAGGAAGTAATTAATTTAACTAAATAAAAGCTTCCATGGTGATGCTTTATTTCCCTGCCCTCTAGAGAAACATGCAGGATGTAAAAACTGTCTACCTTTGAGAAACTGAAATATAATCTGGGGCCCCGCAAGGTTTAGTCAGGGCCCAACCTGGCAACAAAGAAAAAAGAACAGTTGGCAGAAAAGAAAAAGATATTTATCTGGCCTTTCAAGAGGGGGGAAAAGGTAGCACTGTAGAATCGGTGCTAAGACAGGAGAACATATTCCAAATTCTGTTCAGACATCAGTTTTACCCTCATGTACTGTTGCCGGGGAGTCAGTGGCCCCCAGACCCTCCTGCCTCACCCCTACCCCTGAGCTCTGCCCCTGCCCCACAGCCTGCAGATCCTCACTGTTCCCTCCTCAGCCTTTCCTCTGACTTCCTGGGTGTGTTTCTGTGAAAGCCACGTGGTCCCTTAACTCCTTCCTAATTGGTAACCATTTCTATGCTTTTCCTTGGTCAGCATGACCAAAAGCTGGAAGAGGGCGCTTTGTACAAGGAGGCGCTTTGCATACTTACATCTGTAATAATTTCTGTCCATGTCTCACAATTAAGTCTTATTTACTGAAGTCCCAGGTTGAAACAAAAGGTTTTATTTAAAACAAATAATTTTCCTTCTATAAGTATAAAACAGTATTGAATTCAGTGTCTACATTTTCCATTGCGGGCTGACTTTAGCCATCATTTGATTATGAATTAGCAGACACATTTTAAGACAGTAGATGAGATTCTGTGTATTGACTGTTTTTCTGCTCAGACTCTGAGCTTCTGCTGAGGGAGCATATTGAATCCCCAACTTTACCTCTTCTCAGGCAGAAAAGTGAAGAAAGTGATAGTCATTCAGTCATGTCCGACTCTTTGTGACCCCATGGACTGTAGCTCACCAGGCTCCTCTGTCCATGGAATTCTCCACGCAGGAATATTGGAGAGTGTTACCATTCCCTTCTCCAGGGATCTTCCTGACTCAGGGATTGAACCCAGGTCTCCCGAATTACAAGCAGATTCTTTACTATCTGAACTACCAAGGCAGAAGGCAGTAAAAGTCCCCAGAAAGAACTATTGTGGTATAAATGTTGAATGAACTGTCCATTTTCCTGTTGTTAAGTAGATTGATGCCTAATTTAAATTTTAGAAGCAGATGGGTAGATTTCAACACTGAGGTTAATGTCACAAGGCTCATGTCTGGTGACACTCCAGCCATGGTGTTGCTACTATAGCTCAAGTAAAACACTTTCCCCACTGGTTCTAGATAGTTTTCTGTATAGAACAGAAGGGCAGTGAGCAAATCTTCTGTTTCTGTTGCACGTTCAGACCCAGGTGGGAAGATGGATCAGGTTGGTTTCCATGGTTGGATGGCAGCAGGAACAGCCATCTTCAAGGTCCCACACTCCCAGGCCCACAGGGCCAGGTCCTCACTCTTGGCATTGCTGTGACAGCTTCCACGCTGCAAAGGACCTGGGGCAATGGAGGTTGAGGTCAGGAATCTAAAGCATACCCAGAATGCACATATCGAGCACCCAGGAAAAGTGGCAGAGACCCAGATTCTGGGTGGGGCCACAAGAACCCACATCCCAGCTCTGCTGAAGACGCTCTTGAGTGATATGGGCGTGACTCACCTCCCTCTGCTCTTTAGCATCACTGTCTCGCAGGAGAGCAAGTGTCACCTCAGACCACAGTGTGCCCCTGTGCTGAGACTTTTGTTCCTTCAGGCAGGTTTGTGTCAGAACCTTCCCTCTTGAGAGTAGGTCCTGAGACCCTCTGCCTGGCACTGAGATGCCAAGTGCACATCTGAGTGTTGAAAACTGCAGGCAGGCAGGCCTGTGTCAAGGAGACCCATTCAGTGCAGCCTCGCCAGACCCGACAGACGGAGGGACCATGTCAGGCACCCCCTTGGGATGACATCACTGCTCGTGTATCCTGTGAAGCCTGGCTGGTGCTCCACACACAGCCCTGGGGTCCTGACGTTGGAGGGATGCGAGCAAGTCTGATCCCACATCTCCCATCTCCTGCGCCCTCTGTGAGCACAGCTTCCCAGGACTTCCTGGAGGCTGGGAGGCTCCCACATCTAGAACCTGTTAAATGCTGTTGCTGGTCCTGGTGCAGCTCTAAGGTGCATCTCTTTACTCTCTAAACCAAAAGCTAAGAGAAAAACCAGTGGAGGATTTGGAAGAGACAAAGAGGACATTTTGAAGAAATGCATTGTGTTTTAAATACTTGCTAACAGTCATTGAAGGCCAGCAGTGGAAGCAAGGAAGGCTGCAAGCTTCAGAAGTGTAAACGGAGTCATTTTTTCCCAATAATTATCGGATACAGCAAGCGGCCTGATTAAGCACATCACTTCCTTGGATGCTGTCTCCCTGATCAGTTTCAAGGCTCAAAACAGGAGCCTCCATAGGCTGGTTGACCGAGAAAGTCACACTGGGGAAGCCTTGAAATGATTTTTGATATTTCAGAAATTTACATGGAAATTGTATTTTGCTGACCTGGTTAATAGAAATGGCAGGTTTCCTTTTATTGGACTGGATGTGTTTCACCTTGATGTTCTTACACTAGAGCCACACCACCTGGAGCAAAGAGCGAGGGCTTGGAGCACGCGAGACTATCTTCCAAAGGGTGATGTTGGGTCAGCCCCTGACCTCTGAGAACCCCAGTCCTTCCCAGAAGCGATGTTGCAGATGTTTGTGGTGAAAACATCTAGCCAGGTGCCTGTAGTTCAGTAAAGGTTAATTTCCTCCTTTCTCTCCCAATTTGTGAGTAAATAACAATTATTAGTACTAAAGCAGATTTCGATTTGTAAACATTACTGAAAAAAAATCAAAACAAGAAGACTAACAAGGAGAACAGTTATAGGGAGCTTTGGAATACAGAGGTTCTGAAGCTCTGCAGTAAGTTGGTTTCATAGCAGTTTCTGTGGTACCACCATTCTTCATAACAGAAATTTAATACTAGTTGCTTTTCTTTCAACGATGATCGATTATGATGTCACATGATGAAAAGCAGTTAGCAACTTCCTGTGTTTAGGAATTGCTACACTGGTGCTGAGGGTACCTGCTTGGCCACCAGCAGCCCTGGGGTTCATGACAGCCCCCCGGGAGCCTCAATGGTACATTCAGTGCACAAACAGAGTGAGAGCATCATTTAATATAATGGAAATAATGTGATTATGATAAAACATTGTCATCAGATTAACAGCTCAAGCTGTGAAAACAAATGTGAGCACTCTGCCTTCTGCATCATGGGGAGATGATGCTCTCGTGAGCTGTGCTCAAGTCTGGGGGACGCTGTCATGGAGACGCAGCAGCTCTGTGATCTGAGTATCATCCCACCTTCTCCTTTGTTTTGTCAGGGAGAATTCTTCCTGCTGGCACACTGACCCCTCCTCTCACTGGGGTGTCCAAGAGTCCTGTGGCTGCCTGGTAGGTTTCCTCAGTGTTTTTGATTTTTTAAAAGCCTACACCTCAAGGAACAGAAGTGAGTTCACCTATTCTCTCAATTCATCCAACCCTCCCCTTCCCCTGCCTCTTCTTCCATATGTCCATTCTCTTCATCTGCATCTCTATTCTTGCCCAGAAGGTAAGTGCATCTGGACCATTTCTCTAGATTCCATATATATGCATTAATATATGATATTTGATTTTCTCTCTCTGACCAACTTCACTCTGTATGACAGACTCTAGGTCCATCCACATCTCTGCAAAAGTCCAATTCTGTTCCTTTTTATGGCTAACACTATTGTGTATATGTATACATATGTGTATATATATACGTATATATATGTGTGTGTGTATATATATATATATATATACACACACACACACCACAATATCTTCTTTCTCCATTGATCTGTTGATGGACATTTAGACTGCTTCCATTGGTGCTCTGTGATGACCTAGATGGGTGGGATGAGGGGAATGGTGGGAGGGAGGTCCAAGAGAATGGGAATGCACATATAGCTGATTCCCTTCCTTGTTCAGCAGAAACTAACACAATATTGTAAAGGATTGTAAGTGACTCTTAGGTTTCCTTGATTGGGTGCTTCTTGGAAAGGTGTCATGACGTGGTTTCCAGGGTGACCCTCCCATTCATTTTCCATTGGTCACAATCAGCGACAGTCCAACAATGGAGCTAGAATTGCGCTTCAGGGGGAAAATTTCCCAGAATTTCAAGGCAAGGTGACCTCAGGTTTCTTGTATTTTTATTTGAGTTTTGAAAGCTGGATGTTGAAAACTAAGATGTCATGTGGCTCTTCTAACTATGGTTGAGCAATTCAATGGCACACGGAAGTAGGTTACCCCTGTTACAGTGAGAGGCACACTGTCCAGCTTGTTGAGGAGAATGGAGTGAAACTTATGTGGAAAACTGGTTGGAACTCATCTTAAAGGAAATCTCAAGAGGCAGTTAGTAAAAGGCACAGGTCTGTTGGCTGAAATCAACAAACAGATACGGCTATCCTAGTTTACAGGAAAAAAGTAAGACAAACAAAATCTTAATTTAAACTGAGTTTTAAGAAAATGACCATGTGAACATGTTTATAAATCTTTTCTGTTTAGTGGTCCACAGGGTGTGTGTTAGTTGCCGAGTCAGTTCTGATTCTTTTCGACCTCATGGACCATAGCCTCTGTCCATGGAATTCTTCAGGCAAGAATACTAGAGTGGGTTGCCAGTCCCTTCTCCAGGGGATCTTCCCAACCCATGGATTGAACCCATGTCTCTTGCATTGCAGGCAGATTCTTTACCGTCTGAGTCACCAGGGAAGCCCTCCTAATAGTGTAGTGACTTTAGAAAGGCTTCCTTTCGATGGACCTGGTCTTCTTTCTTCTCTTAGACCAAATGTCTGGACTCAGGTGAGACAGTTACACTTAGGTGTGGACGTCCAGGTATGGCCCACCAGAGACCACTGATGGATGCCGCATGTTACCCTTTTGACCTTGGCCATTGATGATTCTATTTGCTGCTCCTTTGTGGTGACCAGCTGTTCTGCTCAAGTTCTTTATGGACCCAATGATTTGTTTCTTCCCCATCTTGTTTATTCCATTAACTCAAGAACCCTATAAGTTTTCACTCCATGCTCTGATTCTTTGGCCTTGATTCACTCATTCTGTTAGACTGGTACTTTTTATTACAAGCTCCCTGAAATTTATTAGAATTAGATTGGGTGTCAGTATCAGAGGAATGAATGAACGAGTACCAGGATGGCTGATGTTGAATTCGCTCCAACTCACATGAACTGTGAGATCTCAAAAATATGTGTGCAAGAAGAAAAGCATTTCCTGTGAAAAAGCTCCATAGCCAAGGGAGCTTCAGAAATGTCAGAGAAAGCCCCATGTAACAGGTTTCTTTGCCATAGCTCCTGCAAGATGCTCAAATCACAAGGAGTGGGAAAGAGGCAGCTTTTAATTTATCTGACTGAAGAATCCTTGTTTTTTTTTGGTGTGTGTGTGTGGCGCCTAGGTGCCTTGGCAGAATCTTCTGGAAACGCTAGTCCACTGGTTAGGAGTCAGAGGCCCTCAGGAGAGAGGGAGTCAGGCGGTCCCTTCTGGGCAAATATTTCCAGGTTCAAAGCCTCTGAGTGGCTGCAGAAGAGGAGTTTGGTTTCTGTTTCAGGCATTTAGGAAAGAAACACATTCTTTTGAATTTTTTTGCTTATTGTCTTCTGACTCTTGTTGGTTCATCAAATGCAAGATGACCCCAGTGAAAACGTATTTTCCCTTTTGAGTTCTTACACATCTGCCCAACGTATATACAGGAAAGCATTGGAAGTCCTCCATTCTAACTAATGGCAAAGGTTGCAGCAGAATTCTGGTATAATTCTCAAATGTAGGTGACTCTTAAGAGAGGCATGAGGGATCAGAACGTATAAAAGGCCATCGATGAATCACTGAAGAAGTGAGAGCTGGGAAGAGTCACATTTGCTATATCTAAGTACTATCAGGAAACCTGCATGTGGGTTGTGAATAAGCTTCTACTTCCCATCTTTGGAAATGATTGCAGAAGTGCCCCAATTTGAGCACCAGGGCTCCCTACCTGACCAACCGCCTGGGCCACCGGCTTCTCAACCTCTCTGGCCTCCCCCTGGAGGAGTATTTGCTGTTGCCGACGGAAAAACCGAGGTAGGTTTGAAACCTCTGCTGTATCTTCCCTGTCCTCAGAGTTACTTAGGAAATCTGATTGTTCCAAATGCTGATGTTCTTCAAAGCTCAGAAGTCTCCTGCTAACCTTGATACTCATAAAAATTCCAAAGCAGTGCTGCAGAACTTAATCAGATTCCTCCTGCTGACTTTGACTCTGGCCCTGGGGGGAGTGTGGGAGTCTTGTTCATGGAGTGTCACCTGGGGGAGCCAGAAGCAGCTTGACTGCTTTAGAGGATAAGCCCTGAGACGTTCACAGCATAATGAGGGAAGCTCCCTATGGTATCCTAAAGTCCCTCTTAAGAGATTTTGAGGAAAGCTTTTGTTCTGTGCTGCATTTCCTTGAACCTAAGAGGGGAAGTCTAGATGAGAGGATAGGGGTGAGCTTCTCATTGCTTTAAATTGCAATCATACTCACTATTCCATCAAATTTCCTGAGACCCCCCCCAACACAAAAACATCATTGCATGGTGTGTCTGCAATGCCTAGAACATCCTCCCACCTCACCCCACCCCCTGGTCCTTTTTCCTTCTGATGCTTCCTGGACCATCTCTGGCCCTTGCTGCCCTCCCTTTGTGGCTTTAAACACATCCAGGAAGCTCTGATTTTTGAAGGTGGGAGCTTGTGTGCCCAGGACTTAGAATAGTATCTGGTATACAAATGGCGCTCAATCAGTGAATGATTGAGTCTCTGAAATGAATGATTGAGTTAAATTGAGCCGAGTGGGAATGTATCCTTATTCTTTTGCCCCAAATTTCTGCTCAAAATCCGGGCACAACAGTGGAAATTTGCTGTTTTAATCTCCTTGTATCCAGAGACTGGGAAACAAAGTTTAGTATGTGTTTTTATTTCTAATGTCCAATATTTTTAGAAGCTTCATAAGTGCTAGATATACTATATAACCCAAGGGATATGGAGAAAAAATTCACCCCACATCCCAGGAGAAACTCACACAGCTATATAAGAGATGAACTGGCAAAAAAGACAGGTAAGGCCCAGCATTGCAGTTAACACAAGAAATGGAAATGTAAGGTGTTGTGTGAACCCCAAAGAGAAGGGGATTCACCCCAATCGAAGTAGCCAGGGATGCCTTCTCCTGAAGGACACAGTGTGTGAACGGGATGAAAGAAGCAAGAAGAAGAAAACAATTCAGAACAGAAGAGCAGGACAGACTAAAGTATATTGAAAGCTGGGTTTTAGGAGAAACGACCATTAATTGAAATACCAGCAGGGCAGGTGAGCACAGCAAAGTCCTGCACGGGGCGTGTGTTTCCTAACACAGTGGTGAGTTCTGAGAGGCTCGTTTTCTAACATGGATGAGGAGTGGGTGGCTTCATCCATCCCTGCTAAATAAGCAGCGCCCTCCTCAGATACCTACCTGGGGCCAGGCTGCATTCTGCAGCAGGCTGACCCCGGGGGGCTGCGACCCAGAGCTTGGAAGTTCAGCAGCCACTGTTTTACGGCCTCTATGACCAGTGTGGTGGATGGGGGATGCCCTCTGTTAGGAGGGCCTGGTACTGCCTGGTTGAAGCTCTAACCTCTTGTTTACTTCACCAGGCTCGGAGGATGGTCTTTTGGAGTGCAAATACCCAATCAAGTTCAAGACACAAATTCAAATATATCAAAACCCCCAAATCTGGCAAAGGTACAGTCTTTCCTTTTTTTTCTCTTTCTTCTTGTTTTAGAAAGCATTCAGGGAAACTTGCTTTGTAAATATCTTTGTGGGTACAGGCAAAATCGAACCAAATACCAGTGTTTGTTACCCTGAAATACAGCCAGTTGTACGTGAACGTTCTCTTGAAAGAGAAAATGAATTGTTTCCTTTAGGCTATCTAGAAATATATGAAATAGGTCACTGTTTTTTGTTAAGATGGGAATTCACTTGATAGATCTAAAGCAAATAAGGAAAGTAATCTGCTTTTAAAGACACTTTTCATCAGGGTGGGTCTTTCCAGGTGGCACAAGTGGTAAAGAATCTCCCTGTCAGTGCATGAGACATAAGAGATGCAGGTTCTCTCCCTGGGTTGGTAAGAGCCCCTGGAAGAGGGCACAGCAACCCACTCCAGTATTCTTGCCTGGAGAATCCCACTGACAGAGGAGCCTGGTGGGCTAAAATCCATAGGGTTGCAAAAAGTCGGACTTAGCCACAGCAGCAGCATCATCAGGATGACAGTGATCTTGATACGTGCATTTATTGACCAAAAAGTTCATTCGGGTTTTTCCTGTAACATTTTGAACCAACTTTTGGGTCAACCCAATAAATTCCTTTTCTTCCTGATGACTGGATGGACCCAGAGTGGTGAGCAGGCAGGACCCTTCCCAGGGGTTGGATTTTTAAGCCCTCCAGGTCTGGCCCTATGAATGAGGAAAATCCCTTTGGCATTACTGAGAGTGGCCAGGAAAGACTCCCTTACCCACCAAGGAACTCAGAGGCAGGGAATCAGGATAGGTTTCCCTAGGGAAAGAGGTTGGTACAACCTTTAGATGGGAAAGATTTGAAGCTCAGAGTCTCGGCGATTGGGGAAATAGTCTGGTTTTGGTTCTGATTTTGAGAGAAAGTGGGAAAGAGTAGGTCATGGGAGTGGTGTGTATATGTGTTAGTTGCTCAGTGGTGTCCGACTCTTTGCGACCCATGGACTGTAGTTCTCCAGGCTCCTCTGTCCGTGGGATTCTCCAGGCAAGAATACTGTAGCAGGTTACCTACTCCAGGGGATTTTCCTGTCCCAGGGATCAAACCCATGTCTCTCGAGTCTCCTGCATTGGCAGGCGGGTTCTTACCACTGAGCCACCTGGGAGTGGTATCTGCTTGTAAACCTGTCTTGTCGTGGGGCCTTTCATGATTCATGGTGACATGGAAAAGCTTTTCAGGATCCAGGCTTGTGCCTGTTGAGGGATTATTCAGTGAAATAAAGGTGCTTTACAGGGTTTAACAATGTAATCCCTGGTGAAAATGTTAACATTCATACTTCGCAATGTAATCACAGAGAAAAGTTTTAACAGTCGTATTTCACAATGTAATCCCTGATGAAAAGTTCCAGTCCCTGTGTAGACTGTTCAGACATCCCTCATTTCAACTGAGGTTTGTTCAAATCTCTCTCATGCTGCAGGCCACACACAGGGAAAAAATTATAGCTTAAGATGAAAAGATCAAGATTCATAGCTTGATAGAAAAATAATCTAAAATACCTTTGCTGGCTTTTTGAACGCATGATGTGACTGTTATTAAAATAAACCCAGTTTGTAGGAGGAATCTGCTCATTTCCTCTGAGAACATTTTAAGTTTCTAATCTGTGTGAATACCAAGCCTCCTGTTGACAGTGGAGCATCCTGTCTGTGCTTCTAGGGTCTGGGGCAGGGCAGCCAAGGCTCTCCTGTATCTCTGCTCCAGTGATGAGGGCTCAGCATCCTGTCTCCCTGACACCTGCCCTTTTTCCTCTTTGTTTGCCTTCTGTATTGACGTGTTTGAGCAGTGACTTCTGCAGCTTTTGATGTTGTTTGACATGGACTTTGCCATACTCAGATGTGCAAGTAAATTGTATCCAGCCCTTTGGGGAGAGAACCTCTTTTCAGGAAGCTCAATGATTGTGAGTCTGCATTGGACTCTAAAGGGCATCTGTTGTCTCAAATTCCTATAGCACTGTTGGTGGTTGATGTTGTGTCAAATTATTACATTAACCTTTCGGCAGTTAACCACCAGCCTTTTACTTTGGTCTTTGGGGTACATTCATAAGACATAGAGTTTACGGTTTTTGCAGTCTTTTTGAGGAGAAAATGGGAAATTTGCATATTAATAGGTTTAATACTTAAAATTCATCATATTTTAGAATATCTCTCATGGAACCTTTGTGAATGATTTCATTCACATCTTGAGTGTTCAGCTGGCTTAGTTAAACACCCTCTAGAATGTATTTTGTTGTTGTTTAGTTGCTAAGTTTGTCCAACTCTTTGCCACCCCATGGACTGTAGCCCTTCAGGCTCCCCCTGTCCATGGGATTTCCTGGGAAAGAATACTGGAGTGTGTTGACATTTCCTTCTCCATGGGATCTTCCGATCCAGCAATAAAACCCGCGTCTCCTGCATTGGCAGGCGGATTCTTTACCTCTTAGCCATCAGGGAAACCCTCTAGAATGTATACACTTCAGTTAAAAATGCTAAACACACTCCCCTCTTGGTGTTTGGTGTTCATTCTGTTCTGTTCTCATGTAGACTTTTACGCATTTCAATATCCACCCAGAGATTTTTTTTTTCTTACAGTAACTTAGTTGCCTTTCTGAGGAACTGTTACTGGGGATCCTGACATGAAAGGTCTGTTTTGAGGTGTCATGATATGTTCCTAAAAGGAGGTTAACTTCCTCCTTCAGCTGTTGGATTTATTGATCCTGACTTAGAGACCAGCAGGGAAAAAAGTCCCACAACTTATTTAAGATCATCATGAAGCATCTATTGCTTACTTTAAAGAATTTATAAAATTTCTCCCAAGCAAAAGCCAATTTGTAGTAGAATCGAAATGATGTTCACATTGCTCCTTGGACCTCTGTGTGTTGTCATCTGTCCCCACAATGAGGCCAGGGTTGTCAGGACCATCAACAGCTGGCCTTCGTGGAGCTGGGCGGGGCTCTGGGGGGCTGTGCCCTGCACAGAATGCCCAGTCTCCCTCTGGTGGGGAGGCTCCCTGACCGGATCCCACCTGGCTTCCTGGCATTGTCCCCATGGCCATGTTCCCAGTGCTCAGACTCTTCTCTGCCGGGCGCTTCTCCCATCGTTTCTGATGGCCACAAGTGGGGATTTGGAAACAGGCTAACGGAGCAGCTCCTCACTGGCCTCCTGCCTGCAGAGAGCAGGGCTGGAGCCCTCAGGATCCAGAATGGCAGCATCCTCTGCCCTCTGACTTGGCCCCATTGACGAACCCTGGCATCTCATCATCTCACTGAGGTCCTCAGGCTGCATTGTGGCTCCTATTAGGACAGGTTGCACCCTCTATGATTAGCGAGCATTTTAGGATGTCAGGGTCCTCAGGGTTATACCCCTTAGGTCCCTGGAAGCCCCTTTGTCCCCTGAGAGGGTCACTGGGCACCACCTCTCCCTCAGCAAGCATCATGAAGTTTCATGGCCACACCTGTGACTTGGTCTTGACCATGAGGCATCCCTCTTGACCTTTGGCCTGGAGACTGTGTCCCTGAGTGGAGAGCTTTGTCAGCTGCTGCCCTCAACTGGGATAAAGGTGGAGACCCAGTCCTGGTGGCTGCTTGGGGCACCGTGGTGACAGCAGAGGCACAGGGGCTGAGCCCAGGTCAGAGCCCCACAGCCAAGGGTAGAGGAGAAATGGAGCATAAAGTCGGCCCAACACAGAAGCTGAAGCTGAGGGGGAGGAGTGGGCGAGACTCCCAGGCTCTGGGGTGCCCCGCCCCCACCGTGGCTACCCTACTTTGGCTTCTGTGTTTTTGTACAGTGTTTTGTTTCCTTTTTAAATACAGTTCCCTGTGCTATACAGTAAATCCTTGTTGCTATTTTATTTTAATCAATCAATTAATTTTTAAAGATGAAAATTTTTTTGCCAAACCATGAGGCATGTGGGATCCTAGTTCCACAACCAAGGATGGAACCCAAGGCCCCACACTGGAAGTGTGGTGTCTTGGCCACTGGACCACTATGGAATTTCCGCGTACAGTATCATTTTTAAGCTGAAGAAAATGTCACCCTGCTTTTAAAGCAAAATTTCAAACAAAAAGGCCCCATATCTAGAGCAGAGAGCACCCTTGGCTTTCATATTTTTTCCTCCAGTTAAGCAGTTAATGGAGCCAAGACTGGTGGTGAGGGGAGCAGGCCATGGACTGTGGTTCCCGTCCACAGCAGAGGTTTTCTACTGTATGTCCTTTAACTTTAGCAGTCTTGCATTTTACGTCATTGTATCCAGAAGTATAGCTAGTCCCTGTATGTTAGCACATCTACAGGTGTGTGTTTGAGGGTGTGGGTGGTGAGAGGTGGGGGGGGGTCCTGCAGGGACAGGGGTCACTGTGTTGGGTACAGAAGGGGGCGGATGCCCTCTGGTAAGTGATCTCATTTCAGGGCGGGGTGGGCTGCCCTGTGAAGGGAACCCATGCTTTCCCCTACTTTTCAGAATCCTGTCTCTGAATTCCACCCATTTGTGAGTCTGTGGATTTTTCTGTTACCAGTCTCAGATCCACTTGAGCACAGCTGAGGGCATCAACAGGCTGTCCTGGGTTTGTGGATAGTCAGTCTTGAGCAGAATGTCTTCCTCCTTGGACTTGGAAAGAGTGACTGCTAAGGGTTTCCCTGAACCTAAGAAACTATTTGAAGATGGGGGTATATAATGGCAGCTGCTGTGAAAAAGGGCAGGGTTCTGCCTCCTTAATCACCCAGTGAGGTGGGCTTCCTAAGAAAGAGTTGGCCCACCGTCCTGCAGAGATAGGCATTTTCATGAGCTGTCACTGGATATTTAGTTCCTCCCATGAACTCAGGACACTGTTGGAGACAACTAGTTACTCTATGATGGGGTTGGGGAGGGAATGGGTTGGAAGCCCAGGGACCTGAGATTTGGCCCTAACTTTGCACAAACTGTGAGAACCTGCACAGCTTCCTCTGAGTAGGAACCAGCGAGGGAGCAGCTATAATTCCACAGAGAAGATTGTCACAAAAGACAGTGTCATCTAGAGAAATGAACTTGAATTAAGGTCAAAATTTGCTGGTTGATTCATTATCTCTTAAAGACACTCACCAGCATTCCACTGAGTGCATTAAAAATTTTTTTCATTAAAATATCAATATTGTGAGATATAGATACTGATGGTTCAATTAGTATTTTTTATGCTACTTCTTATTTCAATTTTAATAACATTGTCTGTCTCCTGTTTTCTCCTTCACCTTCCTCCTGTCTGATGAGCCTGCTGCTTTATTCTCCATGCTAAGCAAATGTTCACTTCAATTTATTTTGAGGAATAATGTTCCACATTCAGTTATTAATTTGAGAGTCATCATTTTTTTCTTATCATTTCCTTGCTCTTAATTTGCAGGTCAGATTTCATTAGCTTACCAATGGAGAGAGAAAAAAAAATGATGGGCTTGGATTCCTTTTTGCCATGAGACTATAATCATAGAGCAACACTCACATTTGTTCTGGGGAAAATTAATCTATTTTTATCTATAAGTTATATGCTGGAGATAAATATAAAATTAGCAGGCTGGAATTCACTGCTCACTGTCAGCCAGGCAGGACCATTACACTGAGGCCTGTGTTCAGGTGCTGGAGAAGCAAATTTACACGTGTTCCTTATATCTGAGAACAGCTTATGAATAGACTTAAGGACTAATTTCAGGAGGGCCATTAAGTTATCTTTCTCTTTTAGGTGTGGTACAACCAGAAAGGCTTCCACTCCCTGCCTTCTTACCTAAATCATCTCAACAATCTTATTTTGTGGAGGCGCTTACCCCCTACCGCAGACTGGAGACAGTATGGTAATGTTATTCTGTGTCCATTTTCTAATTCACTACTTTCCAGAGACAGTGTTGTTAAATGGGAAAGAATCAGAAAAAGTTGTGAGGAGAAATGTGAAGAGTGATGCGAAGTTTCTATTTGGCAGCCAATCCGTGTAGAAATGCATATACATCGAGAGGCTGCGGTGGCTTTCGTGTGTGTGTCCTTCAGTGTCTTTACCTGTGAAGTTGTGACCTCAGCTATGAGATGACAGGAGTCAGAGGTGACTAGAGAGCTCACTCCTAGTGACTTAGCATCTTCCAGAAGCAAGAGTAATTGCTCTTTCTAAAGACACTATCGTATGGTTCAGGTCACCATTACTGATGGGAAGGTGCTCATCGCTTACCATAATGTACTTTATGCTGAGCCCTCCACTCATCAGTTACCTGTATTGACTGTGAATTCACCCCCTGTACTTTCTTATTTTGGTAAATGACATGGGTCCATTTCTGGAACCCAGAGTGGATTTATTGGTTTAAGGGGATGTTATACGCTTCACTTGAGTAATTTGTTAAATTCATTCAGTTCTTTGAAAAAAAAAAAAAGAAAGAATACAAGCAGATGTATAAATACCCGCAGGTCATAGCTGTCATAATTTATTTATAGGATTTTTTTGAAGCATTAATTCACATAGAAATAAATGTTAAACCATTTCCCCAGTATGCCATGACTATACTCCAAATTCATTCTGCCGTATTTGTTTTCCCCTCTCCACGAATTTTCAAAGTAAAACAAATTTAATTATTCTGTGGCACTGCAATTGTTTTGGGACAGCAGTACATATAATATAAAATGTGGATGCCCAAGTGAAGTACTAAAGAGTGTAGAGTGCTGTGGGTGAGGGGCAGCAGAGTGATTTTCATTGTGTCTGAAATGTACTAGGGGCTTTAGATATTTTCATATCCATGGTCCCATTGAGTGTTTGTGTTAATTTGGTAAGGGGGTGGCATTTGCCTCTTTCACTGTTTAAAAAACTGAGATTCAGAGGAATCACCCATTACCTGCTTGTTGAATGATGGGGCCACAGTTTGGTTCTAGGTACAGCTGATAACACAGCCTTTGCCTTTCTGCTGCAACAAACTGAGAGGGTGCTTCTAATAGGAACAAATGGAATGTGCTTCATGGAGGGGAACATGCTTCATGGAACATGCTTCATGGAGGAGGTCACTAACACTGGACCTGGAACATCAGCAAAAGTGTGACTGATATCAGGATGCTACTGTGGGTACTTGTGGTGCTGATATGAGAGAAGTCAGAGCATCTGCTCAAGTTCCTTGAGGAAGTTCCGGTTGACCTCATCCGGAGGGCAAGTGTAGGAGTGCTATTGATCTCTCTGAGAAGGCGTCTGAGGCCAGCTTCTGCTTGACCTTGACTGACAGGGGAGGATGATGGCCTTTATGCAATGGGTAGCCGAAAGGCTTGGTCTGTATCTGAGAATGAGGATGATGGGATCCCACGAGTATGTTAGGAAGAATAATCTGAAACCATGTGGTAAAGGGAGGAGCCCTGGCTGCTACCGTGTGCCCTGCTGGAAGGATGCTGCTCCCAATTTAGAAGTAACCCAGGTAAGGCCAGGATCCCTCAAGGCAAACAAGTGAAAATTATCAGCTTCAAAGAGATGGGAGGCAAGATTGAGCCTTTGGAGAAGGGAACAGGAAGAAAAATTAAGAATTTGACACCAGGACGTTTAGAGGAAGAGCTTAAAGGATTAAAATATAAATCTGAGCTTTTAATAATGAATGATGTAGTGGTCAGTACTGATGACCTGGGAATGATTCAGGAGAAAGAGACAGAGTAAGGGATATATACAAGTTCAGAGGTGGTGGGTTCATGTCACATATCAGATGAAAATACATGTGCAGCAAGATTCAGACAACTAGAGAGATAAGGTCAGGAGAGGGGTCGTGAATAAAAACCATTTGCCCAAACTGACGTGAAGACAGGAAAGCTGGGGTGGGAGAGGGTGGGATTGGGAAGGAGGCAGAGGGGATGTAGCCCCTGAGGTGGGAGATCTCAGCACAGAGTCCAGAGAAAGGTAGAGTGTCAGGAAGAACAGGAAAAATCACCCAGTATTCCAGCATCTCCAGGAAAATGGGTATGCAGTACGTTGGCTGGTGGCTTCTGTGGAGCTAGACATGGGGACTTGTGGAGATGGAATCACAGGGAAGGAGGGTGGTGAGGGAAGCTTTTTCAGGAATTTAGGAGGCCAGATGGATTAACAGTGCTCTGTGGGAGGTTGGCTGTGAGGAAGGATGAGCAGGGAGTGTGTGTGTGTGTGTGTGTGTGTGTGTGTGTGCACATGCTCTTGTGTGTAACATAAGCAGCGATTGGGCCTGGGAACAGTGTAAGTAGCCCACAGGCGTCCACCAATTGTGTCTCCTCTGCCCTGTTTTCTGTGTTCTCAGACCTTCCTGGTGAGAAGGTCAGCTGAGAAGCATCCACTGGTAGTAGACTTTTTGTTTGTTTGTTGTAAGGTTGTATTGACTTGAAGAAGACATTTATTATCAGCTAGTGGCAACTTCTTGAACAGTATGTTATCTGTGTCACATCCCAGTTCCTCTTGGCATGTGTACATGGTCCTCGTGGGAAGGAAGGTCTATGCGGTAAATTGGGAGCACAGTTCCTTGGGAGAATGTGTGGTGACCTGTCATATCTGAGCATCGATTAAGGACTCTGATGAGCAGGGCTCTGCACAGAAGTCCCTCCTCACACCCCTGGATGCCTGTCCATCTGTGATGGACAGACAGCGAACTGTTAGCTTAGCCATTATGATGACTCAGGAGCTCACGGGCCATGGGACTCAGGCAGGGCCATGCAAGTGGAGCCTGAGCTCTGAGCCCAGCAGAACCGGAAACCTAATCAGCAGGCATCTTGGCAACAACTGCTGATGAACCACTCTGCATATGACATAACTGCTTCTCGTCTCCATGAACCTGGTCATGGTACACCTGGACGTCCCTGCCTTCAATGGAGGAGCTTTCTGAGCCCTGACCTAGCCTGGCCGCCCTGCCGTGCCCCAGCAAATTTGCAGCTTGTCAGGGCCCCCCTGATTTTAAGCATGAAACTCAATGTAAAGCAGGTTACTAGCCTAGCCCAGCTACCTGGAGTCATCGTTAGACCCACTGGCAGGCTGGCGGCGGTCTAGACCGAGCAGACGTGTTCATGCACGGACTCTGCAGGGAGGGTCTTCCTCCTGTGTGAGTCCACGTGTCCTGCTCGGTGACTGCCCACAGTAGCCTGGACATCTGTGGGTTCTGGACAGAGTCCTGCAGCCGGGGAGGGGGCAGGTGTGGAGGTGGCCTCAGTTCATCTGAGGAGTGGGGGATGCAGAATGCGGCAACTCCGAGGCTTTGTTCTCATGTCAGCAGGGTAGTCACATGGTAAGGTCAGACCGCGGGAGACAGTGAGGGACAGGGAGGCCTTGTGTGCTGCAGTCCACAGGGTCTCAAAGAGTCGGACACGACTTGGCAACTGAACAGCCACAACAGCAAGGTCATGTGATGATGTTTTTCTGGGTTCCGAGGGAAATTAAAAGTCAGTTGAGGCCAAGTCCCCCCAGCCTGGACAGCTTCTTCCTGCACCTCCCACCATCAGTCCGTCTCTCTGCCCTTGGGGTCCTAAATATCCTCAGTGTCTGCACCACCTGCTCCTGCGTCAGCCTCTGGGGCAAGTCCCTGGACTCCCACTTGCCCCCAACCCCACAGACGCATGTCCTCTGAGTGCCCACATCTCCCACGGAATCCATCCCTCAGATCACACACCCACCTGCCTTCCTGTATCTCCTGTAATCAAATAAAATAGACTCCTCCCTACAACCTGAGGCCCCCCACTTCTGGCCAGATAGCCCCTCCTGATTCTCTTTCTTCCGAATTCCTCTCTGCCACACCCCCTCCCTTCTTTCTTCTTGGTTCTTCACGAGCCTGACTGTTTGTCATACCCTCCCTGGATGAAATAATAGTAAAACCTTCAAACTCAAACCCAAGTTCAGTCCTGCTTGCCCATCACAGGTACCTCACCTCACCGTTCACATTGTGCACACGTCTGCATCTCCCCTGCCCCAGTCTGGGTGATCCCCTTGGAAAGTATTTTTGTTGAGATGCCATTGATAGTGATTCAAGAATACAGACGTGGTTAAGATGCTGACACTTTGCTGGGGGAAGCGCTTCTAAAGTGCTGAGGTTGTCCTGGGTCCGTGTTCAGGCATCAGTGCCTGTGTTTCCTCCCATGTCAAAGGCCACCTTCTAATCTGCTGCTGACCTGTCAGTGCTCCCCTTTCCTGCCATGTTCCCTTCCTGCCCCCTCTGTGGCCAGCATGTCACCCCTCTCACCTGCTGCCCCTTTCGGCCTGGTTTCTGCTCGGCCTCTGTCCAGAGCACCTCTTTCACTCTTCTTCGCCTTAAACATTTCTGCTCAACTTTCTACATTAAAAAAAAACCCAAAAAACTGTATTGAGATACGTTTGACATACGAAAAATTGTAAACACAATATAGACACCTTGATGAGTTTGAGATAAGTATACACCCTGAAGCCATCATCATGGTCAGGCCCCTAACATTACCTTTGCCTCCCTTCTGTCCCATACATCTGTCTGTCCATCTATCTGTTTCTCTCTGTCTCTCCACTGTCACTCCATAGTGGCACAGATAGTAAAGAATCTACCTACAGTGTTGGAGACCTGGGTTCAATCCCTAGGTTAGGAAGGTCCCCTGGAGAAGGAAATGGCTACCCACTCCAGTATTCTTGCTTGGAGAATTCTGTGAATATTTATTGGAAAGACTTATGCTGAAGCTGAAGCTCCAATATTTTGGCCACCTGATGTGAAGAGCTGACTCATTAGAAAAGACCCTGATGCTGGGAAAGATTGAGGGCAGGAGAAGTGGGCAACAGAGAATAGATGGTTGGATGACATCATTGACTCAATGGACATGAGTTTGAGCAAACTCCAGGGGATAGTGAAGGACAGGGAAGCCTGGCACGCTGTGGTCCTGGGGGTCACAAAGGGTCGGACACAACTTAGCAACTGAACAACAACAGCAATCTGTCTATTATCTATCTATCTTTCCCTCTATTATCTGTCAATCTATTTTGTGATTAAAAAACATAAAATTGATCCTTTTAGCAGATTTTTAAATACACAATACAGTGCCTTAAACTCTAGGCTCTACACAGAAGTCTAAGACTTACTGCTTGTGTAATTAAAACTTTATACCTTTGACAACACTCCCCATCCCCCCTTCCTCCAACACTTGATAACTACTATTCTCTCTCTGCTTCTAGGAGTTAAACTAGTTTAGAATTCTCATGTAAGTAAGTGGGATCATGTAGTATTTGTTCTTCTGAGTCTGACCTGATTAACTCAAGGAAACAATCAATAAAATGAAAAGGCACTTTATGGAATGGGGGAAAATATTTGCAGACCATATAGCCCATGGAGTTAATATCCAATATATATAACACCTCTGACTCAATAGTGAAATAAATAAATAACTTGAATAAGAAATGGACAGAGGACTGAACAGATGTTTTTTAAAGAAGACACGCAAATGGCCACGTGGGCTGAACTGAGAGCACCTGGCTGAGTCATGCGTTGGTTACCACGGCAGGGAGACAGACAGAGGGTGAGTGGGAGTCACAGTCAAGGGCTCCTCCCTTGCCTCCTCTCTGAGCTCAGAGTTGCTCAGACACCACTGCCCCGCATGACAGACACCTGAGCTGGGGGCAGGAAGTATGGTCCTGCATCAAGAGCCAGAAGGAGCTTGTCCCTTCCTCCCACTCCTCCTTCTTCCCCTCCATACCCCACTTTCTGAATCCCCTCGGAGGTGACAATTTGCAAAGGTGCGCTCAACCCCAGGAAGGGCAACATGAATGGGGCAGGTAGCAGCTGGGGGTGAGATGAACCTGTGAGCAGGAGGGAAGCAGGTTATAGTTTCTCTGGGTTACTTTTTTTTTTTTTTAACACAATACAATTTTAGTTACGGTAAGAGTGAGCCTACCTACTCACAGGATTGTTTTGAGAATCAAAGTAATTCCTACATAAGAGGGTTTTAGGGAAACCACGCAGCCAAACAATTCCAGTTGCTGGTATTTTTCAGGAGGAAATAATAAGCATATAATTTCAGAATTATCTTTAAAGTTATGCTTGCATAATGGTCTAAAATAGTTTTTAAAAATTATAGCAACATACATACCTCCAAGCAGGAATTTGATATAGTGGGATAGTGTAGAGAGACAATAGGTATCCATGTATATAACACACACACACACACACACACACACACACACACACACACACACTGATTCAGAAATATTAATGATGTCTTTTTCTCTGAGTAGATGAATCACAGAAAATGTTTAAAATTTTCTGTCTCATGTAGTAAGTTATGAATTTTCTCCCATGTATGTATAACTCTTAAAAAGACTGCTTGGAAAAAAATCAGTGTTTCACAGTGAAAACAGCAGTTAGATAGCTCTCCCCAGAATTTTTATCCTAAAAAATTTCACTGTTCAAAGCCTGGAATAGAACAGTAAGTACAAGGCCATTTCCTCAGAGTAATCAGAACGAAAATATGTTTAGCAGAATTTCCTCCCTCTATTCCTTGTGATGGAATAAGATGCACATCCCCTAGGAATAAACCCCTGAGTTCTGGTGAGAGAGCCCAGGCCTGAGAGCAGGAGGTCCGCTCAGATCGGTCCAACAGAGTTTCTGCACAAAGAGATGTCGGGTGTCAGGAACTGGTTGTCAGCACTGGCCTTCAATTTGTTTGGAGATATTTGAGAGAGAAAATCCAGTCTCACCCAAGTGGAGGTGATGAGCTCCCTGTGCTGAGAGGGTTGTAGGCACTGAGGTGTCAGGACCAGCCCCTGGCCTCATCAAGGAGGAGTCAGAACAAAAGACAAAGCCAGCTGTCAAACCCAGCGTGGGGTCAGGGGCCTGCCCCATGTCTCCTGGACGGAAGACACCACCCACACTGAGAAGGGGTTATCAAGGGAGCATCTTAGGATGAGCTCACATCCGCACAGATCCAGGGAGATGTGTGAACTCATGAAACAGAAGAGAAAAGGTGAAGGAAAGCCAGCCTAAGTGGCAGGGTTGGGGCAGAAGGTGACTGCTGAGATGCAGATGGTGACATAAATTTTCGTTGGATGCAGAGTCATCGTGTTGATTGCAAGTCTTCCTGTCCCATGTGCAGTCTGCCCAGAGCACAGAGGGAAAGGATGATGTCATGAAACTGATGATGATGATGAGGAGAGCTATTCGGATTAGGCAGAGAAAGAAAACAGACAAATAATAATTAAAGTAACGAATGATGAGAGAAGAAAACGTGCATCAAAAACAAAACATCATAATTCTGGGCCAACAAAGGAGCTTGCCATGAATCAAGCAATATTCCCAAACTGGAAATTATGAGATAGAAATTATTGATTAAAAAATCTGATGATTTTTCTAAAGTTCAAAGCTAAAGAACAGTTTCTTTTACAAAGCTGTGACAGATTGCTTTTGAAGCAATACAAATAAGATCAGCTTCTGACTTTCAAAAATTTCCTTTGAGACCAGTTCTTGTACTCAGGGATTATTTAGAAGTGTGTTGTTTAAATTCTAGTCTTCTGGAATTTTCCTGTTACCTTTGTGTCATTGACTTTTTGTTTGGTTCATCATAGTTAGAGAACATACTCTGCATCTTTTGATGATTTTATGTTGGCTGAGGTTAGTTTTATGGTTCAGGTGTGGTTTATCTTGGTGAAGTTTCCGTGAGGGATGGAAAAAATGAGTATTCTGCTGTTGTTGGGTGGAGTGTTCTGTATATATCGGTTAGGTTTTATTGGCTGGTTTTGTGGCTCAGTTCATGGATACACTTGCTGATTTTCTGTCTGGTAGTTCTGTCATATGCTGAGTGGGGTGTACTGAAGTTCCCAGATACAATTGTGGATTTGTTTGTTGCTCCTTTCTGCAGTGCCTATTTCCGCTTCATGTATTTTGAGGCTCTGATGGTTGGTACATAGTTATGTGTTCTAGATGGACTAATTCATGTGTCATTGTGTAGCATTCCTCATTGTTGCTATAATTTTAGCTGCTATGAAGTCTACTTTAATTGATATTAATATAAATTTTCCTGATTTTTAAAATTAATATTTGCACAGTATATCTTTTTTGTCCTTTTATTTCTAGCCTATGTCATTATATTTGAAGTGAGTTTTGTGTAGACAGAGTATAGTTGGATCTTATTTTTTAATCCACTCTTACCAACCTCTGCCATTTAATTGGCATATTGAGACCATTTACATTGAATGGATTTACATTTTGATTCTGACACTTTATTATTTGTTTTGTTTCTCCTGTTTTCTTTTTCATTCCTTCCTGTGAATTATGGAACAGTTTTTGGGATTCTATCTGGTTTAACTGTCATATTTTGAGTATCTCCCCTGATCTAGTTTTCTTAGTGATTGTAGATGTTACAGTGTAACAGTGACTTACTGGTATTGGCATTTGCCACTTTGCTATGTAGAAACATTACTTGAACTTAGGCCCCTTAGGTCTCTCCATCTGTAAATTATAACAGTCTTAATTAAGTATTTACTTATAACTGAGCACCACCTTATATCCTGTTCTAACTATTCCTTATGTCACAAAGTATGACTTGAGAAACTCATGTGATGAAGGCTGGTCTGCTATGTATATCTCCATTTTTAACACATCCTGATGTTCTTCTTTCCTTTTTGAAGTTCTAAGTCTTCTTCTGCTATGATTTCCTTTTTTTTTTTTAGAAGACTGACTTTTGGTATTTTAGAGTAGGTTTCAGTTCAGTTCAGTTGCTAAGTCATGTCCAACTCATTGCTACATGGACTACAGCATGCCAGGCTTCCCTGTCCTTCACCAACTCCCAGAGCTTGCTCAAACTCATGTCCATCGAGTCAGTGATGCCATCCAACCATCTCATCCTCTGTCATCCCCTTCTCTTCTCACCTTCTTTCCCAGCATCAGAGTCTTTTCTAATGAGTTAGTTCTTCACATCAGGTGGCCAAAGTATTGGAATTTCAGCTTCAGCATCAGTCCTTCCAAAGAATATTCAGGATTGATTTCCTTTAAGATTGACTGGTTTGATCTCCTTGCAGTCCAAGGGACTCTCAAGAGTCTTCTTCAACACCACGGTTCAAAAGCATCAATTCTTTGGTACTCAGCTTTCTTTATAGTCCAACTCTCACATCCATACATGACTACTGGAAAAACCATAGCTTTGACTAGACTGACCTTTGTCAGTAAAGTAATGTCTCTGCTTTTTAGTATGCTGTCTAGGTTGGTCATAGCTTTTCTTCTAAGGAGCAAGCATCTTTTAATTTTATGGCTGCAGTCACCATCTGCAGTGATTTTGGAGCCAAAAAAAAGAGTCTACCACTGTTTCCATTGTTTCCCCATCTGTTTGGCATGAAGTGATGGGACTGGATGCCATAATCTTAGTTTTTTGAATATTGACTTTTAAGCCAACTTTTTCACTCTCCTTTTTCACTTTCATCAAGAAGCTCTTTAGTTCTTGTCCGCTTTCTGCGATAGAGGTGGTGTCATCTGTATATCAGAGATTATTGATACATGGAATAACAGACTGGTTCCAAACTGGGAAAGGAGTACATCAAAGCTGTATATTGTCACTCTGCTTATTTAGCTTATATGTAGAGTACATCATGTGAAATGCCAGGCTGGATGAAGCACAAGCTGGAATCAAGATTTCCGGGAGAAATATCAGTCACCTCAGATAAGCAGAGTAGGTTTACTAATGGCAAATTCTCTTAATCTTCTTTCCACTGAGAATGTATTAATTTCTCCTTCATTCTTGAAATATAGTTTCTCTGAATATATAACTCATGGCTGTCAATTAGAAAAGAAAATTTTTCACTTGAAAAATATGCCAATTTCTTTTGGATACCATGGTTCCAAATGAGGAATCCATTGTATTTTGAGTTTGTGTTACCACCTCTTTCTCTGGCTGGTTTTAAGACTTTGTAAAATTATCTTTAATTTTCTGAAATTTAGTTATAATATATTGTGGCATGGATTTATTTGTGTTTTCCTGTTTGGGATTCACTTAAGTTTCATTTGAGATTAGCTCTGGACTTTGTAGGTTTACATCTTCTGCCCGTGTAGGAAAGTTTTCAGTCATTATGTCTTCAAGTGCTTTTTCAATCCCTCTCTCTCTCTTCCTGGACTATGGTAATAAGAATGTCAGGTCTTCTGTTATTTTCCCATAGGTCCCTTAGTTTCTGAGATTTATTTTCTTTGTTTTTTAGCATGGGTAAGTTCTGTTATTCATCCTCAAACTCACTGATTCTATCATTCTATTTCCACCCAACTGTTGAGTATATCTAGTAAATTTCTTTTTATCCCTGTTACTTTCAGTTTTAGAATTCCCACATGATTATTTTTATCACTGCTATATTTTTTACTGATACACTAAATTATTTTTACATTTAAAGAGAGTTCACAATTACATGTTGAAACATCTTTATGATCTCTGTTGTCAGATAATTCTCACATCCTGACTCGTCTCAGTGTAGGTGTCTGTTCATTGTCTTTTCTATTTCAGGTTGTGATTATCCTGGTTCTTGTTATGAAGGATATTCTCAACTGAATCCTGGACATTTTGGATGCCAAATTATTAGATTCTGAATCCAATGAAGTGGTTTTGTTTTGTTTTTAAGCAGGCAGTCCTTCTGTTGAAATCTAGCCTGAGAACAAGTTAGATAATGTATGTTGAACATACCCCTGGGCCCGGCAACAGATCTGCCTTGTTTTGGACGATGGGCTCAGATATGCTGAGCCTGGCAAATAAGGCACCAACATACACTGTCTCATTGCTCCCGAGTGAGGGTTCATCTGCCAGAGGCCCCTTGACACACCAAGTGCCCCACCTCACAGCCCCCTTAGTCTCAGTGATGCTGGTGGGATGGAGGCGTGGCCCCTGAAGGGCTGTAGGGCAGGACAGAGCATGGTGGTGAAGCAGGGTGCTAGAAGCCCTGCCCCACATGGTCACGTTGTCTGGTGCCCCCCTGTGGATCAGGGGCTGGGATTCGTGCTGCCTCACCTTGCTCCACCTCCCTCAGTTGATCTCACTGGCCAGGTGTGGGAAAAGCCTCAGCTCACCTTTGAACGCTGGCAGAGGGTCCATGGTGCCAGCTGTCTCCACAGGTAGGAGGGGATCCACTTCCAGATGGGACTTGCTGTAGGGCAGTTTGCCTAGAGACTTGGCTGGAACGGTGGGTGGAGTGGATATTGCCAGGAGGGTTTTCTTTCATTGGGCCACGCTTTTCTGACTTCCTCGCTTCTTGGAGCCAGGACAGACAAAAAGTCTTTCCATGTTGGCTGTTCCCACTTGGAGGTGGCATCTTGTCTGGATGTGTGGGGGTAGTAAGGAAACCAGGGGACACACACAGTGTCCTCCTCTGTGTCCTGAGATCCTTGTTCCTGCCTGCCAGAACCTTTCTCTGAGTTCTGTTGTGTGATGGCCAAGGGTTTGTGGTCTCACAAGGGAGAGAACCTGGGGGTATTTGGACTACTCCATTTGGAGGAACCAAAATTTGATTTTTGACTCTAACCACAATCTCCAAGGCAGCAAGTCCTGTAACACTGCCT
Source organism: Okapia johnstoni (assembly GCA_024291935.2). NCBI lineage: Eukaryota > Metazoa > Chordata > Mammalia > Artiodactyla > Giraffidae > Okapia > Okapia johnstoni. The sequence continues at coordinate 103,355,374 of CM044312.1, forward strand.
ATAGAACATGGCAGGAAAAGGCCAGACACCCAAACTCCTGCTCAGTGGTAAAGAATCCACTTGCAATACAGGAGACCTGGGTTTTATCCCTGGGTTGGGAAGATCCCCTGGAGAAGGGAATGGCCATCCCCTCCAGTATTCTTGCCTGGAGAATCCCATGGGCAGAGGAGCCTGGCAGGCTACAGTTCATGGGGTCGCAAAGAGCTGGACACGAGTGAACTACTAACACTTTCACCAAACTCCATACATTGTGAAAGTGTTGCTTATAAAGAGACCACAGAAATACTCTTCTGTGGGATATAGCTCAGAAACATACCATAAATATTCCTAGGGAAAAATCATGCCCAAAGACAGTCATGTGAGGGATTCATCAGGAGTAATATCACAAAAATATCGAATCCATAGAGGGAATAAAATAATTTGGTGAACATCGATTCTAGTGAAGTGCATAGATTATGCACACGTTTGCATGCATGTAGCAAAACATTAATTGAAGGTCATGAATGATCCATGAAATAGAAGATACCTAAAGTGAAATATAATTTAATAATAGTGTGTGTATAGACAACACCCTGGACATTTTGAAATAATTAATATCAAAATGCAAATAGTGATTAATTCTGGTTGGTTTTGGGTTGGATTATGGTTTAATTTTACTCTCTACCCTATTCTTTATCTAAAATCTTTTTATGATTGGCATCTACTACTCAATAAGCATAATAATTAATCTTAATATTGATAACAAAATCTTTTTTTCCAGGAGAGATTAAGAGGAAGAAGAGACAGAGAGAAAGCCATAAAAATGCCTTCTAGTCAGAAAAGTTCATACATTTCTCTTAATACTCTGTCAGGTTAAATAAACTCTTCCATCTCTCATAGTGAATTAATTAAAAGAACAAAAACTTTTGCCCACGCGTTGATGCCAAAGCCAGTCTTTTCTTTGGGTGTAAATGTTTACAGACATCTGGACATTAGTACTTGCAAAGATAAGTTTTACAGAAGAAATGAACCCAAAGTGACTACTTGAATTGGAGACAAGTTAAGTACTTTGCTATTATAATGAATATTGGACAAAAGCACAGATGTGCATTTTTACAAATGACAGATATACAGACTCTAGAAACCATAGAAGATGTGCTCTAATGAAAAGACTAATAACTAATTTTATACATTTATACATTGCTATGGGCCAATTCTTAGAAGGAAAAGCTGGAATATAAATGACAAGAATAATCAAAGAAAAATCAGGCAAGTGTATTCAAAATGTACTTTTCGAAACGTTGTCTCTGAAAGCCTTTGGAAGCGACACTGAAGAGAGATGTGAGTGATTTCCTTTCATCCCATGCAGTGCTGGAACCATGGTCCTTCTCGAGGAGCCTGGACCTTTCCCTCATAATCAGCTCCAAGTTGTTACCTAAGTGCAGCTCTGAGTACACATGATATGATGGAAACAAAACCCAGTTACAGGGATTGCTGTTGCAGTTACGTGGTTCCTACAGCAAGGGCGTCACAGGCTATAAATGCAGACAGTGGATGAGCTGGGGTCCAGATAGTCAGGATTGTGGCTGTCACTTGCCTACTGATTGTGTTTGGCCTCAGGTGGCTCAGGTGGTAAAGAATCTGCCTACAGTGCAGGAGACCCAGGTTAAATCCCTGGATCAGGAAGATATTCTGGAGAAGGGAATGGCAACCCACTCCAGTGTTCTTGCCTGGGAAATTCTATGGACAGAGGAGCCTGGCAGACTACAATCCATGGGGTTACAAAAGAGTCAGACATGACTTTCTTTTAGAGAGGCCACTGGAGCCTCCTCTACCTCAGTTTCCTCCCTCCCCTCAAGCCCCCCCTCTCAACTCTGCAGCTTCTGACGAGCTGGCTACAGCCTTGATGGAAGCTACAGCCTCTCCATCACGTTAGAGAATTCACTAGAAGCTCACAGAACTCAGGGAAGTCCTGGCCCTAAAATCACAGAGTTATTCTGTTGCAAAGACTGCAGGTTGGAAATACCAGCCAAACACAAGATGCTGAAGACGCAACCTCCTGCCTCAGAGGTCAGGCTGGCCCAAAGTTTCAACCCTCTAATCACGTGCTTTTTTATATCTTCTGAATCTGCCTCCTTGGACTAACTTCTAGAACATTAGAGACCGAGTCCACCTTCGGTGCTCATGACAATCCTAGCCACCTGAAGGCATTTTCAGGTTAGTCAAGTCCAATATTCTCCCGTGTCCCTAAAATAAAATATTTTCCAAGCTGCCCATTAGCTAGCTGCATTTCTCTAGATGTTTTCTCATCTAGAACATGCTTATTCATCCATGTAGCCCTGAGTGTGGCATGACATTGCCAATGCCTGGTGGGACCCTTGCCAGATTTTGGCTGGATGTGCATGTTTTGAGCATAGTCCTCAGTCCCTTAGCTAGTAGGCCACCTCTCAACAGGGCTGGTGGATGCTGAGCCACTTGTCAGGTGACTTAGCACCTGAAGGAGCCGGAGCTGGAGGATACCTAAGGAGGGGGTAGAGCCTTGTTCAGGGAAAGAAAGACAGAAGAGGGGGTGTCAGTGGTCCCAATAGGCAAGTGGTCAAGAGCACAAAAGCTGGCTTATGGCAGATGTGTACATCAAGTCTAGGGGGTGGGGAACCCACTGTGGGCATTTGGTACACAGGCTGAGAGTCTGTGGGAGAGAACCCAGACAATATTAATTTAGAATCCAGAAATGGTTCTGGAAACTGTGCAGGGGGCTTGCTGGACCAATGGTTCCCACTGTTCTTTCTGCTGTGAAAGCTGTTGCTTTGGTGTGTGGCTGAGCCCAGGGCGGAAGGAGCGAAGGCTGGAGTGGGAAGGAGGCACAGGGGTGGACAGGGGTCAGAATGCCTGGTGGCAGGACTGGTGGGACCCTGGCTTCTGTCGTCTTTTCTGGCACCAAGCTCTTTAATTTATTTATGTTTACTTATGCCCCACGTGTTTCTGTAAATATCTGACATGCCGTCATACAGAGTGCAAAATACAGGTGACTGGCTAGAGCCACCAGAGGAGGAGGCATGTAGGGGAGGTGGGTGGGGTGGAGCGAGGATGCTGTGATGAGCTCCATGCGCAGCTGCGCCTCAGCTCTGCACCTCTGAGATGACCAGTCAGAACAGGAAAAGGGGTTGGTCTTTATTGTTGACAGTAAGATGAGACGCCTGACGCTCTGGAATTCTTCTGGATACAACACTGATGGAGTTTGCTGGGGTGGGGAGCACACATGGATGTCTCAAAAGCTTTCACGATGAAATCCTTTTTTTAAAAAAAAATTTATTTTTAATTGGAGGATAATTACTTTACAATATTATGATGGTTTCTGCCATACATCCTCATGAGTCAGCCCTAGGTATACACGAACCTATTGATGCTTTTGAACTGTGGTGTTGGAGAAGACTCTTGAGAGTCCCTTGGACTGCAAGGAGATCCAACCAGTCCATCCTAAAGAAAATCAGTTCTGAATATTCATTGGAAGGGCTGATGCTTAAGCTGAAGCTCCAATACTTTGGCCACCTGATGCAAAGAACTGACTCATTTGAAAAGACCCTGCTGCTGGGAATGATTGAAGGCAGGAGAAGAAGGGGATGACAGAGAATGAGATGGTTGGATGGCATCACTGACTCAATGGACATGAGTTTGAGCAAGCTCTGGGAGTTGGTGAAGGACAGGGAAGCCTGGTGTGCTGCAGTCCATGGGGTCACAGAGTCAGACACGACTGAGACTGAGCGACTGAACTGAATTGAACTAATACATGGACCTAAAGCCTATCACAGAGAGTGAAATCAGAAAGAGAAAGACAAATATTGCATATTAACATATATATGGAGTCTAGAAAGATGGTACAGATGATGAAGTCCTTTTAATCGGTTAAGTTGATGGCAAGTTCTCCGTATTAGCTGCTGTGGTTATAGTAGTTAAAAGCCTCAAAAAGCTAACAAAGCAAAAAACAAAGCAATCTCCAAAGCAAAGCTGGACCAATGGAGTGTTTCAGTTTTCTGTCTAGACTTGGCTTGATTTAGAGGAGAATTTTTGAATATTTCACTGGTTTCCATGAAGGAGTCCCCCGGGTGTATTGTGTTTTGTCTTGCTGAGCCTGGCTCCCCACAGTACGCCATGGGTAGCACGTTGCCTAGGCCACAGTGATGGACAGTCGGTCGCTGTGACATGTGAGCATTGAGGCTGTTGTGTGGTGCGCGTGCACGCAGTACCTGTGGCTCATTTCTGGGAGCCGTGGCTGCAGCAGTTCCAATGCACACTGGTTGAGCGGCTGCATGGGACTCGCCATTCTCGAGGCAGAGGGTCTGGCCCTTGCCAGGTGGGCAGGCAGCACTGGGCTGTCCCCGGACGGCAGGCAGGGCTCTCTTACTCATTTTCAACTTGTCTTTTGTAGGAATCACGCTCTACAGCCACCCGTATGGAGGGGCCTTGCTGAATGAGGACAAGATGTGAGTTGAAGGAACAGAGGGTGGGCTGGCTAAGGAAGAACATCTCGGGGTTGGTAGGGGTGCTTCTCACCCCTCTTCTCATCCGTGAGTGATGCTGGCAGATGCGCTGAGTGGAACGAGACTTGGGCATTGCTGTGCAAAGTGTGTGGACGGGGATGACTGAAGGAGGAAGTGCGTCAGCTGAGTCTAAAATGGATGCGTGTGTTGTACAGCTTAGTTCCAGGTAGAAGTTGTTCTAAGGGGATAATTCACCAAAGCCCATGGGACCCAACATCTTTTCCAAGTGAAGATTTTAAGCACAGTGTTTACTGAGGTCACCATAGCGACGCCTCTTGACAGCACCTGCAAGTCTGTCCTCGCTGTCCACATGGAGATGGTGCTGTGAGGCCCTTTATGTACAGACCTAAGGATCTCCTCCTCCCCATCTCCCTTTCTGCCATGCAGTGAGCAAACTTTTAGTTAAAAATTGACAATAAGAAAAAGTATTATTTATGTACTTCCTGTGACCTACCAGATGGGGTGGAAGGACATCGATCTGCCTGATGGGCGACCGCCCCTCACATCCTGAACATGGCAGGTGGTCCTCATGTTTACATGTGGACTCTTGGGGTCCTTTCTTTACCTGACGCCTGCCCAGGATTCTAGGTGTGGGCCTGTCAACTTCGGTTATACTGTAAGACGGGATGGATGGTTTGAGCTGAGCCATTTCATCCATGTATCACTGGAGGCAGCTGGGCTCCAGCCATCCCTGAGGAGGAGGCAGTGATGGACCAAAGGTGTGAGTGATGCTCCAGTTAAAAATGGCCCAGAAAGCACAGTGTGTGTCATCGCTGAGCACCGTAATCTATGCAGAGCTTTGGTGCTTTGAGAGCTTAGATTCTGAGGTGGGGCTGATCGCCTCCCTGCCCCCATGGGAGCTCCTGTCCAGCGAGGTGGCCCCAAGTGGGCAGAGAGCACGGCTCAGCATGCAGGCCAGGCGGCAGGGGCCATCCGTTTTACCTGAGCGCAGACTCAGTGTCATGTCAAGGCTCTGGGTGGGCAGATGGGCACCTGCGGGTAACCTTCACTCTCCTCTATGTCCTCTGGATGCTGGGAGCTGTAACCCAGGCCTTGAAAGGTCATCAAGGAGATTTAGTAAGAGAATCCACACCCTTAGCCAATATGCCAGCTGGTCCTAAGTTCTGTTTTTTTTTTCCCTTTGAGGAGATATATATACATATGTATTCACAGTGTTGGCAGAGCTCACTGGCTGTTTGAAAAGTAAATGAATAAATCTTTATTTTTACCTCACTTTCTTACAGTAAAATAAAATCCGTATGAAACAAACACTGAAAAGTAAACCTTTATGATAATGAAAGAAAATGTCTGAATATGTTTGTAATTTTCATGAACTAAAATTTTCTAAGCCCAATGCAAAGCCCATAAAGTTAAAGAATATATTATATAAGTTATATAAATATATATTCAAAAATGGAAAGTAAGTCTGTTGAAAAATAAACTTTAAAAAGTGAAGAGAGAAACAAAAATATTTACAACACATCTGACAACAGCTAGTTCTCTTGAGATTGTGAGACCGTCTTGTAAGTCAGTAGAGAAAGGATGCAAGATCTTTTTTTTTTCACTTTTTAAAGAAAGTAAGTGAAAGATTCTTTAAATTCTGTCATGCTTTACAGTTTTCAGAAGTTTCACAAATATGATTTCATATCGTCCCATAATAATTTTTCCCCACCCCTCTCCTCCCTTCAGGCTGCCCTGGTGGCTCAGGTGGTAAAGAATCTGCCTGCACTGCAGGAGATGTGGGTTCTATCCCTGGGTTGGGAGGATCCGCTGGAGAAGGGAGTGGCATCCCACTCCAGTATTCTTGCCTGGAGAATCCCACGGACAGAGGAGCCTGGCAGGCTTCAGTCCACAGGGTTGCAAAAAGTCAGTCCTACCCCATCCCTGTAACCATTTAACTGATAACTAACAGTTCAGTGACTGTAGGAGCAGGAGAAGCCCCAGGTCCCTGTCAGCCTCTGATGCCTGTTCTGCTTCTGCCTGCAGCCTGGAAAGCATCCGCCAGTGTGGTGTCGCCCTGTGCATCGTGCTTGGCTTCTCCATCCTCTCTGCGTCCATCGGCAGCTCTGTGGTGTGGGACAGGGTGACTGGGGCCAAGAGGCTGCAGCACATGAGCGGCCTGGGCTACAGGACCTACTGGCTCACAAACTTCCTGTTTGACATGGTAGGACTCTGGCGCTGTCCCTCTGTGTCCCTGCACCCCTGGGAGGTGTGTGTGTGTGTGTGGTATGTGCATTTGTGTGCATGTGTGTGGCTGCCCCTTGCTGGCCATTTCCTGGGAGCACATTTCACGTTAAGCTTCCTCTCTGCACTTTCCAGTGGTGTTGCTCCCGAGGAGGGGAAGATGGACTTCAGCTGGGATCTGTGCAGCTGTGGGGACAAAAGATGTAATTCCCATCCAGGAGAAATGCAACAGAACTGTATAAGAGATGAACTAGCAGAAAGACAATTAAAACCTAGCATAGCAATCAGCACAAGCAATGGAAATGTAAGGTGTTGTGAAAACCTCAAAGAGAAGGAAATTCACCCCAATCGAAGTAGCCAGGGATGCCTTACTGAAGGATGCAGTATGTGCATAGAGAGTGAAAGAAGCAAGAGTAAGAAGAGAAAACAATTCAAAACAGGCTGACTCAGAAGAGCAGGACAGACTAAAGGATATTGAAAGCTGAATTTTAGGAGAAATGACCATTAATTAAAATATCAGCAGGGTAGGTGAGCACAGCAAAGTCCTGCACGGGGTGTGCATTTCCTAACACAGTGGTGAGTTCTGAGATCATATTCTAACATGGATGAGGAGTGGGTGAGCTCATCCATCCCTGTTGTTTAAATAGCACCCTCCTTGGATGCCCACTTGGGGCCAGGCCACGTCCTGAAGGCTGACCCTGTGGGACCACGACACAGAAACACAGAACCAGGAGTGATTGCTCCGAGGTCGTGTGTGTGTCCAGAGGGCGCAGAGCGGGTAGGGCAGTGCCAGTTGCCCAGTCCTGGTTCAGGGACCTCCCTGGCTGCCCATCGCTGTGCCTGCTGTTGAACGATGCAGAGTGACCACTGCTTCCGAGGAGGAGAAGGTGCAGGACGTGCCCGGAGAGCATAGGAGCAGGCAGCAAAGACCCAGAGCCTCCCCCTTTCTGAAGTCATGAGTCGATTGTCCTCCTCTCCCTCCCACTAACCGTGGCTCCTCTTTACTCTGTGGGCATAAGTCAGGGAGCACTGCTTTCTTCTCCATTTCCCACCTCCATCCAGTCATGCCCTACCTATTCAGTCATTCATTTAATGGAGGTTTTTGAGGATTTGCTCTGGGCCAAGGTGTGTCTGAGGTGTTGTGGACAAACCATGAACAGAGCAGAGAGGGTCTCTGCCTGTAAGGAACTTGTGTTCTTTTGGGTGCAAGCAGAAAGCAAGTAGATAAATACAAATAAAAACACAAGATGCAATCGTCTTGTTACTAGGTTTATCAGAAGCGTGAGAGAGGGCCACTGGATGGAGGGTGACTTGAGATCAGTGCTGGGGTCTGACACTTCGGGAGGGGCACTGCTGCCAGGGGCTTGGCCCATGGTTTGTCAGTCCTCAGGGGCCACTCCCTGCAGGATGGGTTTCTATCCTTGGTTCTTAGTGTGGGAAGAAGCCATGTGTCCTGGGAGGGGCTAGGTTCCTGCCCTTTCCCATGGAAGGTGGGTGTGGGCGGTGTAGACATTAGATGTTTATCTCATGGCCCCTCTAGAGGCTGGAATCCCAGATCCTGGTGTGGGCATGGCTGGTGACACTCCCAAGGCCTCCCTCCAGGGCTGGTGGACAGCTGTCTCCTCCCCATGTCCTCACTCTGTGAGTCTGTGTCCTCATCTCCTCTCTCTGTAAGGACACCAGGCCGGTGGAGTCAGAGTCCATCCTCACGACCTCATTTTACATGAATCTTGAAGGGGACATGTTTCAGTCCCAAACTGTGACTCTCCAGGCCTGAGTCCACTGCTGCAACCATGTGCTGGGCCAGACAGGACACAGGCTAAGTGGGAGGCAAACCGAGAGCTTGTGGTCAGGCGTGCGTGCTTGGTTGCTCAGTCATGCCTGACTCTTTGAGACCGACTGCGTGGACTGTAGCCCTCTAGGCTCCGCTGTCCATGAGGATGCTCCAGGCAAGAATACTGGAGTGAGTTGCCATGTCCTCCTCCAGGAGATCTTCCCAACCCAGAAGTCTAACCCAGGTCTCCTGCATTGCAGGCAGATTCTTTCCTGTCTAAGCCACCAGGGAAGCCCAAGAATACTGAAGTGCTTTGCAATGCCCTCCTCCAGGGGGTCTTCCCGACCCAGGGATCAAACCCACATCTCTTATGTCTCCTGTATTGGCATGCAGGGGTCAGGAGATGGTGATAAACAAACCCTTGTGGTAACAGGTCCTCTTCTCTTTTTTTCTCAGCTCTTTTACTTGGTCTCCGTCTGCCTGTGTGTCTCTGTGATCGTCGCCTTCCGGCTAACTGCCTTCACTTTCCGGGAGAACCTGGCAGCCACGGCCCTGCTGCTGGTACTTTTCGGGTATGTGATGAGACGCGTGGCTGTGGAATTACGGCTTGTTTTCTGAAGGAGAAGCCCCCCAGGGGCAGCTTTGAACCTGCTGTTGGCTTCATGGTTTTCTCTCTTTCCAGCAAATTGTGCTGCTGCTTCCAGGGGCACGGAGCTGACCAGCCTGAGCAGGACACCTGATGCCTGCTCACGGTGGGCGGGCAGTGATGGAGCCGGCTTGGCCCCATCTGTCTCAGAGCCTGTTATTCTGTCTCTGATGTTCCTCTGGGGCTCAAACACACTCAGCTCCGAAACTGGCCTCCTAGAACTCATGAAGCTCTACGACTGCCGTATTTCTCCCTCTCCTGGTCTTAGTAGTTTGGAAATGTTTTGTCTAACTTCTGTCACGTTTTTTTTGTTCTCACAGGGTCAAAGTAGCAAAAGCAGAAAAGTCATTTTACAAATTTCTCCTTTGTACACACTGATCAGGATCCTTGCTAGCAGTCCCCAGAGTGTACCTGCCGGGTTGCAAGAATGCATAAGATCATCACTTGACTCTAGATGTAGGTTAGGTATGTGAGAGATGCTTGATAATAGTAGGGAAAAAAATAGCTTATGACTCGCTGGTAAAGAACCCACCTGCCAATGCAGCAGACATGAGTTCAATTCCTGGATCAGGAAGATCCCCTGGAATAGGAAATGGCAACCTACTTCAGTATTCTTCCCTGGAAAATTCCATGGACAGAGGAGCCTGGAGGGCTACACTCCATGGAGTCGTAAAGAGTCAGACATGATTGAGCGCACACACATGCACACACATACACTATTATACGTATATATATATATATATATATATATTTATATATATATATATTTTAAACAGAGCATTCTGCTTTTATCTAAGCCAAAGTTTATAAAATGGTTTTTACATAGATGACAGTTGTATCAGCAATTCAGACTTTTCAAAGCATCTAATTAGGGAACAATTATATCCTTACTGGAAAAAATAGATGTATGGATGGATAGATGAATAGATGAGGGACACACAAAGAGACAGAGAAACCTTAAGCTAAGAATTCTCTCCACGTTCATGACAGCAGCACTTTTCAAAGGATTTCAGGAGACTCACGGGTCTCTCAGGTTGAGGCCCATCCATGGGCCCAGAGGGTGACATGTCAAGTGGAGGGTCTCAGGTGAGGGGGACCCAGAGGACCTGGAAAGGTGACTCAGGTAGGTTCTGAGGAAGAATCACAAAGTGGGGACCACCAGGCTCTCAGGGTGACATCCCAGGGCTGGTTCAGTTTTTAGACAGGGGTTCTTCCTCCACTGGAGCCCAGGAATGTGCATGACCCTGACACAGTGACTCCCCTGCAAGAGGAGGGATCCCTGGGTCCCCAAATGCTACCACATCCCCTGAGCGCCCCCATAGACAAGCATGTTGGCTCACCCCTCCTGTCCACACAAGGAGCCCCAGAACCATCTCAAAAAGGCTGATCCCAGAATAAGCTGAGACCTAAGAACACAGTCAGGCATTAAAAGAGGCTGTTTGGAATCTGGAAAAACTAGGGATTGTGTAAGTGATCAGAGTCTCATAAGATATAATAGAAAAACATGCCCAGTTACAGTTTTCCTTTTTCTTTTCTTTCTCTCTGTGGAGGAAAAATCTATATTTAAGCTGGAAAGAAAGAATAAGCATCAAAAAGGAAAAAAAAAAGTAAATCTAAAAATCTCAGAGAGAAAAGAGAATCTAACTTATATAAAAACATGAAACCTTCCATTATTTAGTGCACATTGAACACTAAAAGGGCTTCCTTCATAGCTCAGTCGGTAAATAATCTGCCTGCAATGCAGGAGACCCGATTCCTGGGTTGGGAAGATCCCCTGGAGAAGGAAATGGCAACCCATTCCAATATTCTTGCCTGGAGAATCTACACATGGACATCACCAGATGGTCAACACTGAAATCAGATTGATTGTATTCTTTGCAGCCAAAGTTGGAGAAGCTCTATACAGTCAGCAAAAACAAGACCGGGAGTGAACTGTGGCTCAGATTATGAACTCTTTATTGCCAAATTCAGACTTAAATTTAATAAAGTAGGGAAAACCACTAGACCATTCAGGTATGACCTAAATCAAATCCCTTATGATTATACAGTGGAAGTGACAAATAGATTTAAGGGACTAGATCTGATAGAGTGCCTGATGAACTATGGACAGAGGTTCGTGACATTGTACAGGAGACAGGGATCAAGACCATCCCCATGGAAAAGAAATGCAAAAAAGCAAAATGACTGTCTGAGGAGGGCTTGCAAATAGCTGGGAAAAGAAGAGAAGTGAAAAGCAAAGAAGAAAAGGAAAGATATTCCCATCTGAATGCAGAGTTCCAAAGAATAGCAAAGAGAGATAAGAAAGCCTTCCTCAGCAATCAATGCAAAGAAATAGAGGAAAACAACAGATTGGGAAAGACTAGAGATCTCTTCAAGAAAATTAGAGATACCAAGGGAACATTTCATGCAAAGATGGGCTCGATAAAGGACAGAAATGGTACGGACCTAACAGAAGCAGAAGATATTAAGAAGAGGTGGCAAGAATACACAGAAGAACTGTACAAAAAAGATCTTCATGACCCAGACAATCACGATGGTGTGATCCCTCACCTAGAGCCAGACATCCTGGAATGTGAAGTAAGTGGGCCTTAGAAAGCATCAGTACGAACAAAGCTAGTGGAGGTGATGGAATTCCAATTGAACTATTTCAAATCCTGAAAGATGATGCTGTGGAAGTGCTGCACTCAATATGCCAGAAAATCTGGAAAACTCAGCAGTGGCCACAGGACTGGAAAAGGTCAGTTTTCATTCCAATCCCAAAGAAAGGCAATGCCAAAGAATGCTCAAACTACCACACAATTGCACTCATCTCACATGCTAGTAAGGTAATGCTCAAAATTCTCCAAGCCAGCCTTCAGCAATATGTGAACCGTGAACTTCCAGATGTTCAAGCTGGCTTTAGAAAAGGCAGAGGAACCAGAGATCAAATTGCCAATATCTGCTGGATCATCGAAAAAGCAAGAGAGTTCTAGAAAAACATCTATTTCTGCTTTATTGACTGTGCCAAATCCTTTGACTGTGTGGATCACAATAAACTGTGGAAAATTCTGAAAGAGATGGGAATACCAGACCATCTGACCTGCCTCTTGGGAAACCTGTATGCAGGTCAGGAAGCAACAGTTAGAACTGGACATGGAATAACAGACTGGTTCCAAAAAGGAAAAGGAGTCCGTCAAGGCTGTATATTTCCCCCTGCTTATTTAACCTATATGCAGAGTACATCATGAGAAACCCTGGGCTGGAAGAAACAGAAGCTGGAATCAAGATTGCCGGGAGAAATATCAATAACCTCAGATATGCAGATGACACCACCCTTATGGCAGAAAGCGAAGAAGAACTAAAGAGCCTCATGATAAAAGTGAAAGAGGAGAGTGAAAAAGTTGGCTTAAAGGTCAACATTCAGAAAACTAAGATCATGGCATCTGGTCCCATCACTTCATGGGAAATAGATGGGGAAACAGTGGAAACAGTGTCAGACTTAATTTTTGGGGGGCTCCAAAATCACTGCTGATGGTGATTGCAGCCATGAAATTAAAAGATGCTTACTCCTTGGAAGGTGAAAAGCAGAGACATTACTCTGCCAACAAAGATCCATCTAGTCAAGTCTATGGTTTTTCCAGTGGTCATGTATGGATGTGAGAGTTGGATGGTGAAGAAAGCTGACTGCTGAAGAATTGATGCTTTTGAACTGTGGTGTTGGAGAAGACTCTTGAGAGTCCCTTGGACTGCAAGGAGATCCAACCATTCCATCCTAAAGGAGATCAATCCTGGGTGTTCATTGGAAGGACTGATGTTGAAGCTAAAACTACAATACTTTGGCTACCTCTTGCGAAGAGTTGAGTCGTTGGAAAAGACCCTGATGCTGGGAAGGGTTGGGGGCAGGAGGAGAAGGGGACAACAGAGGATGAGATGGCTGGATGGCATCACCGACTCGATGGACATGGGTTTGGGTAGACTCTGGGAGTTGGTGATGGACAGGGAGGCCTGGCGTGCTGCAATTCATGGGGTCGCAAAGAGTCGGACACGACTGAGCGACTGAACTGAATGAACTGAACTAACACTAAAAAAGATGAGAGCACAGAATCCTGTTCGATGTCTTGGAAAATTCCTTCAGTGTGGGGGAAGGGGCCAGTTTCAAAGGGAGGAAAACTTCATAAATGGCAGAACAATGGTTAGCAGCCTCCGACCTCAAATGTTAAAATATTAAAATGACGTTATAGTTTAATCAAAAATGGAGGTTGTTAGAAGCTACCATAGGTTTCATTAAAAATAGATTATTCCCTTTGTGTGTGTGCTCAGTCGTGTCTGACTCTTTGCAACCCCACAGGCTGTAGCCCAGCAGGCTCCTCCGTCCATGGGATTCTCCAGGGAAGAGTACTGGAGTGGGTTGCTATGCCCTCCTACAGGGGATCTTCTGACCCAGGGATTGAACCCACGTTTCCTGCATCTCCTGCATTGGCAAGCAGATTCTTTACTACTGAGCCACTCAGAGGAAGCCTGCTGAGTGGCACACAGGCTCTTAATTCCCTGACGAGGGATGGGACCCATGCACCCTGAGTGGAATCACAGAGTTCTAACCACTGGACGGCCAGGAAGTCCCTGAATCAGTAGTTTTAAGTTGTTGGGGAAGGAGTGTTGGCTCATTCTTGAAAGGAATTTCATAGCAACTACAGCTGCCTCCCACAGCTGGCTCACAGATTGCTGCTGCTCCTTGTGTTTCAGTTACAAACCTGCTCTGACTGCTGCTGTCTCATGTGCTCATCCAGACAGCCGCATAGCCACCGGGTAGGACTTGCTTTATGTCCCGGGGGACAGAGAAAGATAGAGAGTGGCCATGGGGGGCTGAACGTGAGGCAGGGAGCTGGCTGCTCTCTGTATTTCAGATAGAGACCATGGAGTCATGACCTCTTTGGTAATTAATTTAGTTTATTTTAAAATTAATTTTTATTCGTGTATAGTTGATTTATAATGTTGTGTTAGCTTTAGATGTACAGCACAGTGAATAAGTTATGCATATGAAGCTCCAACATTTTGGCCACCTGATGTGAAGAGACAACTCATTGGAAAAGACACTGATGCTGGGAAAGATTGAAGGCAGGAGTAGAAGGGGCTGACAGAGGATGAGATGGTTGGATGGCATCACTGACTCAATGGACATGAGTTTGAGCAACTTCTGGGAGATAGTGCAGAACAGGGAAGCCTGGCATGCTGCAGTCCATGGGGCTGAAAAGAGTCAGACACGACTTAGCAACTGAACAACAACAAATGTGTGTGTGTGTGTATATATATATATTTCCACTCTTTTTAATATTCTTTTCCCATATAGATGATTACAGAGCATCGAGTTGAGTTCCTTGTGCTATACAGTATGTCCTTATTAGTTATCTATTTTATACGTAGTAGTAGTAGTAGTGTCTATGGGGTCGCACAAAGTCGGACACAACTGATGCGACTTAGCAGCAGCAGCAGTGTGAATTTAGTTCAGTGATCATTAATCATTGAACTATTTGATGCAACAGCTAATTAAGAGCAGTTGCATTAAAGCACTCACCTCCCCCTTGTGTGCCCCAATATCATTTTCTTCATGCCTGAATTATGAGGCAGACTGTTGACAGAAGTTTCTAACACTGTATGACTTTATGTTTAATATTAAACACATATAATATTAATATTTTCTGAAATACAAGGATGTATTTTTGATCCAGGGGCAAATACCATAGGTTTCATGTGGATAAGGAATTACACTCAAATCAAAAACTATTTCAAGGGCCTACTGAGCCAGGGAATGGGATTTCAGAGTTAAATGGTAGTTCTATTTTTAGTTTTTAAAGGAACTTCCATACTATTCTCCATAGTGGCTGTACCACTTTAGAATGGAATATTACTCAGCCGTTAAAAAAAAAATGAAATAATGCTAGAAGTGCAGCAACATGGATGGACATAGAGATTGTTCTGAATGGAGTAAGTCAGAGGAGGGATATCATATGACATTCCTTATATGCAGAATCTAAAAAGAAATGATACGAATGAACTCACAAAGCAGGAACAAACTCACAGACTTAGAGAACAAGCTCATGGTTGCCAAGGGGAAGGATAGAGGGAAGGGATAGTTAGGGAGTTTGGGATTGGCATGTACACACTGCTTGGCTTACTAGGTGGTGCTAGTCATAAATAACCTGCCTGCCAAAGCAGAAGACTCAAGAGATTTGGGTTCGATCCCTGGGTCAGGAAGATCCCCTGGAGGAGGATCCAGTATTCTTGCAGCCACTCCAGTATTCTTGCCTGAAGAATCCCATGGACAAAGGTTCCTGGTGGGCTACAGTCCATGGGGTCGTAGCTGGACACGACTGAAACGACTGAGCACGCACATACACACTGATATATTTAAAGTTGATAACCAACAAGGACCTACTGTATAGCATAGGGAACTCTGCTCAGTGCTATGTAGCAGCCTGGATGGGAGGGGAGCCTGGGGGAGAATGGATTCGTGTATATGTGTGACTGAGTCCCTTTGCTCCACCTGAAACTATCATGACATTATTGATCAGCTCTGCTGCAATATAAAATAAAAAGTTAAAAAATATTAATAAACACTTTTTTAAAAAGTCAGTGACTTCTCTGCTGGCGTCCTTGTTGAGGTACGAGCTTCCTTTGCTTGGTGGGGTAGGTGGGGCGGGGAGGTCACAGGAGGAAGCTGAGGGGAGTCACTTGTGAATAAACCCTGGCTCTGTGCTCTGGAGAAGGAAACATGAAGCAGTGTTTTCCTTTGAGGAACATTGTGGGTGTTTTCTTACAGTGTGAGGCCATCTGAAACCTGTGGGGGCCACTTCTAGAATTCACTGTTCACTGCCCAGCTTCAGGGTCACACAGAAATGAGTACCACTTCCAGCTCCTCCTCCTTTCCAGCTGTGGGTCCTCAGTCAGGTGTCTGAGCCGTGTCAGTGCCATGGTGAGATGGGGCCATGGCTCCCACCTATAGGGCTGTAGGAATGGGGAGGTCAGAGCACACACTGGAGGCATAAGGTATGGAGCCCATGAGGGTGCCTCAGAGAGGGAGCTTTCCATTTTCATCTGAGAGCCTCCTTTTGTATACAGTTTTCCACTTGTGATAGCTTTAATTCTCACTCTGACAAACAGGTGCCATGCCTCTTTGCTGAGAAGCTGTGAGCAAGGGCCGAGGCCAAGCTTGCCCCGTGGGGATGGGGGGAGTGGGCCTTTCTTTGGCTCATGGAGCTGCACGCCCAGGCCTGGGTTTGACCCGACCCAGGCTCTGCTCACTGTATTACGGAAAACGTGCTTCGTCTTTAGAAAATACTGCCAGCTTTATTAAGTCAAGTGTGCTTCTGTTCACTGAGGGAGGAAGACTAACCAGCCAATAGCATCTCGTCTGTGATTCGGTATCTAGAGAAAGAAAAGTTCCAAGACAGGAGCATGACTTTTCACTTTGCTTTTCAGGTATGCCACTCTTCCCTGGATGTATCTCATCTCGAGAATCTTCTCCAGCCCGGACGTCGCTTTCATCTCCTACATCTCCTTGAACTTCATCTTCGGCCTCTGCACCATGCTGATGACGGTCATGCCCCGGCTGCTGGCTATCGTCTCCAAGGCTCAGGTCCGTGACCCTCTGCACAGCCTCCCAGGGGCGAGGGGAGGGAGAGAGGGTCGACTCACACCGAGACCGTTCCTTTACAACTGGGCTTCACTGCCGATGTGCTGGTGTCCACTGTCTTTACCACCAGAGAGAAACAGGGACTCTACTTAGCAGAAACATCTGTGCCTTGATATGTAGCAGACCCAGGCTGGCAGCCACGGGGAGAAGATGAGTTGTTTGTGCTCCTGCTTCACGGGTGAAGACTGAGCAGTGTGTTCGCGGCCGCATCCCTGTTTGCAGATAATGACTGACTGATGGTTGTAAGAGTGGCTGTTTGTGTGAAATGTGCCCTGTGTGGGCATCACAGGAATAGGGCTCAGACATTCCTGTCTTTGGGCTCGGATGCTCCAGCATGGGACTGGCCACAGCGCAGACGGTACTGTCAGGCCACAGTGGGTTTGAATTTTCCGGGTGATTCTGCCCTCTTCCCTCGGAGCCCCGGGACAGATTTAGATTTGCTGTTCTCAGAGTTTTGGAGCAGAAGGCTTCCCCAAGACTGGACTCCTGGCCCAGAAACATTTATCCTGGAGAGGAGGTGCCTCTCTCCGGGAACCCCTTCCATCAGGCTGTCTGCATCAGGAGGGCCACTTCGGGGCTGTGATTCCAGCAGGCATCGGGGTCCAACGGAACCCAGCAGTGCTGACCACCCCCCCATACCCGCCGACTCTTGTCGGGCCAGGCTCCTCCCTGTGAGGCCTGCTGGGGTCTTGTCCATGGTAACTCATCTTCCATCTTTCTCAGCCTCCCCTGGGCTGCCTGTGGGGATGGACTTCAGAGTTTGCAGCCTCCTCTGCCCCATCTTTCTACACTTTCCCTTCTTGCTCTGGCCACACCGTTCTCTCCCGATACCCCACTATCTGTGTGGGCCCCGTTCCTCACTAGTCCTGGTGTTGGATCAACTCAGAGGCTGAGAAAACAGCCCTAGAAAGGCCCAGTCCCGAGGACAGGCTGCTGGTCAGTGTCCAGCAAGCTGGAGACTAAGCTCCCTTCCTGTGCCTGGACACACCGGGACATGATTGATTCTCATGGCTTGTGTTCTTTTCCTCAAGTTTGTACAGAAGCAGCGAGCTCTGTAAACATGCATTTTGGATCCAATGGAAGAAACAATTTATTCTGGTGATTGTTCTAGATCTGTTATTGACACTAATCTGTATTAGTGTGTCTAGACTTTAAATAGCAAACTAGCAGAATGATTCATTGACTTTCACTTGAGAGAGTGGTGAAGTTAATGGAGGCAGAACAGAGCTTCCTTGTCCCCATCAGAGCTCAGATATACCATGGATCTCAGTCATGAACTAAATGGGAAGAAAGGCAGATTCAAGGTAGACAGTCCTTGCCCTGGGGACGGGTCACAGACAGAAGAGGAGGAGGAGGGGGCTTCTAGACTCGCAGAGAAAACCAACCCAGAGTCTTGAGATCCTGACACTGAGGTCAGTGGGATGCTTTGTTCCCTCCTGTTATAAACAGCTTTGTTCACTTGGAGAGAAATCTGCAGGCAGTAAGTTGTTCACAAAAAAATGAGTCAAGCTCAATTGTTAACAGATAATAAAAGGCATTTCCTTGCTGTTGCTGAGGTCTTTTTTTTCCTTTGCTCTTTATTTTGATATGCTCTGCTTGAAAAGATCAACGTCATAAATGGGTGATATTCAGATATTCCAATGTAAGTTCAAGAGGTAACATATTCCTGTGAAATCATGACATAAGATGAGAAAGAGGACTAGATTTTCAGACCAGTGCCAAAGACCAGTATAGCTGGTATTAACCACTATGTAGACAAACAATACTGTTAATAGGAGCATTTTACTTTTGACCAAGTCAGTTTATAAGCAGATATGCACAGAAAAGGCATTTGGGGCTCTAATTCAGGCTGTGGAGCATCTGTCTCTTCCACTGCGGAGGTTCTCTTTTGAGGGATGGGGGATTCAGGTAGGTGAAAAAAAATCATAGGTTTTTTTTTTTTTAATGTTTATTTATTTGGCTGCATTGGGTCTTAGTTGCAGGATGTGGGATCTTGGTTGTGTTGTGTGAATCTTTCATTGTGTGCATGGGCTCTCTAGTTGTGGTGTGCCCACTCAGTAGTTTTGGCTTTTGGAAAAAACTCATAGTTTCAGTAATTTATTTCTCTACTTGATCAGTCTCCACATATTGTGTATCAGACACTTATAAATTGCTGTTCTGTGAATTTGTGTGGCTACACTCAACATGTGTGGGTTATTTACCAACTTGGTGTTATGAGTTGCAAATAGCTTTGTTCACGTGGGAGTAGATACCAGTGTGTGAATTTCTTACAGTCAGATCTGAGTCCTCACCATTAGTTAATTATTCCCTGAACTGTCAGATCCTGAGTTAAAAGCTATAATAGTCTCCTGTTTCCATCTTGTTAAAACAGAACCCTTTGAAGTCATATATTATTTGATCCAGGGACATAGTTTTATGAAAAGTGGGATAATAAGCCCCTTAGGACTGGTAGAAATCTGTAAATAGTGGTAGTTGGTCAAGACTGGGACCAAAGAATCATTAAATGAGCCTTTCATGTTTTTCTAGTGTCTGCATGCAAAAGACAGTAAACTGTGATGTAACAATACGTGCCCCCAAAGTCTTTTTTTGCTTAATTACTTTTATTTTTTAACTTATTCTTTTATTGAAGTATAGTTGAATTGCAATGTTGTGTTAATTACTACTGTATAGCAGTACAGTGACTCAGTCATATGCGTATGTACATTCTTTTCCATTATGGTTGATCACAGGATACTGAATGTAGTTCCCTGCACCACACAGTAGGAGCTGGTTGTTCATTCATTCTTTATATAGTAATAGCTTGCATCTGCTAATCCTAAACTCCCTCTCCATCCCTCCCCGTCCCTCTCCCCTTGGCAACTACAGATCTGTCCTCCGTGTCTGTGAGTCTGTTTCTGTTTCATAGATAAGCTGATTTGTGTCATAGTGTAGATTCCACGTGTCAGTAATACCATATCACATTTGTCTTTCGCTTTCTGACTTACTTCACTTAGTGTGATAACATCTAGTTGCATCCGTGTTGCTACAAATGGCATTGTTTCATTCCTTTTTATGACTGAGTAATGGTCCACTGTATATATGCACCACATCTTCTTTATCTGTTCATCTGTTGGTGGACATTTAGGTGCTTCCATGTCTTGGCTACTGTAAATAGTGCTGCTGTGAACACAGGGGTGCAGGTATCTCTTCAAATTAGATATTCACTGGATATGTGTCCAGGAGTGGGATTGCTGGATCATATGGTAGCTCTGTTTTTAGCTTTATCAGGAATCTTCGTACTGTTTTCCATAGTGGCTGCACCAATTTACATTCCCACCCCAACAGTGTAGGAGGGCTCCTTTTTCTCCACACCTTCTCCAGAATTTGTAGGCTTCTTGATGATGGTCATTCTGACTGGCGTGAGGTGATATCTCATTGTGGTCTTGTTTGGCATTTCTCTAATACTTAGCAACGATGAGCATATTTTTATGCCTATTGACCATCTGTATGTCTTTTTCAGAGAAATGTCTCTTTAGGTCTTCTGCTCATTTTTTGATTGGCTTGTCTGATTTTTGGTGTTGACCTAAAAGCCTTTTTTTTTTGGATTTTCTGTTGTTCTTGAACCACACTAGTAGAGGCAACTCATTGTTAACAGCTATGAGTTTACATTGTAAGGGAAAACTGGACGGTATTGGCTGTGAGATAGATAATTGACGGTTTTGTATGTCTTCTTTATGAAGAGCTCTTACATTGATTTCTGTTTCTTTCACTGCACAGAATTTACAGAACATCTATGACATCCTCAAGTGGGTCTTCACTATTTTCCCTCAGTTCTGCCTGGGTCAGGGGCTGATAGAACTCTGTTACAATCAGATCAGGTACGACCTCACCCATAACTTCGGCATCGACTCCTATGTGAGCCCATTTGAGATGAACTTCCTGGGCTGGATCTTCGTGCAGTTGGCTGTACAAGGCTCAGTCCTTCTCCTCCTAAGGGTGCTGCTACACGGAGACCTCTGGCTGCAACCCAGGTATGTCCCGCCAGGCTCGTCCTTGGTGGAACTAGTGTCTGAATAAAGAGGGAGCAGCAAGTCCATCCTGGAGGTTGTGGGACAAGAAACGCTCTGAGTAGTGTCACACCCACATCTCATAGTTAGGAGTTTATTGTTTTTGTTTGCTTTGTTTCTGTTTGTTTTTTCCTGTTATTGGTGAGTTACTGACATTAGGAAGGGGAATGTCAGAAGAAAAGGCGTCAGCCTGTGAGATAATCGGCCCAATTATTTAGTCACCTTAATGAATTTTCCTACTTAAAATTGTTCAGTTTTCCGCTTACTCTGATTGTAGCACCTAGGGTGAATTCAGCTGATCCCATAACATACTCTGGACTTCCCTGGTGGCTCAGATGGTAAAGAATCTGCCCACAATGCAGGAAACCCTGATTCAATCCCAGGGTTAGGAAGATCCTCTGGAGAAGGAAATGGCAACCTGCTCCAGTGTTCTTACCTGGGAAATCCCATGGACAGAGGAGCCTGGTGGGCTACAGTCCATGGGGTCTCAAAGACCCCATGGACATGATTTAGTGACTAACACTTTCACTTTCATAACATAATATCATTTTGTGGCAAAATAGCATCAACTCCCAAAAGCAGGTGTGTATAGAAAATCAGTGCTGATAACCACTTGCCCTTTGCCAGATTGTCTTGTTATTAGTGCTAAAAATATTTTATTTAATTAATATTATTTGATAATGTCCTGCTCTTTGTTAGGTGAGAATGAAAGTCAGTAGCCCAAGGGGTATATGTGTGTATGATGTATGCTGTCCACATGAGTTTGTGTGTGCCCACGTCCACACAAACACATTCCTATACCCACATCTCTATATTCTTAATAGGATCACAAGTGGTTTTGTAAGGACGTGTGAAACATTGAGTTAACACATTTTAAATATTAAGCAAGGACTGTACTTTTTTATGTAGGGTCCACAATGGCATGTCTCTCCCTCTGTAACCCTTGTGGCCTGAACCTGTGGACTTGCTCTAAGAAAGGGATCTTTTATGGAGAAAGTACTAATTAGGACCATATCACAGGAGAAACTGTTAAATATTATAGACACAGTATTAGCACTCCATGATGATTTCCTTGTAGAATTTCTCCCCCTCAGTCATTTCATTGACATACTCCCTTTAGAATCTGCTAAAATAGAGAACCATTTGAATACCCATCACAAAGCTCTCTTAAATTGGCCACAATCCCTCTGGAATCTGTAGATTTCCAATACTGGAAGAGTTTGAAATAGAATTCTGAGTGCCTTTCAAATGTAATTGGTCCTGTATTCAACCCTCCATAGTTTAATCTATTTTAAAACCTATTTTGTAGAACCCCCTTCAGCAGATTTCAGGGATTCAATCATCCTGCAGCATCAAAAGATTTTTCTGTAAAGACTTTGGGTGTTACCTTTACGTGGAACCCCATGGACTGCAGCATGCCAGACTTCCCTGTCCATCACCAACTCCTGGAGCTTGCTCAAACTCATGTCCATCAAGTCATTTGATGCCATCCAACCATCTTATTCTCTGTCGTCCCCTTTTCCTCCTGCCTTCAATCTTTCCCAGCATCAGGGAATTTTCAGATGAGTCAGCTCTTCGCATCAGGTGGCCAAAGGATTGGAGTTTCACCTTCAGCATCAGTCCTTCCAATGAACACCCAGGACTGATCTCCTTTAGGTTGGACTGGTTAGATCTCCTTGCAGTCCAAGGGACTCTCAATAGTCTTCTCCAACATCACAGTTCAAAAGTATCAATTCTTCTGTGCTCAGGTTTCTTTATGGTCCAGCTCTCACATCCATACATGACAACTGGAAAAACCATAGATTTGACTAGACGGACTTTTGTTGGCAAAGTAATGTCTCTGCTTTTTAATATGCTGTCTAAGTTGGTCATAGCTTTTCTTCCAAGGAGTAAGCGTCTTTTAATTTCATGGCTGTGGTCACCATCTGCAGTGATTTTGGAGTGGAAAAGTTTAAGTGAAACCAAATATTAGAATAATGCCCTTGTTATCTGCAGTAAATAGTCAATATTTATTGTTCTTTGTCATTGTGAAGGTTACAGAATCCAGAAATTAAATGTAATTTAGACATTAGTTACCTGTCACTCCATTATGAATGACAATGATCTGAAAAAATGAACATGTTTTTAAAATCCAGATCTAACCAGGTCACTAATCATTGCCTGAGAGCTAAGTCCAAGGTTCTCAGCCAGGCCCTTCAAGTCTTGCAGCTCATGCTCAGATGCTCCATGTGATGTCCCTTATGTCTCCACCTGTGACATTGGCCCGATCTCCAGTCTGGGCTGGTCCTTTGCCAGGACTGCCTTCCTCATCTCCAGGACCCTCCTTGTAGGTCCTCCTGCCTCCCCGGCCTGGCATGATGTCCTCCCAGTGTTTCTAGTACAGCTTGCATTTACCATCTGGGCCGTCAGTGTTGTTTTAACGTGTTTGTATGTTACTCTCCTCTATCTGACTCTATAAATTCCTTGTGCTTTCCTGTCCCACTCTATATTTTACACTGTTGTAGTGAATTCCTGGAAAGAATAGGAACACCCTACCCTCTGTGTCTGGACAGACAGTTCCTGCATCCCCTCCTAAATGGACTGTCTCCCGCCTGACCTTGGTGCCGGTTCCCCACTGCCCTTCCCCACCCAGCACCTGCTTATAGCCTGCAGTCCCTCTGTTAGCCTGTGTTGTCTGCTCAGACCCAGGACCATATCAGAACCTGAGCTCCAGCCACACACGAATCAGGTTGGGTGGGCTTCGGTTGGGGGTGGGGGTCCCTGTTTGTTGTCTCTCTGGTCTGGAGCCAGTTTCTGCTCTCTATATCCCAGTTGCTGGCTGGGTCTGAGCAGCCGCATGGCCCAAAGCAGCGTCTCCCTTTTGATATCAGCTGCACTAAATCCCTGCAAGGTCCCGCTGCACCAACGCCCATCAGGTTCCTTCCTCTTGACACATGCCGTTTTCCATGATTGTCAGTTGGAAGATGGCAAGGCAGCTCATTTCTGCGTACAGGGGCATGAACTGCATGTTGTGTTGTGGGGCGGAGGCCAACGAGCAGTGACCTCACTCAGAGCCCCCCACCCACCAGATCCACTTGAGATGAAACCAGTAGACGTGCTAGAGCCCCCCAGAGAAATTCTATGTCCCCTTCACCTGGCTTCTCCCAACAATACTGTGATAATATAATAACACAGTACACTACAATATTACATTGATAAAACCAGGAAATTGATGTGGGTACAACACTATCTCAGTGATCTGTACTCATTTAGTTACTAAAATATTGGCTTATTACAGTTTGCAGAAATTGAGATTTACTCGAAAGGTAAAATGCACCAGAAAAGAAAGTCATAAAGATTAGAAAGTGAGGTAGCTTAGACTTAGGGAAGATAAATCCGAGGTGAGAGTTAGCTTTGTGCTCATCTGACGGTGTCTGTCAAGTGCGCCCTGTACATTCCTCTACACAATCCAGTGTGTGCTGTGGAACTGTAGCACTTGGGAACTTTCATGTATAATCTAGTTTCTTAAAGGGCTTGTTTGTTCAAGGGCTTCTCTGATGACTCAGATAGTAAATAATCCACCTGTTAATGCAGGAGACCTGGGATCAATCCCTGGGTTGAAAAGACCCCCTGGAGAAAGAACTGGCAACCCACTCCAGTACTGTTGCCTGGAGAAGTCCATGGACAGAGGAGTCTGGTGGGCCATAGTCCATGGGGTCTCAGAGTCATACACAACTGAGCGACTAACTCTTGACTTCACTTGCTCGAAGTGGCCAGACAAGTTGACTTCTTACAACTTTGTGATAAATTATTTGTCCTCTAGCACAAAAGTCTGGTGTGACTTTATTGTTCATAAAATCAGCAAGTGGTTTGAGTTTGGTGTCCATCCATGTCACCATTTGGATGATCTCTGACCTTTCTTTCCCCCTCGATTCTTCCGGCCCATTTCCCAGGTGTGAATTAACTCTGAATTATCCTCCCAGGGGCCACTCTGCCATTCAAGGCACAGTCACATCTTCCAAGGACATAGATGTTGAAAAAGAGCAAGTGAGGGTGCTGAAAGGCAGAACCAATGGAGACACTCTGGTGCTGTACAATCTCAGTAAGAGTTACAGGGGCTTCTTCAAGAGCACGACTGCCGTGCAAGATATCAGCTTGGGCGTACGCAGGGGAGAGGTAAGAGACTTCTATCTGTACCTTTTCTGCTGCAAACAGGCATCAGTCTAATTGTTGATCTGCTCATGTTATTCTCAGAATATCTGACATCAAAACTAAAAGCATCTGCACATTTTAGGAATCTCTCCTGGATCTGTATAGAGAGTCGGTTGATTTTTCCTAGTGAAAACTCTGCTGATTGATTGATGGGGTTTATTCTCTTTCATAATTTAAAAAATTTAAGTGATCAAGGTTGTTGTTGTTGTTCAGTTGCTAACCCATGGACTGTAGCCCACCAGACTCCTGTGTCCATGGGATTCTCCAAGAAAGAATACTGGAGTGGGTAGACATTCCCTTCTCTACGGGATCTTCCCAACTTAGGGATTGAACTCCCATCTCCTGCTTGGCCGGCAGGTTCTTTACCAGGGAACCACCAGGAAGCCACCAGGGAAGCCCAAGTGATCCAGGAGTTTCCATTATTGTTTGGGTTATAGGGTGACTCTCCATTGAGTGCAAATATTTTATAAATCTGATTAATGAAGGAAAACACTTCTAACTCCTGTTTGAACTTCAATACTCTTTAAGTGGCCAATTAAGCCATCTAGTAAAATGTTATTCTGAAAAAGTAAAAACACTCACACACCACAGCTAGCTTAGAGTTGTTTTTCATGAATATGGCATTAATTCTAGTATAAATGTTTTTTCTAAACTGACAGAAGCCACGCAGATTGTTCCTGATGCATGCTTAATGCACAAAGGGAAGTCAGTTCTGGAAGTGATTACTTTTAATTAACTGTTAAAAATAAATGAGAGTAGCTTGCATTCATATTGTTCCAAGCTTCTGAGGAATTCAAAGTAGGTTATATGGTTATCTGCTTGGCATCCAAGCTCTGCTGTGAGTGGATAAGGTAGAGAGGAGCTGAGAGATGATGGATCCATGTCTATCCAGGGACATTTCACCCTGCACCGAGGTGTGTGGTCAGACGGGACAGATGTTAAACAAGTGTTTTTTGCAGGGTTTGTGTTTGCTGCTCAACTCCAACACTAGCATTGTGATTTTTGCCATCTTATGGAACTATTTTTTTACACTCCCTTAAAAAAAATTCCATTTTTCTATTACTTCTCCATGGTTTCCATGGTTGCTCAGTGTAAAGAACCTGCCTGCCAACACAAGAGATACAGGTTCAATACCTGCTGCTGCTGCTAAGTCGCTTCAGTCATGTCCGACTCTGTGTGACCCCATAGACGGCCGCCTACGAGGCTCCGCCGTCCCTGGGATTCTCCAGGCAAGAACACTGGAGTGGGTTGCCATTTCCTTCTCCAATGCATAAAAGTGAAAAGTGAAAGTGAAGTCGCTCAGTCGAGTCCGACTCTAAGCAACCCCATGGACTGTAGCCTACCAGGCTCCCCCGTCCATGGGATTTTCCAGGCAAGAGTACTGGAGTGGGGTGCCATTGCCTTCTCCCGGGTTGAGATGATTCCCTGGAGGAGGAAGATCCCCTGGAGGAGGAAATGGCCCACTCCAGTATTCTTGCCTGGGAGATTCCATGGACAGAGGAGCCTGGTGGGCTAAAGTCCATGGGGTCGCAAAAGAGACGTGACTGAACGACTAACCAACAGTTCCTTTTCTGTGATAGATTTAAGGAGTAAGGAAAAAAACTTGAAAAATGTCCTAAGACAAATGCTCCAGGTATCTGAAATGATCCAGGATACATTCATCTTGGGATTCAATTCACTAGGCATTTTTTGAGCGTCTGAGTTTAATGACTTAGATGTAAAGAGTTGTGCAAAAGCCTATGGAAAACACTGAGATGGCTATGATGTGTCCCTTTCCCTCCAGGAATTAATTATTGGGCAGGCGATAGAAGGTCATAAACAGTACCCAGTGTGATGTAACAGCAGATCAAGGTTGAAAGGCACAGAGTGAAGTGAATGGCCTCAGAGCTGTAAGTCAAGAGAGGGCGGCCCCATGGTGGGAGTGGAGCCTGAGAGCAGGGAGGCAGGAGTGTGAGAAAGGAAGGCTCAGATAAACTTCAGCCTCAGCCCAGAGGATAGAATGTGCTCGAATTAGCTGATGGTGTTGTACCTGGACAACAGCTCAGGTGTGGTCTGGCTGACACGAGTGACAGGGGACAGCACAGATCTGCAGCAGGATGGCTCCATGTTTCAGAGGGTAGAAGAGACCCAGGTAAGGTGGGGAAAGCATAGGTGTTGAAGCAGGCAGCACCCAGAGCTACAAAAGACGGCTCTGTGCTAATTTAGTGGGTTCAGCCACAGGAAACCCAGGATTCAGGGAGCCAGGAAGGCAGCAGTGCCCAGACATCAGAAAACAGGTGTCCTGGAAGGAGGTCAGTAAGGATCAGAATCTCGGCTTCCACCATAGCATCTCCAGCTAAGAATAGCCTAGGTTCAAGGTAGAGACTGGGTTGCAAAAGACAGCAGGGCCATGTTCCACACAGAATATAAGACAGAGTGAAGCAGGAAAAGGTGACCTGATGCTGAGTGTGATAATATGGAAACAGAGGGTCTTCTTCACTAGTTGTCAGGATTAGGCTATCATCAGAGTTAGAGGACAGAGAGAGATTCAGAGACAGAGAAGAAGGCACTGGGATATTCATGATTATGTTGACATGACTCCTAAAAAATACTGTGCTAACCAGAGGGACACAGGAACCTGTGATGTGGGCCCCTGTTTTATCAGACAGGATTCAACGTAATTTGTGGTAATTGCACTTACTTGTCATCCTCTTTGATTTTCCAGACGTAAATATATTGTCTGTGAATTAATGCTGGAATTATACTGCTCAAATGTCACATTGATTTCAGAAGTACTGTGTGAGCTATAAACTGCTTTATACACTAATTTTATGATTATAAAAGGCTGCAAATAATACAAACCAAAAGTAGTACAGAGTTGGCTGAAAGCAAGTGCCGTTTCTGATATAATTTTGATTTTATGGTCTGTTTCTTTTCTGCCTTCAGTGCTTTGGGCTTCTCGGGGTGAACGGGGCTGGGAAAACCACCACTTTCAAAATGCTGACCGGGGACCTGCGTCCGAGCTCGGGACACGCCGTCGTCAGGACTCCCATGGGGTAAAGTCCAGATTCCATCACTTTGCTGCCTGTAGAAATAGTCAAGTCCAGAGAAGCCCAGCCTCCCCCAAGCTGTGCTCTAAAGTCAGAGGAGGTCATTGCCCTCCAAATTTATTTCCAGTGACCACTGCTCACAAGAGGGGAAAAAGGCCTCTAAAGGGAGTGAAATGGACTTGACGTTTCTGGCCAGAGGGTGGTGAAAGCAGCCCAGGGCCACCCCCTTCCAGTGGTGTGATGCTGGCTGCTCTGCCGCATGGAACCCAGGTGGGCAGGAGCGGCCAGGGTCAGAGGCCAGTTCTGCTTTGCCATCGATTGGGTAGTGCTTCAGACGTGCTCACTGCAATGCGGGGGCTGGAAGGGGCAGGGCAGTTTCATTTGTTTCGCCCCCAGACTTTGTCTTTCTGGCAGTTGAGCAGTTCTCCATGTGCCCCATCTGTGTGCATGCGTATGTGTCCTAAGAATCCTGTAGCTGTTCCCCATTGCCTCCCTGCACCCTGCTCTTCTGATTATCAATGCTGTATGATAGGTCCCGGCATATATCTTTCTGCTTCTCCTGCTAGAGCGAATTAATTGTAACTTGATAATAGATTTCAGGAATCTGTCATGGAACTGACATAAAGAGAGTGACAGGCATTGTGATACGTTCTCTGAGGGTCATTATATAAATAGCCACCAAGTTCTCAGTTTCATAGTCTGTCTACCAGGAATCCTAGAGTTATCTCTTAATAGACTTGGAAGTAATTTACTTGAGATTTTTATATATAAGTTCAAATAAAGTCATAGAAAAAGTTTCAAAAATATCATAATTACTCATTAATTAGCTAATTTTTTTGTATTGACAAATAGTTATCATCCATCTATGATGTGCCAGGCACAGGAGGACAGAAATTCTTCCTCTAATCCTAAAATCCAGTGTTAATATTTGTATGTCTCCTGCTTGTTTAGTTTAAACATACATAGGTGTCTATGTGTATGTATCTAATTTTGTCAGTTATCTGCATATGTGTATATATGTCAAGTGTAGATGATTAAATATGTGGAGAGAAGCATATTTTAAAATCAGACATGATTATAAAGATCATTGTGTAGACTTCATTTATACTTATTCCATGAGCATTCCATAATCCTCTTCAGCAATAGTTGTTAAAAGGTTTAATTTTTCACAAGATTGGTGGGCAGGCAATTTCATTGTTAACTTAATTTGCATTTCTTTAATTACTCATGAACTTGACAGAGTGCTTTCCCCACATGTATCTGTTGCCTAGGGTTTCTTTCTGCCAATCGCCTGTCATGACTATGGTTCTTTTTTATAAGGTTGTCTTTTTTACTCATTAGGTAAGAGTTTTTAATATATTCAACTGGCAATATATTCACATATTCAATATCTTCAACATGGTTTATATGTTTCAAGTATTACCTGTTAGAGGTTCCTTGTATTTTAACTTTGTTTTAAAAATTTGTGTGTCTAGACATTCTCAGTTTTGATAAGACAGTTTGTTCTCTTTTTCCTGTTATTTCTTCCTTTTTGAGTCTCAGGAAATTCTCTTTCTACGATAATAAAGCTATTTTCTTTTCAGAGGCTTCTTTTCTCCATTCATGCTTCTAATTTGCATGGAGTCTATATTTGAATATATAGTATAGTGGAAATATGATCTGATTTTTTTTCCAGTCCATGATTCCAGTTCCAGTTTGTCTAAGGCCATTTTTACAGCCATATGTCTTTTGTCTGTCTTCTTCTTTGCACCAAGTTCTCAGCTAGGCTGGAACATGCTTTACCTTCTTCTGCTTCAGATGTATACTGGTGAGTTGGTCCCACCTGACTGTCTTCCTAGTTTTTCATTTCCAGAATAATCTGGACTACTTTGGTACCTTTATGAGTTATTATTTTTAGAATCATTTTGGTAACTTGTATAAAAGTGTCACAATATTTAAATCTTGATTGGAATGGAGTCAAATTTATTTTATACTTTGAAGAGATTTACATCTATATGATAGTTTGTCTTCTTTATCCTTAACTCTGGTACAGAGCCATTCATTCAGGTCATTTAAAAAGCATCTTTTACTTGTTTTGCACTTTTCTCTATAGAATCCTTGCATATCTGTTTCAGATCTGCAATGAATTTGTCTTCATCAGGAGGTAATTCATCTCTTGAAAGTGAAAAGTGTTAATTGTGTCAGATTCTGTGTGATCCTGTGGTCTGTAGCCTGCCAGGCTCCTCTGTCCATGAAATTCTCCAGGCAAGAATACTGGAGTAGGTTGTGATTTCCTTCTCCAGGGGATCTTCCCAACTCAGGGATTGAACCCGTGTCTCCTGTGTCTCCTGCATTGCAGGTGGATTCTTTACCCACTGAGCCACCTATATAGTAGTAAATATGTCAATCCCAATCGCCTAATTTATCCTCTCCCCGACGCTTACCCTTTGGTAACCATTAGTTTCTTATGTCTGTGGATCTATTTCTGTTTTGCATATAAGTTATTTTTTTCAATGTAGAGAAAAAATGCAAAGCTGTTTTCACAATTCTCACTGGAGTTTTAATTGACTTTATATTGCATTTATAGTAATAGATCAACTGGAAAAGAACTGATATGTGAATGATGGTCTTTTCTGCAAACCTTCTATATTTTCCATTCATTGAAATAAACCTAATTCCTTTTAAAAAGTATTTTATTCCATCCAGAATACAATGTTTATCCTAACTAATTCATGAAAATCTTCCATTCCTCCTATAGTAATGCTTCTGATTCCTATTTCCTTTTTGGTTTCCCTAAAACCATCCAAGCAATGTTCAATGGTAGTGTGTCTTACTCACCTAATAATAGTGTTTCTTTTTATTTTTTTCCCTCCTCTATTTTTTCCTCCAACTTTATTGAGATATAATGGACATACAGTATCATTTTATAAACCTGTGTAAATTTAAGGAGTACAGCATAATGGTGTACATATATCATGGGATGGCTTACATATATCGTGAAATTATTATCACCATTGTAGTAACCATTGATCATCTCATATAGATATAAAATAAAAGAAAGAGAGAAAATTATATTTTCTGTGTGATGAGAATTCTGAAGCTGTGTTCTCTTAACCACCGTCATGTATAACACACAGCACTGCTAATTGTATTCATCATGTTATACATTTACATCCCTAATACTTATTTATCTTATAACTGCAAGTTTGTACCTTTTGGCTGCTTGCATCAGATTCTTCTTCCCCTCATTCCTGCCTCTGGCGACCCAAATGTCATCTCTCTTTCCATGAGTTTGTCAGTCTGAAATACAATTGACCTACAACACTATGCTAGTTCCTGGTGTGCAACATAGTGATTAGCTATTTCCATACATTATAGCAATATCACCAGGGAAATCTAGTTACCATCTGTCACCACACAAAGTTATTATGTCATTATTGACTATATTCTCCACACTGAACATTTCATCCCTGTGACATATTTATGTCACAAATAAAAGATTGTCAATTATCAATCTGTCCTTTTATTTCTGCAGCAGACTCTATTTTGTCAGGAATTTAAATATTTTCTTATTTTTTAAATTTCATATATCATTTAAATTTATGATTCATAACAAAACTAGTTGTTTTGTTAAAAAAAATCTGATGTTAAATTCGTACTATTAGTTTGTTACTGTTTAGTCATTCAGTCATGTCTGACTCTTTCCGACCCCAGGGACTGGGTTCCTCTGTCCATAGGGTTTCTCAGGCAAGAATACTGGAGTGGGTTGCCATTTCCTTTTCCAGGGAATCTTCCCAACCCCCAGGAATGGAACCTACATCTCCTGCATTGGCAGACAGCTTATTTACTGCTGAGCCACCATGGAAGCCCTACTGTTCAGTTACTTCTAATTTTTTGTTATTTTGACAACAAAATGTTTCTCTCTTCTAATGAACCTATTTACTTTATTTATTTCTTATTTTTTAAAATAAATTTTTTGAAGTATAGTTGCTTTACAATGTTGTGCTAGTTTCAGGTATACAGCAAATTGATTCAGTTATACATATGTTCACTATTTTTTGTACTCTGTTTCTATGTAGGTCACATTACAGAGTATTGAGTAGAGTACCCTGTGCTATACAGTATGTCCTTATTAGTTATCTGTTTTATATATAGTAGTATGTATTTGTCAATCCTAATTTCCCAATTTATCCTTCTCCCACCACCTTCCCGTTTGGTAACCATAAATTTTTTTCTACATCTATGACTCTATTTCTGTTTTATAACCTATTTACTTAATTTAAAATTTTAAGTACCTACATGGAGTTATAACTATTACCATCTTAATATTTGTATTTTCCCTCTCTCTGTACCTGTATAGTTGTGATTTTTTTCTATTAAATTGTCTTTGTACTTTCCAGACTATGATTAAAGAATGAAAGATTGAATTTACTTAGTAATTGAAATGTTTTTCAGTTTCCAAATTTATTAAATTTTGTCATTTTTTTTTAACAAAGTCACAGATCAGTTTATTTTACCAAAGTTTAAAATCAATATTTAAAAAATAGATCTTCCATTTTATTTTGCTTCAGCTGTGAAAACCACACCAGTTTTTCTAATTAATACCTTCTAAAAAATTCTTGTTTTTAATATTTTAATTTATTTTTAAACTTTTTATTTTATATTGGAGTATAGCTGGTTAATAACGTTGTGATAGTTTCAGGTGCACAGCAAAGTTACTCAGCCACACATATACATGTACCCATTCTCCCCCAAACTCCCCTCCCATCCAGGCTGGCACATCACATTGAGCTGAGTTCCTTGTGCTGTACAGTAGGTCCTTGTTGGTTATCCATTTTAAACATAGCACTGTGTACGTGTTGCTCCCAAACTCCCTAGCCATCCTTTCCCTCCATTCTCCCCACCACCCCCAGCAATCCTAAATTCATTCTCTAAGTCTCTGAGTGCGTTTTGTAGATAAGTTCATTTATATCTTTTCTTTTTAGAGTCCACATTAAGGGATGTCATATGATACTTCTGCTTCTCTGTCTGACTTCACTCACTATGACAATCTCTGGGTTAAATTTTGTCATTTTTATTAGCCTTTCTATGATACTTTTCTCAGTTTAGTTTTGTTGTTTTATTTCTAACTTGATTTGAATGAATTTTAAAATCTTTTTCTTTAAATAAATTATCAAACCAAGTCTATAAATGTGTTTCTTTGTACAGCTTTATTTTAACCCTAAAAATTTCATAAGTGATATTATTGCTGTCATTGCTCTGTACATAATATATATAATTTTGATTTCATCTTTCCGAAATTTACTTAGAAGAATATTTCTACTGTCTCAAAATCTTGTGTTTCTTGGTTTACTATATTTTTTAAATGTCTTTAAAATTTTTTAATTGAAGTTATAGAAAAGAACATTTCAATGAATTTTTACAAAGTGAAATACTTTTGTAATCTGTGTCTCTCTCAAGAAACAATTTAGGACTTTTGTTCAGTCGCTCAGTTGTGTCTGACTCTTTGCGACCCCATGGACTGAAGCACACCAGGCTTCCCTGTCCATCACCAACTCCCGGAGCTTGCTCAAACTTATGTCCATTGAGTTGGTGATGCCATCCAACCATCTCTTCCTCTGTCATCCCCTTCTCCTCCTGTCTTCAATCTTTGCCAGCATCAGGGTCTTTTCTGGTGAGTTGGCTCTTTGCATCAGGTGGCCAAAGTATTGGAGCTTCAGCTTCAGCTTCAGCATCAGTCCTTCCAGTGAATATTCAGAACTGATTTCCTTTAGGATTAACTGGTTTGTAGTCAAGGGACTCTCAAGAGTCTTCTCCAACACCACAGTTCAAAAGCATCAATTCTTCAGCGCTCAGCCTTCTTTATGGTCCAACTCTCACATCCATAACATGACTACTAGGAAAACCATAGCTTTGACTATATGGATCTCTGTTGGCAAAGTAATGTCTCTGCTTTTTAATTAACGCTGTCTAGGTTTATCTTAGCTTTTCTTCCATGGAGCACGTGGCTTTTAATTTCATAACTGCAGTCACCATCTACAGTGATTTTGGAGCCCAAGAAAATAAAGTCTCTCAGTGTTTCCACTGTTTCTCCATCTATTTGCCATGAAGTGATGGGACCAGATCCATGATCTTCGTTTTTTGAATGTTGAGTTTTTCACTCTTCTCTTTCACTTTCATCAAGAGGCTCTTTATTTCCTCTTTGCTTTCTGCCATAAGGGTGGTGTCATCTGCATATCTGAGGTTATTGATATTTCTCCCAGAAATCTTGATTCTCACTTGTTCTTCATACAGTCTGACATTTCCCATGATGTACTTTGCAAACAAGCAACGTGACAATATACAGCCTTGATGTACTCCTTTCCCAATTTTGAACCAGTCCATTGTTCCATGTTTGGTTCTAACTGTTGCTTCTTGTCCTGTATACAGGCTTCTCAGGGCGCAGGTGAGATGGTCTGATAGTCCCATCTTCACAGGACTGTACCCCTTAAATCCCTATCCAGTCATTTTTCCCCTTCAAAGATAACTCCAATTATATTTTTAAAAATGTAAATTAGTATACTATTATAAGACAAACTTTTATCACCAATACTCTGACCATGACCCAGAACTTTAGCAGGTAGCCCAGAAGCTAGTCTGCCTGCCCTGTACCAGCCACATCCCCTCTATGCAGAGGATCCTATGTGGCTTTATCACCTGAGATTGCCCTGGACACAAGCGTTTAGACTTGCTCCTTTGTAAAGATCTCATAGGACTTTTCAGACCCTCAGTCTACAGGTCCCCTCTTCCTTTCTCTCTTTTCTTTCTTATCTGCCTTTGATCCTGGGCCGTTGGACTTGGAGAGAGCCGCCTGTGGATCACATGATTGTGTACAAATGATGTGGCCTGATGTGATGTTCTGTCCTGTTTCTTACAAGTCGTTGCTGGATCCAGAGTTATAATCAGTCTTTGGGTCTGTCCTTTGGCACAAGCAAGCAGGAGGTGGTATTTTTGTTTTTTGATTTTTTCGTCAGGAAGCGTATAATATTTGGTCTTTTCCCCCTTTTTGATGACTAATGCCAAGGTTAATGCATTAATTCATTGGAAATTGCAAAATGGTTATGCATTAACTCATCATTTTGTTTTCATTTACTAACTGGAATAATTTTATAAGGAGTTCCTGTTCCTACATTTTATTTCACTACCCAGAGGTATATTTCACATAAAAAAGGACAGATAAATGCTTGCTTTTGTTTTTCCTATCTATTCAATTTTCAAGATAATCAGTTTATTCCAATCACCCTGAGAGGTAAAAAATTAGGAGTTGTTTGCTTGTTTGTATTTGGTTGTATTATTCTAATTTTATTCTGATAGATTTAGGACATATCAGACATTTACTTGTGCTTTGTTATCCTTTTCACTTCTGAAGATGGCATTTTTCCTGCCTCTCCCCATTCCACCAGTCTGGTTTCCTTATCCTTGTGCTAGGAATAATGTGCTGAGGTGTCGAAGATTCGGAGAGGTCTGATGTCCAGCAGCTGGTGTGCACTCCCCATGCAAGGACTGTTCCCATTCTTGGCTTCTGTGAGGACAGTTGGAGACCTGAAATCATATCTGTCTTACTCTAAAGACTGTATATTTAATTGTTCTGCTACCTGTTGGCTCTTGTTTTTTTTTTTTTTAAATTTAATTTTTGCTTTATGTTATAGTTGATTTGTATGGGCTCTTAACTGTTATAATCATTGCTGTCTGTGGATAGAGACTGCATTAAACTTCGGTGAGTCTGTGACAATTGATTAAAAAGTCAGTATTTGGAACTAATTATGTTCAAGAACAGAAAATAGGAAGAATTAATCAGTTAGTGAGTGAGTGAGGTCTGTGGAGGTAGTGTTGTAGATCCTAGTTACCATCCTGAAGGGGAATCAAGCCCTGTGCACCTGAGGCTCTCGGCTGGTATGTTGCTCATTTTTCTGTGCAGTCATACAAGTAAAACGGTGCTGTTGCTGATTCTGTGGTGCCCTTTCCCCTCCAATTTCTCTATTTACAAGTGCATCTGTGCTCAGGTGCTTAGCTGTGTCCGACTCTCTGTGACTTCATGGACTGTAGCCCACCAGGCTTCTCTGTCCATGGTGATTCTCCAGGCAAGAACGCTGGAGTGGGTTGCCAGTTCCTTCTCCAGGGGATCTTCCTGGATCAAATCCGAGTCCCTTGCATTGGCAGGTGGATACTTCACCATGGAGCCACCAGGGAAGATCCAAATAGAACAATACTACTGCTTATCTGAACAATAGGGGCACGTGTGCTCAGTTGCTAAGTATATATGGGCAAAAGGATCAGAATTTCAGAAGAAAACAAAAGTATGTGGTTTATTTTATCAGCCCTGCAAGGCTGAGTCTCTCCTTAATAATCCCATTCCATCATTTGTCAAGTAATTGGAAAATGAAATTCAAATAGCTGATCTTGAAGGGAAGAATAAATTTACATCCTTATAATGGTCTGTAAGACCCTTATTATGCTACATATCTGTGTAATTAGTTTAATTATAACCAGGTCACATTTGCATTAATTTTATTTTTAACCTTGATTATTTGTAATGTTAATTGTACATTGGTATTCAAGGGATTAAATGGATAATTAGAACACAATGGAATTTTTAACAATTTAGGGAGTTGGTATATACCTTTCCTGTCTAGGAAGCTCATAATTTAACTGTTACCTAATTGAAACACAGCAATTCATTCATTTGTTAGATTAGGGCTCCTTTGGCCTCTGCTTTGAAATTATGTTATCAGAAACGGTTGTGTTTTCCAATTTATTAATTTTTGTGATTGCTTGTCCTCAAACTTGAGAATATTGCTGCTGTTTAGTTGCTAACTCGTGTTTGACTCTTTTCAACCCCATGGACTGTAGCCCGCCAGGCTCCTCTGTCCATGGGATTCTCCAGGCAAGAGCACTGGCTGGATTGCCATGTCCTCCTCCAGGGGATCTTCCTAATACAGGGATCAAACCTGGAGGTTTCTTTTCCACTGAGCCACTAGAGAAGCCCAAACTTGAGAATATGATGTGATTATTTTGATTTGGTTTAAAGTGTTAGGAGCTCCTGGTATAATGACAGCAGTCACTAAGTGGAAGACTGCAGACCAAACTCCACCCACCCTGCTGTTAGTTGAGCACAGTGTTAAAGTGCTGACCAGCTCTGTATTGTGGGCTTGGCTTCCTCCACCTTGTCTCATAATTGTAACAACCTTGAGAGGAGGCTGTTGCCCTAATTTAAGGGATAAAGAATCTGAGATTCAGAGGACTTAAGTGGAGGACAGAAGGCAGACTTCCCAGGAGGAGCAGAGGACTTGAATCCATGCTCATAACATATCATCAGCAAATAACTGATGATTGGAATCTAGGCCCATTATTGGGACACCAGGCTAACGGGAGACTGAGGTACTGACTCAGAGCCCAGCTGGCCTGACCTGGTCCCTCCTGAAATGAGCTCAGATTTGGAGGCTTCTCAGGGTGTATAAAACAGCTTTGGGAAAGGGCCCTGTGCAGGCTGAATGTGTTTATAAGTCATATCCTGTCAACACTGTGGAGGCTGTGCCATTTTTTTTGCTGGTCCTACTGACAGATGATTAAAGTAAAAGATAAAAGATAAAAGTTAGTCATTCAGTCGTGTCTGACTCTTTGTGACCCCACCAGGATCCACTCTCCATGGAATTCTCCAGGCAAGAATACTGGAGTGGGTTGCCATTCCCTTTTCCACGGGATCTTCCCAACCCAGGGATTGAACCCAGGTCTCCTACATTGCAGGCAGACTCTTTTTACATAGTGGAGAAAAGGAAAATCCTGTTTGCATTTTTCCTTTCAGTTTACCTCTCTTATCTGTTCTTGATCCTGAGATCAACTTCCTTTTCCACACCCTAATTATTCTGATCCCAATGGTAACTTCTGATCCCAATAATAACTGTATATATTTCTATATGCTATATATGCTAACCAGGTGGCCCTTCTGGTTGTTGTTCAGCTGCTCAGTCCTGTCTGACTCATTGCGACCCCATGGACTGCAGCATGCCAGGCCTCCCTGTCCATCACAAACACCCGGAGCCTACTCAAACTCATGTCTATCAAGTCAGTGATGCCATCCAACCATCTCATCCTCTGTCGTCCCCTTCTCCTGCCTTCAATCTTTCCCATCATCAGGGTCTTTTCCAATGAGTCAGTTATTCGCCAAAGTATTGGAGCTTCAGCTTCAGCATGTGTCCTTCCAACAAATATTCAGGACTGATTTCCTTTAGGATTGACTGATTTGATTTCCCTGCCGTCCAAGGGACTCTCAAGAGTCCTCAACACCATGGTTCAAAAGCATCAATTCTTCGGCACCCAGCTTTCTTTATGGTCCAACTCTCACATCCATACATGACTACTAGAAAAACCATAGCTTTGACTACATGCACCTTTGTCATCAAAGTAATGTCTCTGCTTTTTAATATGCTGTCAAGGTTGGTCATAGCTTTTCTTCAAAGAAGCAAGTGTCATTTAATTTCATGGCTGTGACCACTATCTTCAGTGATTTTGTAGCCCCCCAAAATGAAGTCTGTCACTGTTTCCATTGCTTCCCCATCTATTTGCCATGAAGTGATGGGACCAGATGCCATAATCCTGGTTTTTTGAATGTTGAGTTTTAAGCCAGCCTTTTCCCTCCCTTCTTTCACTTTCTTTTTTAATTAATTAATTAATGAATTAATTAATTAATTTTTATTTTTTAAAATAAATTTATTTATTTTAGTTGGGGGCAAATTACTTTACAATATTGTAGTAGTTTTTGCCATACATTGACATGAATCAGCCATGGGTTCACATGTGCTCCCCCTCCCGAACCTTCCTCCCACCTCCCTCCCTATCCCATCCCAACACTCCATTCCTGAGCATCCGTCCCATGCATAGAACATGGAATGGTGTTCTGCTTCACTTATGACAATATACATGTTTCAATGTTATTGTCCCAGAACGTCCCACCCTCACCTTCTCCCTCAGAGTCCACAGGACTGTTCTATGCATCTGTGTCTCTCATTCTGTCTCTCATATAGGGTTACCATTACCATCTTTCAAATTCCATATACATGCATTAGTATACTGTATTGGTGCTTTTCTTTCTGGCTCACTTCACTCTGTATAATGGGCTCCAGTTTCATCCATCTCAATAGAACCGATTCAAATGTATTTTTTTTAATGGCTAAGTAATATTCCATTGTGTATATGTACACAGCTTCCTTATCCATTCGTCTGCCGATGGACATCTAGGTTGCTTCCATGTCCTGGCTATTGTAAACAGTGCTGCGATGAATACTGGGGTACACGCGTCTCTTTCAATTCTGGTTTCCTCGGAGTGTATGCCCAGCAGTGGGATTGCTGGGTCATATGCAGTTCTATTCCCAGTTTTTTAAGGAATCTCCACACTGTTCTCCATAGCGGCTGTACTAGTTTGCATTCCCACCAACAGTGTAAGAGGATTCCCTTTTCTCCACACCCTCTCCAGCATTTATTGCTTGTAGACTTTTATATAGCAGCCATTTTGACTGGTGTGAAATGCTACTTCACTGTGGTTTTGATTTGCATTTCTCTAATAATGAGTGATGTTGAGCATCTTTTCATGTGTTTGTTAGCCATCTGTATGTCTTCTTTGGAGAAATGTCTGTTTAGTTCTTTGGCCCATTTTTTGATTGGGTCGTTTATTTTTCTGGAATTCAGCTGCAGGAGTTGCTTGTATATTTCTGAGATTAATTGTTTGTCTGTTGCTTCGTTTGCTATTATTTTCTCCCATTCTGAAGGCTGTCTTTTCACCTTGCTTATAGTTTCCTTTGTTGTGCAAAAGCTTTTAATTTTAATTAGGTCCCATTTGTTTATTTTTGCTTTTATTTCCAATATTCTGGGGGGTGGGTCATGGAGGATCCTGCTATGATTTACATCAGAGAGTATTTTGCCTATGTTTTCCTCTAGGAGTTTTAGAGTTTCTGGTCTTACATTTAGATTTTTAATCCATTTTGAGTTTATTTTTGTGTATGGTGTTAGAAAGTGTTACAGTTTCATTCTAAATGTTACAAATGTTTGACCAGTTTTCCCAGAACCACTTGTTAAAGAGATTGTCTGTTTTCCATTGTATATTCTTGCCTCCTTTGTCAAAGATAAGATGTCCATAGGTGCATGGATTTATTTCTGGGCTTTCTATTTTGTTCCATTGATTTATATTTCTGTCTTTGTGCCAATACCATACTGTCTTAATGACTGTAGCTTTGTGGTATAGCCTGAAGTCAGGCATGTTGATTCCTCCAGTTCCATTCTTCTTTCTCAATATTGCTTTGGCTATTTGAGGTTTTATTTGTATTTCCATACAAATTGTGAAATTATTTGTTCTAGTTCTCTGAAAAATACCATTGGTAGCTTGATAGGGATAGCATTGAATCTGTAGATTGCTTTGGGTAGCATACTCATTTTCATTATATTGGTTCTTCTGATCCATGAACATGCTATATTTCTCCATCTATTTGTGTTATCTTTGATTTCTTTCATCAGTGCTTTATAGTTTTCTGTTTATATGTCTTTGGTTTCTTTAGGTAGATTTATTCCTAAGTATTTTATTCTTTTCGTTGCAATGGTGAATGGAATTGTTTCCTTAATTTCTCTTTCTGTTTTCTCATTGTTAATGTATAGGAATGCAAGGGATTTCTGTGTGTAAATTTTATACCCTGCAACTTTACTATATTCAATGGTTAGCTCTAGTAATTCTCTGATGGAGTCTTTAGGGTTTTATGTGTAGAGGATCTTGTTATCTGCAAACAGTGAGTGTTTTACTTCTTCTTTTCCAATCTGGATTCCTTTTATTTCTTTTTCTTCTCTGATTACTGTGGCTAAAACTTCCAAAACTATGTTGAATAGTGGTGGTGAGAGTGGGGACCCTTGTCTTGTTCCTGACTTTAGGGGAAATGCTTTCAATTTTTCACCATTGAGGATAATGTTTGCTGTGGGTTTATCATATATGGCTTTTATTATGTTGAGGTATGTTCCTTCTATTCCTGCTTTCTGGAGGGTTTTTATCATAAATGGATGTTGAATTTTGTCAAAGGCTTTCTCTGCATCTATTGAGATAATCATATGGTTTTTATCTTTCAATTTGTTAATGTGGTGTATCACATTGATTGATTTACGAATATTAAAGAGTGCTTGTATCCCTGGGATAAAGCCCAGTTGATCATGATGTGTGATATTTTTAATATGTTGTTGGATTCTGTTTGCTAGGATTTTGTTAAGGATTTTTGCATCTATGTTCATCAGTGATATTGGCCTGTAGTTTTCTTTTTTGTGGCATCTTTGTTTGGTTTTGGTATTAGGGTGACGGTGCCTCATAGAATGAGTTTGGAAGTTTACTTTCCTCTGCAATTTTCTGGAAGAGTTTGAGTAGGATAGGTGTTAGCTCTTCTCTAAGATTTTGGTAGAATTCAGCTGTGAAGCTGTCTGGTCCTGGGCTTTGGTTTGCTGGAAGATTACAATTTTGATTTCTATGCTTGTGATGGGTCTGTTAAGATTTTTTATTTCTTCCTGGTTCAGTTTTGGAAAGTTATACTTCTCTAAGAATTTGTCCATTTCTTCCAAGTTGTCCATTTTATTGGCATATAGTTGCTGATAGTAGTCTCTTATGATCCTTTGTATTTCTGTGTTGTCTGCTGTGATTTCTCCACTTTCATTTCTAATTTTGTTGAT
Organism: Okapia johnstoni; assembly: GCA_024291935.2. NCBI lineage: Eukaryota > Metazoa > Chordata > Mammalia > Artiodactyla > Giraffidae > Okapia > Okapia johnstoni. Next base: position 103,397,137 of record CM044312.1, read on the forward strand.
TTGATTCTTTTCCCTTTTTTTCTTGATGAGTCTGGCTCTTGATGAATTTGTCAATTTTATTTATCTTCTCAAAGAACCGGCTTTTAGCTTTGTTGATTTTGGCTACGGTCTCCTTTGTTTCTTTTGCATTTATTTCTGCCCAATTTTTATGATTTCCTTCCTTCTACTAATCCTGAGTTGCTTCATTTCTTCTTTTTCTAGTTGCTTTACATGTAGAGTTAGGTTATTTATTTGATTTTTCTCCTGTTTCTTGAGGTAGGCTTGTATTTCTATGAACCTACCACTTGGCACTGCTTTTACTGTATCCCATAGTTTTTGGGTTTTTGTGTTTTCATTTTCATTCATTTCTAAGCATATTTTTGATTTATTTTTTGATTTCTTCTGTGATTTTTTGGTTATTCAGAAGAGTGTTGTTTAGCCTCAATATGTTTGTATTTTTAATAGTTTTTTTTCCTGTAGTTGACATCTAGTCTTACTGCACTGTGATCAGAAAAGATGCTTGAGAAGATTTCAATTTTTTTGAATTTGCCAAGGCTAGATTTATGGCCCAGGATGTGATCTGTCCTGCAGAAGGTTTCATGTGCACTGGAGAAAAAGGTGAAATTCATTGTTTTGGGGTGAAATATCCTGTAGATATCAATTAGGTCTAACTGGTCTATTGTATCATTTAAATCATTTAAAGTTTGTGTTTCTTTGCTAATTTTCTGTTTAGTTGATCTATCCATAGGTGTAAGTAGGGTATTAAAGTCTCCACTATTATTGTGTTTCTGTTAATTTCCCCTTTCATACTCATCAGCTTTTGCCTTACATATTGCAGTGCTCCTATGTTGGGTGCATATATATTTATAATTGTTATATCTTCTTCTTGGATTGATACTTTGATCATTATGTAGTGTCCTTCTTTGTCTCTTTTCAGGCCTTTATTTCAAAATTTATTTTATCTGATATGAGTATTGCTATTCCTGCTTTCTTTTGGTCTTCGTTTTCATGAAATATCTTTTTCCAGCCCTTCACTTTCAGTCTGTATGTGTCCCTAGGTTTCAGGTGGGTCTCTTGTAGACCGCATATATATAGGGATCTTGTTTTTGTATCCATTCAGCCAGTCTTGGTCTTTTGGTTGGGGCATTCAACCCATTTACATTTAAGGTAATTATTGATAAGTATGATCCTGTTGCCATTTATTTTGTTGTTTTGGGTTCAATTCTATACACCTTTTCAGTGTTTCCTGTCTAAAGAAGATCCTTTAGCCTTTGTTGAAGAGCTTGTTTGCTGGTGCTGAATTCTCTCAGCTTTTGCTTGTCTGTAAAGTTTTTGATTTCTCCTTCATATTTGAATGAGATCCTTACTGGGTACAGTACTCTGGGTTGTAGGTTTTTCTCTTTCATCACTTTAAGTATGTCCTGCCATTCCCTTCTGACTTGAAGAGTTTCTATTGAAAGTTCAGCTTTTATCGTTATGAGAATCCCCTTGTATGTTATTTGTTGTTTTTCCCTTGCTGCTTTCAATATTTATTCTTTCTGTTTGATCTATTTATTCTTTCTGTTTGGGGTGTTTTGCCTTGGGTTTACCCTGTTTGGGACTCTGTGGTATTCTTGGACTTGGGTGGCTATTTCCTTCCCTATTTTAGGGTAGTTTTCAACTGTTATCTCCTCAAGTATTTTCTCATGGCCTTTCTTTTTGTCTTCTTGTTTTGGGACTCCTATGATTCGAATGTTGGGGTGTTTGACATTGTCCCAGAGGTCTCTGAGATTGTCCTCATTTCCTTTAATTCTTTTTTCTTTTCTCCTTTATACTTCATTTATTTTCACCATTCTATCTCCCACCTCACTTATTCTATCTTCTGCCTCAGTTATTCTACTGTTGGTTCCCTCCAAAGTGCTTTTTATTTCAGTTATTGCATTATTCATTATTAATTGACTCTTTTTTATTTCTTCTAGGTCCTTGTTAAACATTGCGTCTTCTCTATCCTTGTCTGCGGGCTATTTATTTGTAACTCCATTTTGTTTTCCAGATTTTGGATCATTTTTTACTCTCATTATTCTGAATTCTTTTTCAGTTAGACTCCCTATCTCCTCCTCTTTTGTTTGGTTTGGTAGGCTTTTATCATGTTACTTTACCTGCTGACTATTTCTCTGCCTTTTCATCTTGTTTAGGTTTCTGTGTTTGGGGTGGCCTTTCTGTATGCTGAAAGTTTGTGGTTCCTGTTTATTGTGGAGGTTCCTCCCTGTGGGTGGGGTTGGACGAGTGGCTTTTCAAGGTTTCCTGGTTAGGGAAGCTTGTGTCGGTGTTCTGGTGGGTGGATCTGGATCTCTTCTCTCTGGAGTGCAATGAAGTGTCCAGTATTGAGTTTTGAGGTGTCTGTGGGTTTGGTGTGACTTTTGGCTCCCTGTATTTTTGTGCTCAGGGTTATGTTCCTGAATTGTTGGAGAAGTAGCTTGGTATGTCTTGCTCTGAAACTTGTTGGCTCTTGGGTGGGACTTGGTTTCAGTGTAGGTATGGATGCTTTTGGATGAGCTCCTGTTGATTAATGTTCCCTGGAGCCAGGAGTTTTCTGGTGTTCTCAAGTTTTGGATTTAAGCCTCCTGCCTCTGGCTTTCAGCCTTATTCTTACAGTAGCCTCAAGACTTCTCCATCGATACAGCAGTGATGATAGAACATCTAGGTTAATGGTGAAAAGATTATTCACAGTGAGGGACACCCAAAGAGGTTCACTGCATTACATGGTGAGGAAGAGGGAGAAGGGAGATAGAGGTGATAGGAGGAGAAGAGGGGGAATCAAAAGAGGAGAGCGCAGTCTATCCAGTAATCAATCCCTATTTGCTCTCCACAGTCTGGAACACTCAGAGAGGTTCACTCAGTTACATAGAGAAGAGAAGAGGGAGGAAGGAGATAGAGGTGCTCAGGAGGAGAAGAGGAAGAGTCAAAAGAAGAGAGACTAGTCTAGCCAGTGATCAGTTCCCTAAGTGTTCTCCACAGTCTGGAACACCCAAAGAGATTCACAGAGTTAAATATTGAGGAGAAGGGGCAGGGATGAGATAGAGATGACCTGAGGGAGAAAAAGGAGAGTCAAAAGGGGAGAGAGCAATCAAGCCAGTAACCACATTCCTAAGTAAAAATGGGTACTGAAGATTGGATTCTTAAAGGTACAAAATTGATACCAAATACCAAAAAGCAAAGATTAAAAATCTAAAGTAGAGGTTAGACTCTCAAAAATACAAAACAAAATTGCAAAAGTTATTTAAAAAATATATGAAATTTGCTTTAAGACTAGGGTCTTTTTTTTTTTGCAAGGTAATAGTAGGTTTTAAAAATGAAAATTAAAGGAGTAATACAGACTTAAAAATAACAAAATGATAATAGTAAAATATATCTAGGGATTTCTCTGGAGCTGTTGAGGGCAGTGTGGGGTCAGTTCAGTTTAAGATAGTTCCTTGTTCCAACTTATACTTCTTATCAAGATCTATAGTTCCCTTCCAATGTAGTCAGTGCTAACTATAGGGTTTTAATCTGTTGCACCTGTCACTTCCGAAGTGGTTCCCTCTTCTTTGTTTATTTTGGCTTCCTCTGTTTGCAAGTCTCTTTAGTATCTAACTTCCACCCTGATACAAGGGGATGAAGGTGGTCATTTACTTAGGCTCACTTGTTCATTTGTGCTGTGGGGAGGGAGGAACACTGCAAACAAATATCACTGGCATGTGGGGAGTGCTCGCAGTGTCTGGGCCACACTGGCTTTGCCTCTGCTCAAGGCGTGTGTGCTTTCCCGGTCTATGCTGCTCAGGTTCCAGGTTGTTCTGCAGGGAATGTCTAAAGCAGGCCCTGGGTTGCATGCACTTCCCAGGTCTAAGCTGCTCAGGTTCAGGTTCTTGGGTACTCCACAAAGGGACAGACTTGGGGGCTGTGTTTTGTGCCCTTCCCAGGTCCTAGCAGCTCAGGCGACCAGATGCTTGGCGAGCGTACTCTCCCTGGGTGGATGATGCGTCTTATCACCTCCCTGGTCCCAGCCACTCGATTACCTGGGTGTGCCGTGTGTCTCCTCTGGGGAGCTGATCTCTGGCTGTAACCCTCCTGGTGGATGTCAACCGTCCAGGATCCCAGGAAGACTTGATTAGCAACTGGGAGCCTGCTCGCAGTTTGGTAGAGGATGCTGTCTCTGGGGCCGAGTTTGCCCCTCAGCTTCCAACTGTGGCTGTCACCTGCCTGCCTCCGTGCCTCCGGTTGGGGATGGGCCGGTCCGCAGCCTAGTAGCTCTCTTCTGGTATTCGCTCAGTCCTTTGTTCTGTGAGTGGCCCGGCAGTGCCTTAAGTTAGAGCTTTTTGCAGGAAAGTTCTCTCTGTCTCTCTCTGTCTTTCCTTTTTTTCTCCTCTCTCTGGCTATCCCACCATTTGGGTTGCTATCTCACGTTAGCTCCCTCAGATTGCCCTCAGGGAATTCAGGCCTGGTTCTTACCCTAAGCAGTGCAACCTGTGTGTCCCTGTTCAGCCCCCACTTGCTGGTGGTGGATGTGAGCGTCTGGGCTACTTCTCCACTGGGAGTTGTGGTTAGGCGCATAATCTGTGGGTTTTATTTATTTATTATTTCATCTGAGTTATGTTGTCTTCTGAGATTCTAAAACTCCCCACAGACCCGCCGGTGAGAGGGTTTCCTGGTGTTTGGAAACTTCTCCTCCTTCTCGACTCCCTCCCCGGGACGGGTCTCGATCCCTAACTCTTTTGTCTCTCTTTTTATCTTTTATATTTTGTCTTACCTCCTTTCAAAGACAATGGGCTGCCTTTCTGGGTACCTTGTGTCCTCTGCCAGCGTTCAGAAGTTGTTTTGTGGAATTTTCTCAGCGTTCAAATGTTCTTTCAATGAATTTTTGGGGGAGAAAGTGGTCTCCCCGTCCTATTCCTCTGTCATCTTAGGACCGCTCCCCTATTTCTGAACATTAATATAAAATTCTTCATACAAAATACAGATATATTTAAATGTGGAAATTCTACATTTTTCTGTAAGCAAAAACACTAAAATTTAAAGGCAAAAACAAGGATCAAGTAAGACAGGATAGACATATAAAGTAATAAGTTTGACTGAATACTATTTATTGACAGTTAAGTTGAAAGACTGGAATAACTTTACAATGCTCTTATTACTAGATAAACCATGATTATTTTATAAGTGCGTATCTGAGACCACAAGAAAGAAAGGGGATCCCGGTTCTATGACTGAAGAGAAAACTTACAAAGCAGAGTGTTTGCTTGGGCTGGTGCCTGGCTGCCCAACAAAGCCAGAGCACCTCTGGGTTTGGGAACTGGAGGTTGTGGTTTTAAGGTCCTTGAAGGTGAAGAGATGTGGCTGCGGCTTTTCACAAGGGAAGACTTTGAACCTATAACCAGTATAAATCTAGCATCACTGAAGGGCTGAGTCCTCACTGATGCAATGGGCTTTTGAAAAACTAGCAGAGAGAGAGTTGACAAGAAAACTTGCTGGTTTCAATTGAGGGTAAGAGTTTAAAGGCAAGGTTTCCCCTGGAATTTTGAAACTCTGGGATTCTACCGGCTGTGGGGAAGGGGGTTTAATTTAACTACCTGTGGAAGGATTTACATCTCTCACTACCCAAGAATGTAACATAAAGATAATTTGAGGCTGATGGTCCCCATGGGCACCTGCAAGAAAACACAAAATTTATTTGAAAGGGTGCTTCCACCACCCAGACTTCATGGGAATTTCATTTAAAAAAGCAGAGTCCTACTAAAATAGAGTTTCCAATCAAACATTGTATAACTCACAGAAAATTATCTACTGAGGATATACACTGATGGGTATGACAGAGGGAACATGTGTGCATGCTAAGTTGCTTCAGTTGTGTCTGATTCTTTGTGACCCTATGGACTATAGCCCACTAGGCTCTTCTGTCCATGTGATTCTCCAGGCAAGAATACTGGAGTGGGTTGCCTTGCCCTCTTCCAGGGGATCTTCTCAACCCAGGGATTGGCAAGCGGGTTCTTGACCACTAGCGCCATCTGGGATGTCCATGACAAAGGGGACAGTTAGACTCAAAGAATCTAATATAATAGAACTGCAGCCTCATAGAGAGCTTGCAACATGAAGGAAACAACAGGACATCATAAAAAAGAAGCAATTTGAAAAAAAGATCACTTTCTAAGATTGAAAAAGATGGTCATTGAAATAAAAAATAAAATACAGTTTTTGTGTTGAAAACAAATAATACACAGCTTATAAAAAATATGTGAATCAAAGAGGACACAAATAGATGGAGAAATATACCATGGTCGTGGATTGGAAGAATTAATAGAGTGAAAATGAGTATACTACCCAAAAGCAATCTATAGATTCAATGCAATCACTATCAAGCTACAGAACTAGAACAAACAATTTCACAATTTGTATGGAAATATAAAAAAACCTCAAATAGCCAAAGCAATCTTGAGAAAGAAGAATGGGACTGGAGGAATCAACCTGCCTGACTTCAGGCTCTACTACAAAGCCACAGTCATCAAGACAGTGTGGTACTGGCACAAAGATAGAAAGATAGATCAGTGGAACAAAATAGGAAGCCCAGAGATAAATCCACACACCTATGGACACCTTATCTTCAACAAAGGAGGAAAGAATATACAATGGAGAAAAGACAATCTCTTTAACAAGTGGTGCTGGGAAAACTGGTCAACCATGTGTAAAAGAATGAAACTAGAACACTTTCTAACACCATACACAAAAATAAACTCAAAATGGATTAAAGATCTAAACGTAAGACCAGAAACCATAAAACTCCTAGAGGAAAACATAGGCAAAACACTCTCTGACATAAATCACAGCAGGATCCTCCATGACCCACCTCCCAGAGTATTGGAAATAAAAGCAAAAATAAACAAATGGGACCTAATTAAAATTAAAAGCTTTTGCACAACAAAGGAAACTATAAGCAAGGTGAAAAGACAGTCTTCAGAATGGGAGAAAATAATAGCAAACGAAGCAACAGACAATTAATCTCAAAAATATGCAAGCAACTACTGCAGCTGAATTCTAGAAAAATAAACGACCCAATCAAAAAATGGGCCAAAGAACTAAACAGACATTTCTCCAAAGAAGACATACGGATGGCTAACAAACACATGAAAAGATGCTCAACATCACTCATTATTAGAGAAATGCAAATCAAAACCACAATGAGGTACCATTACACACCAGTCAGATTGGCTGCTATATAAAAGTCTGCAAGCAATAAATGCTGGAGAGGGTGTGGAGAAAAGGGAACCCTCTTACACTGTTGGTGGGAATGCAAACTAGTACAGCCACTATGGAGAGCAGTGTGGAGATTCCTTAAAAAACTGGGAATAGAACTGCCATATGACCTAGCAATCCCACTGCTAGGCATACACACCGAGGAAACCAGAATTGAAAGAGACGCGTGTACCCCAATGTTCATTGCAGCACTGTTTACAATAGCCAGGACATGGAAGCAACCTAGATGTCCATGGCAGACGAATGGATAAGGAAGCTGTGTACATATACACAATGGAATATTACTCAGCCATTAAAAAAAATACATTTGAATCGGTTCTATTGAGATGGATGAAACTGGAGCCCATTAGACAGAGTGAAGTGAGCCAGAAAGAAAAGCACCAATACAGTATACTAATGCATGTATATGGAATTTGAAAGATGGTAATGGCAACCCTATATGTGAGACAGAATAAGAGACACAGATGCATAGAACAGTCCTGTGGACTCTGAGGGAGAAGGAGAGGGTGGGACGTTCTGGGACAATAACATTGAAACATGTATATTGTCATATGTGAAGCGGAACACCATTCCATGTTCTATGCATGGGACGGACGCTCAGGGATGGAGCGTTGGGATGACCCAGAGGGATGGGAAGGGGAGGGAGGTGGGTGGAGGGTTCGGGAGGGGGAGCACATGTGAACCCATGGCTGATTCATGTCAATGTATGGCAAAAACTACTACAATATTGTAAAGTAATTAGCCCCCAACTAAAAAAAAAAACAACAAAAAAAACTGGAAATAGAACTGCCATATGACCCAGCAATCCCACTGCTGGGCATACACACTGGGGAAACCAGAAATGAAAGAGACACATGTACCCCAGTGTTCATCACAGCACTGTTTATAATAGCCAGGACATGGAAGCAACCTAGAGGTCCATCAGCTGATGAATGGATAAGGAAGCTGTGTGCATATACACAATGGAATATTACTCAGCCATTAAAAAGAATACATTTGAATCAGTTCTACTGAGATGGATGAAACTGGAGCCCATTATACAGAGTGAAGTAAGCCAGAAAGAAAAACACCAATACAGTATACTAATGCATATATATGGAATTTGAAAGATGGTAACGATAACCCTATATGTGAGACAGAATAAGAGGCACAGATGCATAGAACAGTCTTGTGGACTCTGAGGGAGAAGGTGAGGGTGGGATGTTCTGAGATTATAGCATTGAAACATGTATATTATCATATGTGAAACAGAACACCGTTCCAAGTTTGATGCATGAGACAAATGCTCAGGGCTGGGGCAATGGGATGACCCAGAGGGATGGAATGGGGAGGGAGGTGGGATGGGGGTTCAGGATGGGGAACACATATAAACCCATGGCTGATTCATGTCAATTTATGGCAAAAACCTCTACAATATTGTAAAATAATTAGCCCCCAACTAAAATAAATAAATTTATTTTTAAAAAAATGGATTGATTACTTCTAAAGGTGGGGGGGGGGATGTTTTATTTTAGGTTGCAAAATAATTCAAGGAACCTTCTAGGCCCCTGAATCTGTACCCAGTGGATAGCTACTCAAAAAAAAAAAAAGTGAAAGAGAAGTTAGGAGATATGAGGGGTAGAAAGAGAAGATCTAACACATGTTTAATCAGATTTGTGAACAACAGACAAGAGAGAATGGAATAAAGCCACCACTGGAAGAAATTATAGCTAAGACTTTTCTGGTACAAATAAGAAGATGATTCTTCAGGCTGAAAAGCACTATGCTTCTCAAGCATAACAAATAAGAAGATATTCAAACACATTTTACAGTGAATCGGCAAAATTCCAAAAGTAAAGAAAAAAAAGAGAAAACATAGATCATCATAAAGTTGTGAAATTAGACTTGTACCTGTTCAAAATAGTCATTATTAAACATTCAAGACTTGTAGGCTTTAATTTAAATAAATTAATTTTAAATTTAATTTCTTGGTAGCACTAGCAACATTTCAAGTGCTTACCAGTTTCTTTTGTTTTAGACGGCATAGAAGCAGAACATTTCCATGGTCACAGGAATTTCCTTTGGGCAGTGAGGAAGTATACCAAAGCTACCTTCTTAGCAGCAAGATTATACACAGAAATAGCATGATGAAAAATCTGAAAAATAGCATTGTCTTAAATGATCACTATCATAGGATTCATGGGAACAGTAACTATAATGTGCTGTAACTCCATCAAATTGCTAAGCATTATGGAATTACAGCACTTAGAAACTTATATACAGGTTCCTCTACTTCATTTAAGCCACTGCAATACCTATATAAAAGTACATGGAGGTCATTAATTGCCACTAAAAGCCTTATCTTCCTTTAGATTGACAGAAATCCGAAATTAGAGTAATTTAAACCATAACCTCACCAACTAGGAATTGCTTGAACATGTATTTCTATTTTAAATTACATCACAATTTAACAACACTAATACAGTTAGAGAAACAATGAAGGAAATCCCTGTATAATCTTACATTAAAGTTATTTTCATTCTTGTAGTCCCAGTTTTGCAAAAGAAATGTAGCTATATATCTATATACGTATGTATATATGCATATATACATAAATACATAGTTGCAATAACAATAGTATTTTGGAGCTCAGAATACAGTTTTTTAAATGATAAATACCTTCAGGATGTAAAGGATTGCTGACCTTTCATATGGAGTGTGCAGCATGACTTATTATTTCTTGCTGGGGCTTTATCCTGTGCCTGCAAAATTGCTCTATTCTCCTGCCGTGATGTGCCAGTGTAATTGCCTCATCTTAGGCAATCTGTGTTTCATTACAAACTGATATTAGAGGAACTCTGAACATCCCCTGGCAGAGCTGTGTCCTTAAACATTTTTTTAATTAGGGATAATGCTCACTGAAGAGGGACATTGCAGACAATTGCTTCCTTTCTTAGACACTGAAATACAAAAGCCTTCTGGAGGTCTCTGTAAATTGAGAATATGTTTTTTCTCATGGTACTCTAACACAGAACCATATTTTCTTTAATAAATAAACTAGGCTGCAAAGAGTAGGGGGCGGTAGGAACAGCAACTTCAGACATTTGATTTTTCATCCAAAGATTTTTAAATGTCAAAAACCATCACACAGAAACTCCACTCAATACTCTATAATAACCTAAATGGGAAAAGAATTTGAAAAAGAATAGATACATGTATACATTGAACTGAATCACTCTGCTGTACATCTGAAACTAACACAATATTGTTGGTCAACTGTAGTCCAATATAAATAAAATTTTTTTTAAAATCACAAATTTAGAGCTTGTATCTTGAGCTGTACAAGGGTTCTATTATGAGTTTGGAATATTAAAATAGAGTTGGTTGTCTCAGCTCAGTCACTGTCTGTGAACCCTCATCAGCATTGCTGGTGCCCCTACCGCGTGGTGACAGCCATTCCCAGCATCATGTGGGTCCTTGGCACCTCTCTGTTCTCCCTGTATGCTCAGTCACTCAGTCACGTCTGACTCTTTATGATCCTTCGACTCCCTGGGGGGAGGAGGAAATGGCAAACTACTCCAGGATTCTTGCCTGGAAAATCCCATGGACAGAGGAGCCTACTGGGCTACAGTCCATGGAGTCTTACAAAAGAGTCAGAAACAACTTAGTGACTAAATGGCAGCAGCATGTTAAGATTGATTAAGAAGGTGGTCACTTCCATGGCATACCTGTGGCCAAAACCCTAACCTTAGGGGTCATTATTTATCTCTTTGTCTGATGGTAAAGATTTCTGGTTCCTCTCATGAATTATACCTATAAATATGTTAGCTACCTAGATTGCATTTCACATGTCATTTATAAGATTAATTTTCCCAATGCTCTAACTGAAGCAACATGATTAATATGACTCAGGAAAAATGATTTAAAAGATTTTTCTATTGACTTAAAAGTGAGAGGTATCATTATATTTTCTGTCATTGAATTGATCATACAATCTATAAGGACACAACCATGTGAATGGAGACAACGCAAATCACTGTGGGACTAATCAAATATTTAACTAGTCACGTAGGTAAAATAAAACTCTAACCTTTGAGATTACAGCAGAGACACTGCTTTGCCAACAGAGGTCCATTTGATCAAACCTATGGTTTTTCCAGTAGTCATGTATGGATGTGAGAGATGGACCGTAAAGAAAGTTGAGCTCCAAAGAATTGATGCTTTTGAACTGTGGTGTGGGAGAAGACTCTTGAGAGTCCCTTGGACTGCAAGGAGATCAAACCAGTCAATCTTAAAGGAAATCAGTCCTGAATATTCATTGGAAGGACAGATGCTGAAGCTGAAGCTCTGATAATTTGGCCACCTGATGCAAAGAGCTGACTCATTAGAAAAGATCCTGATGCTGGGAAAGTTTGAAGGCAGGAGGAAGAGGGGATGACAGAGGATGAGATGGTTGGATGGCATCACTGACTCGATGGACATGAGTTTGAGCAAGCTCTAGGAGTTGGTGATGGACAGGGAAGCCTGGCATGCTGCTGTCCATGGGGTCACAAAGAGTCAGACATGACTGAACCACTGGACTGAACCTTTGAGATGTATTAAAATAGTAACTAAAACTATAACACAGTGCTTTAGATCTCCAGCCATTGCCATTATATCTTTACTGCACAAAACAGACATTGTTCTATTTGTTACATATTTTCATGTATAAACCAATCTTGACCTTTGGAAATCTTCCTGGGTTAAGGGCAGTATTTTACATTTGGAGCTTAGGAGCAAATCTCTCTTGGTCTAAATCTTAGTTTTGCAACTGACTAGCTATGTGAGCTTGGGTGAGTTATTTTATCTTCATTAAATATAAGCTTTTGATATTGAAAATGAGAAAACAATAGATTGAGATAACTTACCCCAGGGGTCTGTGTGAGGGTTAAATGAGACAGTCCGTGGCTAGAACATAAAGAGTGATCAATAAATTTTTGCTGCTTTTATTACTGCCTGTGTTGAAGTTTTGACCTTAAGATGTCTGGAAAACAGGAAGAATGTCATGAACTGTAACAGCCTGGTTCAGCAGAACACTTTTACACTCCCTCCCTCCTTCAAGTTCATGATTAGGTGGAACATAGCTGACATTTTTGTGCCATGGCTATCACGATATGTCTGAGTATTGTATATTTTCATAGAAAATTAAGCTTTTCATGTACTTCCTTGTGTATCAAGCACTTTATAGATTTCTTGTTTTTATTGTTGAACAACAAATCCATCAAAACAGTTGTTTTCTAAAGTTTTTTTTTTCTTTTTGCAGTGGATGACACCACGGGTTGAATGACAGTATGTGTGTATTTGTATGTAAGTGTGTATGTGTGTAATATTGTACTCAGTCGTGTCCCACTCTTTGTGACCCCATGGATTGTAGCACGCCAGGCTCCTCTGTCCATGGGATTCTCCAGGCAAGAATACAGGAGTAGGTAGCCATTTCCTTCTCCAGGGGATTTTTCCTACCCAGAAATTGAACCCAGGTCTCTGGCATTGCAGGGAGATTCTTTACCATCCGAGCCACCAAGGAAGCCCTAGTATTACACTATTATATATATAATAATTTTCTAGGGCTGCAACAGCAAAACTACATAGATGGGTGGCTTAGGCAATAGAAATTTATTTTCTTGTGGTTACTTTTTTTAATTTAAAAAATTGTTGAAGTATAGTTGATTTGCAATGTTGTGTTAATTTCTGCTGTATGGCAAAGTGACTCAGTTATACATATATATGTATTCTTTTTATATTCTTTTTCCATTCTGGTTTATCACAAGATATTGGATATAGTTCCCTGAGCTATACAATAGGACCTTTTAGTTTATCCATCCTATATGTAATAGCTTGCATCTACTAACCCCAATCCTTTTCTCCCTACTTTCACATGGTTCTGAAGAGGAGAAGTCCAAGATCAAGATGTCTATGGGTTCGGTACTGCAGAGGCCTCCCTCCTGGGCTTGCAGAGGGCTGCTTCTTGTTGCGTTCTCATGCTTCCTGGGGTCTGTCTGACTTTCCAACCTTATGACCACATTTGGCGTCAGTTACCTCTAAGGGCCTGTCCCCAGTGTGATTGAAAGTCCCATTCTGAGGCCCTGGGGGTTAAGATCTCATGTTTTCTACACAGGGACAAGTCATCACTGCTCTGTTTCTCCCCTGCACCCCTGCTGTTACAACCTGGTACCCCAAGGGCTTCACTCCATCGCATGGCAAATGGGACAAGAGAGCTGTCAGCTGAGATTTCTTCTCTCTGTCCTCCTCCTCCCCAGTTCAGTTCAGTTCAGTTGCACAGTCATGTCCAACTCTTTGACACCAAATGGTCTGCAGCACTCCAGGCTTCCCTAGAGTCCCTCACCAACTCCTAGAGCTTGCTCAAACTCATGTCCATTGAGTCAGTGATGCCATCCAGCCATCTCATCCTCTGTCATCCCCTTCTCCTCTTGCCATCAATCTTCCCCAGCATCAGGATCTTTTCTAATGAGTCATTCTTCACATCAGGTGGCCAAAGTATCAGAGCTTCAGCTTCAGCATCTGTCCTTCCAATGAATATTCAGGACTGATTTCCTTTAGGATGGACTAGTTTGATCTCCTTGCAGTCCAAGGGACTCTCAAGAGACTTCTCCAACACCACAGTTCAAAAGCATCAATTTATGGTGCTCAGCTTTCTTTATGGTCTAACTCTCACATCCATACATGACTACTGGAAAAACCATAGCTTTGACTAGACTGACCTTTGTTGGCAAAGTAATATCTCTGCTTTTTAATAATGCTGTCTAGATCGGTCATAGCTTTTCTTCTGAGGAGTAAGCATCTTTTAATTTCATCGCTGCAGTCACCATCTGCAGTGATTTTGGAACCCAAGAAAATAAAGTCTCTCACTGTTTCCGTTGTTTTCCCATCTATTTGCCATGAAGTGATGGGACCAGATGCCATGATCTTAGTTTTCTGAATGTGGAATTTTAAGCCAGCTTTTTCACTCTCTTCTTTCACTTTCATCAAGAGGTTCTTTAGTTCCTCTTCACATTCTACTATTAAGGTGGTGTCATCTGCATATCTGAGCTTATTGATATTTCTCCTGGAAATCTTGATTCCAGCTTGCGCTTCATCCAGCCTGGCATTTCACATAATGTACTCATCATATAAGTTAATAAAGCAGGGTGACAATATACAGCCTTGACGTACTCTGTTTTCTATTTGGAACCAGTCTGTTGTTCCAAGTCCAGTTCTAACTGTTGCTTCTTGGCCTGCATACAGATTTCTCAGGATGCAGGTGAGGTGGTCTGGTATTCTCATCTCTTGAATAATTTTCCACAGTTTGTTGTGATACACATGGTCAAAGTCTTTGGTGTAGTCAATAAAACAGAAGTAGATGTTTTTCTTGAATTCTCTTGCTTTTTCTGTGACCCAATGGGTGTTGGCAATTTCATCTCTGGTTCCTCTGCCTTTTCTAAATCCAGCTTGAACACCTGGAAGTTCTCAATTCATGTATTGTTGAAGCCTAGCTTGGAGAATTTTGAGCATTATTTGCTAGCATGTGAGATGAGTGCAATTGTGTGGTAGTTTGAACATTCTTTGGCATTGCCTTTCTTTGGGATTGGAATGAAAACTGACCTTTCCCAGTTCCCGTGGCCACTGCTGAGTTTTCCAAATTTGCTGGCATATTGAGTGCAGCACTTTCGCTGCATCATCTTTTAGGGTTTGAAATAGCTCAGCTGGAATTCCATCACCTCCACCAGCTTTTTTGCAATGATCCTTCCGAAGGCCCACTTGACTTCACTTTCCAGGATGTCTGGCTCTAGAAGAGTGATCACACCATCGATCTCGGTCATTAAGATTTTTTTGTGTGTGTAATTCTTCTGTGTATTCTTGCCACCTCTTCTTAATATCATCTGCTTCTGTTAGGTCCATACCGTTTCTGTCTTTTATTGTGCCAATCTTTGCATGAAATGTTTCCTTGGTATCTCTAATTTTCTTGAAGAGATCTCTAGTCTTTCCCATTCTATTGTTTTCTTCTATTTCTTTGCATTGATCACTGAGGAAGGCTTTCTTATCTCTCCTTGCTATTCTTTGGAACTCTGCATTCAAATGGGAATATCTTTCCTTTTCTCCTTTGCCTTTTGCTTCTCTTCTTTTCTCAGCTATTTGTAAGGCCTCCTCAGACAACCGTTTGCCTTTTTGCATTCCTTTTCTTGGGGATGATTTTGATCACTGCCTCCTATACAGCCTTGCGAACTTCCATCCATAATTCTTCAGGCACTCTATCAGAGCTAATCCCTTGAATCTATTTGTAACTTTGATGGTGTGGTCGTAAGGGATCCTCCTCCCCAGATTCCACCATTCCCGCCTTCCTCCTTCTCCCCCTCTTCCTCCTCTTTTCTGGAAGAGCTAAGATGGTGAGTGTACAACACACAGAAGCCACATTCACTGGAAACTGAACAGACACTGCCCTTTCTGTCTCATTACACTCTGATCTCCTCATTCTGTACTTCACACTGTCACTTTAGTGCAAGTAACTCTCCTACACATTTCAGCTTTCCTCTGCATCAAACTTGGTGGAATAAATTAGAAACCTTTTGCAGTGCAGCAGTGCAAGGCCGAGCCTCGTCTGTGCCTGACCACAGGGTGTGGGCTCTCCAGGAGAGCTGGGTAGGCTTCTAGAATAAGGTCTGTGTATGTCATTCTTCATGCCCACCTTTTGTAGGAGGAATGCTGGAAGTGCATTCTGAGAGGAAACAAATACTATAATCTGAAATACTTCTAAGAATCAAGAAAACAAGGAAACTAAAAATACACCACTTTTTTAACATCCTCATGGAAGTAATTGAAATTAATACTCTGAATTCCCAGACATGTTTTTATGATTGGAGATGAGATGATTTTAGTTTTTCCTTTCTAGTTATTCCAATAACTTGATCTCTGCCTGCTGTTGATGTTCGACCCTAGAGTAACGCACAGGAATGCACTGTATTGTCTTCCCCACCTAAGTAGTAGAGATAGTCACCCAAGATAAAATTCTGATTCCTTGTTTATGTCAAAATCCTTTTGGATCTGTATCTTATTCAGGGATACAAGAGTGAAATAAAATTAAGATTTGAATTTTAAAAAAGGTTATCAATTTATTCCCATACCCTTTATTGCATGCTGCTGCTGCTGCTAAGTCGGGTCAGTCATGTCCGACTCTGTGCGACCCCCTAGACGGCAGCCTACCAGGCTCCTCCGTCCATGGGATTCTTCAGGCAAAAGTACTGGAGTGGGTTGCCATTGCCTTCTCCGCTTTATTGCATAGTTGATCTTTATTGATTTGAAGTGATCCACTTAACATTTAATACACTGTTAGGTTTATTTATATAAACTTGATATGTTTATGTGCTTTAAGTTTCAAACTCATTTGCCTTTTCTGGCACAAATTCTACCCTACATCTTTCAAACTATGGTTTTATAATCAAAGCAAGTGCCTTCATCATTAGCTATCAGAATTTTCCCATTGTGAAATCTACATAGATGTAAACACTTGTTAAAACATTGAAAATATTGATGATTCTGAGCCTTCTTATTTAGGACTATGGTTGCTACACTTTTTGCAGTTTTCTACTGATTCTTCATTAAATTTTAACATAACCTACATATTTCACATTCTGGATATGTCTTCATATTTTATGTAATTTGATAGTGCTGTGAAAGAAATTTTCCTTTGCTTATATTTTTAATTGATTAATGTTGATATCCAAGGAAACTAATTTTTTAAACCTGTATCCATTTTGTAAAATTATTTTATTTGATCTGTTATTTTCTTAGTTGAGTATCAGCACTTTTCTTGGTAGAGAAAAATATTACTTCTTATTTTCTAGTATTTATATATCTAATATTTATATCTCTATATTTTATATGATTAAATTTATTTGAACTAGAATTATGCTAAACCTGCATATGTAATAAGTATCTTTTACTAAGAACTCACTTTTCTGAATTTTTCCACTAGGAATAATTGCTGATTTTATCTAAATCATGAATATCAGTGATCTTTCATCATTTGAACTATATTATTTTTCATATTTTTAAAGGAATACATATGCACAGTGGTTAACTTACTGTTCAGTGTCTATAATATTATGGCTATATAAATACTACTTGTAGTTGAGCCCTTTTCTTTTTTGCAGTAAAAGTCTTAATGAAAACTCTATGGGTTCTTTCAATCAGTAAAAGCTTGCTTCCTTTGATGCTTAGACATCTTCTTGATTTTGTTTTCCCACTTGTATTTCTTTGTTATCTCTTTCTTGGTCTTCTTTATTCAGCTGTCATGTCTCCTAGAATGAAACATTTTCTCTTCTCTTTTCAACATCTTTATTTTCTAGTTCTACTTTCTGGGGGATTTTCTCAACTTTTAAATGTAATCATTGCTTTTACATTTTTACTAGTTTATTCTCTCTGGTTATTTATTTACAAAGCATGATATTCTATTTGGTTTTTTGTTCACCTCTCATTAATCCAGAGGTGACTGGATCTTTTTCCTCTTCTAACTTGATCATATAAAGAGATTTTAGATTCAGATTGTTGTTAAATTTTTGTATTGTTCTTTTTTAAAGAAGAAGATGCATGTGTGTTGCATGCATCATTTATTTAGACATATGCCTGTTTTAATTCATGTCAGTACTGATCATCAGCTTTTTCATTTATATTTATAAAGTCTAATCCTACCTAGGTTTTGTTTGTTTGTTTTAATGAAGGATAACTGGGATATAGAGATATGTGTGTTCTGATTGCTGGAATATCAGAGACTTGCCTTCATGATGAAAGACAGCCTGGGTGGTCGAATGTCCGCAGGTCTCATGGTCTTTCTCAGAAGCCCTGGATGTTGCTCCATTGCCTTCTGCCTATCGGCCTCACTGTGCTTCCCTTTCAGATGTTTGTATTGTCTTATTTTCTTTCCCCTGAAATTTGCCAGAACAAGTAAGAAAACAAAACCCATTAACTATTCTTTAAGCATTAGAGAATTCATCGTTTTTTCATTTTGGGTTATGTTTAGCACTCTCTCATACATTTTTAAATTAAATTCAAGAAGATAATTTTGGTTTCCTTACTGTCCTTCTTTATTTGAAGTTATGACCTATTATTCTCATCCTGGGAGACTTTTTATTTTATTTTGATGCCCTTTTACCTGCCATTTCTCTCCGTGGACTAATGTTTCTCTTTCACTGAGGCTGCTCCACCTCATGTTCTACCAGGATTGTCTACGTATTTCCTAAATGTTTCAGACACTCTCTTGATGAATTTTCTGGATGTTGCTCCCTTTCCACTCTTCAACACTGTTTTTAGGGGAAATCGTTTTACTTCTCTTAGCAAAAGCGTGCTCTTTCTTAAGTTGATGTTTCTTGGAAGCAGTGGTGAGCAGACTTCTCTACGCAGGTGGGACTAGTTGTGTATAAAATTTAGAGATGCCCGCAGGAGAGGACTGTTCGCAGGTCCATGTGGGTGGCCGGCAGGTTTTTCCCTTTTGTTGGCCCCTTGTACTGAGGTGGCATTGATTCTCGCCTGTACTGCCTTGTCCTGCAGCTCTGAACCAGGGTAGAACATAGACACAAGCTGTGACTCAGAGCGGCACCTGAGGTTTCTGGACTCCTGTATTCTGGTGGCTGTTCTTTCTTCTCCAACCGAGGATCCAGGTGCTGCATCTGTGGGTGGGGGAAGGTGGATGTAGATTTACCTACCTTTCTTCGCATATTCTCTTCTATGATTCAAATCCTTATTATGAACTGGTTTTTTAATAGTTTCTTAAAATCCAAGTCCTTTGGTTATAACTATTAAGATGCTCTCTAAGATTATTACAGATTATTACATTGCTTCTCTGTATGAAGAGATTTTGTTGAATTTTATGGGCTTCCAGGTGGCGCTGGAACCTGCCTGCCAATGCAGGAGACATAAGAGACATGAGTTTGATCCCTGGGTCAGGGAGATCCCCTGGAGGAAGGCATGGCAGCCCACTCCAGTATTCTTGCCTGGGGAATCCCATGGACAGAGGAGCCTGGCAGGCTACAGTCCGTGGGGTCACAAAGAGTCGCACATGACTGAAGTGACTTGCACACACGCATACAGAGGCATTTTAAGGTGAACATTATGGATGCAATTTTTAAATGGAAGTTTGACCTCTGGTTGTAACTCTGACAACAAGGTAAAGTGAGAATTGATGTGGATTAATGTGAATTAACATCTTTTTCTCCGAGATGTAGGCAAGGTTCAGTGGTAACCAAAGCAGGAGAGACGAGTTGAGGAGAAAAGAAATAGGCCAAAATAGTTCTGGGAACATAATGCCATACATTTTGAACAAGGGCATTGAAAGAAGGTTGAGAAGTGTGAGTCAAGATTTTTCTGAAGACTGAAGTGTTAACCAGCAGTAGAGTCACAAACTAAAAACCAAAAAACAAAACTACCATTGAGGGCAGAAGATCAGGCCGTTATTGTTGTTTCTTCTTTTTTTAGTTTTATGTCCAGTCTTATGTTCCCTGCAGTATATGCTCTTTTCTAAAAGGGACTAATGCATCATATTTATGTTATTTTTCCTTTTTCTTCCTAGGCAAAACTGTAAAAGGTAAATATGCATCCTGAGACAGGGATGAAGTTGTGCTTTTGAAGTAAATTGTTGCCCTTGAAAATGGTAGATGATTACCCAAATTATTTAGCATAAATAGTAAACATTTGGTGTCATCGGTGACGTATTATGATTTCCATGGGGAAGGATGATGCATTTTAGCCTCAAGCTGTTACCTAGATCACAAAAGAGAATATTTTAAAGGCTGTGGGCTTTGTATGGATACTATTTAATACTTTGGTCTAAAACATCAATCTCCTTTTTGCATTCTTATCAGGTAAAGAATTTTTGTGATGTTGCTTCAGCATTTGTCATCCTCATTTTAACTGTTTTGGAATATGCAGTGCATACATGTGGTAGAAATATTCAAAGGCTGTAGATTATAGGGTCAATGTGTTCCCCAATGGGCAGGTACCCCTCTAGAGGGTTCGTGCTTCAGTTTGTGCTCCTGCGTGCCTAGACATTGTGGAGGGAGAGGGAATGAATGGGAGTTAGTCATCAGCATCTGTTTCTCAGTTTCTGAAATGGTAATTGGTCTTCATTTCGGCTGCCAGCCTTGGGTCAGGGGGGCCATTTCTATTTCCTGGAAAATAATTTCATCCAAATGTAAGTTTATTTGCTTTGATATGGGCAAAATAATGTCTTCTTATTGTTTTACTTTCCTCTATATTTGTAATGTCTTTGTTTTTATTTCACATTTTAATCTTTGTGATTTTTATCTGTTTTTCCCTAGAGGAATGGATCTTTTTACTTTTTTCATAAAATCAGCTATTTATTTGTTCTATTTTTTGTTTCCAATTATTTAATTTCTGCTTTATGTTTATTCTTTCCTCCAATGTCCTTTTAAATTTTCTCTAGCTTTTTTAGTATGCTGCTTAATTCATTAAATCTAATTATTTCTTCTCTGTTATTGAAAATTTTAAATCCATGAACTGTCCTCTGATTGTTGTTTTCGACAGTATTCCATGTATGATTTCATTTTGTTATTTTCCATGTATTTTGCACAGTCATTTGATTTTTCGTTTTGGAAAGAGCTTTTATTTTGATGTTTCAAAGTTGCGCAATGTTCTGTTTTTCTGCTGGTTTTATTCATTCACTAGGAAATTTTCATATGCTCTATTTCTTCTTGGTCTGTTTTTGTTTCTGTTGAGTGCTCCTTTTTTATTTTCTGCATGCCTCACATTTCTTCTGACAATTTTGAGGGTTTTCAGACTGTATTCAACTTCTCTGGTTTCTTCTACAAATATAATTGTATATAATACTTAATTTTATACTTTATAGAGACTGTTATCTCCCCAGTATAAACAATAGCAAAGTCCATATGCTCCCAATTTCAGACATCACCCCCTCTTTTCTTTTTCTTAATGAATTTTCTCCTTTCACTTTTTACCCCTAGCATTTTTTGAGGGGGAGGTGATATGGCATCATTAACGTAGGAGTGAGAACTGGACAAAAGCAGAGACTTTGGCATAACTTGGTTGTCAGACCTTTACTGGCGTCTCCACGTGAAGCAGTGTAACTCATATATTAGCTTTTTTCTCTGACCTCTAAACTTGTAAAATAACAACCTCGAGTTTTCCAGAGTGTTTTTTTTTAATTGAAGAAAATATGATAGAATCTCTGAGACTCCAAAAACTTTAAAGAAACCCATAAAATTGAGGGATTATCATCTTATGTCTTGTTTATCAATAGCTTATTAGCACTAAAAATGAAGTTGTTTTGCTAATAATATTATTTATAGCTTGTTATTTTCTATGAAACTCAGTAGATTTTGACACATAACATAGTAAAATAACTTACACTTCTAATATAGGAATTATTTTAAAGTCTCACATTGAGAAAATAAAAACCATAGCAACTTTGCCTGTCCCTGCTTAAATATTCCAACTATTAAGTAGGTAATGAATACAAACATTCCCAGTTTGTCAATTCTTTATAAATGTCCTGGTTTTTTAGTATTTCTTTATATGAAGATTCATTATAAAATTTTTTTTTTTCTTAGTATATATACATTATTGAAGTACAGTTGACATGCAATGCCTCAGATTCACAGCGAGGTGATTCAGTTATAGATATACACAAATATTATTTTTCAGATTATTTTCCACTATAGGTTATTTATTACAAGATACTGGCCATAGTTCCCTGTGTTATACAGTAAATCTTTGTTGCTTGTTTCATTTCTGTTCTTTTTATTTAGAAATCTAGCATTCCATTCATACTAAGTCAAACAAGTGGAATCAAAATGTCAAATTTTTTGAGCCTTGTATAATTTTAAACAGAGATACCCACTATTAGAATAATTTAAACTATTTAAAGAAAAAAAACACTCTTCCTGACAGTATCTATTATAGTCAGAAATAGACACTATATTTCTACTCATAGTGCATTTAATATAATTTGAATCCACATAGGTACAAATATATGCAAGATATATTACAATTATCCGGTGAACCAGTGACACTCAGGCTTACTGTCCTGATTCTGTGACCTCACCAATGACTTTTTAAACCTTTGACCCTGCCCTGAGGAGGAGGTGTGTATGGTAAAGCAATGCTGAGGACAGGGCAGTGCTGCTGGTCTGAGTGCTTTCCAAGGTGGACCAGCATGTCTCATCTGATGTCTTACATCAAGTGAGAAAGCATCGAACAGACAGTCTAGTGACAGTGGAGCAGGAGACAGGCAGAATCCCTGCGTTTGTTTTCAGGAACAAGTCTTGAATGCATTCCCTCCATCTTTCCTGGAGTAAATGAGTAGATTGGAGACTTGTGTACCAGCAGTGTATCTAAGTCAATGAGCTGCTTTGTTGACAGAAGTTTGTAGTGTTTGTTGTCTTGGGCAGGAAGGCAAAATTTCAGCCATAGAAAAATATGATTGGGTATCATTTTACTGTTTTGAAAGGACATTACTTAATCAGGTTGCTGGCTTCTCCCTTTGTCAGTTGCAAAGAGATAATAAAAATAAATGCAAGTCATAGCTTAAGTACCCCCTAAAAGAGTGACCATGTTCTCTGAATGTTGCCCGTGTGCGTGTGTTTAAATACTGATCTGAAGGACCTGAGAGAACTCGACTTGTAGTAGACGGTAGACTATGTGTGGCATGTGTGGTATGTCTGTGCATTTGTGTGTGTGTGTGTGTGTGTGTGTGTTAGTGTGTGTGTTTATGTGTGTCTGTGTTTGTGTGTTTATATGTGTGTGTGTGTGTCTGCGTGTTAGTGTGCGTGTTTATGTGTGTCTGTGTGTTTATGTGTGAACCAGGGGAATGAACTTATTCTGTCTTCAGAGAAGGAGCTAAAACATGTTATTGATTCCCATTTAAGAAACAAAGCAACATGTCAGCATCATGTTCACTCTAAAACCACATCAAGTCATCATGGGAGTTCAGCTCCCGGAAATCCAGTCGTTGACGTTGTTCTCTGGCTCAGGGTTTCTCCTGACACAGGGCTTATGTCCAGGAGTCAGTGAGACTGACTCACAGTCCAGTTGCCCAGGAAGCGCGTGTGGAGACAGCCCTGCACTCACCTGACAACAGAATGGGGGTGAATTAGTGGGTAACCTTGCAGTGAAATGTGGACGGTGTCAGCAAAACATCAAGCATTTTGAGGGCAAACAGGTTTAAAATACTGAAAGTGAAAGTGAAGTAAAATACTGACAGGAAAGCAAATCAAACCAGGGCCACAAAACAGTTCTTTCTTGGCTCTTTTTGACCTATTTTGGCAGCTTACAAACTGCGGATAATACAAAGAAATTAACTGCCTGAAGTGAAAAGCGAAACCTTGGTAAAACCTTTTCCAACATTAAACCATTGGTTTGGTAAAGACCTCTCAGAATGCTCCAGACATTTTATTTAAGTTTCAGAATTTCGTGTGCTGTTATTAAATAAAGAGAAAAAATAGCCTAGTCAGCATGCATCATGGTAAAAGCCACTTGAAGTTCATTCTTACGTTAGACCTTCAACTGAAAAATGTCTTGCCTTTCTGATTGGCGCTAGAGCATGAAGCATGCAGTGTTATGACCTTCCTTATTAGTTTGAGATAACTGAAATGCAAGTATGTGGAAACTGAAAAATAAATGTGAGCATTTTCCAGTAGCACATAGATGTGATTGACAGTGATCTTGATTTAGAAAATATTTGGTTAGCATCACTCAGAGATGAGTTGGGAGATTAATATCCGCAGGTTCTTCTCACTCCATTGTGAAATCTTGTCCTTAGTTAAAAACTATCAGTCCTGTGTGACTAGAAATTAGGCAGCAGTCGCTGGGCTAAGTAATGAGTAAGTCTGAAAAGAAAAAGGACCAGACTCTTTCCATGGCTGGGCCCCTACCCGCCCCTCCCCCGCCAGCCCACCATAACTCACCAACTCTGAATTGTTCACCTCTTCCCAAGTTCAGAGATACCAACACTGGCACTAGTGGTAAAGAACCCACCTGCCAATGCAGTAGACATAAGAGACATGAATTCGATCCCTGGGTCAGGAAGATCCCTTGGAGGAGGGTATGGCAACCCAGTCCAGTATTCTTGCCTGGAGAATACCATGGACCAGGAACCTGGTAGGTTACAGTCCATAGGGTCTCAAAGAGTCATACACGACTGAGTGCCTAACACTTCCACTTTCCCAAATTCAAAGATACCAGCTGGAGGGTTATAGGCAGGTTGTGGGCAGAAAGTCCTGAGCCCACTGAATATTGAAAAGGGTAATTTAAAAAGCTATTCCATCTCTTTAAATGGTTAGAATGTTTAAAATCATACAAGCTTCATATTGTTAAATTGTCAAAGACTTGAAATGGGGAAAATTGTTACAGGAAACCATGAAAACTTACTCCTGCAGAACTTAAGGTAAGATTCCTGGGTTGGGAAGATCTGCTGGAGAAGGGATAGGCTAAAGATATGCAGATGACACCACCCTTATGGCAGAAAGTGAAGAACTAGAGTCTCTTGATCAAAGTGAAAGAGGAGAGTGAAAAAGTTGGTTTAAATGTCAGCATTAAGGAAACTAAGATCATGGCATCCGGTCCCATCACTTCATGGCAAATAGATGGGGAAAAAGTGGAAACAGTGAGAGACATTATTTTTTGGGGCTCCAAAATCACTGCAGATGGTGACTGCAGCCATGATCCTTGGAAGAAAAGCTATGACCAACCTAGACAGCATATTAAAAAGCAGAGACATTACTTTACTGACAAAGGTCTGTCTAGTCAAAGCTATGGTTTTTCCAGTAGTCATGTATAGATGTGAGAGTTGGACTATAAAGAAAGCTGAGTGCCGAAGAATTGATGCTTTTGAATTGTGGTGTTGGGGAAGACTCTGGAGAGTCCCTTGGACAGCAAGGAGATCCAACCAGTCCTGAATATTCATTGGAAGGACTGATGCTGAAGCTGAAACTCCAATACTTTGGCCACCTGATGCGAAGAACTGACTCATTAGAAAAGACCCTGATGCTGGGAAAGACTGAAGGCAGGAGGAGAAGGGGAAGACAGAGGATGAGATGGTTGAATGGCATCACTGACTCAATGGACATGTGAACCCAGTTCTCCCGCATTGCAGGTAGATTCTTTACTGTCTGAGCCACCAGGGAGTCTTATAAATTAACATGTACAACAATTTTTTAAATGGAAACTTTGCATTGAGATATGTAATACCTAGAACTTCTCAGTGTATAAGGGTTGGTGGGTTTACATCATGTTAGCCCACCCAGATAAGCACATAAGCAAGAAATTAACCTTTGCCAGGACCCAGAAACCACCATAATGAACTCAGTCAAGAGCCCTCCTCTAAACTAAAGCAATATTCTGACTTTTATCACCATAGATTATAGTTTTCCTGTTTGTAAACTTTATAGAAATGAAATCATACAGAAATATGCTTTGGTGAGGGTCTTCTTTCTGGCAGTGTCGTGTTTGTGAGATGCATCCATGTTGTTATGTATTGCAATAGTTCACTTGGTTAATATTGACAGAGATGTGTTGTGAGCATTTATTGTTGTTGAGTTGCTCAGTCATGTCTGACTCTTTTCAACCCCATGGACTGCAGCATGCCAGGCTTCCCTGTCCCACAGTATCTCCCAGAATTTGCTCAAACTGATGTCCATTGAGTCAATGATGCCATCCAGCCATCTCATCCTATCACCACCTTCTCCTCCTGCCCTCAATCTTTCCCAGCATCAAGGTCTTTTCCGATGAGTCAGCTCTTCGCACCATTGCATTTGTTGGGAAACATATAAGGCATTCTGGTTGTACACATATTAAGGAACATAGCTGTTCACATGGAGCAGGTGCATTTTCAGCCTTTGTGGATACTGACAAACTGTTTTGATATATGATTCATATGCCATAAAATTCACACTTTTAAGTGTAGAAATTCGGTAGTTTTTAGTAATTCATGAAGTTATGCAATTATTTCTACTAATTTCCGTATCATTTTCATCACTTTTTTTTTTTTTTGGCCTTGCTGCTTGGCATACAGGATCTTATTTCCCCCACTAGGAATTGAACCTGTGCCTCCTGCAGTAGAAGGATGGTCTTAACCACTGGACTGCCAGGGAAATCCCCATTTTCAAGTAGCCATTCCCTGTTGTCCCTCCGCCCTTTGGCAGCTATCAGTCTACTTTCTGTGTCTGTGACTTTGCCTATTACAGACATCTATATAAATGGAATCACACAGTATATGGCCTTTTGTGTTTAGCTTCTGTCACCTAGTGTGTTTTCAGGGTTCATTTGTGTTGTAGCCTGTGTCAGTCCTTCACTCCTTTTTATGACAACAGTACTTAATGGTATGAATCTATCAAATTTTGTTTATTCATTCATCAGTTGAAGGACATTCAGTTCTCTACTTGTTTCGCTATTATGAGTAAGCTTCTATGAACATTAATGTACATATTTTATCAGACATATGTATTCAGATCTATTGAGTGTATAACCAGAAGTGGAATACTGTGTTGTATAGCTAGGTACCTAAGCGTAGCATTTGAGGAACTGCCAAACTGTTTTCCAAAGTAGCTGCACCATTCCTGGTAGTCATATATGAGGGTTCCAATTTCTCCACATCCTCACCAACATTTACATGTTTCTTGTTTTTTATTATGGTCATCCCATGGGGTGTGAACTATATGTTATTATGGCTTTGATTTGTGTTTCTCTAATGACTAATTATGCTGACAATTTTTTCTATGCTTATTGGTTATTTGTACATCTTCTTTGAAGAAATATAGATTCAGATCCTTTGAACATTTTTCAAATTGGGTCACGTTTTTTTTTTTATTATTGAGTCGTACGAGTTGTTTACATTCTAGAGTCAGCCCATTATTAGATATGTGATTTACAAAAACTTTCTCCAGTTGCATGGGTTATCTTGTATATTCTTGATAGTGTTTTGAAACACAAAAAAATTAAATTTCAGTTTTATGCAGTTTATCTTTTTTGTATTTTTTAAGCTTCATTGTGATATAATTAATAAAATTTTAAGATGTTTAAAGTGAATATGTTGATGACTTGATATACAATATATACTGTGGAACGATTTCTCTCATCTACTTAAAGAATTCAGATATTACACACTGATTTTGAATCCTGAAGTTTTACTGAATTTGGTGATTCATTCTAACACTTTTTTTTTTTAGTAGAGTCTGGATAGATGCTGTCTTTTCTATTGTTGCTTATCCTATTTGTGTCATATCTAGGAATTATTGCTTTCTCCAAGACCAGGAAGATTCAGGCATATGTTTCTTCTAGAAGTTTCATAATTTTGGTTCCTATATTTAAGTTTTTTATCAATTGTGATTTGATTTTTACATATGGGGTGAGGTATGCATCTAAGTTTTTGTAGGATTTTTTAGATCTAAGTTTTATAGTATTCCCTTGTAAATTTTTCTATTTCTGTAAGTTTAATACTAATGCCTCTTCTTTAGTTTAATACTAATGTCTCCTCTTTAATTTTGATTTCAATAATTTGAATCTCCTCCCCTTTCTCTTTGGTCAGTCTAGCCTGTGGATCTTCTTGTGTTTTTTCAAAGAACTAACATTTTGTTTTGTTGATTTTCCCTATTATTTTTCATATTGTCTTTCATATTCATTTCTGTTGTGATTTTCTTTTTTCTCTTCAGATTGCTTTAGATTTAGCTTGCTGTAATTTTTCTAATTTCTGATTGGGAATGTTAGGTTATTGTTTTGAAACTGATTTTCTTTAATATATATATTACGATTGTTTCTTTCCTTATATGTACTCTTTTCGATGAATCTCATAAGTTTTTATATGCTTTGTATTTATTTTAGTCATCTCAAAATATTTTATAGTTTTCCTTCTTTGGCATAAAGCTCTTTGGCATATTGTTTTCTTGGGAGCATGTCATTTAAATTTTACATATTTGTGGTCCTCGCACATTTCCTTCTTTTTCTATTTCTAATTTCATTCTATTATAGTCAGAAAGCATATATTCCATGATTTCAATCCTTTAAAATTTATTGATATTTTTTTCATAAGCTCACAAATATTCTATCTGGAAAATGTTTTAAGAGCATCAGAAAGGAATGTCCATCTGCTGTTGTGGGTGAGGAATTCTATAAAAGTCTCTTGGTCTAGTTGGTTATAGTGTTGTTCAGGTTCTCTGTTTCCTTCTTGATTTTTCTGTCTGATTTTTCCATCCATTATCAGATGTGATGTACTGAAGATTCCAACTTTTATTGTTAAATTGTTTCTTCTTTACTTCTGTCAGTTTTTCCTCATGTATTCTGGGGCTCTGTTCTAAGGTAAAAACATGTTAGTATTTGTTACATTTTCACAAGGAATTGATGATTTTATTATTATGTGTTTTTCTGTGTGTCTATCAAGTTTTATACTACAGTTTATTTTGTCTGATACTAGTATGCTGCTGCTAAGTCGCTTCAGTCATATCCAACTTTGTGCAACCCCATAGACGGCAGCCCACCAGGTTCCCCTGTCCCTGGGATTCTCCAGGCAAGAACACTGGAGTGGGTTGCCATTTCCTTCTCCAATGCATGAAAGTGAAAAGTGAAAAGTGAAAGTGAAGTCTCTCAGTCATGTCTGACACTTAGCGACCCCACAGACTACAGCCTACCAGGCTCCTCTGTCCATGGGATTTTCCAGGCAAGAGTACTGGAGTGGGTTGCCATTGCCTTCTCCACTGATACTAGTATAGCCACTCCAAAATGCTTTTGGATACCATTTGCATAGTATATCTTTTAAAAATTTGTTGTAAAACACACACAGCGTAAACTTCACCATCACGACAATTTTTAGGAGTACAGTTAAGCTATGAAAAGTTATGGAAGAAACTTAAATGCATATTACTAAGTAAAACAAGCCCATCTGGGAAGGACTATATATTGGTGTAATTTCAACCATATGGTGATCTGTAAGAGTCAAAGCTGTGGAGACAATAAAAGATCACTGGTTCCCAGGGAAGAAGGAGGGAGGGTTGAACAGGCAGAGCACAGAGACTTTAGGGCAGTGAGACTGACCTGTGTGCTTCTGGGGGTACCTGACATCATGACTCTGACAAAACCCACAGAATGTTCAACTCAAAATGCAAACCCCAGTGTGGATGGTGGACATTGTTAATAGAAGTATCAATCAGTTTCAACAAATGTGCCATCGAGATGAAGATAATAATTGGAGGGGAGGTGATTCTAGGTGACCCCCTTCATCTTCCTGTACTTTCTATTCAACTTTCCCATAAACCTAAACCACTCTGAAAATTAAACCTATCAGTTAAAAAGTAATAACCTCCTCTCTTCCTTTTTTATATTGTAATTTTATCTTGTATGAAAGTGTTAAAAGAATGAAAACAGTGGTAGACTTGTATGGGCCACATAAAGGTGTTAGAACTGGTTCTGTAGTCAGTTCAAGGCAGCGGTGCCTTGCAGGGTTTAGTTTTAACATCTACAAAATGGAAAGTGGTGATTAAAAAAGAAGGTGGGGGGCTGGAGGGACAGGGAAATGAGGCATGACTCATGCATGCATGTTGATCTAAAACAGATAGAATAAATAGACTGCTGGTTATGTTTCCAGCAACAGTGGGTTTGGGGGATCATCAAAGAAATTATAGTTTGGGGTCTGAAACTATGGCAATCTATTGACAAGTCCCCCTGTAAGAATGCAGAGAAGAAAGCTTTTATAGAGTGGAAGGGAGTAACAAGGGGCAGTAACAAGGAGCCTACTGCTGACTGTCCATTGACTGAGTCCAGGCCAGAAGAGAGGAAGAGTCTTTGTTCTCCCTGTGGGCTCTGCTACTGTCCCAGGGCTTGAGAGCTCCCCCTGCTGGTCTCCTATGTAGGTTAGTCGCTCAGTCATATCTGACTCTGTGACCCCATGGACTGTAGCCCACCAAGCTCCTCTGTCTATGGAATTCTCCAGGCAAAAATACTGGAGTGAGTAGCCATTCCCTTCTCCAGGGGATCTTCCCAACCCAGGGATCGAACCCAGGTCTCCCACACTGCAGACAGATTTTTCTACTGTCTGAGCCACCTTGACTAACTGATTAAGGTCTGTTTTCTTTTTTTAAAATATACCAATAATTATGAGGTTACCTTTGAGGATATTGGAAATGGTCTAGAACTAGATGTTAATAGTAATGATGATTATTGAGTGAAATTTTTCCAGAGGCAGTGATTCAAAACAAAACCTGATGTTACAAATTGAAATAAAAAATTCTAATATGCCAGTAAATTTGCTGAAAAAGATGCACACCACTATATGTCTTGTGAAATCTCTTAAATACACTGATAAAGAAAATTCCTAAGAGTGATTGAACAGATGAACATATTTTATAAAGAGTAGCAAAAATCAGGCTGAAATAAACTTTTGCTATTAGAAATTTAGGGAAAATTGTTTGATGGATTAATGTTTACAAGATTAGGAAAAAAAGCAAAATGAAAAGAGAAACATAAAATTTAACTCAAAACCAAATTTTCTTGCATTGTTTACTTGTTACCAGGTACCTATACCACTTAAATACAGATTAAAACATTCAGTCAGGTCAATTCAGTTGCTCAGTCATGCCCAACTCTTTGCGACCCCATGGACTGCAGCACACGAGGCCTCCCTGTCCATCACCAACTCCCGGAGTTTACTCACACTCATGTCCACTGAGTTGGTGATTTCAACCATCTCATCCTCCGATGTCCCCTTCTTCTCTCGCCTTCAATCTTTCCAAGCATCAGAGTCTTTTCTAATGAATCAGTTCTTCACATCAGGTGGCCAAAGTATTGGAGTTTCAGCTTCAACATCAGTCCTTCCAGTGAACATTCAGGATGGGTTTACTTTAGGATGAACTGGTTGGATCTCTTTGCTGTCCAAGGGACTCTCAAGAGTCTTCTCCAACACCACAGTTCAAAAACATCAATTCTTTGGCCCTCAGGTTTCTCTGTGGTCCAACTCTCCCATCTATACATGACTACTGGAAAAACCATAGCCTTGACTAGACAGATCTTTGTTTTGCAGAGTAATGTCTCTGCTTTTTAATATGCTATCTAGGTTGGTCATAACTTTTCTTCCAAGGAGTAAGCGTCTTTTATTTCATGGCTGCAGTCACCATCCACAGTGATTTTTGGAGCCCCCCAAAATAAAGTCAGCCACTGTTTCCACTGTTTCCCCATCTATTTGCCATGAAGTGATGGGACTGGATGTCGTGATCTTTGTTTTCTGAATGTTGAGATTTAAGCCAACCTTTTCTCTCTCCTCTTTCACTTTTATCAAGAGGCTCTTTAGTTCTTCTTCACTTTCTGCCATAAGGGTGGTGTCATCTGCATATCTGATGTTATTGATATTTCTCTTGGCAATCTTGATTCCAGCTTGTGCTTCCTCCAGCCCAGCGTTTCTCATGATGTATTCTGCATATAAGTTAAATAAGCAGGATTACAATATACAGCCTTGATGGACTCCTTTTTCTATTTGGAACCAGTCTTTTCTTTCATGTCTAGTTCTAACTGTTGCTTCCTGACCTGCATACAGATTTCTAAAGAGTCAGGTCAGATGGTCTGGTATTCCCATCCCTTTCAGAATTTTCCACAGTTTTTTGTGATCCACACAGTCAAAGGCTTTGGCTTGGTCAGTAAAGCAGAAATAGATGTTTTTCTGGAACCTCTCTTGCTTTTTCGATGATCCATTGGATGTTGGCAATTTGATCTCTGGTGCCTCTGCCTTTTCTAAAACCAGCTTGAATATCTGGAAGTTCATGGTTCACGTATTGTTGAAGCCTGGCTTGGAGAATTTTGAGCATTACTTTGCTAGCGTGTGAGATGAGTGCAATTGTGTGGTAGTTTGAGCATTCTTTGGCATTGCCTTTCTTTGGGATTGGAAGGCAAACTGACTTTTCCACTCCTGTGGCCACTGCTGAGTTTTCCATATTTGCCGGCATATTGAGTGCAGCATTTTCACAGCATCATCTCTTAGGACTTGAAATAGCTCAAGTGGAATTATATCACCTCCACTAGCTTTGTTCATAGTGATGCTTTCTAAGGCCCACTTGATTTCATGTTCCAGGATGTCTGGCTCTGGGTGAGTGGTCACACCATCATGATTATCTGGGTCATGAAGATCTTTTTTGTACAGTTCTGTGTATTCTTGCCACCTCTTCTTAATATCTTCTGCTTCTGTTAGGTCCATACCATTTCTGTCCTTTTTGAGCCCATCTTTGAATGAAATGTTCCCTTGGTATCTTTAACTTTCTTGAAGAGATCTCTAGTCTTTCCTATTGTATTATTTTCCTCTATTTCTTTGCACTTATCACTGAGGAAGGCTTTCTTATCTCTCCTTTCTATTTTGGAACTCTGCATTCAAATGGGTATATCTTTCCTCTTCTCCTTTGCTTTTCGCTTCTTTTCTTTTCACAGCTATTTGTAAGGCCTCCTCAGACAGCCGTTTTGCTTTTTTATTCATTGAATGACTAGATTCACTTTTTTTTAATGAAAGATGCTCATAATAGCTTCTATAGTAGTCATGATTTCTCAGCAAGTTTTTCTTTACATAATGTTCCATTTTGAAACTGTAAATTTTCCTTTCTGAAGTGTTCTCAGGAAAATTTATAGACATTATGATTCTATCTATGTAAAAATGCATAGAAAGATGTCGGTGTTTCATGTTAAATGTGATCACATTTGAGTAGTTTAAAAATGTCCATGATGGATATCCCTTAATAATAAAATTAGAATAAAGCAGGAGCTCTTTTCCTTTAAGTAAGTACAATTTTGTATAATCTTCAACATGTACTTGTGGAGCATTGCTACACTTAAAGGATTAACATTTGAATATTAATGGTAGGACAGTATGGTACTGGGATAAGGACAGAAATATAGATCAATGGAACAAAATAGGAAGCCCAGAGATAAATCCATGCACCTACGGACACCTTATCTTCAACAAAGGAGGCAAGAATATACAATGCAGAAAAGACAATCTCTTTAACAAGTGGTGCTGGGAAAGCTGGCCAACCACTTGTAAAAGAATGAAACTAGAACACTTTCTAACACCGTACACAAAAATAAACTCAAAATGGATTAAAGATCTAAACATAAGACCAGAAACTCTAAAACTCCTAGAGGAAAACATAGGCAAAACACTCTCCGACATAAACCACAGCAGGATCCTCTATGATCCACCTCCCAGAATATTGGAAATAAAAGCAAAAATAAACAAATGGGACCTAATTAAAATTAAAAGCTTTTGCACAACAAAGGAAACTATAAGCAAGGTGAAAAGACAGCCTTCAGAATGGGAGAAAACAATAGCAAACGAAGCAATGGACAAACAATTAATCTCCAAAATATACAAGCAACTCCTGCAGCTCAATTCCAGAAAAATAAATGACCCAATCAAAAAGTGGGGCAAAGAACTAAACAGACACTTCTCCAAAGAAGACATACAGATGGCTAACAAACACATGAAAAGATGCTCAACATCACTCATTATCAGAGAAATGCAAATCAAAACCATAATGAGGTATCATTTCATGCCCATCAGAATGGCTGCTATCCAAAAGTCTACAAGCAATAGATGCTGGAGAGGGTGTGGAGAAAAGGGAACCCTCTTACACTGTTGGTGGGAATGCAAACTAGTACAGCCACTATGGAGAACAGTGTGGAGATTCCTTAAAAAACTGGGAATAGAACTGCCATATGACCCAGCAATCCCACTGCTGGGCATACACATTGAGGAAACCAGAATTGAAAGAGACACGTGTACCCCAATGTTCATCGCAGCACTATTTATAATAGGCAGGACATGGAAGCAACCTAGATGCCCATCAGCAGACGAATGGATAAGGAAGCTGTGGTACATATACACAATGGAATATTACTCAGCCATTAAAAAGAATACATTCAAATCAGTTCTAATGAGGTGGATGAAACTGGAGCCTATTATACAGAGTGAAGTCAGCCAGAAAGAAAAACACCAATACAGTATACTAACACATATATATGGTATTTAGTCAATCGGTAAAGATAACCTTGTATGTGAGACATTAAAAGAGACACGGATAAATAGAACAGTATTATGGACTCTATGGGAGAGGGTGAGGGTGGGAGGATATGGGAGAATGGCACTGAAGCATGTAAATTATCATATGTGAAACGAATCGCCAGTCCAGGTTCGACACATGATACAGAGTGCTCGGGGCTGGTTCACTGGGGTGACCTGGAGGGATGGGATGGGGAGGGAGGTGGAAGAGGGGTTCTGGAAGGGGAAATCATGTACACCCATGGTGGATTCATGTCAGTGTATGGCAAAACAAATACAATATTGTAAAGTTAAAAAATAAAAAAAAAGAAGAATATTAATGGTAGACATTAACTAAGAGCTGAGACTGTGAAATTTTCCTTTTAGCTCTCTATTTTTCTGTGTGTTCAATCAGATATATATATATTATTGCTATCATAAAAGTGATTTTTAAAAAACCTGATACTGAGTGATAGCCTCACCATGGATTTATTAGATGTTCATATAAATTGTTTTGGTTGGGGGAGTAATAGCTATGATGGCCATTTATGGAGCAATAGCCATTGTTGTCAAACCCCCAGGGAATTCAACTTTGGAATCCAGTGAGATTTGATTACAGAAGTTCCACAGGACTGGGGAAACAGACTCTTGGAGGGCACAAACAAAACATTGTGCACAGCCAGATGATGCTGGGAAGCTCTGTGCCTTATGCCTGTTCTTTGACATTTACAGCATTCATGGTGTTAGAGCTAGGTCTGTCCTACCCACACATGGACTGCTACTAGTTCCTTGAACCCATTTATACTAAGTTAATTAATTGCATTAGACAAACTGCAACAGGGCTTCCCAGGTGGTGCTAGTTGTAAAGAGCCTGCCTGTCAGTGCAGAAGACATAAGGACATGGGTTTGATCCCTGGGTCGGGAAGATCCCCTGGAGCAGGGCTTGGCAACCCACCCCAGTATTCTTGCCTGGAGAATCCCACAGACAGAGGAGCCTGGAGGGCTGCAATCCATAGGGTAACAAAGAGTTGGACACGACTGAGGTGACTTAGCACGCACTTAGTACACAGCACAAACTGCCACAAACTTGGGATTGATGAGCCATATTTAAGAAATGGGTGATGTTTGCCTGGAAAGTTGAATCTTCTGTATGCTGCTGCTTCTCTTGGCAGAGAGGACGTGGATCTGTCTCTTGCGGGTGCAGCCGGCATCCGCGTTGGCTACTGTCCGCAGCAGGATGCCCTGGACGAGCTCCTGACGGGCTGGGAGCACCTGCAGTACTACTGCTGCCTCCATGGGATTCCAAAGCAGTCCATCCCCAAGGTAAGAGCCTCCTAGGGTTTCTGGAAAGAGGGACCAGCAGAGGAGTGCATGGCAACACCTCGGGGCCCAGTCGAGCTCTTTCACTCCGTGATGAGGATCGCAGTGTCAGATTAAGTGTCCCTGAAATATATTTCCAATGTTGTCACACTGAAGTTAACACAGATATGTCTGTATTATATTTATGTTGTCTATTTAGAATAGGTCCCTGCCCAGAGAAGAAGCCATGGGTAGGAGTGAAAGCCCACAGTCATCTGCAATCTTGTTTCCTATTGGACCCCCTCCCCCACCAAGCATCTTTTACATTTAGTGTAAATTAAGAGCAAATAGCTTAGACTTGAATCTGCAGGGCCTGTGGAGAAGGACTTAGATCATGTGTGGATTTGGTGGGTGGATGGAAAGGATGACTTCCTGTTGGGCGGGCTGCCAGCCACATGCCTAGGCTCCTTTCTGGAGGGTTCTGCATCTCCTTTCTGGGGGGTCCAGGGGGGCATATGTGTGGGGGGAGCCAAAGAGCCCCCCTTCCCTTTAGGGGTTGAGGTAGTGGGTGCAACTGAGAGAACCAGAAGCAGCTGCCCTTCTGTCTGCTTCCAGCTGTGGCCAGCAAGGCAGAGCTGACAGTCTTGACTGACAGCTCAGGCCAGGGGGGCAGCCTCAGACTGGCAGGTGCTCAAGGAGTGGTTTTACCTCCTCTGCACTTCTCTGTGGAGGGTGTGGGGTGCTGCTTGCCTGTCTAGATTCTGAAGTTGGAGCAGAAATAAGGGGCGTGTGGGATGCATTTTCAATGAGCTTCTGCAGGAGATGGAGCAATCATGGGGTTCCCAGGAGACAAACCCACAGCCATCTCCTTCACCGGCCCATGAAAATTCATTCTCTGTGCTGCCGTGCCGTGCTGTAGCCTTCCTTTCTTATTTATGCTCTGTGACTCTAAGTGAAACCAGAATGAGATCTCTTCATGTCCTTAGAGGGGTGCTAGTCCACTCACCCACCTCCCATCTCAATAAAGCAAAGACACGTGTCCGCCCAAAGGATCCCACTCACCACAGTTTAAGCAGCTCTTGACATCCAGGGCTAGTCGCTGGCTCAGCCTTTAATGGGTGTTTATCTCCGCCAGCTCCCCTGGCTGGTTTCTGATTAAAGAGGTGGATGCTTGGCGAGCGCTCTAAGTTAGCGTCTCTGTTGTCCCGGGGCGGGGAAG
Organism: Okapia johnstoni; assembly: GCA_024291935.2. NCBI lineage: Eukaryota > Metazoa > Chordata > Mammalia > Artiodactyla > Giraffidae > Okapia > Okapia johnstoni. Next base: position 103,433,934 of record CM044312.1, read on the forward strand.
CACGCCCTTTGAAAGCATTCTTGTTAAGACAGTGAAGCTTGTCTTGCTTGGCATCTTCCAGAGCAATAGTTTCTGATCCTCAGCTGTCTTAGGAGCTCACTGTGCTGAGCGCCTCCACAGAGAAATGTTATCTTAATGGTCGCCAATTAGGAACTGGCTTCATTGCTTTCATGAAATGGCAAGTGATTTTGCAGATAGGATTGCTGCTTGCTCAGAGGTTTCTAAGATGTCAGCACATGTGTTCCGAGAGGAATTAGCTCCCCTGATGATAAATTCCCCTCTCCTGTATATTTTAGAAATATGTGAAATATAGAAGAGGCTTGTCTGTTCCTATGCGCTCATCACTATGTGACCAGAAGGGATTTTGATAAAAGAGCAGAAAATGATAGTTCGGTTATTGTGGGCAAAGCACTGTTCTGTTTTACAGCAACCATAGGAGCTGCGCAGGGTGTATTCCTCATTTCAGAAGTGGTGGGATGAGATGGTTAGATAGCATCACTGACTCATTGGACATAAATTTGAGCAAACTCTGGGAAATAGAGGACAGAGGAGCCTGGTGTGCTGCAGTCCGTGGGGTCTCAAAGAGTCGGACATGGCTTAGTGACTGAACAACAACAGGATAGGAAGCCACCCAAACCAGTGTCTGGAATGTGGGTGGTTTGTTTTGAGGGCAGACAAACTGGCTCCAGAGTGTGTGTTCTCAGCACATTTGGGTGGCTGGTTGGTCAGACAGAGTTTCCAGTGCCCCTAATGGCTGAAGAAGTGGAAACCTCATGAGATTATGGCAAGACTCCTCTGACAGGGAGCTGCCCTGGGTTTCAGGACTCCCAGATCTCGTAGGATGCTCTCCTGGTGTCTGTGCTGTACTGGGCCCTCTTCTCCACCTGTCCCCACTGTCACACGACACGCACACTTGTATCTTCTGTGATTCTGGAGGCAGAGCCCCTCTGGCTCTGGGGAAGGTCCTCCCCCCAGCATCTCCCCTCAGAGCCCACCTGGTGCTGCCCCTGTGCTCCAGGGTCCTGCCTCATGTCCAGCTTGGAGTCTCCAACGTATGGTTGTATCACCCATTTCTATGACCTTCCAAAAGTTCAATTTGGTAAGAAAAGGATGCTGCCTTCATTCAGCTTGAATTTAGGCTCAGAAGGTTGATGTAATCATTTAAAAATTTTCCCCCATTGTCTACACTGCATAGTTTTGGACTGTATCCATGTCTGAGCCTGAATTCAGTTAATCCAATTTTTAAAAATTTACATAAAGTTATAACAAAATGATTATAACATGGTCTGGATTGCTAGACACATGTAAGAAAATTTCAGAGTTAGAGTCATATTCAAAACACCAAACCACACTGCCAATAGGACGGGGCTGGGATTTCTGCATTTTTGTTTTCCCTGGAATAGATGAGGTAGGCCCTTAGCCATCTCTTCTTTGTTAATACCAGCAAACACGTATCAAGGAAATACCCTATTGCATCTTTCTACTTAGCTTCTCCACAGATATTACTTGTCTCCCCAAATTTTCTTCTATTCCCAGTTTTGTTGGAAGGAGCTAGACATTATAAAACAAGAGGGACAGGGGCCAGAGGAAATAGAGGATCAGAAGGAAGGCATTCTGCCTTAAGCCCTTCGCTCCCTTTTTCTACTTAATACTTCATCTTGATCTTTAATCTCATGGAATATTTCAGTGTGGTTATTAACATGTAAGCTACTGGAAAATGTTGGCTTTGAAATCAAGTGGATGGATGTATGAATCTCTGGGCAATTTATTTTGATTCAAATAATATTTATAGAAGTGCCATTATGTGTTAAAGATGGTTAGAGATTGAGGTGATAAAAGTGAATAATCCCAAATTCTTGCCTTAATTACAGTACAATTTCTAGAATTTATGGCAAGAAAATACCTAGTAGCGGACAGAGATTCCATTAACTATTGGCATTTTGATGTTTAGACGGTATTTTGCAACCACAGTGACTAAGGCATTATGTTTGCCATTATTTTGTCAGGAGTACTGAGTGCAGGAAAGACTGCAACAGAACGCTTCTTATTAGACCATTTTCAGTTATTTTTCTGAAAACATGACATTCCAAAAGTGGATCAAACTAATATGTCCATTCCTGTATATTCTGGATTCTTTGCTATGGTTAACCAGTCCAGAATTTGAAGTCTGAAACACTTAACCTTTTGTGAAATTGGAAAAGCATGACACGTTTCCTGATTTCATAAAAATTATCAGTAATAGTTTGGTAGGTTTACTCAGAAGTTCTCTTATCCTGCAGTGCATTTTCTACAGCAACAGGCTATACTTTTATGATTGTCTTATTTCATTTTTCTGTTTATCAGCTTTCATTTAGGTCTTGCTAGCCTTTGAATGAACTTCCCTCTTGGCTCAGATGGTAAAGAATCTGCCTGTAATGCAGGAGACCCATATTCCATCCCTGGGTTGGAAAGAACCCCTGGAGAAGGGAATGTCTACCCACTCCAGTACTCTTGCCTGGAAAATTCCATGGACAGAGGAGCCTTTGAATAAGGAGAATGGGCATGAAATAAAATTTATTTCTGATACATATGTATATATCCAGTCCCTTTGGTACAATTTTTATGGATCTAAAAATAACCTAAAAAATATCATTTTCCCAGTGTGTCACTTTTCTGCCCCGTAGCTGGTGGCACTGCCTTCCAGGAGGAGTAAGCTTCCCAGCAGACTCTGCCTTCCCAGTTTCCTCCCTTTCACGTGAACAGAGCCTCTTCTTCCAGGAAGCCTCTCTGGCTGCCTCCTTTCATTTTCTGTGTGAATGTCTACTTGTGGATTGGTTTTATTCTCTGGAAGACCCTCTCTGAGGGAAAAGTAACCACAGTCTTCATGTCTCCGATTCCAGCCATCATATCTCTGCCTCCCTCTCACAGGACTGCCTTTCACACTTCTTGAATCACTTGCTTTGTTTGAACAACTTTTTACTTACTTCATTCATTTACTTTATGTTAGTGGCTTCCTAGGTGGTGCTAGTGGTAAAGAACCCACTTGCCAATGCAAGAGACATAAGAGATGTGAGATCGATCTGTGGGTCAGGAAGATCCCCTGATGAGTGCATGGCAATCCACTCCAGTATTCTTGCCTGGAGAATCATCCCATGGACAGAAGCACCTGGGTGGGCTACAGTCCATGGGGTCGCAAAGAGTTGGGTACAGCCGAAGTGACTTAGCACACAGGTACTTTATGTTAATTTAAATTACTATACCTAATGGAGCTATGAAAAGGGATAGTACCTAAAACCCATCTGGGAAAACGATGTTATTTCCAAGATGAGCAAACTACCGACTTCAAAATGTTATTCTTTGGCAGATCTCAGGGGATTTAAGACCATCCTCAGGAATCTCTGGGGCCTTGAAATCTTCACCTCCTTGATTTATACTGTTTCAAAACTAGACCACTCATGGAGACTCTTAATTCTTTCTGGGTCATTTTGAGGCTGTGCAAATAAAGTGAAAGAGCAGTTTATCTTGAAAAGTGAAAATGTTACTTGTTCTGTCCTATCTGACTCTATGCTACCCCATGGACTGTAGACCACCAGGCTCCTCTGTCCCTGGGATTTTCCACGAAAGAATACTGGAGTAGGTAGCCATTCCCTTCTCCAGGTGATCTTCCTGACCTAGATCTCTTGCATTGCAGGTGGATTGTTTACTGTCTGAGTTATCAGGGAAGCCCCAGTTTATGTTAAGGAGTTTTTATTGGGTGGCCTAAATATTATCCTAATCTTTTTAGAAGTTCTTAATATTTCATCATTGCAATTACTGCTGTTATTATTACTATCCCAACGTTTATAGATTTATCAAAAAAAAGTGTATGTATGAGTTTAAAACTTTGCTCTATTGGGTTATTTAGAACACACACTTATTAGCTCACCCCCGGAGTCCTACAGAGGTTTTCGCACTTCTGTGATGTTTGAATTGAGGTATGATCTTGACCAGTTCGGTTACATGATGATATTGAAAGAAACGAATCTATGGCAATAGTACTAGGATCACAAGAGTTAAATAAAATTGTTTACAACAGTTAAAAGTCATGCATAGTTGAAAACAAAGGTTTCTTCATCTTGGCTACCGGGGGAGCCAGTGCAGCCAGGAATCAGACAGAAAGAGTGTGAAACAGCTAAGGTGGTGGGGGGGAGATGTTTTCTCTTGGAGGTATCGGGGGAGGGGGCCCTTGGTGAATGGGGTGCCCTCACAGAAAGCCCCTCTTCTCCAGGTGGCTGGGGACCTCGTGAGGCGCCTCCACCTAGAAGCTCACGTGGACAAACCCGTGGCCGCCTACAGTGGGGGGACCAAGAGGAAGCTGTCCACAGCCCTGGCCCTGCTGGGAAAACCCGACCTTCTCTTACTGGTGAGTAGTGGATGGAGCAGTGAGATGCCAGTGTCTCCAAATCAGATGCTTTGATCTATCAGAGGTCCTCCAGGAAGGATGTTCAAAATTTGCCATGTCACATTTCTGAACTAGTAAATGTTTTGCCCTGAATCAACATTTTCCAAACAGAATCTATAATACCCTTGCAATTTTATAGAGACAAAGCGGACTCTTTGGAGTCCCTTTTATTTATCCAATTGAAGATTCCATAAAATCTTAACACTAAAGACAATATTTTGAAAGAATACCAGAGCCCACTTGTAATCTGAAAACCAAAGCACGCCTGTCCTCTGGCCTGTTGCTTTAAGTCTTCTCCTGCAGATATGATGGTCAGAGCTATAGGGACTGTGTGCTGAATCTGAGGGTGGGGGTCGTGGGGAAGGAAGAACTTGTGGGTGAGGTGAGAGTGTCCAGCAGAGGAGCAGAGCACAGACAGTGGACCTGAGACAGGGCCATCTATTATCCACATGGGAAATGAAATTAATCCAATTCGGCTGGATAGAAGCATGAGTTAGAGGTGGCCCAGTTGTCAATAAACAGAGTCAATGGTTTTGCATTTCAAAAATAGCTAAGAGTAGTATCAGTTAAATAATAAAAAGAAGTCATTATTTGTGGGCCATAGACTGGATTCTAACCATTAGAGGACCTCCCAGGGCTTTGCAGTAGAAGGAAGTCTGAGGAACATGGAACAATATGGGAGACAAAAGACAGCCTTTCTTTGCCTGTTCTTGTTTGTTCAGTGGAGGCAGCATTTCAGTGGGGGGACTTAAGGGAGATTCAGAAGACCTGCATTGAAGAAAGGGCCCCATCATCTGTGGAGGGTCTTCTGGAATTTGAGCTGGATTCTCCTCTTACTTGCACTAAGCTTACTTTTTCCCAAGGTCCGGAATCAAAGACGACTGTGTAATTGCATCTTCTGAAACCGGGTAACCAAAGCTTACGCTTGTGTGATTTTGCAGTTTGCAGGAGGCCTTTTCCTTACAAGAGAAGAGGCTGGCTTGCCTTAAAGAGTTTCTGGCGGGGCTGTTCCCTACCTTTAGCAGGATCTTCCGCTCAGCCTTGCCTCCACATATCTTGAATTGGATGGGACTTTGGTCCTTGATCCCACTCTTAGCTTGCTAGGTCTCCTGTGCTTGGGCACAGTGACCTGGGTGGGGACTCACAAGTCCTGTACGTGTTTCCTCCTCATCTGAAATGGTCCTTGATGACAGTGTGTATCTTTCAGAGTCCTTGAAGGAACCCTTGACATCCTCCACGTGAAGCTTTAGTGACAGGGGTGACTGTGAGTGTGTGCATCTGGTGGAGGACGTGCACTGAAGGATGCTCAACATCCTCCCCAGAGACAGGACAAGTGTCCCCCTGCCGACACTTGTGTGGAAACGTGGAATGATGCCTCCGATTCTCTCAGGGAAACAATGGCCAATCACACCTTCCACTTAGTTGGTTTATAACTATTCACTGTGTCATATGATTTGCATAAAAGACCCAGTATTTGCTGTCCTGTTCTGTGCCATTTTTTGTCCACTTTCCTTCTGTTTCTTTCTTTAGGGCAGTTGATGACCTCAGCTCTTAAGAAAAATATATTCAGTACTCCCTGCCTGCAAGAGCACAGAAATGCATCAGGCAGCCTACATACATCTCTCTCTAAAGGGGTTCAGATAAGAAGTGCTTGGGTGTTTATTGAAGGAGAAAGCTTCGGGTTTAAAAGAAACTTCACTATCCTTGATGTTGTGAAATCAATGAAGCCTTTTTCTGCTCTTGTATAGCTTCTAGGGTAGATGGTTCTGGTGTTTTAAAGAGGTTGGGGTGCATCAGGGCATGCCTACCTCCTCAGGATCTCAAGGGGAGCCCAGCAGACTTGAGAGGTCCTGGCCTCTGCTGGGCATAGAGCGTGGCCTGGAGCTGGGGCTGGATTTCCCTCCAGCCTTCATCCTTGCCCCAGGGGATCTTATTCCCACATGCCTTCTCCCTCACCCCTCACCTTGTGTTTTCTCTCCTTCAGGACGAGCCCAGCTCAGGGATGGACCCCTGCTCCAAGCGGTACCTGTGGGAAGCAGTGAGGAAGGAGGCTGAGGAGGGCTGTGCTGTGGTCCTGAGTTCCCACAGGTGAGCCCGGTGGTGCCCAAACTGAGTGCAGTGCCCCTCCTCCAACCTACTTGCCCCATACAGCACTGCCACACAGATGTCATGTGTCACCCCTTGACATAGGTCGGGACACTGACCAGAGAGAGACCACGTGACACAGCAAGGCCGCTCCCCCGTGCGTGGCCCAGCTGGGGCCCTGGAGCCAGTGGCCCCTCACTGACCACACTCTATCTGTCCGTCAGTCACGTCTGAAGAGCTGGGCAGCCTCCTCAGGCCCTCTGTGACCAGTTTCAGCCCCTTTATTGCAGCGTGAGAATTAGCTGAAATGAAAACTCAGCACGTTTCTAAGTACAGTCTCATATTTTCTTCCTCACAGAATTAGACTTGTAGTGAGATTTTCACATCATTGGCTTCTTTTTAGCCTTATGCTGCACTGTTCTAGGCCACAGAGTGATGCAATTTTAGGTTTCCTAAACTCACTGATGGAGAGTGAGCACAGTGATTTGGCTCATAAGCATTCTTTTTACATTTATTTTTTAAAAATTTTTTATTGGAGTATAGTTGACTTACAATGCTGTGTTAGTTTCTCTTGTACAGCAAAGTGAATCAGTTATATGTACATATACTCCCTCTTTTTCAGATTCTTTTCCCATATAGGTCTTTACAGAGTACTGAGTAGAGTTCCCGGTGCTCTACAGTAGGTCCTTGGTGGTGGTCTATTTTATTCATAGTAGTGTATGTCCTACAGTGGAGATCAGGCTTTAGAGTTTAGATGTGCTTTCTTCTGACTTGCAAGTCTAATATGCCAGGAGCAAAATGTTAGCAACTGTGAAGGATATGGGATTCTTCCTTACTTGCAAGCTTACAGATCTGGCATATGGGCTTCCTGGATGCTTCCAGAAGACAGGAGCCTAGTGAGTCAAAGAGAAGCAACTAGCATCAGAAAAGTCATCTGGTTCCCTGAGCCTGGGTCACCCCAGGGATGCCGAAGGCTCAGACAGAGACCTGTGGGCAACAGGAGAGAAACATGGACCTGGGGACCCTTTGCTTAATAGCAGCTGACAAGCCAGCCAGCTCTGCCTCTGGGGGAGGAGGGCCCTCATTATGCGAGGTTGCTCATGCAAACACAACTGTGGGCAAAGGCCCAGGTAAAGACCAGCCGGGATTTGTAGGCTGGGGATTCCTAACCAGACCTATGAGGGAGGAGGGGCCCTGAGGACTGTCCCCCAAATTTCCTGAATGGATAGTCTGAGCTGGAGTGAGTGGCCTCTCCTTGTTGCTAGAAGTGAAACACAAAGCCAGCCCATCATTCAAGATGGGAGGTCTCCCAGGGGGTCCTGGAAACATTGCCAATGACTGCAGCAGTGTCAGTTCCTGGAAAAATAACACCAGGTGCTGTCAATCCAGGTGCACAGACCCATGGCGGGGATGCTGTTAATAGAACTAATTCCCCTGGGAGTACTGGGGGCTCCCAGGTGGAGTCGACCCTCACTGAGGAAGGATGCTATTCACACCACTGCTTCCTCTTTTTTTTTTTTTTAACTTACACTCACTCAGTGATGGGCTTCCCAGGTGGCTCAGTGGTAAAGAATCTAGCTGCCAAGCAAGAGACCTGAGTTCAATCCTTGGGTCAGGAAGATCCCCTCGAGAAGGAAATTGTAGTCCACTCCAATATTCTTTCCTATAGAATCCCATGGACAGAGGCATGTTATAGCTCATAGTGTTGCAAAGAGTTGGACACAACTGAGCAACTAAACGGCACAGCAACACTCGGTGATGGTTTGCCTGCTGCCCAACTTTCCTGAATTTTTTACTGTCAGACCTCATGCTCTGTAGCCCAATCATGTCCGACTCTTTATGACCCTATGGACTGTAGCCCACCAGGCTCCTCTGTCCATGGGATTCTCCAGGCAAGAATACTGGAGTGGATTGCCACCTCCTCCTCCAGTGCATCTTCCTATCCTAGGGATTGAACCCGTGTCTCCTGCATCTCTTGCATTGGAAGGTGGATTCTTTACTGCTGAGCCAACAGGGAAGTCCTTACTGTCAGACTAACCACTGCCATTTAAAAAAAGTTTCTTTGAGGTATAATTTTTGTACCATGTGATTTCTCCACTTCAAGTGCACCTTTCTGTGTGTTTATCATCACTGCAGCCCTGTGCCTCATCATCAAGACCCAGTTCAGGGCATCTCCATCGCTTTAGAGGGTTCTCACTTAACCGTCCACTCTGGTCTCTCTGTCTCCATCAGTGTGCCTTTCCTGGATATTCTATCCACATGGTGTCATGTAACCTGTGATCATTTGTATGTGATTCTGTCACTTGTCCTCTGTCTGAGAGTCACCACTCGGCACCCAGCAGTGAGCTGTGTCCACTGGGCAGCAGGGCAGTGTTTGTTGCCCACTCCCCCATCCTGGCCCTTTGGATGGTTCCCACAATCAGCTGTTCAGTTCAGAGTGCTGTCAACAGCTGCACACACATATTTGTCTAGACACACGTTTCTAGTTCTCTTAGCGATCTTTTTCTGGGTTGTATGGTAACTTGTGTTCAGCACTTTAGAAAGTTGCAGAGCTGTTCTCCGAAGTGTCAATCATTTTTTAATCCCAAGAACAATAATGGAAGTTCCAGGATCTCCACGCTTCCATAAACACTGCTGGTCTTCCTGTTTGTAACCGTCCTGGTGATGTGTGGTTTTAACTCACATTTTTGTAACAAACATCTCTCCTTGCTATCTATTCACCTGCGTTGCTTCTTATAAGAAGCCAGCCGCTAACAGATCTGATGATCCCTGGATGTCCCGAGTCACTCTGTCTGACTCTCAAGATTTCTCAGTGCCTTTCAACACCTTGACTTTGATGTGTTTGGATGTAGATCTCTATGTGTTCTACCTGGGTTTTGTTCATGTTTGTTGAGGATGGATCTATGAAAACTCTTTCTCCTGCAGTGAGCAGCTCCTGATGCTTATGTTTAGCTGTTTTTTTCAACTTTGTTTTCATTTTTTGAAGCCTGGATGTTTTTGGAGCCACGCTGTTTTTGTCCAGGCAAGTTGCCAGTTAGAGCCTTTGCTGGACCACCGCGGGTCTACAAGGATTCAGTCTCTGCTGTCATCTGAGTGCGGGCAGGGCGGGGCTTTCCAATCTCAGGGCATTTTCCAGTCGGCTTGGTTTTGTCCTTCCTGGTCTCTCTAGTCTGTGTAGGGTACACGCGGATGGTGGGCGGAGGGCCTCTGGGCTCACGTGGCGTGGGTGGCTGGCTTGGACTTCTCTAGGCTCTAGTGCTGTACACAGAGCCTCATGGGCTCCGTGCATGACACAGCCACAGGTCAGATGCTGAACTACTGGCCCTTCCTGCTTGTGGAGTCTACAATGCGGGCAGTGTTGACAGGCGTGGGCTCTGCCCCGCCATGCACAGGGCATGCATCCTTCCACAGGGCAGAGAAGCTGCCGATGCTCATGGCCTAGCCCCCTGCTAGGAGCTGCCTGTTGTAAGCCAGGATGCCACAGCCCGTCCCCCTTCTTACCCTGGTTCAGCAGTTTGTCAGCTGTAACTGTTCCTCATGTTGTCCTGTGCTTTTGGTCAATTTCCAGAATTCTGAAACATATCATTTTTGTTCACTTTGTCTGGTTTCTTAATTGTCTAGTGAACATGACTGCCCTTGGCAGTATGGCCGTAGCAGAAAGTCCTGACTATGCTTTTTTTTTTTTGTCTTTTTTTGTTTCTATACAGAAAATAAAATGTTACATCAAAGTGGGTTAAATTCAGCAAATCCCTTACTTTATCATAATACATTCTTGCTTCCAGTGACCATCTTTCTGTGCCAGTCCTGGGAACTTTGATTTCTGTTGTCATTCTGCCAGTACTTGGGTCTCCTAAGGTCTAAGATTGGGAACACGGTGTCACGTTAAAGTCTTTATAATTCTCATGTAACATATAATTATTGCAGACAGCTCTCAGAAAGACTGTAATATATGACTGTAATTTCTTTTTTATATCCTCCTGTTCATTTGGTCTCACGTTAATGATGTATCTTTATTTCCAAACATCTGTCTGTAGTCATACAACACGAAGGTCTAAATGACTGACAATGAAGAGCAAGGCAGCCTTGGATTGATTCCTTGATTCTAGGAAGTTAGGAGTCCATCTCCCCCATCTCCAAGTTCTTATCCTAGGGGACTGTGGTAGAGAGCAAGGGTAGGGCATGAAAGTAGGAGTGCTGGGCCCTGATTTACTGTCTTCGAGGAATTAAAATCAGCCTGACCAAGAGGGCCAGGACTGCTTCCTCCTCACTCATCAGACGCTGATCTGAGAAGTTCACCACAGGATGTCCCCTATATACAGAGTTCCATTCTGAAAACACATTTGTAAGTTCAATTTGTTTATAAGTCTGAAAAGTTAGCCTAGGTACCCAACTAACACAATCAGGTCTGTAGTACTATACTATATAAGTTTATATAACTTTTCTCATGAATAATAAATAAAAATCACAAAAATAAAACATTTAAAATCTTACAGTTCAGTACCTTGAAAAGTATAGAAATACCAGCTACATCACCACTGCTTTTACACTTGCTCCTGGACATCCAGGGCTTGAAATAAACACACTATACTGCTGTACTCTATCCAGTACTGTATGGTACACAAAAGCACAATCGTGTGTAGAGGATGCATGGACGTGACAATGTATACCAGACACGTGAAATGACTTACATGATTGGACATGTGAACACATGTTCGTGTCTTTGAAAGTTTTTGACTTGAAGGTTTGTCTGTAGGGGATTTGCTGTATAAACACTTAAAGCTCTGAGTCACCTGACCCAGTTCTGTCCCCATCAGCTTAATCACCAAAAATAAACAGCATAGTGTTTAGTTTTGAATCAATGGTCAGAGATTCCTTTCATTGTATAGAACCTTGACTTTGTGTATCCTTCCTGATGCTGAAGACCATCAGCATCTCAAATCTCTGCCTCTGGGTCAAGACTCTATAGAATCCCGTTTCTGGAACATAGTTGTTTGATAGCAGATACTCAGGCAATTGGAAATTGCGAGTCATTGTTCTGCGGCCTGAATTAATATCAATTGTTGTTCGGGTCCTGTGTTTAGGAAGGTCATATAGAAGTGACTAGATATTCTAGCACTTTAATTAGAGACATACTGTGCACTCATAATAAAAAATGATACGGTTATTTTAAACCGAAATTAATTAGGAAACAGAGAGAAAGATAACATCTGCTCAGAAAAATATATAAAGCATACTTGGGATGTGAATAGCCCTGAGACGTCATGTTAAGCTACTGTGACAAAGACCGCAAATGTCAGTGACCCAGACCAGGCAAACATTTTTCTCCTGCATTCACAGTTCACACTGGGGGGCTGTGTCAGAGCCAAGGGTCATCCAAGAACTCAGATTCTTTCCACCAAGTCACTCACTCATCATCTTCAGTGTTGAGCTGACTCAGTAGCTTATGGGATATGGAAAGATCCAAAACCCAGAGCAAGTGGCTTGCCTACTTCAGTGTGACTCCGAAATTGTCCTTCACACTGATCTGTTTGGTCACATGTCCACCTCTGCCTGCGTTGAAGGCTGACCAGTATAATCTTGATAAGAACATGCACTGACCCAATGAGCACACTGTTTTATGTCCATTCCCCAACAGGAAGACTACCATACTTTCTTTAGAATTTGTATAGTACAACACGGTAAAAGAAGGAAAGAAATCCCACCATTAACTTCACTTTTCAGATATTTGATAGTCATACATTTTTTTGTGTGCCTTTTCTTACTTTTTTTTTTTTTTAACATATATGTGCAATTTTCCTAACATGCATTGTCATTTTGCCATTGCTAAATCATTACCTTTTCCATATCCAATTAATTGACTTTGGAAACCCTCATTTCAATGGCTGACACACATAGGGATGTACCCTCATTTATGTTTCTGTATTATTCTATTGTGGAACCTGTTTCTAGATTTTTTACAGTTATAGATAGTTGTTATATGCATTCATATTTTTTGTATTTCCCAAGGTGAGTCCCTAGGAAAGGAATTTTTGGCAAATTGTTTTTCACCAAGGTATGCCAGTGTTTTATTCCCAACAGTCATATACACACTGACCTGTTTTAAAATTATTGGGAGAGTGTCTAACTTTGGGAGTATTTTTTTGGATCTGAGAATTTATTGTTTTTATTCACACAGGAGATGGAGGGAAAAAGCATTTTTGTTGGTAACACACACAGGTATATGTGACAAATGCCTGTCAGGCTAGAAAATAATTTTAAGATCACTTATCTGATGGCTTAGTTTGTAATTTATTGGTATGTTTAATACCCGTGAATGATTTTTTTGAAAAGTCTATATATTATTTACCCTTTTTCTTCTCTTCAGTTTTTGTTTATTTTTACAGTAATATATATGAGTTCTTTGGGCTTCTGATGTGGCGCTAATGGTAAAGAACCTGCCTGCAAATGCAGGAGACATGAGTTGCAGGTTTGATCCCTGTGACTCCTTTCTTGCCATATGGAAGATGCCCTGGAGCAGAGCCTGGCATTCCACTCCAATATTCTTGCCTGGAGAATCCCATGGACAGAGGAGCCTGGCAGGCTACAGTTCATGGGGTCACAAAGAGTCAACACGACTGAAGCAACTTAGCGCACACACACATGAGTTCTTTATAATAAGTACACCAAATAGTACCCTTTGTGTTTGTTGCAGTTTTTTAAATGTTAGTTTGCTGTGTTTTGACATACTTACTAGAAGTTTTCAGCTTTTCATTGTCAAGTACATAAAACTTTTCCTTCACAGTTCATTCCATTGCTCCTATGCTTGGAATCGTGTTCCCTTCTCTGGTCTGTATTTAAAATACTAATGTCTCATCTGCACTGTCATATTTTGTTCCAAAGATCTTCCTTGTAATTCCTTAGCATACTGTCTCTTTTTAATTATCTAAGAAAATGTTAATATTTTCTGGAATGAGTCTTATTTTACTCATGTTTGACTTCTTGTTTGACCTTTTTCTACCTCTCTCTAAATAATTTTAAAGTATATTTTAAAAATTGTTTTCAGCTTCTCTTGTGATGAGTGATAAACTTTTGATCAGTATTATACTAAATTTTTCTTAAAATTTATATTATACTCATATATTTAGAATGATATAATTGTACATTTTAAATCTTGATAACATACTCCACATCAACGTAATATTAAATTATATTGCAAGCTAAGTTATAGTCACAAATTACAGTGTTATTTGTTATATATAATATACTGTATTAAAGGATGACTTTTGTTTATAGTTTATACAAAATTTATTTTATACTTGTTACATTTTGTACTTACATTGTATTATTTATATTATAATGATTTTTTTAAAATTTCTCATTTAAACTGTATTTGTTCTTTTCCCTCTTTCTGATACATCTTCCCACTGATTCAAAATTTCATTTTCCATAATAAATCTTCTTTCTTTCATAAGATTTCCACATTTTTATGAAGGTCTTTCTGATCTATTTTACATTTTTGTGCTATTGCTAAAAGGTTTTCTCCTATATATTTAGTAACTGTTTTTCCTAGTATAGGAATACCAGACCACCTGACCTGCCTCTTGAGAAATCTGTATGCAGGTCAGGAAGCAACAATTAGAACTGGGCATGGAACAACAGACTGGTTCCAAATAGGCAAATAAGTACGTCAAGGCTGTATATTGTCACCCTGCTTATTTAACTTATATGCAGAGTACATCACGTGAAATGCCAGGCTGGATGAAGCACAAGCTGGAATCAAGATGGCCAGGAGAAATATCAATAACCTCAGATATGCAGATGATACCACCCTTATGGCAGAAAGTGAAGAACTGAAGAGCCTCTTGATGAAAGTGAAAGAAGAGAGTGAAAAAGTTGGCTTAAAAACTCAACATTCAGAAAACTAAGATCATGGCATCCAGTCCCATCACTTCATGGCAAATAGATGGGGAAACAGTGGAAACAGTGGCTGACTATTTTTGTGGGCTCCAAAATCACCACAGGGTGACTGCAGCCATGAAATAAAAGATGCTTACTCCTTGGAATGAAAGTTATGACCAACCTAGATAGCGTATTAAAAAGCAGAGACGTTACTTTGCCAACAAAGGTCCGTCTAGTCAAGGCTATGGTTTTTCCAGTAGTCAAGTATGGATGTGAGAGTTGGACTATAAAGAAATCTGAGCGCCGAAGAATTGATGCTTTTGAACTGTGGTGCTGGAGAAGACTCTTCAGAGTCCCTTGGACTGCAAGGAGATCCAGCCAGTTCATCCTAAAGGAGATCAGTCCTGGGTGTTCATTGGAAGGACTGATGTTGAAGCTGAAACTCCAATACTTTGGCCACCTGATGCGAAGAGCTGACTCATTGGAAAAGACCTTGATGCTGGGAAAGATTGAGAGCAGGAAGAGAAAGGGATGACAGACGATGAGATGGATGGATGGCATAACTGACTCGATGGACATGGGTTTGGGTGGACTCCAGGAGTTGGTGATGGACAGGGAGGCCTGGTGTGCTGTGTTTCATGGGATCGCAAAGAGTCAGACATGACTGAGTGACTGAACCGAACTGAACTAATATTTTGGGTAATTGTGTAGTTGGCCATGTAAATGAATTCTTATCCATTTCCAAAGTGCTTTTTTGAGTTTTGTGAGGTTCCCATACGGAAAATTAGCTGATTTTCAGTAATGGTGTGTGTCTGTCCTCACTCATCCCACTTTTGATTCAACCCTGTGTCTGGGGCTGCGGCTCACCTCTGGTCTTGTCTCCCACAGCATGGAGGAGTGTGAGGCTGTGTGCACAAGGCTTGCCATCATGGTCCACGGCAGCTTCCGATGCCTGGGTTCCCCACAGCACATCAAAAACAGGTGCGTGCCATTTTTTCATTTAAATGCCTGCTGTGAATTTGTAGCCGGACCGGTTATAACCAGAGGGGCATTAGGGTTGGCATGGTCAAGGCACCTCACGGCCTAGGAGGGGAGAAGGAGGCTGAGATGGGAAAGGTGTGTGTGAAACAACATCACCAGTGGGTGCCCACTCTCAGCTCCACAGAGCTCAGTGTTTCCCCACAAGGCCTTCTGCCCCCAGGGACACCCACTCTCATTGTGGTGACATTGGGAAGGTTCGAAATACCACTGCAGAGTCAAGATGAAAAGGGACCAAAAATATCCTCATTGATACACAAAACCACATGGAAAGATTGTACTGACATATCCTTCACCCAGAGCGGGTCAGTAACCTGTGCTGCACTTGGAGAAAGACCCCATGGATTTAAGGTGGTGAAAGATGGTCCTTGTGGTTGCTTCCTAGTTCAGCTAATAAACTAGAGACTTTGTGCTTTAATACCTTAGATTTCTTCCTTGGTTAATTGTCTTTTTTTCCATTTACTCTTTGGAATATTAATGATTCTGTAATCAAGTTGTATGAGTGTTTTTAGGTATTGGTATAACTTAAAAAAATTCAGTGTTGCCTAAGCTGTTTTCAAAGTTTAAAAGGCATGCCACATTTTATTGTGTTTTACTTGACTGCACTTCACAGATACTGCTTTTTTTTTTTAAGTTGAAGGTGTGTGGCCACCCTGCACTGGATAAGTCAGTTGGTATCATTTTCCCAACAGCATTTGCTCACTCTCTGTCTTTGTGTCACATTTTGGTAATTCTTGCAGTATTTCAGGCCCTCCGCTAGCAAAAAGATTATGAGTCACTGAAGACTCAGATGATAGCATTTTTTTTAGCAATAATCTTTTTTTAAATTAAGATATGTACATTTTGGGGCTTCCCTGGTGGCTCAGACAGTAAAGAGTCTGCCTGCAGTGTGGAAGACTCGGGTTTGATCCCTGGGTCGGGAAGATCCCCTGGAGAAGGAAATGGCAACCCATTCCAGTATTCTTGCCTGGAAAACCCCATGAATGGAGGAGCCTAGCAGGCTACAATCCATGGGGTCGCAAAGAGTCGGACACAACTGAATGACTTCACATCACATGTACAGTTTTAGACATAATGCTGTTGTACAGTTAATAGACTACAGTATAACATAATTTTATATGCACTGAGAAACCCCCAAACCATGTAACCCCCTTAATTGTGGTGTTTGCTGGACTGTGGTGGTCTAAACCAAACCTGCAATGTCTCCAAGGTCTGCCTGTCATTTCTTTTAAATGTGTTGTTTAATCTGTTCCTTTTGACCTAGAGTAATTTATCCATGTATGTTGATAAATCTCTTTTCATTTATTCAACATGTTTAAAGTTGGAATTCCCAAGCAGAGATTTGTTAAATTTGTAATATATTAGGTCAAAATATTTTTATTCTATGGAGAAAATAACAATGAATGCTTGGATCGAGACACTGAGTTGGGAAGTAGGCCGCTGTTTTCCTGTGGCTCAGAGTTGGGGGACTGCTTGTCTGCCACGCTCACTCTCACTTCAGGTCAATCCCTCATCAGATAACCTGCTGGAAACTGCTCTCAGAATGTGCTCTGCTCACCTTTAATAAGGATCATCAAAAGAAAAATAATATTTCACACTCCCTCACCTTTATGAATGCCCACGTAAAGTTTTACAGCCCTTGCCTGATTGTTGGGTGATGTGTCTGAGTTTGGCTACTTGCATTTCAAGAGGTTTCCTGACGTCGCTGGAGGTAGCAGTGCGCAAGGTCCCTGGAAGGAGCATCCTCTTCCCGCTTTAGTCTGTGTGCTCTCATCTGCTGCTTAGTTTTAGGTCTGATAGCGTGTAATGTGTTGTTCAGATGGTAAAGAATCTGTCTGCAAATGCAGGAGACCTGGGTTCAATCCCTGGATTGGGAAGATCCCCTGGAGAAGGAAATGGCAATCCACTCCAGTATCCTTGCCTGGAGAATTCCATGCACAGAGGAGCCTGGTGGGCTACAGTCCACGGGGTCACAAAGAGTGAGACACAACTGAGCAACTAGCACTTTCACTTTCACTTTCAATGTGTAACAGGATTGAGAACAGATCGTCAGTAAGTATGAACTATACAATTTTGTTAAGAGAGTTAGTTTGTGGGTTATTGACTGTAACCTTGAACTTAATATATTCAAAAAATGATTTGTAAAGTTGGTATTTTCTTGTGACAAACTGAGTACATGTGTTTCCGTAATATTGAGATAAAGAATACAGGGTTCATCATAAAGTGGAATGCTGGGCTTCTAAACCTGGGGGTCATCAATGTGGTGCCTGCTTCTCTCCTCAGGATGTGTGTGGGGGCTTCAGGAGACAGCTCGGGGAAGACGGTGCCCCCCGGGACCTCAGAGCCATCACATCGTGTCTGAGCCTGGGGGGCAAGACCAGGTCCAGGTCTTCCCTCTGCCTCCCTCCCTGGATGACACTGCCTCTTCTTGGGTGGTTTCCATGGACACATCATTCTTTGCTGCTGATTCTTTATTTTTAATTAATCTATTTTTTAATCGAAGGATAATTGCTTTACAGAATTTTGTTGTTTTTTGTCAAACCTCAACATGAATCAGCCACAGGTATACATATATCCCCTCCCTTTTGAACCTCCCTCCCATCTCCTGCCCCATCCCACCCCTATAGGTTGATACAGAGCCCCTGTTTGAGTTTCCTGAGCCATACAGCAAATTCCTGTTGGCTATCTAATTTACATGTTTCATGTTACTCTCTCCATACATCTCACCCTCTCCTTCCCTCTCCCCATGTCCGTAAGTCTGTTCTCTATGTCTGTTTCTTCATTGCTGCCCTGCAAATAAGTTCTTTGGTACCATCTTTCTAGATTCTGTGTATATGCATTAGTATATGGTATTTATCTTTCTCTTTCTGACTTACTTTACTCTGTATAATAGGCTCTGGGTTAATCCACCTCATTATAACTGACTCAAATGCATTCCTTTTTGTGGCTGAATAATATTCCATTGTGTATATGTAACTTCTTTATTCATTCATCTGTCAATAGACATCTAGGTTGCTTCCATGTTCTAGCTGTTGTAAATAGTGCTGCAGTGAACAATGGGATATGTGTGTCTTTTTCAATTTTGTTTTCCTCAGGTACATAACTAAGAGTGGGATTGTTTGGTCATATGGTAGTTTTATTCCTAGTTTTTTAAGGAGTCTCCAAACCATCTTGCATATTGGCTGTATCAACTTACAGTCCCACCAACAGTGCAAGAGTGTTCCCTTTTCTCCACACCCTCTCCAGCATTTATTGTTTGTAGACTTTTTGATGATGGCCATTCTGATCGGTATGAGGTGATATCTCATTGTAGTTTTGATTTGCATTTCTCTAATAATGAGCGATGTTGAGCATCTTTTCATGTGTTTGTTAGTCATCTGTATGTCTTTTTTGGAGAAATGTATATCTAGGTATTTTTCCCACTTTTTGATTGAGTTGTTTGCTTTTTCTGGTATTGTATGAGTTGCTTGTATATTTTGGAAATTAATCCTTTGTCAGTTGTTTCCTATGCTATTATTCTTTCCCATTCTGAGTGTTGTCTTTTCAGCTTGCTTATAGTTTCCTTTGCTGTGCAAAAGCTTTTGCGTATAATCAGGTCACACTTGTTTGCTTTTGCTTTTATTTCCATTACTCTAGGAGGTGGGTCATAGAGGATATTGCTTTGATTTATGTCATCAAGCGTTCTGCCTATGTTTTCCTCTAAGAGTTTTATAGTTTCTGGTCTTACATTTAGGTCTTTAATCCATTTTGAGTTTATCTTTGTGTATGGTGTTAGGTCTGATTCCTTTCTTTTTAAAATAACTTATTTACTTTTAATTGGAGGATAATTCCTTTACAATATTTTGTTGGTTTCTCCACCTTTGTTCATTTGAATTCCTTTCCTGGACCCAAAGGGGCAGACCCAAAAAGAACATTCAGAGAACGTTCCTCCAAAGGACAAGCCCTTCCCCAAGTCCTTTTTGAGCATCAAAGCCCAGCATCCCGCTGCACACACATCCTGCCACCTCCTCTATCCCTCCTGTTTTAAATGCATTTGTCAAAATATGAGTTGTCATGAGGCCACCAGACTAGGAGATGATTGGACTGAGGGCTTTGTCACATCTCCTGAGAGGAGGTGTGCAGCTTGAACTCAGTGGGGAGGTACCATGTTGGCCTAGTGGAGTCTCTCCCACTGGGTGCCCGTCAGTCTGGGGAATGGAGCTCATGGCTCCTGTGGTATCCGTAGGCCTGGTAGATGGGCATCTCAGGAGAGGGGACCACTCTGGTTGGGGGTCATAGAGAAGTCTCTGAGTACAGGTAAAAGTACCAGGGGGAGACTGTTTAAAGGGCACTGGATTCTTGATTGCATAATAAACACATCTCTACAAATTCTGGATGTGAGAACACATAAGAGGGATGAATGTACACCAGCCAAAGAATGCTTTGATTTAATGTTGAAATTAAAGGGAATCATTGGGCTGAGTGAAATCAGCCCTGGGAATAGCTGATTTTTAAATATTGCTGGGAAAAGAACCTGATGCTGGGAAAGAGTTAAGGCAGGAGGAGAAAGGGATGATAGAGGATGAGATGGTTGGATGGCATCACTGACCCAATGGACATGAGTTTGAGCAAACTCAGGGAGATAGTGAAGGACAGGGAAGCCTGGCGTGCTGCAGTCAGTCCATGGGGTCACAAAGAGTCACATACAGCTGAGCAACTGAACAATAAATATGGCTGAACAACCACGGGTTTTCTGGCCTTACCTGGGTTTCACAAACATGCATTCTTTTCATTTTGGGATGGATCACTCTTTCAGCGGAGCCTGTCCTGTGTCTTGATCGGCAGCACCCCCAGTCTGGGGATGACAGCCCATCGTGTCCCCAGACATGGCCCTGGTCGCAAAGCACCATCTCACCCACACTTTCCCCCGTGTCTTCAGGCAGTCAGAGATGGCTAGACACGCGGGCAGAACTGAGGTTGGAACTCAGATTCCCCAAGGAAGGTCAGGCCGTAGCCCTGCCCTTTCCCTGACCTCCAAGGTGTGGCTCTGAGTCAGCTAGAGGAAGGTCCGTGAACTGGATGGGCTGGGAACAGGCCTGGTGAGGGGCCAGCTCCGCACACACTGGGGGATGGTTCTTCCCACAGGCTGATCCTCTGGGCCCTGGGTGATCTCAATTTGCAGAAGTTCCAGGATCTGAGTGTGAAGAGCATCTTCCTCTCCTTCCAGCCTCAGTCTGGTCCAGCTCGGATGTGAGAAATGGTACCCGGGTGCCAGCGGGCCTGGAGGGCACTGTGAAGATGGCAGGTTGGGGTCCCCCCACATCCTCTGAACACCCCTCCCCTTCCTGCCTTGTTGTCTCCTGCTTTCTTGGACACCTTGCAGCCATGACTGCACCCCCACCAAGCTGCCCGTACCATCCTTCTTCCTGGTTGGGGAGCCGGGCCTCTGGCCTCTCCAAGGCTCAGCACTTCCCTGCCTCATGTCTTCGCAGCTACTGCCTATCTCTTCTTTGGCAGGAGCTGCCTCCTCCCTGCCAGTAGATCTGTCTGTGCCAGACCCACTTGGTTCCAATGAGACCTGACGCTCCTGGAGAACACTGCCTGGGTCCTTTGCCAGCATCGCCCTGGGCTCAGCATCCGTGCTGTCTCAGGGATGGAACCTGGGGGCAGTGACGGCCAGTCCTGGATGCCTCCGCACAGGGAACCCAACAGAACTACTTCAGAGACACGCATGTGGTCCTGAAATGTTTAGGCTTTGATTCCCAGGAGACCTCATGTTGCCAGACTCTAAATTCACTCCTTTATTAATAATTGGACATCCTATTTTGTCTCAAGTTCCAGGCCTTCTTTTTATAACTTTTTAAGGTACCTTAAGTCATATTTATAAACAACTAAACATTGTGTTTAACCTTAGAGCTGGCATTCTAATTTGTTTTTAAATGTTCTTTATGTTCGAAAAGAATGAACCAAGTTTAAGTCTGATCATCGCTAGGTTTCTCTTCCTGGGACTTACCCAGGCTCTGGCTCTGCTGGTTCTGGCTTCAGCCAGCATCGCATCCTTAACCTGCCTGTTGTGGAGACAGGAAGATTTGGCTAAAAGTGGGAGCTGGTGGGCCAGGAGAATTGAATTTCTGAGGTGTGGTCTCTCTGGGAGGGTGGCGCTCTGGCCCCACCCCCATCTCTACCTCATCCCTGTGCCTCCCCATACCCCGTGCCCTCCAGCCTCTGCTTTAGGCTGCAGATGTGTGTCCCTGCCCCCATCCAGCCCCCATCTTGCCGTCTCTGAGCTCCTCTCAGATCCCTCTTCAGTCTCGTACACACTCCCTGCTTCTCTGCGCTCAGCCAGACCACCTCGCGGACATCATCCCTCCTCCTGGAGGGCCTCCCCCCAACAAGCACTTCTCTGCCAGCCTCCGGGTGGTCCTACCTGTGCTCAGTGACCCTGGGGCTTGGACACTACTTGCCTTTGTCCCTTGTTTCCAGTCAGAGCGGGAGAGTCCCTGGCGCCCCTGGAGGACCCCTTCAGTCTCCAGAAACTTGGGAACATGTCCTTCATCCTTTGGCCTTTTCCTTTTGAAAGTGAAAGTTGTTCAGTCCTGTCCGACTTTTGCCACCCCATGGACTATAGAGTCCATGGAATTCTCCAGGCCAGAATACTGGAGTGGGTAGCCGTTCCCTTCTCCAGGGGATCTTCCCAACCCAGGAATCAAACTAGGGTCTCATGCAACATTGCAGGAGGACTCTTGACCAGCTGAGCTAAATGGGAACCCCGTGGCTAAAGAAGTCACCTTCTCTGAAATGTATAGAGCATGACAATAGCCCACGGTCCCAGACCACCACTCCTCGGTGACTGGACCCTTCCAGGGAGTCATGCCCATTGCCCTTTCTTGCTTCCCCAGACTCAAAATTGCCCTTCTAAGTCCCAAATTGCCTTTGTTCCCTGGTGGCCATTGATCACCTGTTTTCATCCCTGCTGGACTAAGTACTGTGTGTAGATCATCTAGCTTGCTAGGTAGTAATACCAAGAGATGACACCTGTAGAGTGCATCCCAGACGCTGGTCCTAAGGGTGTGCACACGTGTGGGGTGTGTGTGTGTGTGGGAGTCACTCAGTCGTGTTTGACTCTGCGATCCCATGAACTGTAGCTCACCAGGCTCCTCTGTCCATGGAATTCTCCAGGAAAGAATACTGGAGTGGGTTGCTATTCCTTTCTTCAGGGGTTTTATGTGTATCAGGTAACTTATTCCTCGTGACCATGATGACCAACCCAGGAGCTGACATTATGGCCTCTCTGCTTTTACAGTCACAGAAAATAAGACTGGAAAGTTTGAGAGTCTCTCTAGGTCACTGGTTAGTGAATGGAAGAGCTGGATTTGAGCCCAAGCACTTGGGCTGTACCTTGTTCTGTGTCTCATGTTCTCAGGACTGTCCCCATCTAACAAGTACAGGGAGTGAGCCAGGGTGAGGTCGGGGCTCACCTGTGGTCCGTCTGACTGCTGAGCCCCCGATGGTCAGCTTGCACCAGGCTGGCTTCCCGCTGGGTGCAACCTAGGGCTGTACAGATGTGAATGGATGCAGACTCTTGCCAGGTCTTCAGCCACATCTGTCCTGACAACTTGCCCCTGTTGACCTTCCTCTTGGTGTGTTTCTGCATGTTCTAATTGTCACTGAGAATCTGACACCCCACTTAACATGTAAGTTCTGATTTCCAGGTCTGAAGGATGCTTCAGTGGAGTCTCACTAAATATTTATTCAACATTCTTCTCTTCCTATGTTCCTATTTTTGAGGAAGAAAATTGCTTCTTTATCAAGTGTATTTCTTTTATCCATTTGATACTGACACGCTCTCCTCCCATTGAGACCTTCCTCTAGTGGTTTTCTCCTTCCTCTTCTGGATCTTTCATGTTTTCTTTTGTATCAGTTGTGAGATACATTTCTCTATTAGTAACAGAACATCAGACACATTGATTGAAGAATATTTATTAGGCCTATTCATTTTCATATGTAGTAAAAACCCAGAAGCAACTGGTTATTGGCACTTGTTTACTTGGCTTGAGTCTTCACAATTTGCTTGGTCCCCAGAATAGCTGCTGTGGCTCCACCCATCACATCCATGTTCTAGACAAGAATCAAGAAGAAGGAGGGAAAGGCAAAAGGAGCACATGCCACTGTTCCCTCTTAAAGCAGGCTTTTCCAAGTCCCACCCAGCGACTTGCACTTAAGTGTTATTGGTCACCCTGGCTACTAGAAAGGCTAAGAAATATAGACCTGAGCTAGGTACTTCCCCAATGAAATAAAGTTGATTTCTGTTATGAGGAAGACAAGGGAGGTAGATGCTGGGTGGTTCTCTGCAGCTTCACGTTCTGATAGGATTGTTTCCTCAGTTGAGAGTGGTTGTTAGTTTCAACGGGCTGTGATCTGTGGCTTCTGGTTCAAGACTGATGTGTGATATGGAATATATGTCCATACATTGTGTGCACACTTGTATGTCTGTATAAAGGAAAGCTGGAGGCAGTGGTGGCTACCTGGTAACCAGGGATGACTAACACTGACCTCTGTGGGCAGTGGTGCCTCGTCCCAGGTAGTGAGGGATGCAGGTTGTAATGGAGCACATCCTGAGAGTCTGGGCAGCTGCCTTATCACCTGCAGGCTGTGGGCACATTCATGACCCACCAGGAAGGGACCCGTAACAGCTGTGCATCTCACCCCTTTTCTTTCTCTCCCTTGGGACTGGCTTAAACAGGAGAGTTAAGTCCAAAAGTGAAATGCAGTCCTCCCAGGAAGGAAAAATAAGTCACATTTCTGAAGCACAGAGTTTACGATTTGAAGTCTGCTGGGCCAGTTTCAGTGGAGAGGGAAGATGGGGCTGTTTATGTACACACAAAATAAAACTTCATGTGATTTAAAGAGACTCCTTAATATGATGAGAATTTTCATTTCTTTGAGTTGTCTGACATGCAAATTTTAGGGATCAAGAAAGAAAATGGAACAAACTTCAAAGGATGTGCTCATCAGTCATTTATATTGCTATTTTACTCGAAATATAAAGAATGTGAAAGTCGCTCAGTCATGTCTGACACTTGGCGACCCCATGGACTATACAGTCCATGGAATTCTCCGGGCCAGAATACTGGAGTGGGTAGCCTTTCCCTCCTCCAGGGCATCTTCCCAACCCAGGGATCGAATCCAGGTCTCCTGCGTTGCAGGCAGATTCTTTACCAACTGAGCTACAGTTCAGTTCAGTTCAGTCGCTCAGTCGTGTCCACCTCTTTGAGACCCCATGAATTGCAGCACGCCAGGCCTCCCTGTCCATCACCAACTCCCGGAGTCTACCCAAACCTGTGTCCATCGAGTCGGTGATTCCATCCAACCATCTCATCCTCTGTAGTCCCCTTCTCTTCCCGCCCCCAATCCTTCCCAGCATCAGGGTCTTTTCCAGTGAGTCAACTCTTCGCATGAGGTGGCCAAAGTATTGGAGTTTCAGCTTCAACATCAGTCCTTCCAATGAACACCCAGGATTGATCTCCTTTAGGATGGATTGATTGGATCTCCTTGCAGTCCAAGGGACTCTCAAGAGTCTTCTCCAACACCACAGTTCAAAAGCATCAATTCTTCGGCGCTCAGCTTTCTTCACCGTCTGACTCTCACATCCATACTTGACTACTAGAAAAACCATAGCCTTGACTAGATGGACCTTTGTTGACAAAGTAATGTCTCTGCTTTTAAATATGCTATCTAGGTTGGTCATAACCTTCCTTCCAAGGAGTAAGCGTCTTTTAATTTCATGGCTGCAATGGAAGCCCAAAATATAAAGAATAATCTGGAGGATTTCTCCATTGATTTTCCGCTAAGAGACAAGAGAAGGTACAATGATGTCTTAGTTCTCAAACTGTAACTTTCTTGGCATCTGCAAATTAATATATCACCTTATGTGACACCATATGCTTAAGCATGACAACTTCAATTCATTACTTCTACAAAACATTACCGTATACATAAAAGCCTAGACTAAGATTATATCACCTGATAATAAACTGACTCACTTAAAAATGAAATATCTGATGATTCTGTGTGTTTAAATCATCTTCACAAATGAGAAGGCAGTTTGTACATGGGCACATAGAATGACTTCTGCCATGGCATGGAGTTTTTGAATCATGGGGGACCAAATTCTATTGGTCTGCATTTTGCTTTTGTTTGAAATGGTTAGAAGCATTTCACCACTTCTAAAAACAATGAATTCATTCTCTTTATTAGAAATGGTTCTTTTGAGAGAAAGGACTGAGCTCTCAGCATGTGTGCCCTTTACAGAGGCAAGTAATTTGTTATCCTGTTTGCTTTGAAGACGCTGAGTTGCGTGAACACACTCAGAGTTGCTCCAGGGGCTTCTGATCTACGTGCTCCTCTCCTGCTGGACTTCTTGGGCGTTATCCCTAGTCGTGGACATTCAGCTCATGAGTCATGTCATCCAAAGTGTCACTTTACCAGAGGGAGCACCGTGCTTTCATTTTCTCGTATTTTCCCCTAGAACAATTGCACTGCTTCTTGCCTACAGTGAAGAGGTGTAATGGAAATGATGGGAGATTTTTTCCTGGATTCAGACTCACACCGTGATTCCTTTTTATTCATGCACATTTGTTGAGGGCCTGTGTCAGGACCCCAACTTGAGCCTGTTTCCTTATGTCAGTAAGTGTGGTGTCAGATGGACACACATACAAAGAAATATAAATGCAACACAGTGCCGTAATTTGGTGAACAAAGTGCTGTGTGATGCAACTGTTATTGGGTGTCTCTTTAGTCACAGAGTCTTTAGCTGGGTAGATGAATAAGGTGCAGCCCAAATAAAAAATTATATAAGATACCATAAGTGCTGCTCATGGTAAGGGTTAGGAGAAGACAGTCCAGTGTTTTAGGTGATGGATTGCCTGGGTGGCTTCCTGGAGAAGGAGGCATTTAAACCATGTGTATTCAGGGGAGGTGAATCAACTGTGTGAGCTCTTCTGGTGGTGAGAGAGTCGGAGATAAGTAGTGCAAATCACATTTGAGAAGAGCTGGATTGTCACACAGGTGCAGGGTGAATAATGGGGGCATCCACTTGGAGACAGTGTTTGGGGTTAAACCAAGGAAGGTTTAAATTCTGGGGTGGAAAATTAGGGAACAAAGGGAAGCAATAAAAAACAGGAGCAGAAATGGTCAATTAAAAGGTGACTTTTGTTCTTTAGCTGGAAGTTAATTAAGATGAACTGGAGTCAGCTGGGAACAGAGCAGGTGGGAAAGAAAGCATTGGTGGGGAGGCTTGGCAGAAGAATATAAGAGCTTTACAGCCAGCTGGTCTGAGGCAATAGGAGAGAAAGAGCTGTCATGTCACTAGCCTTGGGGTCTGGGAGGTGGAAGATGGTGATGTCAGGGGAGAAACATGAAGTCAGGATGTACTGAGAGGGAGGAGCTAGGAGCGTGTTCTCTGTGAGCCTGGGGACTGCCCGGGGGTTCATAAGGAAGAAAGGATGCTGTGTTCTGCCCCTATGCTCTTAGTTGTGGCAGGAGACAGGGAGAGAAGCCTAAAGCTGATGGTGATTGTTGACTCTCTTGGGAGACAGAGACAGGGAGTAGCTGATTTCATGCCACCTTTGTGTCACTTTTGTGAATTTGGATGTCATGGGTCGGGGCTTCCCTCCATGTGCTTACCTTTGCTGAAACATTATTGAGCTTGGGCCATTTGTCAAGTGCTTTTTGTGCATAATCTCATTTAATAGTCTAAGTAGCTGTGATTTACCCACTTCACCATAAAGCAGCTCAGACCTAAACAAGTTCGGCAGTTGGCTCAGAACACAGAGTTACAACTGAAAGAACCAGTTTTAGAACTCAATTCTCAACTCCTAAGATCCTCATAGTCTTACTTATTTTATGATGTGAATGCAGATGTGATGGTTAGAGATGAAGCAGCCATCTTGGACCATGAGGCAGCTTCCACAATGGAGACCTGTGAGCAGAGCAATATGACAGAATGAGCAAAAGAAAGGCATTACCCTTTTGTGGTTGTCTGACCTCAGATTTTAGACTTGCTAATATCCTGCTTCTTTGGATTTTCTGCCACTCATTTATGAATCTAACAGACTAGTACTCTCTGACCTATAAAACACAGTGTTAGTGTTTTTGACTATTTTCAACTTCTTCCCAAAAGAATGTAAATCCTTTGACAGTAGACTTTGTTTTTGTTTATTACTGTATCTCTGACATTCAGAAAAGTACATGACATATGCTCAGGGTACTTGTTGAACAAATAAATAGGTGAGTGAATGAATGCAAACTCTGTAGTACATGGGAGACCTTTGCTAAATGATATCTTCTTCCAGGTTGCTTTGATTGGACTTTAAAAGAGCAGTCAGATGAGACTTTGGGAGAATTTAGGCTCTGCTCAGCTTAATGAAGAATGACTAATAACAACAATCAACCCCTTTGATAAAGACTTCTATTCAGATCCCACTGATCTCGGAATGAGATGAAGCCTGCTTTCTCCTAGAACCTTCTGCATTGTTCATCCTTCGTTGGCTGCTTTTAGAAACAGGCTCTGTCTTACTCAGTGTCTCCATTAACAGGAACCATCAGGTGCGTGATTCGGGCCTAATTGCTGCTCAATCTTGGCGTGTTTTTCTGTCACTTCCCTGCAGGGTAGCCAGACTCAGTACTGACATAGCCTGACCTGCCAAGAACTAATGTGCACATGGACAGCAAAAATGTGCCACTCCAAAGCTCACTGGGCATTGCAGGATGGTGAATTCTGATTGTAAATGCAGCTTAATAAGCACAGAGAAACCCATACTAGCCAAAGAAATGGATTTCTCTTAGCCCAGGACTTTGCTTCCCTGCTGGCTCAGATGGTAAAGAATTTGCCTGCAATGCGGGAGACCTGGGTTTGATCCCTGGGTTTGGAAGATCCTTTGGAGGAGAGCATGGCAACCCTCTCCAGTATTCTTGCCTGGAGAATCCCATGGACAGAGGAGCCTGGCGGGCTATAGTTGTGGGGTCACAGAGAGTCGGACACAACTGAGCGACGAAGCACAGCACAGTGAGGAGGTCAGCTCAGTGCAGTAAACTGCAAACTAAGTTGGAACTATATTTCAGGTTTCAAATAATTCAGGATTAAAATTTGGGAAGTTTATTTACTCTGGGTTCAGTTAGCCTAAAATTTAGGTGTGTGTGTATATGTATCTCTGTGTGTATGTGTGTGTATGTGTTTCTATGTGTGTGAGTGTACATGTGTGCCTGTGTATGCATGTTTGTATGTGTATACCTAAGTGTATGTCTGAGTGTACATGTGTGCATTCAAAGAAAATGCATGAAGTCGCAACGCTTCAAAGGTTTCATAGTTGAGAAGCATTTTACAAATTTGATTTTGGGCTCTCTTTTATCAAAAGCATTAAAAAAACTTTTGCATGAGTTAGCTGTTGTTATAAACAGCAGCAAAGTGAAGTTTATGAGATGCAGTGGCTGATAGAATTTTCATTCATCCTCCAGCAGCTGCAGATGGGCTGGTCCGGATGGTTCAAGGGGGCTGGCTCTGCTCTGTCCCATCTGTAATTCATCCTCCCTCCAGAATCAGTGTCTGAGCATTTTCGAGACAGGAAAATGTCTAGAGAGCACAAGTATGATTCAAGCCTGAGGTCACATCGCACCTGCCAAGCCATGTCACATGGCAGTTAAGAAAAAGAGTAGGAGAACAGTCTCACCTCTTAAGGCAGAAACACAACAGGATGATATGGCAAAGGGTGTCATATTGGAGCCATGTTTCCCTGCTGGCTCAGATGGTAAAGAAACTGCCTGCAATGCAGGAGACCCAGATTTGATCCCTGAGTTGGAAAGATCGCCTGGAGAAGGGAATGGCAGCCTGCTCCAGCATTCTTGCCTGGAGAATTCCATGGACAGAGGGACTTGGTGGGCTACAGTCCGTGGGGTCACAAAGAGTCAGACACAACCGAGTGACTAACACTTTTACAATCTGTTACAGTCCCAACCACTTGTCATTGATTTTTTTAAACAGTGGCCATCCTTTCTTTGTTTTTTTAACAGATTAATTGAAATATACTTTACATGTCATACAACTCTCTCACTTAAAGTGTGTCATTCAGTGCTTTTTAGCGTATTCACAATTACAGGCAACCTTCTCTGCAGCCAATTTTAGAGCATTTTCATCATCTCAAAAAGAAACCTTGTCCCTTTAGCTATCAATTTTCTTTTCATTCTAGTTCTAACCTCCACTGATCTGTTTTCTGTCTCTATAAAGTTGTCTCTTATTGACCTATAAATGGAATTACATAATATGTGGTCTTCTCTGACCAACAGCTTTCACTCATTACAGCATAATATTTTAAGGTTCATTCAAGTTATCAGTACTTCATTTCTTTTTATGGCCAAATAACATACAACACTTCTGTTTGTTCATTGTCAGTGGGCATTTGGGTTATGTCCACCTTTTGGCTGTTATACATTCTGGTGCTACAAACAATTAGCTAGGAGTTTTCATAGGGACATATCTTTTATTTCTTTGGGTATATACCTTTGAGGAAAACTTCTAGGTCATATAGTAAAGTGAAAGTGAAAGTCACTCAATCGTGTCTGACTCTTTGTGACCCCTTGGACTATACAGTCCATGGAATTCTCCAGGCAAGAATGCTGGAGTGGGTTTCTGTTCCCTTCTCCAGGGGATGGATCTTCTTAACCTAGGGGTCAAACCCACGTCTCCTGCATTGCAGGTGGATTCTTTTTTTTTTTTTTTTTTAATTTATTTATTTTAGTTGGGGGCTAATTACTTTACAGTATTGTAGTGGTTTTTGCCATACATTAACATGAATCAGCCAGGGGTTTACATGTGTTCCCCATCCTGAACCCCCCTCCCACCTCCCTCCCCATACCATCCCATTGCCCCAGCCCTGAGCACTTGTCTCACGCATTGAACCTGGAATGGTGTTCTGTTTCACATATGATAATATACATGTTTCAATGCTATTCTCTCAGAACGTCCCACCCTCACCTTCTCCCTCAGAGTCCATAAGTCTGTTCTATGCATCTGTGTCTCTTATTCTGTCTCGCATATAGGATTATCATTACCATCTTTCAAATTCCATATATATGCATTAGTATACTGTATTGGTGTTTTTCTTTCTGGCTGACTTCACTCTGTATAATGGGCTCCAGTTTCATCCATCTCAATAGAACTGATTCAAATGTATTCTTTTTAATGGCTGAGTAATATTCCATTGTGTATATGTACCACAGCTTCCTTATCCATTCGTCTGCCGATGGACATCTAGGTTGCTTCCATGTCCTGGCTATTGTAAACAGTGCTGCGATGAACATTGGGGTACACGTGTCTCTTTCAATTCTGGTTTCCTCAGTGTGTATGCCCAGCAGTGGGATTGCTGGGTCATATGGCAGTTCTATTCCCAGTCTTTTAAGGAATCTCCACACTGTTCTCCATAGTGGCTGTACTAGTTTGCATTCCCACCAACAGTGTAAGAGGGTTCCCTTTTCTCCACACCCTCTCCAGCATTTATTGCTTATAGACTTTTGGATAGCAGCCATTCTGACTGGTGTGAAATGGTACTTCATTGTGGTTTTGATTTGCATTTCTCTAATAATGAGTGATGTTGAACATCTTTTCATGTGTTTGTTAGCCATCTGTATGTCTTCTTTGGAGAAATGTCTGTTTAGTTCTTTGGCCCATTTTTTGATTGGGTCGTTTATTTTTCTGGAATTGAGCTGCAGGAGTTGCTTGTATATTTTTGAGATTAGTTGTTTGTCTGTTGCTTTGTTTGCTATTATTTTCTCCCATTCTGAAGGCTGTCTTTTCACCTTGCTTATAGTTTCCTTTGTTGTGCAAAAGTTTTTAATTTTAACTAGGTCCCATTTGTTTATTTTTGCTTTTATTTCCAATATTCTGGGAGGTGGGTCATGGAGGATCCTGCTGTGATTTATGTCAGAGAGTGTTTTGCCTATGTTTTCCTCTAGGACTTTTATAGTTTCTGGTCTTACATTTAGATCTTTAGTTCATTTTGAGTTTATTTTTGTGTATGGTGTTAGAAAGTGTTCTAGTTCCATTCTCTTACAAGTGGTTGACCAGTTTTCCCAGCACCACTTGTTAAAGAGATTGTCTTTTCTCCATTGTATATTCTTGCCTCCTTTGTTGAAGATAAGGTGTCCATAGGTGCGTGGATTTATCTCTGGGCTTTCTATTTTATTTCATTCATCTATATTTCTATCTCTGTGCCAGTACCATACTGTCTTGATGACTGTGGCTTTGTAGTAGAGCCTGAAGTCAGGCAGGTTGATTCCTCCAGTTCCATTCTTCTTTCTCAAGATTGCTTTGGCTATTCGAGGTTTCTTATATTTCCATACAAATTGTGAAATGATTTGTTCTAGTTCTGCGAAAAATACCGTTGGTAGCTTGATAGGAATTGCATTGAATCTATAGATTGCTTTGGGTAGTATACTCATTTTCACTATATTAATTCTTCTGATCCATGAACACGGTATATTTCTCCATCTGTTTGTGTCCTCTTTGATTTCTTTCATCAGTGTTTTATAGTTTTCTATATATAAGTCTTTTGTTTCTTTCGGTAGATATATTCCTAAGTATTTTATTCTTTTTGTTGCAATGGTGAATGGTATTGTTTCCTTAATTTCTCTTTCTGTTTTCTCATTATTGGTGTATAGGAATGCAAGGGATTTCTGTTTGTTAATTTTATATCCTGCAACTTTACTATTTTCATTGATTAGCTCTAGTAATTTTCTGGTAGAATCTTTAGGGTTTTCTATGTATAGGATCATGTCATCTGCAAACAGTGAGAGTTTTATTTCTTCTTTTCCTATCTGTATTCCTTTTATTTCTTTTTCAGCTCTGATTGCTGTGGCCAAAATTTCCAAAACTATGTTGAATAGTAGTGGTGAAAGTGGGCACCCTTGCCTTGTTCCTGGCTCTAGGGGAAATGCTTTCAGTTTTTCACCATTGAGGATAATGTTTGCTGTGGGTTTGTCATATATCGCTTTTATTATGTTGAGGTATGTTCCTTCTATTCCTGCTTTCTGGAGGGTTTTTATCATAAATGGATTTTGAATTTTGTCAAAGGCTTTTCTGCATCTATTGAGATAATCATATGGTTTTTATCTTTCAATTTGTTAATGTGGTGAATTACATTGATTGATTTGCCGATGTTAAAGAAACCTTGCATTCCTGGGAAGTGCAGGCGGATTCTTTACCAGCTGAGCCAGCAGGGAAGCAGGTCATATCGTAACTCTGTGCTTAAACATTAAAGGAGCTTTCAGTTTGTTTTCCAAACTGGCTGTACCATTTTACATTCCTATCAGCCCTGAATGAGCTTTCTAATTGCTCTACATCCTGGCCATTACTTTTTATTATCTGAATTTTTATTCTAGCCATCCCAGTGAGGAGTAGTATCTTGTTGTGGTTTTGATTTGTCCATGTGCTTGTTGCCCACTTGCCTGTCTGCTGTGGATAAATGTCTATTCATATCTTTTGCCCATTTAAATAGTATCAGGTTGTCTTTTTATTATTGAAGAGTTGCGCATTCTAGGTACAAGTCCCTTTTCAGATAGGTGATTTGCAAATATTGTCTCATTTTTGAATGTAGTTTTTAATTGGAGTATAATTGCTTTACAGTGTTATATTAGTTTCTGTTGTATAACAGTGTGAATCAGCTATAGGTATATACATCTGCTCCCACTTGGGGCTCCCTTCCATGTCCTCCCACCCTTCTAGGTCATCAGAGAGCACTGAGCTGACCTTCCTGTGCCATGCAGCAGCTTTCTACTAACTAGCTGTTTTACACATAGTAGTGTATATATATCAGTGCTACTCTCTCAGTTTGTTGGTTTGCCATTTCATTTTCTTGAAAACACCTTTAGAAGCACAGATGTCTTTAATTTTGATAAAGCCCAACTTACCAATTTTTTCTTTTATTTTTCATGTCTTTTTTGGTCATATCTGATAATCTATTGTGAAATCAGAGAGAGTGAAGATTTATCACTATGTGTGATTCTAAGAGTTTTGTATTTTTACACACCTACATTTAGATATTTGATCCATTTTGCATAAACTATATGTGTTAACTATTGGTATTGCTATGTATCCAGACCAGTTTGATGAAAAGATTATTCTTCTCATTGAATGGTTCTGACCACGTTGTCATAAATTGGGTGACCATAGGCCCCAGGCTTATTTCTGGACCCAATACTGTTCATTGGTCCATATATCTATCCTGTTGCTAATACCAAGCTGTCTTGATTACTGTTGCTTTTGAGTACGTTTTGAAATTAGTATTAGTCCTTCAGCTTTCTTCCTCTTTTTAAGATTGTTTTAGCTAGCCTAGGTCCACTGCAATTCAATATGAGTTTTAGAATCAGTTTCTTATTTCTGGAGAGAATTGAACAAGAAATCTGATAGAGATTGTGTTGACTCTTTAGATCAACTTAAAGAGTGTTGCCATCTTAACAATGTTAAGTCTTCTGAGTCATGAACAAGATGTACTTTTGTGCTAATTTAAATGTTCTTTAATTTCTTTTAACAATATTTTCTAGTTGTAATATAAAATATGAATTTTGCACTTCTTTTGTTAAATTTAATCTTAAGTGTTTCATTTTGATGATATTGTAAGTGGAATTTTTAAAAAAAGTGTTCATTTTCTGGTTGTTCATTGCAAGTGTGTAGAAATACAATTCATTCCTGGGCAAGACTATTTCTTGATCTTGTATCTTGTAACCTTGCTGGACTCATTTATGGATTCTTTAGGCATTTCTATATACATGTTCGTGCCTTTTATAAATATAATTTTACTTTTTCCTTTTCAATAGGGATGCCTTTTGTTTCTTTTTCTTGCAAATTTCTACCATAGGTAGAAATTTCCCTTTTTTTCCTATGTTGTTGAGTGCTTTTTATCATAAAAATGTGCTGGATTTTGCCAGGTGTTTTCTCTGCATCTACTGAAATGATCATATTGTGTATTATATTAGCTGCTTTTCAAATGTTCAACCAACCTTACATCCCTCGGGTAAATCCCACTTGGTCACGGAATATACTTAATTTTTTATGTTGTCATATTCAACTTGGTAGTATTTTGTTGAGCATTTTTGTGCCCATGTTGGTAACATATATTCATATGTAGTTTCTTTTTATTTTTCTCTTCTGATGCTTTTATCTAGTTTGGTATCATGGTAATATTGGCCTCATAAAACCAGTTGTTCTTCCTCTTCTATTTTTTAGAAGAATTTGTTACCCCAGTTAGTATTTTCTTTGTTAAAAATCACCTGGGTTTATTTACTTATTTATTTATGACTGCATGGGGTCTTCATTGTTTTGTGTGGGCTTTCTCCAGTTGCAGTGAGTGGGTGCTACTCTTTGTAGCAGAGCATGGGCTTCTCGTTACGGCGGCCTCTCTTGTTGCAGAACATGGGCTTTAGGCACATGGGCCACAGTAGTTGCAGCACATGGGCTCAGTAGTTGCAGTGTGCGGGCTCTGGAGTGCAGGCTCACTAGTTGTGTGCACACTTATTTCATCTGAGGCATGTGGAATTTTCCCAGACCAGGGATCAGACCCATGTGCCCGGCACTGGCAGGAAGACTCTTATCCACTGTGTCACCAGGAAAGTCTCCAAAATCACCTAGTTTTTAATTCATGTTTGGAGGAATCCAGAGTAGTACTTGGAAAATATTTACAGTCTTGATCACTTATTTTCACAACCCATACATCACTATGGCCTTCCCTAACCATGAGAACCTTGGAACTATCTGCCTGGTTTCATGGCAGTGAGGGTCCTGAGTGCCTGTCTGTCCCTGGGCCCTCGTGAGTTCTTGGTACATCATCACATTGTCACACACCCTGCTGTGTCTGTGCATCTGCAGCGTCCCTTGAGAGCTTGCTGCCACCCTTGGGACCAGGTCAGCTCATCTGTGTACCCTCTCATCATTTGCCCCCAAACACATCAGGCTCCAGTGTACTGTGAACTTAGTCACTTCCCTGATGTTGCTGAACATGGAGCTGAGGACAAGGTGGGCACAGGGCAACAGAGAGCTTCCTGTCTGCCCGGCCCTGTCCTGCACCCTCTGTTTCTCACTCTCCACACTCCTCTGTCAGGCAGCACATGTCTACCCTGGTGTCCAGCAGGAATGTTTCAGCCACATTCAGGCCCTGGAGACTTTCGCCCTGAATCTGGCTTCTTGAAGCATTTTCTCAACAAGGGGAGGGAGTCTGCCTCTTAATTCCTCTCTGCTAAGAAAATCATTCATTTTTCTCATTATTCCATTATGGTTTTAAAGGCTGTATTACATAGGATCTGACTGGAATCCACATAGATTATTTGGGAACTCTCTAAAATGAAATTCAGAAGAGCTTTAATCACATCTTCTAAGAGGACCATCCCCCTTACACCCCAGGAGTTTCAAACTCCAGCCAAATAACATCAACTGCATTTGCTTGTGGGCCTGGAACAGAGCACTTCTGCTGCCAGGAAGGGCTTTATGAAGCTGTGATCTTTGTCCAGAGGGCAGCTGAGCGGAGTGCAGGCTCTGAGGGTCCCCATTTTTATGATGCTGTTTCCCTCCTGGGGTCTCATGCATAAGTTCTATGGCCATCACTCCAGGCAGCACTCATCATGTCAGGTAGTAAATTGCCCTGGCTGTTTTCCATGGGGCGTTTGCTTAATTATGTAGAGAGGCTCAGAGGGAGAAGTCAGGACAAGAATGATTACCTTAGTCCCATGTGTCTCTGCAGGGGACCCTGGGGTGAGCACAGCTTGGCAGCTGAGACTCCCTGCAGGCAGATCTCCAGAATTTGTCTTGTTATGAAGTCTGATGTAACAGGACATCCATCCAGCTGCTAGAAACTTCTACATTTCTAAAGACCCTTCCCTTCTTGTGCTGACATTACCCAGGATGGACAGACATTATAACCACAAAAATGCCATTCTCTTTGATGACCAGGTTTATTTTTTAAATTAATTTTTATTGCAGTATAGTTGCTTTTTAGGGCTTCTAGGTGGGTCAGCGGTAGAGAATCTATCTGCCAGTGCAGGAGACATGTCTTCGATCTCTGGGTAGGGAAGCTTCCCTGGAGAAGGGCATGGCAACCCACTCCAGTATTCTTGCCCTGGAAATCCCACGGACAGAGGAGATTGGTGGGCTACAGTCCATGGGGTCACAAAGAGTCAGACACAGCAGAGCATGCACGCATGCACACAGCTGTTTTCAATGTTGTGTTAGTTTCTACTGTACAGCAAAGTGAATCAGCTCTGCATATGTATACATCCCCTCTGCTTTGGATTTCCTTCCCATTTAGGTCACCACAAAGCAGTGAGTAGAGTTCCCTAATACACGTTACACTCTCATTCAGTTCAGTTCAGTCCCTCAGTCATGTCCGACTCTTTGTGGCCCCATGGTCTGCAGCACTCCAGGCTTCCCTGTTCATCACCAACTCCCAGAGCTTGCTCAAACTCATGTCCATCGAGTCGGTGATGCCATCCAGCCATCTCATCCTCGTTGTCCCTTTCTCCTCCCACCTTCAGTCTTTCCCAGCATCAGGGTCTTTTCAAATGAGTCAGTTCTTTGCATCAGGTGGCCAAAGTATTGGAGTTTCAGCTTCAGCATGAGTCCTTCCAATGAATATTCAGGACTGATCTCCTTTAGGATGGACTGGTTGGATCTCCTTGCAGTCCAAGGGACTCTCAAGAGTCTTCTCCAACACCACAGTTCAAAAGCATCAATTCTTTGGCACTCAGCTTTCTTTATGGTCCAACTCTGACATCCAAATGTGACTACTAGAAAAACCATAGCTTTGACTAGATGGACCTCTGTTGGCAAAGTAATGTCTCTGCTTCTTAATATACTGTCTAGGTTGGTCATAGCTTTTTTCCCAAGGAACAAGTGTCTTTTAATTTCATGGCTACAGTCACCATCTGCAGTGATTTTGGAGCCCACAAAAATAAAGTCTCTCTCTTTCAATTGTTTCCCCATCTGTTTGCCATGAAATGATGGGACCAGATGCCATGATCTTAGTTTTCTGAATGTTGAGTTTTAAGTCAGCTTTTTCACTCTCCTCTTTCACTTTCATCAAGAAGATCTTTAGTTCCTCTTCGCTTTCTGCCATAAGGGTGGTGTCATCTGCATATCTGAGGTTATTGATATTTTTCCTGGCAATCTTGATTCCAGCTTGTGCTTCATCTAGCCCGATATTTCACATGATATCAGTTCAGTTCAGTTCAGTCGCTCAGTCATGTCCAACTCTTTGTGACCCCATGAATTGCAGCACGCCAGGCCTCTCTGTCCATCACCAGCTCCCGGAGTCTACCCAAACCCATGTCCATCGAGTCGGTGATGCCATCCAACCATCTCATCCTCTGTCGTCCCCTTCTCCTCCTGTCCCCAATCCTACCCAGCATTAGGGTCTTTTCCAATGAGTCAACCCTTCGCATGAGGTGGCCAAAGTATTGGAGTTTCAGCTTCAACATCAGTCCTTCCAATGAACACCCAGGATTGATCTCCTTTAGGATGGATTGATTGGATCTCCTTGCAGTCCAAGGGACTCTCAAGAGTCTTCTCCAACACCACAGTTCAAAAGCATCAATTCTTTGGCGCTCAGCTTTCTTCACCGTCCAACTCTCACATCCATACATGACCACTGGAAAACTCTGCATATAAGTTAAGTAAGCAGGGTGACAACATACAGCCTTGATGTACTCCTTTCCCAATTTGGAAACAGTCCATTGTTCCATGTCCGGTTCTAACTCTTGCTTCTTGACCTGCATACAGATTTCTCAGGAGGCTTGATGTGAAAGCATTACTATTAGGAATGCTATGGGAGACTTCCCTGGTGGTTCGGTGCTTAAGAATCACCTTCCAGTGCATGGAACTTGGGTTCGAACCCTGATTGGGGAACTAAGATCCCACATGCCGTGGGCAGTGTCAACTTAAAAAATAGTTACAACCTGAAAGCAGACTGAAAGTAGAGATGTTTTATTTGGTGGGAAAATCTTAGGACTTCAAGCCTCAGAGACAGCATCCCAAGTAGCCCTGAATGGTAGGTCGGTTTATATAGAAGTTTGCATCAAAGGGGGCAGGCAGTCTGAACATCAAATATTATTGTTAACTAAGGAAAACTAAAACTAGATATCAAGTTAAGGAATTTAGTATTCTTCTATGTATGGAAAGATGCAAGAGTCTGGGATTATTGAAGTCATTCCTTTCGTATGCATCTCAGCTATCTAAGGCCAAGCATCCTGTATTTTTACAGAGATATTCTTTTCTTTCTTGAATTCCCTTAGGGTTCACTGGCTCACCCTGGGGTAGATTTATAATCACTGATGACTGTGACATCCTTAAATTGTGGAGTGGCATGCTTGTCATCTGCATGGCTCAGAAATTCACATTTGGAGGGCAAGAATCACGGATAACTTTGACATTCTTGTTTGTTTATATGGCAAGTGATACATTTCACAAAAGCCCACATGCTGCAACTAAATAAAAAAAATTTTTAAATGAATGCCATGAGTGTGAGTGATTTGCAGAGGATCCTCCGGAAGCTGAATATAACTGACGAGTATCCATCACTCAGTCACTCCCTCCTTATTTCCTCACTGGCTTTTACAGTATACACGTGTACATTTCTTATTCCACTAGTCCATTGCTACTCCCCTGTTTTACTGTTTATTGCATATGTTACACTGAACATTTGTGGTACCTAAATGCTGAGTCTCAATAGTGATTGAGTGCTTCTTACAGGCATCTTCACTGGCAGATAATGCTGTTTATTTGACTTTACATAATCGCCGGCTTTGCAAATGATGTGGATGTGATCGGTTATCTGCAAATGTGAGAGGGATGAGTGAGTTTATACACAAATGACTCCTTTGCTATTTTGAAAGCTTTTAGAATGGAAAGTGCATAAATCAAATCAATCCTTCATGGAATTTAGATCATTGGCATAAGTGTAGGTTATAGGCAGAAGTGAGAAAGTAAGAAATGCAGTACTTGGATGCAGTCTCAAAAATGACAGAATGATCTCTGTTCGTTTCCAAGGCAAACCATTCAATATCACGGTAATTCAAGTAGATGTCTCGGCCAGTAACACTGAAGAAGCTGAAGTTGAACAGTTCTATGAAGACCTACAAGACCTTCTAGAACTAACACCCAAAAAAGATGTCCTTTTTATTATAGGGGACTGGAATGCAAAAGTAGGAAGTCAAGAAACACCTGGAATAACAGGCAAATATGGCCTTGGAATACAGAGTGAAGCAGGGCAAAGGCTAATAGAGTTCTCTGCCAAGAGAAGGCACTGGTCATAGCAAACACCCTGTTCCAACAACACAAGAGAAGACTACACATGGACATCACCAGAAGGTCAACACCAAAATCAGATTGATTATATTCTTTGTAGCCAAAGATGGAGAAGCTCTATACAGTCAGCAAAAACAAGACCGGGAGTTGACTGTGGATCAGATCATGAACTCCTTATTGCCAAATTTAGACTGAAATTGAAGAAAGTGGAGAAAACCACTAGACCATTCAGGTGTGATCTAAATCAAATCCCTTATGACTCTACAGTAGAAGTGAGAAATACATTTAAAGGACTAGCTCTGATAAACAATACCTGATGAACTATGGATGAAGGTTCGTGACATTGTACAGGAGACAGAAATCAAGACCATCCCCAAGAAAAAGAAATGCAAAAAAGCAAAATGGCTGTCTGAGGAGGCCTTACAAATAGCTGTGAAAAGACAGGAAACGAAAAGCAAAGGAGAAAAGGAACAATATACCCATTTGAATGCAGAGTTCCAAAGAATAGCAAGGAGAGATAAGAAAGCCTTCCTCAGAGATCAATGCAAAGAAAGAGGAAAACAATAGAATGGGAAAGAGTAGAGATCGTTTCAAGTGAATTAGAGATACCAAGGGAACATTTCATGCAAAGATGGGCTCAATAAAGGACAGAAATGGTAGGGACCTAACAGAAGCAGAAGATATTAAGAAGAGGTGGCAAGAATACACAGAAGAATTGTACAAAAAAGATGTTCATGATTCAGACAATCACAATGGTGTGATCACTCACCTAGAGCCAGACATCCTGGAATGTGAAGTCAAGTGGGCCTTAGAAAGCATCACTACAAACAAAGCTAGTGGAGGTGATGGAATTCCAGTTGAGCTATTTCAAATCCTGAAAGATGATGCTGTGAAAGTGCTGCACTCAATAGCCAGCAAATCTGGAAAACTCAGCAGTGGCCACAGGACCAGAAAAGGTCAGTTTTCTTTCCAGTCTCAAAGAAAGGCAATGCCAAAGAATGCTCAAACTACCACACAATTGCACTCATCTCACATGCTAGTAAAGTAATGCTTAAAATTCTGCAAGCCAGGCTTCAGCAATATGTGAACCGTGAACTTCCAGATGTTCAAGCTGGTTTTAGAAAAGGCAGAGGAACCAGAGATCAAATGGCCAACATCCGATGGATCATCGAAAAAGCAAGAGAGTACCAGAAAAACATCTATTTCTGCTTTAATTATGATTATGCCAAAGCCTTTGACTGTGTGGATCACAATAAACTGTGGAAAATCCTGAAAGAGATGGGAATACCAGACCACCTGACCTGCCTCTTGAGAAACCTGTATGCAGGTCAGGAAGCAACAGTTAGAACTGAACATGGAACAACAGACTGGTTCCAAATAGGAAAAGGAGTACGTCAAGGCTGTATATTGTCACCCTGCTTATTTAACTTCTATGCAGAGTACATCATGAGAAACACTGGACTGGAAGAAACACAACCTAGAATCAAGATTGCTGGGAGAAATATCAGTAACCTCAGATATGTGGATGACACCACCCTTATGGCAGAAAGTGAAGAAGAACTAAAGAGCCTCTTGATGAAAGTGAAAGTGGAGATTGAAAAAGTTGGCTTAAAGCTCAACATTCAGAAAACTAAGATCATGGCATCCGGTCCCATCACTTCCTGGGAAATAGATGGGGAAACAGTGGAAACAGTGTCAGACTTTATTTTTCTGGGCTCCAAAATCACTGCAGATGGTGACTGCAGCCATGAAATTAAAAGACACTTACTCCTTGGAAGGAAAGTTATGACCAACCTAGATAGCATATTAAAAAGCAGAGACGTTACTTTGCCAACAAGTTCCATCTAGTCAAGGCTATGGTTTTTCCAGTGGTCATGTATGGATGTGAGAGTTCGACTATGACCCAGAGGGATGGGATGGGGAAGGAGGTGGAAGGGGGGTTCTGGAAGGGGACAACATGTACACCCATGGTGGATTCATGTCAATGTATGGCAAAACAAATACAACATTGTAAAGTTAAAAAATAGAAAATAAACTAATTAAAAAAAAAAAAGAAAGCTGAGTGCTGAAGAATTGATGCTTTTGAACTGTGGTGTTAGAGAAGACTCTTGAGAGTCCCTTGGACTGCAAGGAGATCCAACCAGCCCATCCTAAAGGGGATCAGTCCTGAATATTCATTGGAAGTACTGATGGTGAAGCTTAAACTCCAATACTTTGGCCACCTGATATGAAGAACTGACTCATTTGAAAAGACCCTGATGCTGGGAAAGATTGAGGGCAGGAGGAGAAGGGGATGATAGAGGATGAGATGGCTGGATGGCATCATTGACTCGATGGACGTGGGT
Source organism: Okapia johnstoni (assembly GCA_024291935.2). NCBI lineage: Eukaryota > Metazoa > Chordata > Mammalia > Artiodactyla > Giraffidae > Okapia > Okapia johnstoni. Next base: position 103,476,016 of record CM044312.1, read on the forward strand.
TTGGGTGGACTCAGAGAGTTGGTGATGGACAGGGAGGCCTGGCATGCTGCGCTTCATGGCGTCGCAAAGAGTCGGACACAAATGAGCGACTGAAGTGAACTGAACTGAGAAAGTAAGAATAATGTAAATTAGATACTCACATCATAATCTGATAATCTGCAAAGATTCTCTCAATTATTGAAGATGCTGTGATTGTATAATTTTCTGTCTGCATGTCTTATCAAGTATTCTAGAGATATCCTGAGGAGTCTGTAACCTATTTCAGAAGCATTTTCTCTACGGTGTTTTTTTTTTTTTTTTTTTTTTTTTAAGGAACTGTGTAATTCTCTAGAGTAAAGCTGAAATGGCTTAGTGCAAATATAACTTCATTTTGAAAGAATTTTAAACATTAATATGTATACACGATTATGGTGTGAATATTAGACCATTATTGGAATTTAGCGTGCATTAAAAAACATTCTAGGAGAATACCCTCGGAGGGCTGCCATTTCTGCTGATGTGAAGGGGATCCTAATGTGTGTGAAGCAGTGAAGTCGTTTCTGCTTAGTCGGTGTCACCTCTCACCCTTGTATTTCTGTGTAATAAGTGCTGCAGATTCGTGTTCTGATTCTTTAATTTACTTTTTGAGGTAATAGTTGATTTATAATATTGTGTTAATTTCTGCTGTGCAGAAAAGTGACTGAGTTATGCACATTATATATATTCTTTTTCATATTCTTTTCCATTGTTGGATAGGATAGTGAATATAGTTCCCTATGCTATACAGTAGGACCTTGTTGGTTATCTGTTTTATATAGAGCAGTGTGTACATGTTAATCCCAAGCTTCTAATTCATCCCTCTGCCTCTCCCCCTTGGCAACGACAAGTCTGTTCTCTATGTCTATGAATCTGTTTCATAGATAAGTACATTTGTGTCATATTTTAGATTCCACATAGAAGTGATACCATATGATATTTGTCTGCCTCTGTCTGATTTACTTCGTATGGTCATCTCTAGGTACACCCATGTTCTGATTTTTCATTTGCTTTGTCTAAGTTCCCCAGATAAATTGTGAGCATCTTCACACCAAGGATGCCCTTCATTCCGGGCCTGTCCCATGTGGAACCTCACTTTCACTGGATGTTTATTCACCTGCTTCCTCAGGGGTTCGTGTGCTCAGGCCTCTGACCCCCTTGTCAGGGACCTCGTTTTGTGAGCCCATTTTCTAGATGAGAGAATGGAAGTGAGACAGATTGACTCCATGGGGTCAGAGGTTTGGTGCATAGATGGAGGGGCTGGATTCACACGCAGGCTTCCAGACACTTTGACCTTCACCCTCAGGCTGGCCATAACCACGTGACTAGGAGCACCTCTCCTTCCACCAGGACAGCAGAGAGCTCACTGAAGAGCAGCAGCTTCTGAGACAGCGCCTCACCCTGGGAGCCGTTCAAGGATCTGGGCCTCAGCTCTTCCTCCATGGAAGCCTGAAATACATACCCCTGTGGGAGGCTCTCAGGGACACAGAGTAGGAACCCTGGTTCCACGTCAGACATGCACCCCTGAGTGAGAGGAGGCTGGAACACAGACATTTCCTGTACTAACTGGGTAGGGTCAGCCTCAGAGAGCCCTGGGAACAAGCTCAGGAGAGCCAGTGGGGTGGGCTACCTCCCTGGCTGCTGTCACTCATGTTTTGTCCATGTCCTCAGTGACCTCTCATCCCTGAGTGGATTGGAAACCATGAACTCGGAATAGCTGGGGGCAGTTGGAGTCACACACAGATCTCAGAGGAAATCTGCGATCAGGGAAGGAGGTGGGAAAGCAGAACTGGGATGAGGATCTCTGGGTGTTTGCAAGGCTATTCTATGTCCCTGAAGCAAAGTCACATTATTTGTGTCCTCTTCTTCACCAGGTAGACTTAGCTGAAAAATGATTTGCCCATAAATATGTTAGTCAGTCTCAGTCATGGAAAACTGACTTAAAAGTAGCACGTTTTTCCCCACCAATGATGGTGCTTGTAAGGCTCTGGGCGTACTATTTTTTCATTCATTCATTCGACTACTGTTTATTAGTTCTAGGTACTTGGGGTAAATATATCAGTGAACAAAACCAACAAAAATCACTATATCACGTATATTTGTGTATTTGCTTTCACTCAGCAGATCTTCATTGAGATATGACCGTGTGTCTGACACCATGCTGGGCACCTGGGCTATGTAATAGAATAATGTAAATCGTCTTGGGGAACCCCCTACATTCTTGGGGTCACTATTTGAGGTTGTGTGTGGCATGAACATCACCTCGGGTGTGGTTGCTCAGATCCCAGCAGACCTCCGTTCACAGCTCTGTGACGTCAGGGCCTTGGCACCCTGCAGTTGCTGGACCCTCGGGGTTGACGAACAGTTGAGGGAATTGTTTTTCGTGATAAGCAAATGTCTGTCTTGACCCCATGATCAGTCCCTGTTACCTTCCATTCTTCCAGCCACTTGGGCATCAGTGCAGTCTTTGAGACTGGGATGGTCTCAGGGTTCATCTCCAACTCAGCTCTGGCTTCTTAACTTAGCACTTTGTCTTCACAGCTTGCATTTTCACCCTCCCTTTTGTATTGAACCAGCTATTGATTCTAAGATTTGCTGATTTTTCAGACAGATAAATCAGTGTCTGTGTCAATGAATCACAGCAAACTACATAACTGAATTATTATTATTTCTTGAATATTCTGTTTTTGAGAACACACAATCTTCCAACAATTTGGAATAGTTACTTTTGCTGCTTTCCTGTGAAAATGGACTTAGAGTTTATCTATCTTAGATCTATATAATAGTAACCTTATTTTTTAAATTCAACTCTCAGGTTTGGTGATGGTTATACAGTCAAGGTTTGGCTCTGCAAGGAAGTAGATCAACACAGTGCTGTGTCCGACTGCTTGAAGCTCTATTTTCCAGGAATCCAGTTTAAGGTAGTGCTAATATTGTACATTACTTCATTTTGAGCTACATACCTCTCACAAGTGCCCTTGTCTTTCCCCTATTTTAATTCTATGCTTCAAAGACACTGCCTACTGTTGTGAGCTCATTGCAAAGTACAGACCATGCCTCTCCCCCCAAAACAGCAGGGGCTGTCTGTGGGTGTCACTTTACCTCTCTGAAGGATGGCAAGCCTCTCGCCCCATTATGAGGTCTCCCAGTGCAGATAGTTCTTACTCATCTTCCCTTTCCTGTGGGCACAACTTCATCACATAGTTCATTTTCTTTAGGAGGGAAGATACACAAGTTAGCTTCTTCTGTACATTTACTAGGGGGTTTGTAGGTTCTGTGGTTTCAGCATTAATTCACAAGAATGGCCCTGAGCTTGAGGTCACAACTCTCTACATACTTTATGCAAAGTGTGGTCCCTGAACCAGTGGGTCTTCATCACCTGGGAGTGGGTGATACCCGTAGCATCTCAGTCCCCAGCATCCTAACCCCAGATCTGTGTGTTACCAAGGGGACCAAGCAATCCCTGTGCACAGGAACCTCTGAGAAGCACCATTTTCAGTTCTCTTGGATGACCCCAAGAGTCCAGTTGTCATAACTTCTAATAGATTGTCATCCTTAAAGGAGCTCTTGCTTGTCTATTTCATCTACAGTCATTGGGTAAAATCCTACCCAGCAAGAGGCATACTGTCTAGGTTACAGGGGTTCATGTTCAAGGCACTCTACCCCATGAAACTACTACTGGGATCTCCACATGCCCCCGTGAAAATGAGGCTCAGAGAGTTAAACATCTTACCAGGAGTCACTCAGCCAATGGTGAAGATGGCAGATGCTCTGATGTGAGGTTCAGGGGTCTCCGTCCATCTATCTCTGTGATACCACGTCCACCTCCCTCTTCCTAGCTGTCAATGGGTGTCTTCTTTCCCTGAGAAAGGGTTTCCCAGGCTTGTGGCACAGTGGGGGCAGAAAGGGGCAGAGCAGCAACCCCCTGGGGGGGATACCTCTTATCAAATATGCCTCATGGTAAATCATAGCCCATGAGCATTCTTGGAAGGCTCACAAAGCTGACCTCTGACTTTAGTTGGTGTCTAAGGGTTTGAAAAGAGTTTGAAAAGAGATAATTTATTTGGTGATTAACTCTAGTATGGTCAGTTTTAATAATTCCTAATCCTGTGATCCAGTCTTTGGTTTTTTTTTTTTCTTTTGCTTTCAGGGGCAACGCCTTAATTTGTTGGAATATCACATGCCAAAAAGATGGGCATGCTTAGCCAACCTCTTCAGAGTTCTAGAAGACAATAGAAGCTTCCTGAATATCAGACATTACTCCATCAACCAAACCAGTCTAGAGCAGGTATAGTACCTTGAAGGAGACACCGGGTTGTTTTTCTTGAAGCCTGCTCCAGCTGATTTAAAAAAAGGGGCAGATTACTTCTTGAGGTCACCACTTCTTTTATTAATCACTTTTTGAGTTTATAAAGGAGGTCTGTTTATTGTGTGCTCTCCACTCAAAGTAAGTATTCAACATTCAGGGCTTCCATCTGCTCCTAGTTTCATTGGTTGTTCAATAAGAAGGTCAGGCGGTCTTGCACTGCGTCTCCAGTTATCCCCTACCCCCACTAATAACTGGGCTTCCCAGGTGGTGGTAGCAGTAAAGAACCCTCCTGCCAATGCAGGAGACATAAGAGACGTGGGTCAGGAGAATCCCCTGGAGGAGGGCATGGCAACCCACTCCAATATTCTTGCCTGGAGAAACCCTTGGATGGAGGAGCCCAGTGGGCTACGAGTCCATAGGGTTGCAAAGAGTCAGACATGACTGAAGTGACTTAGCACCCAGGCACACCACTAATAATTAAAGGGGCTCCACTGTGAGCTGACTTTAGGAAGAAACGTGCTTGGTTCCCTAAGAGTCCTGGCAGGTGAAATTAGATCATAGGTCAATCTAAAATCGTGCTTAAGGCATCGAGAATTTCCTGGCAATTTATTGTGTCTGGAAACGTTTATCATTCCTAATGTTCAGACCTATGTTTTCGGAAGGATTGGTATGAATGAATGGTTATGATTCTTAGGAAATTTTGAGCAGGGCTGAGAAGATGTTCCTTGTATGAGAACAAAGGGTTGAGGGTTCCTTGAAGTTAGCAATTGTGTTCATCATTTCTTTCAGATATTTGTTAATTTTGCGACTGAGCAGTGGCAAACTCCATCACCTTCTGATCTGTCCACCGAGTGTGATCACCCACGGCACCTGCCTGTCTAAGCACTAAGAAGACGTTTTTCAGGGAAATATAACCTTGTCTTTTGTTTTAATTAAATTCAAAGATCAAAGAAGCAAGTGGGCAGCAGAGAAGGTGGAAGACACGGGTGGCAGTCCAGTCTTATCTCTCCTTGTTTTGAAACTCTTTGTTAGTTAAATGAACACGCTGAAAGGTCATGCTTTTCTGCAGACTTTTGGGCTGTTTCTCTGATTTAGTTACTCTTTTTGCCAAGTCGAGGTGGTTTCCTGGGACACAGGAAGGAATTGATATTCCTTCAGGAGCTTCCCTGGTGGCTGCCCTGGTGGCTCAGAGGTTAAAGCGTCTGCCTGCAACACGGGAGACCCGGGTTCGATCCCTGGATCAGGAAGATCCCCTGGAGAAGGAAATAGCAGCCCACTCCAGTACTCTTGCCTGGGAAATCCCATGGACGGAGGAGCCTGGTAGGCTACAGTCCACGGGGTCCCAAAGAGTTGGACACGACTGAGCAACTTCACTTTCACTTTCACTTTCACAGGAGCTAGAAAGGCTGTCAGAGGTTGTCTGGGTCAAATATTCCATTTTAGTTTTAAAGAAACTGAGGCCCCCAAGGTTAAAGACTTTCCTAACTTATTTGCATAGAGAATAATGCCCAGGATTGTTTCCTATTTTTTGCAATCTTTTTACTAAGTTATCTTTTTTGTTGTTGTTGTTGTTCAGCCACTCAGTCGTGTCTGACTCTCTGCAACCCCTTTGACTGTAGTCCACCAGGCTTCTCTGTCCATGGAATTTCCCAGGCAAGAATACTAGAGTAAGTTGCCATTTCCTTCTCCAGGGGAATTATCTTTACATGTGTCTAAGTAACAATTCAATGATTTAAATGCACTCTTTCCATAACCCTGGATGACATTATATGGTATGAGATGAAAGCATACCATTTCTTCCTTATAAAAGAGTCTTTTTAAAAATAGGAATTAAAGAAAATTTTAGTCAGTTTAGCTTTATCAAAATTAAGTAAATTGAACTGGGGGCTCTGTATCATTTACAAACAATTTGACCAGAATTTTACAGATTATAAATTTAGGGAAATATAGAAAGAATTGTGATGTAGATGTATTTTCCTTTTATTAATTTGAATTAGTTATTATTGTTTTTAAAGTTATTCTAAGTCAGTGGTTTTCAGAATGTGTTGGTGCCCATAACAGCTGCATCAGCATCTCCCGGGAGCTTGGTAGAAATGCAGGTTTTCAGCCCCCACCCCAGAATCTAAAACTCTGGGGCGGGGGCCCTGCAGTCTCGTATTAAACAAGTCCCCTGGGTTTCTGAGGCACTTTTCAATTTGAAAATCAACCATCTAAGAAATACCTAGGTACCTTCTAATTATAGAAGCAAAATTAGCACCATATGTAGGAAACACTGATTTTTAGACAAGTTTTATATTTCTTAAATTATGTCATTCTCGGAATTATTGTCTTCAGAGTATTCTCAGATATAAAGTGCTCAGGTGTGGCTCTAAAAGGCTGTGTAAAGTTGAGTAAAATCACCATGTCTGCTCCTCAAAAGAATTTCTAGTTAGACACTTCTGGGTTGAAAGTTTTCTCAACCTTCATTGAATAACATTTTTCTAAAATAGAGGACTGCACTGACTTTATTTTAAAATTTAACTTTATGCAATTAAGTTATTGAATAATAGTAGCTTGTGATCAAAGCAAAACACTTTCTTGTGGTATTTCTTTGCTGAAGCAAGATTTCATTAAAATATAATCTTTCCTGAATATAGCTCTACACTAGAGATTTTTTAAATGGTAAGGATTAAGCCAATCATGAATTGTTTTGGTGGAATGATTTTGATCCACATGTATCACTTGAATTATGCTTTCTTGAAGAAGTTACAATTCGGGGTTTTATGATTTTCCCCAAATTCTCACATTGTCTCCTTGTCAAAATGGAAAATGTAATCTTTTGTTGTTGTTGAATCAATAGATAAAATTTGTGAATAATGAACATGTTTAGACTGCCGTGAATAAATGAGATGTGCTTTAATTTAACTTGATTCTTGGAATGTAATTGTGTTTCCACCAGTATATTTCCTTGCATCTTTAGGAATTGAATTTGATTTTGGTAAGCAGGAAATGAAACTACTAGATCTTTTAAAGCTTGAAAAGGTTAAAATTTCATTGAGTTTTACTCTGCTACAATCTGCTCTTAGGGGTTGTTTTCTAGGCTTTGAGATGCTGTCTTCTTGAAGTTTATGCTTCAAGGTGTAACTCTGAACAATACACAGGAAGGAAAAGAGAAACCCTATGTGCTAACACGCCATATCCCAGAAGACTGGACACAAAAGGTCAAAGCTTATGTTAATGTTGAAAATGTCATTGCATTCATAAGTCATGCAGATATGTTATGCCTTTGGAGTTGAACATTTGTCTTAAGACCTTTGGGCTTAAGGTCACACAACTGAGACTTTTAAACAAACTCCCATCTTTTGAAAGCATTATGAGTAGAGTACTTTGTAAGGCAGACACAACCATGATGATTTCACTTCCACTGATCTGCCTTTTATTATATGGTGTATCTTTACCCAGATGTTTAAACAGAGGATGTATTAAGATCCTCATGAAAAATCAAGAGTGTAAAAAGCAAACAAGAAGTATATTTTTGGAATAGTAAAGAGTAAGAGCCTTAAACTTACACTTAGTTTGGTTTAGTGGATATTGAATTAAAAAGTGAAGCTAGAACAAACTCCAGGAGATAGTGAAGGACAGGGAAGCGTGGCACACTGAGTCCATGGGGTCACAAAGAGTTGGACACGACTTAGCAACTGAACAGCAATAACATTATCCCTCCAAATCATCTTATGAAATGCATGCTCCTCACATACCCTCCCCCCGATATTTCATGTCATAAGTAGGATATGAATGCTTCAGCTTAATCACAGATATTCCTACCCAAATGGAGGATATAGACATTTTAAATTTCCAAATGGGTAAACCGTGTTTTCTCCTTGCTATTGCTTGGCTGTTGCATTAGTCGTGCTTAGTGATGGTTTGAGGTCAGTCTGTCTATGGTATGTTTCAGCTCAGTTTCATACCCTAGAATAGTCCAGAGCCCTTTCAGTCACAGAAGTGTGTGTGCACATGATCATTTTTTCAATTAATATTGTCAAGCCCTTTCTGTGTACTAACTGAAAGGTGAGTGCAGTAAGCAGGAAGTAGTGTGTGCAGTGCAAAGCTTGAGGAGCAGGCAGTTGCTGGAAATAGCAGGTTGAGACCTGTGAGCACTGACCACCCTCTGCTCTCCAACCAGTGGTGTTGACCTCATGTAATCCTCACCATCTGGATGGGCCTGCGGAGATGGAGAACAGGAAGAAGGGTATTGAGGGTAAGAGAATAGTAGAGCAAATAAACACTATTCAGTGAGCAATGGCTATTTGCCTACGGTTCTGGAGGAAACATATAATGGGTCCACAGACACTGAGAACCCAGATCTGCCATCTTTAGAATTTCCCTTATATTCCAAAGTGGCTGCTAGAGCTCTAGCTATCGCAATATAATCCAAAAAAAAAAAAAAAAAAAAAAAAAAAGGACTGGGGTGGGGCGGGGGGAAGCACAAAATTTAAAGAAGTCTCCTGGCTTATATGACATTGGCCAGAAATAATCACATAGCCATAGCTTATCTGCAAATTTTGGGGCAATACACAGTCAGCCATGGCCCTAAAATGAAATGTGGGTTCTGATTCTATGCAAGAATAAAATAGATAACTGGATAGGCAGCCAGCTGTTACTACCACAGAAACACACTACAAGTTTTGTGGCCATTTCACCATGAGAACAAAATGAAATCAGTTTTGGCCATGATGAGTGAACTAGGTGACTATCTTGATGCAGCCCAGGCTCTAAGAGCATTAGTTTTTAGGATGAGCGTAGTGTTATTAACATCTGTGGGCTACCCTAGTGGCTCAGACATAAAGAATCCACCTGCAATGCAGAAGACTTCGGTTTGATCCCTGGGTCAGGAAGATCCCCTGGAGGAGGGCATGGTTACCCACTCCAGTGTATTTTCCAGGAGAAGCCCATGGACAGAAGAGCCTGGAGGGTTGCAGTCCATGGAATTGCAAAGAGTCAGACACAACTGAATGATTAACACACACACACACATTAACATCTGTAGGTCAAATGCTGTTTGTATTTACAAGCATTATCAAATTGGATCCAATAGATGAAGAAAAGAACAAATTTTATGTATATTTTCCATTTGAGCTTAAAAAAATATCATTGCCATTTTCTCCCAGTGAGAATTCCTATGGAGAGCTTTAATGGATAAATTTTTCATGCTGGAAAGGGTTTCAAATTGCTGAAAGAAGTCAGAAGCATTTTTCTTAATTATTTGCTACTGCTTGTCATTACATGGGGGATATTTCACTATCTTATCAGTAAATTTATCACATTTTTCTTTACATTCAAGTCTTTCAAGGAAAAAATGGAGTCTACTGAGGTAAATGCATTTCTCAAACCTAGTAAAATGTACTGGTTAAAAAACACATCTAGAAGCTTCATGAGACCGTCTTTCAGATGGGAGGCATTGTTGTGAATACCGTATTTGCCATGGCATATATGTCCCAGGACTATATATTCAATGGACTGTATACATGGGATTGCAAAGAGTCAGACAGGACTGAGCAACTTTCACTTTCATATGTCATTTGTACACTGAATTCCATGGGTTACCAAATTGTGGGGATATTTTTGTGGTTTTGTTTATTAAACATCAGGATGTAACTTCAGACAAACCCTACCTATGGTGTCATGATGGCTGATTGGGCAATGTTCCTACCCGCTCCCCCCCCATTCATAATTACCCTGTGCTGGGCTATGCTTAGTCACTCAGTTGTGTCCGACTCTTTGTGACCCCATGGACTGTAGCCTGCTGGGCTCCTCTGTCCATGGAGATTCTCCAGGCAAGAATACTGGAGTGGGTTACTATTCCCTCCTCCAGGGGATTTTCCCAACCCAAGGATGGAACCCAGGTCTCCTGCATTGTAGGTAGATTCTTCACCACCTGAGCCACCAGGGAAGTCCAAGAATACTGGAGTGGGTAGCCTATCCCTTCTCTAGGGGATCTTCCCCACCCAGGAATTGAACCAGGGTCTCCTGCATTGCAGGTGGATTGTTTACCAGCTACCAGGGAAGCCCCATAGTTACCCCACACAAGTGTAGTCGGATGAAGGCTTCATTCACCTTTGCATAAACTAAACTGAACCAGGGTTATGAGCCAGGGTCAGACAGCAGGTCAAGGGCAAGATCACCAGCTAGGTGCCAGCAGATCTGGCTCTGCTTCCAGCTCAAATGTGATCTTCTCCAGCCCACTTTGTGATGTACACTTTCCTCCAATATATCAAAGCTTCTGAGTATTTTCTCTGCAGTTCCTCTGAAAAGCATGTTTCTCCTCTCTTTGCTGAAATGCTATAAAATTTAGGTCAGTGGAAGGATGGTTCCTGAAATCAGAAAGACTTACTTTCAAGTCTTTCCCTTTAACCTGAGAATAGTGGGTCTTCTGGGGGTGCTGGGGCTTCCCTGGTGGCTCAGACAGTAAAGAATTTGCCTGCAATGCAAGAGACCTGGGTTCAGTCCCTGGGTTGACAAGATCTGTTGGAGGAGGAAATGGCAACCCATTCCAGTATTCTTGCTTGGGAAATCCCATGGACAGAGGAGCCTGGAGGGCTATAGTCCATGGGGTTACAAAGAGTTGGACACAATTGAGTGACTAACATTTTCACTTTGGGGATGGTACTTGACCTCCCTGGATGTGGAGGGCATTTGTAACTCAGGAGCAAGCTAGATCATTAACGCAAATCTCTCTTCATCACAGTCCAGCATGGAGTAGATGTTCAGTGATATTAGCAACTCTTGGAATCAGTCCTGAGGCAGGATTGTGCTGACATGAATAGTCTGGATTTTGGCTGTAGATCCTAGTGGTACAAACTCGAGAGCTTACTTAACTGTCTGTGATTCAGCTTTTACATAAAATATGCGGATGATCACTGCTGTTGTAGGAACTCAGTGAGATGACCCATGTAGAGCTTTCTTGTGGTGAACACTTAATAAATGGTCTTATTATTACTATCAGCATCACTGCCCCAGGGCTGCCATAACAACATGCCATGGACTGGGGGGCTGAAACAAAAGAAATTTACTTCTCTCAGATCCTGGAGGCTGGAGGCCCCAGGTGCCCCCGGGGGTAGGTCTGATTCTCGGCTCTCTTCCTGGCTTTCAGGGCTGAGCCCTCAGCTGGTCTGAGCTCTCAGAGAGAATGAGCTGCTGCCTTCTCTTCCTCTAAGGACACTGACCAGGGCCCTACCCGTGACCTTGCTGAGCTATAATTCTATAAGGGCCAGTCTCCAAATTTAGCCATATTGGAAGTGAAGGCTTCAACATATGAATTTGTGGGAGACACAAACATTCCATCCAAAGCACTGTTATCATTCCTGTCATTATTATTTACAGTTCAACACAGATATCATCCTATTATTTCAAATATATGTTTTTTAAAATTAGTTTTTGTTGGTGTATAGTTGCTTTACAATGTTGTGTTTCTGCTATACAGTAAAGTGAATCAACTGCACATATACATATATTCCCTCATTTTTGGATTTCCTTCCCATTTAGGTCACCACAGAGTATTGAGTAGAGTTCCCTGTGTTATAGAGTAGGTTTTCATTAGTTATCTATTTTATACATAGTATCAATAGTGTATATGTGTCAATCTCAATCTCCCAAACCATGCTATTTTGTTTTTTACTCTTAAAAAATTTATTTTATTGAAATATTGTTGCTTTACAAAGTTGTGTTAAAATGTGCAACACAGCAAAGTGATTCAGATATATAAATATATATATATATATTGCTTTTTATATTCTTTTCCATTATGATTTATCCCAGGAGATTGAATATAGTTCCTTGTGCTATACAGTAGGACCTTGTTGTTTCAGTTCAGTCGCTCAGTCATGTCTGACTCTTTGCGACCCCATGGACTGCAACATGCCAGGCTTCCCTGACCATCACCAATTCCCAGACCTTGCTCAAACTCGTGTCCATTGAGTCGGTGATGCCATCCAACCATCTCATCCTCTGCTGACCCCTTCTCCTCCTGACTTCAATCTTTCCCAGCATCAGGGTCTTTTCCAATGAGTCAGTTCTTCGCATCAGGTGGCCAAATTATTGGAGTTTCAGCTTCAGCATCAGTCCTTCCAATGAATATTCAGGACTGATTTCCTTCAGGATGGACTGGTTGGATCTCCTTGCAGTCCAAGGGACTCTCAAGAGTCTTCTCCAATACACAGTTCAAAAGCATCAATTCTTTGGTATTCAGCTTTCATTATATGGAGAGTTTCTTTCCAACTCTCACATCCATACATGACTACTGGAAAAACCAAGCTTTGACTAGACGGACCTTTGTTGGCCAAGCAGTGTCTTTGATTTTTAATAATGCTGTCTAGGTTTGTCACTGCTTTTCTTCCAAAATACAAACGTCTTTTAATTTCATGGCTGTAGTCAACATCTATAGTGATTTTGGAGCCCACAAAAATAAAGTCTGTCACTGTTTCCATTGTTTCCCCATCTATTTGCCATGACATGAAGGGACCAGATGCCATGATCTTAGTTTTCTGAATGCTGAGTTGTAAGCCAACTTTTTCACTCTCCTCTTTCACTTTCATCAAGTTGCTCTTTAGTTCTTCTTCACTTTCTGCCATAAGGGTGGTGTCATCGGCATATCTGAGGGTACTGATATTTCTCCCAGAAATTTTGATTCCAGCTTGTGCTTCATCCATCCCAGCATTTCTCACGATGTACTCTGCATATAAGTTAAATAAGCAGGGTGACAATATGCAGCCTTGAGGTACTCCTTTCCTGATTTGAAGCCAGTCTGTTGTTCCATATCCAGATCTAACTGTTGCTTCTTGACCTGCATAGAGATTTCTCAGGAGGCAGGTCAGTTATTCTGGTATTCCCATCTCTTTAAGAATTTTCTATTGATTGATTTGTGGATACTGAAGAATCCTTGCATCCCTGGGATAAAGCCCACTTGGTCATGGTGTATGATCTTTTTAATATGTTGTTGGATTCTGTTTGCTAGGATTTTGTTAAGGATTTTTGCATCTATGTTCATGAGTGATATTGGCCTTTAGTTTTCTTTTTTTGTAGCATCTTTGTCAGGTTTTGGTATTATGGTGATGGTGGCCTCATAGAATGAGTTTGGAAGTTTACCTTCCTCTGCAATTTTCTGGAAGAGTTTGAGTAGGATAGGTGTTAGCTCTTCTCTAAATTTTTGGTAGAATTCAGCTGTGAAGCCATCTGGTCCTGGGCTTTTGTTTGCTGGAAGATTTCTGATTTAATGCAATCCCTATCAAGCTACCAATGGTATTTTTCAGAGAACTAGAACAAATAATTTCACAATTTGTATGGAAATATAATAAACCTCGAATAGCCAAAGCAATCTTGAGAAAGAAGAATGGAACTGGAGGAATCAACCTGCCCGACGTCAGGCTCTAATACAAAGCCACAGTCATCAAGACAGTATGGTACTGGCACAAGGACAGAAATATAGATGAATAGAACAAAATAGAAAGCCCAGAGATAAATCCACGCACCTATGGACACCTTATCTATGACAAAGGAGGCAAGAATATACAATGGAGAAAAGACAATCTCTTTAACAAGTGGTGCTGGGAAAACTGGCCAACCACTTGTAAAAGAATGAAACTAGAACACTTTCTAACACTATATACAAAAAGAAACCTAAAATGGATTAAAGATCTAAACATAAGACCAGAAACTATAAAACTCCTAGAGGAAAGCATAGGCAAAACACTCTCTGACATAAACCACAGCAGGATCCTCTATGACCCACCTCCCAGAATATTGGAAATAAAAGCCAAAATAAACAAATGGGACCTAATTAAAATCAAAAGCTTTTGCACAACAAAGGAAACTATAAGCAAGGTGAAAAGACAGCCTTCAGAATGGGAGAAAATAATAGCAAACGAAGCAACAGACAAACAACTAATCTCAAAAATATACAAGCAACTCCTGCAGCTCAATTCCAGAAAAATAAATGAACCAATCAAAAAATGGGCCGAAGAACTAAACAGACATTTCTCCAAAGAAGACATACAGATGGCTAACAAACACGTGAAAAGATGTTCAACATCACTCATTATTAGAGAAATGCAAATCAAAACCACAATGAAGTACCATTTCACACCAGTCAGAATGGCTGCTATCCAAAAGTCTATAAGCAATAAATGCTGGAGAGGGTGTGGAGAAAAGGGAACCCTCTTACACTGTTGGTGGGAATGCAAACTAGTGCAGCCACTATGGAGAACAGTGTGGAGATTCCTTAAAAGACTGGGAATATAACTGCCATACGACCCAGCAATCCCACTGCTGGGCATGCACACCGAGGAAACCCGAATTGAAAGAGACACATGTACCCCAATGTTCATCGCAGCACTGTTTATAATAGCCAGGACATGGAAGCAACCTGGATGTCCATCAGCAGGCAGATGGATAATAAAGCTGTGGTACATATACACAGTGGAATATTACTCAGCCATTAAAAAGAATACATTCGAATCAGTTCTAATGAGGTGGATGAAAATGGAGCCTATTATACAGAGTGAAGTAAGCCAGAAAGAAAAACACCAGTACAATATACTAATACATATATATGGTATTTAGTTAATCAGCAAAGATAACCCTGTATGCGAGACATCAAAAGAGACACAGATAAATAGAACAGTATTATGGACTCTGTGGGAGAAGGCGAGTGTGGGATGATATGGGAGAATGGCATTGAAGCATGTAAATTTTCATATGTAAAACGAATTGCCAGTCCAGGTTCGATGCATGATACAGGGTGCTCAGGGCTGGTGCACTGGGCTGACCTGGAGGGATGGGAGGGGGATGGGAGTGGGAGGGGTGTTCTGGTAGGGGAAAGCATGTACACCCATGGTGGATTCATGTCAATGTATGGCAAAACAAATACAATATTGTAAAGTTAAAAAATAGATAAATAAACTAATTAAAAAAAAAGATTTTTCCACAGTTTGTTGTGATCCACACAGTCAAAGGATTTGGCATAGTCAATAAAGCAAAAGTAGATGTTTTTATGGAACTCACTTGCTTTGTCGATGATCCAACAGATGTTGGCAATTTGATCTCTTGTTGCTCTACCTTTTCTAAATCCAGCTTGAACATCTGGAAATTCTCGATTTACGTACTGTTGAAGCTTGGCTTGGAGAATTTTGAGCATTACTTTGCTAGCGTGTGAGATGAGTACAATTATGCGGTCGTTTGAGCATTCTTTGGCATTGCCTTTCTTTGGGACTGGAATGAAAATCAACCTTTTCCAGTCCTGTGGCCACTGCTGAGTTTTCCAAATTTGCTGGCATATTGAGTGCAGCACTTTCACAGCATCATCTTTTAGGATTTGAAGTAGCTCAAGTGGAATTCCATCATCAGCTTTGTTCATAGTGATGCTTCCTAAGGCCCACTTGACTTCGCATTCCAGGATGTCTGGCTCTAGGTGAGTGATCACACCATCATGGTTACTGGGTCTTGAAGATCTTTTTTGTACAGTTCTGTATATTCTTTCCACTTCTTCTTAATATCTTCTGCTTCTGTTACGCTCATACATTTCTGTCCTTTATTGTGCCCATCTTTGCATGAAATGTTCCCTTGTTGTCTCTAATTTTCTTGAAGAGATCTCTAGACTTTCCCATTCTATTGTTTTCCTCTATTTCTTTATGGTGATCACTGAGGCAGGCTTTCTTATCTCTCTGTGCTATTCTTTAGAACTCTGCATTCCAATAGGTATATCTTTGCTTTTCTCCTTTGTCTTTAGCTTCTCTTCTTTTCACAGCTATTTGTAAGGCCCCCTCAGACAACCATTTTCCCATTTTGCATTTCTTTCTCTTGGGAATGGTCTTGATCACTGCCTCCTACACAATGTTACAAACCTCTGTCCCTAGTTCTTCAGACACTCTATCAGATCTAATTCTTTGAATCTCTTTGCCACTTCCACTGTATAATTGTAAGGGATTTGATTTAGGTCATACCTCAATGGTCTAGTGGTTTTCACTACTTTCTTCAATTTACATATGAATTTTGAAACAAAGAGTTCATGATCTGAGCCACAGTCAGCTCCTGGTCTTGTTTTTGCTGACTGTATAGAGCTTCTCCATCTTTGGCTGCAAAGAATATTATCAGTCTGATTTTAGTATTGATCATCTGGTGATGTCCATGTGTAGAGTCTTCTCTTGTGTTGTTGGAAGAGGGTGTTTTCTGTGACCAGCGTGTTCTCTTGGCAAAACTCTGTTAGCCTTTGACCAGCTTCACTGTGTACTCCAAGGCCAAATTTGCCTATTACTCCAGGTATCTCTTGACTTCCTACTTTTGCATTCCAGTCTCATATAATGAAAAGGACATGTTTTGGGGGTATAAATTCTAAAGTCTTGTAGGTCTTCATAGAACCGTTTAACTTCAGCTTCTTCAGCATTACTGGTCAGGGCATAGACTTTTATTACTGTGCTATTGAATGGTTTGCCTTGGAAACGAACAGAGATCATTCTGTTGTTTTTTAGATTGCATCCAAGTACTGCATTTTGGACCTTTTTGTTGACTATGATGGCTACTCCATTTCTCCTAAGGGATACTTGGCCACAGTAGTAGATATAATGGTCATCTGAGTTACATTAGCTCATTCCAGTGCATTTTAGTTCGCTCCTAAAATGTCGATGTTCCCTTTGGCCATCTCCTGTTTGACCACTTCCAAATTGCCTTGATTCATGGACCTAACATTCCAGGTTCCTATGCAATATTGCTTTTTACAGCATTGGTCTTTACTTCCATCACGAGTCACATCCACAACTGAACGTTGTTTTGCTTTGGCTCCGTCTCTTCATTCTGGAATCATTTCTCCACTGATCTCCAGTAGCATATTGGGCACCTACCAACCTGGGAGCTCGTCTTTCAGTGTCCTATCTTTCTGCCTTTTCATACTATTCATGGGGTTCTCAAGGCAAGAATACTGATCTGATTTGCCATTCCCTTCTCTAGTGGACCATGTTTTGTCAGAAGTCTCAAACATGACCCGTCCATCATGGGTGGCCCTACACAGTATGGCTCATAGTTTCATTGAGTTAGACAAGGCTGTGGTCCACGTGATCACATTGGTTAGTTTTCTGTGATTGTGGTTTTCAATCTGTCTGCCCTCTGATGGAGAAGGGTAAGAGGCTTATGGAAGCTTCCTAATGGGAGAGACTGACTGAGGGGGAAACTAGGTCTTGTTCTGATGGGTGGGGCCATGCTCAGTAAATCTTTAATCCAATGTTCTGTTGATGGGTGGAGCTGTGTTCCCTCCCTGTTGTTTGACCTGAGGCAAAACTATGGTGGAGGTAATGAAGATAATGGTGACTTCCTTCAAAAGGTCCCATGCATGCACTACTTCACTCAGTGCCCCAACCCTGCAGCAGGCTACTGTCGACCCACGCCTCCACCAGAGACTCCTGGACACTCATGGGCAAGTCTGGCTTAGTCTCTTGTGGGGTCACTGCTCCTTTCTTCTGGGTCCTGGTGCACACAAGCTTCTGTTTGTGCCCTCCAAGAGTCTGTTTCCCAGTCCTGTGTAAGTTCTGGTGACTCTATGGTGGGGTTAACGGCGACCTCCTCCAAGAGAGCTTATGCCATACCCAGGTCTCCTGCAACCAGAGCCCCTATCCCTGCAGCAGTCCACTGCTGACATATACCTCTGCAGGAGATACTCGAACACAGTTCTGGCTCAATCTCTGTGGAGTCTCTGGGTCCTGGTGCACCCAAAGTTTGTTTGAGCCCTCCAAGTGTCACTAGCGTGTATGGAGCTTGATTCTAAATGTGATTTCATCCCTCCTACCATCTTGCTGGGGCTTCTCCTTTGCCCTTGGACGTGGGGGTACGTTTTTTTGGTGGCATCCAACATTCTCTCGTCAGTGGTTATTCAGCAGTGAGTTGTAATTTTGGAGTTCTCTCAGGAGAAGCTGAACACATGTCCTTCTACTCCACCATCTTATTCCTACCTTGTTGTTTATCCATCTTATACGTAACAGTTTGCATCTGCTAAATCCAAACTCCTAGTCCATCCCCCCACCCAGCCCCCTTGAATATCATCTATTTTTAAGCCTTTCTTTACTTCCCAGAAATGATTTACTCTCTGCATTTGCCTAGATGATTATGCATATACATCATGATACACATGTATGTATTTCCTACTGAGACTTGAGTTTTTGGCATCCTGAACCCCTGGCCTCAATCACATATTTGGAAATATCTAAATGTTGCTGATGCCCTGGGTCTGCTCACAGATGCTCCTCTGCTTTCAGTCTCTCTATGTTTCCTTTCAGATGCTCTTGTTGCTGTGTCTTCACATTTGATAACCTGTCCCCTCCGTGTTGAGCAGAAACCTTTTCTTACTCTTACCCAGTTATTTTTCATCTTAGACATTGTAGTTTCCATTTCTAGAAATTCAATTTGGGCTGCATTTTTTATGTCCTCTATGTCTCATACTTTGCTGTGCTCTGCTTTCTTGAATATATCAAATAAAGTTGTAATGAGTGTCTGAATGTCCCTGCTACAATAATTCTGTCATTGTAATCTCTTTCTGGATCAGCTTTGATAGATTTTTATGCTTCTTTTCATTGTATGGAAATGTTTAATTAGATATCTGACAACATTGTAATTTTACTTTTTTGAGTTTTTGTTACCTCCTTTTACTTTCAACAATTCTTCATTTTTATTCTGTTAAATTACTTTGAAACAGTGGGGTGTTTTTGAGACTTGCTTTTCAGCTTTGTTAGACTGAACCATACCAGCATTTTGTGTGGGATGTATTTTCTCATGATTGAAACAAAACCCTCCCATGAGGTTACTCTTCCCAATCCTCTGTGTATTATGACTTTTTTCCACTTTGTACTGTGGAGGTACCAACTATCCTGGCCTGAGGGAGCTTTGAAGATGGTTCCACCTGCTCCTGTGGGATGGTTCTCCCAGAGCTTCAGGCATATCCCTCAGCCTGTGCTCCCATCACCCCTCAGCTAACAGCGTGGGGTGGCCTTCTGCAAACTTTGGAGACCCAATCCCTCAGCTCTCCATGGCTCTTGGCCCTGCAACCTCTGACTCGTTCTCTCCAGAATCCCCACTCTGTCTCTTGTCACCATGGCAGTCACTAGGCTCCATCTGTGTTCCTCCTCCAACAGTCACGACCCAGAACCCTTCCACAGGCAAGCAGCAGGGCAAGCATAGGGATTTTACCCTTTGCGTCTGTTCTGTCAGAGAACTCTCATGTCTGAAAACCATTGTTTTATAAATGTATATTTTCTCATTCTTTTAGTTATTTAAGGTGAGAAGGCAAATCTGGTTCCTGGTTTTTCCATCTTATTGGAAACAAAAGTCTCTCTGTAAAGATCATTTGGACAGAGGAGAATAGAAACCAGGTAGTAAGAAGACCAGGCTTTTCCTGACAACAGGGGTGCAGTGGCAAATCTTCCTACCAATGCCAGCAGATGCAGGTTTGATCCTTGTGTTGGGAAGATCCCTTGGAGTAGGAAATGGCAACCCACTCCATTATTCTTGCCTTGGAAAGCCTATGGATTTCCTGATGGGCTACAGTCTATGGAGTCGCAAGAATCAGACACAGCTGAGCAGAAACACACACATCTGACAACAAGGCACAAGGAATCTCACTTTGTGATACAAAGGGAATGTCTTAGAAATAGAGTAAACAAGAGTCCACAACTACTTGAATTGCATCTAAGTGGCAAGACTTATATTAAAATGTCCAGCATAATTTTGAGCCAGATTCTGGACTCCCCCATTGCATGACAAGGGCAGTGGTGGTGACCTGCAATTCTTCTCATGGTCTATTGTTGAATGCCCTTCAATTTTCTGAACCAACACTGGTTGTGGAACTACTGATCACACATTCACGGAGATTTCAATACAAGTTTGTTTGAACACCAAGTTGTCTATTTTTCTTTGTCTAGAATAAATACTGTCAAGATTGGAATTCTGTTATGATGTGAATTGTGGATACAACTAGCTCTAATGCAATTTTTATTAATCTGAAATCAAAATAATCAAAATCAAAATGCAGGTTATTTGGAGTCTCTAGGTATTTCCTAAATTTATTTCCAAGACCTAAAGTGTTAAGCTTCATTTGCATGAATTTTCTCAAAAGAATGCTCCTCCTCTAGATTCCCAGCACATCCTCATCTTCACACTGCTTTTAAGTAATGAAGCAGTGCAAATTGTTTTTCATGCATATGGATTAGAACATTCAATTAGTTTTCAATTATGTACCCGACTGCTTTTAAGAAACTCTCAATTTGTACTGTGCTAACACCAGATCCTTCTTCTTTTTCTTTTTAAACCTTAACCAATTTTAAGAAATCATCTACAATATTACAGCATCTTTTGAACAGAGGAAAGGAGAGTTCCTGAGTTTTCAAAATAAAAGGTCTCAAAGAGCTCAAACTGTCTTGTCTACTGGATTAAATTCCATTAAGAGCATTATTTGCTGGGAGTTTAAGGGGTATCTCAAGGAGCTCATGATCTGGTGAGTAAGAGACAAACTTTCAGAGGGGTAAGTGGAAGTTGCTAGAAAAGCAGAGAGACAAGGGCATCCCAGCCAGACTGAAGACCAGGAGACACATCCAGAGATTTGTTCTTTCGTTCACTCACTGATTACTTGAGTGCTTCACAAACATTTGTATGGTGATGACAGGTACCAGGTAAAGAGTTGAGGGGTGACGGGAGGAGAGTATAAAGGTAAATCAGACATGAATTCAACTTTTAGAGAGTCTGTGTATGGAGCTGACAAAAGAATAGCTAACCAACACATTCTCTTCTGTTACCTGCTTCTTCTATGCAAGCATTTATTTATTTCCTTATTTTTGGCTGCACCACATAACAGACGAGATCCGACCAGGGCTGGAACCCACGTCCCCTGCGGTGGAAGTGCATGCATGTGTGCTAAGTTGCTTCAGTCCTGTCCAACTCTTTGCAACTCTATGGACTGTAGCCTGCCAGTTTCCTCTGTCCACCGGATTATCCAGGCAAGAACACTGAGTTGCCATTTCCTCCTCCAGGAGATCTTTCCAACCCAGGGACTGAAGCCACATCTCCTGCAGCTCCTGCATTGCAGGCAGATTCCTTACTGCTGGACCACCACGGAAGCCCTGCAGTGGAAGTACAGAGTCTTAACTACTGGACCACCAGGGAAGTCCCAGCAGGCACTTTCTATGCCTTAACTGGTCTAGTCTTCCCTACAGCACTGTCCAGCATGAGTTATTATGTCCATTTTACAGATGAGGTAACAGAGAAAAATGGTATTCACTAAGTTAGAAAGAAAATAGTTGAGACGCAGCTCAACTGCGTCTCAAGATCAGTTTGACTTTAAAGCAATTCTTTTCCAATGATGAAGCATAGTTTCCTTTTTCTCAAAATTTCTCTCCTAAATTAATAATTCCACGTGAAAATAAAGCAGAAGGCAAGATGTAAAGAGGTAAAATTTGCTGCATCTTCTCTCCTCTGCCCTTCTTTGCAACGTGCCGTCCTGCTCACATAGTCATCTGCTTACCTTGTCACCTGGTCACCTGCTCATCTGCTCTCAGCTCTTGAAAAACAGTGATTGGCACTTAGTAGATGTGATTGTTTCCTAGTGTTGCTGTAACAAATTACCACAAACCAGATGGCCTGAAGTAGAAGATATTTATTCTCTTATCGAAATACAAAGTGAAGATTTGGGGCAATGCTATGTCTGTTTGAAGGCTTGTGTCTCTGGCGACTCCTGTCAATCCTCGCTGTCCTTGGCTTCTAGTCCATCATCCCAGTCTCTGCATCCTGGTCACACAGATCATCCTTCATGCGTCTGCATCTCTCCTCTTCTTATAAGGACACCACTCATATGACTTAGGGCCCAAGCCAACCCAGGATGACCTGTCTTAACTGATTGCATCTGCAAAGACCATACATGCATGAGATTTGAGGTTCCACTTGGACATAAGTTTCGGGGGGTCACTGCAAACCACTGCAATATAATAAGTGTAATGAACACTTGCTGAAAGAGAGAGTGAATGAATTCCCTGTAATATGCATGTCCCGGGCTCCTCACCCGAAGATAATTATGGTCCATGGAACACTGACCATGGCCACTTGATGGAAGCAATGAGACTGATCAGTCCATACTTGATGGAGTCCACACCTGTGAACCTGGTCTTGTCTATGGAGCTTTCCCTGAACAATAAGACATTTGCAGATATGATGCACAGACTTGGACATGCTCATATGTTTGGACTAGTTAGCTGTCCTCATCTGAGCCTCTGGATGATATGTCTCCTAGAGGACGAGTGGTCAAGTGGAGCTTGAATGGTTATTCTATTTTGTTAAGAATATTGGCGCGCACACACACACGTCTATGCTATTTCTATATCCTGCTGACTAAAATTAATCTTTTAATTGTATTAAGTCTTCCAAGTAGAGGAAGATATCTAGTTAAAGGCAGGTGATCCATTTAAATTTTAATTATTCCGATTCTTAAATGCATTGTTTCTGAACAAGGGAGGCTTTCACTGAATTACCATTTTGAGAGTCATTC
Source organism: Okapia johnstoni (assembly GCA_024291935.2). Taxonomy (NCBI): domain Eukaryota; kingdom Metazoa; phylum Chordata; class Mammalia; order Artiodactyla; family Giraffidae; genus Okapia; species Okapia johnstoni. The sequence continues at coordinate 103,498,881 of CM044312.1, forward strand.
ACTCTGAAAACATTTGAAACGCATCCTCTTTCTTGCCAAAGGGGTTGTCGTACACAAGAGAGAAAATTTCTACTGCTGTCATAACATGATACATATTTCTGTATATACACGCACTCATTCAGTTACAGCAGGGGGTCTGTGATTCCTCTTTTAGTAATCTCAAATCACATTATACAATAAATAAATAGAAAATATAATTCAAATTTCATCACATGAAAATTTCAACATAGCCTTTAGGTACTAAAATTTCCTCATAATACAACCCTAGCAGATAAAAATGGTGTCTGCAAAAGTCCAATATAATTGTGATAACATTAGCAAAATGCATCAAGGTAATGAAGTATTTGCAGTTAGCACAATTTTTGGTGGAAGGAATTTTGGAAAGTTTAGTCCTTTTCTGAAATTTTGCTTAGACAAAACCAAGATCACTGAAGATCACTGAAGCCTGAACATTTCTTAGTTCTTGGTGGATGCCTTCTTTCTCCGTGTAACCAAAGATCAACCCTATCGAATTGCTGGAATGAAGAAAGGACAGAGAAAATGCACATTTGTTTCCGTGAAATTGTTCTCAGAGAGAATAGTTGACTCATGGAACCCAAAGGAGGCTCTAGACTTTCTGAAAGACTAGAATTCAAAACAATCAGGTGCCCACCTCTGGGGAGGCCCACGATCGGGAATTGCCCTTGAGGAATGTTCAGGCCTTGAGGCCCTGGCCAGGGTCAGCTTCATCAAGGCTGCTTTTTGTTTGAGGGCCTTGATAATCCCTTTATTGAACAAGAAATTTGGGGGGTAGGCATTCACTGTCTTTATCTCTTATTACAACTAACAGGCTGTCAATGTCTACATATGGAGGAGTTTGTCTAAGAAAGGTGTTTTCACATAGTTTTACCATAAAATTAGTTGCTGCATAATGAGATTCACTGAAAGTCATTTTTTTTTTATCAATCTTGTTCACCTTTTTATGTGAAAGTTTCAAGAAAAAATACCTTGTGTTGTGCTTGTGCTGTGCTTTCACCAGCATGATTTTGCCTGAATGTTTGATATTCTAAGCACAGTGGCTGCCTCTTGCAGGTTCCATTGTGGGGCCGGGATGTGGTTCTTTCTGATTTCAACAATCCCATCTGTTTAGAAAGGTAAAACTTCTGGTTTTCCTGGTATTTTGGCTGGAGAGGAAATTGAGGCTGAAACTTGGAAAATGCTTACTTTGTAGCTTCTTCTTGAATTCTAAACCAACTGTCACTGGCATGGGGGCCTCTGTGCACCTTTCTGCTTCTAGGATCCCGATGGTCTGGAAGAGGCTGAATTCTGTTTAGAAGATGAGGAAATGGAAAAGTCAACTGGTCCAACGTGACAGAACTAGTAACGTGTGGATAACTATCCAAATGGTAGTTGTCACAGGCAATCTTGAAGGCAGAATGAACATCTGAAATCTAAGAGAAACTCTGCCCTTTCCTTGGGGGCAGTCTAATGCTTTCATAAAACATGTTTAAACTCAGGGTGGAAACTTTGAGATTCATGTCTGCATGAGAAAAAGATTTCTTCTTTTAGGGGCAAGAATTATCACAAAATATTGTAAAACAGTTTCTTATCACATTGCAATCATCTTATGCACATTTGCTCTGAGCCAGCTGTGAACTGTGTTGTTACATACCATAATTTATCTTACGTTCACGTTATACTGGCCCTACTGGATGGACACAGATACACCCATTTTACTGATGAGAAAACTGAGGCTCAGGGATTTAAGGAGGGAGAAGAGAAAGACTCAGGCAGTGAAGCAGAGATCATACTTTGAAATAGTAGATACATGTATATGTGTAACTGAATCACTTTGCTGTGCACTTTAAACTAATATAATGTTAATAAACTCTACTCCAATATAAAATAAAAATGTTTTTAAAAAGGGAGGATAAAATGAATAAATATATTCCCATTGTGAAATCAATTATGAAAGTGAAAAGAGTTATCATCGTCTTATTTATCAAGTATAGGCTTGTGGAGATTGGGATGAGAAGACACTAAGATGTTACAGACTTTCATATTTAGCGATTTTTTGTTTTTAAGTTGGTAAAGTATTGAGTTGGCCAAAAAGTTCATTTGGATTTTTCCGTTATATCATATGGAAAAACCTAAAAGGACTTTTTGGCCAATCCAACAGAATAGAAACACCAAATCAAAACACAAAGCAGACACAAAGGCCACATGCCCAGGAGTGCACAGCTTAAGTTGAAACATGTCAGTGGGTCTCCTCATTCTCTGTTCTGCTTCACTTTACATTTAGACATCCACCTTGGTGTCTTTTCTACGTTGAATATTTTTTCTTTATATATATATATATTTTATTGAAGCATAGTTAACTTACAATGCTTCAGGTGCACAGTAAAGGGATTCAGTTATACATATACACATATCTTATTTTTGAAATTATTTTCCATGATAGATTATTGCAAGATATTGACTGTAGTTGTTTGTGCTATACAATGAACCTCTGTTGCTTGTTGCATATCTTTTTTCTTTTAATTAGAAATCTAGCATTCTATTCATACTAAGTCAAACAAGTGGAATCAAAATTACTCAGATTTTGCTTTTTTTCTTCACAATCCAATAGAATAATAGACAGAAGCGAGTAAACCGTGATGAAACACTGAGCTTCGGAGAGGTTGGTAAATTGATGAAGGTCACAAGGGAAAGATAGAATTTGACCCAAGTTCTCTCTGACCATGAACCTTGTCCACATATCATGATGTGTCCCAGGTGGCAGGGTCTGCAGTGACATTATGTCTACAGTTTAGGAACACTGGGTCCTGTAGGGAGGTTGTCTGTGGCATGGCCTACTTTTGTAGCTCTGTTTTTTCCTTCAGGTGGAGGATTTAGGGAGGGAGAACAGAAAGACTCAGGACGTTGAGGCAACTTTCCTCAGGGGCTTCAGTACATTATTTCCCCTCTCTAACCTCAAGCCCCACCTTCCTCCCTGTTCCCAGTGACCTCCTTTAGAGCGAGAGTAGAGACTCCATGACTTTGAAGACCTATAAGATTCCATGATAACATCGATGCATTCTGCTTGAAGAGGTTGAGCTGATGTGTAACAAAAATCAAATGAAATGATCATTGTGAATCCTTCTGCAATTGATAAACTGGAAGTGAAGTGAAGTGAAGTGAAAGTCTCTCAGTCATGTCTGACTCTTTGCAACCCCATGGACTATACAGTCCATGGAATTCTCCAGGCCAGAATACTGGAGTGGGTAGCCTTTCCCTTCTCCAAGGGATCTTCCCAACCCAGGGATCGAACCCAGGTCTCCTACATTGCAGACAGATTCTTTACCAGCTGAGCTACAAGGGAAGCCCAAGAATCCTGGAGTGGGTAGCCTATCCCTTCTCTAGCGGATCTTCCTGACCCAGGAATTGAACCGGGGTCTCCTGCATTGCAGGAGGATTCTTTACCAACTGAGCTATCAGGGAAGCCCTAATAAACTGGGGAAAATGGCAAAAGATATTATTTCCTATTTCGGTTTGCAAATAAGATCATCTATATACCATTTTTATAGATTCCATATATATGCATTAATATATGATATTTGTTTTCCTCTGACTTACTGCATTCTGTATGACAGTCTCTAGGGCTAGCCACATCTCTACAATGAGCCACTGTCATTCCTTTTTATAGCTGAGTAATATTTGTATATATGTACCACATATTCTTTATCATATAATTGATAAGAACCTACTATATAGCTCAGGGAATTCTACTCAGTGCTCTGTTGTGATCTAAATGGGAGGGGAGTCCAAAAAAGAGGAGATAGATGAGGAGAAGGGGATGACAAAGGACAAGATGGTTGGATGGCATCACCGATTCAATGGACAGGAGTTTGAGCAAACTCCAAGAGATGGTGAAGGACAGGGAAGCCTGGTGTGCTGCAGTCCCTGGGGTCGCAAAGAGTTGGACATGACGGAGCGACTGAACAGCAACCACGATATATATATGTGTGGCTGATTCACTTTGCTGTACAGTAGAAACTAAACATTGTAAAGCAACTATACTCCAATAAAAGTTCATTTAAAAATAAATAAAAAATATTCTCAGAAAAAAAAGATTTTTTGCCATTTTATTTTTTAATTGAAGGACAATTGATTCACAGGATTTTGCTGTTTTCTGTCAAACATCAACCAGAATCAGCCATAGGTGCACCCATGTCCCTTCCCTCCCTAACCTCCCTCCCGTCTCCTGCCCCATCCCACCCCTATGCGTTGTTACAGAGCCCCTGTTTGAGTTTCCTGAGTCATACAGCAAATTCCCGTCGGCTATCTATTTCACACATGGTGATGTAAGGTTCCTTGTTACTCTCTCCATACATCTCGCTCTCTCCTCCTCTCCCCCCATGCCCATGGGTCTGTTCTCTATGTCTGTTTCTCTATTGCTGCCCTGAAAATAAATTCATCAGTACCATCTTTCTAGAGTCCATATATATGTATCAGTATACGATATTTATCTTTCTCTTCCTGACTTACTTCACTCTGTATAATAGGCTCTAGGTTCTTCCACATCAAAGATTTTTATGATAAAGTAAATGTACCTCATTTATACATAGTACACAGTTATCAGTCTATTTTGATTTTTCCTTATTGTGTGCTCATACTTTTTTCTACTAATTACAAAAAAGAACATCAAGCATCATACATTCGTACTTGTAAATCACACTTGTAAATCAGGCAAAAAGTCCAGAATAATCATGAAAACATTAAAAAAAACAGACCATAAACTTTTGTTGCAAAAAGCACAATACATTATTTCCAATTCTAAAAATATAACAGCATTTTATGAACGTCAGCACTCGCCATCAGAATGACTGTGCCTGCTTTGTGGGTTGATTCCTTTTGTTCTTCAAGCCATCTTGAAACTCACAAGAGCAGATGTGCATCTGGAAGCAAACATTGCTGTCACTTACTGTCTGTGTCCTCACGCATCCTCAATGTATTCCAGGAATATGTCAGCACCACAAAGATACTCGTCTGACTGTGAATTTCTAAAAGTCACCAATTAAATGTAATAAGAAGGTGTTGCACAAGAACATACTTGGCAGGCATCCTCCCAACAAGCATCTTACGACAACCCACGCTAACCACCTGTTCAGGTGTCTGCCCTGAATGTTTTCAGCTCATCAAAGAGGTTATAGATTTGTACAGGCTCTATAAATTGCACAGGAGCAAAAAGCCATTTGAAGCACCTACATTTAGCTTTTTAAATAAAATTTATACTCAGGGATAGCATGATAAAAATGGCCGCATGTAACACATTTCTAGTCTGTTTTAAAACCAATCCAGATCTATTGTGATCTGTTGAGCCTCTATCTTGAATCAGACTCAATGTTTCCCAAGTCAAAAATGTTCTGCAAACACAGCATCTATTCACTGAATGAATGATACACTGGGCTCCTGTGACGTCACGGTCAGAGCAGTGATTAGGAAGGTGTGAAGGGTTGGCATCCAATGTACATGGATCCAGAGCCCATCCCTGTGTGGGGATGCGTGCTTCCCCCAGGGCACCGTATCTGCTTCACTACAGCACACACAGCCTGTCTTCTAATAGTCTGATTATACCTTTGTTGTGAGTGACAAGGAAATTGGATGTTTCATTCCTCTTGTTTTTGGCAGCACGTCTGATGCATGGTAGGTGGTCAGTATATTTTCTTGAATACAAGTTAACTTTAGATTACACAGCAAACTTTAAAATCAAGTAGGCTATAAATTACCGGGCTGGGACAAATAAATGATTCAGCCTAGATGCTTTTCCCATTCTCCAGAATGACTTTTAATCTCTATAGCAGTGTTTCTTTGTTTTGGTAATTATGTAAAGAAAGCTGCAGCCTACCACTGGTTCATGTGTCAGTGGCCACGGGTTAGAGATTCCCTCCCAGATAAACAAACCTCAGGAGATCAGTCTTGAGGATCTGCTTTAAACTTCCCAGGATAGTTGACCTCTTGCCACATTTGGACAAATAGAAATAAAGAAATTTGTCTATAAAATCGCTATAGGATTCTGTTTGTCCTTTAGCAAATAAGAGTTAACAAAATTCACATCTGTTGGGATCTGTAAACTTACTTAAAGAAATTACTTAAGAAATCCTCTCAAACACACACTAATTAGAAATGCTGTTTGGAGAGAAGGAGATGCAAGAAGATTAGTTATGATGAAACACCTGCTCCGTGGCAGGAACCCCATACTCGGTGTATGTGGGGACTCTTCCTGAAGCAGAGCCCAAGATAAGTAATTCTGAAGCAGGGATTAGGTGAAACTAGGTGATCTGGTGGGGGTTCATCAATGTCATGCTGGATATAACAAAGATTCAAATTTAATTGTGCAGAAATCAAGACTTTTGCTTCCCAATTGACTATCTCTATTATAGGGATGAAAAGGAGAGAGGGCTATAATCCTTCATCAAAGCATAACTACATAAAACATGCTAAACTCAAAGCCTGAAACATGGAAGGAATGATCTATCCCATTATTATAGCACAGTGATGGCACCTAAATCTGATGACTGGCATCTTTATAAGATAGCTCTTAAAAATTGAACTCATAATATTTTTGAGAAGAAAAATTTAATTTATTTTTTATTGGAGTTTAGTTGCTTTGCAATGTTGTACTACTTTCTGTTGTACAGCAAAGTGAATCATCCATATGTTTACATACATCTAGGCTTCCCAGGTGGCATGAGTGGTAAAGGACCTGCCTACTATGAAGGAGACACAAGTTCCATCCCTGGGTTGGGAAGATCTCCTGGAGGAGGGCACAGAAACTCACTCTAGTATTCCTGCCTGAAGAATCCCACAGACAGAGGAGTCTGGCGGCCATAATCGATAGGGATGCAGAGTCAGACACGACTGAAGCAGCTTAGTGCGCATGCATATATACATTCCTCCCATTTAGGTCACCACAGAGGATTCAGTACAGTTCCCTGTGCTGTACAGTATGTTCCCATCAGTTGACTGGTTTGCGCATACTATCAATAGTGTATATGTGTCAATCTCAATCGCCCAATTCCTCCAGAAATTTGATTCATATATGAACAGATCTTTGGGAAGGAAAACAAATGAGGGAATATTAGTTAGAAGAATTTGAGTTTATATAAAAAATTATTTTTAGAATTGCATGCATTAGAGAACAGACATGGTTGCTAAGAGGGACGAGGAGTGGGGGATGGGTTGACTGGCTGTTTTGAACTTAGTAGGTGCAATCTATTACATATAGGATGAATAAACAACAAGGTCCTACTGTACAGCACAGGGAACTATATTCAGTATCCTGTGATAAACCATAATGGAAAAAATATAAAAAGGATGTATATATATAGGTGTGTGTGTGTATGTGTATAACTGAGTTATTTTGGTGTACATAAGAAATTAATACAACATTGTAAATCACTTATACTTCAATAAAAAATTTATAAAACATGCTAATTCATCATAGGTGTTGAAACTTATCTTTTTCAATTTATTGCTTATCTTTTAAAAAATTCAGGGCTCTTTAAAAGAGATATGCTTCCTGCTTCTTCCTAAGTAATAATTTAAAATTTGATGGTAGCAGTAAAGATATCTTTACTTTCCTTGTGAATCCGTGTCACAGCTCCTTGTCACTCTGGTGAGCCATCCAAAGAGGTGCCTTTCTTAAGCTATTTATTTATTTTTCCTTATTAAGTTATTGTGCCTCTTGCAAAATCAAGGTGCTGTTAGCTGTGGTTAAGGCATAGCTCCTGGCCAGTATTGATGCCCAGACTCAGAAGCTAACTCGCCCTGCAGGTGTGATGGAGTGAGAGACTTTACCTTAATAAATGGCCACTTTGCCTTTTCCTTGCGGTTGTTATAAAATACACCTTAGAGGGATAGTATCTCTTTTCACTATGACTTTTTATTGCTTGTAATTTAAAGCTGCAGTAATTGAGATGTTGAGTAGGGAATTGGTGACAGAAAGGTGGGAGCTTGGGGAAGGAAGTTCGGACCCCAGAAGCTAATAATGCAAAATCACAGACTGAGGAGATGGTATGTCCTGTTATTCATGGTGGGAAAAAAAGAGACTCCTCCTTTTTATGGACTAGAATAGCAGCCTTGGATACTGTGGGGGCAGGGATAGATAAATTACAGTGAAGACACTGGGGCTGGATTTGTTGAGAAAGTTGCATTGTTTGGGGAACAATGAAATCCATGCACTTGGTTTATGTTGGCAGCAAAACTTTCTGAATAGTATTTGAGAAGAGCTTTCATCCTCTCTGGCTGCTGAGATGCCAAACCTGTGTTCCAAATATAACACATGTATAAGATCTGATAGTATTTATTTTATGGCTAATCTTTCCCTTGAATGAAAATTAATTTACTGCTTTTTTTTCATGCATCTTTTACTTTTTTAATGTTGTATGTATTTCTTGTCTAAAATTCTTCATAGATTTATTTAGGGTTTTTCTTTTTTCCTATAAACTGTCAAACGAGATTTAGTAAACATTTTAGTTCAGAATTACTGACTTTGAAATTGTGAAGATACAGCTGTAAGTTTCATAGTAGATGAAGTTTTCAGATGCTGAGACCCATCTCAGACAAGGGTAAGAGGATACTCTGAAGGTGTGGTGAGCTTTGGCTGTTTGCAGACTTCCCCTCCAGGGTCTCTGAAAGCTGTGCTATAAGAATCATCTTTTATTTTTCTTTTATCGATTTACTAATTTCCCTGGGAAAAATAAAAGCCATTAAGGCCTCTGACTCTTCCTGAAAATCTTATTTTACAGCAAATATCTCATTCTCTATTCCATTTAATATAATCTTAACCTATTGTTGTTGTTCAATAGCTAAGTCATGTCTGACTCTTTGCGACCCCATGGGCTGCAGCATGCCAGGCTTCCCTGTCCTTCACTATCTCCTGGAGTTTGCTCAAACTCATGTCCATTGAGTCAGTGATGCCATCCAACCATTTCATCCTCTGTTGCCCCCTTCTTCCCCTGCCCTCAGTCTTTCCCAATATCAGAGTCTTTTCCAATGAGTCAGTTCTTCCCATCAGGTGGCTTAGAAGTATTGGAGCTTCAGTTTCAGCATCAGTCCTTCCAATGAATATTCAGGACTGATTTCCTTTAGGATGGACTGGTTGGATCTCCTTGCAGTCCAAGGGACTCTCAAGAGTCTTCTCTAGCACCACAGTTCAAAAGCATCAATTTTTCTGCACTCAGCTTTATTTATGGTCCAACTCTTACATCCATTCATGACTACTGGAAAAACCACAGCTTTGACTAGACAAGCCTTTGTTGGCAAAGTGACGTCTTTACTTTTTATTGGGTGCTATCAGCTGAAACAACTTTGGGACTAGTCTCCAACAGAAATGGAGCAGGACTCTATGGTCCTTGTCCTCATGCCCTCTGCCCGATTTCTACCTGAGGAAAAACTTTAGCCAGAGAATAAGTTTAATTAGAGAAGTAAGAACATTTAGAAACAAAGGAAAACAGTCAAAGGAGACCAAATAATAATAGTTTGGTCATTAGGCAAAGTCAAGGACCTTTAATTCCTTTAGATACTGAAACCCCCACCAGATGGAAAAGTTAAGTCTATGGTGACCAGACTGTAGCCATGGCATAAGCTGCCACAATTCCTCCCCTCAAGGAGATGGGGACAAACCAATCCTGGAGCTGAAGACAAACTGTACATAAAATAATCAAGATGACACTGGTCAGACCACCCGGGACCAATTTCAAGATGATTGTCAGAGCTGACTAGCTGTTTCTGAACGTAGCCCCCTCCCTTTGTCCATAAAAGCTTTTGCCCACTAATTATCAGTGTGGGAGTCGGCCTTTGGACAGGCATCCACCCTCCTTCCCACCCAACCCTGGTTGCCAGCCTCTGAATTAAAGCAATCTTTCTTTTCCACCAGCGGCGAGCAGCTGGATGCCACTTTCGGTTGCATGATGATCCCTTTCTTTATGCCATTGGACCATAACTAAAATATTCCCAAGTTAAGTTATTTCCATGATGGATAATTTCTTCCCCTTAATATCCAATGCCTTTTCTTGGCACTCAGCACTCTCTCCAATCTGGTCCTACCTTTCATCCAAATCTATCCTTTAGCAGACTCTCTCTGTTGTCAGCCCTCAGCAAGTTTGTCTCCCGGTGGGATGCAGACTTTGGCCTTATACCCTCTTTCCATGCTTTTTGTTTCACCTTTCCAGTTGTGTGTGAGAGTTAGATCTTACATCAAGGTACTCATCATCTTCTGCCTAGAATTCTTTTCCAGTGCTCAAATCATTTTGGTTTCTCATCTCCACAGCTGAGAGTCTACAATAGAGAGGGGGAGATGGAAGAGTCTTGGAAAGATTTTCTTTTACATACAAAATAAACTAAGAATAAGACAGATAGAAGGTTTAAGATTAGGATGGAAATATGAAGCTCAAAATCTAGATTCTTCTTCTCCATTAGGCCACGTATGACTCAAACGATCATAAGTATTTTCCAGGATTGTCTTCCTATTCTTTCCTCCCAGGGCCTACCACCCATTTCTCGGCTATCATCTATCTACTATCTATCTATCTAGCTAGGTCTCTCTGTGTGTGTCAACCTACCTATCTATCATCTATCTTATCTATCTGTCATCTGTCTACCTATTTATCATCTATCTATTATCTGTCTGTCTATCCATCTGTCTACTTACGATCTCTGTCTGTGTCTATCTACATATCTATCATCTTTCTTATCTATCACCCATCTATAATCTAGCATTTATTTGTCTTCATCCATCTATCATCTAGCATTTATCTGTCTATTATCAATCTATCTCTATCTATTTATCTATCTGCACATCTCTCTCTATCATTTCTCTATTCATCTCTCTCTGTATCTATTTACCTATTTATCTATCATCTATCTACCCATGTATCATTTATCTTATCTATCATTTATCATTTACCTATCTATCATCTATTTGTCTGTCCATCCATCTCTATCTACTTATCTATCATCTATCTATCTTATCTATCATCTATGTTATCTATCCATCTAATATAGATTTTAATGAATTCAAGTGTAATGCACAGTTTTAGATGCTGAAGCTTGCTGAACAAGTCTGATGCAGAGAATATCTCTGACTTTTAAAGGTTCTTACAGTCCAGTTGGGGGAACACTTGGTAGAGGGACAATTTAAGAGGCTCTAAAAGTAGGGGCAAACCATTGGGTATGGGTTATGGATTAAAGTTACCATCCCCAAACTTAAAATAATAATAAAATGACACTAATCAAACAGGTACTATTTCTGAGCACCTGAATTAAATTGGGTGCCTTATGACATTCTCTCTCTGTGGGCAGCTACCAGGTCTGTTCTATGCCTCCAGTTCCAGCCAGGACATTCTCTTATAGCCTTGCTTGCAAAATAATACTAATAATACATAATAAATAAGGGAACTGAAATTGTGCACCAGCCCAAGCTGGGATGCTGGAGTGAAGAAATACTTTAATTTCATGCTGAGTCCTGGACGACTTTCAGCAGCCACCCCAGACTGTGACAACTGAGTCAGGTAGACCATCCTGAGCCCCCACCCTCAGGCTCTGCCCATGGGTGGCTTATCCCCTTTAGTTAGACCCTTAAAAATGTGAATGTCAGGCCACTGTAACCAAGCAGGACCCTATGAGGCCTTCCCAGAAAAGATCCCAGCATGTTCTCTGCCTGCCTTTGTCTTTAGAAAAACTTTAGTAAAAGAATAAACTTAGAGACACCGAGCAAATTCCACAAAACAACTTGTGAATGCTGGCAGAGGACATCAGACACACAGAAAGGCAGATCATAATCTTCAAAAGGAGATGGAGAAGTCTTGAGGCTACTGTAAGGGTAAGACTGAAAACCAGAGACAGGAGACTTAAGTCCAAATCTTGAGAACACTAGAGGACTCCTGAATCCAGGAAGCATTAAATGATAGGAGCTCATCAAACGCCTCCATACCTACACTGAAGCCAAGCACCACCCAAGGGCCAACAAGTCCCAGAGTAAGATATACCACACAAATTCTCCTGCAACACAGGAACATAGCCCTGAGCTTCAATATACAGGCTGCTCAAAGTCACACCAAACCCATGGACATCTCAAAACTCATTACTGGACACTTCATTGCACTCCAGAGAGGAGAAATCAAGCTCCACCCACCAGAACACCGACACAAACTTCCCCAACCAGGAAACCTTGACAAGCCACCCGCCTAACCCCACCCACAGTGAGGAACCTCCACAATAAAAGAGGAACCACAAACTGCCAGAAAACAGGCCACCCCAAACACAGCAATATAAACAAAATGAAAAGGCAGAGAAATACCCAGCAGGTAAAGGAACAGGATAAATGCCCTCCAAATCAAACAAAAGAGGAAGAGATAGGGGATCTACCTGATAAAGAATTCCGAATAATAATAGTGAAAATGATCCAAAATCTGGAAAACAAATAGGAGTTACAGATAAATAACCTGGAGACAAGGATCGAGATGCAAGAAAGGTTTAACAAGGACTTAGAAGAAATAAAAAAGAGTAATTATATAATGAATAATGCAATAAATGAGATCAAAAACACTCTGGAGGGAACCAACAATAGAATAATGGAGGCAGAAGATAGGATAAGTGAGATAGAAGATAGAATGATAGAAATAAATGAAACAGAGAGGGAAAAAGAAAAAAGAGTTAAAAGAAATGAGGAAAACCTCAGAGACCTCTGGGACAATGTTAAACACATCAACATATGAATCATAGGACTCCCAAAAGAAGAAGACAAAAAGAAAGACCATGAGAAAATACTCGAGGAGATAATAGTTGAAAAATTCCCTAAAGTGGGGAAGGAAATACTCACCCAAGTCCAAGAAACCCAGAGAGTCCCAAATAGGATAAACCCAAGATGAAACACCCCAAGACACATAATAATCAAATTAGCAAAGATCAAACACAAAGAACCAATATTAAAAACAGCAAGGGAAAAACAACAAATAACACACAAGGGGATTCCCGTAAGGATAACAGCTGATCTTTCAATAGAAACTCTTCAGGCTAGAAGGGAATGGCAGGACATACTTAAAGTGATGAAAGAAAATTATCTACAGCCCAGATTACTGTATCCTGCAAGAATCTCATTTAAATATGAAGGAGAAATCAAAAGCTTTACAGACAAGCAAAAGCTGAGAGAATTCAGCACCACCAAACCAGCTCTGCAACAAATGCTAAAGGATCTTTAGACGGGAAACACAGAAAGGGTGTATAATCTCGAACCCAAAACAATAAAAGTAAAAGGGTCAACGGGATCATACTTATCAATAATACCTTATATGTAAAGGGTTGAATGCCCCAACCAAAAGACAAAGGACTGGTCTGAATGGATACAAAAACAAGACCCCAATATGTTTAGCCTACAAGAGACCCACCTCAAAACAAGGACACATACAGAGTGGAAAGTGAAAGGGCTGGAAAAAGATATTTCAATGCAAACAGAGACTAAAAGAAAGCAGGAGTAGCAATACTCATATCAGATAAAATAGACTTTAAAAAACAAAGGGAGTGAAAAAGAGACCAAAGAGATGACACTACTAATATCAAAGGATCAATCCAAGAAGAAGATATAACAATTATAAAATATATATGCACCCAAACATAGGACAACCACAACAAATGTAAGGCAAATGCCTAACAAATATAAAGGGAAATACAATAATACAAATAGTGGGAGACTTTAATTACCCCACTCCTCACATCTAGGGAATCATGATCAACTAAACAAAAATTAACAGGGAAACTCAAACTTTAAATGAAACAATAGACCAGTGAGACATAAATTGATATCTATAGGCATTTCACCCAACAAAACCCCCCAAAACAAGAATTTCGACCTTTTTCCTCAAGTGCACCACGGAACCTTCTCCAGATAGAATCACATCCAGGGCCATAAATCTAGTCTTGTAAATTCAAAAAAATTTGAAATCATTCCAAGCATCTTTTTCTGACCACAATGCAGTAAGATTAGAAGATGACAAATTACAGGAGAAAAACAATTAAAAACTCCAGCTTATGGAGGCTGAACAACACACTGCTGAATGACCAACAAATCACAAAGAAATCAAATATGCATAGAAAAGAACAAAAGTGAAAACAACAACAACCCAAAACCTAAAGGGACAACGGTAAAAGCAGTGCTAAGGGGGAAGAGTCATAGCAATACAGGCTCAACCTCAAGAAACAGAAAAAAGCCAAAATAAATAACCTAACTCTACACCCAAAGCAAACTAGAAAAGGAAGAAATGAAGAACACCTGGGTTTAGTAGAAAGGAAAGAAATCTTAAAAAATTAGGGCAGAAATAAATGCAAAAGTACACAAAAGAACCATAGCAAAAATCAGAAAGCCAAAAGCAGGTTCTTTGAGTAGATAAATAAAATTGTCAACCCATTAGCCATATTCATCAAGAAACAAAGGGAGAAGACTCAAGTTAATAAAATTAGTAATAAAAAAGCAGAAGTTACAACAGACAACACAGAAATACAAAGGGTCATAAGAAACTACTATGAGCAACTATTTGTCAATAAAATGAACAATCTGGAAGAAATGGATCAATTCTTAGAAAAGTACGACTTCCCCCAAAACTGAACCGAGGAAGAAATAGAAAATCTCAACAGATCCATCAAAGGCTCAGAATTGAAACGATAATCAGAAATCTTCCAGCAAACAAAAGCCCAGAATCAGACCGGCTTCACATCTTAAATTCTACCAAAAATTTAGAGAAGAGCTAACAACCTATCCTACTCAAACCTCTTCCAGGAAATTTCAGAGGAAGAAACTTCCAAACTCATATCTATGAGGCACCAAGTCACCCTAATACCAAAACCTGAACAAAGATGCACACAAAAAGAAACTACAGGCCAATATCACTGACGAAAATAGATGCAAAAATCCTTAACAAAATCCTAGCAAACAGAAAAAAATTTTACCAACATCATATTAAACAGATCTTACATCATGACCAAGTGGGATTTTTCCTAGGATGCAAGATTCTTCAATATATGCAGTCAATCCAATGTAATAGCACCACATAAACAAATTGAAACATAAAAACCATATGAATTATTTTCAATAGATGCAGAGAAAGCCTTTGACAAAATTCAACATCGATTTATATAAAAACCCTCCAGAAAAGCAGGAATAAGAAGGAACATACCTCAAACATAATAAAAACTATATATAAAACCCACAGCAAACATTATCCTGCAGTGTGAAAAAATAAAAGCATTTCCGCCTAAAGTCAGAAACAAGGCAAGGGTGCCCACTCCACCACTACTATTCAACATAGTTTGGAATTTTTGGCCACAGCAATCAGAGCTGAAAAAGAAATATAATGAATCCAGATTTGGAAAAGAGAAGTAAAACTCTCACTGTTTGCATATAACATGATCCTCTACTAAAAACGCCTGAAGATTCACCAAAAATTACTAGAGCTAATCAATGAATATAGAAAGTTTGCAGGATATAAAATTAACACACAGAAATCCCTTGCATTCCTATACACCACTAATGAAAAAACAGAAGAGAAAATTAGGGAAACAATACCATTCACACCATTGCAAAAAAAAAAGAATAAAATACAAGGAATATATCTACCTAAGGAAACAAAAGACTTATACATAGAAAGCTATAAACCACTGATGAAGAAATCAAAGAGGACACAAACAGATGGAGAAATATACCGTGTCCATGGATTGGAAGAATTAATATAGTGAAAATGAGTATACTACCCAAACAAACCAATAGATTCAATGCAATCCCTATCAAGCACCAATGGTATTTTCACAGAACATAACAATCCATATTCACAGTTCGTATGGAAATATAATAAGCCTCGAATAGCCCAAAGCAATCTTGAGAAAGAAGAATGGAACTGGAGGAATCAACCTGCCTGACTTCAGGCTCTACTACAAAGCCACAGTCATCAAGACAGTATGGTACTGGCACAAAGATAGAAATATAGATCAATGGAACAAAATCTAAAAGCCCAAGATAAACCCCACGCACCTATGGGCACCATTATCTTCGAAAAGGAGGCAAAGTATAACAATGGAGAAAAAGCACGATCTCATTTAACAGTGGTTGCTGGGAAAATCTTCACCACTTGTAAAAAATGACACTAAAACACTTTCCTAACACCATATCACACAAATAAACTCAAAATGGATTATAAGATCAAATGTAAGACCAGAAACTATAAAACTGCTAGAGAAAACAAAGCAAAACACTCTCCGACATAAATCACATCAGGATCCTCTATGGCCCACCTCCCAGAATATTGGAAATAAAAGCAAAATTAAACAAATGGGACCTAATTAAACTTAAAAGCTTTTGCACAACAAAGGAAACTATAAGCCAGGTGAAAAGAAGCCTTCAGAATGGGAGAAATAATAGCAAACGAAGCAACAGACAAACAACTAATCTCAAAATATACAAGCAACTCCTGAAGCTCAATTCAGAAAAATAAAACGACCCAGTCAAAAAATGGGCCAAGGAACTAAACAGACCTTTCCTCCACAGAAGTACATACGATGGCTAACAAACACATGAAAAGATGCTCACAATCACTCATTATCAGAGAAAACGCAAATCAAAAACCAACAATGAGGTACCAATTCACAAACGCCCGTCAGAATGGCTGCTATCCAAAAGTCTACAAGCAATAAATGCTGGAGAGGGTGTGGAGAAAAGGGAACTCCTCTTACACTGTTGGTGGGAATGCAAAACTAGTACAGCCGGACTATGGAGAAGAGTGGTGGAATTCCTCAGAAAAAAAAACAGGGAAAAGAACTGCCATATGAACCTAGCAATCCCCACTGCTGAGCATACACAATGAGGAAGCCAGAATTGAAAGAGACAACGTGTACCCCGGATTCATTGCAGCACTGTTTATAATAGCCAACATAGAAACAGCCTAGATGCCCGTCAGGCAGACGAATGGATAGGCAGCTGTGGTACATATACAACAATGGGAATATTACTCAGGCCATTAAAAAGAAAAAAAAAAAAAAAAATTACATTCGAATCAGTTCTATGAGAGGATGAAACTGTGAGCCTATTATACAAGTGAAGTAAGCCATAAAGAAAAACACCAATACAGTATACTAACACACATATATGATATTTAGTCAATCAGTAAAGACCAACCCTGTATGCGAGAACATCAAAAGATACAAGATAAATAGAACAGTAATTATGGACTTTAAGGGATATTGGGGAGGGCAGATGAATGGGAGAATGGCAATTAAGCATGTAAATTATCATATGTGAAACGAATCGCCAGTCCAGGTTCAATGCATGATACAGGGTGCTCGGGGCTGGTGCACCGGGATGACCTGGAGGGATGGGATGGGGAGGGAGGTGGAAGGGGGGTTCTGGAAGGGGAAAACATGTACACCCATGGTGGATTCATGTCAATGTATGGCAAAACAAATACAATATTGTAAAGTTAAAAAATAGAAAATAAACTAATAAAAATAAAAATAAAATAAAAAAAGAATAAACTTATAATCAGAGAAGTAGAAAATGCAGGAAGGAAAAAGCCCATATTAGGATATAATAATAGTACTGAAGCCATTGAGCAAGCCAATGGACTTTAGTTCCTCCAAGAACCATGGGATAATACTCGACCATGGTCTTTTGATGTGTTTTATACAGATACTAAAACCCCATCAGTAGAAGAGGTTAGCTCTAAGCAGCCCACAAGCAATGTAGACTAGTTGAGACAGAAGGTGATGACGAAGACTCTCGGTTTACCTCATTACCAACCAATCAGAAAGAAATGTGTCCACAAACTAACCATGCGGTCTTTGAACCATTACTGTAAAACATCACTACACCTTTCAGATCAAACACACAGTTAGGAAGGCATTAGCCTATAGTATTCCCTCCCCCCCTTATTTTTTGCCTGGCAAATGTAATAAAACCTTTCTATTCACCAAAAACGTTTCCTGAGATTTAATCCAACTACCAGTGGACAGAGGCTGAATTGTGACAACACACTGGAGTTATACTCAATCACACGGTGTCTTTCAACAGAAAAAACTAGCTACAGCTCCAATTTTTTTTTCTTTTTTCCCCAGATGTGGCTGGGAATTTAAATGTCACTAACAACTTGTCATCTGTCCTCCTCTTTCACTGCATTTTTTTTTTCAATATAAACAAAGGCTGGATTTTAAGCAGCATTAAAACCCTGCAGCAAGACCTTTCCTGTTTTTGGCTCATCTTAAGACCCTTTCCCCCCCCCAACCACTTCAGATAATGTTAGATCAAAAACCAGGCGCATCTGCTTCCGATACAGAAAACACAATTTTCAGCATCTGAAATAGGCAGGATGATTGGGGCTATAGAACGGCATTTCGCAGTGTCAGGTCCCTTTCACACGAGGCTGGATCTGAGAAGGAGCTGCTCCACACAGATGTTCTCTGAATGGCCACTTGAACATCACGTGCTGCCTGAGCTAATGAACTCTTGCGGAAAACAAATTAACTCAACCGTAAAATTAGAAGGAAAGAGCTATTTACTGGGATTTTTTTTTTCAAAAATCTGTTTACTCATGCTATTTCCTTTAAAATCAGACTATTTTGCTAGTCCCCCCTTGCTTTCGAACCCTCCTGGCAAATTATATCTTCACTGGCAAGAGAGCCCATGTTTGTTTTCAAAGTGGGGGGCAGTCTGTGACAGCACATGGTGGTTGCAGAACCTTCTTCCAACTGCTGGCAATCGCTCATCTGCCGCCCACACCTGTGCGCATCACCACACTGAAGCATAACCCCCACTACTGATGAGGAAGCCGCTTCCACAAATGTCTGCCACTCGGACCTATTACATGTTGGCATAATATCTGGATAGAGTGAAGTTCCAAAGGGTCCACTAAGGCAGTAGGCGGTCCCCAATACTTTTTGGATACCAGGACCAAGTTTTTTTCGGATAGACAATTTTTTCACTGACAGGGTGGAGATGGTTTTCAGGATGATTCAAATGCATTATATTTGTTGTGTACTATTGTTGTTCAGTCGCTAAGTCGTGTCCAACTCTTTGTGACCCCATGGACTGCAGCACGCCAGGCTTCCCTGTCCATCACCAACTCCCAGAGTTTACTCAAACTCATGTCCATTAAGTTGGTGATGCCATCCAACCATCTCATCCTCTGTTGTCCCCTTCTCCTCCTGCTTAATCTTTCCCAGCATCAGGGTCTTTTCCATGAGTCAGCTCTTCTTCCCATCAGGAGGAGCTTCCACCTCAGATCATCAGGCATTAGATATGGGGGTTGGGGAGGCCCTGCCCCTAAAAAGTTGTCTTCCAAAGAAGAACCCCTTAGCAGAGGATGCCTTGAGTGCTTGACCTTCCCAGACAGATATTCGCTGAGTATCATTAGTCCCAAACTGTATTAAAGTGCTCTGTTGCAAAAAGGGGTTGACTTCAGGAAAGAATGGGGCCCGAAAATTAAGCATGGATAAGTCAGCTGTGCTCAGGGAGCCCTGACCCAGTCCGCAGGAAGGACTCCAAGGTCTCTTGAGGCTTTCTTTTTGGGCTCATGCTTGTTTAGTCCCAGCGGTCAGAACAGGGATCCTAGTGCGAGGATCCTGCCAGCGGTGGGGTTTCTGACCCTTAATGTGGCCTGGTCCTCAGGCATGCTCCTGTTTTGATCCCCAGTGGGTGATGTCCATTAGTCATAAGACAGATTCTTGTGGGTTGGGAATTGGTAAGGAACACAGCGTTCAGTTTCCATGAAGATGAGAAGGGAGTCCTGAACCCCAGAGAAGTGGACTTCAGTGCAGGGTTCACACCTCCCAGGAGGGAAGAAGAGATCTGGAAGAAAGGGAATAATTAGAAACAACATTTGCTCAGCACTGTGGTTGTTGTAATTAGGATACTCTGAGCATTCCCTAAACCCCCTTAATAGGTTACATGCATGAGATCTTCATACCAGGCGATCTGGACAGCAGGGGTACAGTGCAAACCAAAGACCAGACTATGAGCAGTATTGCGGTGACCGACATGTGGGGGGAGGCTGTTTTTCATGGCAGTTTGCCCAGAAATAAAGGCCATCGTTGCAGCCCCTCATGTACTAGTGGTGTGCTCTGGGTCAGTCCCGACTCTATACAACAGAAAGTAGAACCACGGATGAACCTTTTCTTCACCAAGATCCGGGGACATGACCTTGCTGAGAAATTGGCGTTTGGAAAACAGACTCATCAGTGGCTTTCCAAGTCCAGAAGTCAATTTCAGAATCAGGGAGGGAGGTGCTGACCCATTGGGCTTGAAGTTTTGGGGCAAAAAAACAAACTCAGGTGAAAGATTTCTACACCGAGTGTTTCGTATGGAATGCACGCCGCATGGCAGCCTGCTCCATTGGGCGGTGTGAGTAAAAGGTCAAAGTCCAGTCCCTTCTCTCCTTCAGTCAGATCAGGAAATAGTTCTAGGTGACCCACGGGTTCTAGGGAATGTAAGAAAACCTCCTATTTCATTCATCTGCCTGCAAACACTGCTCCTTAGTCACGCCACCTGAGGAGATTGGTTAATGATCCTGATGCCTCCTTGAGAGAAATATGGAGACTGGATAAACTCGGGAGTAAGAAATCTGGTTCAGGTATTCTCAGGCAAAGGGAGGTGCAGTGACCTCTGGGGGACAGTCACTTGCAGAACTTCCACCAGGATCAAAGTCTGACTAGCGAGCTGGTCAAGACCGAGAAGGAGCTCCTTAGAAGCATTGATGCAGAATAATTTAAATTCTCCCTACACATTTTTAAAGAATTACAGACTAATCTCAATGCTATAACCCTGAGTTACTTTTAAGATTTAATTTTTTTGGAGTGAGTAATGCTTTAACAATTATTTCCTGCTGTAGATCAAAGTGAATCAGCATACGTAATACGTATTTGTTGTTGTTCAGTCGTTAAGTCATGTCCGAACTCTTTGTGACCCTATGGACTGTAGCATGCCAGGCTCCTCTGTCCATTGGGAGTTTCCCAGGCAAGAATACTGGAGTGGTTGCCATTTCTTCTCCAGGAGATCTTCCTGAACCCAGGGATCAAACCTGTGTCTCTTGCATTGGCAGGCAGATTCTTTACTGCTGAGCCACCAGGGAAGCCCATGTATACATAATAGTCCCTCTTTTTGGATTTCTTTCCCATTTAGGTCACCACAGAGCACTGAGTAGAGTTCCCTGTGCTGTACAGTAGGTTCTCATTAGTTATCAAATACCGAGGGGAAGGGATGTGGTGCCTGTACACAATGGAATATTACTCAGCCATAAAAAGGAACAAAATTGTGATCATTTCATAAGACGATGGATGGACCTAGAGACTGTCATACAGAGTGAAATAAGTCAGAAACAGAAAAAACAAATATCATATATTAATGCATATATGGAATCTAGAAAAATGGTACAGATGAACTTATTTACCCTGATTCCTGTTATCAGATTGGGCTTTTTTGCTGCACCTGTTTTTGGTAGACATTTTAACCAGCACCATCAGGTGAGTGGATGCGGCCTCCTAGCTTTTTCACAAACTCCAGAGGTTCTGAACCATCAGGACATTTTGCCTCCCCCAACCAATTGCTGGGTGACAACATCCTGCAGAAATATTTATGCATGTCAGAGCTGCAACCAAAGGATGGATGCCTGTGGCATCTAGTGGAGAGTGAACAGAATGCTGCTAAACATCTGACAATGTGAAGGACAGCTACCCACACTGAAGGACCCAGTTCATAATGACAGTGAGGAACCAGCATATGCAGAAACCACACCCTAAACGGGGTCTCCACATTTAGGTAAATAAAAATAGTGGTTTCCCATTTAAATTGGAATTGTCATATTTTAGTAGATAGAAAGTACAATAACCTCAGATATGCAGATGACACCACCCTTATGGCAGAAAGTGAAGAAGAACTAAAAAGCCTCTTGATGAAAGTGAAAGAGGAGAGTGAAAAAGTTGGCTTAAAGCTCAACATTCAGAAAACTAAGATCATGGCATCTGGTCCCATCACTTCATGGGAAATAGATGGGGAAACAGTGGAAACAGTGTCAGACTTTATTTTTTTGGGGGCTCCAAAATCACTGCAGATGGTGACTGCAGCCATGAAATTAAAAGACACTTACTCCTTGGAAGGAAAGTTATGACCAACCTAGATAGCATATTAAAAAGCAGAGACATTACTTTGCCAACAAAGGTCCATCTAGTCAAGGCTATGGTTTTTCCAGTAGTCATGTATGGATGTGAGAGTTGGACTATAAAGAAAGCTGAGCACCAAAGAATTGATGCTTTTGAACTGTGGTGTTGAAGAAGACTCTTGAGAGTCCCTTGGACTGCAAGGAGATCCAACCAGTCCATCCTAAAGGAAATCAGTCCTGGGTGTTCATTGGAAGGACTGATGTTGAAGCTGATGCGAAGAGCTGACTCATTGGAAAAGACCCTGATGCTGGGAAGGATTGGTGCAGGAGGAGAAGGGGACGACAGAGGATGAGATGGCTGGATGGCATCACCGACTCGATGGACATGAGTTTGGTAGACTCCGGGAGCTGGTGATGGACAGGGAGGCCTGGCGTGCTGCGATTCATGGGGTCGCAAAGAGTCGGACACCACTGAGCGACTGAACTGAAGTGAAGTGCGTGTGTGTGTGTGTGTGTGTTAGTGCTCATTGGTGTCCAACTCTGACTCTTCACGACCCCATGGACTGTAACCCATCAGACTTCTCCATCCATGGAAGTCTCCAGGCAAGAATACTAGAGTGGATTGCCATGCCCTTGTCCAGGGGATCTTCCCGATCCAGAAATTGAACTCTGGTCTCCTTCAATCTCCGAAGGCAGATATGTCACCATCTGAGCCACCAGGGAAGCCCTTAGTGTGGTGTGTATACACACACACACACACACACAGACATACACACATATATAGGGAAATTATAGGTTTGCTGCTGCTGCTAAGTCGCTTCAGTCATGTCCGACTCTGTGCGACCCCATAGACAGTAGCCCATCAGGCTCCACCGTCCCTGGGATTCTCCAGACAAGAACACTGGAGTGGGTCGCCTTTTCCTTCTCCAGTGCATGAAAGGGAAAAGTGAAAGTGGAGTCTCTTAGTCGTGTCTGACACTTATAGACTCCATGGACTGTAGCCTACCAGGCTCCTCCATCCATGGGATTTTCCAGGCAAGAGTACTGGAGTGGGGTGCCATTGCCTTCTCCAATTATAGGTTTAATATATCTGAAATATTGAAAAGAGGGAATACATACACTAAAAAATTATCTGTAGTTTATCTGAAATTCAGGTTTAACCAAACATCCTGCGCTTGATCTGGCAACCCTGGCTCTGTCTTTTTACAAGAGTGTATCCACACTTGTCTACAAATTCCACAAGATGGAATGTTCTTCAGTGTGCGGCGATCATTACAAAGAAGGCATTGTTGTGTAATAGCACAAGCTTTGAATAAAACAAATCTCCAAGCCCACTTCTGGTCAGCTGTATAGTCTTTAATTTCTCTAAGCCTCAGTTCCCTCATACACGTTATGGGAATATGTGATGACTATTTCATGAGATTACTGAAAGAAGCAAATAAAATCATGTATGCAAAGTGTCTGATATTCCTAAAGGATAATTATATTGTTAGTGTTAATTTTTCCTTTCCCTCAGTGATATCTTGAAGTTCCACTTAAGTTCAGGCTTTATCAAGACAATTCTCCCTTCTGATGTACTCAGTGGAATTATGGCAGCTTGCAGTATTGGACGAGCCCAAAATAAGTTGACTGTTTTTCTTTTTAATGGTTGTTGTAGTAAAACAAACATACACTTGAATTAGCAAATCTTCATTTTACATCTCATTGTTTTTTGTTTGTTTTTTTACAAACTGAACACACCCAGGTAATTATCACCCTGATCAGGACATGGTCAGCACCCCAGAAACTTTCTCATGACTTCTCCTCTTCATCACACTGTCAGAGACAATGCCATTTTCATGTCATTCACCACAAATTCATTTTCTGTTTTAGAACATACTATAAATTAAATTATGTGGTAAGTACTTCTTTGTGTCTGGATTTTCTTTTTGTGTTTATATCTTTTCTCAATATCTGTCTGTGAAATTTCTCATGCTGTTGCATATAGCAGTTCTTTAATACTTTTCTTTGCTGTATGATATTCCATGTAGAAACATCTTAGGATTTATTTATCTCATCAGTTGCTAATGGGTATTTGGGTACTTTTCTGAGCTTTGCTACTGTCAGTGGTATTTCTGATAATATTTTGTAGTGACTTTTGATAACTATATGAATACATTTTCATTGACGGAAGAGTTGTGTTACCATTCATGTGTACATTTAGTGCTAAGTATGTCATCATATAGATTTGCATGGAGACTCCCAATTTACCCCCAACCAGCAGTGTCTGGAAGCTCATGGTCCCACATTCTCCCTGCACATGATACTGTCCATTTTTATAAATGTCAGCCCTTAGGACAATTGTAATGTTATCACACTGTGGTTTGAATAACATTCTCCTGAAAAGCAATGGTGTTGTGTACCTTTACAAATGTGTACTGACCACAGTAATATAGGTTTATAAAAGATTCAATCTTGACCCAGTTTTGGAGAGGCAGAAGCTAGTCACATTTAGAAGGTATCAAACAGATCTGTCAGTTGTCAGTCTGTCAGGTTGCCTCCTGGAACAGAGCCTGGGGGCTGTGAGTGCTCAGGGGTCCCACTTTCAGAAATGCCATGTTTTCATCATAGGAGTAGCAGTGATGGCTCAGGTGAGTGTCTAGATAGGTAGGCCTGGTGAAGGTTTACAGGGCCCAGCGTGCTTCATCATAGGGCTAAACAAGATGCTAAGCACTCCCATCAGGACATTTCTGGGCTTAGAGTTTACTTCCATGAGCAAAGCAAGGGCCCAAGCTTTCTCCAGGCAAGGTCAGTCCTTTCCTGCAGTTCCCTGCGGTCCTTCCCTGGAATCCTGCCTTGCTGGGTGTGGTTCTGTCTCCAGTCTCACTCCTGTCTCTCCTTTAGTGGAGAAACTGCAAAGTTACTGGTGAAGGGTGTGAATACAGAGAAGTAAAAAATTGGGAAAATAACACGATCTCTCACAATAAGCACCCTGGGTCTCAGATTTGAAGATCAGGGAAAAAGGTAAGAAGAAAATATACTGAAAGCCTCTGTGCCCAAGGAACCAGTTTGAAACAGAGTGTGACTGTGATAATAACGTTTGAATTTAACAGAGAATTCGAGGAATTGAAATGACTGTGCAGAGATGTGTTACAGGTATTTGAAGATGGCGAAAATTGACATTTGGGTGAGTGGCTCTGAATTACCTAGTATCAGAGAAATGGAGGGGAAGAGACAGAAGAAAAACAGGCAGTGGATGTGGGGCTTGAACAACAAGCAACTGAAGATGATGCTCTGCTTTCCAGATGGGTGCTGGGATCACAGGAATGAGCTTAAGAAAAGCAGAAGAAAGAAACATTTTGGAGGGAAAGCTGAGCTTACTGAGGGGCTCCATCACAGTTGGATTGCTAAAAATTTCTCATCTGTAACCAAGCTGTTTTCCATGGCAAGGTCTTTGCAGAAACGGTTCACTTTCTAGGTAAAATATTCAGCCTAACCCATGCTTTTGGCTCTGTCCTGACCACTCATCAAGTCTCAATTAAGCATCACTTCCTTCAGGAGCTATGTTTGTATCCATATAGTATATGAAACCTCCCAGTTTAATGCAGTCCTCTTCTTTAATAACATTCTCCTTTCTTTTGTCATGATTTTTTCTCCTGATTTTTTTTTCTGTTTAGTTGTAACATCCACGAAGATGGTCGGTACCTCTACCTGGCTCCTGTCCATGTATTTCCTGTGCTGAGCTCACTGTCCCATAGTTGGCACTTATTGAATACATTCTGAATGAATCAATCAATGAAAGAATGAATAAATAATGCTTTTATTATTTGCTAGAAAAAAGAACTCACAGAGGATGAGCTAAAATCTAATACAAATACTTGTTTGGCAGGCAGGGAGAATTTGGATGAAGGATATATGGATGAAACCAAGACTTTCCTGAGTGTTCTTTTAATATAGTTTGGACTTTTGAAACATAGAAATATTTTATATGTTAAAAAGTAAAAAAATAAAATTTATTTAAAAAGCACATCCTGAAACTGAAAATAAACAGAAACAAATGAACCCATACATTAATATAACCACAAAAATGAAACAATTATTTTAAGTATTAAGTAACAATTTTGAATGCAGTGATATTATCATAGATCTTTCAGTTGGTTATGCTTTAAGAGTCAGAAAAAAATGAAAAGAATTTTATAATTCTATTAACTGTATTATGAAAGTAGCCATATTAATACTGTAATTTTAAAACTCATAATAAACCACTCAATCAAAAAATAGACAGAAGACTTGAGTAGACATTTCTCCAAAGAAGACATACAGATGGCCAAGAGGCATATGAAAAGATGCTCATCATTGCTAATTAGTAGAGAAATGCAAATCAAAATTACAATGAGGTACCATTTCATGCTCTTCAGAAACTCTATTATTATAAATGCTGGAGAGGATGTGGAGAAAGGGGAACACTCCTACACTGCTAGTGGGCATGAAAACAGCCACCAGGGAGAGCGGTATGGAGGTTCCTTAAAAAACTAAAAGTAGTACTGTATGACACAGCAATCCCACTCCTGGGCATATACCTGGAGAAAAGTTTAATTCAAAAAGATACACTCATCCTAGTGTTCACTGTAAAAAACAAACTTATCATTACTAGGGGTCAAGAGTGGGAAGAGATAAATTAGGAGTTGTATATTAATATACACACACTACTATATATGAAATAGATAGCCAACAAAGACCCACTGTATAGCACAGAGAACTACACTCAGTATTTTGTAATAACCTATAAGGGAAAAGAATTTGCAAAAGAATATAAGTATATAAAACTGAATGTATATAAAAAACTGAAAAAATATATATGTATAACTGAATATATATATAAAAAACTGTATATATATATATATATATATATATACACACACAAATATATATAACACTGAACCACTTTGCTGCACACGTGAAACTAACACATTGAAAATACACCACAGTTCAAATTCTTTTTTAAAGAAGCCTCTTTTGATGAAGGTAAGCCCATGTTTTGTTTTAAAGAATAATTCTAACTCATAAATGAAGAAAGAATGAGAGAATTAGAAAAATCACCATTTTCCAACATTCTGGAAAAAATTCAATTAAGACAGAAATTTCAACGGTTGCTAAACTATGATGGTTGCTGATGAAGAGAATTTTTCAGTTCAAAAACAAACAGAACCTCCACAAATAACTTGCTCATTGCAAAGGAGAACATGTGACTTTCACTGAAGAGCTGAGCATGACTAGGAGTGTCGTGTCTTGACTAACTCCTGCCCACTGATGTGGTTTAGTAGAAAAGGTACAGTATCACTTGGGATTCTCTTAAGACAAATGTTTAAAGTGAATTGAATCGAATCTTTAGACCTAGCTTTCATTTAGCAAAGACAGGGATAGGGCAAGATTCCCCAATCTTGGCTATGCACTGTGATCGCCCTACAAAGTGAGACCATACTAATGCCTGAATTTTATCCCTAGAGGTTCTGTAGAACTGAAGAAATGGGAATATGAATGGATATTAGAAAATTATTCTTTAATTAGTTGTGATGATGATATCCTGATTCTACACAAATGATGAATATGTCTTAGAAATTGAAAGTATTCAGAGTAATAGTAGCTATTACATTTATATTTGACATCGATTTGATATGATCATTTAAAATAACGTTGAAAAACATTACATTTAATTGAGAAATACTTAAAGGCTTTCCTTAACTCCCCATGGCAACCCCACTCCAGTTTTGACCTGGGAAATCCCAAGGACGGAGGAAAGCCTTAGGCTGCAGTCCATGGGGTCGCGAATGAGTCAGAAAATCCACTGAAGTGACTCCACTTTCACTTTTCACTTTCATTGCAGGGAGAAGGAAATGGCAACCCAACCAGTACTTTCTTGCCTGGAGAAATTTCAGGGGACGGCGGAGCCTGGTGGCTGCTGTCTATGGGGCCGCACAGAGTCGGACACATGGCAGCAACAGAGTGAATCAGTTTCACTCACCACACCATCCATTTGCACCTGAGTGTGCACATGCAGAAGCCACACAGATCTTGGGAATTAACTCAAGCAGGTGGTGAGTACCACAGCAGTTTGTTGCAGATGTAGCTTGTTGAGTCAGCAAATGAACAAGTGTCTGGTGCCTGGTGTCCTGCTCCTGATTCTGTGAAGGTTTTCTCTCTATACCTGTTAAAAAGACCAACAGTGTTTCCCCTTATCTCAATATTAATATATTTGCTTATATATAATATATATTTATATTATGTGGTGATGGTTTAGTCACTAAGTTGTGTCAGACACTTGCAATCTCATATGGTGAATATTATTATATTTGTTTTAATTTTATAAGTCACTGCTGCTGCTGCTGCTAAGTTGCTTCAGTCGTGTCCGACTCTGTGCGACCCCATAGATGGCAGCCCATCAGGCTCTGCCATCCCTGGGATTCTCCAGGCAAGAACACTGGAGTGGGTTGCCAGTTCCTTCTCCAATGCATGAAAGTGAAAAGTGAAAGTGAAGTCGCTCAGTCGTGTCCGACACTTCGCGACCCCATGGACCGCAGCCTACCAGGCTCCTCCATCCATGGGATTTTCCAGGCAAGAGTACTGGAGTGGGTTGCCGTTGCCTTCTCCGTTGATTGTAATAATCAGTTTGGGCTACTATAATAGATTGAGAGTCTTACACAACATGATATTTTTCTCAGTTTGAAAGCTGGGAAGCCTAGGTAAAGGAACAGCAGGTCCAGGGTGTGGTGAGGCCTTTCCTGATTTGCAGATGGTATCTTTTCACTGTGTCCTCACATGATGGAGGCCAAACTCCCAAGTCTCTTCTCATAAGGGCACTAATCTTTATACCTGAGGGCTCCACCCTCAGGACCTAAGTACCACCCAGAGGTCCCACCTCCTCATATATCCAATTGCAGCTTAGGATTTCAACATGTAAGTTTGGGGAGGATACAAAAATTCAACCTGTAGACTATAAGATATAATTTATACATATTATTTTTGTTTTCTTCCTCCTTTCACTCTCTTATCACCTGATGATTCACTTCAGTTCAGTTCAGTTCAATTGCTCAGTCATGTCCGACTGTTTGTGACCCTATGGACTACAGCACACCAGGTCTCCCTGTCCATCACCAACTCCCAGAGTTTACTTAAACTCATGTTCATTGAGTTGATGATGCCATCCAACCATCTCATCCTCTGTCATCCCCTTCTCCTCCTGCCCTCAATCTTTCCCAGCATCAGGGTGTTTTCAAATGAGTCAGTTCTTCACATCAAGTAGCCAAAGTTCAGCCTCAGTCCTTCTAATGAATATTCAGGACTGATTTCCTTTAGGATGGACTGATTGAATCTCCCTGCTGTCCAAGAGACTCTCAAGAGTCTTCTCCAACACCACAATTCAAAGCATCAATTCTTTGCCCCTCAGCTTTCTCTATAGTCCAATTCTCACATCCTTACATGACTACTGGAAAAACCACAGCCATGAGTAGTTGGACCTTTGTTGGCAAAGTAATGTCTCTGTTTTTTTAATATTCTGTCTAGGTTGGTCATAACTTTTCTTTCAAGGAGCAAGCATCTTTAAATTTCATGGCTGCAGTCACTATCTGTAGTGATTTTGGAGCCCACAAAAATAAAGTCTCTCACTGTTTTCCCATCTATTTGCCATGAAGTGATGGGACCGGATGCCATGATCTTAGTTTTCTGAATGTTGAGCTTTAAGCCAACTTTTTCACTCTCCTCTTTCACTTTCATCAAGAGGATTTTTAGTTCTTCTTCACTTTCTGCCATAAGGGTGGTGTCATCTGTATATCTGAGGTTATTGATATTTCTCCTGGAAGTCTTTATTCCAGCTTGTGCTTCATCCTTTCCAGCATTTCTCATGAAGTACACTGCATGTAAGTTAAATAAGCAGGGTGACAATATACAAGCTTGATGTACTCCTTTTCCTATTTAGAACCAGTCTGTTGTTCCATGTCCATTTCTAACTGTTGCTTCTTTACCTGCATACAGATTTGTCAAGAGGCAGGTAAGGTGGTCTGGTATTCCCAACTCTTTAAGAATTTGCTGAAAGTTCACTGTTCGCATACTGTTGAAACCTGGCTTGGAGAATTTTGAGCATTACTTTGCTAGTGTGTGAGATGAGTGCAAATGTGCGGTAGTTTGAACGTTCTTTGGCATTGCCTTTCTTTGGGATTGGAATGAAAATTGACCTTTTCCAGTCCTGTGGCCACTACTGAGTTTTCTAAATTTGCTGACATATTGAGTGTAGCACTTTCACAGCATCATCTTTTAGGATTTTAAATAGCTCAACTGGAATTCCATCACCCCCACTAGCTTTGTTCGTAGCGATCCTTTCTAAGGCCCACTTGACTTCACATTCCAGGATGTATGGCTCTAAGTGAGTGATTACACCATCGTGATTATCTGGGTAGTGAAGATCTTTTTTGTATAGTTCTTCTTTGTATTCTTTCCACTTCTTAATATCTTTTGCTTCTGCACCTAATAGTAAGATCTGCTAATTATAGTTAACTTTACATCTTGGTGTGTAAGTTGTGGACTGTCACAAGAGAAGACCGTGTGTCACTCAAGGACTTTGTATGCTTTGTGGGGGAGGGTTAACTTTAGGCTGTACATGGGTAATTGTGTCGTGTCAGGCAGCAGCGTGATTCTGTCACTGAGTGTGTGTAGAGAATGGAGCTGGGGTGGTGGATGAGTGCTCACTTGGCAAAGCAATGCCTGGTGTGGTGTAGCTTGCTAGACTCAAGCATATCCCCTAGAGTCCCCTTTTCCAGTTTGTCTATCAGGAGGATGTAGGAGAGATTCCTTGTGAAAGATATAGGATGGGAGGGAGCAGCAGCTATTTTATGTTTACACATACCTTCAGCCAAGTCGCTCAGTCAAACATGAACCTAAGCACTGGTGTGAGGGAGCTGAGTGGATGTAATCAAAGTCCCTAATGCCATCTGATTCTGAATTAGAGCGATTGTATTGGTTGGACTTGACTCAGTTAATCAAAGGCTTTACAAGTGGATTTAGACCCTCTCTTGGGAGATTGAAGGACTCTTAGTCCCTTCCATGGATGTCTGTGTCTTGTGGCCTTGGGTTTCCACCCCCTTGGGTTCTTCTGTTTGTAACTGTCCAACTTACACGCACTGAAATCCATAGCCAGCCCCACAATTTCACAATTGCATAAATAAGTTTCTAGTAATAAACCCACATACAAATGTGTGTAATTACCCATGTGTATGTATGTGCATGTGTATATGTGTGTGTGTATGCATGTGTGCTAAGTGCAGGAGTCTTGGTTTGTAAGCTGACTTAGGTTTTGGGATGATGGCTGCATGAATCTGAGCCATTTCCTTTATTTTCTTGGGCAAGTTCTTTATCATTAAGTGAATTAAGTCTAAGATCAGAAGCTCTAACATCCGGTCTTTAAAAAAGTGCCATAGAAAAATATCATATGATACCACTTATATGTGGAATCTAAAAAAATGATACAAATGAATTTATTTACAAAATAGAAATATAGTCACAGATGTAGAAAATAAATTATGGTTACTAAAGGGGAAAAGAATTTGGGAAGGGATGCATTGGGAGATTGAGATTGCCATATAGACACCACTATGTACAAACTGGCTAGCTAATAAAGATCTGCTATGTAGCACAGAGAGGGTCTTCCCAAGTGGTGCAGTGGTAAAGAATCGCCTGTCAATGCAGGAGATGCGGGTTCAATCCCTGTCGAGAAGATCCCTTGGAGTAGGAACTGGCAACCAACTCCACTATTCTTGCCTGGAAAATTCCATAGACAGAGGAGCTTAGTGGGCTTCAGTCCATGGGGTTAGAAAGAGTCAGAAATGACTGAGAATGCTCACATGTATAAAAGAGGGAATTCTACTTAAGACAGAGGGGCTATCTGTATAATGTACAGCTGAATCATTTTGCTGTACACCTGAAACTAATACTACATTGTAAAATAACTATACTCTAATGAAAACTAATTTTTAAAAATGATCATAGAATTGTCATTTTGGTGACAGAGTTCAGAGTCTGTTTATTTTTCAAAAGCAGGATTTCAAGCGACCTGGATATTGTCAGCTGAGAATAGGAAAAAACCCCAAAGCCAAATCACCCCACTGACAGGGCGGTCTCACAGAGGACACTCCTGTTTTCATGTGACAACATAAAATCCTCTGCATGGCTTTCAAGACTTTCCTCCTCCTCCTAGCGAATCAGTAGCCCTGTCTTACTCTGTGATTCTCAGAGCTATCACCCCCCTGCTTCTTACTGAAAGCCCTAATCTCAGATTTTTAATCTGGAAAACTATTCCTCCTTTTAAGTGGATGCCTATAGGGTTGGCATCTGTGAACCATCCCTACATTTCCCTTCTCTGGGCTCCAAGAAATGCTTTGCTTTTATTTCAACCGTTCTGTGGTGTGGTCTCCCTGGATGATGATAGGGACGCTATTGTATTGATTTTGGCTTAAATGCCTAACAATGGCCATATTAGTGTTTACCCCACATTTATGTGTGCCAGAGGAAAGCTCAAGGCATTTTCTCCTGTCCAGTAAAACACATGCTTTCAATAACAGAGAGAACATTAAAGATATGACATTTATTACTTTCAATTAATTGCAATTATTGTTTTTCATTTAATGTATTTATTAGGATGTGTATATGTTTTAATGAAAAATGGAATATTTCCTGCCATTTCAATAAGCAAAGATGTCACAATCATGAGCAA
Organism: Okapia johnstoni; assembly: GCA_024291935.2. Taxonomy (NCBI): domain Eukaryota; kingdom Metazoa; phylum Chordata; class Mammalia; order Artiodactyla; family Giraffidae; genus Okapia; species Okapia johnstoni. The sequence continues at coordinate 103,531,767 of CM044312.1, forward strand.
TTGCAGCCACCAAAATGGTGAGCCCTGAGAGAACTCAGGAAGGAAAGAATACCTCCCATCTAGCAGCCATCAGGTATAGCCACTCCCTGAGGTGAGCGCTAAGGAAACTCAGGATGTGAAAACACAGGGAACTGGCCAGTGAGCCCAGACTCCTGCATCTTCCCATACATAGAAAAGCATTAAATTTCTTAACCTGGGATAGCTGGTTTTCTTTAATTAGTAATAATCTGAGATTCAAGAGCAGTTACTTATAGTACAAAATGAAGAGACACTTTCGAGACAACACGACATAGGAATGGGCAGTTACTTTCGTAACTCTTTTTCTCCAATATTCCCAAGAAAATGGAAAGTCTTTCCAATTCTGCTCTGAAAGAAATATTGCTGACTTAAATCATCACCCATGACGGAGGACAGAAATCACACTTTTCAAGGTTTCTTGTATTAGCATTTAATGGTGTGGCAAAGTGCCTGAACCCCTCTTTCCAAGATCTCCTTGTCAAACTGGTGCCTCAGATCGGACACATGTGTGTGTATGTGCATGTACACACACACACACACACACACACACACACACACCTGTTTTGAAATCCAGCTGTATTTGTGATCACTTCAGCAGTGCTTTCTGACACAGCTGTAGAGCACTTCTCTGATGACTTATAACCAGAAAAGATTTGGCACTGGAAAGGCAAAATCAAGTGGAAAACTGGCTACAAAAAAAATGAATAGGCATCAACAACAGTGCATCTCATGAAAGCGACTGCTATTGGGCCTGTCCAAGGTCCCACCTCTGTGGACCTCGAGTTTAGATCCAGGCTTAAGAAAGGCATTTCACAAAACCTTTGTTCAACAAATAAATTTTGCTAATGTGGAGAGGAAGACCCAGGGAATGAAATTCCTAATGTGACATGAGTGTGAGACTGCAGAGAAGCAATGGATCAGATCTCCTCACTTTATGTATTACATTCTGTCTAGTTCACAATGGCCACTCTTTTCTTAGAGTGTGGATTCATCACAGTTTAAAAAATAATATATAATGCTATATTGTGTAACAGGAGCTAATATAATGTTGTAAGTCAATTATACTTAAAAAAACAAAAAACAAACATAGAAAAAGAGATCCAATTTGTGGCTTCCAGAGACAGGAGGTATGGGGAGGGGATTGGAGGAAGGGTGTGGAAAGTCACGAACTTCTAGTTTAAGATAAGTAAGTTCTAGGGATGTAAATATACAGCAGGATGAATATAATTAATGCCAGTGTGTGCTACATATGACAGTTGTTAAGGTAGTAAATTTTAAGAGTTCTCATCACAAGGAATATTTTTCTAGCTCTTTAACTTGTATCTATATGAGAGGATTGTAAACTTACTGTGGTCATCATTTTGTGATGCTTGTAAGTCAAATCATGATGCTGTACACCTTATACTTTTACAGTGTGTTAGTAACTCAGTTGTGTCCAACTCTTTGCGACCCCATGGACTGTAGCCCGCAAGGCTTCCCTGTTCATGGAATTCTCCAGGCAATAATACTGGAGTGGGTTACCATTTTCTTCTCCAGGGCATCTTCCTGACCCAAGGATCAAACCTGGGTCTCTTGCATTGCAGCAAATTCTTTACTGTCTGAGCCACAAGGGAAGCCCCAAGTGACAGTGCTAAATGTCAGTTATATATATCTCAATAAAACCAGAAGGAAAGTGAAAAAAAAAACACACCATAAATTCAGAAGAAATTAAAGAACCATTGCCTCGGAGAATGCAAGTAGGAAAGATTCCATCAGAAAAATCAGCTAGCGGAGACTGGAGCTCAACGACTGGACTTAAAAGGAGCAGCTGGTCCTAGAGTTCAGCTGATTGCAGTCACAGAGGAATGCCAGCCCAGATTTACCAGACCTTCTGGTTTTTGGAGAGAAGTTGGAAATCCAGATTTTTTAAAATAACGATTTCCCAATTATTAAATTTGGCAATTCATTCAACATTCTTGGAACCTTGGTTTAGGCCCCATAGGTATGACCAAAAAGTTTATGCTTTTATGATGCTGCGCATGGTGAAATTAAGTGGGTGTGAAAAACATGACAGCTGAGAAGAAAGATGGTTTTTTGGAAGTTCAAACAGTTGATCTCAAGGCTCATGAATGTTGAATCTTCTGTTCTCTTTAGCACAGCGGACATTCAATGACTGGAACTTGGTGATGGATGAGGTACCAGTGCTAGTGAGCCCAGGGTTGCTGTGGAATTTCATCCAATAGTTTTGCTATCCCTCTCTCCTGCCCTGATAACTGAGATGGGAGAAAAAATTAACTTCTGTATTACTTAGCTTAATATTTAGCACTTTTGGGGGTTTACTCAGGCCAAACACATATCAACAGAAATATGAAGACATCATTGGCTGAAATAATGACTCCTTGCTGTTGTTCATTCACTCAGTCCTGTCCGACTCTGCGACTCTGTGGACTACAGCACACCAGGTTTCCCTGTCCTTCACTATTGCTCAGAGTTTGCTTAAACTCATGTCCATTGAGTCAATGGTGCCATCCATCCTCTGTTGCCCCCTTCTCCTCCTGCCTTCAATGTTTCCTAGCATCAGGGTCTTTTGAATGAATTGGCTCTTCGCATCAGGTGGCCAAAGTATTGGATCTTCAGCATCAGCATCAGTTGTGAGAAGTCAGAAGGCTGAGAGTTCTGCAATTCCCATTCTGTTGTTTCTGAGCAGGTACATGATGTTAGCTATGTTGAAACACTAGGAAATGAGGCAACTTCCTGACTCTTCTCAGAGAATGTGTCAGGTCAGGATCACCTACACTCAGTCATGATCTGTGATCTGAGTATCCTTGACTCTTCCAGCTCTGCAGTCCCCACACTATGGGAAGAAGACTAAATAAATCAGCCAGCATGCAAAGTAGGCAAATGAGCCACCCTGAAAATAGTTGCAGCTCCTCCTACTCCACAGCTGCTTTCAGAATCCCTAATAATAAGAAGATGGACTAAAAAAGTTACAATCCAGTAATGTCAGTTGAATTGATAAAGTATAAAACACAGAGAGAAGTTTTTGTGTAGTTATTTTCAGCAGAAACAGACCTGTTGGTATAAGTGGGCACTAGGCAGACAGAAAGGTCTGAGGGTTACAGAAAATTCAGCATGAAATTCTTGTATTTGTGAAAAAAAGTAATATGAAACGCTCTAATAGTGAAGTCGCTCAGTCATGTCTGACTCTTTGCGACCCCATGGACTGTAGCCTACCATGCTCCTCCGTCCATGGGATTTTCCAGGTAAGAGTACTGGAGTGGATTGTCATTTCCTTCTCCGAAGGATCTTCCCAACCCAGGGATCGAACCTGGGTCTCCTGCATTGTAGGCAGACACTTTACCATCTCAGCCACCAGGGAAATGGCCTATTAGTGGAGTATAAATCAATTTGGTTATTCTGGGTTTGCCTGAAGGGGTTTGTGGCATTTATCTTTGTGTAAAAATTCCTGAAGAGCAAAGAATATCCTGTTATCATTATTTTAAATCTCCATCGGTGCCTCCACCTCACCCAGCTCCTAAATTACCTGACTGCAAGACTGCCTGTGCATGTAGCCTGGGTGATGGGCAAAAAGGACTGTGGGATAAAACATGTAAACATAAGACGTGAATATGATGTGTGAAATAGATGTGCTTGATGAAGAAATTTCAGCAAGAATGAATGAATGTCTTCACAGCATCAGTGACATGATCAAGTAGTTTCTTTCCCTTTAGCTATTGATTTACTATATTATGTTGATAGATTTCTTAATTAAAAAATACCAGCGAATTACAGAGTTAGTCCGTGGGTGATTATCATATGCAACCTGTCAAATTTGCTTTGAGGATGTTGTCCACACTCTACTCGTATGGGATCCATCTGCAGGTTCTTTTACCCCCCTCCAGGTTCTGAACACCCACTCCTGGAAGGTGTTTTGGAGTCCGGGCTACTTGAACTTCCTGGATCCACTTTGCAGATGCACAGAAAGCAGAGTGCCTGTGATTTTATACTCCCTGGAGCAGCCTGTAGGCTTCCCAGGTAGTGCTAGTGGTAAAGAACCCACCTGCCAGTGCAGTAGACATAAGAGATCTGGGTTCAGTCCCTGGGTCTAGAAGATCCCCTGGAGGAGGGCATGACAACCTACTCCAGTATTCTTGCCTGGAGAATCCCACGGACAGAGGAGCCTGCTAGGCTACAGTTCATGGGGTTGCAAACGGTCGGACTTGACTAAACTGCTTAACACACACATGCAGCATGGAGCAGTCCATGGTCAGAGCCTAAGGAGGACGAAAACCCAGCTCCTACTTGCCTGGAGCTAGGATGCATCCCTGGGATGCCTATAGCCCTGGAGTCTCCCTCAAGGATGTGGCTGAAGCTGCTGTGCCTGGGACTCTGCCTGACCTGAGCCCTCTCTGGCTTCCTTCCTCCCTTCGCCCCTTCTCTCCTCTCTTGCCTGTTTTCCTTGATGAGTTTCCTAAATAAATCAATGGTGTTTGGAAGCTCTGTCCTACTGTTTGCTTCTGGACAGCTGGCCTGAAATAAGTGCACTAGATCAGGTGACCCCCACCTCCAGGGTTTCTTGCCTGATGATCTGAGCTGGAGCTGATATAATAATAGCAGAAAGTGCACAATAAATGCAATGCACTTGAATCATCCTGAAACCACCCCACCACCTCAGTCTGTAGAGAAATTGTTTCCCAAGAAACTGGGCCCTGGTGCCAAAGCGTTTGGGGACGGCTGAGCTAGAGGACTGGATTTGCTAATGCTAAGCTTCGACTTTAGCCTATGTATGAATTTTCTGTTGCTCCTGTAACAAAAACCACCGCAAATGTAGTGCATTAAAGAAGTATAAATTTGGGGGAGAACAAGATGGTGGAGAAGAAGGTGGACGTGGAGTACATCTCTCTCCACGGATATCTCAGGAATACACCTTCAGACACAGAAGTACATGCAGAACACCAGCTGAGAGCATACAGGAGTACCTGAATGGCAGAGAAGAATATATAGAACCACGAAAACTCGGGTAGGACGAAGGAACAAGGGGGAAAAACAGGAGTATTAGTAGGACTTGACCTGCCCTCAGCAGGTGGGGGAATTGAAACAGGGTTCCAATCCCCACAGCAGGGCAACTGTCTGAGTCAGAGGAGAAACATTTAAGGCTGAGAGTGAAACAGCTGATCTGTGGCAGCCTAAATGGAATGAGAATCAGACAGTCCTTGCCTCAGCCATACATACTTCAGACAGGGACTCAGGTCTCCTGGAAGGCTGGGACCTGGAGTTTAGGGATTGTGGAGCAATCCCTGGGCAAGGGCAGCTGTTGACTATGGAGAGATGGATCTAGGGGATGTGAGGGAAGAGATTGTGGTGGGAAATAACTATGAAGGAAAGGCAGGCAGCCATGGAAGCAAGGCGATACTGCTGAGTCACGCACAGTGGGTGGAAGCATCCCCATAGCCTCTCTCTCCCCACAGGCTACCATCGGCTGCTGAACAATAGAGAGGCTGGCCCATCAAACGCCTGACACACTGAACTACAGAGTAGGACCCCACCCAGGGTGCCCTTTTAACTGCCTGATGCGTCGATCTACAGAGTAGGACCCCAGCCAGGGGGACCCCTCTATGTGCTTAATGTGCTGAACAATAGAGAAGGACCGCAGGCAAGGGAGCCCTCTAAGAACCTGAACGGGCAGAGGTATGGAGAAAGACTAGCCAAAGAGGCTTTCTGATCGCCAGCTACAAGAGGCTCAAGAAAAGACTCTGATGGGGCCATAATTCCTGCAGTGGAGGAAGTCTATGTCCCTGCACACTTGGTGCCGCCAGGGTCCCCAAAAGCCGAGCAGCTGTGCTACCTTCATGTTTAACCCTCACTGGGGCAGAGCTGCCACAGGCAAAAAATGTCTAACGTTTACGCACACAGGATCGCTTTAGTAGTGTCTGACTCTTTGTGCCAGCCCTGTGGACTGTGGCCTACCAGGCTTCTCTGTCAGGGGGGTTCTCCAGGCAAGGATACTGGAGCGTATTGGCCAAGACTTGTTGCCTTACTCTTCTAGAACACTATATTTCCTGCTGCCCTAGCCGGCAACTCCCCTGAGTACCTGATGCTGCCAGAACCCCTGCAACCCAAGCAACTGCACGACCTTCACACTTGGCCCTCACTGGGGCAAACCCAAGTCCTCCAGGGCAGCCTCAGGAGCAAAGCCCAGAGGACGACCCACGTGCAGAGGTGGAAATAAAACCACAATTGAAACCCAGGGGCAGTTTGGCTAAGGAAGAAGACCCCAAATCTTCCCATCAGCTGTACAGGCTCCAGATTAAATCCACATGATCAACTAGGCAGATTCTGTGTCTATGGAATATATAAAAGGGCATTGAAAACTCCCATAAAAGAAAATACCCTAGTTCTGATAGCTGTGGACACTGGAGGCAAGAACACACAGGAGTAGGGCCAGATCAGAATCTGAGCTGTCCCCACAGCAGATAGAGATACCAGCACAATGTTGGAGGACATCTTAGGGAGGTGAGGTGGACTGTGACTCCCAGCGACGGAAAGGAGTCTGATGGCAGTGACTCAAGAAAAACATTTATTATTCTTATATTTTGACTTGTTCTGTAGATTCTTTTTTTTTTTTTTTCCTTTCCCCATTCCCAGTATAGTTGTTGATTTTATTGGCACTATGAAATCTAATTAAGCTTTCGGACTTTTTTTTTCCCCTCAGTCATATTTTTTATTGTTGTTATAAACCTCTGCCTCTATGTTGGGCTTTTGCAGTTCTGTGGAGTTTTCCTTTCTTCTTCCCTTTTTTTTTTTTTTTTTGCTTTTCTCTTTTTTTTTAATTTTAATTTTTTTGAACCTATTATTATTTTTTCTACATTTATTCCTTTGTTTGCTTTTCTTACTGTTATTTTCCCCTTGCAGTTAATCTTTAATGCATGTAATTCTTCTTTATCTACCTCTATTTAACTTTATATTTCTATGCTTTCTCTCCTTTCCTCTCAACATATTTGTTAGTTTTATTTTTATTGCTTTATTCCCCACTTGGGACCTTGCTTTAGTTTTGTTTTCCAGTTTGTGCTGTAGTTAGTTTTGTTCTTAATTGGTAGATGCAATTTTTGATTTCCTTTGTTTGCCAGGTCATTCTACTGTACTTTATTTTTGTTGGACTGTTTTGATTTTCTTATAGGTGTAAATGTATATGTGCATATTCCATATTTTAATTATAATTTTCCTGATTTTGTAACTGTCATTTGAGGTTCATCTTTGCTTTCTCATTTTGGGGTATTTGTTTTAATCTCACTTAATGCCATAACAAACCATTTGTGGAGTCTTCATTCCTGACCAGAGATCAAGCCCTGAGCCTTTGGAATGGGAACACTGACTCCAAGACTGTAGACTACCAGAGAACTAACCATAGGGAGTATCAAATGGTGAGAACTCAAACAAAGGAAACCACTTGAATACAAGACCCGGCATCACACAACCACCAGCAGCACCCTGTGCAGGATGCTTCAACTAAACAACAAATAAAACAAAAATACAGACCCAATCATCAGCAGACAGGAGGACCACCTCACTCAGCCCTGCCCACCAGAGGAAAAACAAACAAAAAAACTCAGAAATCTCACCCTATTTGAAGCCTACAGAAACCACTAGACCAACCTTAGAAGGGCAGAAACTAAAAGGAAGAAATAATTCAACCTTGAAGCCTGGGCAAAGGAGACCTCAAACACAATAAGTTAAAAAAATAATGAAAAGGCAGAGAAATACTACACAAATGAAGGAACAAACTAAAAACACAGAAGTCCAAATAAATGAAGAGGAAATAAGTGAACTACCTGAAAAAGAATTCCGAATAATGATAGTAAAGGTGATCAAAAATCTTGAGAACAAAATGGAGAAAATGCAAGAATCAATTAAGAAGAACCTAGAAGAATTAACGAATAAACATACAGAGATAAACAACACAATTATTGAAATTAAAAATACAATAGAAGGAATCAATAGCAGAATATCTGAAGCAGAAGAATGAATCAGTGAGCTGGAAGATAAAATGGTGGAAATAACTTCAGAAGAGCAGAACAAATTAAAAAGAATGAAAAGAACTGAGGATAGTCTCAGAGATCTCTGGGACAATATCAAATGCAGCAACATTCGAATTATAGGGGTCCCAGAAGAAGAAGAGAAAAAGAAAGGGTATGAGAAAATTTTTGAAGAGATTATACTTGACAGTATCCCTAGCATGGAATAGGAATGTCAATCAAGTCCAAGAGGTGCAAAGAGTCCCATACAGGACAAACCCAATGAGAAAAACACCTAGACACATACTAATCAAACAAACAAAGATTAAACACAAAGAAAGAATATGAAAATCAGCAAGGGAAAAGCAACGAGAAACATACAAGGGAAATTCCATACATTTAACAGCTGATCTTTCTGCAGAAACTCTGTAGGCCAGAGAAGAATGGCAGGATATATTTAAAGTACTGAAAGGGACAAATCTACAACCAAGACTACTGAAACCAGCAAGGATCTCATTCGAAATTGATGGAGGGGAAAAAAAAAGCTTTTCAGACAAGCAAAAGTTAAGAGAATTCAGTACCACCAAACCAGCTTTACAACAAATGTTAAAGGGACTTATATAGTCAAGAAATACAAGAGAAGAAAAAGATATACAAAATCAACCCCAAACAATTAAGAAAATGGCAATAGGAACATATATATCAACAACTGCTTTAAATGTAAATGAATTAAATGCTTCAACCAAAAGACACAGACTGGCTGAATGGATACAAAAACAAGACCCATATATATGCTGTCTACAAGAAACCCACTTCAGATCTATAGACACATATAGACTGAAAGTGAGGGAATGGAAAAATATATTCCATGCAAATGAGAAGCAAAAGAAAGCTGGAGTAGCAATCCTCATCTCAGACAAAATAGACCTTAAAATAAAGAATATTACAAGAGATAAGGTAGGACACTATATAATGATCAAGGGATCAATCCAAGAGAAAGACATAACGATTGTGAATATCTATGCACCCAACATAGGAGCACCTCAATATGTAAGACAATCACTAACAGATGTAAAAGGAGAAATCAACAGTAACACAATAATATTAGGAGACTTTAACACCCCACTCACACCAATGGACAGATCATCAAAACAGAAAATTAATAAGGAAATACAAGTCTTAAATGATACATTAGATGAGATGGATCTCATTGATATCTTCAGGACATTCCATCCAAATGCAGAAGAATACACTTTCTTCTCAAGTGCACACGGAACATTCTCCAGGATAGACCACATCTTGGGTCACAAATCAAACCTCAGTAAATTTAAGAAAATTGAAATTGTATCAGGCATCTTCTCTGACCATAACGCTATGAGACTAGATATCAATTACAAGAAAAAAAACTGTAAGAAACACAAACACATGGAGATTAAACAACACGTTTCTAAATAACCAACAGATTACTGAAGAAATCAAAAGAGAAACAAAATTCTAGAAACAAATGACAATGAAAACATGACAACTCAAAACCTATGGGATGCAACAAAAGCAGTTCTAAGAGGGAAGCTTATAGCAATACAATCCTACCTCAAGAAATAAGAAAAACATTGAATAGGCAACCTAGCTTTACAACTAAAACAACTTGAAAAAGAAGAACAAAAAAATCCCCAAAATTACTAGAAGGAGAGAAATCATAAAGATCCAAGCAGAAATAAGTGAAAAAGAAATGAAAGAAACAATAGTAAGCATTATAAAACTAAAAGCTTGTTCATTGAGAAGATAAATATTTAGCCAGACTCATCAAGAAAAAAAGAGAGAAGAAACAAATCCACAAAATTAGAAATGAAAAAGGAGAGGTTACAAACAATTCAGAAATACAAAGGATTATAAGAGACCATTATGAACAACGATATGGCAATAAAATGGATTACCTGGAAGAAATCGACTATTTCTTAAAAAAGTTCAATCTTCTAAGACTGAACCAGGAAGAAATATAAATTATGAACAACTCAATTAAAAGCACTGAAATTGAAGCTGTGATCTAAAGTTTCCCCCAAAACAAAAGCCCAGGACCAGATGGCTTCACAGGAGAATTCTATCAAACATTTAGAGAAGAGCTAATGCCTATCCTTCTAAAACTCTTTCAAAAATTTGCAGAGAAAGAAACACTTCCAAACTCATTCTACAAGGCCACCATCACCCTGATACCAAAACCAGACAAAGACAGCATGAAAAAAAAAAAAGAAAACTACAGGCCAACATCACTGATGAACATAGATGCAAAAATCCTTAACAAAATTTTAGCAAACAGAATTCAGCAACACATCAAAAAGCTCATACACCATGATCAAGTTGGGTTTATTCCAGGGATACACGGATTCTTCAATATATGCAAATCAATCAATGTGATGCACCATATTAACAAATTGAAAGATAAAAACCATATGATAATCTCAATAGATGCAGAAAAAGGCCTTGACAAAATTCAACACCCATTTATGATTAAAACTCTTCAAAAAATGGTCATAGAAGGAACCTACCTCACCATAGTAAAGGCCATGTATGATAAGTCTACAGCAAACATTATTGTCAGTGGTGAAAACTGAAAGCATTCCCCCTAAGATCAGGAACAAGACAAGGTTGTTCACTTTCACCACTATTATTCAGCATAGTCCTGGAAGCTCCAGCTACAGCAATTAGAGAAGAAAAAGAAATAAAAGGAATCTAGATTGGAAAAGAAGAAGTAAAGCTCTCACTGTTTGCAGATGACATAATACTGTACATAGAAAACCCTAAAGATAGTATCGGAAAATTACTAGAGCTAATCAGTAATTTAGGAAAGTTGCAGGATACAAAATCAATACACAGAAATCACTTGCATTTCTATATACTAACAATGAAAAATCAGACAGAGAAATTAAGGAATCAATCCCATTCACCACTGCAACAACAAAAAATAATTATCTAGGAATAAACTTACCTAAGGAGACAAAAGAACTGTACACAGAAAATTATAAGACGCTAATGAAAGAAATCAAAGACGACATAAACAGATGGAGAGATATTCCATGTTCCTGAGTAGGAAGAATCAATATTGTGAAAATGACTATACTAAATGCAAGCTACAGATTCAAAGTGATCCCTATCAAATTACCAATAGCATTTTTCACAGAACTAGAACAAAAAATTTCACAATTCATAAGGAAATAGAAAAGACCCCGAATAGCCAGAGCAGTCTTGAGAAAGAAGAATGGAGCTGGAGGAATCAATCTTCCAGACTTCAGATTATACTACAAAGCTACAGTCATCAAGACAGTATGGTACTGGCACAAAAACAGAAATATAGACCAATGGAACAAGATAGAAAGCCCAGAAATAAACCATGCACCTATGGTTACCTATTTTTGACAAAGGAGGCAAGAATATACAATGGGGCAAAGATAGCCTCTTCAATAAATGGTGCTGGGAAAACTGGACAGCTGCATGTAAAAGAATGAAATGAGAACACTTTCTAACACCGTACACAAAGATAAACTTAAAATGGATTAAAGACCTAAAAGTAAGAACAGAAATTATAAAACTCTTAGATGAAAAACATAGGCAGAACCCTCGATGACATAAATCAAAGCAAGATTCTCTATGACCCATCTCCTAGAGTAATGGAAATAAAAACAAAGGTAAACAAGTGGGACCTGATTAAACTTGCAAGCTTTTACACAGCAAGGGAAACTTTAAGCAAGGTGAAAAGACAACCTTCAAAATGGGAGGAAATAATAGCAAATGATACAACTGACAAAGGATTAATTTCCAAAATATACAAGCAACCCATACAACTCAATACCAGAAAAACAAACAACCCAATCAAAAAGTGGGAAGAATACCTAGAAAGACATTTCTCCAAAGAAGACATACAGATGGCTAACAAACACATGAAAAGATGCTCAACATCGCTCATTATTAGAGAAACGCAAATCAAAACTACAATGAGATATCATTTCACACTAGTCAGAATGGTCATCATCAAGAAGTATACAAACAATAAATACTGGAGAGGGTGTGGAGAAAAGGGAACACTCTTGCACCCTTAGTGGGAATGTAAATTGATACAGCCACTATGGAAGATGGTATGAAGATTCCTTTAAAAACCAGGAATAAAACCACCATATGACCCAGCAATCCCACTCCTAGGCATATACCCTGAGGAAACCAAAATCGAAAAAGACACAAGTATCCCATTGTTCATTGCAGCACTATTTACAATAGTAGAACATGGAAACAACCTAGGTGTCCATCTACAGATGAATGGATAAGGAAGTTGTGGTACATATACACAATGGAATATTTCTCAGCCATAAAAAGGAATGCATTTGAGTAAGTTCTAATGAAGGTGATGAACCCAGAACCTATTATACAGAATGAAGTTAAGTCAGAAAGAGAAAGATAAATATTGTACTCTAATGCATATATGCAGAATCTAGAAAAATGGTATTGAAGAACTTATTTACAGGGCAGCAATGGAGAAACCCACTCCAGTATTCTTGCCTGGAGAATTCCATGGAGAGAGGAGTCTGATGGGCTACATTCCATGGGGTCACAAAGAGTTGGACATGACTGAATGACTAACACTAACAGACTAAATGGAGAAACAGACATAGAGAATAGACTTATGGACATGGGGAGAGGGGAGGAAAGGGAGAAATGTATGGAGTAACATGGAAACTTACATTACCATATGCAAAATTGATGGCCAACGGGAATTTGCTGTATGGCTTAAGAAACTCAAAAGGGGCTCTGTATCAAACTAGAGGGGTGGGATGGGGAGAGAGATGGGAGGGAGGTTTAAAAGGGAGGGGATACATTCATGCCTATGGCTGATTCATGTTGAGGTTTGACAGAAAACAACAAAATTCTGTAAAGCAATTATCCTGCAATTAAAAAATAAATTAAAAAAAGAAGTACAAATTTATCTTCTTACACATTAGGGGCTCAGCATCCTCATATGGGATGGTGTGGCTGTGGTTCCTTCTGGAGGCTCCAGGGAGAATCTGTTTCTTTGTGTTTTCCTGCTGTTGTCCTTCTTCCACCTAGGGAGTATACCACTGCATCTCCTGCTTATGCCTGAATAATCCAGGAGCATCTCCTCATCTCAGAGACTTACTTTAACTGCAACTTCAAGTGCTTTATGTCATGCAAGGTAACTTACTCACAGGTTCTGGGAGAAAGATGTGGAAATTTTGGAGGGAGGTGTTAGGCTTTCTACTATGCAGCTATGCTCATAAGTGAGATTGATCTATAATTTTTGTGAGTGATTTGTCTCGTATCAGTGTTAGAATAATAGCATTTATTGAAAAAAGTATTTTTATTCAGTCTAGAACTTGGAAAAGATCCTGATGCTGGGAAAGATTGAGAGCAAGAGGAGAAAGGGACGACAGAGGATTAGATGGTTGGATGGCATCACCGGCTCAATGGATATGAGTTTGAGCAAGATCAGGGAGATGGTGAAGGACAGAGAAGCCTGATATGCTATAGTCCATGGGATTGCAAAGAGTGGGACATGACTTAATGACTGAACAACAACAAAAAACTTGTTATATAACAAAAAAATATCATTCCTGGAAAATTTGGAAAAAATTGCCTTAAAAACCAAAAGGTAGACATGAAATATGCTTCTTAAAAGCTTATACATATGTATATATGTATATATATATATATATTTCCAATTATTTCCAATTTTTTTTTCCTGTTAGGGCTTTCTTCCTGTGTCAGTTTTGGAAATATTTGTCATCAGATTGTTTACACAGCGATTTTCAAAGTCATCTGCAAAGCATTGTAGAGGGTGTTGTCTTCTTCTGGTGTGCTGTCATTTTACAGTTATTTTTTCATTGTACAGTGAGTCTCCTACATAGGAGCCTCCAAGTTGTAACTTTCAAAAATGAGAATGTGCATTTGAATGTCCAATTACATATTAGTTCATGTGTCTGGCATACCTTGACATGTGTGTGCATGCTCTACAAGTGTTTGTGCTTTTGTGTACTTTACAGAACTGTCGTTGTGTTTTTTTTTTAATTCATTATTTGTGGGAAAATATAAACCTATTACAGTATAGTACCATATATCTGATTGTGCTAGGTGGGTAACTAGGCTAACTTTGCTGTACTTACAAGCAAACTGGACTTACAAACATGCTCTTGGGGTGGAGTTTATTCATGTGTAGGGGACTTACTGTACAAAAATGACAGAATGATTTCTGTTCTTTCCAAGGCAAACTATTCAATGTCACAGTAACCCAAATCTATGCTCCAACCAGTAATGCTGAAGAAGCTGAAGCTGAATGGTTCTATGAAGACCTACAAGAACTTATAGAACTAACACCAATAAAAGATGTCCTTTCCATTATAGGGGACTAGAATGGAAAAGTAGGAAGTCAAAAGATACCTAGAGTAACAGGTAAGTTTGGCCTTGGAGTACAGAATGAAGCAGGGCAGAGTTTAACAGAGTTTTGCTGAGAGAATGCATTGGTCATACCAAACACCCTCTTTTAACAACACAAGACACGATTCTACACATGGACATCACCAGATGGTCAATACTGAAATAAGATTGATTATATTCTTCACAGATGAAGATGGAGAAGCTCTATACAGTTAGCAAAAACAAGGCTGGGAACTGACTGTGGGTCAGATCATGAACTCCTTATTGCAAAATTCAGATGTAAATTGAAGAAAGTAGTGAAAACAGCTAGACCATTCAGGTATGACCTATATCAATTCCCTTATAATTATACAGTGGAAGTGAGAAATAGATTCAATGGATTAGATTTGATAGACAGTGCCTGAAAAACTATGGATGGAGGTTCGTGACATTATACAGAAGGCAGTGATAAAGATCATCCCCAAGAAAAAGAAATGCAAAAAGGGAAAACAGCTGTCTGAGGAGGCCTTACAAATAGCTGAGAAAAAAAGAGAAGCAAAAGGTAAAGGAGAAAAGGAAAGTTATACCCATCTGAATGCAGAGTTCCAAAGAATAGCAAGGAGAGATAAGAAAGCCTTCCATAGTGATCAATGTAAAGAAATAGAGGAAAACAATATAATGGGAAACACTTGAGATCTCTTCAAGAAAATTAGATACCAAGGGAACATTTCATGTAAAGATGGGCTCGATAAAGGACAAAAATGGTATGGACCTAACAGAAGCAGAAGATATTAAGAAGAGGTGGCAAGAATACACAGAAGAACTATACAAAAAAGATCTTCACAACCCAGATAATCACGATGGTGTGATCACTCACCTAGAACCAGACATTCTGGAATGTGAAGTCAAGTGGGCCTTAGGAAGCATCACTACGAACAAAGCTAGTGGAGGTGATTAAATTCCAGTTGAGCTATTTCAAATCCTAAAAGATGATGCTGTGAAAGTGCTGCACTCAATATGTCAGCAAATTTGGAAAACTCAGCAGTGGCTACAGGACTGGAAAAGGTCAGTTTTCATTTCAATCCCAATGAAAGGCAATGTCAAAGAATGTTCGAACTACTGCACAATTGCACTCATCTCATATGCTAGCAAAGTAATGCTCAAAATTCTCCAAGCCAGGCTTCCACAGTATGTGAACTGTGAACTACCAGATGTTCAAGCTGGTTGTAGAAAAGACAGAAGAATCAGAGATCAAATTGCCAACATCCACTGGATCATCAAAAAAGCAAGCGAGTTCCAGAAAAACATCTACTTCTGCGTTATTTACTACACCAAAACCTTTGACTGTGTGGATCATGACAAACTGTGGAAAATTCTTAAAGAGCTGGGAATACTAGACCACCTTGCCTGCCTCCTGAGAAATCTGTATGCATGTCTGGAAGCAACAGTTAGAGCCAGACATGGAACAACAGACTGGTTCCAAATTGGGAAAGGAGTATGTCATTGTTACCTGTTTGACTTCTACGCAGAGTACATCATGCAAAATGCTGGGCTGGATGAAGCACAAGCTAGAATCAAGATTGCTGGGAGAAATATCAATCACCTCAGATATACAGATGACACTACCCTTATGGCAGAAAGCAAAGAGTGACTAAAGAGCCTCTTGACGAGGGTGAAATAGGAGAGTGAAAAAGCTGGCTTAAAAATCAACATTCATAAAATGAAGATCATGGCATCCAGTTCCTTCACTTCATGGCAAGTAGATGGGAAAGCAATGGAAACTGTGGCAGACTTCATTTTCTTGGGTGCCAAAATCACTGCAGATGGTGACTGAAGCCATGAAAGTAGAAAACATTTGCTCCTTGGAAGAAAAGCTATGACTAACCTAGACAGCATATTAAAAAGCAGAGACATTACTTTGCCAACAAAGGTCTGTCTAGTCAAAGCTATGGTTTTTTTAGTAGTCACGTGTGGATGTGAGAGTTGGCCTATAAAGAAAGGTGAGTGCTGAAGAACTGATGCTTTTGAGCTGTAGTGTTGGAGAAGACTCTTGAGAGTCCCTTGAACTGCAAGGAGATCCAACCAGTCCATCTTAAAAGAGATCAGTCCTGGGTGTTCATTGGAAGGACTGATGTTGAAGCTGAAACTCCAATACGTTGGCCACCTGATGTGAAGAACTGATTCATTGGAAAAGACTGTGGTGCTGGGAAAGATTGAAGTCAGGAGGAGAAGGGGACGACAGATGGTTGGATGGCATCACCGACTCGATGGACATGAGTTTGAGCAAGCTGGGAATTGGTGATGGACAGGGAAGCCTGGCATGCTGGAATCCATGGGGTCACGTAGAGTTAGACATGACTGAAGGACTGAACTGAACTGATGGGACTTACTCTATAAAGTTTTGCATTTTATGGAATGTTATTATTGTATGGGGAGCTATCTGAAATTATTTGTTTAAGATTTATTGAATACTGTTGGGTCTTTGTTGCTGTGCAGGCTTTTCTCTAGCTGGCGGCAGGAGGTGGTATCTCTTGTTGCAGAGCATGGCTCTAGATGTATGGGCTTTATTAGTTGTGGCTCCAGCAGTCAGTAGTTATGGTGCACAGGCTTAGTTGCTCTGCAGAATGTAGGATCTTCCCGGACCATGGATCGAACCTGTGTTCCCTGCATTGACAAGTGGATTCTTTACCACTAGACCACCAGGGAAGCCCTCAATAAAGTTTTGTTAAAGAAGTACCTTTGGAGGGGGCGGTCCTAAGATGGCGGAGGAATAGAATGGGGGGACCACTCTCCTGGACAAATTCATTGAAAGAATATTTAAACGCTGAGCAAACTTCACAAAACAACTTCTGAACGCTGGCAGAGGACATCAGGCATCCAGAAAAAGCAACCCATTGTCTTTGAAAGGAAGTAGGACAAAATATAAAAGATAAAAAGAGAGACAAAAGAGTTAGGGACGGAGACCCGTCCCAGGGAGGGAGTTGTAAAAGAGGAGAAGTTTCCAAACACCAGGAAAGCCTCTCACCGGAGGGTTTGGGGGAAGTTTTCGAATCTTGGAGGGCAACATAAGTGGGAGGAAAAATAAATAAATAAAACCCACAGATTACGTGCCTAAAGGCAACTCCCAGCAGAGAAGTACCCCAGACGCTCGCATCCGCCACCAGCAAGTGGGGGATGAACAGAGAGGAGCAGGCGGCATTGCTTAGGGTAAGGACCGGGCCTGAATGCCTTGAGGGCAATCTGAGGGAGTTAACTTGAGATAGCAACCTAAACTGTGGGATAGCCAGAGAGAGAGAGAGAACTATCCCGTGAAAAGCCCAAACCTAAGGCATTGCCGGCCCACTCAGAGAACAAAGGACTGAGCAACACCAGAGAAGAGCTAACTGGCTGCAGACTGCCCCATCCCCTGCCAGATGCAGCGGGCAGGGGGGCCAGCCGGAGCCGGAAAGGGGCAAACTCGGCCCCAGAGAGGGCATCCCCTACCAAACTGTGAACCAGCTTCCAGTTTCTAAGCAAAGACTTCCTGAGACTCCGGATGGTTGACATCTGCTGGGAGGGTCGCAGCCAGAGACCAGTTCCCCAGAACTGACACAAGGCACACTGGAGCTGGGCGTGCCCAGAAACCGAAGCTGGGACCAGGGAGGTGATAAGTCGCACCACTCCAACAGTGCGCTCGCCAAACACCTGGCTGCTTGAGCTGCTCTGACTGGGGAACGGCACAAACCGTGGCACAAACCGCGGGCCTGACCGAGTCTACGCCTTTGTGGAGTACCTGAGAACATGAATCTGAGCGGCTTAGACCTGGGAAGTGCATGCATCTCAGGGCCCACTCCTCGGCAGAGTAACCTGAAGCCCCAGCAGGGTAGACTGGGAAAGCACACACACCATGAGCAGGGGTAAATCCAGTGTGGCCTAGACACTGCGAGTTCTCCACACACATGCCAGTGATATCGGTTTGCAGTGTTCCTCCCTCCCCAAAGCACAACTGAACAAGTGAACCTGAAGAGACCACCTCTGCCCCCTTGTATCAGGGCGGAAATTAGACACTGAAGAGACCTGAAAACAGAAGCCAAATAAACAGAGGGAACCACTTTGGAAGTGACAGGTGCAACAGATTAAAATCCCTATAGTTAACACCGACTACATTGGAAGGGGCTTATAGATCCTGAAAAATATAATCAGGAACAAGGAACTATCTGAAACTGAACTGACCCCACACTGCCCACAAGAGCTCCAGAGAAAGTCCTGGATACATTTTTAGTATTATCATCTTTTAAAATTTTTTTCTTTTTTTTTAAGTCCTCTGTTACTCTTTTAAGTTTCATTTTTACAACCCACTGTTACCTTGCAAAAAAAAGACCCTATTTTTAAAGCAAACTTCATATATATTTCTTATACTTTTTGTGATTTTGTTTCTTTTTTGTTTTTTTAATATTGTACTTTTTAAGAGTCTAACCTCTACTCTAGACTTTTAATCTTTGTTTTATAGTATTTGATATCAATTTTGTACATTTAAGAACCCAATCTTTAGTACCCATTTTTACTCAGGAGTGTGATTACTGGCTTGATTACTCTCTTCCCCTTTTGACTCTCCTTCTTCTCCCCCAGGGCACCTCTATCTCCCCCCTCCTCCTTCTCTTCTCAACCCAATTCTGTGAATCTCTGTGGGTGTTCTGGACAGCGGAGAACACTTAGGGAACAGAGTACTGCCCAGATCTCTCTCTCTTTACTCTTGATTCCCCCCTTTCTCCTCCTGCTCACCTCTATCTCCTTCCTCCCTCTTCTCTTCTCTATGTAACTCCGTGAAACTCTCTGAGCATTCCAGACTGTGGAGAGCACATAGGGAATTGTTTACTGGCTAGATTGCTCTCTCCACGTTTGAGTCCCCCTCTTCTGGTCAATTCTATCTCCCTCCTCCCTCTTATCCTAGCCATGTAACTCAGTGAACCTCTCTGGATATCCCTTACTGTGGAGAATCTTTTCACCATTAACCCAGAAGTTTTATTATCAGTGCTGTATGGATGGAGAAGTCTTGAGTCTACTGCAAGAATAAGTCTGAAAACCAGAGGCAGGAGGCTTAAGCCCCAAACCTGAGAACACCAGAGAACTCCTGATTCTAGGAAATATTAATTAATAAGAGATCATCCAAAAGCCTCCATACCTACACTGAAACCAAGCTCCACCCAGGAGCCAATAAGTTCCAGAGCAAGACATACCACGCAAATTCTCCGGCAACGCAGGGACATAGACCTGAGCATCAATATACAGGCTGCCCAAAATCACACCAAACCCATAGACATCTCAAAACTCACTTCTGGACACTCCATTGCACTCCAGAGAAGAAATCCAGCTCCACCCACCAGAGCACCGACGCAAGCTTCCCTAACCAGGAAACCTTGACAAGCAAACCGTCCAATCCCACTCACTGGGAGGAACCTCCACAATAAAGAGGAACCTCAAACTACCAGAATACAGAAAGGCCACCCCAAACACAGCAATCTAAGCAAGATGAAAAGGCAGAGAAATGCTCAGCAAGTAAAGGAAAATGATAAATGCCCACCAAACCAAACAAAAGAGGAGGAGATAGGGAATCTACCTGAAAAAGAATTTAGAATAAGGATAATCAAAATGATCCCAAATCTTGAAAACAAAATGGAGTTACAGATAAATAGCCTGGAGACAAGGATTGAGAAGACGCAAGAAATGTTTGACAAGGACCTAGATGAAATAAAAGAGAGTCAATATATAATGAATACTGCAATAAATGAGATCAAAAACACTCTGGAGGGAACCAACAGTAGAATAATGGAGGCAGAAGATAGGATAAGTGAGGTAGAAGATAGAATGGTGGAAATAAATGAAGCAGAGAGGAAAAAAGAAAAAAAGAATAAAAGAAATGAGGAAAACCTCAGGGACCTCTGGGACAATATGAAATGCCTCAACATTCGAATCATAGGAGTCCCAGAAGAAGAAGACAAAAGGAAAGGCCGTGAAAAAATACTCGAGAAGATAATAGTTGAAAATGTCCCTAAAATGGGAAAGGAAAGAGTCACACAAGTCCAAGAAACCCAGAGAGTCCCAAACAGGATAAACCCAAGGTGAAACACCCCAAGACACATAATAATCAATTAACAAAGATCAAACACAAAGAACATATATTAAAAGCAGCAAGGGAAAAACAACACATAACACACAAGGGGATTCCCATAAGGATAACAGCTGATCTTTCAATAGAAACTCTTCAGGCCAGAACGGAATGGAAGGACATACTTAAAGTAATGAAAGAGAATAACCTACAACCCAGATTACTGTATCCAGCAAGGATCTCATTCAGATATGAAGGAGAATTCAAAAGCTTTACAGACAAGCAAAAGCTGAGAGAATTCAGCACCACCAAACCAGCTCTGCAACAAATGCTAAAGGATCTTCTCTAGACAGGAAACACAGAAAGGGTGCATAAACATGAACCCAAAACAACAAAGTAAATGGCAATGGGACCATACTTATCAGTATTTACCTTAAATGTAAATGGGTTGAATGCCCCAACCAAAAGACAAAGACTGGTTGAATGGATACAAAAACAAGACCCCTATATAATCTTTCTACAAGAGACCCACCTCAAAACAAAGGACACATACAGACTGAAAGTGAAAGGCTGGAAAAAAAAATTTCATGCAAACGGAAACCAAAAGAAAGCAGGAGTCATAATACTCAATTCAGATAAAATAGATTTTGAAATAAAGGCTGTGAAAAGAGACAAGGAAGGACACTACCTAATGATCAAAGGATCAATCCAAGAAGAAGATATAACAATTATAAGTATATATGCACCCAACATAGGAGCACCACAATATGTAAGGCAAATGTTAACAAGTATGAAAGGGGAAATTAACAGTAACACAATAATAGTGAGAGACTTTAATACCCCACTCACACATATGGATAGATCAACTAAACAGAAAATTAACAAGGAAACACAAACTTTAAATGATACAATAGACCTAATTGATATCTAGACCTAATTGATATCTACAGGACATTTCACCCCAAAACAATCAATTTCACCTTTTTCTCAAGTGCACACGGAACCTTCTCCAGGAGAGATCACATCCTGGGCCATAAACCTAGCCTTGATAAATTCAAAAAAATTGAAATCATTCCAATCGTCTTCTCTGACCACAATGCAGTAAGATTAGATCTCAATTACAGGAAAAAACTATTAAAAATTCCAACATATGAAGGCTAAACAACATGCTGCTGAATAAAAAAAATTGACAAACGGTTAGCCAGACTCATCAAGAAAAAAAGGGAGAAGAATCAAACCAACAAAATTAGAAATGAAAATGGAGAGATCACAACAGACTACACAGAAATACAAAGGATCATAAGAGACTACTACCAACAGCTATATGCCAATAAAATGGACAACTTGGAAGCAATGGACAAATTCTTAGAAAAGTATAACTTCCCAAAACTGAACCAGGAAGAAATAGAAGATCTTAACAGATCCATCACAAGCTCGAAAATCGAAACTGTAATCAGAAATCATCCAGCAAACAAAATTCCAGGACCAGATGGCTTCACAGCTGAATTCTACCAAAAATTTAGAGAAGAGCTAACATCTATCTTACTCAAACTCTACCAGAAAATTGCAGAGGAAGGTAAACTTCCAAATTCATTTTATGAGGCCACCATCACCCTAATTCTAAAACCCGACAAAGATGCTACAAAAAAAGAAAACTACAAGCCAATATCACTGATGAACATAGATGCAAAATCCTTAACAAAATTCTAGCAAACAGAATCCAACAACATAGTAAAAAGATCATATATCATGACCAAGTGGGCTTTATCCCAGGAATGCAAGGATTCTTTAATATCTGCAAATCAATCAATGTAATACACCACATTAACAAATTGAAAGATAAAAACCATATGATTATTTCGATAGATGCAGAAAAGACTTTAACAAAATTCAACATCCATTTATGATAAAAAAAAAACCCTCCAGAAAGCAGGAATAGAAGGAACATACCTCAACATAATAAAAGTGATATATGACAAACCCACAGCAAATATTATCCTCAATGGTGAAAAATTGAAAGTATTTCCCCTAATGTCAGGAACAAGGCAAGGGTGCCCACTCACCACTACTATTCAACATAGTTTTGGAAGTTTTGGCCACAGCAATCAGAGCTGAAAAAGAAATAAAAGGAATCCAGATTGGAAAAGAAGAAGTAAAACTCTCACTGTTTGCAGATGACATGATCCTCTACATAGAAAACCCTGAAGATTCTACCAGAAAATTACTAGAGCTAATCAATGAATATAGTAAAGTTGCAGGATATAAAATTAACACACAGAAATCCCTTGTATTCCTATACGCTAACAATGAGAAAACAGAAAGAGAAATTAAGGAAACAATACCATTCACCATTGCAACAAAAAGAATAAAATACTTAGGAATATATCTACCTAAAGAAACAAAAGACCTATATATAGAAAACTATAAAACACTGATGAAAGAAATCAAAGAGGACACAAATAGATGGAGAAATATACCGTGTTCATGGATTGGAAGAATTAATATGGTGAAAATGAGTATACTACCCAAAGAAATTTATAGATTCAATGCAATCCCTATCAAGCTACCAACGGTATTTTTCACAGAACCTGAACAAATAATTTCACAATTTGTACGGAAATCTAAAAAACCTCGAATAGCCAAAGCAATCTTGAGAAAGAAGAATGGAACTGGAGGAATCAACCTGCCTGACTTCAGGCTCTACTACAAAGCCACAGTCATCAAGACAGTATGGTACTGGCACAAGGATAGAAATATAGATCAATGGAACAAAATAGAAAGCTCAGAGATAAATCCATGCACCTATGGACACCTTATCTTTGACAAAGGAGGCAAGAATATACAATGGAGAAAAGACAATCTCTTTAACAAGTGGTGCTGGGAAAACTGGTCAACCACTTGTAAAAGAATGAAACTAGAACACTTTCTAACACCATACAGAAAAATAAACTCAAAATGGATTAAAGATCTAAATGTAAGTCCGGAAACTATAAAACTCCTAGAGGAAAACATAGGCAAAACACTCTCCGACATAAATCACAGCAGGATCCTCTATGATCCACCTCCCAGAATATTGGAAATAAAAGCCAAAATAAGCAAATGGGACCTAATTAAACTTAAAAGCTTTTGCACAACAAAGGAAACTATAAGCAAGTTGAAAAGACAGTCTTCAGAATGGGAGAAAATAATAGCAAACGAAGCAACGGACAAAGAATACATCTCAAAAATATACAAGCAACTCCTGAAGCTCAATTCCAGAAAAATAAACAACCCAATCAAAAAATGGGCCAAAGAACTAAACAGACACTTCTCTAGAGAAGACATAACGATGGTTAACAAACACATGAAAAGATGCTCAACATCACTGATTATCAGAGAAATGCAAATCAAAACCATAATGAGGTACCATTTCACGCCAGTCAGAATGGCTGCTATACAAAAGTCTACAAACAATAAATGCTGGAGAGGGTGTGGAGAAAAGGGAACCCTCTTACACTGTTGGTGGGAGTGCAAACTAGCACAGCCACTATGGAGAACAGTGTGGAGATTCCTTAAAAAACTGGGAATAGAACTGCCATATGACCCAGCAATCCCACTGCTGGGCATACACACTGAGGAAACCAGAATTGAAAGAGACACGTATACCCCAATGTTCATTGCAGCACTGTTTATAATAGTCAGGACATGGAAGCAACCTAGATGTCCATCATCAGACGAATGGATAAGGCAGCTGTGGTACATATACACAATGGAATATTACTCAGCCATTAAAAAGAATACATTTGAATCGGTTCTATTAAGATGGATGAAACTGGAGCCCATTATACAGAGTGAAGTGAGCCAGAAAGAAAAACACCAATACAGTATACTAATGCATATATATGGAATTTGAAAGATTATAATGATAACCCTATATGTGAGACAGAAAAAGAGACACAGATGCATAGAACAGTCTTATGGACTCTGTGGGAGAAGGTGAGGGTGGGATGATCTGAAAGAATAGCATTAAGACACGTATATTATCATATGTGAAACAGAATGCCAGTCCATGTTTGATGCATGAGACAAGTGCTCAGGGCTGGTGCAATGGGATGACCCATAGGGATGGGATGAGGGAGGGAGGTGGGACGGGGGGCTCAGGATGGGGAACACATGTAAACCCATGGCTTTGTTATCTGGCAAACTTGCTAAATAATCTCAGTAATTCTGACTATTTTCCTGTAGACGACTTGCATTTTCTAACTCTACAGTCCTATGTGTGTACATAACTTCTTTCCTTTCCAAACCCTTCTCTCCTTCTCTGTTTCTTGTGCCTTTATTGCTGTAAGTCCTGGCACAGAGGCATCAGGATGGATGGAGGGGTGGGCCTTTCTGGTCTGACCACAGACCTCAGTGAAAACACTTCACTGTTTCACCAAAAGGTATAAGGAGTGGAGAAGAGAAACACGTTTATAGCACCATGTGTCTGGGGGACACATATTTTTACCAGCTGAGCTGTTTAGAAATCATAAACTTTGAGCAGCCCAAGTGTGCCATACACTGCAGGTCTCCTGATGAATGGATTAAGGACATTCTTTTATACCAACCATGTAGGAATGCAGGAACTATTTCTGTCCTCCCGGAGGCTGGTTGTTGGATCCTTGATGGTTCTACCACCACGTTATGCTCCTTCTCCCCATCTAGCCATGAAAAACTGACTTTCTGCCTCATTCAGCTGATCAGTGAAATGCCTCTCTGGTTCCATTACTTTCCCTGGCTAGTTACTAAACTCAGCTTTTCCTTTTCCTTTTTTTTTTTAATTTCAGAAAGAACTCTTTTCTTTCTAGATAGCCAAGAATCCTGAATGAAAATTGAACTTTATAAAAAGCTTTAATCTCTCTCTTAAGATGGTTATATATTTTTTCCTCTTGCATGAAATAATTTTTTATGTTGACTTAAGGTTGAATTTCCAGAATAAATACAACTTGGTAATTATATAGTTTCCTTTTTTTTTCTGGCAAATCTAGATTTAGTTTGCTAATATTTTATTTTTAATATATGAACCTTTTTAATGAAAGAGATGTGACACAAGCTCACTTTCTTTTTTTTATTTTTGTTGGGGGCTAATTACTTTACAATATTGTAGTAGTTCTTGTCATACATTGATATGAATCAGCTCACTTTTGTTGGAGAATGTAAGCTTTCCTCTCAGTTTTCTCTAAGAGTGGGTAGAGATTCAAACATTTCTTTCTTGAATATCTAGTACTTGATACCATGCAGTGCTGGGGGTTCATTGTGGGAAGATTTTTGATTACATATTCTGCATTTTTAATATAGATTGTAAATTTAAATTTAAAACATCTATATTTTTCATATAGATTTTCAAGTTACCAATTTATCTTTGAATCAATTATTTTTATTTTTTTCTTATTATAGGTAAAATTTTAAATGATTGGCATAAGGCTATTCATAATATCCTTTTATTATCTGTTTAATGTCTGCAGAATTGGTAGTGATTTTTTTTCCCATTCTTTATATTGGTTGTCTTTGCCTTTTCTTTCTTTTTTCTAGTTCAGTCTGCTAACAATGTGTCAATATTCTTTTTAAAAAACTAAATTTTGACCTTATCTGTCATCTCTTTATGCTTGTTTTCTATTTCATTAATAGCTACTCTTATCTATATTAGTGTCTCCCTTGATTATTGATCTTTGTTTTCTTGTTTTTAATTTTTAAAATTTTCCTATCTTCTGTGAGGGATGCTTCACTCAGAGATTTATTGTTTTTTTCTCTTATTTTTTCTAAGAACGTTAGTTCAGTCAGTTCAATCACAAGAAAGTCACACATAAGATAATAAATTTCCTTCTACTTGGAGCTTTAGCAAATGCTTTTGAGATGGATTATTTTAATTATCCTTTAATTCATAGTAATGTATATTTTCCTTTATGATTTCTTCTTTGACAATGTGTTATCCATAATTATGGTTTTAATCTTTAAAGAGACATAAGAATTTCTAGTTATTTCTCTTTTATTGGTTTCTAATTGCATTGTGCTAAAGAGATACATTCTGTAGAATTTAATTCTGTAAAATTTAATTATAAAATAAGTAGTCTTCCTTTGTTCATGTTGTATATTTTGCAACTATTGAATTTATTTTTCTTGATGCTTAATCAAATGTGCTTAAATCTTCAAAGCATTTCATTTCTGTGTTGTAGCTCTTCCTCAGAAGGGTGTTTTTATAAACTCTCAAGATGTTATATTTTTCTAGCAAATTGTTTTGTCAGTAGAATATGTGTATTTCATCTCCCAAAGCAGTATTATTTTTCTAGTTTATTCATTAATATTCATTTGGATTTTCACACTTATTTTTCACTTTCTTTGCTGCTCACCACCTTTTGTCTTCAGGGTAATTCGCCTGGGATCACTTTTCTTTAAGTGTGTCCGTTAGGTTTAGAATTATCGGGAGGGAGTGCATTGGCCAATGCACTTACACTAAGCTAAGCTTTAGTTGTGAATAAAATGTAAATATTGGTGGCATCACTTTTTCTCACTCCTGCCCTGTCTGATGTTGGCCATGTGGCTTCATCTGGGCGAGTCTGCCAGTGTTGTGTCCCAGGAATCTGGGTCAGGATGCTGGGTTGGACCAATTATCAATAAATAAAAACACTCATGCTTTTTGGCTTCATTAATCCTTTATGTCTTCTTTTATTTGACAATGACTTTCTTTGTTCTCATTTTTTCTTTTTATTTTAATGTCTTTGACCATGATTTTATTTTTAACCATTTTGTGTCATTTAGTTTTATAAGCTATTTTGTATATTCCTTCACTCTTTTCATTTCCTGTTTTATTACTATCTTGTTCAAGTTTTCATGACTTTCCCCATTGTTCTGAAAATCATAATTTCAATATTTATCCTCTTATCATTTCAAAAAATGCTTGATACTTTGTTTTTATAATGAGAATAAAGATATCTCAGATAACACAATATTTCCCAAAGTAAGGTGAAAATTTAATTCTATCACTTTTTCTTTTATTTTCTTTCTCTCTAAAAATATTTTATTTTGTTAATTTTTTACTAATAGGAGATTTTTTTTTTTACTGGTAAGTCTTTAATTACAATACTGTGGCCAATTGAAGAATACACAGATTTGAACAAATAGCAAAAATTTAGAGGACTTCAGAGAAGAGCATAAAATTTCTTTGAAGAAAATAGGAGTTACAGGAAAAGGTCAAGAGAGCCAAAATCAATTTACTAAGAAATTCTGAAGAATGTCTTAGAAACTGTCTGAAAATATACTTTTTCCTTTATGGATTAAATAGGCACCATCTCTTCTGAGGGATCATAATTCCCCTTTCTGTCTCCTTTCACAAATATAGGATTTTTGAATCAGATGATAACTATTAATTTTTAAATATTCTGACAGTCACTTTATTTCCTAGTCACATAATTAAATATAAAATAGATTCACTGTATTATCTATTCAGTCAGTTCCGTTGCTCAGTCGTGTCTGACTCTTTGTGACCCCATGGACAGCAGCATGCCAGGAATCCCTGTCCATCACTCAATTCTTCGGCACTCAGCTTTCTTTATAGTCCAACTCTCACATCCATGCATGACTACTGGAAAAATCATAGCCTTGACTAGACGGACTTTTGTTGGCAAAGTAATGTCTCTTCTTTTTAATATGCTGTCTAGGTTGGTCATAACTTTCCTTCCAAGAAGTAAGCATCTTTTAATTTCATGGCTGCAGTCACCATCTGCAGTGATTTTGGAGCCCAAAAATATAAAGTCAGCCACTGTTTCCCCATCTACTTACCATGAAGTGATGGGACCAGATGCCATGATCTTAGTTTTCTGAATGTTGATTTTTAAGCCAGCTTTTTCACTCTCTTTCACTTTCATCAAGAGGATCTTTAGTTCTTCTTCACTCTCTTCCATAAGGGTGGTGTTATCTGCATATCTGAGGTTATTGATATTTATCTCAGCTATCTTGATTCCAGCTTGTGCTTCATCCATTCCAGCGTTTCTCATGAGGTATTCTGCATATAAGTTAAATAAGCAAGGGGACAATATACAGCCTTAACGTACTCCTTTTCCTATTTGGAACCAGTCTGTTGTTCTATGTCCAGTTCTAACTGTTGCTTCCTGACCTGCATACAGGTTTCTCAAGAGGCAGGTCAGATGGTCTGGTATTCCCATCTCTTTCAGGTTTCTCTTATCCTTGAGCCACATCTTGGTCACATAGCTGCTTCTCAAAATTTAATGTGCATGCAAATCACTTTGGGATCTTGTGAAAAGGCAGATATTAATTCAAATGGTGTTTGTGCACCTGAGGTCGTACATTTCTAACAAGCTCTAAGGTGGTGCAAATCCTCAGGTGGTCGGGTTCAAGGAACACTTTCTGTAGCAGTGAGATGACACACTTTCTTGAGACATTCTTCTAGGACAGATGCACAGATGGCATAGTTCCTGATACCAGAGGATTATTGTCTTGTGACTCCTCTTTGATAACACGAGTCTAATGAGCTAACAGTCTTCTGATGTCACAACATTCTCACTCAAAAAATTTGTTTATTTTAGAAAGGATTATTTTGGTCAATATTATAAAAATGTGTCACATGAGTAAGTAAATAGATTCAGTGAGAACAATTAGCAGAATGTTTTAAAAGTTCATTCATCTGTTTATTCAACAAATATTGAACCAAAAATAGTCATGTGCCTGGAATTCTTCCAAACACTTGTGACCCAACAGTGATTATAACAGACAAAATCCCGGCCTTTGTGGAGCTTACAAGAGAAAATATTCTGGAATTAAGCAGCAGAAATGGCAATGAAGGGGATTCAATACATTGGCATATATTTAGGGGTAAAAATTGTAAGAATTTTTTATATCTTAGTGTATGATCTTTTACCAATTTGCTTTGCTACTTATCTTTTGAAAATTGCTATTTTATTAAATTTCTGATCTTTTTTACATGAAGTTGAAAGTAACTCTGCTACATTTAATCATTTTCAGTTAATTTTTAAATTTTTATTTGATTTTTATTGAGCAAAATTCTTTAGTGTTTAAATAGTGAAATATTTTTCATTCTGTGTTTGCATTTTCCTTTATGTTTGGAAAATTGCATATTGTCCATATAGTTGCATTTATATCAAGCTTTTTAGTGGACTTTAAACTGTTAAACTTTCTGTATTAACATTTTTAGGTATATTTAGTACTTGATGTATATTTATTTTTATTCTTTGAATTCTCTTCTATTTGTTCAAATATCTTGATATTAAGCAATTAGCAGACTTCTAGTTGTAATTTCTGTCTATTCTTCTGTCAATCAATCAGAGTTAGGGAAGCTTTTTCAACGATTCACTGATGTATGATTGACACAAGATCATTTGAATCTGAAGATGTGAACCTACTGTGACACAGACTACACGGCATAACTGTCAGTTAATAAATATTAGATTGAGAGGAGAGAGGCACTTGGTTGTTAATTATTTGATGTATACTTAGGCAATTATTTACCCAATTTTTAAATGAACTTTGACTTTCTACAACATGAACTCTTCAGGGATATAAATTGACACAGACATGTTGTAAATATTTATGAAATTGCCCGTGTTTAAATTTGGACACCTTTTTCTTAATAAACGGCTAAAGAATGAACAAGTGTACATTCTTGAAATTCTGCCACAGATGTTCAAACCAAGAGAGAAAGATCCAGATGCTTGCCAGGGAGAAGAGGGTGAGGAGGCAAGAAATCATCACCAGGAGCAGAGGGGCACTGGAGATAAACAGTTGCAGGCTCTTCCAGGTTGAACAGGTGTGTGGTCCATAGCAAGGCTGGTGGTGTGGAGGAAGGGGATGCTCAGGACTGTTGTCCCGGAAGAGAGCAGGAGTCAGTACAGGTGGGGCACCATGGTGAGGAACGCAGCAGACTGGAGTAATCATGCTGAGAAACATTCTAATGATGTCCTAACGAAAAGATTCAACTCAGCTCAGTGTCTGATATGTCACTGTTACTGTGGCTGATAATCGGGGTTCCACGGGAGAGCTACTTAGATCACACACGTGATCCAGAATGTTTCCATCAGAATCTAAGTCCCTGACTGTAGTTACTCACAACCCCAAATTTGTTGATTTTGCGAAATTCCACCAGTGGATTCATTTACTCCTATGTCATAGTTGCATATGATTGTCAACTACATTCACAAGTAAATATTCGAATGTGCAAAATACTTAACATTTCATTTATAGTGTTATGGTGACCTGACATGGTTTACACATTGTATACATGTTGTGTACACATGGTTTACACATTGGGTTGGTTACTTCAGCTGCTGTTAACTTTAACAGCAATCATGGATGGTGTCAGTTTCTATTTTTCTAGGAGAATTTTAAAATCAATTAGGTAACTTATATAAGTTTTTCCTTTGCATTTTTGACTGATATTTCATTAAAGTATAGAAATTAGGTTGGAAAACTGGTACTTGTTCTCCTCACCACCCCCCCGCCCCAAATTGCAATTTCTCGGCATCTATCCAAGTCATTTTTTTATACCCATCTGTAAATGTTTCTGACATTTTCTTGTAGTTCTATTGTGTCTGTATTGAGGT
Source organism: Okapia johnstoni (assembly GCA_024291935.2). Taxonomy (NCBI): domain Eukaryota; kingdom Metazoa; phylum Chordata; class Mammalia; order Artiodactyla; family Giraffidae; genus Okapia; species Okapia johnstoni. The sequence continues at coordinate 103,562,864 of CM044312.1, forward strand.
GGAATCAAGGCTCCAGGTAGAAAACTATGAAATGTCTGTCTGGGACTTAAACTCTCTGGGAATTCCTGAAGTGAATGTCCATTCTTGGAAGGGCAAAAATGTGGAAGACTGGTTAATTCTGGCCTTTTCAATAAATATTCTTAGGCTTTGTTCCTGACAGATCAGGTAACAGGTAAATAACATTAAGCATGGCCATAGAGGAACTGAAAAGTTTTAATAGTAGACTTTGGCTGCATTTGTTCTTTACAGAAAGCTTATCACTTAAAAATTATTGTTAACATAGTTTCAGTTTTTTCTAGTTTATTTACTTTAATTTTTTAAATTTCTAAATTTTATCTTATATTTATTATATTTTAATCTAAAACTTCAGAAATTCCTAGAGATAAAAGATTGCTATAAAAATAGAATATATGGATATATATCTTCATCATTTATATAAATTACATATAAAAATCAATTTTTAGTATTAAATCTTCACATTTGCAGGTTGAGCAGCATTACTATAACAGGTGACTAGAAATTGGAAAGAATAAAATTAGTTTCAAACACAAGCATATATAAATGTATTTTTAAATGTTGGGGTATATGTACACATATAGCTGATTCACCTTGCTATACGGTAGAAACTAATACCTCATTGTAAAGCAACTATACTCCAATGTGTGTGTGCTTAGTTGCTCAGTCGTGTCTGACTCTTTGTGACCCTATGGTCTATAGCCTGCCAGGTTCTTCTGTCCATGGGGATTCTCCAGGCAAGAATACTAGAGTGGGTTGCTGTGCCCTTCCTCAGGGATTGAACCTGGCATTGTGCCCTTCCCAACCCAGGGATCGAATCCATGTCTCCTGCATTGCAGGCAGATTCTTTATCATCTGAGCCACCAGGGAAGCCCCTATACTCCAATAAAAATTAATTAAAAGTAAATATATAACACATTTATATAAGTAGATATATATGTATAGATAGGTAGATATGGATATATTTATGATTGTTTGTGATCCCAGTGTATTGTATTGAGTTAAAGACTTAAACAACAAAATTGTCAACATATAGCTTGAGTTTTATAAATTAGAGCAAGTAGTGTATCTTACAATATGACCCCTTGTAGAACATTAGGACAAACCACTAATTTTCACAATGTGTATTCATGGCAAAGTTTCATCTACAAGCATCTGTAGTCGCACACACACTGCACACACATTCACATTCACATATTCTGTTTACAAGCTCCTTCAGAGCTATGAGCCCTGGGGTGATGTTGTGTAGAAGCTCTAGATTCAATTTCAATGACAAGCTGCACTTTCTGCCCTCACAGAAAATCCAGGAAGTTTATGAAAGTGTTGGTGGGTCACAGTCTGTCCTGTGTTGCATCTCTGAGGCACTCTTGGTCATGGTACAGTTCAGTAGTCATTTCCCATGTGGTCCATTTTCTCCATTTTTCAGTAGTGGCAGTGGTGTTTGATGTCCCCAAACCTATTATATGCAAAATGACTGGTGCAAGCCAATCCTGATGACTCCACTCTGAGCCTCTCTAAGTGTTTGGTTAAGGAGTAGGTGTGGGACCAACCTTGGCCATGAGTCTGAGCTGGATGCATTTTTTTATTATTGTAAGTGGCTGTTGGAGGTGTAGCAGCCAATGTTGCCTGCAATGTGGGAGATCTGGGTTGGGAAGATCCCCTAGAGGAGGGCATGGCAACCCACTCCAGTATTCTTGCCTGGAGAATCCCATGGATAGAGGAGCCTGGTGGGCTACAGTCCTTGGGGTTGCAAAGAGTCAGATATGGCTGAGCAACTAAGCACAGCACAGCACAGCAGCCAATGTGCTGCATCCTGTATAAAGCAGAACCCAGGACTCTTGGTGGACCCTGGAGGGACACTGACATGACAGAGAATGAGTATCTTTATCGTATAAACTGGATTGCATTGATGTATTTTTTGTTAACAACAGTCGAATGAGTCCTAACAAGTTGAGTAAAATTTGATTGACTATGTTGATAGTCTTCCTGTTGCTGAGATCTATTAATACCCTCCTGTACCCAGGCGCCTTCAGATTTTTGCATGAAATGTTAGTCTCTGCTCTTGCTCAGAATTATGCTTTTCCCTTTAATCAGCTTTGCCATTTCTTTTTGATGGTTCCATGGCTCTGTACTCAACTTTAAGCATTGTTCATAGGTGCGACTGCATTTGTTATTGTCATTGGTCAGTGTCACAGCTGTATTGTGTTTCTAGTCTGGTCTAAACCAGAGCTGTCCAATATAAATACAAGTGTTACTCACCAGGGTTCTGTAATCACTTTGCCCCCTTCAGTTCAGTTCAGTTCAGTTAAGTCGTTCAGCGTGTCCAACTATTAGCGACCCCATGAATTGCAGCACGCCAGGCCTTCCTGTCCATCACCAACTCCCAGAGTCCACCCAAACTCATGTCTACTGAGTCAGTGATGCCATCCAACCATCTCATCCTCTGTCGTCCCCTTCTTCTCCTGCCCTCAAACTTTCCCAGCATCAGGGTCTTTACCAATGAGTCAGCTCTTCGCATGAGGTGGCCAAAGTATTGGAGTGTCAGCTTCAACATTAGTCCTTCCAATGAACACCCAGGACTGATTTCCTTTAGGATGGACTGGTTGGATCTCCTTGCAGTCCAAGGGACTCTCAAGAGTCTTCTCCAACACCACAGTTCAAAAGCATCAATTCTTCAGCGCTCAGCTTTCTTTATAGTCCAACTCTCCCATCCATATATGACTACTGGAAAAACCATAGCCTTGCCCCCTTCATCAATAGGAATGGATCAGAGGCCAGAACAGAAATTCAGGCAAGGCTTTATTGGGGCCCCTGCTGCAGCAAGGGGGAGTGAGAACAAACAAGTTCTCTTGCTTGCTTGCCAAGGGTGGGGGTAAACTAGCTCCTTACACGGGGTGAGGTTAAGGGTGTGTCCAGGGGTTGAGCTTAAAGGGTAGCTTTGGTGATGTTGAATGCAGGGGGCATGCACAGCAACCTGCTTTTGCTCCAAAACCACTGCTTTTGCTCCAGCCTCTTCAAAAGTGGCAGTTGGGTTTGTTTTTTGGTTTCTTTGTATCTTTTTGTCCAGAATTTGCTCTAACTCACATACACCCAGTTATTTTTAGTCCCATATAGTTTCTTTGTATTTTGTTGCTCAAGGAGAGGTGTATCCAGGTGCATGCACTGCTGCAAAAAGGTCCCAGGTTGCAGGTTTGTCTCACAAGGAGATCTCTATATGAAATGAAAAATTTCCTAGTCGCTTCATTTAAAAAAGAAACAGAGAAAATAAATTTTAATAATATGTTATTTGATTCAATAGACACAAGAAATTGAACAACTCATGTTTTTTAGAAGAACTAGCAAAATTACTCATTAGGAAGAAATCAACACACTGTGATGTAGCTATTTACTAAACTATTAATTTATCACAGATACACAGATAGGCACCATTAGCTGGCTCTTGTTCAGTATAATGATCTCGGCTCCTTCCATAGTGTCAAGTGGGGAACGAAGCCTGGAGTCCTGACTGTCTCTGTCTTCATCAGGCTCTAGGACTATGAACGCAGCCCTGGGAGGCACTGGTTTTGCTCTCACATTTTATTTGTTGATTTCCACTGAGATTTAGATATACTGTTTGTGTATTTGAATTTAAGCCAACATGAAACACTGCTAATCTTCTTCTCAATTTTCTCAGACAAAGAAAGGCACTAAGCTAATGCTTTTGGACCCCACACCCGGCGTGACCCTGTTAGGTGGGCAAGAACCTCTGGCACCTGCCACAGACCTCAGTCTCTGAAAGGTGTGACGGCAGCATTTATGTCTTCCTCCTTCATGAATTTCAGCTTTCTGTCTGGTTGCTGAAGGCAGAGAGAAACTGTGTGTCTCTTTTCCGAGTCATTCCTCTAGGCTGTTCATGACTTTTCATCAGAAATGAAATAAAGATTGAAAAGAGCCCTTTTTTTGGTGAACGATGATGTCTTTAAATTATACATACTTCTCTGTCTTCTTCTCTTTCCCCTCCTGTTTGCAAAGACTTAAGTAATGCTGCAATTCTGGGAGTCTGGGAGTTGTGGGTATCCTGCAGTGTACACAGATTGTGCTTACATCTTCTTTATTTGAGTGCTTCCTTCCTCACTGTGGAGGAAGAGAGCAGTTAGAGACCTTTGCTGAAGAATGAGCATTATAATTTTTTTATATTTTATTTTTTATTAATTTTTATTGGAGTATAAATGCTTTACTATGTTATTAGTTTCTGCTTTACAGTAAAATGAATCAGCTATATGTATACGTGTGTGTGTTAGTTGCTCAGTTATGCCCAACTCTTTGTCACCTCATGGACTATAGCCCTCCAGACTACTCTGTCCATGGAATTCCCCAGTCAAGAATACTGGAGTGGGTAGCTATTCCCTTCTCCAGGAGATCTTCCCCACCCAGCTATCAAACCCAGGTCTTCTGCATTGCAGGCCAATTCTTTACCATCTGAGCCACTAGGGAAGTCCATATGTATAAACATATATCCCCTCTTTTTTGGATTTTCTTCCCACTTAGGTCACCACAGAGCATTGTGCAGAGTTCCCTGTGCTACACAGCAGATTCTCACCAGTTATCCATTTTATACGTAGTCAATAGTGTATACATGTCAGTCCCAATCTCCCAATTCATCCCACTCCCACCTCCCCCTCTTGGTGTCCATGTGTTTGTTCCCTATGTCTGTGTCTTTTATTTCTGCTTTGCAAGTAAGATCATCTATACCATTTCTCTAAATTCCACGTATATGCATTAATATATAATTTCTGTATTGAATTTTAGTCAGAGGCTTACATTGTTAATACTTGTACAATATTGTGCAATTTGTAAAATATGTTCAATTGTACTGTTTCATTGCTATCTTTTAAGTAATTTGACTTATGTTCCATACTGTCAAGCTCGAAGGGCATTAGTAAGATCAGATGGTGAGGTGCGTGTGTTTGGGTATGTATTTGGGGTGGACCAGGCTGGTCTTCCACCCAGGATGCTTGATTCTGGGTTTTCTCCAAGACACCATGATTTCATGTTTTTGTCCCCCTTCTGTGGGCCATGGAGGGAGGTGTAGGCCTTCTCACTGTCTGCGCAAGTTTATGGTTTAACCACTCTCTGCAGCTTAGGGAGAATAGGGGGAGCTGGATCACACAGAGAATAGAGGAAGTGATTGGCTCCATTGTTTCCAAGTTAACAAACATGAGTTCTTAAGCAAAGGGAAGTAGCTTGCTTTGGGAGACATCATTTCTGAGGAAGTCTTGAAGTGCAGAAAAAGTCTAATAGTTGCAAAATACTATTATTGGTAATATAATATTAATAATATAACTGCAATATGTTCACAACCTTACACATTACCTTGCTGAATCATTTATGGTTTTACATCAACATCAGAAACCTGTACAAGGCAGGAATCAATTATTAAGAGTTTATAAATGAGAAAACTGAAGTTCTATAATATACTGACACTTACCCACCAAGTCAGCAGTCACGTGAGGATAGGACCTCAGGACCCTCTGTGGGGAAAATCACACACTTTTTCCTCCACAGCTATTAGTGATGTGAGTGGGCAGCAACCTGCTTGCACCCACTTTCCTATTTCTCCTATTTTCCTGTTTATTATTCCAATGCACTCTACTTTCCCTTCCTGAGACTTCTCTGCTTAAGGACACCTAAATCACAAGATCAGACTCTGTCAAGCAGCCACAAATTTATTTTATTCTTACTAGAGCAGAAAACTACAGTTTCTGTTTCCTGTACAGATTTTGCAGTGGAGTTGGGCAGGTGATAAATTACTGGCATCTTCCAACTGTTGGTTATGTCTTTAGGTGGTGCTGGGACTCAGGGTGTGCTGTATACCATCTTCCAAAAATGCAGATGAAAAACATGTTTGCTTTATTTTTCACCCCTGGTGTTTCATCACTCAATGTCATTACAACTTCTAGCAGGAAAAAAAAACCCCACAAAGATACAAAATTTTTAAGGAAGTATTTGGAATTCTTTTTTATTTTTATTTTTTTGGCTGTGTCACATGTGGGATATTAGTTCTTTGACCCGGGATTGAACCAAGGGCATTGGCAGTGAGAGCACTGAGTCTTAATCACTGATCCACAAGGGAAAAGGTAGTGTTTGGACTACATGTAAAATAGATAACTAATAAGAACTTACTAGATAGCACAGGGAAAATAATCGAAAAAAAGAGTCAGTATATGTATATGTATAGATGATTCAGTTTGCTGTACTGCAGAAACTAACAGAACATTGTAAATCAACTGTAGTTCAATAAAAATAAAAAAGTAGTATTTGGAAATTCTTGTCACCTTTATTTAATATGCACTCCATAAGGAGGAAATGGAAAGGACATGTGCAAGTTTGGAGAAATATCTTCAAAAAATTAGAAGGTTAAAATGGAAAAATTAGCAGGAAAGATTTGAGAGCTGCTAAAAGCGAAGAAGAACTAAAGAGCCTCTTGATGAAAGTGAAAGAGCAGAGTGAAAAAGTTGGCTTAAAGCTCAACGTTCAGAAAACTTAGATTATGGCATCTGGTCCCATCACTTCATGGGGAATAGATGGGGAAACAGCGCAAATAGTGTCAGACTTTATTTTTTTGGGCTCCAAAATCACTGCAGATGGTGATTGCAGCCATGAAATTAAAAGACACTTACTTCTTGGAAGGAAGGTTATGACCAACCTAGATAGCATATTGAAAAGCAGAGACATTACTTTGCCAACAAAAGTCCGTCTAGTCAAGGCTATGGTTTTTCCAGTAGTCATGTATGGATGTGAGAGTTGGACTATAAAGAAAACTGAGTGGCGAAGAATTGATGCTTTTGAACTGTGGTGTTGGAGAAGACTCTTGAGAGTCTCTTGGACCACAAGGAGATCCAACCAGTCCATCCTAAAGGAAATCAGTCCTGGGTGTTCATTGGAAGGACTGATGTTGAAGCTGAAACTCCAATACTCTGGCCATCTCATGCAGAGAGTTGACTCATTGGAAAAGACCCTAATGCTGGGACGGATTTGGGGCAGGAGGAGAAGGGGACAACAGGATGAGATGGCTGGATGGCATCATCGACTCTATGGACATGGGTTTGGGTAAGCTCCGGGAGTTGGTTATGGAGAGGGAGGCCTGGCGTGCTGCGATTCATGGGGTCACAAAGAGTCGGACACGACTGAGCGACTGAACTGAACTGAACTGAATATCCACTATCAGTCTATAGTTGATAGAGTTCTGGGCTGTCATTCAGCAGAAAGACAAAGAGGAGACAGCATTGATAGGAAACTGTCCAGTGGAGTATCAGAGTCCATGGAGGAAGCTGATCTTTTCTCCTCATGTTTCTGTGAAGTGTTCAGTCATTTGGTTGTTTCTAACTCTTTGCAACCCCATGGACTGTAGCCTTCTAAGTCTCTTCTGTCCATGGGATTTCCCAGGCAAGAATACTGGAGTGGGTTGCCATTTTCTTCCTCCAGGGGATCTTCCTGATCCAGGGATTGAACCCATGTCTCCTGTGTCTCCTGCATTGTAGGTGGATTCTTTACCTGCTGAGCCATCAGGGAAGCCCCCATATTTCTATGTTCATCCTTAATTTATGACCGTTCTTGGACATTTGGTCCTCTTGGAATGTATGCATGGGCTTTTGCCTACACTTTCGCCCTCTTAAGAAAGTGCCACGAGCAAGGATCTGCCATTTCCTCCAGCTCCACTTCTTCCTCCACATCAGGGAAGGCTACTTCACCAGCTGGGTGAGGTTAAGGGTAAAAGTCACTTTGTATATGGAACCGCCACCCTTGTTTCATGTTTCTCTCCAACCTGCATGACAACAAGCAACAAGATTTTCATTCTTTCTAGCCTGTTCCCTAAAGACCAAGGCTGTCACGATCGTCAGGGCAGCTGATTGGGTCAATGTGTGTATTCCACTAAGCCTGGATACTGGTTCCAAGACCAAGTTGGGGATGGGGAAGAGGCTTCTTTTTCAACCTCATTCTAAATCGCATTTTTCAGGACAGCTGTCAATTGCTGATATTTCTATTCTCATCTAACCGTGGTTTGTGCCTCTAATTCTGAACCTAAAGGAAGAGCAAGCATTGTGACACCATGTCTGGGTGGAGCTGAGTTAAAAGCAGGATACAGCAGAAGGAGGGAAAGCCTTCCAAGAGGTCACTGAGGCCAAGAAACTAGGCTTTTCAGGGCATCTAGGCCTTGTGAGGACCTCAAAATTTTGATGCTCATCAAGCAAATTTCAGGACACTGGTCCTCAGGTGTGGGAGGTAAAGCTTGCGGGTACCTATACTTCTTGGGCCACAAGTTTATCCCATACAGAGATATCTAAATGACATTCCTACTGTAAACAAAATGGCCGTGTGAGCCTGGACTGGGGCAAAAGAAAATGCACTGGGTGATCCTAATGGTTTGTGTTGGTAATTTTGACGACCTACCAGAGACAAGGGCTTCACAGGTGGGGCTAGTTGTAAAGAATCCACCTGTCAATTCAGGAGACGCAAGAGACACAGGTTTGGTCCCTGGGTTGGGAAGATCCCCTGGACAAGAAAATGGCAACTCACTCCAGTATTCCTGCCTGGGAACTTCCATGGACAGAGGAGCCTGGCAGGCTACAGTCCACGGGACCACAATGAGTCAGACACTACTGAGCAACTGAACACACACACAGACACACACACTTCAGAGACACAGCAAAGTGGCCATGGTGAAGACAAGCCAGTAGGGTTTTTGTCAGGTGTGGAGGGGTCCTTCTTTATCATCTACTTCCTCTTCTCCTAAGACTTCTTTTTTTCTTCAGATATAGATGTTAAGGATATAGACTTTAGGGAAAGAAGAAACCTGGGGTGGAATCCCAGGTGTGCCGCTCACTGCTTGTACACACTTTGGACAAAAGACTCATATGAGCCTCCATTTGCTCACCTGAAATGTGGAGGTGTAATAGTCATAGTGGCATGAAGGACGAATGAGCCTGATACTTGTAAAGCTCAGCATCTGGATCATAGTCAGAACTATTTTTAAACCGCTGGGTGTCTAGTAACTGAACCCTGGGAAGTATTCTCAGCAAGAAATTGAGTGCAGACATTGTTTAAAGAAAAATTCTGCAGGGCAGATGTGGAAAGCAAATGAAACCTCCTTTGCAATGCAATAATCATTGACTTAATGATTAAGCCAAACTCTGTGTCCTTAGGTAGAAACCACGATTGTCCTGTAACCAGTATCTATCAAGTGTAGCTTCAGAGGGGTGAGGTCAAGACCAGTCTTTGGGGTTAGACATACAAGGATACAAGTTCCAGATCCCCATTTAATAAGTAAAGCTTGTGTTCCTTCAGGTTTAGGGAAAATAATTCTAAGTCTTTCATAGTGTTCCTAAGGAGATTCCTTAAGAAACTAAACATAAAATGCTTAGCACAATTACCCAGTATGCAGTTGGATAATTAACAACTAGTGAACACCGGTCAACCCTAAAGGAAATAAGTCCTGAATGTTCTTTGGAAGGACTGAAGCTGAAGATCCAATACTTTGGCTACCTGATTTGAAGAACTGACTCATTTGAAAAGACCCTGATACTGGGAAAGATTGAGGGCAGGAGGAGAAGGGGACGACAGAGGATGAGATGGTTGGATGGCATCACCGACTCGATGGATATGAGTTTGAGCAAGCTTTAGGAGCTGGTGATGGACAGGGAAACTTGGTGTGCCACAGTCCATGAGGTCACAAAGAGTCTGACACGACTGAGTGACTGGGCTGACCTGAACAATACTATGTTGCAGCAGCTATCCTGGCGGCCAAAACCACAGTTGTGCAAGCCATTGCTTCATCTCCCAGCCATCCTTCCATTTCCCCATTCTTCTATCCATACATCACCCACCCCTCTAACTATCCACTCACCCATCCATCCATCCATCCATCCACTTACTCACCCATGCACCCATCCATCCTTCCATTCTTTTATCTCTACCTCCTTTTATCCTTCCATCCATGCTTCTTCAGACACTTTGATGGGCTCAAGCAGGGACTTTACTCAAAGGTTCTGGAGACACAGATGTCTTTGAGGTGACTTTGGGGACACTGGGAGGTCTGGCATCTGGAAAAAGTAAGGTAGGTCTAACAGGTCATCTTTAATCAAAGTAGCTTCTTATTTGAAGGAAGGAAAGACTGTTTGAAAATCTAGATAACTAAATTATTCTGAAGCATTCTCGGGGGTATACTCCATGAATGTATTTGTGGACGGCACAGTTACCTGGCCTGGGCTGATTTGCGGTGGTCCCCGCTGTGACTGTTATGAACGTTTAAATACTGCAGAACTGGAACTCCTGGAAGCCTGACACAGATTCTTCTAGACCTAGTAAAATTATAAGGCAAAGTTTTCTTTTTACTGTTTGTATTATGGATTAATTCAGAGCTAAAACATGAAAATCAGTGACCAAAGGAAAATGTTCATTTACTCCATGGGATGGATGGGTTTGCTCAGTGACAAATCTGTGAGCTGTGTAATGTGTACAGCTATATTTACCCATTGTGGTAAACTCATTGTGTTTACTCATTAGGATCACTCATGGGGACGATAGTCAATTTCAAAGTTTAATTTAAGCTTTACTTGCAAGCTACTTTTTATAAAACTCTTAGGGATTTTTAAAAGGTTTTTTTTTTTTGAAGCAGTTTTATGTTTCCAGAGAAATTGGGAAGGGATAGAGACTTCCCAAATACCTCCTGCTCCACATATGCACAGCCTCCCCAACTGTGAACATCCTTCACCAGATGGTACATTTGTTACAATTGATGAATCTACATTGACAGATTACGTGACCCACATTCCACAGCTTATCTTGGAGTTCACTCTTGGTGTTGTATGGTCTACGGGTTTGGACAAGCATATCCATCATTATAGAATCATACAGAGTATTTTCATTGGCATGAAAATTCTCTGTGCCAAACCCATTCCTCTCCTGTCCCCCAGCCCCCTGGAACCCTGATCCTTTTACTGTTTCCATAGTTTTGCCTTTTCCAAAATGTCATCAAGGAAATTACACAGTATGTAGCCTTTTCAAATCAAATTCTTTCACTTAGTAATGTGCATTTAAATTTCCTCTGTGTCTCTTCATGCTCTGGTAGTTTATTTCTTTTTATCGCTGAATGATATTCCCTTGTCTGGATGGACTGGAGTTTATTTATCTATTCTCCTACTGAAGGACATCTTAAGTGCTTCCCAATTTGGGCAACTGTGAATAAAGCTGCTATAAAAATCCATGTTCAGGTTTCTGTGTGAACATGTTTTCAGTTCCTCTGGGTAAATACCAAGGAGCATGATTGCTGGCTCCTATGACAAAAGTACCTTTAACTTTGTAAGAAGCCACCTGCCTGTCTTCCAGAGTGACTGCAACATCTTGCATCCCCAATAACAATGATGAGAGTTCTTGTTGCTCCACATTCTCACCAGCATTTGGTGATGTCAGTGTTCTGGATTTTGGCCATTCTGATAGATGTGTAGTGTGATCTTACTGTTGTTCTAATTTTCCTTTTCCTGATGACATATGATGTGGTATGTCTTTTCATATTCTTATTTGCCACTCGTGCATCTTTTTTACTTAAGGTCTTGGGCCCACTTTAAAAATCAGATTGCTTGTTTTCTTCTTGTTGAGTTTTTTTTTTAATTGGAGCATAGTTGCTTTATTATATTGTGTTATTTTCTGCTGTATAGCCATATATATACATTTACCTCCTCCCTTTTTTTGATTTCCTTTTCCATTTATGTCACCACAGAGCACTGAGTAGAGCTCTCTTTAGGTTTTCATCAGTAATTTATTTTATCATAGTTAGTACATACATGTTAATCCCAGTCTCCCAATTCATCTCTCTCCCCTTTTCCCCTTGGTGTCCATACATTTGTTCTGTATGTCCCGTCTCTACTTCTGCTTTGTGAATCTGTACCATTTTTATAGATTCCACATATTATAAGTTTTTGTATATTTTTAGATAACAGTCCTTAATCAGATGTGTCTTTTCAAATACTTTTAGTCTGTGCCTGATCTTCAAATTATCTTGATACCATCTTTCACAGAGTAGGAATTTTTAATTTTAATGAACCTTATAAAGTATCTTTTTCATGAATTGTGTCATTGGTCTTGTATCTGAAAAATCACTGGCCCTGCCCAAGCTTATCCAGATTTTCTGTTATATTATCTTCTAGGAGTTTCATAGCTTTGTGTTTCACACTTACATCTGTGATCCATTTTGAATTAATTCTTGTGAAGGGGGTGAGGTCTGTGTCTAGATTCATTTTTGTGTGTGTGGGTATTCAGTTCCTCCAGCATCATTTGTGTTACCTTTGCTCCTCTGTCAAAACTCAATTGGCTACATTCATGAGGGTCTATTCCCGGCCTCTCTATTTTGTTCCATTGATCTATTTGTCTGTTCTTTCACCAATATCAGACTGTTTTGATTACAGTTGCTTTATAGTAAGTCTTGAAGTTGAGCAGGTCAGTTCAGTAACTTTGTTCTCCTTCAATAATGTGTTGGCTATTTTGGATTTTTTTGTCTCCTCCCCATAAAAACTTTAGAATTACTTTTTTGATATCCATGAAATAACTTGCTAGAATTTTTATTGGGATTGAAGCTTTTAGTTACTTTTAATGTCTGCCATATTATTATTATTTTTTGTCCTATTTTATATTTTCAAAATATTTTTTATTTTACAAATCTCCCTTGGCCTTCAAAGTGACATTTCTGCACAGATATATCTCTAAGAGAAACAAAATGAGGCTCAGGGGTTTGTTGAGTTCCTATAGCAAACACGTGGCAGAGCCCAGACTGGGGACTGGGTCCTTAGAGGGTTGTGTGTTGTCCATTTACAAAGGAGCCGCAAGGAGAGGACCAAGGCAGGGAGATGCAGGGCATGTGCTGAAGGTCAAAGTGGACAAAACTTTGCTGCCACTCCAGACAGGTCTCTGCTGGTCTGAACATCTCAGCACTAAACTTGCTGTGAAGGGTAATTTTATATGTCAACTCACAGGAACACAGGATGTCCATCCACTGACATTGTTCTGGTCTGTTGGTGAGGATGTTTATGGATGAAATGAACATTTGAATTGGTGATGGAGTGCAACAGACTGCCCTTCCCAATGCCTCATCCCCAAAGGCCCAAAGAAAATGAAAGACTGAAGATGGAAGAGTTCTTTTTCTCTGCTTGCCTATTGGCGCTGGGACGTGGGTGTTCTCCTGCCTTCAGGCTTGGACTTGTATCAGATCTTACAGCATCCTTCCTTCCATGTCTCCAGCTGGCTGACTGCAGAGGTGGGATTTCTCAGCCTCTAACTTGCTTGAGCCAAATCCAATTCCATTTCCTATAGCAATTAATCTGTCACCCCCTTCTCCTCCTGCCATCAATCTTTCTCTTTCCCAGAATATATTCATATTATATGTATGTATAAAATTCATTCTGTTTCTCTGAAGAAACCAGAATAATAGCCCCACTATGCTACTTTCTACTATGTACTTGTTTATCTTCCACAAGCTAAAATTTGGGGGCCTTATGACATTCTTCATAACAATAATGATTAAAATTTGGCTTTTTTTTTTTAACTTTCCATTACACTTTTGAAGTACATGTTCACATGTAAGCCTTTTGAAACCCCTTGTAACAAAGCATTTGTTTGTACCTTGATGAGAGAATCATGGCTAAAAGCAAGGCAATAAGACGCTCTGCCTGGAGGAGGAAACAGCAACCCGCTCCAGTATTCTTGTCTGGAGAATCCCATGGACAGAGGAGCCTGGTGGGCTGCTGTCCATGGGTCCAAGAGTCGGACATGACTGAGCAACTAAACAAAGGGTGCTCTGAGTCAGGGCCAGACAGAGCTTGAGGCTTTGTGGGGACAGAGGCCAAGATCTCTGATTATGGACCAGGCTCTCTAAAGTGAAACCTCTGCAATTTGGGGTGAATGCAACTGTGCAGGGCAGAGTTGTCACAATGCTGCAGTCACTGGGTCTTTCTCTCTCTCTCTCTTTTTTAATATCAAACACAGTGATGTTTCTGATTGAACACAGTAATGTTTCAAATAGTCTTTAAAGATGCATTGTGGGACTTTCCTTGTGGTCCAGTGGTTAAGACTCTGAGCTCCCAATGCAGGTGACCTGTGTTCCATCCCTGGTCAGGGAACTAGATTCTGAATACTGCAGCTAAAGAACTCACATGCTGCAATTAAGACCAAATTAAAAAAACAAAAACCAAAAATGCACTGCATTAGAATGAACTGTGTTTTAAATGTGCCTTTTTTTTTTAATCTTACCTGTTTTCTACACACTGATCACCTTTTATTCATGTTACATTGGCAAAGGACTAGTTTCAGTCATTCATATTTTCAGACAAAGGCTGGATATTGCCTTTAACAAATTAGATATTACACTAATGCATGGTGGCAGCCACCGTTGGAATGCATGATGAGGGCAAGAATATCTATTTATGATTATTTTCTGGATTCCTGTAACAACAACTGTAAGTTGTTTTGGACCAGGAAATCACAAACTATGTTTCTTATCATGTAATCTTTTTTTTTTTTTTTTAGTTTGAATGCACAGAATTTGAATGGACACACACACACATATGCTTTAGGGATTATATTAAAATGAGCCTCATACAGCACAAACAGGAAATTACCTCAGTGCTGAAACTCCTGCCTACCCTCTTTGTTCACATCTCCCTGCCCACCACCGCCTGCTCCCCCCTTAGAGAGAACCACTACCATGCATTTTATCTTAATTATCCACCTATTTTTCCTTTATTCTCCTTACCCCATCAGCAATACGTGCATCTCTAAGCATTATATTGTCTGGTTTTAGCAGGGTTTGGGCTTTTTCCAAAGGAATCATACTGGGTGCATTCTTTTGAAATGTTGTTTTTTTGTCCAGCTTGTTTTGAAGATTCTTTTTCACATGTGTCAGACACACAATTTGTCCTAGAAAGGAACAATTTAAAAATTGATTGGTAGTGGAATCACCCATTTCCAACTAAATGGACCATCCATATTGCTGGGATAAAAGCTGCAATTACGCCTGGTTGAATAACAGCCTTTAACAGAGTGCTTAGGGCGTGGGTGGCCTGGATTTCTGGAACCTTTAAGCTCTTGTGAGTTTAAAGTTCTGTCCAAGGGCTTTAACCAACGGAGGTACACCTCACCTGTCTGCCCTGTGCCTGACCACCCCCCCACCCCGCTCCCGCCCCACTCCATGCCACCAGAATGAAGTCAGGCCTTCAGACTGCCTTCTTGACGGAAACAGAAATGTGTCAGTCAGGGTTCTCCAGGGACACAGAACCAGTGGCAAGTGAAAACACGTGTGTGCTTGTGTGTATGTATGTGTTTATATATACTATACAGAGATTTATAATAGGGGATTGGCTCATGTGATTACAGAGGCTGCCATGTTTATATCTGCCGTGTGGCCACAGGCTCAAGACCCAGGTGAGCCAGTGGTGCAGATCAAGTCCAAGGTCAGCCGACGGCTGTGCACTTCCCTCTGCTGGGGGTAGGGGTGGGAGGGAGGCCAGACATTTTGCTCTATTCTGGTCTTCAGCTGATTCAGACAAGACCCACTCATATGATGGAGAGTGATCTGCCTATTCAAAGTTCACAGATTCAGTGTCAATCTTATCCAAAGATTCTTTCCAAGTTGGCGTATAAAATTTACTGTCACAATGCGCAAGGGTGGACATTCAGGTTTTGAGGTATTTACTTGAAATTCTCATCTACTGCTGATCTACTGCTCTAGTTCATCCCTGTGCACCTCCCCAGGGCCTTCCCTGCATCCCCTGAGAGCTCTTACCCATGCTTTGGGATGCTCTCCACACAGTCCTCTCCAGCTTCGAGGCCAGACGATGAGTCTTGTCTCCTTGGGGATCCCCGGGGCCTCACTGTGCATGGCGGGCACGCAGTCAATGCTAGCTGAATGCCAACCATTGCAGCCTTGGTACAGCCCACAGCACATCCCAATAATACTTCAGTAGAGCCACTGAATAGAAATAGCCCTGTTTTATAGAACATCCTGGAATGAAAGGCTGTCTTCTCCTCTTTTCCTCCCCGGCATTAAGAGTTTGATTAAATATCTGGAATGATCTGCCCGATTCAGACCCTGTCTGTGAATTACAGGGCCAGACCAGGACTTCTCTAAAGTAACATCTTTATAAAAAGGGCAGACTAGCAGCACCTCTATGCACTCTGCTCCCCTCCTTCTAGGAGTCCACCGTGACTGTGGGAGCACAGCGAGGTCTGTCCTCATCTTTTCCTCTCCTGGACTCTGCTCCTTGATCCCTTTTTGTAGAAAGCTTTCACTTTCGTCTCAGGTTCAAAGGATTTGTTAACAAAATAAGCCCTACAAATAGGGCTTCCCTGGTGGCTCAGACGGTAAAGAATCCTCCTGTAATGCAGGAGACCTGGGTTTGATCCATGGTTCAGGAAGATTCCCTGGAGAAGGGCATGGCAACCCACTGCAATATTCTTGTCTGGAGAATTCCATAGACAGAGGACCCTGGCAACCTACAGTCCATGGGTTTGCAAAGAGTCAGAGATGACTGAGTGACTAGCACTACTGCTACTACTACATATAAATAAATAATATCAATATTTCTTAGAGAATTATCTAGCTTACTTTCATTCTACTGATATTAAAAGAAAAGAAAAATAGAAACAGCAGAGGGTGCATCACCAAATTAGGTTTTGACCAACATCCAGACTTAAATAGCCCTGGGATGTCACGGCACATCTGGAGTCCCAAGTGGGAAAAGATCCCAGACAGCATGTCCACTCCGTGAGTGAGCCTTCAAAGACTGCAATTCAGATTCCTTCTTATGACTATAATCCCAGAGTGCAAATTGATACGTCATCAGTCTGTGAGCAAGTGGCAGCAAGCTGCAAGTGTGTGTGCTCAGTTGTATGTGACTCTTTGCTGTCAGACTGAAGACTTGGACTGAAGACTGCCAGGCTGCTCTGTCCATTGAATTTTTCTAGGCAAGAAGATGGCAGTGAGTTGCCATTTCCTCCTCCAGGGGATTTTCCCCACCCAGGGATCAAGCAGGTACTCTTGCATCTCCTGAAGTGTAGGTGGATTCTTTACCACTAGCGCCACCTAATGCTGTTTGTTTTGTCTTGTAAAACTTGGAATGTTGTTAAGCCCAGGGCGTGGTTGGCCAGACACCCTCCGGGGCTCCAGAATGTCCAGATTCTCCCCCTATCTTATCTGTGGTGCCACAAGGCTTGCCCTCAAGCAGTCAGGACACTCCCAGTCAGGGCAGTGTCAGGGAAGGTTAGAAGCAAGGTACAGGCCTGCTCTGCTTTGTCTCTGAAGCCTAAACAAGCCTATATTTAATTTCCCTAACAGTCCCTCACTTACGACCCAACTCCTGGCTCTGGGATGTCCACTTGCGTCTCCGGAGCTGCGTTCAGCTGAGATCATCTATGTTAGGTGGCCTGGGATGGGTTATGGGGGTTTCCAGGGTTAACCACCCCTCCCCCACTTTCCTGAGCCTCCCTCATCCCAGGTTCAGCCTTTGCGCCTCCCGCAGCATCCCCTGAGGGTGGCCTGGGTCTCCACTCTCTGGCCAGTTTCAGCATGGTGACTGCAGCAGCCTCTGGTCAGGTAGAGCTTTCTTCCTCAGCTGTGGATGCAATAGGGCCATGGAAACACCTCTGGGCATGGAGAGCCAGCCCCTAAGAGTGGATGCATGTACAGTGATTCTGTGATTTAGTTT
Organism: Okapia johnstoni; assembly: GCA_024291935.2. Taxonomy (NCBI): domain Eukaryota; kingdom Metazoa; phylum Chordata; class Mammalia; order Artiodactyla; family Giraffidae; genus Okapia; species Okapia johnstoni. Next base: position 103,580,608 of record CM044312.1, read on the forward strand.
AGTTTTGTGTGGAAAGCCTGTTGACCTCCTTGTGCTGGTGACAGAGAGGAGGACGGAGCTGTGGTTCAACTGGTTTACCTCCCAGTGCCTCAGAATGGGGGTGTGAGCTATTACCTATGGGATGGATAAACCGCAAGCTCCTGTGGTACAGCACAGGGACCATAACGGAAAAGAATATGATAACAAATATGCGTGTAAAACTGAATATATATGTGTTACAGTCGCTTCAGTCGTGTCCGACTCTTTGTGACCCCATGGACGGACGCCCGCCAGGCTTCTCTGTCCATGGGATTCTCCAGGAAAGAATGCTGGAGTGGGTTGCCATGCCCTCCTCCAGGGGATCTTCCTGACCCAGGGATTGAACCCACGTCTCTGACATCTCCTGCATTGGCAGGTAGGTTCTTTACCGGTAGCGCCACCTGGGAAGACTTGAATATATATATAAAACTGAATCACTTTGCTGTACAGCAAAAATTATTACAACATTGTAAACAACTATACTTCAATTAAAAAACAAAACAAAACTGTGTAGCCACAGTTCAAATCCAGATCTGTCCAGAGGGGGATGGGAAGACGGGGTCCTGGGTTTTGGAAAATGCATTTTATCACCTCATGTCCCCTGTACCTGCTCATTATTTGGCCCCGAGGGCAGGAAACCCCAGACCAATGTGTCAGCCTGGCTTCTTGCCTGCTGACTGCCACCCTGCCCTCTCCTGGCCACACCCCAGGCTTCCAGCCACGGCAGCCCCAGCATGTGGAGCAGGACCAGTAGACCTCTGTCCCTGCGCCTCCCTGATACCCTGGTTGTCACCATCCCAGGAGAGGATTCCTGATGGGAGACACCTGAATACTCAGCCTGCATGCCAGGCTGGCCGGCATGCTGGGGACCCCACACCCTCCGGGGATCAACCTTCTCCTGATGGACTGACTGCATACCCCTTATAGTCATCTGATTCTGAGAGAAAGCATGCTGCAATTTAAAGCATTTGGAGTGTAAATAGGAAAATGTGATCAAAGAGTAACCTTAAGGTATCAGGAAACGTCCCAAGGTACCCAGGATGGATGGAGAGGCCCTGAGGGAGCCCCTCAGGCTCAGCAGAGGTCCCCGTCCCCACAGCTGGGCTTCCTGCCCCCGCAGAGGAAATACAGGTGCAGTCTGCCAGATGGCTTCCTGGGCTCAGAGCTGATCCCCAGTTGCTGAGCAACCGGGAAGCCATGAGCCAGGGCCCTGGCAGGTGTGTGGATGCACAGAGGGTGCATGCACCAACATGGGCAGATGTGTGGGGCGGCAAACGTGGTTAAGGAGGCAGGGGAGGGGATCATCTGGCTTGACTGGAGCTTCAGGGTCACTGAAGGACCACTTTCTGCACTTGTAGCCAGGGCTGGATATCCTTACTTCCTGCAGCCCTACAGCTCTGGCCAGGGGAGACCAGCCCTTTCCTCACACAGGGTCCCTGCTGACTGGTCTGCAGAGAACCCTTAGGGTCTATCCCAATCCATGTCAGGGAGAAAGGCTCAGAGGAATTCTGCTCAGGACTGCGACCCTGATTGAGAGTGAACTGAGACCAGAGAAGCACCAGCATCCTGCCCTGGGTGGAGTGAGTCTCGGGCGTGGCATGCAGTGTTTTCCAGTCCCCCCGTGGGCTCACAGCTCAAGTTAGCCTTCTTTATGAGCTTTCTTCATTTTATCGACTCACCTCCCACTACCCTTACATTTGTTTCCTGGGACGACTTACACGCACATTCTTGGTTCCTTATGTGCTTCTAGGGAAACACATCCTCAGCAGACAAATCAAGCATGGAGCTCAAGGATGAGTGATATGTCTCAGGTTTTTACGATGCCAGCGTGCGAGGTCATAATGAACAATATAAAGCAAGCAAAGGCAGCCACACTGGGACTGAGGAATTGGGAATTACTTAGTAAGTGGACGATATCTGAAAATCATACAAGCTATGCTTAGGTCCCTTGCAAAGTGCAGAAGCTAGCTCAAAGGGCTATTGGGAGGATGAAATGAAATTGTAAATGAAAAGAGGTTAGCATGCTCACCCGAAAACCTCTGCCTGTGATCAGACTCCCACTGGACTAAGACATTTGTGACTAAAACAGGCAAAATGTCTTGGTGTCATAGCTTTGGAATAGGCAGTACATTTGCTGGAAAGTGAGAGAAACCCAACTCAAGTGAGTTTAAACAAAAAAGAGGCCATATTAGCTGACAGAACGAAAAGTCCAGGAGTAATGGCTTCAGATACACGTTGATCAAGGCACTTACAAGTGTCTTTTCTCTACATTTCTGTTTTTCTTCATGTTGGGTTCATTTTAAGTTCAGGCTCTTCCTTTGAGGGGCCTCATCAGAACTATAATTCCGGTGAAGGGAATGCGCATCCTCCTCAGAGATACGACAAACACCCCGAGAGTGTCACCACCATCACCACTGCAAGAGTGTGTGTCCCTCATCCTGCGATTATACTGTTTCCTTTATGGACTCAGGCAAGAGGTTTTACATGAATACATACTGAAATCTATCCCACAAGATTAAGCTTATTAATTAAGCCTTTAGAAGAACTTCCTAAATTAGCATATGAGCAGAAGTTTATGCTCTTTCCAGACTTTACAATGGCTAACAATTTGATGATGGTCTTCTATTATGATGTCCAAAATGATGGTGTGAAAGTTGAATGGTGAGAGAGTATAATGGTGGTTACCAACAACAGAGGAATTAGGGAGATTATGGTCAAAGGGTACAAACTTCCAGTTAGAAGATGAGTAAGTTCTTCTGGAGATCTAATGCACAGCATTGTGATTATAGTCAACAGTGCTGCTTTATTCCTCAAAGTTGCTAAGGGATTAGATCTTAAATGTTCTCACAACAAAAGAGAAATGGTAATTGGGTGATGTGTTGGCTAATGCCACAGGGGCAATCATACTGTAATGTATAAGTGTATCAAGTCAACACATTGAACACCTTAAACTTACACAACATCATGTCAATTATATTTCAATAAAGCTAGAAAAAGTTGGATGCTCAAAAAGAGAAAAAATGAAAGTTGGACAAAGTCAAGGACATAGTTTGGCCCTAGGACTTCTGTAACTAAGGCTTGTCCATCCTCAGCCAGCTCAAAGCTCTTGTCATTCATTTATATTTTGATTTACGCATATAGCAATCCAATCTGAGCAATTTGAAATCTTAGCAAATATCTCTCTTTTTAATGATGATGATTATATAACAGTAAATTTAGTACCAGCTTTTAGTTACTATAAAGAATAGTGGCCCCTCAAAGATGTCTATTTCCTAGTCTCTGGAACCTGTGAATAAATTTCCTTATATGGTAAAAGAAACACGCAGATCTGGCTGAGTTAAAGGTCAGAGATTATCTTAGAATATTTAGGAGGGTGAAGAATCCTTAAAAGTGAAAGACAGAGGTGACCAGAGGTGTATGAAAGAGACTGACAGAGTTATTCTCTTGCACCAGGATTCTCATAATGCATTGTTAGGCTGCCAAAGAAGATTTTGAACATTTTGCCACATTATATAAAGAGATTTCTCAGCTAGTAAAAAGCAGGATGTGACACGAAACTGGCAAGTGAAGAAAATTCAAGTTAGGGTCATTCACCTGACTTTTTTTAACCTTGGATTCTACTCCTGTTTCCTTATTACAAATGGTGACAATATAATTGACCCATACATTTCATACAGGGATGTTGTGATATTTAATGGAGAAAAATTATGTTTTATTATTGTTTTATTTTATAAGACACTTTATATGTTTATTTCATTGTGATGATAATGTAAGGTACTATTAGTATCAGTTTAGTTCTTTATTTTCAGAGAAATTTCAAAGCATCTGAGGTTCACACATGTTATGCAGCAATGATGATAAGATAGAAATTTTTGTGTATCCTAATCACCCATTTGGAAAATTAGCGCTACTTTGGAATTAATGAAATACGGGAGTGCCCAATTAAGGTGAGTGTAAAATTCATCTAAGGAGCATTGCTTGTGCATCAATTGTTCCCCAAAGAACAGAGGTGATTTCTCTGGAAGAGTTACATGTATTAAACAGAAAATTTATGGCTATCTCGGAGATGTTTTTGCTCAAATGGTATGAGAGGGTTCACCTAATTGCAGCGATTATCTTTCTGCACTTCAAATTGCAGATACCACATGGCGAGGGTAACCTAATAAACTGCGACACTTGGGTCACTGATTGTAGATTTCAGCAGGATTCATTTTCTGTTTTCTTTCTTTCCCTCTTTTTTAGATAGATAGAAAAAAACTATGAATTTTTCAACCTGGTAACCAATGTCCTTAAAGCAACCAGGAATTTTCTGCTAGGAGGAGCGAAAAGGTTTGCCCTTTAAGGTTTTAGCTGCTTTTTGGGACATGCAGCAGATACAATCTTATGGGATCAGATGCTCCTGGGTGGTCACACTGTGTTGTGTGAGTACTTGCCAGGACTGGAGTCAGCCTTGTGGCAGAGAGGAGAGGTGCAAATACCGGAGAGAAAGACAATATGAACAAAAGCTGACATCATCCTGTTAATGGAGCAGGCTTGACCTGTTAGGGTAGGAAGTATTACTAGTAGCAATAGCAGGAACAAGTAAAAATAATTTATTTTAGAAGAGATGCATTTAAAACTGGTTACCTGAAAACTGGATAGGGTTGTTATCAAGAATGAAATGATCATTCACGAACATTTCCTTGGAGTCAAACCCATTTGGGTTGGAATCCTGGATGCCCCTTTAGTTCTAATGGGGGCTGGGTTTCACATCTGAGGACAGACAGACATGACCTTGACTCCGAGCTGGTGGATGGATAGGGTACAGGCTCGTGTAGTAGCCGTGTCAGGCACCTGTGCAAACCAAGGGCTCTCACTACTATACTTGATGTTAGCGCTGACACGGGTGGGAAAAGCTGACATTATAACAAGCCTCTGTCTGCAATCAGGCTTTCCAACTGGAGATAAAATTAGTATCCTGAATACTGACTTTGAGGTAAATTGAGGTTGTTTTCTATTTTACTGGAGCAAATGCAGCTACCAAAGCCCAGGGTTTGCCTAACTAAAATTTCTGTGATTCTCTGAGCCACATCGTGCTTTGTGCCAGAGAAGGTGGGAAATTTTGTGTTTAGCTTCTTTCAGTCTCTCTGCCTCGACCCTGACCTTCACTCTCAGTCATTTAGGGCCACTATCCTTTAAAAAAACTAAGAGTGCAAGTTTTTTCCCATTGCATGCTTTTAATTATTTTTATTTAAAAATGTTTTTGAAGTACAGTTGGTTTACAATGTTGTCTTAGTTTTTGGTGTACAGCAGAGTGATTCAGTTATATATGCGCACACACACACACACACATATATATTCTTTATTTTTTATATGTATTATTCTATTATGGTTTATCTGAGGATACTGAATCTAGTTTCCTGTGCCATACAGTAGGACCTTGTAATTCATCCATCCTATATACCATAGTTTGCATCACTAATGTCAGACTCCCAATACTTCCCTCCCTATACCCTTGGCAACCACAAATCTATGTCTGAGTCTGCTTTGTTTCATAGGAAAAAACAAGTTTTCTCATGTTTTATTCATTGTCATGACAACTGTTTATTGATCATCTGAGCTGGGCATTGAGCTGGACCTGGGGCCCCTGGGAAGACCCTGGTTGGCACATCTGTCTCTGGGATACAGATGTTCTGGTAGAACAGAAGGACAGTTCAAATAAGAACTACCAACTGAGAAAGTTCTGTCCTTTCTAGAAAGTTCTAGAAATGTCCTCAGAGGCCTTCAACTACAGGAAGCCTGTCTTCAACTGGCTTATTTAGAAGATTAAAGTGAAGGAGATAAATTTGTACAGAACTTAAAAAAAAAATGACAAAGTGTTAATTATTCGAATGAGTGTCTGATACATTAAAGGACTCTTTACCACTAAAATTTCATCTCATACATTGAGCTTCTCTTGTGTGCCAGACCCCGAGGGCAGCACAGAATAACTGAGTAATATTCATATTCTGCTCAGGACATTTCGCTTTGTTATCAGATGCAGGTCTGTAAAATGCTTTATTTGTGGACTAGAATGTGAGTATCTGAAGTATTATTCCCAGAGCCACCCAGAACCACCACACAGCTAGACAGCCTTCCTGTCACCCTCTGTGCCCTCTTGGGAATGGTTTTCTCGAACAGCCTCCCTGGCCTACATGTAGGATTTTTCAGAAACACAAACATATAAATTTTTGTTCCTTTGTAACAGCCCAAGAGAGGAACTTCTCTTTTTGATTGCTGATTCCTTTGTCTTGGCACAGAAAACATCTCCTTCTTTCTGTGCAAATGGCTGGTTTTGATATTTATGACACAGAGTTGAGATTTTATTTATCTCTCTGCTTTAGCCAGGGTTGTGATTCATATTGAATACTATTTCAACTGATTCTCATATGTACATTCATATGTTAACTTTCAGCAACTTTTAGGATATGGGCCCTGGAGAGCTCCTACTCCACTGATATTAAAGAGAATTTGGAGAAAGCATGGACTTACTCAAGAAGTTTGGAGCAGTGGTGGTTCTGGTTTTGGTTAATTTGATGACTCAGTGAGGCCACCCCCTTTCTGTCTGCATGTTTTTGCCTCAGTATGTTGGCTTTGTTGTTGACTTCTCTTCAGAGGGCCAGGATAACTCGGGTGGGTGTATTTGTCACATGAGTACATGGCCATGTTGAAGGCAGGAAGGAGAGGGTGCCCTCAGACTTTTGCACATGCCTCTGGGTAAATTGTTTCACATGCTTTTCCTAATCTAATAACCAGGAGAGGGGAACAGAATGGCCAACACTGAATTAGACTTTCAGGACAGACCTTTCCTAGAACTGGAGGTCTAGTCCCTTTGCACATGACTTGGTAGCACAGGTAAGTGAAATAGACAGAGCTCTGTCAGCAAAGAAGAATAGCAGGTTACTGACAAGTATGCATGAAATTTCCTTCATGCCTCACCTGAAGTTTATCTTTCTTGGATGAAATGTGCTCAAGTACTCAATCCCTATTATTTGTCCTATTATTTGCAAATGCCTCAAATCCTTTTTCCTCTAAACAAAGTGGAGGCAGAAGGGAAAAAAATAAATCGTAAGTGTTAAATACACCTCTATCTGTGGTCAAGTGACAAGCCTGTGCTTGAGAATGGAGGCACAGGCATCGAAGAAAAAAGCAGGAAGGGTAAAAGGTTGGGGTTCAAGGAGGAAAAATAGATCAACAGGCTTTGCTATGGGCCTGAGGTAGAGCCTGGAAGTGGGGGACGTCTGTCATCACTGATGCCCAGGGAGACCCCATAGGTTTGGCTTCTCATCATTGAGGGGAGCTCAGGTGACAATGATGCTTATGAGCTTAAATTTAAACATTCCCTGTTGGGGGGTGTTCTGAAGAAGTCCCAGAGGCAATTGTATACATGTGTAAAACTACTTTCAGAAAAACCTTCCTGAACTTCAGAAAAATGCTTTTCTAACTGTTCTCTCACTTGCTCTTTTCAATCTTGCTGAGAGAAATACATTTTATCTGTGAAGAAACTGAAGCTGCGGAGTATGTGGGCTTTCCTCAGCATAATGGAGCAAACACAGGACCAGGCCTCTTGGAAGGGCCGTTGATTCAGACTTTTGCACACACTAGCCTTGGGCTGCAGTGTAGAACTCAACCTTGACTAAGACTTCAGTTGGTAGGAGGAGTCTTTTGGAGTGGAGTCTGCAGCACTGGGTGGGGTCTGTTGCTTCTTAGTAGGTTAGAAAAGGAAAAAATGTTGCAGCTTGTTGGTCATATAGATTATCTGACTTCTGCTCATTTCTCCACTTCTTCACTCATTCATTCGTTTCCTCATTCCATAGACACTGAAGGAGCACAACTATTCTAGGCATTGCACCTGGTACTGTGACACAAATCAGGATGAAGCCACATAAACAGCATAAATTGCATCTTGAAGCAATTATAATCCAAAGAAAAAGTAAATCTATTAATATGTACTTTGTTAATATATTGTTGTTGTTCAGTCACTAAGTCGTGTCCAACTCTTTGTAACCCCATGGACTGCAGCATGCCCGGCTCCTTTGTCCTTCACTGTTTCCTGGAGTTTGCTCAAATTCATTTCCATTGAGTCAGTGATCATATATAAAGATCTCATCCTCTGCTGACCCCTTCTTGTGCCTGTAATCTTTCCCAATGTGAGGGTCTTTTTCAGTGAACCAGCTCTTTGCATCAGGTGGCCAAAGTGTTGGAGCTTCAGCTTCAGCATCAGTCCTTCCAATGAATATTAGGGTTGATTTCCTTTAGGGTTATCTGGTTTGATCTCCTGACAGTTCAAGGGTTTCTCAAGAGTCTTCTCCAGCACCACAATTTGAAAGCATCACTGATGCTTTCTTCAGTGCTCAGCTTTCTCTATGGTCCAACTTTCACATCTCTGTGCTTAGTCTCTCAGTCATTTTTGACTCTTTGAGACCCTCCTGGACTGTAGCCTGCCAGGCTCCTCTGTCCATGGGATTCTCCAGACAAGAATCCTGGAGTCGGCTGCCTTCTCCACTCACATCCATACATGACTATAATATAATATAAAATGATATGGTAATGTATGATATGACATGACATAACATATAACATCATATAATAATATAATATGTCTAAATTCTATCTTCTGCACTGTGTCTGTTGACTTTCCCCGACCAGAATGATTTCAGTTTGGAAGATGAGAAACAAAACTTCAAGAGGCAGGCAAAACGTTGACTGAGTATAGAAAGTATTCTAAGGAGCAAAGGGAGTTTTCGCATAGAACTTGACACCCAGGAGTGCCTGCTATTTTTCCTGTGTCAGTGGCAGCATCCTGGGGGAGGAAGGATTCATCACAGCAGGTGAAAATGTGGGGAATTGTCTAGAGTGAGGATTGCAAAGTTGTGCAGGGAATGAAGCAAAGTCTCCTGGATTGTCATTACAGATGCTGCCACCAGCCCCATCTGTATGCATATCTGGCCCAATTTCCCCTTTCGTGAGTCAGAAGTGGGGAGCAATTTGACAAAATGAAAGCCTTCCCATCTCTAGAATCAGATTGAATTTTCTCAGAGGTTATGTTAGAAACACTGCTGTGGTTACAGCAAATGTCACAGAGAGCTTGTCAAGTTTCACTGAAGTTCCTGAAAATTGGTAACTTGTCAACAGAATAACAATTGAGAATCGGGGACTGTGGAGAGCATCACAGGGCGTGTTTCAGTCAATCTCTTCTGAATCTGAAGTTCACACAGCCTTTGACTCTTCCATCCTCAATTCTTCTGAATCCCCAGTCCTGTGAATTTGTCCTCTGAGGTTTTATTCATCCCCACTTGAAATGATACCACAATTCCAGTGGCACTGAAGGTGACCCAGATCAGGGCCGGTCTGATATTGGACGGAACAATCACAGCCACACTAGCCTGCACCTTATGGGTTCCCTGGGCTGCTTCTACTGACTCAGTGACTTGGCCTTGGGCTTTCTTGCCTGTGGCTCTTGAGGGTGTCCAGCTGACCTTAGTAGAGGAGTAGATAAAGATCCCTGCCCATATTGAGCATTTTGCTTGTATGAGCATCACTGATTTGCTTTTGCAGGGAAGAGAGCTTGACAGAAATATCATGCCCATTCTCATCCTCCTGTCATCAAATTTCAGACACTCATCTTCTTTTAAAAGGCATCTTCCTCTCCGATGGTGAACATCATATTGCTTTCTCTCATTTTCTCTCTTCACAGGTTCTTTCTTGCAGCCTATGATACACTCAGTACTTCTCATCCAAGATGCGTTAAGTCCCCCAGGTCTCTGACTGTCCTTCTTATGCTCCCCCTCACCAAAATCATTTATGATGCAGTATGTATTCTTGGCATTACATCCTGACCCCAGGTTTACTACTATTTCATAGAGATCAGTTTCCTGTCTCTGGAAATCATACACTTAAAGATCACCCAGAACATGGTGATTCCACATTTGATGTGTAGCTTCTCAATTCCCTCTCTCTGGACCACTGGGCAGGAAAGAAGGTGTTTCTTCTGAAATACCATTTTGAGTAGTGGAGGAACCATTGTCTCTTGGGTCTAACTCTGAAGCTTTGGTTCCACTACTTTCCAACTGAGTGAGCCTGGTTGGGTTATTGAGGGTTATTAAACCCATTTTGCTCATCTATACACTGAGAAGGCAATGGCACCCCACTCCAGTACTCTTGCCTGGAAAATCCCATGGATGGAGGAGCCTGGTAGGCTACAGTCCATGGGGCCGCTAAGAGTCGGACGACTGAGCGACTTCACTTTCACTTTTCCCTTTCATGCACTGGAGAAGGAAATGGCATCCCACTCCAGTATTCTTGCCTGGAGAATCCCAGGGACAGCGGAGCCTGGTGGGCTGCCGTCTATAGGGTCGCACAGAGTCGGACACGACTGAAGCGACTTAGCAGCAGCAGCAGCAGCTCATCTATACAGTGGGAATACTGATCCTTACTTTAAAATGTTCTCCTGAGGATTCACCTTGAGGTCCCTTGTGTGTGTGTGCTTAGTCGTGTCCATCTCTTTGTGACGCCATGGACTGTATCCTGCCAGGATTCTCTGTCCATGGAATTTTCCAGGCAAGAATACTGGAGTGGGTTGCCATTTCCTTTCCAGGGGATCTTCCTGACCCAGGGATTGAACCCACATCTCCTGTGTCTCCTAAATTGGCAGGGGGATTCTTCACCACAGAGCCACCTGGGAAGCTTCTTGAGGTTCCTATAGGACTCTTCAAATTCACCACAAACAACTCTGACCTTATCATCCACTTTCCAGACTGCTGTCCCCTGGGCACCAGAAATAAAACCATTACTCAGTCCTCATGGGAATCAGCCCCAAACTCCTACTTTGGCTTCACTTTCTGAAATTTTTATGGTCTTAGTTCTTTTTACAATCATTTTCTAGCTCTGTATCTTCTTTTTTCTTACTTTATCTCTGATCAGTTCAGTTCAGCTCAGTCGCTCAGTGGCGTCCGACTCTTTGCGACCCCATGAATTGCAGCACGCCAGGCCTCCCTGTCCATCACCAACTCCCGGAGTCTACCCAAACCCATGTCCATTGAGTCAGTGATGCCATCCAACAATCTCATCCTCTGTCGTCCCCTTCTCCTCCTGCACCCAATCCTACCCAGCACTAGGGTCTTTTCCAATGAGTCAACTCTTCGCATGAGGTGGCCAAAGTATTGGAGTGTCAGCTTCAACATCAGTCCCTCCAATGAACACCCAGGATGGATCTCCTTTAGGATGGATTGATTTGATCTCCTTGCAGTCCAAGGGACTCTCAAGAGTCTTCTCCAACACCACAGTTCAAAAGCATCAATTCTGCGGCGCTCAGCTTTCTTCACAGTCCAACTCTCACATCCATACATGACTACTGGAAAAACCATAGCCTTGACTAGACAGACTTTTGTTGGCAAAGTAATGTCTCTGCTTTTAAATATGCTATCTAGGTTGGCCATAACCTTCCTTCCAAGGAGTAAGCGTCTTTTGATTTCATGGCTGCCATCACCATCAGCAGCAATCTTGGAGCCCAAAAAAAACAAAGTCTGACACTGTTTCAACTGTTTCCCCATCTATTTCCCATGAAGTGATGGGACTGGATGCCATGATCTTAGTTTTCTGAACGTTGAGCTTTAAGCCAACTTTGTCACTCTCTTCTTTCACTTTCATCAAGAGGCTCTTTAGTTCTTCTTCACTTTCTGCCATAAGGGTGGTGTCATCCGCATATCTGAAGTTATTGATATTTCTCCCAGCAATCTTGACTCCAGCTTGTGTTTCTTCCAGCCCAGAGTTTCTCATTCTGCATAGAAGTTAAATAAGCAGGGTGACAATATACAGCCTTGACATACTCCTTTTCCTATTTGGAACCAGTCTGTTGTTCAATGTCCAGTTCTAACTGTTGCTGCCTGACCTGCATACAGGTTTCTCAAGAGACAGGTCAGATGGTCTGGTATTCCCATCTCTTTCAGAATTTTCCACAGTTTATTGTGATCCACACAGTCAAAGGCTTTGGCATAGTCAATAAAGCAGAAATAGAAATTTTTCTGGAACTCTCTTGCTTTTTCGATGATCCAGCGGATATTGGCAATTTGATCTCTGGTTCCTCTGCCTTTTCTAAAACCAGCTTGAACATCTGGAAGTTCATGGTTCACGTATTGCTGAAGCCTGGCTTGGAGAATTTTGAGCATTACTTTACTAGCATGTGAGATGAGTGCAACTGTGTGGTAGTTTGAGCATTCTTTGGCATTGCCTTTCTTTGGGACTGGAAAGAAAACTGACCATTTCTAGTCCTGTGGCCCCTGCTGAGTTTTCCAGATTTGCTGGCATATTGAGTGTAGCACTATCACAGCATCATCTTTCAGGATTTGAAATAGCTTAACTGGAATTCCATCACCTCCACTAGCTTTGTTTGTAGTGATGCTTTCTAAGGCCCACTTGACTTCACATTCCAGGATATCTGGCTCTAGGTGAGTGATCACACCATCGTGATTTTCTGAGTCGTGAAGATCTTTTTTGTACAGTTCTTCTGTGTATTCTTGCCACCTCTTCTTAATATCTTCTGCTTCTGTTAGGTCCATACAATTTCTGTCCTTTATCGAGCCTATCTTTGCATGAAATGTTCCTTTGGTATCTCTAATTTTCTTGAAGAGATTTCTGTTGCTGCTAAGTCGCTTCAGTCGTGTCCGACTCTGTGCGACCACATAGATGGCAGCCCACCAGGCTCCCCCTTCCCTGGGATTCTCCAGGCAAGAACACTGGAGTGGGTTGCCATTTCCTTCTCCAATGCATGAAAGTGAAGTTGCTCAGTCGTGTCCGACTCTTCGCGACCTCATGGACTACAGCCTACCAGGCTCCTCCATCCGTGGGTGTTTCCAGGCAGCAGTACTGGAGTGGGGTGCCATTACCTTATCTCTAGTCTTTCCCAATCTGTTGTTTTCCTCTATTTCTTTGCATTGATCGCTGAGGAAGGCTTTCTTATCTCTCCTTGCTGTTCTTTGGAACTCTGCATTCAGATGGGAATATCTGTCCTTTTCTCCTTTGCTTTTCTCTTCTCTTCTCTTCCCAGCTATCTGCAAGGCCTCCTCAGACAGCCATTTTGCTTTTTTGCATTTCTTTTCCATGGGGATTGTCTTGACTCCTGTCTCCTGTACAATGTCACGAACCTCTGTCCATAGTTCTTCAGACACTCTATCAGATCTAGTCCCTTAAATCTATTTGTCACTTCTACTGTATACTCATAAGTGATTTGATCTAGATCATAACTGAATGGACTAGTGGTTTTCCCTACTTTATTCAATTTAAGTCTGAATTTGGCAATAACCAGTTCCTGATCTGAGCCACAGTCTGCTCCCGGTCTTGTTTTTGCTGACTGTATAGAGCTTCTCCATCTTTGGCTGCAAAGAATATAATCAATCTGATTTCGGTGTTGACCATCTGGCGAAGTCCACGTGTAGAGTCTTCTTTTGTGTTGGAAGAGGGTGTTTGCTATGACCGGTGCATTCTCTTGGCAAAACTCTATTAGCCTTTGCCCTGCTTCATTCTGTACTCCAAGGCCAAATTTGCCTGTTATGCCAGGTGTTTCTTGACTTCCTACTTTTGCATTCCAGTCCCCTGTAATGAAAAGGACATCTTTTTTGGGTGTTAGTTCTAGAAGGTCTTGTAGGTCTCCCTAGAACCGTTCAACTTCAGCTTCTTTGGAGTTACTAGTCGGGGCATAGACTTGGATTACTGTGATATTGAACGGTTTGCCTTGGAAACGAACAGAGATCATTCTGTCATTTTTGAGATTGCATCCAAGTACTTCCTTTCAGACTCTTTTGTTGACCATGATGGCTACTCCATTTCTTCTAAGGGATTCTTGCCCACAGTAGCAGATATAATGGCCATCTGAGTTAAATTCACCCATTCCAGTCCATCTTAGTTCGCTGATTCCTAGAATGTCGACGTTCACTCTTGCCATCTCCTGTTTGACCACTTCCAATTTGCCTTGATTAATGGACCTAACATTCCAGGTTCCTATGCAATATTGCTCTTTACAGCATCGGACTTTGCTTCTGTCACCAGTCACATCCACAGCTGGGTATCGTTTTTGCTTTGGCTCCATCCCATCATTCTTTCTGGAGTTATTTCTCCACTGATCTCCAGTAGCATATTGGACACTTACTGACCTGGGGAGTTAATCTTTCAGTGTCCTATCTTTTTGCCTTTTCATACTGTTCATGGGGTTCTCAAGGCAAGAATTCTGAAGTGGTTTGCCATGCCCTTCTCCAGTGGACCACATTCTGTCAGACCTCTCCACCATGACCCATCCGTCTTGGGTGGCCCCACACGGCATGGCTTAGTTTCATTGGATAGACAAGGCTGTGGTCTGTGTGATCAGATTATCTCTGATAATTACATCTAAATTAGCCTCCCCATTTTCAGCCTCTGCTTCTCCTTCTCATGTGCACTTGAATCATCTTCCAGGTTGTAGCTTTCATCATATTGCTCCTCATGTAGTAACTATGGAAACTGCCACTTGGCCGCAGATAAAGTCACGACTACAATATTCCATGACTTGGTAGGAATTTAATATCCCAGATTTTAATTTTAAAATGTTCTGCCTGACACCATTCCTGGGCTCCTCCTGGAAGAGGCTGCTCTCTGTCCCCTGAACAACACCTGTTCTCTTCTGCCCTGATTCAGTGTCCCCAATTTAGTTCTCTCTCCCTCAAATGCTCTCCCTCGATGCACCCTATCTCTGTCCTCAGAAGCCTTTCATATCCTAAAAATGGTCCCTTCTTTCAAGAAATTATCCAGAGAGCAACCAGTTTAACATAGTCTCTGCTGCCTCTGCTCTGCCACTGCTGTTACAAGGGCTTCATCTCAGGTATTAGGATATTGTGTCCTTGCATTCATTCCTTAAAGTAGATGCCACTGTTTTTAAAGTGTTTAGCTTTCCTCAGTGCCACGAATATGTTCATTTTCCATTGATGATTATTTCATTGAATTATTGACTTTAGAATTCAGAAAAAAAGATGGGATTCCCTTGGTGGTCCGTGGTTAAGACTGCACTTCCACTGCAGGGGGCTTGGGTTCAGTCCCTGGTCAGGGAACTAAGAGTCAGCATGCCACAGCTAAAACATCCCACACGAGGCAACTAAGACCAGCACAGTCAAAACTAAATAAATAAATATTTTTTTTTAAAAAGGCAGCACACTGCATCTGTGTTGTGAATGTGGAATGTATTCACAATGCAAATGCTTAATAAATGATGATTGAAATGAATCATGTGACCAGGACTCAAAGTTCAAGGGAAAATGGGTTTTTTTCCCTGTGCTGGAGGGAATCTCAGTCTTCAGGTGAGTAATTCTCAAATGCTGGTTTGTGTCCTGACCACCCGGAGGGCTGGTTAAAAACACCAGAGTTTCTGATTTAGCGGTTCTGGGATGTGGCTCAAGAATTTGCATTTCTGCAAGTTCCCAGGTGTTACAAGTGCACTGGTCCAAGGACCACACACGGAGAACCACTATCCCAGTCATGAGTCCAGAGCACACTTTGTTCCATGTGGTTTGGGTGGAGTCATGGCATTGACTGCATCTCAACTTCACTATGTAAAGGTAATTGCTGGACTGAATAGTGTCTTCTCCAGCTCTAGCATCCTACATATATCTGTGAGTAGCACATTCTTAAGGAATAAACACAATCTAGAAATTTCTGCTGAACCAGTGATATTTCTGTCAATGCTGATACAAAAACTGATGATGAAGAGCTATTTTCATGTTTTGGGTTGCAGGCTGATTCCCAAAGATGACTTTTGGGAAACCTGGACTGTGTTCTGAGGGCAAGGTACAACTATTTTAGCCTTGATTTTGAATAGATTTTTCCTTTTTTTAATAACCAGATATGAGCAGCTTAGCAAAGAAGCAGTTGTTTCTAAAGAATTCTAATATGAATAGAATTTATCTCAGTTTTTGCATTTGTTTGGAGTAAAAAGGGAACCTATAACAAATAATTCATGGACTATGAACTCTGGAGCATCATTTGAGCAGCAGCATCTAGGAAATAATCTCACAAATATTGGAGGTAGAGCAGGTAGAATTCATAGAAAGTTGTCACATAAAGGCTCAAAGACATTGCAATCTGGATAGTAAAAGGCTGGCATAGGGAAGACCCATCAGATTCTCTCTTTCTCTGCTTCTCTCTTTTTTGTCTTCAAATCAAGAACTCTAGAAATCAGAACCATAGTAGTAAGCCAGTCATATGTCTACCTTTCTGCACCAAGGTCCTCAAGCCATAGACCACCAGGGATACCTGTCAGTGAACAATTTGGGTTTAAGACTTGAAGCAAAGAGAGAGAGTTATGGAGCATCTACAAGAGAAGAACTTTTAGGAGCTGTGCTCCTGTTAGGCAATTTTGGGGGTAAGGTCAAAGAAAATGGAATTTTGCTCTAGAAAGGATGCTGTCACAAAGCAGTGAAAATGTTACAACTAATATTTTATTTTATTAATTATTATTTTAAAATTTATTCATTTTAATTGGAGGCTACTTACTTTACAATATTGTAGTGGTTTTGCCATTCATTGACATGAATCAGTCATGGGTGTACATGTGTTCCCCATCCTGAACCCCTCTTTTACCTTCCCCCCATCCCATCCCTCAGGGTCATCCCAGTGCACCAGCCCTGAGCACCCTGTCTCATGCATCGAACCTGGACTGGCGATCCGTTTCACATATGATAATACACATGTTTCAATGCTATTCTCTCAAACCATCCCACCCTTGCCTTCTTCCACAGAGTCCAAAAGATTGTTCTATACATCTGTGTCTCTTTTGCTGTCTCGCATATAGGGTTATTGTTACCATCTTTCTAGATTCCATATATATATGTTAGTATACTATATTGGTGCTTTTCTTTCTGGCTTGCTTCATTCTGTATAATAGGCTCAGTTTCATCCACCTCATTAGAACTGATTTGAATGTATTCTTTTTAATGGCTGAGTAATATTCCATTGTGTATATGTACCACAGCTGCCTTATCCATTCGTCTGCTGATGGACATCTAGGTTGCTTCCATGTCCTAACTATTGTAAACAGTGCTGTGATGAACATCGGGATACACGTGTCTCTTTCAATTCTGGTTTCCTCGGTGTGTATGCCCAGCAGTGGGATTGCTGGGTCATATGGCAGTTCTAGTCCCAGTTTTTTAAGGAATCTCCACACTGTTCTCCATAGTGGCTGTACTAGTTTGCATTCCCACCAACAGTGTAAGAGGGTTCCCTTTTCTCCACACCCTCTCCAGCATTTATTGCTTGTAGACTTTTGGATAGCGGCCATTCTGACTGGTGTGTAATGGTACCTCATTGTGGTTTTGATTTGCATTTCTCTCATAATGAGTGATGTTGAGTATTTTTTCATGTGTTTGTTAGCCATCTGTATGTCTTCTCTGGAGAAATGTCTATTTAGCTCTTTGGCCCATTTTTTGATTGAGTTGTTTATTTTTCTGGAATTCAGCTGCAGGAGTTTCTTGTACATTTTTGAGATTAATTCTTTGTCAGCTGCTTCATTTGCTATTATTTTCTCCCATTTTGAAGGCTGTATTTTCACCTTGCTTATAGTTTCCTTTGTTGTGCAAAAGCTTTTAAGTTTAATTAGGTTCCATTTGTTTATTTTTGCTTTTATTTCCATTACTCTGGGAGGTGGGTCATAGAGGATCCTGCTGTGATTTATGTCGGAGAGCGTTTTGCTGCCTATGTTTTTCTCTAGCAGTTTTATTTTAATACAACATATCTGTAAGTTAGAAAGAGTGAGCAGAGCCAAAACTCCTACAGGTAAAGTAGCCGTCATGTCACTTATAGTAGCTGGGGTAAAGGCTGTTTGGTTATTTTTGTAGCATGGACAATATCCATGATGCTGTGTCCTGACAAGACTGTAGAGTGATCTTACAGCTTTTTTGTCCTGTCCTTTTTCACAGAGTGGCCTTGCTCATACTCAGCAGGAACTCAGCGCCAAGCCCCAGGTGGTCACCTCCCATCAGCTCCCTGCCGTCAGCACTGCTTGTCCAGGGCTCCCACCAGTTCGCACTGTGAGCATATCTACATCAGGAGGGAATTCCATCTCTCTAAGTACATTTCTAAAATTAAAAGTGTATTATATTATGCTAAAGATAATTTTTTTGTCTCCTTAAAGCAAAATATAGATTTGAAGGTAAAAAGTCCTTTAGAATTCATCTGGTGATCTAACCCTGAATTAGTCAAGGTTCTCCAGAGAAGCAGAACCAATAGGAAATATATAAACATATGACTATTGCAAAATAGAGATAGAGACACAGATGTAGACAACAAAGATATAGACACTAAGGGGGAGTGTGGGTAGTTGGGCTGAATTAGGAGATTGAGATTGATGCATATACACTATTAATACTAAGCATACAATAGATAAATGATGAGAACCTAATGTGTTGCACAGGGAACTCTACTTGGTGCTCTGTGATGATCTAAATGCAAAGGAAATCCAAGAAACAGGGTATAAATGTATACGTATGGCTGATTCACTTTGCTGTACAGCAGAAACTAACACAAATTGTAAAGCAACTATGCTGCAATAAAAATTAATCAAAAAATAAATATATAAACATAATGATTAATTTTAAGAACTTGGCACACATGATTCTGACAAGTCCCAAATACTACAGGGTGATTAGGCAGGAACTGGACACCCAGGAGAGCCAACACGCAGTCCAAGTTGGCTGAGAACCAACCTTGCAGTCTCAGTCCAAAGCCCTGAGAACCTAGGGACCCTACATTTTAATTTCCAGTCTGAAATCGGCAGATTCAAGACCCACAAGAAGTCTATGTTTCAGTTTGAGTCTAAAGGCAATAAAAAGACTGATGTCCCAGCTCTTGCAGTCCGGCAGGAGGAGGTCCCTTTTACCTAATCCTTTTGTTTGATTTGAGTCTTCAACTGATGGGATGAGGCCCGCCAGATTAGGGAACACCATCAGCTTGTTCAGCCTACTTATTCACCGGATAAATGAATTCCATCTGGAAACACCTTTCCAAATATCAGAATCATGTTTGGCCAAATGTCTGAGCACCTTATGACAAGTTCAGCTGATGTGTCAAATTAACCATTAGAAAGCCCAGGGTGAAAACTATCCAATAGGACATTTAAGCAGTGCTCAGAGCAAGGTTTTCTGGATTCTTGCAAACTGTCCATTCCACTTGAGCAGTGCTACTTATTTATTTAGAGAGGGTTGATCTAGTTAGAACCAACAGTGTACTCTCCATGGATTAGCCAGATCAAAAAACAAGCAAATAAGCAAAACCAGTAAACATAAAACCAGGCTCTCTCTGTTTCTAGTTGTGTCTACCCTGGGAGGGATCAAGAGATGGCTTTGCCTAGACAGCCTTATATCCCAAGAGGGCCATAATATTAAATAAGTTTATTTAGACGCCTGAGTTTGGAGAAGTTGACCTGAGCCCCACCCTGACTCTTAACAATTGGATATTGTAGGTTGTTTACACTAAGTTAAGGCAAAAAGACACAATGGAACCAAAATCTGGGCTCAAAATGTGACTAAACAGCTGCCAAGGAAACTGATGAAGCTACAAGAGTGTGAAGGGAAAGAGTCTCAAGAATTAAAGGAGAACTTCTTAGGAGAATTATGGATGTTGAGTTTTAATTTTGTTTTATGCAAGTTATGTCCTGGGAAACACAGGTGATATTTTGACCATAAGGATCGGAAGGTATCAGAGAGGGCACCAGACTCTAGTTAATTATGTGAATTAACTATGCTTTCTCCCTTAAGGCCTTCCTACAGAAATTTGTTTGCGGGATGACTTACGATCACACTAGGATTTCCTAAAATTAAAAATATACTGTGGAAATTTTGGTAGGCCTACAGGTAAAAGCTGCTTCCTTGGGAACATCTTGATGTTTTAGCTTTTGACCCATTGATGGCAGGGATTCTAATCTTTATCTCCATGGACCACCCACTTGGCTACCATATTTTCTTAATTTTTATTTTATTGAAGTATAGTTGATTTACAATGTTGCGCTTAGCTTCAAGCATAAGGCAAACTGATCCATTAATATATGTATATAATTATATATAAATTTATATATAATATATACTTAATTTATATATTATACCTTAATATAATTATAATTATATAATTATACTATATATAAATACAATATTATATGTATAATATTATATTAAATATACAATATAATATAATATTAATTAAATATAATATAATATATAATATTATATTAAATATATAATATAATATATAATATTATATTAAATATATAATATAATATATAATATATATGGAGAAGGCAATGGCAACCGACTCCAGTACTCTTGCCTGGAAAATCCCATGGATGGAGGAACCTGGTAGGCTGCAGTCCGTGGGCTCGCGAACAGTCGGACATGACTTAGCTACTTCGCTTTCACTTTTCACTTTCATGCATTGGAGAAGGAAATGGCAACCCAACTAGTGTTCATGCCTGGAGAATCCCAGAGACGGGGGAGCCTGGTGGGCTGCCATCTATGGGGTCGCACACAGTCGAACACGACTGAAGCGACTTAGGAGCAGCAGCAGCATATAATATATATAATATAAGGCAAACGGATTCATTAATATATACATAATTATATATACAATATGTATAATAAATTTATATGTACAATAATATAATATATAATATAATAAAATATGAAATAAAACAATATAATAATATAGTAATTATATATAATACATATTATATATTATTATAAAACATATTATATATAATCCATATATAATATATATGGAAACGATATATATAATATATTTATAATAGAAAATATAATATATATAATATATAATAATTATTATAATTAATTATATAAATAATTATTAATATAATTATAATTATGATTATTATATATAATATATATTATATAACATATTGCATATTGTATATATATAATATATATAATATGTATATGAATATATCTCATATATATTTAATGTGTGCATTAAATATATGTTATAATTTTACATATTATAATTATGCATATAATTATATTATATATGATATATATAATATATAAGACATATATATCATATATAATATAATAAGATAATATAATATATAATATATAATAATATATAATTATATAAATATATGTAAATATATATAAAAATATGTATAAATATATAGTATATAATATGTAATATAATATATATAATATAATCAGATATATATATCTTATATACAATATAATCATCATATGTATAATTATAATATGTAAGATTATAATGTATATTTAACATATACATTAAATATATATAAATTATATATATTTATATATATAATACATATTATATATGTATATGTAATGTATAATTATAAGTAATATATTATGTAATATAGTATCATATATATTACATATATGTTATACATAATATGACATGTAATATGTAAATCTATATAATATAATATATATTGTATTATATATATAATACATATGTATAAGATATATTATATATCTTATATATATCTTATATATAATTATATGTATAATTATAGTGTATATTTAAAGTATATATTAAAGATATTATATTATAATATAGTATATTATATATTTATATATATGTAATACATGTATATATAATGTTTAATTATAATATGTAATATATATAATGTATAATATATGTTATATAATAAAATAATAAGAGAATAAAATAAAAGAATAATTAATATAATGATTATATATAATATAATAATTATATATTATATTATATATATGATTATACATTAAATATTATATACAATGTATATAATATATATAACATACATAATATCTATAATATATGTATAATATATCTTACAATAAATATAAATATTATAAATGTATATATAACAATATATTATATATTTATATATAACATAAATTTATATATATTTATATTTATATATAATACATATCATATATAATTATATATTATATATATAATTATAATATATATACTAAACATATTCTATATGTTATATATATGTTGTATATATACTATATATTATGTATAGTATATGTATAATGTATATGTATATTTGTATATATATTGTATGTATAATGTGTAATTATAATATGTAATATGCATTATATATTATATATAATTATTAATAATTATAATAAGTATAATATATAATACACTATATATAATATACTATATTATATATAGTATAATATATGTAATATACATTATATAAGATATATAATTATATATATAATATAATATATAATTACATATATAATATAAGATATAATTATATATAATATAATATATATTCATATATATATAAATTATATATATACTTGTAAAGACTTGCTGTGAGAAATGTGTTACCAAGAGGAGTGGGCCCGAGTGCTTCTTCTGGGAATGAAGACCTCTATGGAAAGGAGAAAAGCCATTTTTACTCAGTTTCTCTCTTGAAATCACCAATCTGTCCAGTTTTGGTGGGAAGATGACAGGCAGGAGAATTTCTTCCCTTATAACCAGAATATGCTACCCGGGAACCATGTGATGGAAGCAGCAGTGGCCTCACCTTGGTCACCCCTACTCACCTATGGGCTCAGCTCTCACTTCCTGTTCCCTTGACCTCCTGCACTTGAAAAGTCTTAGTTCTTAGAAAATTATTCTTCTACCAGGAATCACAGTCAGTCTCTTCATCAGGAAGGCTGACACTGCCCTGGCCTTGCTGTGAGGACCCTCACTCCACTCAGTGGACAGGGGTTACTATTCTAGGATCATTGATTCCAAATGTCAGGGGGAAATTGAACAATTGCTCAAAAAAGACTGAGTCTGGAACTCAAGGGGTTCACTGTCATGCTTTGTGGTCCTGCCGACCCATCAGTAGAGTTTAACTGGAAATATAGATTTACCAACAAAGTCATCTCCTCTGAAGGCAGGGATTCTGGGAAGGAAGCCTAAGATGTCCCCTTCGGGGAAAAACAGCCAAGGTGCCAACATGGCAAAAGTGAGACTGTCTGTGGTCTCCTGCATATCCTACTTATAATGATATCTCTTCTTATTGTCCATATTAAAGACAAATTTCAGTGTTTTACCATAAATTATGGGCTTCCAAGCTGGCTCAGTGGTAAAGAATCTGTCTGCCAAGCAGAAGACGTGGGTTTGATCCCTCGTTGAGAAGATCCCTGGAGAAGGAAATGGCAACCCACTCCAGCATTCTTGCCTGGAGGAATCCCATGGACAGAGGAGACTCGTGGGTTACCTTCCATGGGGTTGCAAAGAGTTGGGCATGACCGAGAGCCTAAACAACAATAACATGATTTTTATAGTTGTTTTTAAGTGACTGAGAAAGGAGTGTTAATGTCTTCCAATACTATTGTGGATTTGTTTATTTCTGGTTTTAGTTCTGTCAATTTGGCCTTTTATATTTTTAGGCTAGTTCTAGGTATATACCAATTTAGTATTATTTTAAATTTCTGATAATTTCATGGCTTTTATGGTTAAAAAAGGAAATTATTCTTTTAACTCTTGCAATTTTTCACTGGAAGATAGTTGTTTTATAACACTGTGTTAGTTTCTTCCATATGATAGCATGAATCAGCTGTATGTATACGCATATCCCTTCCCTCTTGAGCCTCCCTCCCATTCCTCCCCCCATCCCACCCCTTTAGGTCATCACAGAGCACTGAGCTGAGCCCCCTGTGCTTTTCAGCAGCTCCCTGCTGCTCTCTGTTTTACACATGGATGTATATATGTTATTGCTATTCTGTCAGTTCGCCCCACCCTCCCCTTCCCCTACCCCTTGCCCTGTCCATGTCTCTTCTCTATGTCTGCATCTTTATTGCTGCCCTGCAAATAGGTTCATCAGAACAGGAGTTTTAGATTCCTCATACATGTGGCAATATACAATATTTGATTTTCTCTTTCTGACTTACTTCACTGTGAATAACAGGCTCTAAGTCCATCCACATCACTACAAACTTGAGTAATACTTTTGTCTTAAATTCTACTTTGGTTGGCATACCAGCTTCCCTTTGGCCCATGTTCAGGTGATACATACGTTGTTTGCACACTGTTTATTTGACCATTTTCACATTCTTATGTTTGCTTGATAGATTGTCCATACACTGCATAAACTTATTTTTTTTTTTTTTCTCTAGAAAGTTGTTTAGCTTTGATTTTTTCACGTCCTGCTTTTTCTCTATTCTTCCATTTCTGTCTTGGACTCAGATTACATACATATTAAACTTGCTCCTCAAATCCTCTGTTCTATTACTTTCTTTTCTGTATTTTCTCTACTTTTATCTTTTCATGATTTATTTTGAATATTTTATTTTGATCTATCATGCAGTTGGCTGATTTTCATTTTATGTGTCTTTAATCTATTGTTAAGTCCATTCAATGTTTTTAATTTTTGTTATTACTTCCATAAGTTGTATTTGCTTATTTTGTATGATTTCCAGTTCTCTACAAATTCTCAATGTTTTCTCTGATCCCATTAAAAAGTTCAAGAATGGTTATTTTTAGATATTTACCTAATGAATTCCTACATACGTCTTTGTATAGTTTGTTTCCTTGGAATTTCATTTGTTTATCCAGTTATTTATAACTGTGCTACTTAAATTGTGTATTTGAAATATTTATTATAAAAAAAGTAATTTCAAGTCTAGAATAATGCTACCTTTTATTGAAGAGAGTCAGCTTTTCTTTGGCTGGGCATCTGACACAGTGGGCCTCTGGCATCACTGTAGCCAGCTGCAGGCAGGGGTGGTTGGAGGCTGGGTGCAGGCCTGGGATGGTCACTTCTGTTACTTCTTTTCTGACCTAGAGGGTGGGAGTGTTTCCAGGACTCTTCCACTGGGGACCCTGAGCAATGCCAGCTTTCCTGCTGGACATTCAGGGCTGTGACATCACGCTGCCTACTTTCTACTGAGATCCCAGGGATACAGACAAAGTGCCTTAGCTCCTCAGTTGTGTCCAACCAGGCTCCTCTGTCCATGGAACTCTCCAGGCAAGAATATTGGAGTGGGTTGCCATGCCCTCCTCCAGGGGATCTTCCTGACCCAGGGATCGAACTTGGATCACCCACATTGCAGGCAGAGTCTTCCTCATCTGAGCCACCAACAAAGATACCTCCAAGTGCAAGACTTCAAACCCTGGGCCGCTCTCTCACTCTTGCATCCAGCGTGGCTTTGTCTTAAATAACTTATTACAACTCCAGAGTCTTCAATAACACATTTGAGATATCTTATAGTGAGTTACATTTGACTTACAGTATTGGATCAGTTTCAGGTGTACAGCAAAGTGAATCAGTTTGTATATATATATATATATTTTTCAGATTATTTTCCTTTATAGGTTATTATAAGATATAGAATATAGTTCCCTGTGCTCTACAGTAGGTCCTTGTTGGTTATATCTTTCATATACAGTAGTTTGTATATGTTAATCTGAAATTCCTGCTTTATCCTCTTACTCCCTCCTTTCCCCGTTGGTAACCATAAGTTTCTTTCCTACGTCTACGAGTCTGTTTCTGTTTTGTAAATAAACTCATTTGTATTACCTTTTATTATTTTAAATTATTTTATATTTATTTATTTTTTGGTCACACCTTGCATCTTGTGGGATCTTAGTTCCCTGAACCAGGCCCCTGGCAGTGGTTGCCTGGAGTTCTAACAACTGGACCTCCAAAGAATTCCTTCATGTTTTAGATTCCACTTACAACTGATATAACATATTTTAACAAGTCTTCGTCAGAATGGTTGGTCTGAGTCACTCAATTTCTCATGACCTGAAGCACACACAAGTACAAATTATACCTGTATCCATCCACCAGCCCCACGGAGGTCACCCTCTACCACACAGACACCAGGTCTGGTCCACGCTGACCTTCAGTATCAAGTACAGTGCAGAGACCTTTGGGCACTCGCTCCAGATGTGTGTGCAGGAGTCACGGAAACAGTGGAACAGAGGGACAAAAGCCTTCTGGCTTTTTCCAGGAGGCTTGCAGAAAACTGTTTCTGTAATGATTCAAAGTGAATGTAATTCGTGTTGCTGGTAATTCCTGCTCTAGCTCTGCTCCTGAAGAGGACTGCTCCTTGCCTTGTAGGTGCACCTGACACCATCTACGTGTCCATCTTGAGAAGTTTCTGTGGCCTTACAGCTTCCTGGGGTGCCAATGAAGGGCCTAAGGTCTGAGGTTTTTCTCAGAGATGTAATTAGTGCTGTAAGGAAAGCCTGTGTCTGCAACCTGAAGATGTTTCATTTTCACATAATTTGGTGCTTGGGAGATGTTAATAATATTTTCATAAGCCCTGAAGAATAGAGTAGAGCATGTCAAAATTATCAGTAAAATAATGTTACTTTGTGTAATGAGTGGGAAACTTCAGTGAAGTGAATTGAAAGTGTTAGTCACTCACTCGTATCTGACTCTTTGCAACCCCATGGACTGTAGCCCACCAGGCTCCTCGGTCGATAGAATTCTCCAGGCAAGAATACTGGAGTGGGTTGCCATGCCCTTCTCCAGGGGATCTTCCCAACCCAGAGATCAAATCCAGATCTCCTGCATTGCAGGCAGAATCTTTACTGTCTGAGCCACTTCATAGGTGAAAGGAAAAGGTATCTAACTCATTTTTCCACTAAAGTGTCATAATTTTCCTGCTATTTGTTTAGTAGCTGTTAAAATTCTTTCTCCGAATAAGTCCTTTTTGATTTACGTGTTCTATTTTGTGGTGTCATTTCCCCTTGAAAACTTAAGAGTGTTCTAAACACCCTGTGGCAAAGGAAAGCTCACTCGATAAGCAACAGCCATTCAGTCTACAGTGTGAGCTGCTGAAATAAGATTTGGGTTTGTGTTTTAATCAGTATGGAGGGGCAAGGTAACATGGTTATATTTGCAACATTCCTGACTTAATCAGTGAGTGAAAATTGTTCTGCTCTTTTAAAACCATCATTCAAAACACACCCTGAGGTCTTTAAAGATCCTAAGACATGAAGCTCATAAACTTTTCATTTTCTGGAATCGAGAGGAGCCTGCAGCACCCTTTGACTGATAGGTTTCTCCATTTCAAGTACTCATTTGGTCCCTAACTCACTCCTAACCATCAGCGTCTCCTGCCATAATTCTGCCAGGTGTTTGTGAAAAACTGCTGCCTTGGAAAGTTACAGGCAGAAGATGGAAGAATTTAACTGTTTCCTACCACAATTACCGGGCTTCCCATAAGTGCTAGCCAATGCAGGAGACTTAAGAGACGTGGGTTCGATCTCTGGGTTGGAAAGAGCCCCCTGGAGGAGGGCATGGCAATATACTCCAGTATTCGTGCCAGGAGAATCACATGGACAGAGGAGTCCATGGGGTCACAATGAGTCTGGATGGGACTGAAGCTACTTAGGAAGCACATGCATCACAATCACCAAGTGACACTTGTTTGGGGAAATTAAACAAGCTTCAGACACAAAGCAGAGAGGGCCTCTGACCTTGCCTCTAACCTGCCTGGATACTGCCCTGACTAGGAGTGTCCTGACTGCCTGCTGTGAGTGCAAGTCTTGTGGTGCCACAGATAGGATGGGGGAGGAATCTTGAGATTGTTGAGCCCTGGGAGGGAAGGGAGTTTGGCCAACCAAGCTCCAGGCTTAACACCATTCAAAGTTTGACAAGATAAAACAATTAGCATTAAGATGAAAACAGAGCTGCAATTTGCTCACAGAATGATGATGATATCAGTTTGCATTCTGGGATTCTAAGCAAGAACTCCTAACTGCAATCTTTGAAATCTCACCCATGGAGGGGACACACTGCCTGGGACCTTTTCCCAATTGCAACTCCAGATGTGCTGTGACACGGGACTTCCCAGCACTGTTTGAGTCTGGATGTTGGTCAAAACCCAATTTGGTGATGTATCCTCTGCTGTTTCTACTTCTCTTTTCTTTTAATGTTAGTTAGAACTAGACATGGAAACAACAGACTGGTTCCAAATAGGAAAAGGAGTACGTCAAGGCTGCATATTGTCACCCTGCTTATTTAACTTATATGCAGAGTACATCATGAGAAATGCTGGGATGGGTGAAGCACGAGCTGGAATCAAGATTGCCTGGAGAAATATCAATAACCTCAGATATGCAAATGACACCACTCTTAAGGCAGAAAATGAAGAAGAACTAAAGAGCCTCTTGATGGACGTGAAAGAGGAGAGTGAAAAGGTTGGCTTAAAGCTCAGCATTCAGAAAACTAAGATCATGGCATCTGGTCCCATCACTTCATGGGAAATAGATGGGGAAACAGTGGAAACAGTGTCAGACTTTATTTTTCTGGGCTCCAAAATCACTGAAGATGGTGACTGCAGCCATGAAATTAAAAGACACTTACTCCTTGGAAGAAAAGTTGTGACCAACCGAGGCAGCATATTAAAAAGCAGAGACATTACTTTGCCAACAAAGGTCAGTCTAGTCAAGGCTATGGTTTTTCCAGTAGTCATGTATGGATGTGAGAGTTGGACTGTGAAGAAAGCTGAGTGGCGAAGAATTGATGCTTTTGAACTGTGGTGTTGGAGAAGACTCTTGAGAGGCCCTTGGACTGCAGGGAGATCCAACCAGTCCATTCTAAAGGAAATCAGTCCTGGGGGTTCATTGGAAGGACTGATGTTGAAGCTGAAACTCCAATACTTTGGCCACCTCATGTGAGGAATTGACTCATTGGAAAAGACCTTGATGTTGGGAAGGATTGGGGGCAGGAGGAGAAGGGGATGATAAAGGATGATATGGCTGGATGGCATCACTGACTCGATGGAGTCAGTTTGGGTAAACTTTGGGAGTTGGTGATGGACAGGGAGGCCTGGCGTGCTGCGATTCATGGGGTCGAAAAGAGTAGGACATGACTGAGCGACTGAACTGAACTGAACTGAACTGATAGGACGAGAGGCTTATTTGGCTAACAAATCCTTTGAATCTGAGACAAAAATGAAAACTTTCTGCAAAACAACAATCCTGACCAATACCCAACACAGTGAGCCCCCTCCACATGAAACTTCAAGTTGCAGACTTTCACATACTACCGTGCATCTGATTCTAGGGAACCAGGACCTTTGCATCAACGTCAGGCATCAATGAAATTGCAGCTTGCCCTCCATCTCCTATTGTTGATGATCCTTCCGCTTCACCATCTCCCACCTCCTCTCCCTCCTCCATCAGTAACGCTTCTTGTCTGTTCAGTTGATGCCAGCCCCTGTATGCCAGCTGTTGTACTGTACTACTGTACTTTTCAAGATACGGTATTATAAGATTAAAAATATTTTCTTTATTTTTTGTGTTTGTTTTTATGCACTATTTGTGTGAAAAGTATTATAAACCTAGTCCAGTATAGTACTCTATAGCCTATTGTGTTAGTTGGGTACATAGACTAACTCTGCTGGACTTACTAACAAATTGGATTTAAGAACATGCTCTCTGAACGGAACTCATTGGTATGAATGGAACTTACCACAGCATTAAATCAGTGGACTTTGAGTGAAGCAAATTGTTCTCTATTGTGCGGGGGACTTGATCCAATCAGTTAAAAGACTAAGACAAAAAGTTGAGGTTCCTGGAAGAAGAGCCTCTGGAGATGAGCTGTAACATCACCTCTGCCCTGACTCCCTACTCTCCTGGTCTACCCTGTGGATATCAGCCCCCGTGGTCTCACGAGTCAGTTCCTTAAAAGCAATCATCCTCTTTCTCTGTCACTTTCTACACACACACACACAGACACACACACTATTGCTTCTTTGGAGAACCTTGACTGATACAAGCAGTTGCAGATACATAAAGAGAAAAAAGACACAGTCCTGAGATTCGAGATTCAAAAATTAGAAGCACACATATTTGCTGAGATATTGATTGTGGGGATCAGAGAAAAGAGAAAGCAAGCTTGGATCCTACATTTGGGCATGATGCCATTTCCTGAGATGGGGAGAGGCGGGACATTAGTCGTGGCAGTGGGGTCACGGGGGTCAGTGTGAGGGTTAGTGAGGATCATTGAGAGTCAGTGACAGAAGGTTAGTGGGGGTCACTGGGGTCAGTGGAGGTCATTGGGCATCAGAGAGAGGGGCTTAGGGGGGGTCATTGGGGTTACTGGGGATTAGTGGAGGTCAGTGGAAGTAAACGGGGATCAACGGGTGTTATTAAAGAACTGTCCTGAAGGTGTGGAGTTTGAAATGCCAATTATTTCACACAATGATCTCACGTGGTACAGGCTTGTGTCAAAAAGGCATCTTGGGGCTTTGGTGAGAGCATGGAATTCAATATCCCAAATCACAGTTCATATCTTGATTTTGCCATTTACAGTCTCTGAGCAGGTGACTTAGGCCTGTGGATCCTGATTCCTTTTTATAATCTTGAGATAAAGTAACATCTATGTCACAGAGTATTTTTAAGATGACATCCCCAAATATATACGTTAACACCAGCTTCCCAGGTGACTCTGCGGTAAAGAATCTGCCTACTGATGCAGGAGATGCAGGAGGCAGGGTTCAATCCCTGGGTCGTGAAGATCCCCTGGAGGAGGAAATGGCCACCCACTCCAGTCTTCTTGCCTGGAGAATCCCACGGGCAGAGGAGTCTGGTGGGCTGCAGTCCATGGGGTCACAAGGAGTCAGACACAACTGAGCAAGTGAGCATGCACGCACACACACACGCCAATATCAAAGATACAAAAGTCATAGACGTTCCAGGGATGCCAGCAGGGAAATGCTTGTTTTAGTGAAGGTGAGGGTGTGGACATGGTCGCTGGCTGTGTTATTCATCAGTCTGATGCTGCAGGTTCCACGGAGCAGGACTGTTAGGAGGACACTGCTGGGGGACCGGCTTCCAGGCCTGGGTGGGATCCCAGGGTCTCTGTGGAGATCAGGTGGGTGGGAGCTGACCTCACAGCGGCCACTGCCTGTCTCAGGGCTTCCCAAGCCATCTGTGGGAAAGGACTCATTTCCATTGTTAGACTCCTTAACCTTTGATGGAGCAGCACTTTTAAAACAATAGAATAAAAATAAAATGCTAGAAACACAATTTTAAGAACAACAAAGCATACTACAAGCCCTGGTTACTTATAGGTATATTCAACATGTAATATCAGTTTGTGAAATTGCTGTAAAAGTTACCAAATATTTCATCTCTATTTTTTGTATTTGTCTAGGCAAGGACTTGAGGCTTCCCAGGTGGTGCTAGTGGTAAATAACCAACCTGCCAAGGAGATGTAAGAGACATAGGTTGAGAAGGGCATGGCTCCCCACTCCAATATTCTTGCCTGGAGAATCCCGCGGAGGGAGGAGTCTGGCAGGCTACAGTCCATGGGGCCGCAAAGAGTTAGAAGTGACTTAGTACGCATGCAGACAAGGATTCATAATAAGGATATCACCTGCTATGAACTCAGGAACATCACTGGAGCAGCATCACCTGTGAAAGAATTCTCAGAAATGTTTGAGCTGGAGACCACAGGGAACAGATCAAATTTATGAGGATTTATTAGAGGAGGGGTCAGAATTGTAATTTGGAAATCACAGGTGTCCCTGTTTTTGTGACGTGGGGGGAATGAGATCCAGGGAACTCAGGTCCTCTTGATCTTGCTCTGTAATCAAGCCCTTCACCTGAGGATTGCGGGTGTGGACGGGGGTGGGTGTCCACTGGCCACACTGCATCCCTGCTAGTGTGGGAGGTGCTGCTCTGTCTGGGAGCCCAGCCAAGTGTGGGAGGAAAACAAGGGTGGTATTGCCCACGGCCAACCTGGCAGGGCTTTCCACCTGTGTTCTCATTAAGGATGTGCAGAACGGGAATTAGGGCTCCATGTTGGAGACCCAGTTCTCAGCTGTGAAGAGCCAGGTTTCCTGACCCCAGACACTCTTGAAGTCCGGTGGAGACAGGGGACCTCTGTAACCTGCCCACAGCCCCGCCCATGGGGCCAGCACAGGGTCAGGGGTCATGGGTGAGGGAGGCAGCTCTGGGGGGCAGACCATGTATAGCCCCTATCTCCTTGGTTGACATCTCCTGTTCCAGGGAACCCCTCTGTTAACTAATTAAATTTTAGTGGTAAGAATCACCCTTGAAAGATGCCAACAAATAATACACTTTCTCTGAAAGAAAGCTTTGCTAACTAAGAAGGGATAAAATTGCTTGAGCCCTGAGAACCATAATAAATTTGAGAAGAAACACAGGTCATACACTAGTTTTCCTGGAGTGGGATCAGGAATGTTTGATTTTCCCATGGCACACCAATCAGGAAGCCAGGAAAGAGACAGGTACCTATTGCATCTGATAACGCAGGAGACAAGTCCTAGTATGTTCCAGGAAGAGGTTTGGATCTGGTCTGGATTAAGCTCAGGATACTGTGTCTGGTCGTTGAATCCAGAAACCTTGTCTAGGGCACTGTTTATTTTTTTAAGGACAAGAAAAAGAGTCAAATATTTTTTTCTTTGCTTTGACTTGAGGCAATTAAAAGAAACATTTAGACAATATTGGAATCTAGACAAAAATGGAAGAAATCCAGATGAGGATAAAATAAAAAAGGCAACAATGGTAGGGTCTTGGCAGCACATAGCATTTCTAGAAGTCGGCTCTGAGTCTGTTCCTGAGCCTCCAATATTATGTATCAGCATGGGTACTTATTGGAGTCTCCTAGCTACATGACAAGATAGCTAGTTGTGCAGAAACAGTGCTTTCCAGAATTGGAGACATGAAGAGTTGATTCTGTGCAGCCTCATAAGGGAATATGGAGTGAGTAATATATATATATATATATATATATTTATTTATTTGGTTCTTTGTTAAATATTAAATACAAAGCTGTTTTCAAGTGAACTGATGTCATAGTGCATACATAGATTGTTATTTAGTTTAGCAGCTCACTTTGCATGCCAGGTGTTCCTTTAAATGCAGTCACCGTTCATCGTGCATTATGTCCAAGTCAGAAAGTAGTGCAAGATTATTTTCTTATTTAAGTGCATGAAAATGCATACATAGTGTTTAGAAATGCAAATCCCTTAGATAAATCCCTCTGATTAACTCTGGCTTTATTTCAAATGGTTATAAAAGAGGCCCTTTCACATAAATAAAATGTTATGATTCCGAGACAAAGAGTTTCTGAAAACGTTCTCATGGGATCCACCAAGTAGAGGTGTTGAAATGGAAAGGGGGCACCGAAGGCTTTTTCTCCAGGTGCTGTCTTGGCCTGAGAAAGACCACGTGGGTACTTTCTCCTCTTGCTCTAAAACTCAGGGAAGCTTCAGTTTTCTAAAGTATCTGGGTGAGAAGCCAAGATGATGCATCATTTTGATTTATATCAATAGTTCTAATGGTCCATTTTGTTCACCACTGCCTTTCTACCACCTCTGGATGGATTGCAGTACACTCTCTGCCCAAGTGCTCTTTGTAACAGAATAGGTACAAAAGACCACAGAAACATATTCTTAACTAAACCTTCAAAAATATGAAATAAACTGTGTGTGTGTAAATGACTAGAATCAACTATCACCAGAAAGTATCAAATTATGCTATATTTTTTGCAATAGCTTTTCTGAATTCATTTAAAAAGAGAATTTGTAAAAAAAAAAAAAAAGGAAAATGTGCCATAGTTCCTCTGTTTGTAGATTTCTTTCCGAGCTCTATTTAAATATTGTCATTTTAGATCAGAGTTTTAGATTGTTTGATTTGTTTCATGTTTGTTGCATAATACTCTATAAGTATGTTTTCATGTGTTCTTCTTAAAATTAATGTTTGGACATGTTGTAGTTTGCTTACATAGTCTGAGAGTGTAGGATTGTCTCTGGTCTTTACTTTGATGTTGAATATGAATCTGTGGGCAGCTGCTGCTCTTGCCATATCACTGCTGCTCTGGGATTCTTCATGAACAACCAGCTCTTACCTGAGAACTTTCTTGTCTCAGAGAAGAGGAGATAAAAGATGTGGCAGAACTGTCCAATCCTTCTCAGAGGCTCTGCGCCCAGGGGCTCAGGTGAACTGTGCTCTCAGGGGGTGGAGCAATGCAGGTGGCCAAGTCTGCCATCGCTAAGGCAGGAAGGACAATCCAGCCCGTGGAGAAGCCACAAGTCTTTGAGCAATGACAGAGTCTGGGGCAACTGCCATGCTCTTCTGCTGCTCTGAGACACAGCCTACTGCATTTTAATGTAGCAGTCTCTACTCACGTGTATAACATTATATCAAAACTGTGCTTTCATTTTTCATATAATTTTTACAATCTGTTTTCTTTCCTTCCTTACTTCGCATCTTAGCTAAAATGCTAGATAAACAATGTCATCATTTAATCTTTAATATTAAATGTCTCTAGTGAGTTGTGTCACTTAGTTAACAGCATGCTAACTGCCCTAGGAGTAGATACAACTCAGAAAAAAACTGTCATTTGGGAACTACATTAGGGATTTATTCATTTTTACAGCTTAAAGATATTTACAGGCACAAGTCAAACATGGAGGAGTCAGGGTGTAAATAGGATCCAGAAAGCAAAATTTCTGTGGGTCTTTTATGTGTTTATGCCACATTTCTTTGTAATATTTAGCCCTTGCTTTCCCACTCACCAACAAAAAGGCATTATTTGACGAGTTAGGTCTTTTAGTTCAGCAAATCTTTAAAAAATTATCATTTTAAAATTCATCTTTAGACACTGGAAAAAATGAGGCACAAGAAATTGAGTAAAATTGACAGTGAACTAATACTTTCAAAGCTGCATTGGCACTGTTCAAAATTTTTACCAATTTGATGAATAGTCAGGGCTAAATTTCTCAGTAGCTATGTGTGCTGAAAGCCACCATCTATCTCCTGACCCTCTGGAAACATTTCCTTTCCCCTTTGTGAAATGGAGCAGGGCCCTAGGGCCCTCTCCACACCATGTTTCCACCTGCCTTTTGTTTGTGGAAAAACTTTAGCCAAAGAATAAGCTTGATAGAAGAAGTGAGAAAAAGCAGAAGCAAAAGCAAGCAATCAAACAGGACAAAACAATAATAGTTTAATAATTAACAAAGTCAAGGACCTTGGCACGGCTGTAAATAGTATTCTGAGCCATATCCTGTGAGCTGTCTTATAGATACTGAAATCCCCACCAGGTAGAAGAAGTTACCTGGTGAAGAAGAAGTTACATGATGGCCAGGCTGTAGCCATGACATAAGCTGCCAAATTCTGAGAACTGACTTCAAAGAGAGGGAACAAACCAACTCTGGAACTGAAGATTAACTGTATGTAAAGCAACCAAGATGACACTGATCAGACCACTATAGGACCTATTTCAAGATGACTGTCAGAGCTGATTCTGCTGTTTTTATATATAGCCTCATCCCCTGCTTATAAAAGCTGTTGCCTCTTGCCCACTGATTGCTGGTGGGGAGTGTAGGAGTTAGGGGAAGTCAGCCTTTGGACAGGAGTTCGCCCCCTCACATTGCCCCACCTCTTCACCCATGGTTGCCAGCCTCAGAAATAAAACAAAAGTTTCCCTTCCACCAACCTCACCTCTTTATTGACTTTTGAGAGGAGGTGAGTAGTTTGATCCCACTTTTGGCAACATTTAGAACAAACAAAATTTCTCTCTTTGGTGATTGCTTTCTATAACATTGAGACTAACTCAACACTTTTCTCAATATTTTAAAGTCAAATTGTATTACTCATTGAAATTAGCATTTGTAAAGTCACTTGAAAATAAAACTTTAAAATTCTAACAAAATTTTAAAAATATTTATTTACTACATCAAAATCACTGCAGATGGTGACTGCAGCCATGAAATTAAGATACGTACTCCTTGGAAGGAAAGTTATGACCAACCTAGACAGCATATTAAAAAGCAAAGACATTACTTTGCCAACAAAGGTCCATCTAGTCAAGGCTATGTTTTTTCCAGTAGTCATCTATGGATGTGAGAGTTGGACTGTGAAGAAAGCTGAGCGCCAAAGAATTGATGCTTTTGAACTGTGGTGTTGGAGAAGACTCTTGAGAGGCCCTTGGACTGCAAGGAGATCCAACCAGTCCATCCTAAAGGAGATCAGTCCTGGGTGTTCATTGGAAGGACTGATGTTGAAGCTGAAACTCCAATGCTTTGGCCACCTCATGGGAAGAGCTGACTCATTTGAAAAGACCCTGATGCTGGGAAAGACTGAAGGCAGGAGGAGAAGGGGATGACAGGATGAGACGGCTGGATGGCATCACCGACTCAATGGACATGAGTTTGGGTAAACTCTGGGAGCTGGTGATGGACAGGGAGGCCTGGTGTGCTGCAGTCCGTGGGGTCACAAAGAGTTGGACACGACTGAGTGACTGAACTGAACTAAATGTGGTAAGTAAAACAATATTATTTTAGCTCTTAAAAATCATTTCATGATTCTTTCATCTCTCTGCTTTTGTTTTCACATCCTATCTATTTTTTCTGTATTCATATATAAATTCTAACGTATTAATACCATATTACTGCTTTGTACCTCATTTGGTTACTTTATACTAATTAAATTGTTTTCTCATTTTAATGCTTTGTAGTCATAAGTTGTGTCTGACACTTCTGTGACTCCATGGGCTATAGCCTGCCAGTCTTCTCTGTCCATGGGATCTCCCAGGCAAGAATACTGGAATGGGTTGTCATTTCCTCCTCCAGGGGATCTTCCCGATCCAGGGATCAAACCCACATCTCTTGGATTGGCAGGTGGCTTCTTTACCACCGAACCACCAGGGAAACCCCCTCATGTAAATAGATAGTTTTTAAAATCATTAACGGCCACATCATATTTTATCAGGCCAGTAAACTACAGTTCACTTTGTATAATTAAATCGTATCTTATTTTGCAGATTTGTTTTCTTTCTAATTTTTCATTAGCACACAATACTAAATGAAGTAATTATTTTTATTCTTAGAGGGTTTTTTTTTTTAATCAAAATACTCATCATAAATTCAAAGAGTGACTTTACTGGATTTGGCACCTTTTAAGCTCTTGAAATCTGTGCCAAATTGCCTTTCTAAGACAGATATTTCAATTTACAGATCTGAATGATTTATTACAATGTGTGTTATTAAACCATCATCAATGGTTTTGCTACATAAATTGTGAGGCTTTTAGGTTTAAACCCTTCTGTTCTTTAATGTATTTTTAATTACCATTATTAGTAATAATAATAACAGCAATTATTAGTAATTAGTAGCAGTAGTATAAAATACATAGGCAACATGTATCTTTATAACTTTTATTTCTTAGAATCTTGACATTGTTGCATACAAGCTGTTCCAGCCATCTTTCGTTTCTGTCACAGATATTATTCTTTCAGTTATATAAATGTTTAATCAAATATGTGTATCAATTTATTTCTCTATCAGTCAAAGAGAATTCAATACTGAAAGTTTAGTTATAAAAATTTTAACTGCTGGACATGTAGAGCATGACCTCTAAGTTAATCAGGGAGGAGGATCAACAGAAAGTTATGACAATGGGGGAGGGAATGCGGACACTCAGTCCTCTGAGATGGGTCAGCAGGTTCTTCTGCTCTAAACCCAAAGGAGGTGCCTGTAAGCCTGCGACCTTGACCTCCCACAGGAGCTGCAGCTGCTGGAGACAAGATGCATTGCTGTAGGGGTGCAACCGAGACCACAAGGGGACAACTGGAGGGAGCCAGCCACTGCTCCTTCAGCTTCCAGTCCCTTCATGTGCTGGAAACTCTTGCCTGGAAAATCCCATGGACGGAGGAGCCTGGTAGGCGGCAGTCCATGGGGTCGCTAGGAGTCGGACACGACTGAGCGACTTCACTTTCACTTTTCACTTTCATGCATTGGAGAAGGAAATGGCAACACACTCCAGTATTCTTGCCTGGAGAATCCCAGGGATGGTGGAGCCTGCTGGGCTGCCATCTATGGGGTCGCACAGAGTCGGACATGACTGGGGCGACTTAGCAGTAGCAGCAGAAGAGGCAGGCTTCCCAGGTGGTATAGTGGTAAAGAATCCACCTGCCAAATGCAGGAGACACAAGAGACTGGGGTTTGTTCCCAGGATTTGGAAGATCCCCTGGAGGAGGGCTTAGCAACCCATTCCAATATTCTTGCTTGGAAAATTCCATGGAGAGAAGAGCCTGGTGGGCTACAGTTTATCGGGCGACAGAGAGTCAGACACGACTGAATGACTGAGCATGCACATATGTAAGTGTTTATATATATATGTGTACAGAGCTAGTGGAAGCCTATTTTTTTGCTCTGTCAATTGAGAGGGTAAAAAAGAAAAAAACCCAGCTCGGTAACAATAAACACATCCAGCATCTGGATTTTGGTGTCTGGTGCTCTTCTCCAGGGGCTTCCTAGGTGGCGCTAGTGATAAAGAGCTCACCTGCCAATTTAGGAGACAAAAGACGCGCTGGTTTGGTCAGGAAGACACCCTGGACAAGGGCATGGCAATTCACTCCAGTACTGTTGCCTGAAGAATTCCGTGGACGAGGGGCCTGGTGGCTAGAGTCCATGGGGTCACAAAGAGTTGGATACGACTGAAGCGACTTAGCAGGCACTCACTATTTTCCAATAAAATACATGAAGGCTCCTTGCAGAAGTGGTGATTTGTGGAAAAAATATACAAGATAAGCCTGAAGCATCTTGAAGTGCTAGAGAATAAAGAAACACTCAAACACACATCCTCACACAAATGCATGTCCACACATGGACACACACATAGACACACCACAAACTCAAACATACCCACACTCACATGCCCACACACAGTAGTTGAGGATATTTCAGAGAAAAACTGCAGAAGCTGACTCACAGTGTTCCTGATATTTAAAACTGAAACAATTTTAGCATCAAAATACAAATAGTAGTTTTGAATTATAACTCAAAAAGTATAACATAAACATCCATGAGCCATAAATAAGTGATAGAATAAATTAATAGATAAAGGCATAGAGACAAACTTTTCATGCAGAAGAATTCTGAATTATTTGTGTAGGAACTCAAGCCTCAAGGAAACAGGTATCACTCTCGTTCCTGAGGTGTGAACCTCACAGATCCATGTGTTTCCAAAGTGCATGGTGTGGAAGAAAATGCAGGAGGGTCATGTTGCAGTGGAGAAGCCCGACAAAAAAAGCCCCCTGCCAGGTGGGCAAGGTCAGCATCAGCAATCGTGTTGACCCCTGACTCATGACAAATGTTGACACTCGTTGACCCCTGACCCTGCACTTGTGTTCTTCTTCCCAATAACCCCCAACTCCAGTCTTATCATGAGAAAATGATCAAACTGATTTTACATCTCAAAACTGGTTAAGGTCATTAAAAGAAGGAATAAAAAAATAAAAACAAGGGAATTCTGAGAAACCACTAGAGTCAAGAGAAGTTTAAAGAGACATGACAACTCAGTTTAACGTGGTACCTGCATGGGATTCAGAAACAGAAAATGGACAGTAGATAAGAACTATGAAAATTTAAATAAATAATGAACATTCATGGATGGATATTAATCATGACAACAATGATTCATACCAGTTCACAATTTTAAAACTGTATAATGCATTTCACATGGGAATGATAGCAGAGGAAACGGTGTGGGGTATATGGAAACTCTCTGTACTAATTTCTTCTTTTTTCTATAAATTTAACACTGCTTAAAAAATAAAGACATTAAAAATAGCTACAGTGAATATCTTTGTGTACACATCTCTGCAATTTCTGTTTATTTCTTTGACATGTGTTTCTGGAAGTGATATTTCTTTCTGCAAAGATTTGTTTCTTATTAGGTTGGATGTACTTAAAAATATGTCTTGATTGCTTCTAGAAAAATTTTTTATCAATTTATACTCATGCAAGGGTGTGTTACGTCCCTGGGTTCTCATACTATTGCAAATATTAGGTATCATTATTTTTTTAAACTTTTCCAAAAAACTATTTTACTAAAGCATTATTAATGTGGTTCAACATCTTATGTTTTTATTTGACTCTGAAAATTTATGTGCTGATATACTAATTTTGGAATCCAAATCCCCTAAACCTCTTAAATTCACAAATTTATTCTTTTCATCCCTTCAGGGATCCTTGTACCTTCTTGTCAGCACTTCTCACATAGCTTTGCCCACTAATCTACCCATAGCAGACCTCCCGGTGGGCACACCCCTAGCTTCCCCACCATGTTCAAGGCCCCCTGGCATCCACCCCACCCTCTCAGTTGAAGACTCTTGCTCCTTCATGAGGAAACTGAAGCTTCTGACATGATCTCCCTCAAATTCTAGCTTAGATTGACATGGTAGATTTAACAAAACTAAAAAAAATTAACATCAGCACACTACACTCTTTTTTTCTTTCCTTTAAAAGTAAATTTTATAT
This sequence comes from Okapia johnstoni, assembly GCA_024291935.2. Lineage (NCBI taxonomy): Eukaryota > Metazoa > Chordata > Mammalia > Artiodactyla > Giraffidae > Okapia > Okapia johnstoni. Next base: position 103,620,927 of record CM044312.1, read on the forward strand.
TATAGTTGATTAACAATGTTGTATTAGAATCAGACGTATGGCAAAGTGGTTCAGTCATACATATACATGTGGGTAATCTGATGCAAACAGCTGACTTGTTGGAAAAGTCCCTGATGCTGGGAAAGATTGAGGGCAGAAAGAGAAGAAGTCGTCAGAGAATGAGATGGCTGGACAGCATCACCGATGCAATGAACATGAACTTGGGCAAACTTCGGGAGATGGTGAGGGACAGGGAGGCTTGTCGTGCTGCAGTCCATGGGGTTGCAAAGAGTCGGACACGACTGGGCAACAGAGCAACAACATGTTTTTTTCAAATTCTTTTCGCATTTTGGTTAATCACAGAATATTGAGCAGAGTTCCCTGTGCTATACAGTAGGTCTTTGTCGATTGTCTGTTTTAAATATAGCAGTGTATACATGTCAGTCCCAAACCCTCAATCTATCCCTACCCCACCCTTTCTTCCTGGTAACCATACATTCATTCTCTAAGTCTGTGAGTCTGTTTCTGTTTTCTAGATAAGTTTATTTGCATAATTTATTTTAGGTTCCTCATATAAGAGTCGGAGAAGGCAATGGCACCCCACTCCAGTACTCTTGCCTGGAAACTTTCATGGACGGAAGAGCCTGGTAGGCTGCAGTCCATGGAGTCGCGAAGAGTTGGACACTACTGAGCGACTTCATTTTACCTTTTCCCTTTCATGCACTGGAGAAGGAAATGGCAACCCACTCCAGCGTTCTTGCCTGGAGAATCCCAGGGACGGCAGAGCCTGGTGGGCTGCCCTCTATGGGGTTGCACAGAGTTGGACACGACTGAAGCGACTTAGCAGCAGCAGCAACAGCATATAAGAGTATCATATAACACTTGTCTTTCTCTGTCTGAATCCACCTAGTTTGATAATTTCCAGGTCTATTCATGTTGTTGTGAATGACATTATTTCATTCTTTTTAATGGATGAGTAATATTTCGTTGTATATATGTACCACACCTTCTTTATCCATTCATCTGTGGATGGACATTTAGGTAGTACATTACTCTAATTTAAAATAGAATTTCTTGATTTATTTATTTGAATTTCACCAGCTTTCACACTAATGTCCAATCTAGGAAACCATGTTGCATTTAGTCATCATGTTTCCTTAGTCTCCACCATTCTATGACAGTTTCTCAGTTTTTTTTTTCCTATTGCTTGTCTTGCCTAAGACACATTTGAAAATCACCAGTTTCGAAATTTGTAAGGTTTTCCCAGTTTGGGTTTGTCTGATATTTTATGCTTATAAGATAGGTTATGGACTGGGGAAAGAATATCACAGAGGAAAATGTTTTTCTTTCTCATTGTATCAAACCAGAAGACACATGATGTCAACATGATTTATCACTGATATTAGCTCAAACATTTCATTAAGTTGTATCTTATATTGTTTTTATAATTCTGATCTCCTTTTTGTTAGATGTGACTTGTTAAATCCAGCCTATACTAAAGGGCAGGGTAATTCAGCTCTACCTTCCAGAAAGAGAATTTTCAAATAATTTGTGAACATAAGTTACAGCCACCATAGTAATTTTGTAAGGATATAATTTCTGAGGTTGTATGAAAGTTTTTCTGCTGAGTTTTCACTTACAGGCAGGTTTTGCCAGCAGCAGCTCTCACTCTAACAACAGTTTTCTGTTCTCCTCACTATTCCCCTCCCTTTTCCCACATTTATTGCTTAAGGTCATTCTCTAAGAAAAGTGTGACCTTACCAAATATTTACAGAGTCAGTAATTTATCCATCAGTACAAATTCATAACCTCTTCATGGATCACAGCCTTGTCATGGCGAAGGGGCTTGTGTAACTCAGTGAAGCTATTAGCCATGCTGTGCAGGACCACCCAAGACTGATGGGGTATCATGAAGAGTTCTGATAAAACATGATCAACTGGAGAAACAAATGGTGACCCACTCCAGTATTCTTGCTTCAAGAACCTTGTGAACGGTATGCAAAGGCTAAAAGATATGACACCAGAAGATGAGCCTCCCCCCAACCCCCACCCCACAGGTCGGAAGGTGTCCAGTATGCTACTGGGGAAGAGTGGACAGAAATTATTAATAGCTCCAGAAAGAATAAAGTAGCTGGGCCGAAGTGGATGCATCTGGTGGTGAAAGTAAAGTTAGATGCTCAACGACCAATTATTGCATAGGAAAGTGGAATGTTAGGTCCATGAATCAAGGTTAATTGGATGTGGTCAAAGAGGAGATGGCAAGATTGAATATCGACATTTTAGGAATCAGTGAACTAAAATGGACAAGAAGGGGAAAATTTAATTCAGATGATCATTATGGGTGAGAATCCCTTAGAAGAAATGGAATAGCTCTCAGAGTCAACAAAAGAGTCTGACATGGATTACTTGGGTACAATCTCAAAAACGACAGAATGATTTCTGTTCGTTTCCAAGGCAAACCATTCAATATCACAGTAATTCAAGTCTATGCCCCAACCACTGATGCTGAAGAAGCTGAATTTGACTGGTTCTACAACATCTACATGAAAACCTACAATGTCTTCTAGAACTAACACCAAAAAAAGATGTCTTTTCCAACATAAGGGATGGGAATGAAAAATAGGAAGTCAAGAGATACTTGGAAAAACAGGCAAGTTTGGCCTTGCAGTACAAAATGAAGCAGGGCAAAGACTTTGTCAAGACTTTTGTCAAGAGAACACACTGATTATAGCAAACACCCTTTTTCAATAGCCCAAAAGATGAGTCTACACAAGGACATCACCAGATGGTCAATATTGAAATCAGATTATGTTCTTTGCAGCCAAAGATAAAGAATCTCTATACAGTCAGTGAAAACAAGACCTGGCCCTGACTGTGGCTCAGATCATGAGCCCCTTATTGCAAAAGTCAGGCTTAAATTGAAAAAAGTAGGGAAAACCACTATGTCATTCAGGTATGACCTAAGTCAAATTCTTTATGATTATACAGTTCAGTTCAGTTCAGTCGCTCAGTCATGTCCAACTCTTTTGTGACCCCATGGACTGCAGCATGCCAAGCTTCCCTGTCCTTCATCATCTCCTGGAACTTGCTCAAACTCATATCCATTGAGTCAGTGATGTCATCCAACCATCTCATTCTCTGATGTCCACCTCTCCTTCTGCCTTCAATCTTTCCCAGCATCAGGGGCTTTTCTAATGAGTCAGCTCTTCTCATCAGGTGGCCAAAGTGTTGGAACTTCAGCTTCAGCACCAGTCCTTCCAATGAATACTTGGGGTTGATTTCCTTTAGGATTGACTGGTCTGATCTCTTTGCAGTAGAAGTGACAAATAGATTCAAGGGATTATATCTGGTAGACAGAATGCCTGAAGAGGTTCATAAGATTATACAGGAGGGAATGACCAAAATCATCCCACAAAAAAAAGAAATGCAAGAAGGCAAAGTGGTTATGTGAGGAGGTTTTACAAATACCTGGGAAAAGAACAGAAGTGATAGACATGGGAGAAAGAGAAAGATATGCCAAACTGAGTGCAGAATTGCAAAGAATAGCAAGGAGAGATAAGAAAGCCTTCTTAAATGAATAATGAAAAAGAAAAAAAAAGCAGAGGAAAACAACAGAATGGGAAAGGTCTCCCCCACAAATTTATCGAAAGAACATCTGAAAGCTGAGCAAAGTTCACAAGACTACTTCTGAACGCTGGCAGAAAAAGCAAAAGAATTCCAGAAAATATTTATTTCTGTTTCACAGACTAGCTAAATACTTTGGCTGTGTGGATCACAACAGACTGTGGAAAATTCTTAGGACGTCAGACATTAATCAAGTCAGCGCATTATCTTCAGAAGGAGGTAGGAGAAATTATAAAAGATAAAAAAAGAGACAAAAGAGTTAGGGACGGAGACCCGTCCCGGGGAGGGAGTCGTAAAAGAGGAGAAATTTCTAAGCACCAGGAAACCTTCTCACCGGCGGGTTTGGGGGAAGATTTCGAATCTCGGAGGGCAACATAACCGGGAGAATCAATAAATAAAACCCACTGATTACGTGCCTAAAGGCAACTTCCAGTAAAGAACCCCAGACGCCCGCATCCGCCACCAGCAAGTGGGGGCTGAACGGAGAGGAGCGGGCGGCACTGCTTGGGGTAAGGACCGGGCCGAATGCCCTGAGGGCAATCGGAGGGAGCTAACGTGAGATAGTAACCTAAACTGTGGGACAGCCAGAGAGAGAGAACTATCCCGCGAAAAGCCCAAAGCTAAGGCACTGCCGGCCCGCTCACAGAACAAAGGACTGAGCGATACAGGGGAAGAGCTAGCCGGCTGCGGACCGCCCCATCCCCCGCCGGACACAGCGGGCAGGCGGGACCAGCCAGAGCCGGAAAGGGGCAAACTCGGCTCCAGAGAGGGCACCCCCTACCAAACTGCAAACAGGCTCCCAGTTTCTAAGCAAAGACTGCCTGAGATCCCGGAGGGTCTACAGCCGCCGGGAGGGTCGCAGCCAGAGACCAGCTCCCCATAACCGACACAAAGCACACCGGAGCCGGAGCCGGGCACGCCCGTAAACCGAGGCGGGGACCAGGGAGGTGATAAGCCGCACCGCCCCTTCAGGGGAGAGTGCGCTCGCCAAACTCCTGGCTGCCTGAGCTGCTCCGACCGGGAACGGCGCAAACCGCCGGCCCAACCGAGTCTGCGCCTTTGTGGAGTACCCGGGAAGCGCGCCCATGAACCGAGGCGGGGACCAGGGAGGTGATAAGCCGCACCGCCCCGACAGGGGAGAGGGCGCTCGCCAAACTCCTGGCTGCCTGAGCTGCTCCGACCAGGAACGGCGCAAACCGCGAACCCAACCGAGTCTGCGCCTCGGTGGAGTACCCGGGAAGCGCGCCCGTAAACTGAGGCGGGGACCAGGGAGGTGATAAGCCGCATCGCCCCAACAGGGGAGAGTGCGCTCGCCAAACTCCTGGCTGCCTGAGCTGCTCCGACCGGGAACGGCGCAAACCGCCGGCCCAACCGAGTCTGCGCCTTTGTGGAGTACCCGGGAACCTGAACCTGAGCAGTTTAAACCTGGGAAGTGCGCGCATATCAGGGCCCACCCCCCGGCAGAGTAACCTGAAGCCTGAGCAGGGTAGACGGGGAAAGCACACACGCCGTGAGCGGGGGCGAACCCAGTGCGGCCGAGACACTGCGAGCTCTCCACACACACGCCAGTGATATTGGTTGCAGTGGTCCTCTCTCCCCACAGCAGGACTGAGCAAGTGAACCTAAAGAGACCACCTCCGCCCCTTTGTGGCAGGGCGGAAATTAGACACTGAAGAGACCTCCAAACAAAAGCCAAATAAACAGAGGGAAGCGCGTTGGAAGGGACAGGCCAACAGATTAAAATCCCTGTAGTTAACACTGACTGCATTGAAAGGGGCCTATAGATCTTGAAAAGTATAAGCAGGAACAAGGATCTATCTGAAACTGAAGAGACCCCACACGGCTCACAACTGCTCCAGAGAAAGTCCGGGATATATATTTTTACTATTATCATTTTTTTTTTTTTTTTTTTTTTTTTTTTTTCTTTCTTTTTTTTTTCTTTAAGACCTCTATTACACCTTTAATTTTCATTTTCATAACCCACTACTACCTTGAAAAAAAAAAAAAAAACCTATTTTTAAAACAAACTGCGTACATATATCTTATACTTTTTGTGTTTTTTTTTTTTATTTTATTTTTTTTTTTTTTTTACTGTTTTTTCCTGTTTTTCTTTTTTTTTTTTACTGTTATACTGTTTTACTGTTTTACTGTCTTTTTTCTTTTTATACTGTTTTCTTTTTTTCTTTTTTTTATATTGTATGATTTATAAGAGTCTAACCTCTACTCTAGATTTTTAATCTTTGTTTTACATATTTGATATCAATTTTGTGCATTTAAGAATACAATCTTTAGTACCCATTTTTACTCAGGAGTGTGATTACTGGCTTGATTACTCTCTCCCTCTATTGACGCTCTTTCTTCTCCCCCAGGGAACCTCTATCTCCCACCCTCATCCTTCTCTTCTCAACCCAATTCTGTGAATCTCTGAGGGTGTTCTGGGTACCGGAAAACACTTCGGGAACAGAATACTGCCCAGATCTCTCTCTCCCCTCTTGATTCCTCCCTTTCTACTCATCCTCACCTCTATTGCCTTCCTCCCCCCTCTCTATGTATCTCTGTGAACCTCTCTGAGGGCTCCAGACTGTGGAGAGCACAGAGGGAAGTGCTTACTGGCTAGACTGCTCTCCCCACGTTTGAGTCCCCCTCCTCTCCTCCTGGTCACCTCAACCTCCCTCCCCTTCACCTCTCCATGTAACTCAGTGAACCTCTCTGGGTATCCCTCACTGTGGAGAATCTTTTCACCATTAACCTAAAAGTTTTATTATTGATGCTGTATGGATGGAGTAGTCTTGAGGCTACTGCAAGAATAAGACTGAAAGCCAGAGGAAACATTAATTAATAAGAGATCTTCCAAAAGCCTCCACATATACACTGAAACCAAGCTCCACCCAAGAGCCAATAAGTTCCAGAGCAAGACATACCACGCAAACTCTCCAGCAACGCAGGAACATAGCCCTGAGCATCAATATACAGGCTGCCCAGAGGCACACCAAATCCATAGACATCTCAAAACTCAATACTGGACACTCCATTGCACTCTAAAGAGAAGAAATCCAGCTCCACCCACCAGAACACCGACACAAGCTCCCCCAACCAGGAAACCTTGACAAGCCACCCATCCAACCCCACCCACAGTGAGGAACCTCCACAATAAAGAGGAACTTCAAACTACCAGAATACAGAAAGGCCACGCCTAACACAGCAATCTAAACAAGATGAAAAGGCAGAGAAATACTCAGCAAGTAAAGGAAAATGAGAAATGCCCACCAAACCAAACAAAAGAGGAGGAGATAGGGAATCTATCTGAAAAAGAATTTAGAATAATGATAGTAAAAATGATCCAAAATATTGAAAATAAAATGGAGTTACAGATAAATAGCCTGGAGACAAGGATTGAGAAGATGCAAGAAATGTTTACCAAGGACCTAGAAGAAATAAAAAGGAGTCAATATATATTGAATAATGAAATAAAGGAGATAAAAGACACGCTGGAGGGAACCAACAGTAGAATAACAGAGGCAGAAGATAGGATAAGTGAGGTAGAAGATAGAATGGTGGAAATAAACGAAGCAGAGAGGAAAAAAGAAAAAAGAATCAAAAGAAATGAGGAAAACCTCAGGGACCTCTGGGACAATATGAAACGCCCCAACATTCGAATCATAGGAGTCCCAGAAGAAGAAGATAAAAGGAAAGGCCATGAAAAGATACTCGAGGAGATAATAGTTGAAAATTTCCCTAAAATGAGGAAGGAAATAGTCACAGAAGTCCAAGAAACCCAGAGAGTCCCAAACAGGATAAAACCCAAGGCGAAACACCCCAAGACACATATTAATCAAATTAACAAAGATCAAACACAAAGAACAAATATTAAAAGCAGCAAGGGAAAAACAACAAATAACACACAAGGGGATCCCCATAAGGATAACAGCTGATCTTTCAATAGAAACTCTTCAGGCTAGAAGGGAATGGCAGGACATACTTAAAGTAATGAAAGAGAAAAATCTACAACCCAGATTACTGTACCCGGCAAGGATCTCATTCAGATATGAAGGAGAATTCAAAAGCTTTACAGACAAGCAAGAACTGAGGGAATTCAGCACCACCAAACCAGCTCTCCATCAAATGCTAAAGGATCTTCTCTAAACAGGAAACACAGAAAGGATGTTTAAACACGAACTTAAAACTACAAAGTAAATGGCAACGGGACCATACTTATCAATAATTACCTTAAATGTAAATGGGTTGAATGCCCCAACCAAAAGACAAAGAGTGGCTGAGTGGATACAAAAACAAGACCCCTACATATGCTGTCTACAAGAGACCCACCTCAAAACTAGGGACACATACAGACTGAAAGTGAAGGGATGGAAAAATATATTTCATGCAAATGGAGACCAAAAGAAAGCAGGAGTCGCAATACTCATTTCAGATAAAATAGACTTTAAAATAAAGGCTGTGAAAAGGGACAAAGAAGGACACTACATAATGATCAAAGGGTCAATCCAAGAAGAAGATGTAACAATTATAAATATATATGCACCCAACATAGGAGCACCACAATATATAAGGCAAATACTAACAAGTATGAAAGGGGAAATTAACAATAACACAATAATAGTGGGAGACTTTAATACTCCACTCACACATATGGATAGATCAACTAAACAGAAAATTAACAAGGAAACACAAACTTTAAATGATACTATAGACAAATTAGATTTAATCGATATTTTCAGGACTTTCCACCCCAAAACAAGCAATTTCACCTTTTTCTCAAGTGCACACGGAACTTTCTCCAGGATAGATCACATCCTGGGCCATAAATCTAGCCTTGGTAAATTCCAAAAAATTGAAATCATCCCAGCCATCTTCTCTGACCACAATGCAGTAAGATTAGACCTCAATTACAGGAAAAAAAACTATTAAAAATTCCAACATATGGAGGCTAAACAACACGCTTCTGAATAACCAACAAATCACAGAAGAAATCAAAAAAGAAATCAAAATATGCATAGAAACGAATGAAAATGAAAACACAACAACCCAAAACCTATGGGACACTGTAAAAGCAATGCTAAGGGGAAGGTTCATAGCAATACAGGCGTACCTCAAGAAACAAGAAAAAAAATCAAATAAATAAACTAACTCTACACCTAAAGCAACTAGAGAAGGAAGAAATGAAGAACCCCAGGGTTAGTAGAAGGAAAGAAATCTTAAAAATTAGGGCAGAAATAAATGCAAAAGAAACAAAAGAGACCATAGCAAAAATCAACAAAACTAAAAGCTGGTTTTTCGAGAAGATAAACAAAATTGACAAGCCATTAGCCAGACTCATCAAGAAACAAAGGGAGAAGAATCAGATCAACAAAATTAGAAATGAAAATGGAGAGATCACAACAGACTACACAGAAATACAAAGGATCATAAGAGACTACTACCAACAGCTATATGCCAATAAAATGGACAACTTGGAAGAAATGGACAAATTCTTAGAAAAGTATAACTTTCCAAAATTGAACCAGGAAGAAATAGAAGATCTTAACAAACCCATCACAAGCACGGAAATCGAAACTGTAATCAGAAATCTTCCAGCAAACAAAAGCCCAGGACCAGACGGCTTCACAGCGGAATTCTACCAAAAATTTAGAGAAGAGCTAACACCTATCCTACTCAAACTCTTCCAGAGAATTGCAGAAGATGGTAAACTTCCAAACTCATTCTATGAGGCCACCATCACCCTAATTCCAAAACCAGACAAAGATGTCACAAAAAAAGAAAACTACAGGCCAATATCACTGATGAACATAGATGCAAAAATCCTTAATAAAATTCTAGCAAACAGAATCCAACATCATATTAAAAAGATCATACATCATGACCAAGTGGGCTTTATCCCAGGAATGCAAGGTTTCTTTAACATCCGCAAATCAATCAATGTAATTCACCACATTAACAAATTGAAAGATAAGAACAATATGATTATCTCAATAGATGCAGAAAAAGCCTTTGACAAAATTCAACATCCATTTATGATAAAAACTCTCCAGAAAGCAGGAATAGAAGGAACATACCTCAACATAATAAAAGCTATATATGACAAACCCACAGCAAACATTATCCTCAATGGTGAAAAACTGAAAGCATTTCCCCTAAAGTCAGGAACAAGGCAAGGATGCCCACTTTCACCACTACTATTCAACATAGTTTTGGAAGCTTTTGGCCACAGCAATCAGAGCGGAAAAAGAAATAAAAGGAATACAGATAGGAAAAGAAGAAGTAAAACTCTCACTGTTTGCAGATGACATGATCCTCTACATAGAAAACCCTAAAGATTCTACCAGAAAACTACTAGAGCTAATCAATGAATATAGTAAAGTTGCAGGATACAAAATTAACACACAGAAATCCCTTGCATTCCTATACACCAATAATGAGAAAACAGAAAGAGAAATTAAGGAAACAATACCATTCACCATTGCAACAAAAAGAATAAAATACTTAGGAATATTTCTACCTAAAGAAACAAAAGACTTATATATAGAAAACTATAAAACACTGATGAAAGAAATCAAAGAGGACACAAACAGATGGAGAAATATACCGTGTTCATGCATTGGAAGAATTAATATAGTGAAAATGAGTATACTACCCAAAGCAATCTATAGACTCAATGCAATCCCTATCAAGCTACCAATGATATTTTTCACAGAACTAGAACAAATCATTTCACAATTTGTATGGAAGTATAAGAAACCTCGAATAGCCAAAGCAATCTTGAGAAAGAAGAATGGAACTGGAGGAATCAACCTGCCTGACTTCAAGCTCTACTACAAAGCCACAGTCATCAAGACAGTGTGGTACTGGCACAAGGATAGAAATATAGATCAATGGAACAAAATAGAAAGCCCAGAGATAAACCCACGCACCTATGGGCACCTTATCTTCGACAAAGGAGGCAAGAGTATACAATGGAGAAAAGACAATCTCTTTAACAAGTGGTGCTGGGAAAACTCTTCAACCACTTGTAAAAGAATGACACTAGAACACTTCCTAACACCATACACACAAATAAACTCAAAATGGATTAAAGATCTAAATGTAAGACCAGAAACTATAAAACTCCTAGAGGAAAACATAGGCAAAACACTCTCCGACATAAATCACAGCAGGATTCTCCATGACCCACCCCCCAGAATATTGGAAATAAAAGCAAAAATAAACAAATGGGACCTAATTAAAATTAAAAGCTTTTGCACAACAAAGGAAACTAGGAGCAAGGTGAAAAGACAGCCTTCAGAATGGGAGAAAATAATAGCAAACGAAGCAACAGACAAACAATTAATCTCAAAAATATACAAGCAACTCCTGCAGCTGAATTCCAGAAAAATAAATGACCCAATCAAAAAATGGGCCAAAGAACTAAACAGACATTTCTCCAAAGAAGACATACACATGGCTAACAAACACATGAAAAGATGCCCAACATCACTCATTATCAGAGAAATGCAAATCAAAACCACAATGAGGTACCATTACACACCAGTCAGAATGGCTGCTATCCAAAAGTCTACAAGCAATAAATGCTGGAGAGGGTGTGGAGAAAAGGGAACCCTCTTACTCTGTTGGTGGGAATGCAAACTAGTACAGCCACTATGGAGAACAGTGTGGAGATTCCTTAAAAAACTGGGAATAGAACTGCCATATGACCCAGCAATCCCACTGCTAGGCATACACACCGAGGAAACCAGAATTGAAAGAGATGCGTGTACCCCAATGTTCATCGCAGCACTGTTTACAATAGCCAGGACATGGAAGCAACCTAGATGTCCATCGGCAGACGAATGGATAAGGAAGCTGTGGTACATATACACAATGGAATATTACTCAGCCATTAAAAAGAATACATTTGAATCGGTTCTATTGAGATGGATGAAACTGGAGCCCATTATACAGAGTGAAGTGAGCCAGAAAGAAAAGCACCAATACAGTATACTAATGCATGTATATGGAGTTTGAAAGATGGTAACGGTAACCCTATATGTGAGACAGAATAAGAGACACAGATGCATAAAAGTCCTGTGGACTCTGAGGGAGAAGGTGAGGGTGGGACGTTCTGGGACAATAACATTGAAACATGTATATTGTCATATGTGAAGCGGAACACCATTTCATGTTTTATGCATGGGACGGACGCTCAGGGATGGAGCGTTGGGATGACACTGAGGGATGGGAAGGGGAGGGAGGTGGGAGGAGGGTTCGGGAGGGGGAGCACATGTGAACCCATGGCTGATTCATGTCAATGTATGGCAAAAACTACTACAATATTGTAAAGTAATTAGCCCCCAACTAAAAAAAAAAAACAAAAACAAAAACAAATAACTATGATCATGGAATCCAGTCCCATCATTTCACTGCAAATAGATGAGGAAAAAGAGGAAACAGTGACAGATCTTATTTTCTTGGGCTCCAAAATCAGTGTGGACAAAAACTACTGCCATGAAATTAAAAGAAGCTTGCTGTTTGGAAGGAGAGCTATGACAAACCTAGACAGTGTATTAAAAAGCAGAGATATCACTCTGCTGGCAAAGGCCCATATAGTCAAAGCTATGGTTTTTCCAATAGTCTTGTGTGGTTATGAATTGGACCATAAAGAACGATGAGTGCTTTTGAATTGTGGTGCTGGAGAAGACTCTTGAGGATCCCTTGGACTGCAAGGAAATCAAACTAGTCAATCTTAAGGGAAATCAACCCTAAATAATCATTGGAAGGACTGATGCTGAAGCTGAAACTTCAATACTTTGGCCACCTGATTTGAAGAGCCCACACATTGGAAAAGACCCTGATGCTGGAAAAGACTGAAGACGAAAGGAAAAGGGTGCAGCAGAGAATCAGATGACTAGATAGCATCATCAACTCAGTGGACATGAATGTGAGCAAACTCCAGGAGACAGTGGAGGACAGAGGAGCCTGGCATGCTGCAATCCATGGGGTCGCAGAGTCAAATATGATTTAGTGACTGAACTACAACAATACCAAGTCACAAATATTTCAATCTTTTGATTACAAATTAAAATTACTGTTGTTTGTTCTGTTTCCCAAGCTTTTCTGGCTTTGGCCCCTGTGAGCTCTCTTTCAGGAAGACTTGTGGTATCATTTTGACCCTGCTTTAAAAGCTATTTTTTTTTTGGCACTAAAAATTGCTCCAAGCTCAGCCTGCCTCAGTCCTAGAATCAATCACTTCCCCAAAGATTCTTTGTTCCTTCTATTAAAAAATGGGAAAATGAATCCAGCACTCTATAAAAAGGCTATGTAATATGACCAACTGGAATTTATTCCAGGTACGCAAAGCTATTTTAGCATTCAAAAATTAACTAATATAATCTATCATATCAACAGGTTAAAGAAAATCATATAATCATATCAATAGATGCAGCAAATGTACTTGCCAATGTACAACACAAATTCATGGTATGAATTCTCAGCAAATTAAGAGCAGAGGGAAATTTATATCAGCTAATAAAGAACACCTTCATAAAACCTACCTAAAACCTAATGTGATAATGGATCATGAGAGATGTGACAGAATAGTTCACTTACAATCTTCTTCTCTTGCTTAAAAGTATTAGCTAGGTTTAAAATTTTGTTTTGCTGCTTTCTGATATTCATAGTAAGTTGTTGAATAGAAGTTGGGAGGCGATGTTATCAGAGTCAATGTTTTGTGTCTGCTTTTGAATATTTCTTCATTGACCATGATATGTTCTATTTAAGGGACACCCTCTTCTTTTTTGTGTTGCAATACTAGTTTCATTTTTGCTTATTTTTTAAAAAAACTTTTTGGAAATGTGTTTGCTTTACAGTGTTATTTTAGTTTCTATAGTACAGTGAAGTGAAGCAGCTGTACATACACACATATCCCTTCCCTTTCTGATCCCCTTCCTATTCAGGTCGCCACAGCCTGCCTCGTAGTTCCCCGTGCCCCACGGTACGTTTCCATTAGCGATCTATTTCATTCATAGCGTCAATAGCGAGTATGTGTCAATCTCACTCTCCCAATTCATCCTACCCTTGGTGTCTTTACCTTTGTTCTCTACGTCTGTCTCCATTTCTGCTTTGCAAATAGGTTCATCTGTATCATTTTTCTCGATTCCACACAAACGTGTTCATATGTGACATTTGTTTTTCTCTTTCTGGCTTACTTCATTCTGTATAACAGTCTCTAGGTTCATCCACATTTCTGCAAATGGCACAATTGCATTCTTTTTTAGAGTGAGTAATGCTTCATTGTATATATGTGCCACATTTTCTTTATCCATTCCTTTGTATATGGACGCTTAGGTTGCTTCCATGTCCTGGCTATTGTAAATAGTGCTGCAGTGAACTTTGGGCTGCATACCTTCTATGGAATTATGGTTTTCTCTGGGTATGTGTTCAGGAGTCGGGTTATTGGATCATATGGTAGCTCTATTTTTAGTGTTTTAAGCAGCCTTCATACTGTTCTCCATAGTGACTATATCGATTTACCTTCCCACAAACAGTAGAAGGAGGGCTCACATTTTTCTTGTTTTATTTTTAGATGTAGACAGCGTTTTCTCCCACATGGGCATCTGGATCTTTGGGATTGAATTCCAACTTTGACCACTTACTTCATGTGAGACCATGTGTAAGTTATTTATACAAACTGTGGCTTGGTTTTACTATATATAAATAATTATAATAACAGTACATGCATTGTAGTATTTCTGTAAATATAAATTGCCGAATATATGCTAGTGCCTGGCATACAATGAGCTATGTAAGTATAATTATTACATTATTATTCTCCTGCAGTTCTTAGCTTTGCGTGAGTAGATTTTCTGATGTTGAGCTGACCTTAGCTTTATAAAAAATGTTACTAGTTTTCCTTCCTACAATTTGTTCTTTTATATTTAATGGTAGAAAATTGCAAAACATATGAGATTAAAAAGAAAAACAATTGAAAAAGAAAAGTAACACCAAATACCATCATCAAGAATTGTCATTGTTAACTTTTGGACAATTTTTACTGATAATACATTTTCGTATGTATTTTTCTTAGAATTGGCACTGTACATGAAGATAACTTTATATCCAGTATCTTCTCTCAAATATCACCTACCACATATTTTCCTATGCTATTAAGTGACACTGTAGGTGCCATAAAAACCAATGTTATTTTATGTTGGATTCCTATGTAATCACGTTCCACAGGACTGCTCAGGATTTCTGGAAAAATAGATAAGAGCATTTTCCACTTGACACAAACTGCTTACCCTATTTTATTGATCATTATGCATAGATAGTATGTGTTCCCTAAGAATTCTTTTACAAATCCAACAGAAAAGGAAAGCAAAATTAACTCAGCCACATGCAAAACATGTGATGACACTACAATTTCCAGGCTGCAAGTTTCCCAGTTACAGTGAATTTCTAGTAAAATCTAGCTTTTCATAAAAGACACAAAATATTGGAAACATTTTCACCACCTGCTACATTTGCTTCAGTTTTTTTTAATTTCCTGTCTTCATGCCCAAAGCCGATAGGATCTTTTCTTATAATAAGTCTATTATTTCATAGATTTAAATGAGACATGAAGCTATGACATATAACAAATTCTGCTAATTGAAAGATTTTATTCACAAGCTTATTCATTTAAAAAAGACATAATATTTATTTTACATTGGTAAGGAGCTCATGTGGACATGAGGTTATAGTTACTCATAAGGGAGAAACCCCACTATGGTGTTCCTTTTCTATTACTGCTTTAACAGATTCAACAGTCTGTGACTTAAACAATACAAAGTTATGAACTTATAGCTCTGTAGGACAGAAGTTTAAAATGAGTTCCCCTGGGCTAAAATTGAGGTGGGAATTGGGCTGGTTTCTTTTCTGGAGGCTTCAGGGAAAGGATCCAGTGTCTTGCCTTGCTGTTTTCTGGGGGCTCCTGGCTGCATCCTTCCACCTTCAAAGCCCAAATTCTGCATCTCTGATTATTCCTATAGCAGCACCAACTCTTCCATATACGGTAACACATTTACAAGATCCATGGATTAGGAAATGGAGGTTTTTTTGGGGGAGGGAAGACATTTTTCTGCCTCCTACATCTGTATAGTTAAAAAAAAATGGACTATAGCCCACCTGGTTCCTCTGTCCATGGAATGACCCAGGCAAGAATACTAGAGTGGGTAGCCATTGCCTTCTCCAGGGGATCTTCCTGACCCAGGGATCAAACCTGGGGCTCCTGCATTGCAGACAGATACTTTGCTATCTGAGCCAACAGGGAAGCCCATGTGGTCGGAATTACTAAATTAAATATCTATGAAGCAGAAGGAACATTTTATAAGGCACATCCACAGGAGAAATTCAGACAATTCAGTTTACATGTTATTTTCTGTGCTTTTCCCTCTTCAACCAGAACTTTTCACATTTTAAATATTAGAATGTTAGCCTTAAAACTGGACATTATGCACTTCAGCAAATAGCCTTAATCTTCTAGAACTTCTAGTTTAGATTTGCATCCCCTTATTCAAACCTTGGGCATGCCCCCACCCTGCTGTTTAGGACTCAGAATGTTAATGTTAGTTTGTTAGAACTCAAAACCTGAAGAGTTTAAACCTAGGGCGTAGTACTTGATACAGGTGTTGGGGTGGCAAACTGGACCCTAGGAATCAGTAAGTTGATATTTGATGTCAGCTTTTAGAAAGGAACATTAATTTCTTCAGGTAAAAATAATGTTGTATTCAATTTAAGTTTTTGTTAGAATAAATGGCATTTAGGTTTTCTAAAGGAATCCTGGAGCCTGTGGTGAATCCCTCGTGAGTTTGATGCATCATTGCTCTTCCCACCAGGCCAGCTGTAAAAACCAGGTCACACTCCAACACCTCTCTGAAATGGACCAGGACAGAGGACTGGGCCTTAGTTAGTGAGAGTGTCAGGCCCTCTGTCAGGGACATTAGCTAGGGAGAGTGTCAGGACCTTATTGACAAAGTTATTGACAGAATCGGGGCCCATGTTTGGGAATACATCAGCGTCTAGTTAGGGTCAGTGTTAGGGCCTTATTTAGCACCAGTGTCAGGGCAGTAATAGGGCCAGCCTCAATGGCAATCCACTCCAGTACTCTTGCCTGGAAAATCCCATGGATGGAGGAGCGTGGTGGGCTAAAGTCCATGGGATCGCAAAGAGTCGGACATGACTGAGCGACTTCACTTTCACTTTCTTTCAGGGCCTTAGTTATAAACAGTACAAGGACATGTGTTAGAGAAATCTTCAAGGACTTAGTAAGAGAGAGTTCAGGTCAAGAGTTAGGGACATTGTCAGGGCCTCAGTTAGGGACAGCATTAGGGTATTAGCTTAGGGATGTTGTCAGGAACTAGAAATCCCATCATTTAATTACTTGCATCTTTCAGCTCTCCTTAAACAACATTTTCAAGCTCAACAAAGTTATTTCTGATAGCTGTGACTGCCATGTCAGGCAACTGTCGAACATTCAACTGTGGCTGTCAGAAACACACAGCCCCGGATCAAAAGCCCAGCAGTCTGGGCTGGTTCTTCTAGAGCTCGAGCTTTGATTTGGGATAATCCCTTTTTGTTTGCGGACTCAGATACTCAGTGGCTTTTTTTTCCCTCTCAGGGAAAGTTACATAAGTCTGTTTCTTCATGTACACTAGCGACAACAGTACCTAAAACTTTGGGTAAAGTGACATCTAAAAGCATTTAGCTCACCAGAATTACACCAGAGATTCCACAAGCCTTAGTTCTGTATCTCAGACCACCCTATGAAAGGTTCTGCTTGCATTTATTTCATAAAATTTACTAACAGATGAATACTGACTTAATCTTCATTTGTTTACTGGACTTTTCATTTCAAGAGGACTGAATCCACATTTTTCTCACGTAGCCCAGTTTATCTGGTGTCCAGCACGGTTTAGTGTTTCTAGTAAATGCACAGTATTTCCTCCCGTCCAAGCTCCCTTACATCTTAATTTCGCACCTATGACTCAACGTTCAGAAAACTAAGATCATGGCATCTGGTCCCATCACTTCCTGGGAAATAGATGGAGAAACAGTGGAAACAGTGTCAGACTTTATTTTTTTGGGCTCCAGAATCACTGCTGATGGTGATTGCAGCCATGAAATTAAAAGACGCTTACTCCTTGGAAGGAAGGTTATGGCCAACCTAGATAGCATATTTAAAAGCAGAGACATTACTTTGCCAACAAAAGTCTGTCTAGTCAAGGCTATGGTTTTTCCAGTGGTCATGTATGGATGTGAGAGTTGGACAGTGAAGAAAGCTGAGCGCCGAAGAATTGATGCTTTTGAACTGTGGTGTTGGAAAAGACTCTTGAGAGTCCCTTGGACTGCAAGGAGATCCAATCAATCCATCCTAAAAGAGATCAATCCTGGGTGTTCATTGGAAGGTCTGATGTTGAAGCTGAAACTCCAATACTTTGGCCACCTCATGCGAAGGGTCGACTCATTGGAAAAGACCCTAATGCTGGGTAGGATTGGGGGCGGGAGGAGAAGGGGACGACAGAGGATGAGATGGTTGGATGGCATCACCGACTCGATGGACATGGGTTTGGGTAGACTCCGGGAGTTGGTGATGGACAGAGAGGCCTGGTGTGCTGCAATTCATGGGATCACAAAGAGTTGGACACGACTGAGCAACTGAACTGAACTGAACTGATGACTCATAAGAAGCTTGCCATGAAAATTGTGAGCAGTGGCACTATTTTTTTTTTTTTTTTAGTTGCGGTATAGTTGCTTTCAACCAACAGATTTTATTTTCTTGGGTTGCTAAAGCTCCAGTCCTTTGGCCACCTCATGTGAAGAGCCAACTCATTGGAAAAGACCCTGATGCTTGGCAAGATGGAAGGCAAAAGGAGAAGAGGGTAGCAGAGGATGAGATGGTTAGATAGCATCACCGACTCAATGGACATGAATTTGAGCAAACTCTGGGAGATAAAGGACAGGGAAGCCTGATGTGCTGCAGTTCATGGGCTTGCAAAGAGCTGGACACAACTTAGCTACTGAACATACAACAATAGTTGCTTTACAATGTTGTGTTAGTTTCTGCTGTACAATGAAGTGAATCAGCCATATGTATACATATATCTCCTTGCTCTTGGATTTCCCTCCCACCCTGCTCCCCATCCCACTCTTCTAAATCATCACAGAGTGAGCACCCTGTGCTATACTGCAGCTTCCCACTAGCTGTATATTTTACACATGACAGTATACTTGTGCTATTCTCAGTTTCTCCCACCTCCTTTTCCCCCTGTGTCCATAAGTCCTTTCTCTATGTCTATGCCTCTATTCCTGTCCTATAATGGGTTCATCTCTACCATTTTTTTAGATTTCACATATATGTGTTAATCCATGATGTTTGTTTTCCTCCTTCTGACTTACTTTATTCTGTACGACAGACTCTAGGTCCATCCACATCTCTACAAAAGACTCAACTTCATTCCTTTTTATGGCTGAGTAATATTCCATTGCATATATGTACCACATCTTTATCCATTCACCTGCTGATGGACATAGGTTGCTTCCATGTCTTGGCTGTTGAAAATAGTGCTGCAATGAACAGTGGGGTATGTGGGCCTTTTCAATTATAGTTTTCTGAAGGTATATACCCAGAAGTGGGGTTGCTTATTCATAGGTGTCACAATTTTAAACCGACTGCCTGAATGACTGCCAGTCCCTCTTGTTGGAGTCAGACAAGACTAACATGCAGATGATCAGGCACCAGAAAAGGAACCAGTCCTGACTCTCTGTGACACGGAAGGATATAGAGACCCCACAGAGAAGGCTTGCACAGGCTCAGGACCTAGCTGGATCAAGGCAAGTCACCTGGTCTATGCACATGAAGAAGAAAGTGCTGAGATTCAAGCCTGGAGTATTGTGGTCGCACCATGCTGAGCTGGTACAACCTGCTTGATTGAAAAATTGAAAACAAAAGTATTCGAGAAGATATACTGCAATGTTGGAATGGATTTAGAGAATTAGTCGGCAGTTATGTTTAACCCCAGTAGGATTTATTGTGAAGCTGATGAAGCTTGGACTTCATCTGAGAAGGCCTTTCAAAGATCTTGGAGTGACTAGCAATTTGGTTCCATGAATATGTGGTTGTGCAAAATTTGCAGTGCTGTGCTTCTAGTCTTTCTCTTTCCTAAACCCTCCACCCAAAAGTTTAGCTATATGGGCCCATCTTTCCTCATCCTTTATGTCCAACTTTCTTGAGCATCCAGAGAAGTTCCATTTAGGGGAGAGATTGGGGCTCAGCATCATTACAAGAAGGAGGCATCAGGGTTCCCTGAGCTGTGTGGCTGGCAGTCTCTGGGCTGTGGAGCTTCCCTTGGAATCTGTGTTTTCAGAGCCAAAGTGACCACATCCTAAGGAGAAACACAGGATCTGAAGGAGAGTTTTGTTTGCTCACAGGGAGAATATTTGGAAAAACAGAGGATACCTAATATTGAGGTTGGCTTCTGGGCACAGAGTGATACCCTGGAAGAACTTTTTATTTTGAGTGCTGCTGCTAAGTCACTTCAGTTGTGTCTGACTCTGTGCGACCCCATAGACGGCAGCCCACCAGGCTCCCCCGTCCCCGGGATTCTCCAGGCAAGAACACTGGAGTGGGTTGCCATTTCCTTCTCCAATGCATGAAAGTGAAAAGTGAAAGTGAAGTCACTCAGTCGTGTTCAACTCTTAGCGACCCCATGGACTGCAGCCCACCAGGATCCTCTGTTCATGGGATTTCCCAAGCATGAGTACTGGAGTGGGTTGCCATTGCCTCCTCCATTATTTTGAGTGGGATGAATTAAAAAGTGAAAATAGCTTTTTTTTTTTTTTCTTTTTTGATCACCTTGAAGAAATCAGTCTAAATTTATGGGCTTCTATTTGCTCAGTTTGTAAAATACAAAGTCAGAACTTTGGGTCCTAATGGTAGCACAAAACCTAATGCTTTTAAAGCTCTTACAATGGGGGAGGCACAGTGACAACCATATTTAATCCTCAGAAAAACCTAAATGAATTCAAAGTGGTTTCTGTCACAGATAAAATGATAAAATCATTAGAGGAAAACATGAGGATAATTCTTTATGACCTAAGATCTGTTCGTGGGTTCTTGGATTTGACACCAAAATCACAAGCAACAAGAGGAAAAAAGACAAACTGGACTTCATTAAAAATAAGAACTTTTGTGCACTGAAGAATATTCTCAAGACAGAGAAAAGACAAACTACAAAACTGAAGAAAATATTTGCAAGTCACATATAAGATGCGGTTTCCTTCTAGAATATCAAAAGAACTCTCACAATTCAGCAACAAGACAGATGATCCAGTTTTAAAAACGGGCAATGGACTTGAATAGATACATCTCCAAAGAAAATATGCAAATGGA
Organism: Okapia johnstoni; assembly: GCA_024291935.2. Classification (NCBI taxonomy): domain Eukaryota; kingdom Metazoa; phylum Chordata; class Mammalia; order Artiodactyla; family Giraffidae; genus Okapia; species Okapia johnstoni. The sequence goes on from CM044312.1 coordinate 103,641,946, forward strand.
AAGCAAGCACATAAAAAAAAACTCAACTTCACTGGTCACTGTGCAAACGCTAATTGAAAACAATGACAGATGTCACTTCACACATGCTGAATGGCTCAAATTTAAAAAGAAAATCTGAAATTAACAAGTGTTTGAAAGGATGTGGAGAAATAGGAACTCATACATTTTCTGTAGGGATATACAATCATGCAGGTTCCGAGAAAAACAGCTTGACTTAGTTATTTTAAAAGTTAAGCTTAGAATTACCATGTGACAGTGAAATTCCACTCAATTAACACACAAGGGGAATAAAAGCATATATCAAATTTCTATGTTCACATAGAAACTTTTATGCGTGTGTGGGTATACATAAAATAAAACATTACTCAGCCATTAAAAGGGATATACATCTCATATATTTCTTTATATGAAATACAAATAATAGGTAAATCCATATTGACAGGAAGCAGATCAGTGGTTGGCCAGGAAGTGGGGGAAAGGAGAAGTGGGGAGTAATGAAAGGAGACAAGATATTGTTCTGAGGTGATGAAACATATGAAATCTCAGAGAGGTGTGGTTCACAATGTTGCAGATGCACTAAGTGCCACGGAATCATGGACCTTGTTTTTTTTTAATTTTTTATTTTATGTTGGAGTATAGGCAATTAACAATGTTGTGATAGTTTCAGGTACGCAGCAAAGGGCCTCAGTCATATAAATACACATATCCATTTTCCCCAAATGTTCCTCTGGTCCAGGCTTCCAAATAACATTGAGCAGAGTTCCCTGTATTATACAGTAGGTTCTTCTGTTGAGTTCAGTTCAGTCACTCAGTCGTGTGTGATTCTTTGAGAACCCATGGACTGTAGCACGCCAGGCTTCCTTGTCTATCACCAACCCCCAGAGTTGCTCAAACTCATGTCCATTGAGTCAGTGATGCCATCCAACCATCTCATCCTCTGTCGTCCCCTTCTCCTTCTGACTTCAATCTTTCCCAGCATCAGAGTCTTTTCCAATGAGTCTGTTCTTCACATCAGCTGGCCAGGGTATTGGAGCTTCAGCTTCAGCATCAGTCCTTCCAATGAATATTCAGGACTGATTTCCTTTAGGATGGACTGATTTGATCTCCTTGCAGTCCAAGGGTCACTCAAGAGTCTTCTCCAACACCACAGTTCAAAAGCATCAATTCTTTGGCACTCAGCTTTCTTTATAGTCCAACTCTCACATCCATACGTGACTCTTGGAAAAACCATAGCTTTTACTACACAGAGCTTTGTCAGCAAAGTAATGTCTCTGCTTTTTAGTATGTGGTCTAGGTTGGTCATAGCTTTTCTTTCAAGGAGCAAGCATCTTTTAATTTCATGGCTGCACTCACCATCTTCAGTGATTTTGGAGCCCAAGAAAATAAAGTCTCTCACTGTTTCCATTCTTTCCCCATCCATTTGCCGTGAAGTGATGGGACCGGATGCCATGATGTTCATTTTTTGAATGTTGAGTTTTAAGTCAGTTTTTTCACTCTCCTCTTTCATTTTCATCAAGAGGTTTTTTAGTTCCTCTTCACTTATGCCATAAGTATGGTGTCATCAGAATATCTGAGCTTATTGATATTTCTCCTGGAAATATCAATGGAAATGTCACTTCACACATGCTGAATGGCTCAAATTTAAAAAGTAAAATCTGAAATTAACAAGTGTTTGAAAGGATGTGGAGAAATAGGAACTCATACATTTTCTGTAGGGATATACAATCATGCAGGTTCCGAGAAAAACAGCTTGACTTAGTTATTTTAAAAGTTAAGCTTAGAATTAGAGTCAAGATTGCTTGACTCCAGCCTGTGCTTCATCCAGCGTGGCATTTTGTATGATGTACTCTGCATATAAATAAGTTAAATAAGCAGAGTGACATATACAGCCTTGACGTACTCCTTTCCCAATTTGGAACCAGTCTGTTGTTCCATGTCCAGTTCTAACTGTTGCTTCTTGACCTACATACAGATTTCTCAAGAGGCAGGTCAGGTGGTCTGGTATTCCCTTCTCTAGAATTTTCCACAGTTTGTTGTTATCCACATAGTCAAAGGCTTTGGCATAATCAATAAAGCAGAAGTAGATGTTTTTGTAGAATTCTTGATTTTTCTATGATCCTACAGATTAAATTATCCCTGGTTCCTCTGCCTTTTCTAAATCCAGCTTGAGCATCTGGAAGTTCATGGATCACATACTGTTGAAGCCTGGCTTGTAGAATTTTGAGCATTACTTTGCTAGCATGTGAGGTGAGTTCAATTGTGTGGTAGTTTGAATATTCTTTGGCATTGCCTTTCATTGGGATTGGAATAAAAACTGACCTTTTCCAATCCTGTGGCCACTGCTGAGTTTTCCAGATTTGCTGGCATATTGAGTGTAGCACTTTCACAGCATCATCTTTCAGGATTTGAAATAGTTCAACTGAAATTCCATCACCTCCACTAGCTTTGTTCATAGTGATGTTTCCTAAGGCCCATTTGACTTCACATTCCAGAATGTCTGGTTCTAGGTGAGTGATCACACCATCGTGATTATCTCAGTCGTGAAGATCTTTTTTGTATAGTTCTTCTGTGTATTCTTGCCACCTCTTTTAATATCTTCTATTTATGTTAGGTTCATACCATTTCTGTCCTTTATTGAAATGTTGTGATAGTTTAGAATTACCATGTGACAGTGAAATTCCACTCAATTAACACACAAGGGGAATAAAAGCATATATCAAATTTCTATGTTCACATAGAAACTTTTATGTGTGTGTGGGTATACATAAAATAAAACATTACTCAGCCATAAAAAGGGATATACATCTCATATATTTCTTTATATGAAATACAAATAATAGGTAAATGAAGGACATCTTTGCATTAAATGTTCCCTTGGTGTCTCTAATTTTCTTGAAGATATCTCTGGTCTTTCCCATTCTATTGTTTTCCTCTATTTGTTTACATTGATCACTATGGGAGGCTTTCTTATCTCTCCTTGCTATTCTTTGGAACTCTGCATTCAAATGGGTATATCTTTCCTTTTCTCCTTTGCCTTTAGCTTCTCTTCTTTTCTCAGCTATTTGTAAGCCCTCCTCAGACAACCATGTTGCATTTTTGCATTTCTTTCTCTTGGGAATGGTCTTGATCACTGCCTCCTGTACAATGTCAGGAACCTCTGCCCATAGTTCTTCAGGCATTCTGTCTATCAAATCTAATCCCTTGAATCTATTTTTCACTTCCACTGTATAATTGTAAGGGATTTGATTTAGATCATACCTGAATGGTCTAGTGTTTTTCCCTAGTTTCTTCAATTTAAGTATGAATTTTGCAATAAGAATTTCATGCTCTGAGCCACAGTCAGCTCCTAGTCTTGTTTTTGCTGACTGTATAGAGCTTCTCCATCTTTGGCTGCAAAGAATACAATAAATCTGATTTGGTATCGACCATCTGGTGATGTCCATGTGTAGAGTCTTCTCTTGTGTTGTTGGAAGAGGGTGTTTGCTATGACCAGTGCGTTCTCTTGGCAAAACTCTGTTAGCCTTTGCGCTACTTCATTTTGTACTCCAAGGCCAAATTTGCCCATTACTCCAGGTATCTCTTGACTTCCTACTTTGGCATTCCAGACCCCTAGATGAAAAGGTCATCTTTTTTGGGTGTTAGTTCTAGAAGGTCTTGTAGATCTGCATAGAACCATTCAATTTCAGCTTCTTCAGCATTACTGGTTGGGGCATCAACTTGGATTACCATGATATTGGATGGCTTGCCTTGGAAATGAACAGAGATCATTCTGTCCTTTTTTAGATTGCACCCATGTACTGTATTTTGGACTTTTTTGTTGGCTATGAGAGCTACTCCATTTCTTCTAAGGGATTTTTGCCCACAGTAGTAGATATAATGGTCATCTGAATTAAATTCACCCATTCCAGTCTATTTTGGTTCACTGATTACTAAAATGTTGATGTTCACTCTTGACATCTCTTGTTGGACCACTTCTAATTTAATTTGATTCATGAACCTAACATTCTAGGTTCCAATGTAATATTGTTCTTTATGGCATTGGACTTTACTTCCATCACCAGTCACATCCACAACTGGGCATTTTTTTTTTTGCTTTGGCTCTGTCTCTTCATTCTTTCTGGAGTTATTTCTCCACTCTTCTCCAGTAGCATATTGGGCACCTACTGATCTGGGGACTTCATCTTTCAGTGTCCTATCTTTTTTCCTTTTATACTGTTCATGGGGTTCTCAAGGCAAGAATACTGAAGTGATTTGCCATTCCCTTCTTCAGTAGACCACGTTTTGTCAGAATTCTCCACCATGATCCGTCCGTCTTGGGTGGCCCTACATGGCATGGCTAAAAGTTTCATTGAGTTAGACAAGGCTGTGGTCCATGTGATTAGATTGATTAGTTTTCTGTGATTGTGGTTTTCATTCTGTTCCCCCTCTGACTGATAAGGATAAGAGGCTTATGGAAGCTTCCTGATGGGAGAGATTGACAATAGGTCCCTGTTGGTTATCTATTTTAAATACAGCAGTGTAACCATGTTGATCTCAAACATACTAACTATCCTTTCCCCCATCCTTTCCCTCTGGCAACCATAAATTCGTTCTCTAAGTCTGTGAGTCTGTATCTGTTTTATAAATAAGTTTATTTGTATAATTTCTTATATAAGGTATGTCATACAGTATTTCTTCTTCTCTATCTGAATACTTCACTCAGTATGACAATCTCTAGGTCTATCCATGTTGCTGAAAATGGCATTATTTCATTCTTTTTAATGACTGGGTAATATTCCATTTTATGTATGCACCTCATCTTCTTTATCTACTCATCTATCAATGGACATCTAGATTGCTTCCATGTCATGGCTACTGTAAACAGTGCTGCAATGAACATTGGGGTATATATGTCCTTTTGGACCATGTTTTTTCTACAGATTTATGCACAGGAATGGGGTTGCAGGATCATATGGTAGCTATATTGTATATAATATGAATCTCTCCTCAATAAAAAAGCAATCACTGTAATTTTTTACATATATATATGTGTATATATATGTGTGTGTGTGTGTGTATACATTGAAAAGAAAAACCATTTGGTTATCTTAACAGAATCAGAGAGAGAATTTGGCAAAATCCAACATCCATTATTGAAAAACTCTCAGCGTAGCGGACATCTGTAAAGTTGCTATAGCCAGTGTGATATTTAATGAAGAAAGAATGGGTGTCCTGGCCTAAGATCCTGGAAAAGATGAGATTATCTATCCTCTCTGTATAATAAGATGGGCTAGATTGAGGTCACTGGAAGAAACATAACCAGTGGGAATAGAGCGGTTGTCACCCATGTCAAGGGGATTACTTGGCAGTTACTCTCATAATCTGTTATAGAAAGAACAGGCATAAACCCTTGCCAGGTCCAGAGAGCCCTGTGATACCTCCATACAACAGGAGCAGTCTAAGACCTTCCCAGGAAGGCTTCACACGGGGTCACCATGATTTTGGAGGAGGAAGAGAAGCTCTAGATAAGAAAGAAAAGGGTGATGTGCTCCTTACGTACCAACCTGCAGCCTCCACCTCCAGGCAGGCCTCCAGTGGGGGAGGGAGAGTCTCCCTGTGAAGCAGGAATTAAGTTATGGCTGGGCATTCACCTGAAGTAACCAGTGAACTGTGTGTTGATTCCCTAAGAAAGCAGGCTTCTATGGGACCTACACAGGCTTTCACCTAAGACCACGCCCCACACAGGGTAAGGACAGCAGAAGATTCACTTACTCCATGATTGCATCTGACAAGCTGTACCCATGCCATGCAGAAAGAAAAAAGGAGCAATCAATATTGCTCAGATGACCTTGGTAGGCATCAGGATTGTTACCCGGGGTAAGAATTCTTCATGTAAATCTATCCTTGAATGTTCTTTCCATTAGCCGACTTAGGGAAAACGATAGTTATTCTGAATAAGAAATCAGTCATTTCTACTCACCCTGACAAATATGTCCTCAAGATAGCAACCCAGGATTTCTGAAGATTGTGCTTTCTTGGGTTCTCAGCTTATGTACATCCTGCCCTTCTGTTGCACTTTGTATTGTAGCAGGGATGAAAAGTCAAGCAAGACTACTGATAGTTCTTAAAGAAACACCCTGCACTAGTGCTTCTGTAAGTTTCTGGGGGACATTCTTTCCCATTTCAGAAGTTAACATCTTGCTAGTAGTAGCAGTGTTAGTCACTCATTCCTGTCTGACTCTTTTTGTGACTCCATGAATTGTATCCCGCCAGACTCTTCTGTCCATTCTCCAGGCAAGCATACTGGAATGGATAGCAATTCCCTCCTCCAGGGGATCTTCCCAACCCAGGGATTGAACTCAGGTCTCCTGCATTGCAGACAAATTCTTTACCATCTGAGCCACCAGGGAAACCCCAACATCTTGCTGCCAGCACTTAATTCAAGAACAATCACTCACTATAAGGCGTCTTCTCATCCTCATTGCCTGAATGGGACTTTCCTCTCTTTTAAATTTTACAACAGTTTTCCATTCAGCTCTGCTATAATATTTTAATCTTTCCATGAAGGCTACAAAACTCTAATTTAGAGCCATGTTTTACCTGCAGGGGCTTTCCTGGTGGCTCAGATGGTAAAGAATCCACCTGCAATGCAGGAGATCTGAGTTTAATCCCTGGGTTGGGAAAGGAATGGCAACCCACCCCAGTATTCTTGCCTGGAGAATTCCTTGGACAAAGAAGCCTGGCAGGCTAGTCCATGGGATCACAAAGAGTTGGACACAACTAAGTGGCTAACACTTTCACTTTTTTACCTGCTGGGGTTTCCCTAGTGGCTCAGACAGTGAATAATCCACTTGAAAAGCAGGAGAACTGATTTCAATTCCTGGGTCAGGAAGAAACCTTGGAAAAGGGAATGGCAACCCACTCCAGTATTCTTGTCTGGAGAATTCCATAGAGAGAGGAGCCTGATGGGCTACAGTCCATAGGGTGGCAAAGAGTTGGGCAGGACTGAGTGACTGACAGTTCATTTCACTTTACCTGCAGAATTGCCTGCTACAGCAGATGGCACTTTTTAAATAATACTGCTCAGTGGATGAATGATTGCATGGGTGGAAATAGAGGAGCAAATTAGGGAAGGGGGTTACTATAGAATCTCCCTTTAGCAGGAAGTGGAAATAAGGAGCCTCAGAATTGATCAATATGTGGCAGATCTCAGCTGTAGAGGGACAGAAGTATTAGAGTAGAAGCCTCGCACCCATAGCCTTTGCCCAGTGTTCTACCCAGGCTTCACTACAACATCAGTAATGCTCTGATTCCTCATCCGTAAAGGAGTTACAAAATGAAAGAGGAAGGTCATCTAATTTAAAATCTGATGTCATTCCATAATGTACCAGCTTCTTAGCTGTGTTATCTGTGGTGGTCATCACATTCGCTTTGCACTTTTAGAGAGGAAAAAAGCACTGTCAACATATGATCATGTTTTATTAAAGTGAAGAAGCAGAGGACACATCTTACTTGCTAAATACTTTCTCAGTACTGGCTTTGCTAACAAAGTCCTTTATTTCAATAAGATCATCATTTAAACAGGATGATGTCTGTTTCCTCCCACATTCCTTTCTTTGCCTGTGTGTGAGCTCAGTATCACCATAGGTCTCCCAGTTCTCACCTGTCTTGTGTTGCTCACCATCAAATAAGGAACATATATCTGAGAGGTGACTTTTCACCTGTTTGGTTGGTATTTATTAGACAAGTACTAACAGCTATCAGTTATTAAACATTTAGAATGTACTATGTTTTCAAACATTATTTTATTTGTATTGAGAAAAGATGGGCTTCCCAGATGGCACAATGGTAAAGAATTCACCTGCCAATGCAGGAGACATGGGTTTGATCCTTGTGTTGGGAAGATCCCCTGCAGAAAGAAATGAAAACCCACTCCAGTATTCTTCTCTGGAAAATCCCATGGACAGAGGAGCCTGGAAGGCTACAGAACATGGGGTTGTGAAGAGTTGGACACAACTTAGTGAGCAAACAACAACATCAAGAAAAGAAAATCTCTTCAATAAGTGGTGCTGGGAAACCTGGACAGCTACATGTAAAAGCATTCGTAAGGGGATTAAGAAGTACAAAGTACTATGGACAAAATAAGCTACAGCGATATACTGTGCAACACAGGGAATATAGTCAATGTTTTATAATAACTATAAACAGAGTGTAATCTTTAAAAATTGTGAATTACTATGTTGTACACTTGTAGCATATATAATATTGTACATCAAATATACTTCAATTAAAAAAATTCCCCCAAAGTTTTATATGCAAATTCTCATTAAGCATATCCATCCCCAAAGAGATAACACAATTTTAATCGCAGTTTGGCTGACGGGGAGGCAGAATCCCGAAGCAATTTTAGTAGATGGAAGAGCTGGTACCAAAGCAAAATCTGAATGTGAAGGCTGTGTTCTCTGGAGCTACACTATCAGCCGCTCCTTGACTCTTAGAGCCAGTTCACCTTGACTGAGCTGTTAGGTTGTGTCTGGGACTGTGATAGGAGCTTTGCAAACTTTATCAAACTGGATGACAAATGCTCTTACAAAACTTCTGAGGCCTTCCAATTTTTATTTCTTCCTCCTGAGTGCCTAGAGCACCTCTGTCCTTCTAACTCTCCTTAAATGGATGTTTCTCTCCTGCAGCCCTCTCTTTCTCTCTCTCTCCCGTCCCCATGAATGTAATCCTGGTTCCAATGATTCTCCTGCAGTATTTCATGACCTTTGCCAAAGCAACCCTTTTCAAGTCAGGCATCCAGAGAACTCAGCCCCTTCCCATGTGAAGGGAAGTGAGGCTGAGTCTCGACCCCCGAGGCCAGCCCGCTGCCCTCCTTTCCTCTCTCACCAGCAGCGGTCTCTGTGCTCTGTCCAATTTCAACATCTGTGCCCTGAAACACGAGTTTGTCGACAATTTATGCTTCTGGTCACCGTGAAGACAGCTTCATCTGCACTCTCGATGCCTCGCACCCTTTCTCACTGCCTCAGGGACCAGGCGTTCCAACTTCCCTCCACATCCCTGTGGCTTATATATGAAAACATGGTGATGAGAGTCAAATGCTCAGAGTTGGGTGTTTCTGGGTTGTGAGAGCAAGGATACAGATTGGGACCAAACAGTTACACTTAGAGGTGAAAGTTACCACAGCTAAGAGTGCCAAGAGTCTCTGGAGAGTGAGATTGGTTGATATGGTCACGTGGACATTGACTCAGTCGATATGATGAAGTGCACAGAGGTAGAATCTTGAAACTCCTGACTCTTCCTGTGAGAGGAAGGAGAAAAATTCTAACATTTTGTGTATACTTGTAGCCGAAAAGGGAGCATATAATAGTATAGCATTTTTTCCCCTGCTCAACTATGTAAAAGTATATGTCAAATATCAAGACTTTCCTGGTAGTCCAGGGGTTAAGACTTGGCCTTCCAATGCAGAAGGTGCGTGTTCTCTCCCTGGTCGGGGAGCTAAGACTCCACATGCCTCTAAGTCAAAAAAACCAAAAGTTAAAACAGAACAAATTTAATAGACCTTAGAAATTGTCCACGTCAAAAAAAAATCTTAAAAAAAAAACCCATATCAAAAGTCTTTCCCATCTTATTCAAGATTCAGCTTTATCAATTATCTCTTTGAACCTACAGAATCCTCCACAGTGCCTGTGGACAATCTCCTTGACCCCAGCTCACAGGCCAGCCTGTTCCTGCCTACCTCTGGGCCTTTGCTCATGCTCTTCTTTCTACCTCCGTGCTCTCTACCAAGGTATTTGAAGGGCTCATTTTTTTTATTCCTTTAAGTCTTTGCTCAAATTCTGCTTTCTCTGTAAAGTCTTTTCTGATTACTTTGTTTAAAATTGCAGCCTCCTACACCTTTTCTGTTTCTCTTTCCAGGTCCTGCAGCATTTATCACATTGCATCATACTACATAATTTACTTATTTAATTTGCTTATTGTTGCCTCTCTCTATTGAAATGCAATTTTCATAAGGCATGCTTTTGCTTTTGGGTTCTCTGCTGCATCCTCAAAGCATAAAATAGTGTCTTGCACTTACTAAGTGTTCATTATTTGTATGATGCATGGATGAATAAATGATGCAGAGAAGCATCTTTGTACATTTATCTTTTTGTCATCTAATACATTTTGAATTGATTATAAGCTTCAACTGTGAAACTTATCTTCTTGAATATCAGAGAGCTCCTTGCCCTTTGTAATCTAAAAATCAACCAGATTCTTCCATAGCTGATTAAATAGTTCTGGTAATTTTAATGATTGCCCATGTTGCTCCAAGATGGATGCATTCACTGGGGCTGGTTGTGGAGATTGTTGAAATGCTCCTAAGTTCATGCTGTATACATGATTTCCAAGGCTGAGTAGACATCACCATCACCACCAGAAGCATCACTGATTTGTGGAAGGAGATTCTTTTATCTAAAAAATAGCTTTATAGTGAAATCATTTTCATCTTAAGAGTAAAGTGCTTTTTCTTCTTTGTCACGCTGTGTGGCACGTGGGCATGCAGGAATCTCAGTTCACTAACCAAGGATCGAAACCATGACCCCTGCAGTGGAAGTGCAGAGTTTTTAACCATTGAAGTACCAGGGAAGCCCCCTGGAAGAGAACTCTTAAAATAGGAAAAAGAAATAGCACAGAATAGCAACCTCCCATAAACTCACCTCCTTCCATAATCGTTGTTATTATAGTGTGTATACACGACACACACACACACATATGCACAAATAGTCCTGCATATTTGCAAGTGCTCTGCTCTGTTCCTGAACCTTTCTCCCTCCTCCCTGGATCTCTTCCCAACACCCTAAATCTAGCTGTGGAGCTAAAGGCCTTAGGTCTGCTGGCCACCGGGGTTCAACAACTGTTTTGTTGGCTTCAGATGTTCATATTTTTGGCAATTTGTCTTGTTAAAGTGTTGTACGTGTCCATCCTAGGGAATCCTAAAGATAGAAAAGTACAAATGAGAAAAATCATGTGTAACTCCATGATTCAGAAATGACATCTATCTCTCAAAAATGTTTGGGTGTTTTTTTCTAGAATTTAATTCATGCGCTTTTATTCCTATGCATATCTTCTCACAGAATTGAGGTCACTGGGTTCATCTTGTCTGTTACCTACTTTTGTTCATGGAGTAATAACTATGAAGACTTCCCCATTCAGCTAATCTTCCTATTTTCTGCTTTCAAGCCATTTATCACCTACCCTGATAGACTTATTAGAAAGACCGCACACACTAAAGTTACAGAATAATCACCCTGGACGCTAAATGAAATCAGAAACACATCATCCTTCCCCTTCTCTATTTGTGACAAATACCATTATCTTTCCCATTTGGCCTCCAGCTGGGATTTATGTTCTTGAAGTGTTTTTATCAAGGAGAGGAAAATGATACTTCATTTTTCACTCTCAATTCTTTTATAGAGTGTGATGCTCCTGACAGCATCACACCGGCGTCTCTAATCACTGGATGACAGACACACGATGCAGCCAAATGGTTGGAGTCTGCATCTCCTCTATTTCCACTTTTCATTTTCTTCCATGGCGCTCCCTGAACAGAAGCTATCTGATCATGAAACAAAGTTGGAGTTCAAGTAAATATCACATGAAACAACCTTGTCCCCTTTAATGACAAATTTAGTTGGTATTCCAGTTCTTTTGGCTTCTAGTTCTTTTAGGTGGCTCAGTGTAAAAGAATCTATCTACCAATGCAGGAGATGCAGAAGACATGGCTTTGATCCCTGGGTTGGAAAAATCCCCTGAAGAAGGAAATAGCAACCTAATCCAGTATTCTTGCCTGGGAAATCCCATGGACAGAAGAACCTGGCGGGCTACAGTCCATGAGGTCACAAAGGGTCTGACAAAATTGAGCATGTGTGCACAGTTCTTTTGGAATTACAAATTGAAGCTTGAGGATTCACACATACATGTTCAGGAAAAATTAGTCATGATTACTTTTCCATATTTGGCAAAGGGTGATGATGCAAGAGGAACTCATATACAGTGATCATGGGAAAAAAAAATTGTTATAATGACTGTAGGAGTTCCTTTAAAATCATCTATTAAAGTCTAATAGCCAAAGATGCAAATTTCCAGGCAGAGTACACTACCCAATGGTAACATTTCCACATTTATGCATGAATAAACATGCATGAGAGTTATAGCAGCAGCATTTGTAATAGCAAAACAAATCATTAATAAAGCCAACCAAAGAAGCATTGACAAGAGTATGGACAAATGAATTGTGGAATATTCATTCAATAGAAAGACACTCCACAGTGGGGATGAATTCTGCTAGAAGCTGAAATGTATACAAATTTCACAAGCCAGGTTGACTAAAAGAGTTTGGGCACAGACTCACATGTCCATGGATGCCTGAAAGGTGTAAATGTCTTGCCCAGGTGAGAAAAATAAACAGATCTTGAACCCATGGCCTCGAATATAGGAGTGCAGGTGCCCAACCAGTACATGGAAACAGCTAGTTCAACAAGCATGGAGAGAAAGAAGGAAGAAAGAAAATCACCTAAATGTCAGTGAAGGAGAAGCAGAGAGGTAGGGTTTTTTCCTTTCTGGAGTCTTGGCTGAGAAAGGAAATAAAAAGGTTTTAGCCAGATGGGGATATACAGTAAGAGAAAAGACTTCCTTCCTCGGAAGAAAACTGCACATTCATATAGTAAGATATAAGGACTGGGGGAGGAAGCGTTTTGCAGGTATCAAAGGGAAAAGAGAGGATTCATCGAGTGTGGTTCCCAAGGTGGCAGGTGGAGGGTCTCCTGTGCCTTTCAAGCAGTTGGAAAGGCTGTGACTGTGAGTGGAGAGAAGGGAGTGTAGGAATAGAGCTGAGGGGTGGAGACGTTGTTAATTTAACTTCTGTGAAATTGATACTTCCAACTGATATAAGCTTTCCAACAGGACTAGAAGTTTCATGGTCGATAGTGACTGAATTCACACTCCCCATCATTCCAGCCTTGGGTCTGCCTCCTCAAACTCATGTCTGTGGCTGTCTCTTCGGATGTCTATTTGCACAGTTATCAAACATCCTGCACTGTTGTTCCTAGTCATGCAGATTCCAGTTTTATCATGGATACACGTCTGATACAGTACCTGTGACCCAGGCTCACCTGGATTGCTCCCTTCATGGTTCTATCATAATTTTTAAAGCCCTCTTTGCCACCGAATTTATGATAATTTAATTATTATTGATGATCTACCAAGTTTATCTATAATTGTTTCCTTTCCTATATGTTCTCATCTGTAAAATGAAAATGATACCAGCTAGATTTCACTTCATAGTGGTTAAAAGGAGTGAATGTCTCTGTGACAACCTAGAAGGGTGGGGTGAGATTGGAGATGGGAGGGAAGTTCAAGAGGGAGAAGACATATGTATCCCTACGGCTGATGCATGTTGATGTAGGGCAGAAACCAACACACTATTTCAAAGCAATTACCCCTCAATTAAAAAAAACAAATCTTTAAAAAGAGGAGTGAATGTGTGTATGAATAAAGGGTCATAAAGACTCCAGCTCACGATGAACAATTGTTAACTACTTTTACTATCCAGAGAAGCAGAGGAAGATATAGAAGTTGGTTACTCAGGTTAAATTCCAAATTCCTTCACCTCACACCTGATATTATACATAGTAGACCTCACCCTTGTTTTTTTTTTTTAAATAAATGTAAGTTAAAAAAAATCAGCATCGCTTTGAAATGTTAGAAACAGCATTGCCTGGCACATAAAGGTCAATGAGACATCCCAAGTGAGCCTTGATGGGTACCTCCATCTTCTTCTCAAATTTATTTTATCCCTTTGACCTTTTCTTCCAGCCTCAGCTGAGCGATTCTACTATTTTGCTGAATACATTCTGCAGCAATGTTATGCTTTTGTGAAGAATGAACCCTTCCGAATGTCAATACAAATACCAAGTTCATGTTAGAGCGATTCTGGAGGGAGTATGGATTATGAGTTTATTTATCAAATAGCGAGTATTACTCATTAGTCTGACACAGACTCATTTGAATGGACAGGATACATTGGCTCTTTGGTGGCCTTAGTGCTATTTTAGCAATTCTAATCGCAGAAACACTGGGAGGGTATTGACAGTTACAGAATGGAGCCTGTGACTCTCTTGACAAAATAAGTCCCAACATAGCATTAAATACTCTGCAAAAACGGTGTGATTTGTCATTCTCCCATCAATAACCCACAAATGTTAGACAAGATGGAAAATCATGAATATCCAACACAAATGCCCTAGATGCACCAAGAAGAATGACTCATGAACTTTTTGTAACTTTCATCTCCCAGTCAGCAGAGCTCTTTCTAAAAATACCTTGCACCATAGCCACACTGAGAAACTCTTTTTGCATCCAGAACTTTTGAAATCTCAAAATAATATGGACAATGTCACTTTCTCAGAGGGTGGATTCCTGACTTGTCAGGCTAAGTGGAAACTCCTGAACCCCATTTAAGCCATATGGAACTATTTTATTCTCTTCAGAGCTCAGCTATCTAAAATTATATCATCTTATTTGTTTGTCCAAATGTTACTGTCTTCTCCATCTAGATTTTAATCTCCATGTTGGCAAGAACTTTGCCTGCTTCCCTCCCCCCACCACCACTATATCCTCATTACCTGAAAAAATTTCCAGCATACCATTGTTATTGTTGTTGTTTAGTTACTAAGTTATATCTGACTCCTTTGTGACCCCATGGACTTTAGCCCACCAGGCTCCTCTGTCCACGGGTTTTCCCAGGCAAGGATACTGGAATGTGTTGCCATTTCCTTCTCCAGGGAATCTTCCTGACCCAGGAACTGAACTCATGTCTGTTGCTTGGCAGGCGGATTCTTTATCCCTGAGCCACTTGGGAAAGCTATAGCATACCGTTGGTGCTCAATAAATACCTCCTGAATTAGAGTTGTTATGTGATAAGACAGTGCTATACTGGCTTGTAGATTCAGGAGAGAGCTGTGTACATTACATGTCTAGGTCAAACGATTCCATTCCTTTGACAAGCCACATGCCAAAATGTGGACCTGGGAATTATCAGAGGAGCCACAAGAAGCAGGTCTTAAAATAAGCTCTAGTTCTTGATTTTGAAAGTTTCAATTCAGGTATCTCAATTTGGTTGTTTTACCTTCTGAAGAGTTTTTGCAGTTTTATCTTATTAATTAGCCAGCAAAAATTTCTACATATATCTAGTTCCTTAGCTTTTGAAGCAACACAATTTCCATTGTAAAATGCCTTCTTCAATCATCCAACACGTTCATGTCAAAATGTGATTGGAATGTGATATAGTTGAAGAAATAATGACATACCTCAGAGATATTGCTCTAGACCACCATGATAAAGCAAATATCAAATACAGCAAGTCACATGAATGTTTTGCTTTCCCAGTGGATAATTATAATTGCATTTGTGTAATTACAGTATGGACTACCATACTGTAGTCTATTAATTCTGCAATGACATGTTGAAAAAAACAGTGTATATACAATAATTTAAAATACTTTATTGCTTAATATTGTTATCATCTGAGCCTTCAACAAGTCATGATTTTTTTTGCAATAGTAACATCAAAGATCACTGATCACAGATCACCGTCACAAATATAATAATAATGAAAAATTTGAAATGTTGTGAGAATTGCCAAATATAACAAAAAAACATGAAGTGAGCAAATGCTGTTGGAAAAATAGCACTCATAGCCTTGCTCAATGCAGGGTTGCCATAAACCTTAATTTTGTAAAAAGCTCAAAATTTTCAAAGCACAATAAAGCGAAGCATAATAAAACAAGATGTGCCCATATTCTCTTTTGCAGTAAGAAATACGCAGATATATGGAAAGAAGTTTCCCAAAATGAATACATTTAACTAGGAGAGTCAAGAGCAAAAGGACATCTTCCTCTAAGGACTATATCTCAGCTCTGATTGAGGAACGATCCTCCTCACTGACCTACTTTGTTCCATGAGCAATCAGACTCTTTTATTTCAAGGGGGATGTGCAAGTGTTTGAAAACACTGTATTGCAACACAATGGTGATTCTTACTTGTGTTAAGTTTTTAAATCGAGGATGCAGAAGATTTATGATTGTTTAGTTTGGGGACATGAAAGAACCATCACAGAAGCACATGGACAGCCTTGGTATTCTACAGTAGTGCCCAAAATACTTGACAGAGGATGGACCCACAGTCCTAGGGAATGTGGTAGAAGAAAAATGGGACTGTGAAATGCCATGTGTATGGTGACAGGGAGGCAGAGATGCTAGTTTCTGTGCTGCTATACTTACCTGCATTACTCTGGGCAACTTGCACAAAATCTCTAAGTCCAGGATCCTAATATTAAAAAAATCAGAAAAAAGTAAATCTCATAAAGGATTACTGAGAGATATTGGTACCTATCACACTTTAATTGATGGTAGACTAGAGGTCAAGTTCCCTTTTCCTCCAAATGAACCTTAGAGTTGTCATTCTCCCATTTCAAAATCTTGTGCTTAGACAGTTCTGTAGTATTGTCCCTGCATTTTAAAAGTTCATAAAAAGGCTTGAAAAATTGAACAGGTTTAAAATTAATAGTGCTTTGTCATGCATTGTCTCATTCAATACATTTCACATTAAATCTTATTTAATGTGATGTGCAGTGCTCTTTTATTCTCCTATCAGATGAATTACTAGCACATTATTCCAGAAAAGTATATAGAAATGTACTTTAATCCTGTTTGCTTGGCTATGAGAGATGTAAAAATGTAAAATTTACCTTGGAGTAATGAGATAGAAATGAGATAGAAAATGTTTATATGAATTTATTCTAACTTTTTCAATTCTTATATTATCTACATTTCTTTTCAGCTGCATTTTAATAAACTATCTATCTTTATAAGATATATAAGATATTTTAAATAGAATTTTGATTCTTAAAAATTTTAACTGCTTCTTCTGTCATTATTTAATAAACAGCAATGATATTAAATAAATGAGAATCTCTTTTAAACAATGGTGAATCTAAGTACTCTAGAAGAGCTAGTAGCTGATGTCATATTTTTTATTAATTAATTAGTATATTTTTAATAGCAGATCCTTGCTGTTTATGTATTTTATTTTTTATTCATGAGAAGGGACTTTACTTAGCAGTGTGTACATGTAAATTCCAAAGTCCCAATTTATCCTTCCCTCACCTCTTTTTTGATTGGGTTGTTGTTGCTGTTGATTTTTAATATTGAACTGCTTGAGCTGTTTGTAAATTTTGGAGACTAATCTCTTGTCAGTTGCATAGTTTGCAAATATTTTCTCCCATTTTTGGGGTTGTCTTTGCATTTTTTATGGTCTCCTTTGCTGTGCAAAAGTTTTTGGGTTTAATTAGGTCTCATTAAAAAAAATATTTTTGTTTTCATTTCTATTACTGTAGGAGATGGACCAAAAATGATCTTGCTGCAATTTATGTCAAAGAGTGTTCTACCTGTATTTTTCTCTTAGTGTCCTGTCTTACATTTAGGCCTTTAATCCATTTTGAGTTTACTTTTATATATAGTGTTAAACAATGTTCTAATCTCACTATTTTAGATGTAGCTGTCCAGTTTTCCCTGCACTACTTATTGTAGAGACTGTCTTTCCTCCATTGCATAATTTTTCCTTCTTTATCAGATTAACTGGCCATAGGTGTGTGGGTTTTTTTCTGGGCTTTCCAGCCTGTTCCATTGGTCTGTATTTCTGTTTCTGTGCTGGTGTCATACTGTTTTGTAGCTTTGTAGAATAGGCTGAAATCAGAAAACCTGATTCCTCTAACTCCATTTTCATTTCTCAAGATTGCTTTGGCTATTCAGAGTGTTTTGTGTCTCCAAACAAATTTTAAGATTTTTGTTCTAGTTCTGTGAAAAATACTATTGATAATTTGACACAGATTGCACTGAATCTGTAAATTGCCTTGAGTAGTACATATTTCTGAATTATAGATTAAGTTATCATTGTGGGAGTTCTGGTAATGTCAATTTTGAGTAAGGGTGTTCAGGTAAATAGTAAAACTGAGGTCCAATAAAAACTTTAGACTACACAATACCAAAAACCTATTAACAACTTACAAAGCATTCAGAGTGTATGAACCAAGATCATGGAGAAGAGAGATGCCAAGAGCTGCCAAGGATCCAAGGTTGCCATTCAGGGCCTCTTATAACCTATAGGTGTTTACAGACTTCACAACTTTGACCAAGATGCCAAGAAGCCGAGGACTTCAAAGAGCAATGAGAACAGGCAGACCAAGCCTAGAGTTCAGGGACCATAGGGAAGAGTGGTTCTGATTAGTTTCAGGCTTTGTGCTGGGCTCCACAAAGCCACAAACTAAAAGTCCACTAAACAGTTCATGACTCACAAAGCCTGAAGCTCAGCTCAGAATAATTTTCAGTTCTTATTGTATTAAGCTGATCTGGGATCCTCTGCATCCCTGCAAGAAGACCACATTATATAAAGCTTTGAATCACCTGTTCAACATTTCACATGTAACAATGAACATTCAATAAAAATAACCAGTCATTTGAAAAGATGAGACTATGTGGCAAAAAGACAAGCAAAGCTATAGACAAAGAAATGTATGTTTGGGAAGCCAGATAACTGGTATAAAAGAAAAAGTTGGTGAACTCGAAGATGAGTCAGAAGAAAATATTCAGAATGTTGAACCAAGAAACCAAGGGATGAAATATTCAGAGAAAGTCATAAGATATATATCAAACAGAGTGGCACCATAAGATCCTACATGATTGGGATTCAAGGAAGAGAGTATGAGAAAAACTGCAACTGAAGAGATAATGATTGAAAATTTTCTAAAAATGCTAAAGTTATCAAGTCACAGATTTTAGAGGCACTAAGAGGCTTAAGAAGGATACATGAAAATAATACACTTAGAAATCTGATTTTAGAAAGTAAAGACTGAAACTATATTTTTAGGGTATAGAGAGAAAATGATATAAACTTTCAAGAAACATCAATAAATGTTTCAGCTGACTTCTCTGAAATATCAATGGAAATCAGAAGACAATAGAACAATATCTAAAAATTCTAGTAGAAAAATAAACATTGTATCGAAAAATCAATATCCAAGCAAAGATGTGCTATGCTATGCTTAGTAGCTCAGTCACATCCGACTCTTTGTGACCCCATGGACTGTAGCCTGCCAGGCGCCTCTGTCCACGGCTATTCTCTAGGCAGGAATACTGGAGTGGGTTGCCATGCCCTACTCCAGGGGATCTTCCCATCCCAGGGACTGAACCCAGGTCTCCCACATTGTGGGTGGATTCTTTACCATTTGAGCCACCAGGGAAGCCCCCAAGCAAATATATTTATCAACAAAATTGAAATAATAGATTTTCAGATAAACCAAACCTGAAGAAATTTGTCACTGACAGGTTATAATAGAGAAAGTAAATATATTCTTTTTTCAGTAGGAAAAGATCTCAGGTTCAAATGAAGAATTGTTAAGTAATGAAGTATTATTGTATTATAGTAAATTAATAATTTTTATGTATTAAGGCATGTCATTTGTGAATACAAAGATTTATATATTATGTATAATATATATTTACATAATATATAATATGAGTAAAGAAGAATTAACATACAATATAATAGTAAGTGTGTGTGTTAGCCATTCAATCATGTCCGACTCTTTGCTACCCCGTGGACTGTAGCCCACCAGGTTCCTCTGTCCATGGGATTCTCCAGGCAAGAATACTGGAGCAGGTTGCCATTCCCTTCTCCATAATACTGTAAAGCTGAAAGAAAGCACATGGAGCTAATATATTGTAAAATCTTCATAATGTCCCTTCAGTATGTGTGTGTTTCTGTGTGCATGTGTACACGTGTGTGTGTGTGCATGTCTACAATAATAAGTTACAGATGCATGCAGTACTCTTCAGGAACACAACAAAAAGCTGTAAAAGAATATATACCTATCAAGCAAATAGAAGGAAAAAGACATATGTATATGTATATATGTATACATATATACATATATGTATATGTATACATATATATATATATAAAATCAACAAAAAATTAAACATAATGACATAGGTTAAAAAGCACATTGAATAGACAGGACAAATTGAAGCTATATTAAGATAAGAGACTAAAACTCAAATATATCAGAAATTGCAATAATATGAATGGATTTAATATTCAATGACCAATTTTCCCAGATAAAATAAAATTATAACAAAATTCAATTATACGTTTCTTATGAGACAATATTAAAGGGAGAGAAAGAGTGGAAAAGGTATAACATGTATTTAAAGTGTAATAAAAAGCAAACTATTATAGTTGTTTACAAGATAAACAATAAGTAAAATATATTTGAAATAAGGAAACATTTTTATAATATTTATATTATGCATAGATAGATTTTGCATTATTGTATTTTACTGTATTTGCATAGTATATATGTAGTACTAATTTTATACTTATTTGCTTGTAATTTATAATTAAAATATCAAGATGGCAGGTTTTTAGGTTTTTATTCACTTAATAATGTACCTTCAAAATATTTGAAGACAAAATGAAATAAAAAAGAAGAGATAAATTCCAAGTTATAGTGGGAGACTTTTAACCCAGTTTTCAATGACTAATAGCTCAAGAACATAGAAAAATAGAAAAACATTATTAACAAATTTGATATTACTTACAGGTATAGAATACTGCGATGAGTAACTTCAGAATACTCATTCTTTTCAAAGCACACAAAATATTGTACAAAATCAGAGGTGATAGACTAGTGATGTGTAACTAAGATAACACTGGAAAATTCCCACATTCTAAGAAATTAAGAAATTCACTTTTATTAACCATGAGTCAAAGAAGAAATCAGTAGAAGTTAGAATACACTTCAGTGATAATGACAATGCTAAATGCTAAACATGTGGCTGCAGCTTAGCCATAAGTACGAGGACAATTATAGCCATAAACACACACATTAGAAAAGACCAAGCTGGAGGTCTATTTTCTAAGGATCCGTGTAAAGAACGCGTGAAGTAACAGTTAAACACACACAAAGACAGACACACACAAATATTTAAAAAATAGCACACAGGAAACAAAGGGAAAGAAACAATAAAATAGAAAGGAAATACTGAAAAAAGGAATAAAACCTTGTATTATGCGGGCTTCAGAAAGATGTGAGGAAGAGAGAGAGAGAAAAAAGAAAACAAAAACAAAACACGCACAATAACCAATATGCACGACACCAGTGGCGTCAATAGGATGGGACAGATATTATAAAGATAAGAGGATCATTTGAACACATTAAGCTGGTAAGTCTGAACGTTTAGACGACGTGAACAGAGTCCTAGAAAAATACAGTTTAGCAAAGCTAGGCAAAAGAAATTTTGAAATGTTTAATATATGCTACAGAGATTAAACTTATAGGCAAACATCTACCAAAGATGAAATCTGTTCCAAAAGCTAAACTAAATTTTATTATCTTACGAGGTCAACATAATTTTAATGTAATAGTTTGACAAAAACATTAAAACAGCATCAATAGTCTCAACAGTGAATATAGACTAAAGAGAAATAATTTAGATACTGTATCTAACCATTTATAAATGCAAATTTAATTAATTTTATATTTAAGCTTAAAAATAAGTATAGAACAAATACAGCGAAGTTGGGGGTTTTAGCTCAGTAATTTAATCTCAGTTTAACACTAAAAAAAGAATCACTCTTGTAATTCACTGTATTAACAGAAGTGAGAATAAAAAGTATGATCATAGCACTAGATGATGATTGAGCATTTTATAAAATTTACCATCGATTCACAATTTTAAAATCTCCAAGCAAACTAGAAAATACACTAGTCTGATTATACATGTGTCCAATTTATCTACTGAAAACGTCGCACTAAACGGTAAGATATTGAAAGCTGATGTGTGAAATTGGGGGTGCTAACAGATAAACTACAGAAAAATCGAGGCATCTGTTGTTGTTCTTTGTTCACTCAGTCATGTCGGACTCTTTGTGACCCCGTGGACTGAAGCACGCCAGGCTTCCCTCTCTTCCACTATCTCTCGGAGTTTGCTCAAATTCATGTCCATTGAGTCAGTGATGCCATTCGGCCATCTCATTCTCTTTCACCCCCTTCTCCTCCTGCCTTCACTCTTTCCCAGCATCAGGGTCTTTTCCAATGAATCAGCTCTTTGCATCAGGTGGCCAAAGTATTGGAGTTTCAGCTTCAGCATCAGTCCTTCCAATGACTATTCAGGGTTGATCTCCTTTAGGATTGACTGGTTTGATATCCTTGCAGTCCAAGGGACTCTCAAGAGTCTTCTCCAACACTGCAGTTCAAAAGCATCAATTCTTTGGCACTCAGCCTTCTTTATGGTTCCACTTTTACATCCGTACATGACTACTGGAAAAACCATGCATTTGACTAGATGGATCTTTGTTGGCAAAGTGAGGTCTCTGCTTTTTACTACGCTAGGTTTGTTAAAACTTTTCTTTCAAGGAGCAAGTGTCTTTTAATTTCATGGCTGCAGTCATCATTTGTGTGATTTTGGAGCCCCAAAAAATAAAGTCTGACACTGTTTCCATTGTTTCTCCATCTATTTGCCAGGAAGTGATGGGACCAGATGCCATGATCTTAGTTTTTTGACTGTTGAGTTTTAAGCCAGCTTTTTCACTCTCCTCTTTTACCTTCATCAAGAGGCTCTTCAGCTTCTCTTTGCTTTCTGCCATCAGGGAAATATCATCTGCATATCTGTGGCTACTGATATTTCTATCTGCAGTCTTGATTCCAGCTTGAACTTCACCCAGCCTGGTATTTGGCATGTAAGTTAAATAAGCAGGGTGAAAATATATAGCCTTGACATATTCCTTTCCCAATTTTGAACCAGTCCATTGTTTCATGTCCTATTCTAACTGTTGCTTCTTGAACTGCATAGAGACTTCTTAGGAGGCAAGTAAGGTGGTCTGGTATTCCTATTTCTTTAAGAATTTTCCACATTTTTTTTTGTAATCCACACAGTCAAAGGTTTTAGCATCGTCAATGAAGCAGAAGTAGATGCTTTCTGGAATTCTCTGCTTTTACTATGATCCAACAGATGTTGGCAATTTGATCTCTCAATCCTCTGCCTTTTCTGAATTCAGCTTGTACATCTAGAAGTTCTCAGTTCATATACTGTTGAAGACTGTCTTAAAGGATTTTGCAAATTACCTTGATAGCTTGTGAAATGAGCACAATTGTGTGGGAGTTTGAACATTCTTTGGCATTGTCCTTCTATGGGATTGGAATGAAACCTAGTATTTTCCAGTCCTGAGTTTTCTAAGTTACCTGACATACTGAGTGCAGCATTTTAATAGCATCAATAGCTCAGCTGGAATTCCATCACCTCCACCAGCTTTGTTTCTTGCGATGCTTCCTAAGTTCCACTGGACTTCACACTCCAGGATGTCTGGCTATAGGTGAGTGACCTAATTTTAAGTTTATTTGAACAAAAGTCAATTTGAATCATACAGCACCAAACCATGAGTTTTTAGAAGAACTCCTCCCGCAAGATCTATGAAAAGACTCAGAAAAGAAAAAAAAGCAAACCAAGAGCATTATGATTCACTGTAGCTTAAGCAGTTGTCTATTTGGGGAGCCTAGTTGGCTGTTTGTGATGGATCATCCTTAGGTGTGATTTCTTTAATTTGAGGCATTACAGGTTTAGGTTTTGATTTGCTTGCTAGGGGGTGAGGCATTAGGGCCACCTCAATCTAATAACCTCCTTGTTTAATTAAGTTAATAGGAGTGTGGGTGTCACTTCTTTTATTCAACTTTGTACAGCAGGACCTCAGCAATGCAAGCTTTATTTATATTTGTGTATGCATACCTGTGTATATATATGCATAAAGATAGGAAATAAAAATACATTTTGTCATCACACATGGCACATTGAATTTTTTTGAAATCTGCAGGTAATTATGAAAATTTAAAAAATAGGTCTGAATTTAAGGCTAACAAATAAAATGAACCATTTCCCTATGTCAGCAATAAGCAGTTATAAAATAGTTATAAAGGATATAATTCACATTAGCAACGAACATCAAATATATGGTGCTGCTGCTGCTGCTAAGTTGCTTCAGTCGTGTCCAACTCTCTGCGACCCCATAGACGGCAGCCCACCAGACTCTCCTGTCCCTGGGATTCTCCAGGCAAGAACACTGGAGTGGGTTGCCATTTCCTTCTCCAATGCATGAAGGTGAAAAGTGAAAGTGAAGTTGCTCAGTCATCCGACTCTTAGTGACCCCATGGACTGCAGCCTACCAAGCCCCTCCATCCATGGGATTTTCCAGGCAAGAGTACTGGAGTGGGTTGCCATTGCCTACTCTGATCAAATATATATATATATGTACATATATTAATGTGCAAAAATATTTAAGAATTCTAGCTAACTATTAAATAATATTAACATAAATAAAGAAGACTTAAATGGAAGCAAAATTTTATTTATGGATGAGAAAACTAAACACTGCAATGTTGTCAGGCTTCAAAATAATCAATGGACTTAGCACATTCATGATAATAATCCACCCACTTATGCCTTTGTGTGTGTGTGTGTGTGTGTGAAAGAGAGAGAATGTGTGAATTAACACGTTGATTCTATAATTTATGTAAAATTGCAAAGGAACAAGTTTAGGCAAGATATTTTTAAAGAAAAAAACAAATTGGAAGATATGTCTACTGTGTATCAAGACCTCCTAGTAGGCTACATAATTTGCTTAGTCCGGCAATAGTTCACCAAGAGTGGACGGACCAGTGGAGCAGCATAGAGACTCCAAAGTTATGCATGTCCTTATGTAAACAGTTGATTTATGATAAACATAGTGTTTCAGAATAGTGAAATGGAAGTATTTTTTTTGTTGTTCTTGTTTCTTTTTATTGTGGTGCTGAGTTAATTAGCCATCAAGATGGAAGAGACAAAAAAATATATAGAGAGAGAGAAGATAAAGAATCTGCCTGCAATGCAGGAGACCTGGGTTTGATTCCTGGGTCAGGAAGATCCCCTGGAGAAGGAAATGGCAATCCACTCCAGTATTCTTGCCTGGAAAATCCCATGGACAGAGGAGCCTGGTGGACTACAGTCCATGGGGTTGCAAGAGTTGGACACGACTTAACGACTAAAGCACCACCACCACCACACCAAATATAAACATTAATTTCAGATGGATTCTAGATCTAAATGTAAAAGAAAATACCAAAAGGCTTAAATGATATTATAGGAGAATATCTTTATGACCTCAAGATAGAGAAAGTTTTAAGAAGATACAGTACATTTTAAAGACAGTGATAATTGGTATACACTTGAAGTTTGTGTGCACTGAGACAGCCCTGGGAAAGTGAAATGTGACCAAGGTGTCGGCTCAAACACAGCTGTCAACAGGCTTGTATCTGGAAATATTTAAATAAATCTTACAAAGATAACAATGCAATTAAAAACACTCATGAGACAATGTATGCATGTAGACATCAAGTCATGGATAAGAATGTTCATCAAATCGTAGTGTGGCTGACAATTGCCAAAATCTAGAAATTTCAAATGCCCATCAGTTGTAGCATGGACAAATACATTTCACCACAGCATTCATAAAATGGACTTATGAATAAAATGGACACACACATGCACACACACACAAATTAAAACGCACATGTGGTTTAATAGGTACATTATAACTGTACAACAATAATGACAAATAGCACAGCAAAGTATTGAGTAGAAGCAGCTGCACACAAAAGCTTGCATGTATTTAATTCCATTTAGATAGAGTTCGAAATGGGTAAAAAAACCCATGGTTGGCAGTGAGGATTAGAAGGCCCCTTTGGGAAGCAGGAGCGGGTAGAGCATGAAGAGGCTTGAAAGGAACTTTGAGCTGGGGATGATCTTCTTTTTCTTGGTCTGTAGAATCTGTGGGAAGCCACACGTGTAGACAGAGCTTGTTGAGAATGGGTTCCTGGTGAACAGACCCTGAAGCCTGGGAATTACGGAGACAGTGTTGTCTGGGAAACAGATGAAGCAGGAAGGTGACAGGGAACGGGGAGAGGGAAGATGCTAGAGAGGATGTAGCCTTGGATAAAGGCCAGCCTGAACTTCACCCATAGACTGGAGGACTCTGAACTGAAGTTCATGCAGCCCTGCTTGCCTGAGGGCAAGGTGTTATTTCTTCTCAAGCAGTTAGTCACTGGCTGATGGTTATCTTCAAGCTGGCTGTGAAGAGTGCAGTTTCTCCCAGAAGGTAACTCCTGGGTAGTTCTCCAGAGAAGGGCCAGCACTTGGAGTAGCAGGAAAGGCACCCACCTGGTGGTCAAACAAGAAACCCTAAAGCATCTACTGGGGACTGGAATCCTACAACTAAGGAATGTACATATTCAACTGTGCTTGGTACCAAAGCCAGGGGCTAACATGAGTCTCCTAACAGGTCCTCTAAGCACTATTGCTGGGCTCACATGTGGGTGCTCCTCACTCCCTGCCTCTCCACAGCCCCACAACTCTGGAAGCATCGATATCTCTTTGAAATCCTGTCCGTCCTGTGTATACTTTTGGAGAAGGCTCCCCACACCTTTGTCAAAGCATCCCCCAAAGTTGCCCCATCCCGGGAGGTCCACACTTTCTGTTTCAGCTGTCCTTGCTGGAGTAGCATTAGTAAGTCTGCTGAGGGGAAGGGAAAGAAAGACCCTGAGACATTTCATTGTGTTTATATTCTTCCTCAAATACTTCAAATGGAAAACATCTACTGCCTTGAGGAAAGCCTCCCACTGGGTTGGTGAGTATCATAATTCCAAATTAATGAAACTGAAAAACATTCCTCATTCCCTCAACTCTGTACATTTTAAAGCCTTTTCGTGGAGATTGGCTTTGGCCAAAGCTATTTCCCTACATCTTAGATTCTTTCTCTAGTCTTGGACAGGAAAGAGCTTCTTATTTTACTGCAAAAATAGTTCACTCACTTTAGAATACTCCCATCCCTGATACAATGTAATAGGCTATGTTAATAGCTCACGCAGAGAGAAAAGGGAAATTATAGAGGGGAGGGAAAAATTACTTTTTCCTGCACATTGTGAGAAATGAGACTGAAGAGATCTTCTAGAGGAACATGATTTCCTCAATATATTATTCAGTAGGTCAGTTTAAAACAGAAGAGGCACACACAGGCGTGGACATGAAACACAGCCCTTCATCTCAATTCCAAAGTGGCATCAATGATATACACATTTCACATAAAATAAGTAAATAATTAAAATCAGGAAAAGCAAAGAATACAGAAAGATGCAAAACTGTAAGTGAATTCTTGCCCCAGCTTCATGTCTGAGTCTTGTTTTCAAAGGTAAACATTGGCAGCAGATTTTTGTTATTCCTTTGATAATTAGTTCAGTTCAGTTCAGTCACTCAGCCGTGTCTGATTTTTGTGACCCCATGAATCGCAGCAGGCCAGGCCTCCCTGTCCATCATCAACTCCTGGAGTCTACCCAAACCCATGTCCATCGAGTCAGTGATGCCATCCAACCATCTCATCTTTTGTCGTCCCCTTCACCTCCTGCCCTCAGTCCTTCCCAGCGTTAGGGTCTTTTCCAATGAGTCAGTTCTTCGCATGAGGTGGCCAAAGTATTGGAGTTTCAGCTTCAACGTCAGTCCTTCCAATGAACACCCAGGACTGATCTCCTTTAGGATAGACTGGTTGTATCTTCTTGCAGTCCAAGGGACTCTCAAGAGTCTTCTCCAACACCACCGTTCAAAAGCATCAATTCTTCGGCGCTCAGCTTTCTTCACCGTCCAACCCTCACATCCATACATGACTACTGGAAAAACCATAGCCTTGACTAGAAGGACCTTTGTTGGCAAAGTAATGACTCTGCTTTTAAATATGCTATCTAGGTTGGCCATAACCTTCCTTCCAAGGAGTAAACGTCTTTTAATTTCATGGCTGCAATCACCATCAGCAGTGATTCTGGAGCCCAAAAAAAATAAAGTCTGACACTGTTTCCCCATCTATTTCCCATGAAGTGATGGGACCAGATGCCATGATCTTAGTTTTCTGAACGTTGAGCTTTAAGCCAACTTTTTCACTCTCCTCTTTCACCTTCATCAAGAGGCTCTTTAGTTCTTCTTTACTTTCTGCCATAAGGGTGGTGTCATCCGCATATCTGAGGTTATTGATATTTCTCCCGGCAATCTTGATTCCAGCTTGTGATTCTTCCAGCCCAGCGTTTCTCATGATGTACTCTGCATATAAGTTAAATAAGCAGGGGGACAATATACAGCCTTGACGGACTCCTTTTCCTATTTGGAACCAGTCTGTTGTTCCATGTCCAGTTCTAACTGTTGCTTCCTGACCTGTATACAGGTTTCTCAAGAGACACGTCAGATGGTCTGGTGTTCCCATCTCTTTCAGAATTTTCCACAGTTTATTGTGATCCACACAGTCAAAGGCTTTGGCATAGTCAATAAAGCAGAAATAGATGTTTTTCTGGAGCTCTCTTGCTTTTTTGATGATCCATCGGATGTTGGCAATTTGATCTCTGGCTCCTCTGCCTTTTTTAAGACCACCTTGAACATCTGGAAGCTCACGGTTCATGTATTTCTGAAGCCTGGCTTGGAGAATTTTGAGCATTACTTTACTAGCATGTGAGATGAGTGCAATTGTGCGGTAGTTCGAGTATTCTTTGGCATTGCCTTTCTTTGGGATTGGAATGAAAACTGATCTTTTCCAGTCCTGTGGTGACTGCTGAGTTTTCCAGATTTGCTGGCATGTTGAGTGCAGCACTTTCACAGCATCATCTTTGAGGATTTGAAATAGCTTAACTGGAATTCCATCACCTCCACTAGCTTTGTTCGTAGTGACGCTTTCTAAGGCCCACTTGACTTCACATTCCAGAATGTCTGGCTCTAAGTGAGTGATCACATCATTGTGATTATTTGGGTCATGAAGATCTCTTTTGTACAGTTCTTCTGTGTATTCTTGCCACCTCTCCTTAATATCTTCTGCTTCTGTTAGGTCCATACCATTTGTATCCTTTATCAAGCCCATCTTTACATGAAATGTTCCTTTGGTATCTCTAATTTTCTTGAAGAGTTCTCTAGTCTTTCCCATTCTGTTGTTTTTCTCTATTTCTTTGCATTGATCGCTGAGGAAAGCTTTCTTATCTCTCCTTGCTATTCTTTGGAACTCTGCATTCACATGGGAATATCTTTCCTTTTCACCTTTGCTTTTCGCTTCTCTTCTTTTCACAGCTGTTTGTAAGGCCTTCTCAGACAGCCATTTTGCTTTTTGCATTTCTTTTCCATGTGAATAGTCTTGATCCCTGTCTCCTGTACAATATCATGAACCTCTGTCCATAGTTCATCAGGCACTCTGTCTATCAGATCTAGTCCCTTAAATCTATTTCTCACTTCCACTGTATAGTCATAAGGGATTTGATTTAGGTCATACCTGAATGGTCTAGTGGTTTTCCCTACTTTCTTCAATTTAAGTCTGAATTTGCAATAAGGAGTTCATGATCTGAGCCACAATCTGCTCCAGGTCTTGTTTTTGCTGACTATATAGAGCTTCTCCATCTTTGGCTGCAAAGAATATAATCAATCTGATTTCAGTGTTGACCATCTGGTGATGTCCTTGTGTAGAGTCTTCTCTTGTGTTGTTGGAAGAGGGTGTTTGCTATGACCAGTGCGTTCTCTTGGCAAAACTCTATTAGCCTTTGCCCTGCTTCATTCTGTACTCCAAGGCCAAATTTGCCTGCTACGCCAGGTGTTTCCTGACTTCCTACTTTAGCATTCCTGTCCACTATAATGAAAAGGACATCTTTTTTGGGTGTTAGTTTTAATCGGTCTTGTAGGTCTTCATAAAACCGTTTAAGTCCAGCTTCTTCAGCGTTACTGGTCGGGGCATAGACTTGGATTACTGTGATATTGAATGGTTTGCCTTGGAAATGAACAGAGATCATTCTGTCGTTTTTGAGATTGCATCCAAGTACTGCATTTCGGACTCTTTTGTTGGCCGTGATGGCTATTCCATTTCTTCTAAGGGATTCCTGTCCACAGTAGTAGATATAATGGTCATCTGAGTTAAATTCACCCATTCCAGTCCATCTCAGCTTGCTGATTCCTAGAATGTCAATGTTCACTCTTGCCATCTCCTGTTTGACCACTTCCAATTTGCCTTGATTCATGGACCTAACATTCCAGGTTCCTATGCAATATTGCTCTTTACAGCATCGGACTTTGTTTCTGTCAAAAGTCACATCCACATCTGGGTATTGTTTTTGCTTTGGCTCCATCCCATCATTCTTTCTGGAGTTATTTCTCCACTGACCTCCAGTAGCATATTGGGCACCTACCGACCTGGGGAGTTCATCTTTCAGTGTCCTATCTTTTTGCCTTTTCCTACTGTTCATGGGTTTCTCAAGGCAAGAATTCTGAAGTGGTTTGCCATTCCCTTCTCCAGTGGACCACATTCTGTCAGACCTCTCCACCATGACCTGTCCTTCTTGGGTGGCCCCACACAGCATGGCTTAGTTTCACTGAGATAGACAAGGCTGTGGTCCATGTGATCAAAGTGGCTAGTTTTCTGTGATTATAGTTTCAGTGTATCTGCCCTCTGATGCCCTCTCACAACACCTACCGTCTTACTTGGGTTTCTCTTACTTTGGACGTGGGGTATCTCACCACGGCTTCTCCAGCAAAGAGCAGCCGCTGCTCCTTACCGTGGACAAGGGGTATGTACTCACAGCAGCCCCTCCTGACCTTGAATGTGGAGTAACTCCTCTCGACCCTCCTGTGCCCATGCAGCCACCACTCCTTGGACGTGGGGTAGCTCCTCTCGGCCGCTGCCCCTGACCTCTGGCCCCGTTTAGCTCCTCTTGGCTGAGCTTCTGTGCAGCCCGTCGCAACTGCAGTGCTTTGATAATCAAGGATTCATAAATATGTATATAAGCATTTGTTGAATATATATATAACATCTATAAATATATAATATATATTCAGCAAAATATATAAAGAAATATAGTTATGTGTGTATGTGTGTATATATATGTATATGTACAGATATATACATATATGTTCATATATAAAAGTGGGCTTCCCTGGTGGTTCAGCAATAAAGAACCCTCCTGCCAAAGCAGGAGATGCAGGCTTGATCCCTGCATCAGGAAGATCCCCTGGAGAAGGAAATGGCAACCCACTCTAGTATTTTTGCCTGGGAAATCCCATGCACGGGGGAGCCTAGACGGTTACAGTCCATGGGGTTCAAAAGAGTCAGACACAACTTAGTGACTGAGTGCACACATACATAGGGACATATATATCTATGTTTACACAAATTATATGACACTGTGTACACTTAGTTTCCTCAGGTAATGTCAGATCCTGGAAGGTATGAAGCTAACATGCTCACCTTTGTTTTTGTACAGAGCTGCACTTCCTGCTTTCAAATAAAGTTTGTTTTGAATGAGTATCAACTGTTAATATCCTTTGATCAACAGAGTTCCAGATTTCCATCCCAGCCATTTCCAGAAACACATTTCCGTTAAAGATAGCTAGATTTTTAAATGAACTGATTTCCAATATAAGTTATAAATTTTCAGGGAAAATGATTCTTCTTTTTTTTAGTGTGTGTGTGTGTGTGTGTATCTAGTCCCTTCCTAGGTTCACATCTCCAGGGTTAAATGATTTGAACACATTAACCAAGAGATAATGCAATTCCATAAATAAAATTAGTATTATAACTGCAAATACCACATGAAAATTACTGTTTTTTTCTTCTATTAAGGGCATTTCTATTCCTTCATCATTTATGATTCCAAATTCTGCATTTAACTTCACTTATCATCACAGAGGCTTCAAATTGTCTATGTAAATACTGTTTTAAGTGGGAGGATTTTAAACATTACCTTTAAACATTGATACTGTTACAGATTTCTCACAGGTTTAAGTAATCTTCGCTGAGTAGACTTGTAGAGTTTTAGCTGCATCACTGATAATTTAAGACAAATTCTTTGAAGTGGGATTACTGAGTCAGGAATATGAATCCCAATCTTAAGATACATCAGATGCTTTGATGTAGGGCAATAGACATACTGATATTTTCCTTGTTGAACAAGTTCCTGTCAATGAATAATGCATAATTCCCCAGTTTCCAAGTGGAAGAGGCATAATACACCTGGGAAGTGAAATACATGGGCGGCTGGAAAGAGGAGGCTTTGAGCTGTGTTATTGGGGCAAATAACTTAAAATAAAACAGTACCAAAAAAAAAAAAATAAGAAACCCTTGATGGAATATCATGGGATTCTCCCAGAGAGGAAAAAGGAAGATGAAGAAGAGGCTGGGCGGCCAGGATACCTCTGTGAATAGAAGCCATAAAAATGATTTACAGTGAAGAGCATATAGAGTTGAGGAGATGACAACAAGCCCAGACCGTGAGCTGGAAACTGGACATACTTGAGCTGGAGAAGACTCGGGGGAGAGGACAGCTTGAGTATCTCTGATGAGGGGTCCTGTGCACCTGCGGTGTGGTAGAAGCAGCCACGGGAGATGGGTTATGCCGTCACCTTGGTGCAGAAAGAGACGCTAGTCCAGCCCTGTGACTCCACCAGAGGAGGGGCTCTGGAAACCCTCAGGTGCCAGGGAGAGGGTTCAGGAGAAGCTGCAGGATTTGGCCGCCTGATCCGGAGATTCTGTAAAGCACGGTATGACTGCTTTCTCTACAAGACCTCATTGTTGTTCAGTCGTTAGGTCATGTCTGACTCTTTGTGACTTCCATCGACTGTAGCCCGCCAGGCTCCTCTGTCCATGGGATTTCCATGGCAAGAATCCTGGAATGGGTAGCCTTTTCCTTCTCCAAGGGATCTTCCTGACCCAGAGATTCCTTACCACTAAGCCACCAGGGAAGCTCACAGGACCTCATAGGATTGGCTATTTCAAAAGAATTTGCATAGTTTGCTGACTAGAACAGGAACAAAGAAGCTTTGGCCCCAAAGCGGTGAATTCTGCGAAGGAGGGAAAAGAAAGAAGAAAGAAGAGAAAGTTAGTGACACAGCTGAGATCAAAGCCACCTGGCTTCCTCGTGCTCCTCTCATGCTCCAGGGGCCACAGACGCATCAGCTAGCAGTATGGACTTGCTTCCAGAATGTTCTGCTCACTCAGTTCTCTCAGCGTGCCAGTGCACAGCAACCCACATCAGGTTTGCCCCCAGCTCTTTCTACACTGTGCCCCATCTGAGGCCCCAAGTAGCTGTTGCCTCTACACAATATTGCCAGTGAGTTTGTATTGCTCTGTTTACGGTGAAAGGACTGTATTTCACCATGGGAATTTATCAGAAAGATAGGCACAAAAGGAGTAACTGGGGTGGTGGCATCCTGAACTACCGTCACAGCGTGAGTTAGGAACTGGAGGGCCCTGTGCCAGGACCCCTGTGTGTGCTGGCAAGGCCCTAGCATTCTGCCTGCCAGGGCTCACCCGCCGTTTCAAAAATGCACATGGCACATTCTGGATTCTAACATTTCTTGAATCCCTAAAGGTGTGTGAAGACAAGTGAGAGAAAAGGGATACCCCCTGTTTGAAAACTATACTGATAGTTTCTAGAAGGATAATACAGTCAGAAATGAAAGCATAGGAACAATAGACATGAAAACCTTTGACCAAATAAGAAGTGAGACTGCCACAAAAAATACTTTCATAGAACTGTTTTCTCCATTAAAATGAGATTTTTCTATTGCATGGTGTTTTAATCAGAATTACACTAGGAAGCTGAAATGAAACCAACAGACTGTAGACAGTCTATTTGTCTAACCAGGGGACTGGTCTCTAAGCATTCTGCTTCATTTCAGTCTCTTACTGTGTCACGTCACATATCTGGGATGCAATTGAAAATGAAATTATCTGTGACCACGTCAACTTCCTAGTATTTATTTAAAATACAAGTGCTCTTTTCTGGAACTTTATTAATTCTAAGACCGAAGAATAGTAATTTTAACAAAGTGAGATGCTTTCAATTAAATTCTAAGATGTGTCAAAAGTTTAGTTAGTTAATGTGTGTGTGATGAGTGGCACTCATGGGCATGGCTGCAGCTGGGAGAGAAAGTGTTCTCAAAAAAGTGTGCCTAGTTCATTTCACCCTCTTGAAACATAATACTATGACCACAGGGCTGGAGTGGGTAAAGTTGCTCAATGATCTGAAACAGAGCCTGAAGTTTCCCTTTAAGGAGGAGGAAACTAACAGCTGGGGTTCTCAGGAGGGAATAACCTCACCCAGGGATGTTAATGATGCTCATCTTATGAAACTACCACCTGGAGCATAATATTTACATCAAACTACAGAGAACAAGGAGTCACTTCATTTCTCAGATACAGCTTTTCCTCATTTAGGAGCTGGTGAGACACTTTCTCCAGGGATGGCTGTGGGAAGAGATCCATCCTGGTGGGGTCATTGCTTGAAGATGTTCAAGCTCTTGTGTGTTTATTACCTTTAAAAATTTATATTGGAGCATAGTTGCTTTACACTGTTGTGTTTCTACTGTACAGCAAAGTGTATCAGTTATATGTATACATGTATCCTCTTTGGATTTCCTTCCCACTTAAGTCATTATAGAGCATTGAGGAAAGTTCCCTGTTCTGTTCTGTAAGTTTTCATCACTTATCTACTTTATACATAGTATAAATAGTGTAACCCATATCTCCTTACTACAAGGGAGGCTTGTCCAATGATCATTTTAGTTATCATCTTTATCAGTTTGTATCTGGAGATGTTTCTTTACATCAGCTAGCCTCTGCAAAGTGCTTGCTGTTTGTCCTAACTCTATGTTTACTTGCAGATTTGCTTTCTGAGAATCCTGAACTCTGGTTTTATGGGCATCTCTCTGTGTCTGGGTTCTGATGGGACATGGTTTCTTTGTGACAGGAATGTGACCAGAGAAGGGAGCCCTGTCTGCCTGAGTGCTGAGACATCTGCTGTGTGCAAGCCCATCACAGGGCACCTCTGGTTCAGGCAGCCAGAGGACAGAGCTGACCCCAACATCTCACTCTCTGGCTCCTGTGAACAAGGACAATATCCCCCTGTTTCTTAATGTTTGAAAAATCCGGGGATGCCTTTGGATCAAAATGACTCTGCCAGACATATTAGGGTAATAGTGAAAGTCACTCAATCGTGTCCGACTCTTTGCAGTCCCATGAACTGTGGTCCATGGAATTCTCCAGGCCATAATACTAGAGTGGGTAGACTTTCCCTTCTCCAGGGAATCTTTCCAACCCAGGGATCGAACCCAGGTCTCCCACATTGCAGGCAGATTCTTTACCAGCTGAGCCACCTAATAGCATTAAATAAACTTTGAACTGTGTTGTGCAGAAAATGCTCATCTACCACATCTAAAACTTTCAGAAGTTTGAAAAAACTGACGTATAATAAAGCCCCAAAAGACTACATGAATAAGAAAAACACATTTAAAAAATATTCCCTATAATAATGGAGAAGTTGAAAAAGAAAATGGCATTAAAAGAGAGAGAGGAAATAAACATTAATAGCTTTGTAATTGCAATAAAAATTTCAATAGTAAAGCTGAAAAATATAGTACAAAAATAAAAGATAGACTATTCACACCTTCATGAATTTACTTTCAAAAGTTCTATATAATAAAATGGCAAACATAAGAGTATATACAGTAAGTAGCCTGGCAGGAGGCCTGTAGGCATCCTTGCCCAGTGGTGTTGACACTCTGGGAAAGGCCTGCTCCTGCAGCAGGGGCTGAATTTAGTGATTCACTTCAAATGAACAGAATACAGTAAAGCAATAAGAGTTTACTTTCATGATTGGGTTGTAAAAAGACTGTAGCTCTGTCTTGGGATACCTCTCGTATATGCTCAATAGGCCAGCAGCCATGATGTGGGTCGCCCAGGGAAACGGGCCAGCCTCTGGCCCACAGCCATCGAGGTCACTGTCTGAACTTAGAGCAATTATTCCCCGTGAGAGCCTTCAGCTGAGATCACAGCCCCTGCCAACACCTTGCCTACAGCCTTGCCCACAGCCTTTACTATGACATGGCTTGCCCACTGTGGGCTTGAATTGTCACTGTGGGCTTGACTTGCCCACAGACTTGACTGTACTCCTGGCTGCCTGGCTCACAGAAATTTGTGAGATAATGTGTTAATTGTTTTAAAGGAAAACATCTTGGTGTCATTTGTTATGCAGCAATACATAATTACTCCAGTAAGCTAATCTTCATTCACCATGACAACTAAACTTAGCTCATAAATTAAAGGGCTTAGGAAATTCTTTCATTTATTCAGCCAAGCAAAAATGTGTTGAGCACATACACGTGCCCTGTGAAGTGAGAGAAGTGGTCCCTGCCCTCAGAGACTTTACATTGAAACAAGAAAGACAACAATTAAACTAGTCACTACAATAACAGATGATGGGTGTTTCATTTGATAAATACTAGCTAATGTCAAGGACAAATCCTGTTTATCAGTCAAAGAAGACTTTCTTGAAAAGGGGATATGTAAGCTGACATCTAAAGATTGAGTTGTCATTATCAGGCAATTGCATTGAGCATTTTATGTCAATGACCAGAGAAGAGAAATGACGGTGCATCTGAAGATGGTGATATACCTCTGGAGGATGTGAAGAAGCTGATGAGAGATGAGGCTAGAAAGCTGACTTGGGGTTGGATCATGAAGATTCTTGGAGGGCACATTAAAAAGGGTGGAAGCTGTCTCCCAATAGATAGGAATTTAATGAGGGATGTAAAATTGGATGATGGCATATTTAGAGCTGGTTTTATAATGTTCTTGGATTTACCGTGTAGAGTTTCTGGAAATAGGATAATTGTGGACACAAGTTAATAGCTTGATGGCAGAGTAGCTAGGACAGCATTCTCTACTGTGGACATTGGTAATAAGAAGAGGATTAAGGGAAATTCAGGAGGGACAAAATAGAAAGTGGCGGCTGGTGTGGAGGTGGTGGCAGGAAGAGCAGAGACGAGGGTGAGTTCCCAGCTTCTGTCTGATGATTCTGGGTGGTTGGTTGTCCTAGGAACGCTCAGTTCCATCTGCCTCCTGCGTTTCTCTTTCATGTGTCTCTTCCACTTCTCACTAAGGGAACTTCATTTCTGACACTTCTGGTCATGAAATGTGTGGGATTTTTTTTTTTTTTTTTTTTACCCCCAGACCAAGCAGTTCTCTACAACACCAGCTGGGTGTCTTACAACTTAACTTGGTTCTAACACAATCTTCCTGGATGCCGTACAGGCTCAGTCTTGTGAGATACTACCACTCCCACTTCAGATGCCAAATGCAGCTATTGGGTCTCCAAGTCACTGACAACTTCTGTCCAATTTTGCTACAAATAGGAGGTTCCCACCATCCTTTCCTCGGGTTTGGTTAATATGCTTGAACAAACTGAGGGAAACACACTTATCAGTTTATTAAAGGAATCAGAAGAATCAGATAGAGATGTGTAGCATGAGATCTGAGGGTCCTGAGCATGGGAAATCTGTCCCTGTTGAACTGGGGTGTGTCACCAACCTGGAGGCTCCCCACAAATGCATTACTGAATTTTTATGGAGGTGTCCTGATGTAGCCATGGTCAACTATCAACTTCATCTCCAGCCTTTATTCCCCTCTCTGGAGAGGTGGGGAGGGGCTGGGTTGACAATTTCAAGCTTCTAATCCTGGCTTGGTCTTCCTGGTGACCAGTCTTATCCAGGAGCCATGCAGGAGCCACTCAGAGTCACCTCATTAGAACAAGAGATGTTCCTGCTGCTCTTATGACTCAGGAATTCACAGGTGTTTTAGGAGCTCTGCGCCAGGAACAGTGGGCAGAGACCAATTGGTATTTTTTATTATCTCACAATGCTGGTTGGTAAGCTTAGCTGAAGAAAACAGACATTTTCTCTTTTAACTTTAGATATAGGGGCTTGAGATGCCTGTAAAGCACCGAGTTGGAACTTCTCAGAAGAAAGTTGAGCTAAATATTTAAAATTATCATCATAAATGTAATTCAATGTATTCATAAATGTGTGTGTGTGCTCAGTTGTGTTCAATTCTTTGCGACTCCATGGACTTTAGCCTGCCAGGTTCCTCTGTCCATGGAATTTTCCAGGCAAGAATACTGGAGTGGATTGCAAGAAAGTAAATGCAAGTTACAAAGAATAGTGCATATAGTAAAAAGAAATGTAGTTCTGAGGGCAATGGTATTTATGTGTTAGAAAAAGAATAAGAAATCTACAAAGAGTCTTGGGAAATAATAGTCAAAATTTATAAGAAAAACTAGAAGTATATTTTTTCTTGAAGCTCAAGGAAAAAATTAGAATTTTAAGAAAAATAATTTTTTAAAAACTGTAACCAAGTTGGGATTTTCAAAGACTATTAATTTCACAACTATTTTATCTATGAATGAATAAAAATAATACAATAAGAAATATGAACTTGGCATTGGGTTAAATTAATGAACAATTAATTATCAGTTATATTAGTATTATTGCTATTATTACTAATAAAATTATTTAAATGCAAGTGTAAGAGAAAAATATTGTAACATATTCCTAGCCATATAACCTGTTTTCTAAAAGAGTGTCAGGTCGTTCTATAGTGTGATTTTCTCTATTTGTAGGCTTAAAAAAAAAATTCTAAGTGCCACAGTAGGTGAGGGCATGCTAAGCTGGAAGTCAAAGATAAATTATTCTTTATAATATAAGGTGAAAGCATCTGAAGCCAGATGGACATTTGCACTCCTCGAGGAAGCAGTCAGCACAGGGTAGCTCGAGTCATTACAGACGGTGAGAAGAGCCTTGTAAGGAGAAGGCCTGCCTGCAAAGATTTCCTGGGAAAATCCATCCTGGCTTGGTCTCCTTCCTCCTGGCTTGACTTTACTTCTCAAGGAGCCAACTGGATCTATTTTTACATTTCAGTCTTTTGAGCAAGGATTCTCTCTGTACGATGCACAGAGCTTCCTAATATTGGATTGGGTTTGTTTTGAAGCTTAAGATCAAGGTTTGGAAACAAACAATCTAGTCCTGGTTCTCAGAGGCTGGGAAGTTGTGTGGTCAAGCAGCGTTTTCAGCTACAAAGTATTTGCTTTTCTTGGAATCCAGTGAGGACTTTGAAAGGATTAGTGAGGATAATGCTAAGAATTCAGAAGAAAAGTGCAGCATGACAGGTTTCTTATGTTCAAAGGGAAACGGATTTTTCTTAAAATATTTTTTAGTTTAACAAAGCTACATAAAGAACCTTGAAGAAATTATATTTCTGACCTATTTTT
This sequence comes from Okapia johnstoni, assembly GCA_024291935.2. Taxonomy (NCBI): domain Eukaryota; kingdom Metazoa; phylum Chordata; class Mammalia; order Artiodactyla; family Giraffidae; genus Okapia; species Okapia johnstoni. The sequence continues at coordinate 103,681,214 of CM044312.1, forward strand.
TAAATTATAATGATACCAGTGTCCAGCTAACAAAATTTCAAACTCCCTAAGGTTTTCATTATGATGTACTCAAGTCTCAAGCCTAACTGAAATCTCATCTCCACTGTGTATTGACTTGATGGTTTGGGGTCAGGTCCTCACAGATTTGAGCCTTAAGCTTCTCACGAGTGAATTAGATGCAGTAATTCTGACCCTGTAACCATGTCAGGGTTTGTACACCAGTGTTTCTCAGCATCTTTCACTGGAGCATATTCTTCACAAGCAGATGAAAGATGTCACATGAACCTTGAGGAAACCATTTTGAAGCCCATTTGGAATCTATTGGTTTCACCTTAGTGTGTAATTTACTTTCTGCTCACACAAAATATAAAATTGATGTTCATATTTTCATATCTTTGATTTTTTAAACGTTTTATTTTATATTGGAAGGCAATGGCACCCCACTCCAGTACTCTTGCTTGGAAAATTCCATGGACGGAGGAGCTTGGTAGGCTACAGTCCATGAGGTCGCTAAGAGTCGGACACGACTGAGCAACTTCACTTTCACTTTTCCCTTTCATGCACTGGAGAAGGAAATGGCAACCCACTCCAGTGTTCTTGCCTGGAGAATCCTAGGGACGGCGGAGCCTGGTGGGCTGCCGTCTGTGGGGTCGCACAGAGTCGGACACGACTGAAGTGACTTAGCAGCATAGCTGATTAACCCCTGGAGGAGGGCATGGTGACCCACTTCAGTATTCTTGCCTGGAGAATCCCCCTGGACAGAAGAGACAGGTAGGCTACAGTCCATGGGGTCACAAAGAGTCGGAAACAACTAAGCGACTGAGCACAACACAGCACACAGCTGATTAACAATGTTGTGATATGTTCAGAGGGCAGCAAAGGGGCTCAGCCATACATATACATGGATCCATTCTCCCTCACACTCCCTTCCCATCCAGGCTGCCACATAACAGTGAGCTGAGGTCTCTGTGCTATACAGTAGGTCCTTGATGGTTATCCATTTTAAATATGTGTATGTGTTTATTAGTCTCTCAGTCATGTCTAACTCCGAGATCCCATAGACTGCAACCTATCAGGCTCCTCTGTCCATGAGATTATCCAGGCAAGAATACTGGAGTGGGTTGCCATTTCTTTCTTCAGGGATTTTAAATATAACAGTGTGTTAAATTGATAACTAGTCAAATGTATGATATTACAATAACAAATCACCCCAATACCAGTGCTGGACACAAATGTTGATTTATCTCTGTGTCAAAACCCAGTGGATATGGGCAAATGTACTGGGTAGCTATACGCTGGGGGCCAGCTCATAAATCCAGCTTATTTCCATCTCATGGCACCTGTGAATTTATATATATATATATATATATATATATATATATATATATATATATTATATTTATTTTTCTTTTCTGGTAGGGAGAAATCAGACTAAAGAAGTGAGACAGGTATACCTCAGTAGTATTCCAGATTTGGTTCTGGAACCTGCAATAAAGAATACATTGCAATAAAGCAAGTCATAGGAATTTTCGGTTTCTTAGCTCACATAAAAATTATGTTTATACTATACTATAGTTTATTGTGTGCAATAGCATTGTCTTAAAAATCAGTGTACATACTTTAATTCAAATATGATTTATTGCTAAAAAAAATGCTTGTTAATCATCTGAGCCTTCAGCCAGTGGGTAGCCTTTTTGCCTTGATGTGTGTGGCTACTGATTGATCAGGGTGGTGGTTGCTGAAGATTGGGTGGCTGTGGAGATTTCTGAAGGCAACAATGAAGTTAGGCACATCAATTATTCTTTCTTTCATGGATGATTTCTCTGGAGCATGCAGTGATGTTCGGTAGTGTTTTACTCACAGCAGAACTTCTTTCAAAATTGGAGTCAATCCTCTCAGATCCTGCCACTGCTTTATCAAGTTTATGCAATATCCTAAATGTTTTGTTGTTATTTTGCCGATCTTCACAACCTCTTTTCTAGGGTAGAATTCATTTCAAGAAACCACTTTATTTGCTCATCCATAGAAGCAACTCCTCATCCTTCAACTTTTTTCCTGAGATGGTAGCAATTCACTCACATTTTCAGGTTCCACATCTAATTCTAGTTCTCTTGTTAATTCCAGCACATCTGCAGTTCCTTCCTTCACTGAAGCCTTAAACCCCTCAATGTCACCCAGGACAGTTAGAATAAACTCTTCTTCCAAACTCCTATTACTGTTGCTCTTTTTACCTCTTTCCATGAATCACAAATGTTCTTTATGGCATCTAAAATGGTGAATCCTTTCCAGAAGGTTTTCAGTTGACTTTTCCCAAATCCACCAGAGGGATCACTAGCTATGGCAGCTATGGTCTTACAAATGAATTTCTTAAATAACAAGAGTTGATGGTCAAAATTGCTGTTTGGTCTATGGACTGCTGAATAGATGTGTTAGCTGGCATGTATGCAAACATTAATCATACTGTCCATCTGCATCAGAGCTCTTGAAAGGTTAGGTTCATTGTCAATAGCAGTATTATTTTGAAAAGAATGTTTTTTGAGAGGTAGGTCACAACAGCAGGCTTAAGATATACAGGAAAACATGTTATAAACATATATGCTATCATCTAGGCTTTGTTCCATGTATGGAACACATGCAGACTTAATTCTTAAGGACTCTAGGATTTTCAGAATGGTGAATGAGCATTGGCTTCAATTTAATGTCACCAATTGTGTTAGCCTCTAATGAGTTAGTCTGTCCTTCAGAGTTTTGAAGCCAAACCTTGACTTCTCATCTCTACCTATGAAAGTGCTACATGATGACATCTTCTTCCAATTTAAGGCTGTTTCATCTCCACTGAAAATCAGTTGTACAGTATAGCCACATTCATGAGTGATCTGAGCTACATCTTCTGGGTAACATGCTACAGGCTCTACAGCAGCACTTGCTGCTTCTCCTTGCACTTTGATGTTATGGAGATGGATTCTTTCCTTAAATTTTATGAAACAAGCACTGATATCTTCCAACTTTTCTTCTGCAGCCTCCTCACCTCTCTCAGCCTTCATAGACTTGAAGAGAGTTGTGGCCTTGCTCTAGACTAGGCTTAAGCTTAGGGGAATGTTGTGGTTGATTTGATCTTCTATCCAGACCACTATACTCAATGGACATGAGTTTGAGCAAACTCTGGGAGATAGTAGAGGAGAGGGATGTCTGGCATGCTGCAGTCCATGGGGTCGCAAAGAGTTGGACATGACTTAGGGACTAACAACAACCAGATTGCTAAAACTTTCTCCCTATCAGCAATAAGGCTGTTTCACTTTCTTGTCATTCATGTATTCAGTGAAGTGATTTCTTTAATTTCCTGCAAGAACTTCTCCTTTGCATTCACAGCTTAGCCAACTGATGCAAGAGGCCTAGTTTTCAGCATAACTCAACTTTCTCCATGCCTTCCTCACTAAGCTTAATCAGTTCTAGTTATTTATTTGAATTTCTTTTTTAAATTTTATTTTAGTTGGAGGATAATTACTTTACAATATTGTAATGGTTTTTGCCATACATCAACATTAATCATCCACAGGTATACAGTTGGCCCCCCATCCTGAATTGCCATCCCACTTCCCTCCCTACCCTCTCCCTCTGGGTTGTCCCAGACCACTGGGTTTGGGTGCCCCATCTATTTTACATATGCAAATAGATATGGTAATATACATGTTTCAATACTATTGTCTCAAATCATCCCACCCTTGCCTTCTCCTACTGAGATCAAAAGTCTGTTCTTTACATCTGTGTCTCCTTTGCTTCCCTTCATGTAGAATCATTGTTACTGTCTTTCTAAATTCTGTATATATGCATTAATATGCAGTATTTGTCTTTCTATCTATGATTTGCTTCTTTCTGTATAATAGGCTCCAGATTTATAAACACAGTCTCTTCAACAAGCAGTGCTGGGAAAACTGGTCAACTACATATAAAAGAATGAAACTAGAACACTTTCTAACATCATACACAAAAATAAACTCAAAATGGATTAAAAATCTAAATGTAAGACCAGAAATTATAAAACTCTTGGAGGAAAACTTAGAACACTCTCCAGCATAAATCACAGCTAGATCCCTTATGACACACCTCCCAAAGTATCTGAAATAAAAGCAAAAACAAACAATGGAACCTAATTAAACTTAAAAGCTTTTACACAATGAAGAAAACTATAAACAAGGTGAAAAGACAGCACTCAGAATGGGAAAAAAAAATAGCAAACAAAACAACTGACAAATAATTAATTTCCAAAACATATAAGCAGCTCATGCAGCTCAATACCAGAAAAGCAAACAGCCCGATCAAACAGTGGGCAAAAGACCCAAAAGACATTTCTCCAAAGAAGACACACAGATGGCTGGTTTTGTAGTTAAGCGGAGAGACTCTTCCTCTCGCTTAACACTTAAAAGCCATTTTAGGGTAACTGACTGACCTAATTTCAATATTCTTGTGTCTCAGGGAACAACGATGCTTGAAGAGAGAGAGAGAGATGGGAGGACATCTGCCAGATGGAGCGGTCAGAACACACATTTTTCGGTTAAATTCAAGGTCTTATAAGGGTGTGGTCTGTGGCTCCCCAAAACAATTATAATAGTAACACCTAAGATCACTTATCACAGATCACCATAACAAATGTGACAAAAATGAAAAGGTTTGTAATTGTGCTAGAATTACCGAAACGTGACACTGAGACACAAAATGAGCAAATGCTTTTGGGAAAATCGTGGCCATAGACTTGCTTGATGCAGTACTTTCCTGTACCAGAAATTAAATGCTTCCCTGAAGAAGGGACATAAATCACCTCTGCTTTCATTTCTTTGGGCAAGGCATGTCATGTGTCCACTTCAGCATTGGGAAAATGAGCAGATGGTGACAAACCACTGGGTGAACACTGGTCAGTGGGAGGAATACCCATTGCACAGTAAACTCAGCCCTTTGCTCTGAAATTCTATATGCACATGCAGGTGGAGTTAATAACCAAAAAGAATGCAGTGATAGATCAAGACATCTTGCACTCCAGGCCAGCTCCCTACCAGTCATAATGCATTGGCTGCAGACCTGGAAGCTTCTCCTCTGCTCATCTCCCTTTTTATGGACTGCACTGCCTTCACACCACGATGGAGCACATCCTGGGAAGCCCTTCGATGGTCCTCAGAGACAAGCTGGCCCTGGGAACTAGGTTGGGAAGATGCACTGTCCTGACTTCCGTGGTTGAGGCCTGAGGTAGTGAACTGCCTCACTTTCAGACCTGCTCAAGCATTCACCATGATACAAGAACCACGCTGCATGGTTATGTGAATGTCACATTTGGGCAGCAGAGTGAGAAACTGAGAAGAGAAAGAACCCTTGTGTCCTCTGGCATTCAGTTTGAGAGAAGTCAGATGTATATCTGAAAGTAGTTTATTTCTTTTTATTTCACTTTCTCTAAGTTCATATTATTCTTGTTAGTTGAACAAGATCATTCTCCTTATGTAGCAAAGCACCATGGAAGATCCTGGCAAAACAAAGCCATGGATACTGCCGGATGCCCTGTGCTCTTGCCAGGGGCTGCCCAGTCCACTGGGGACTTCCATACAATCCTCCATGTGGATGCCCTCCCGCAGCCTCACTGTGTCCTGGATCCTGCCTGGACTCATGAAGGTTCTAATGAGATGCATATTCAGAACTCTCTTGTAATGGGAACATAAGGAGGTGTGAAGAAGTTACATCTCAACAATGCCTGAGATTTGCAGTAGGACTTCCACAAAACAGTGTCAGTAGTCCCTCCTCCTCTGTTCACAGCCTGACTGCCAGACCTCTACTCACCCATCTTTAGTCACCCACCACTTCCTAAAGCATTAGGTTAGTAAATATACCAAGATTGATATCAGGAAGGGGAATGTATAGCCCAGGCAAAATCTTGTATATCAAAGATATACAAGACATTGGATGTTCAGTCGTGTAACTCTTTGCAACCCCATGGACTGTAGCCTGCTAGACTCCTCTGTCCATGGAATTCTCCAGGCCAGAACACTGGAGTGGGTAATGATTCCCTTCTCTAGGGGATCTTCCAAATCCAGGCATTGAACACAGGTCTCTTGCATAGCAGGTGGGTTCTTTACTGTTTGAGCCACCAGAGAAGCCCTGTATATCTCAAGGTAACACATAAAATAAAAAATAAAAAATGATTCAGGGAACTCTGCTATTCAATATTCTGTAATAACCTATATGGGAAACAAATCCAAAAAAGAATGGGTATACATCTGTATATAACTGAATATATGTATAATGAACAGATATACAATGTATACGTATAACTGAATCATTGTGCTGTACACCTGGAACTAACACAACATTGTGAATCAACTTTAATATAAAATAAAAATTAGAAATGTAAGTGATTAATAAATGTACTGAAACCTAAATTTAGTCATATTCAAATGATTAATATTGTGATCACAGCACTCATTTTTACCTTCCTGGCTGTTTTAGAAAGCAATAATACCCACTTTTGAAAAAATATAGTCAAATAGAGAAACATTCTGTGCAGGTAAATTTCAGTATTTCTTAAACATAATAGAAATATTCATACTCTTGATCATAAATTTCACTCCTTGGGATTTCTTGTTGGGAAATAAACCACATACACAAAAAGGAAGTGCAAGATTACAAGTGTTCAAAAGTTGCGGAAAGGTTAACTAAAATATGGTACATCTATACAGAGAAGATGTTTGCAGCTGTTTAAAAAAAATGATGATACAGGAAATATTCATGTATCACAGTCAAGCAAAAAGCAAAGATACATTGCCACAGTTTTGAGTGTGGAGTGTTTGTCATATTCCATTTTGGATATTACTATCTCCTTCCCAAACATTCTACCAAAATCACATCCTGTTTTTAAGATCAGAAAAATGTCAACAAAACATTTTGGCATGCATTTGATATTGTAGGAAATCACAATCATTTTGTTCAGGGTTGTTGTTTGCTCAGCTTTTAAGGTACAAGTTTCTCAGGTTGAAGTGTTACAGTGAAGTTTGTCTTTGAAGGAAAATTCTTCTTGATGCTTTTGGGAACAATTACAATATGGGTAAGGTACCTCTGCTTAACTTCTCATGAAAACTCTTACCCCAAAACTATTCATGTAGGAACTTAATCAATAGGCACTGAGATGTAATAGTCACTGAGTCACTAAATACAGCAAAGGGGGAACTGAAATGTTCTGTGTTAACTCCAATCCTGTCTTTGTGGACACGCTTTGAAGCTCTGGGTGGCTGGGTGGATGAGGAGGCTTTCGTGGTATCTTCTCTGCTGGTGTAGTCAGCTTCCTACCAAGCCAGTGCACTTGGATTTTTACCTTCTATGGGATCTGGATTTAGTTTACATGCTCTATGCTTGCCACATTTCTTCACTTAATTGCCCTCAAATGTGTCCATCTTTATCTCCTTATCATCTATTTATTATCTATCATCTCCATCTATCTACTTACCTATTTTTGTCTTCCTATATCTCTGTCTCTGCTGTTGCTCCCACTTAGTCGCTTCATCCGGTCTGACTCTGTGGGACCCTATGGAGTACAGCCTACCAGGCTCTTCTTGCATGGGATTCTCTAGGCAAGAGTACTAGAGTGGGCTGCCATGCCCTACCTCCAGGGGATCTTCCACACCCAGGGATCGAACCCAGGTCTCCTGCATTACAGACAGATTATTTACTGCTGAGCCAGCAGGGAAGTACATCTTTGCCTCTATCATCTTTCTATCTCCATCAATCTCTATTTATCATCTATTTATCTATATCTACGTATGTATGTGTGCTTGTATGTATTTATGTGTGTCTGTGTCTATTATCTATCTATCTATACTTGTCTCTGATGATCATCTCCTCCGTGTAAAATGCTGGGATAAACGGGTATATTTTCATAAAATCATTTTGCTACTGTCAGTTCAGTTCAGTTCAGTCGCTCAGTCATGTCTGACTCTTAGCGACCCCATGAATCACAGCACGCCAGGTCTTCCTGTCCATCATTAACTCCCGTAGTTTACCCAAACTCATGTCCATTGAGTCGGTGACGCCATCCAGCTATCTCATATTCTGTCGTCCCCTTCTCCTCCTGCCCTCAATCTTTCCCACCATCAGGGTCTTTCCAAATGAGTCAGCTCTTTGCATCACGTGGCCAAAGGATTGTAGTTTCAGCTTCAACATCAGTCCTTCCAATGAATATCCAGGACTGATTTCCTTTAGGATGGACTGGTTGGATCTCCTTGCAGTCCAAGGGACTCTCAAGAGTCTTCTCCAACACCACAGTTTAAAAGCATCAATTCTTTGGCGCTCAGCTTTCTTTATAGTCCAACTCTCACATCCACACATGACCACTGGAAAAACCATAGCCTTGACTAGACACAACTTTGTTGTCAAAGTAATGTCTCTGCTTTTTAATATGCTATCTAGGTTGGTCATAACTTTCCTTCCAAGGAGTAAGCGTCTTCTAATTTCATGGCTGCAATCACCATCTGCAGTGATTTTGCTACTGTAGACAACTACTTTCCTTTGTTTTTCTCATTAAGTTTTAAAACAATATGTAAATTCAGATATGCTGACTGAAGCCCTATTTTCCCTCTTTTAGATCTTGTCTTTAATCAGTGAAACTCCCAGGTTCTATGCATGGGACGGATGCTCAGGGATGGAGCGTTGGGATGACACAGAGGGATGGGAAGGGGAGGGAGGTGGGAGGAGGGTTCGGGAGGGGGAGCACATGTGAACCCATGGCTGATTCATGTCAATGTATGGCAAAAACTACTACAATATTGTAAAGCAATTAGCCCCCAACTAAAATAAAAAAAAAAATCAGTGAAACTCTGTGTCTGCCCTTCACATACCAACACTCCACCCCAGTCAAACCTTCACATTGATTTCATCCTCAGCAAGAACCAAGTCAGGTATAAATGGTCAGTTCATATACATCAGGTATTTTGCAGCCAACTTCTCTGCTTCTTTAGAAACGTCATTTCAGCCCAACCATGGAAGAGGGATTAAGTGTTGAATAGGGAAAGACAGAGAGGTATTTGGAGCTTCCTGGATGGCTCAGTGGTAAAGAATCCACTTGCCACTGCAGAAGATGCTGCAGACGGGGGTTTGATCCTTAGATTGGGACAATCCCCTGGAGAAGGGAATGGCAACCCACCCTAGTATTCTTGCCTGCAAAATCCCATGAATAGAGGAGCCTGGTGGGCTATAGTCCATAGGGTTGCAGAGAGTCAGACATGGCTGAACATGCATGCAAGAGGCATTTAGGACTGCTAGTAGCCCAGGAGAGGGATTGTAAGGAGTTACATATGGGCAGTGGGAGAGGGAGAAGCAAAGCTCCCTTTGTGGATGACAACGTCCTACAAGGGGCCACTCCCAGAGGTTCTCTTTCTGGCTGTGTGGCTGAGTGAGGGGAAGGTAGAGCACCACCAGCTGAGAACTTATTTGACAGGTTCTCAGAGCCACTGGACTTCGATTAGACTGTAAACTCTACTCCAGGACACACACTCACCTACTCTATTTCGTAATCTTAATGCATGATTGAGGACCTGCCCCAGAGGAGGAGGTTTCTGTGAACACCAGTGATGGAGAAGTTTATCAGACATTCTGCAATTTCCCATGAGTCCTAGAAACTCCTATATTGAGTTGAAATGTACATCTGTAGTTTATCCTAAGCACATGTGGTTGACACACCTGTCCTCACCCCCTTGTCCTGTGGCTGTCTTCCTCCACAGAGGCTCGCAAAGCCAGGCCCCAACCTCCCAGGGCTGTGGAAAAGATGGGGCAGAAATGATGTTGGAAGAATTCCTCCTGGTGGAAACTCTCTAAATACAGTTTCTCTTTAATAGAAGAGAAGTCCCAGAAAGGTTGCTTCTGCCCTGCGCTGTTCCTGGTCCTCTAAGTCTGCACGTGATTATGGGTGTGAACCCAGGAACCACAGCAACATAATTATTGGCAACATAAATACCCCCATATCACCCCAATGCCAACGCAGAACACAGACGGCTGCCTGCTCACAGATTTTCTGTTGTGGGAGAAAAATATCATTTTATCCAACTGCTCTTTCTGTTTCTCATAACCGATGCATTCCTAAGTGATGTTAAACTCCGTGTGTGCTGGTTCCTCTTATGCTAGGCTTGGGAAATGGAAGCCCTTGTGGTTTCTTTCTTCCAAACCTTCACTGCAGTGTTGCTAATCCTCAGGTCAAAATCTTTCAGTAGAATCAGAACAGGGCGCATTGATATGTTTTTTTAAGCACAAGCTATTCACCAAGCCATGTGCCTAGCACCTACTTTTCACCTTGCTTGTGCTTCAGCTATGTTTCCATCTTCTGTCCCATCAGTACACCTGAATTACAGAGCATTTTCCTTCTTGGGTCCCCTGAGTAAAGATCAGAATTCCAGAAGCCTCTTGAGTGACATTAGCTATTGCAAAGATGCTGGCTGTTGAAGCAGATATGATGGACATGTGCTTTCATGAACAAGAGTCCTTTCAGAGGCTTTGCTGTTGTTGCCTTTGCTTTGCTAAACTGCATCCTGAAGGACAATGTTGTATTGACAGCCACCAAAAGGGGATGGATAGGTCATGATGTTCTTGTCAAGGCAGTGCCTGGTCCTACACTTCTCTCATCTCCGGAAAGTTTAGCTGAATATGTGCTGCTTTGAGTGTGACTTTATTATCAAGTGACAGTCTTCTTGAAACCCCATGTAGAATGCTTTTGGAGTTCGGTGCCCCTTTCGGTGCTGAATGTCATTCATGCTAACAGATAAGTCAGTGTTAAAATACCACCCTTTCTTGAGCTCTCCCAATACCTCAAACTTAGGAACTTTATAAAATCGGAACATATTGCAGTTAAATAGAGGATGTGTCTTTTGCCTCTTCTATGTGGGCTTCTTTGGTGACTGAGATGGTAAAGAATCTGCCTGCAATGCAATCAAACCTGGATTCGATCCCTGGATTGGGAAGATCCCTTGGAGAAGGAAATGGCAACCCGCTTCAGTGTTCATGCCTGGAGAATTCCATGGACAGAGGAGCTACAGTCCATGGGGTTGCAAAGAGCTGGACACAGTTGAGCAACTAACACACACACACAAACACATGGCTTTCCAGAGAAAAGGTGTGAAAAAACTAAACAGTGTGTCCTAGAAGGTCACACATGATTAAACAGCAAGGAAGAGGTTTTCTCCCCGTTTGGTGTTTCCCTAAGGCAGAGATGCAGACACGCCCTCCTAGTAAATGGAACAGGCTCCCTCTCTGATGACAACAGCTGTGCCCTTAAGTTCTGAATGGTAGCAGAACAGAGAACAGTCAATGAGTTGTCCCTGAAGTCATTCAGCATTTTCCAGACTTTTCTGTTTGGTTAAATTGTTCCTTAGCATTTACATTTTGCTGGTGTCAAGAGGCACACCTAAATTCCTAGGTTAGAAAGACTCCATGAAGTTGTTAGAAGTAAATTCATATATGATAATTAGTTTAGGAAAAGTGGGAAGAGAAAAAAAAGAGATGGGTAAAAATTCATGCTTGGCCTTAAAAAAATCAGATTTCTGGGGTATCATAAACATTTTGATTGATTGGAGACCTTCAAACTCTCTTTTCCACCACTGTCCTAAAGTTTGCCTCCCTTTAACTGTCTGTCTAGCAAGTGCATGTGTTTTATTTTTCTGGTTTCTGTTGAAATATTCATCTCTGGTAGGAAACATACTATTTCTGAAGGTACACATCGGAAAGGTTCATTTTCTCTGCATTTCATTATCATTTCTTAGTTGATTCTAAAATAATGTACTGAATGTTCCCTCTTGCTCTACATATGATTCTTGTTGTTTTTCTTTTTAAGTATTTACTGTATGTATTTATTTGGCTGCACTGGGTTGCAGCATATGGGATCTAATTCCCTGACCAGGGATTGAACTCAGGCTCCCTGCACTGGGAGTGCAGAGTCTTGGCCATTGAGTCAAAAGGGAAGTCCCTGTATTTGGGGTAGAAGTTGGTTCTGCTTTGGGAGGTTGCTGCCCAGTCAACACTCTAGAATCTTTAGAACCTCGAATCCTTCCTGTTTGCAGACATTAGAAATAGTTTGGGCTTGTAGTCCAGCTTAGGCCAATCAGACCCCCCCATCCTCTGTTGGACACCTGTGTGAAGTGTTCATGTACAGTTTGATCTTGGCGGTTTCATACTGGAGATAGCTGTAAGGTGAGCAGAGAAAGTCGAGAAATGCTGGTTTCTTTGGAAGTGAAAACAGCAAGTCAACCGCTAGAACAAACACCAATGAACAGGCATGTGTCACCAGATGATTATCCATCCTCTGTCTTGAGGTCATTCCCTTCCAGTTATTAGCACCTACCTCTCATGAGGTCTTTTGCCCTGCAGGTCCAGAAATACTCCAATTTTCTTCTGTTGAAAAACAAGACAACTGACCCCAAATGGAGTCGCTTTATGCTATGCCCCAGGTCATCAAGCTGAGACTTACTTACAGAAATAAGATCGTAAATCAGTCTGTCAGGAATCACCTGCTCACACTACTCAGGCGATCTGCCTAAGAGACCTTGCCATGCTCTAAAGGAGATTAACCTGACATTACCCAACGCAGTCTTTTGTATAGAATGACTTCCTTGTTCCTGCTCCCTTCTGCTTATAAAATCCTTGCTTTGTACAGCTTTTTAAATTCCCTTTCTGTCTGCTGGTTTGGATGCCTCTCGATTCAGAAATTGTTGAATCAAGCCAAAAACATCTTTAAAATTTACTCAGCACTTCCTCCCCAAATCTCCCCTTCATTGCTTTGGCCAGTTTAGGGTAGTTGTATGCTATAAAACAATGACCCCTGCCTGGGACTTTTTTATTCCCATAAGCAGGGAACAGATTTCTTTGAACAAGGAGTGTTTATGGCTGACTCTCTAGTGAGGGACCACAGGGCTCTCCTCTTCTTAAACAGGTTCTTTGTTTTCCATTGTTGAATCCCTTTTGCACCTGACACCTTTATTCTTTAATCTCTGTAGAGGGTGTTGGGCATGGAAAAAGTTTTTCTTCTCTTTTGAAGCTAGTTCCCACCTTGACTGACATTTCTGCTGGAGCCAGTACATAGGGACAGCCAGAAGGTTTAAAGAGTAATCTGTTAAATGTCTACGGGATGGTCAAAACTTAACAGAGCCTGGGTTCAAAACTGAATTGAGTCCATTCTTATTTCTTTACTGAAATCTCCTTTTCTTCCTTCACTCTGTTTTTGAGTATTTCTTGCTATTAGAAGACCCTGAGAAAACATTGTCATGCCAGCTCTAATTTAAGTTATCTAGAAGTGAAAAGTGAAATTAAAAAAAAAAAATTAATGTGAAAGCTGCTAGAAAAGTCACGAAAAATTGAGTAGGGTCACAGTGTTCAAGACAACATCCCACTTTCTCTGACACTGACTTTAGCATCACCGGTACATTTTCTGGTCTAATAGAATGTAATAGTCTAACAAGGTCAGCTGTGATATGCACCTCTTCCAAATACATTTCTGTTTGCATTTGTGAGGTCTAATTATAATAAAAATACTGTCACTTGGATTCTAAAAACATTTATATTACTGTAGAGTCTAACATTTTTCAGCTAATTAGAAAACTGTACCTTTAAAAACCACAGAGCTAATACGTATAACTCATAAAGGCATGCTGCTCATTTTGTTTTCTATTTTTCCCTAATAGCTGAGCCTATGACGACTGCCTCTGGAAGTGTTTATCAATTTAATATGAGCTAGGTGCACTGCCAGTGCTGCCTGCATAATTCTTGGGACCCAGTGCAAAAGGAAAAAGGAGACTTGTATAAAAGGGGGAAAATCTTCATATAAAGGTACTCAAATATAGGTGTTTTCCTTTTAATTGTATTTAATTTTATTTTTTTTATTTATCTATTTTTTAACTTTACAATATTGTATTTGTTTTGCCATACATTCACATGATTCCACCATGGGTGTACATGTGTTCCCCTTCTGAAATTGTACTTTATTCTCATGAAACCTAATAGAGAAACTAATGACATAAAAATCTAACCTGCATTTATAAATTATAAGAAAAAAATATCTTTGTGTGATAATTTTATATAATTTGTAGGTAACAATGCTTTATTAATGTGATGCTGAAGAAGACTCCTGACAGTCCCTTGGACTGCAAGGAGATCAAACCAGTCCATCCTAAAGGAAATCAACCCTGAATATTCATTGGAAGGACTGATGCTGAAGCTGAAGCTCCAATACTTTGGCCACATGATGGGAAGAGCTGGCTCACTGGAAAAGACCCTGATATTGGAAAAGATTGAGGGCAGGAGGATAAGGGGATGACAGAGGATGAGATGATTGGATGGTATCACTGACTCAATGGACATGCATTTGAGCAAACTCCAGGAGATAGTGAAGGACAGGGAAGCCTGGCATTCTAGAGTCCATGTGGTTGCAAAGAGTCGGACACGACTGAGCAACTGAACAACAACAACAAATTAATGTGATATCTTGATTGCTCTTAAGGCTTTCTTGACTAACATTTATGCAAATGTATTTATTAAGTCAACAAATTCACAGTGGAGAAATTTCAGTTCCAATTGATATAACTGAAAGTGAGATCTGTCTCTCTTAGCAAATGCAAATTCCTGACAATAGCCGTGCAAAGTAAGAGGGCAAGAAGGAGAGACAGGCTGTTTTTTTCCCAAAGATCCAGGCCTGCAGCCACAACTCTCTGACTTCTGGGTCCAGTTCTTTGCAACTGCCTCCGAGAGGTGGGGGGCGCAGGCAATGGTGATTTGGAGTAAAATGGCATCCAGAGCTCACCCCCAGGGCCTTGTGACCAATAGCTGTGGCCAGTGTCCAGGTTCAAATTGCCTGCAAGGAAACTGATCCAAATCCCACTGACAGCAGGGGGCAGGGTCTGACCCGTGGGAGGTCAGGGATTGTCCATCAAGGTAAACAGAGGACCTTATAGAAGAGACACCACCTGTCAAGGAAAGTGAGCACGTAACCATGGGGTTAAAGCTGCTGCCAGGTCCACTGGTTTAGTTTGATCACCTTAACGAATTCATGTGTAAAGAAACAAAGGAAAACAAGGTACTTTGTAAAATCAGTCAATCCAGGGCTATGCGGGTTATTATCCAGGGCTTCTTTACTGTCAGTTAGCTTAAGGAAGAGGTATTTTATAGTCATCCTTTATGTGTCACTCCAGCCAACAGCAAAGTGCGCAAATGCTGAACAGGTAATGCCCCGGTAGCTTGTCACCATCTGTAAATGTAGGGGTTTTGCTTGGACCTTTAGCTAGATCACCTTCTGTTAGAGACAATAACAAAGCTGGAACTGGCCTTTAAATGTCTGTTTAGTAATTGACTGTTTATCGCCCACTTAGCTAAAGTACATCTCATTAACACAAGGGGAGTACAAAGAAGAAAGCAGCACACTTCACTGTGGACAAATGGATGTCATGACCCATGGACACTGTTGTCAGGGCCTTATGATTGGCACCCAAGTTTGTTCTGGTCTCCCAAATGCTCCTTGTGTTCAG
This sequence comes from Okapia johnstoni, assembly GCA_024291935.2. Classification (NCBI taxonomy): domain Eukaryota; kingdom Metazoa; phylum Chordata; class Mammalia; order Artiodactyla; family Giraffidae; genus Okapia; species Okapia johnstoni. The sequence continues at coordinate 103,696,741 of CM044312.1, forward strand.
CATGGGCCCTGAACTGGGTGCTGGGGGACCAAGTGGTCAATGGACAGTCTTAAACTTGACTGCAAGTGGGGACCATTGAATAAAACAGAACGACAGGGACTAGACATTTACCTCTAAAGGCTTTCATGAAAGATGGTCTGGATTTCTGCTGAAAGGTAATCTATTTGTAAGATGAACAAACCAAACTAGACATAAAGGCACATGTTCAGTATAAAAATGTGATGCCCTTTTTCCAAATTTCCCTTTTGATTTGTAAACAAAGCTCATAACAAGAGGACTACAAATTCAATACAAGCACAAATGTTGCAGAAAATTGTAAAACATTGGTGCACTATGAAATTGGATATTCTATACTGCTTCATGTGAATGAACACTCTTTTAATTGAAGTGAGAAGCCAGAATGTGATGATCATGGGTGAGGGTGACTCTGGTTTCACTGGGTCTCAGGAGGTACATGGAAGACCCATGATGACATTCGTCCAGGGCAGGTTCTTGTCAAAACAGATTGTCTCAGGTGAAGCTTCTAAGGCTCTTCACACAGAGAATATGTCTCACCAGCGATTTGTCTGGAACGCAGTGCTTCAGCCCCTCATATATGAAAAAATAAAATGACTTAAATTCACTTCTCCAACTTTATGAAACAAGCACTAGCTAAGATGACCTGCTTTGGGAGAAAGGAAATTAAACACCTACTGTATGCCTGATACAGTGCTGAGCATAATAGAATTGTATACAGAATGGTGTATAATATTAATATTATTTTGTCTTCCCAGTGACAATTACATATATTCATCTTCTGAATTTACAGATGAAACAAAGCCACAATCCAGATCATATTGATACCAAAGATCTGTTTTTTCTTTCAGAGAATGACAGTGATCTAGAGCCTGACCTTATTCTCTGAACTTGTGGTCATTTTTACTATAGAATCATAATGAAAATCAGTGAAGTACTTGGGAGCTGTCAGTTTTCCTTATGAATATGCATGCATTAGCTTTCAGTGCTCCAGGTAGGAGCATCCATTCATCTTGGAAATGAAAGGTTCTGGCTGTCCTCATACGGGACTAATGATGTGTGGACAGTACACAATCAGAAACTATCCTAGTCATAAAATCTCAGTGTACTTCATCAAATGGTTCTTTGATATGCAAAGTCAACAATGTTCTCAGAGTATGAAAAATGATCCTTTACTGAGGAGGACCAGTGTCCTTATAGTGAAGCAGCAGTGGGGGTGCAGCAAAGGACTTGCCCCAAGATGGAAGCTCGTGGGATGCCTTTGGCCAAGGGAATGGCGAGGGGAAGCCGAGGTTTCAGGTGAGTTTTGAAAGGTGAGTATGGACTGGAGGGCAAGGCCAAGAAATTAGAAGGATTCCATTGGCCTGCAGGCCTGTCTGGGGCCTGGGAATAAAGATGGTGCTGGATGTGATGCAGAGGGGGCATCACACTGCACTGTTGGTGGGAATGTAAATTGGAAAATTCACTATTTCCCACTATGGAAAGTAGTACCGATTATCCTCAAAGAATTAAAAATAGAATGCCATATGATTCTGCCATCTCATGTTGGGGTATGTATCCAAAGGAAATGAAATCAGGGTCTTGAAAACATGTCTGCACCTCCAAGTTGACTGCAGCATCAAAACCAAGCATGGACAGTCTTTTGGACTCTGTGGGAGAAGGCAAGAGTGGGATGATTTGAAAGAATATCATTGAAACATGTATATTATCATATGTGAAACAGATCGCCAGTCCAGATTCGATGCATGAGACAGGGTGCTCAGGGCTGGTGCACTGGGATGACCCTGAGAGATGGGATGGGGAGGGAGGTGGGAGGGGGTTCAGGATGCAGAGCACATGTAAACCCATGGCTGATCCATGTCAGTGTATGGCAAAACCACTACATTATTATAAAGTAATTAGCCTCGCATTAAAATAAATAAATAAAAAACCCAGCAAAAGAAAACAAAACAAACAAACAAAAAAAAACAAGCATTGGTCAAAGGAATGAGGACTTGGGAGAAACAGAAATTGAAGAAATTGTGTCAGAGAGATGTACTCAGTCACTCAGTTGTGTCCGAATCTTTGAGATACTATGGACTGTAGCTAGTCAGTCTCCTGTGTCCTTGATCCCAAGGCAGAAATCCTGGCAAGAAAACTGGAGTGGGTTGCCATTTGCTCCTCTAGGGGGTTGTCCTGACCCAGGGATAGAACCTGTGTTTCCTATGGCTTCTGCCTTGGCAGGCAGAATCTTTACCACTGAGCCACCTAGGAAGCCCATCAGCAAGGTAATCTGGGGCTAAAATAAGTTTCAGATGTTGTCAAACCTTTTGGAAGCCGGGGTTTCAGGGTCATGCTCTGAGTGTGGTTGTCAGAGCAAAATGCAGAGACTGTGACAGCAGAGGGATGAGAGCCATGGGACTTGCTTGCAGGCAACCAAGTTGAGTGGAAAAGGCCCTTCTTCAGTGATTTCATAGAAGTAACCCTGAGATCCCCCAGAACGCAGGTGTGGAGTCAGTGTGACCTTCACCAAAACTCACCAAAATACAGGTTGATATTCATTAGAGGGAAAGAAAAGAAGCAGACGTTTCCTTGTGCGATTACAGCATCTCAATTTTCTAAAACGGTGGTGGTGAAGGGAGAAGAGACTTAACACTTAGCTCTACACCCTTGCTTACGTGCTACCATTGTATTCACATGACATTTGTGATTGTCTGAGATGTTTTGGTGTATCAGACAGTGTGTGATTCTGGAAATACACAGAAAAATGAGTCACTATAATTGGCTAGAATCAAGTGTGTGGAAGTAGGGAGAAGGCACAGACTCATAGGGGCAAAGGACCCATAAAAGAAGGGGGTGCCCCAAAGGCAGAAGAGCTGGTGGGAGACCAAGGGAGCGGAGCTGGTTTTGTGACTGGAATTTCACATCCTCACCAGCCTCACCTAGCTTGCCATCCACTTGATTCCTTAAGTTTGATTACTTCTATGTAACAGGTGCCTCACCTCCTAACTTGGGGGATAAAGGTTTAGCACATGTTACTCAACATCAAGAAAGACAGTCACATATTCTAATGAAATAGAGTAATTACAATACATCTATTTGAACTTCTAAAGGGAGAATTTTTTAATGTTTCTTAAATCTATGCTACAATTTATGATGTATCAAAAGATATCTATATGATAACATGGTGTGGGTCTTTTCCTCAAGCACAACCAGGACTGTGGCTCAGTCCCACACAGCTGAATTTCAGAATTATTTGGAAAGTTTGATCTTCAAAGGGTAGATCTTTGGGACTTATTGTAGACTCTCTGAATTAGAAGTTTGAGGGTTAAACCCAGGGATTTCTACTTATGAAAGCCTCAGGAGCTTATACTGATGCTCAGAATAATAGGACAACCAGTGCTCTCAGAGAGCCTGAGGACCCTGGACTCAAAACAAGTCCATGACTACTGCTGAGGATTCTGCAGAGATTCATAGTCTCAGTCTCTGGTCTCTCCTGCACGTCCATCTGATGCAAAGCTGTCAGAGTAATCTTCCTTACTGGGTCCCCCTTCCTTACTGGGTCCCCTGACTATGCTGGGTTCTCAGAGTTACTCAGCTTCCTCTGACCTACAGAACGATCAGATAGACTATATGATTTCACCTTACCTTGCCTGTAGGTACAGTGTTATTTCTGTCAATCCATATGACAGCCATGTCCCCACATCTGACTAGGTATACAGGATCTTTTTACATCTGAATCTATGTCACAACTACATTTAACCACTCATCTACATCATAGGTCTCATATGAAACTATAATTCTTGTTTGTGGACATTATAAACATTAACTATGTGAAAAAAAAAAGCACTTCCCTGGTGGCTTAGAGTGCACTCCTGCCTGCAGTGTGGGTGATCTGGGTTCGATCCCTGGGTTGGGAAGATTTCCTGGAGGAGGGCATGGCAACCCACTCTAGTACCCTTGCCTGGAGAATTCCCATGGACAGAGGAGCCTGGTTGGCTACCGTCCACGGGGTCTCAAAGAGTCAGATATTACTGAGCAACTAACCACATACATATGAAAAAACAAATGAATATTTTTTTTCTTAGTGGCCTTTTCAACAGAATACAGGCTTCCATAATAAGTATTTGAAAGTACATTTTAAAAAATGTATTTGATCTGTGTTGATTGGATATTTGAAAGCATTAAAAGAAAAAGTGATGGTTTTGAGTCCTTAGAACACTTCAGAGGCCTTGCCCCAATCAATCTTCTTCTTTAATATCAGCAGTCTCTATGGCTATGCCCTTCCTCTGGCTTTCAAGTTGCCTTTTATCCTAAGCAATTTGCATAGTATTACCTAGATATCTAAGTGAGATTTAGAAGAGAAAAAAAAATCTTCTATCTTGAATTCAATTCTATAATTGCAAGATCTGCATGGAGGCTGGAAACTTCACAAAGCTTTTATTTGCCCTTGGTTGAGTTGCCGATTCTCTGGAGCAATCTTCTCTTTTGCATGCGCAGAGTGAAGTGGCAGAGATGAAAGACAACTTTGAGCCTTAGCTACAAATCAGAACAGAAGGGTGATGCTTGACAGCCTCAGAATTATAACTGATCCAGCTTGGCTCATCGGTGATTGGAAGCAAGTCAGAAAATGGTTGTTGGAAGAGTTCAGAGTGTGCCATAGAATATTATTTCTTCTTCTTTAATATTCCAATAAATTCTTGTCCTGTTCTCAAAATTTTTCTTACTTCTTAAAGTGAAGGTTCCACTTTGACCACACCCAGAGAGTAGGAACAGGAGGAAAAGCAGGAGCTGCCACACTCGAGACGCAGTGGGAGAGACCATGGTGCTGTCACCTGCTCTGCAGATGACCCCAGCAGTTTTACCACTGAACAAATCACCACAGCTATGCAGACTTCTGCAGATTTCCCCAGTTTTAGCTGCACAAGTGTTCATGTTCACAGCCACTAGCCACCTGAGTTCCTCCATGCTCCGTATCCCCTGCCCTTGTCAGAGCCTGGGACCTACAGCCAGTACAGGCATGCACAACTGCAGAAGTGTATGGCATCAGCTTAGACCCCTGCCATTGACCCTGCCATCATGTGCACACCTGGGCTAGCCCTTCTAGCTATGCACTTGCATGCTGCTGGCTTCATACCCATCACCAGCCTCCAATAACTTGTGTCCAATGTTTCCATTGCCAGGGCAAGATGTGGCCTCCACAGATGTGCATAGTGATGACCAAGGTCCCACATACACTTGTGACTCCAGATTTGGCTTTGTCTTCTGTCATTACCTATCCCTCTGGCCTTCCCCACAGGTGGTTCCTCCAGGTGAACACTGACATGGGTTCATCCTCACCTTTATCACTAGCCTCTGCTGCTGTGTACCCACTGTGAGGCCTTCTAGTCACTGCAGTACATGCTGACAGCCATGGGCCTCACAACTGCTTGTGGGCCTGGATTCAGCCCTATCTCCAGTCACTGGTCTGTATATCTAGGTTCCTCTGTATTTAGCCTCTCCAGCTATATATATGTACACAGTATCCTGATTTCTTGCACTGGTCTCTGTTGCCATGTACCTGGGATAAGACTCAGAAGCCACAGAAGTGCACACAGACAGACAGGGCCCCCAGAGCTTCTGGTGAACCTGCAGTTGACTCCAACCCTTTCTGCTTGCTCAGGCCTCCACCATGACATTCATCTTTGCAGCTGACCCCTGACACTATCCGGGCATTGGAAATGGACCCTGAGTGTGTGCACACCATGGGCCCTGGCCCCCACTGCCCACTGCTCCAGTCCCCAGCAGCTGGAACTGAAAGCACCATTGAAGACCTCAAAAGTCCTGTAGCCTCTGCAGAGCCTGCAGTGCTAACCAAAGACCATGGTTGTCAATGCTAAAGAGACATCCCCCCCAGACTTGGAGCCACAGCATTCCCCCACATTGGAGCCAGGTCTCAGACTGCCCTAGAATGTCTCCACCCACAGGTGAGTGTCTTTTCTCACTACAGTCACTCCATAAACTCAGAAGAGATGCCTGCTTCTTCAAATGCACAGACATCTGTGCATGGCTACAGGGATCATGAAGAATCAGGGAAACATGACTCCATCAAAGAAACACAGGAAAATTCCAGTTACTGACTTAAAGAAATGGAGATACAGGAGTAGCTAAATGACAAAGTAGAATAGTTGTTCTAAAGATGTACAGAGTAACACAAGAGAACATAGAAAAACAATTTAATGAAGTCAGAAAAACAAGAACAAAAAGAGACATTCTACAAGGAGATAGAAAACATATAACTAAACAGGAATTTTCAAATTGAAGAATATAATGAATGAGCTGCAGAATTCAATAGAGAACTTCAACAATTAGATGTGTCCAAGCATGAGAAAAAAATTCAGTGAGCCCAAAAGCAGATCACTCAAAATTATCAGGTCACAGGAGCAAAAAGAATGAAAAGAAATAAAGAAAGTCTATAGGATTTAAGGCGTTCCATTAAAAGAAATAATCTACACATCACTGAAGTTCCAGAAGGAGAAGAAAAGAATAAAGGGTTAGATAGATTATTTAAAGACCTGAGAAGACATTTACATATTCAAGTTCATGAAGCTATCAGTTCAGTTTAGTCGCTCAGTCGTGTCCGTCTCTTTGTGACCCCATGAATTGCAGCACGCCAGGCCTCCCTGTCCATTACCAACTCCCGGAGTCTACCCAAACCCATGTCCATCGAGTCAGTGATGCCATCCAACCATCTCATCCTCTGTCGTCCCCTTCTCTTCCCGCCCCCAATCCTACCCAGCATTAGGGTCTTTTCCAATGAGTCAACTCTTCACATGAGGTGGCCAAAGTATTGAAGTTTCAGCTTCAACATCAGTCCTTCCAATGAACACCCAGGATTGATCTCTTTTAGGATGGATTGATTGGATCTCCTTGCAGTCCAAGGGACTCTCAAGAGTCTTCTCCAACACCACAGTTCAAAAGCATCAATTCTACGGCGCTCAGCTTTCTTCACCATCCAACTCTCACATCCATACATGACCACTGGAAAAACCATAGCCTTGACTAGATGGACTTTTGTTGGCAAAGTAATATCTCTGCTTTTAAATATGCTATCTAGGTTGGCCATGACCTTCCTTTCAAGGAGTAAGCATCTTTTAATTTCATGGCTGCAATCACCATCTGCAGTGATTTTGGAGCCCCCCAAAATAAAGTCTGACACTGTTTCCACTGTTTCCCTATCTATTTCCCATGAAGTGATGGGACCAGATGCCGTGATCTTAGTTTTCCGAACGTTGAGCTTTAAGCCAACTTTTTCACTCTCCTCTTTCACTTTCATCAAGAGGCTCTTTAGTTCTTCTTCACTTTCTGCCATAAGGGTGGTGTCATCCGCATATCTGAGGTTCTTGATATTTCTCCCAGCAATCTTGATTCCAGCTTGTGTTTCTTCCAGCCCAGCGTTTCTCATGATGTACTCTGCATAGAAGTTAAATAAGCAGGGTGACAATATACAGCCTTGATGGACTCCTTTTCCTATTTGGAACCAGTCTGTTGTTCCATGTCCAGTTCTAACTGTTGCTTCCTGACCTGCATATAGGTTTCTCAAGAGACAGGTCAGGTGGTCTGGTATTCCCATCTCTTTCATAATTTTCCACATTAAGCTATAGGTCACCCCAAAATTTCAATCCAAACAATCTTCTTCAAGACACATTATAACAAAAGCATCTAAAGTCAAAGACAGAATAAATTTTAAAGCAGCAAAAAAACTCTCTTATGCAAGGGAACCCTCATAAAACAATCAACAGATTTCAAAGGAGAAACTATGCAAGCAAGGAGAGAATGGGATGTACATTCAAAGTGCTGAAAAGAAAAAACCTGCCAATCAAGAATAATTTACCCGGAAAAGTGGCCCTTCAAAAATAAAGGTGAGATAATTTTTTTTTTCTGACAAACAAAAGCATGGGCAGTTCATCACTATTAGACCTGCATTATAAGAAATGCTGAAAGCAGTGCTTAAAAGTGATTTGAAAGGGCATTAATTGGTAATGCAACAACATATGAAGATTTACAACAGGTATTGGTAAGTAGTCAGATTCAAACAACACTAATATTGTAATATGGTGTTAGTCACTTAACTGTAGCATAAATGTTAAACGACAAAAGGATGAAAAATGGCTATAGCTATAATAATTTGTAAATAGATACACAATATGAAAACTATAAATTGTGACATTAAAACATAAAATATTAGGGGGGAAAGTAAAAGGTTAGAGTTTTTCTATGTGATGGAGTTTAAGTCATTATCAGCTTAAACATTTACCAAATAGATAAAGACAAATATCATATGATATCACTGATATATGGAATCTAAAAAAAATGGCCCAAGTGAACTTATTTACAAAACAGAAGTAGAGCCACAAATTTAGAAAACAAACTTGTGGTTTCCAGGGTGTAAGGGGGGGCAGGGACAAATTGGGAAATTGGGATTGACATACACACACTAATATATATATATATATATATATATATATATATATATATATATATATATAAATATATAAAACTAATATATATATTTATATATATATATATAAAACAGGTATATATATATATATAAAAACAGGTAACTAATAAGGACCACTTAGAGCACAGGGAACTCTACTCAGTGCTCTGTAATGGCATATGTGGGAAAAGACTCTAAAAAAGAATGGGTATATACATATGTGTAATGGATTCACTTTGCTGTATAGCAGAAACTAACACAACATTGTAAATCTCAGGAAGCAACAGTTAGAACTGGACATGGAACAACAGACTGATTCCAAATAGGAAAAGGAGTATGTCAAGGCTGTATATTGTCACCTAGCTTATTTAACTTATATGCAGAGTACATCATGAGAAACGCTGGGCTGGATGAAGCACACGTTGGAATCAAGATTGCTGGGTAAAATATCAATATCCTCAGATATGCAGATGGCATCACCCTTATGACAGAAAGTGAAGAACAAAAGAGCCTCTTGATGAAAGTGAAAGAGGAGAGTGAAAGAGTTGGCTTAAAGCTCAACATTCAGAAAACTAAGATCATGGCATCCAGTCCTGTTACTTCATGGCAGATAGATGAGGAAACAGCAGAGACAGTGGCTGACTTTATTTTATTGGGATCCAAAAATCACTGCAGATGGTGATTGCAGCCATGAAATTAAAAGACACTTACTCCTTGGAAGGAAAGTTATGACCAACCTAGATAGCATATTAAAAAGCAGAGATGTTACTTAACAACAAAGGTCCATCTAGTCAAGGCTATGGTTTTTCCAGTAATCATGTGTGGATGTGAGAGTTGGACTATAAAGAAAGCTGAGTGCCGAAGAACTGGTGCTTTTGAACTGTGGTGTTGGAGAAGACTCTTGAGAGTCCCTTGGACTGCAAGGAGGTCCAACCAGCCCATCCTAAAGGAGATCAGTCCTGGGTGTTTATTGGAAGGACTGATGTTGAACCTGAAACTCCAATACTTTGGCCCCCTGATGCAAAGAGCTGACTCATTTGAAAAGACCCTGATGCTGGGAAAAGATTGAAGGTGGGAGGAGAAGGAGTGACAGAGGATGAGATGGTTGGATGGCATCACCGACTCAGTGGAGATGAGTTTGAGTAGACTCCGGGAGTTGGTGATGGACAGGGAGGCCTGGCGTGCTGCGGTTCATAAGGTTGCAGAGTCGGACACAACTGAGCGACTGAACTGAACTGAAAAAATAATTAAAAAGAAACTGTTATATGTAAAGATGCTTTAAAACTGTTTTTTATTGATCTACTTATTTTCTTTCATTTTGTCTTGTTTTCTTCTGCTTTATTTCATTAACCTTTTATTTTAGAGCTAATTTTAACTCCCCTAAATCTTTGGGATTCCCAAGCACATGGGTTGAGGGTGGTGTTCTCTAGACATGAGTCCATGGGTGATGACTCTGAAAGGAAGGTGAGGTGAGAGAATGTCTGATGGGGATACCCAGCAGGGCAAAGAGTGTGTCCCCTTAATAATTCCAGAAGGAAAAAGGAGTGAGCACAAGTTCAAAGCTAGGCCTCCTTTTCAGCAAATAAGGTTATAATTTTACATCAGTGTTTATCAGTCTCTGATTCTCGGTTTTTGCCAATTCTGCTTTATTTTGTCTAATATTTGCCAAGAGGATAGATTTTCAAAAATGTATCCTCATTGGTTTTTAATTTGAGTTTCTTTGATTACTTTTGTGCTTGAGAATTTTTCCTGATAGCTATTCTTTATATTTTTTAAAATTGCCTTTCGAATTTTTTACTCTTTTTTTTTTTCCATAATAAGACTTTTTCTGTTATTAAGCCTCAGGAGCACTTCATAAATCAATAATGCAATCATGTGTCATATATTGCAAATATCCCTTTCTAAGTTGCTGCTTTCCTTCAATTTTGTTTATAATACTTTATGACTTCTATTATAGATTTTATTTATAGTTCTTTATCACAGGAAATCATCAGTATTTAATTATATAGGTAAAACCCTTAAACTATTTCTTTAAATAATAAATCCAGCAGAACCATATGAGAGAGAAGGAAATAGCATAAAACAACAAAAACTGAATAAATGCCTTTTTACAACTGGAACAGAGAAATTAAAGTGTGTTTAGTGCTACCAGGGCCACAAGTTATTCAATAAAATTACAGAGTGTTTAGAGGCAACATTTACTCACACAGAACTGACATTGCAGTAAGACCACTTTGCTAAAATAATGCTTGCAAGGGACGTTTTAGGATGTAAAGGAATATATGCTTTTTTTGAGTTGCATGGAAATAGAAATAATTTTATTCTTATTGATCTTTTTTTTTTTCTTTTGTCATTAGTTTTTAGAAGAACTACAACAAAAAGTCTATGAAAAATAATCACTACTTATGATGAAGAGGAAACTAAAAAGCATGGGAAATTCAGTGAATACAATATGAAAAACAAAATGTGGAAAGAGAATTTAAATAGATGCAGCAAGTTTCATCATTACTCCGTCTGGCATTTGACTCTATCTACACTGGAAGGACACCATCTAGATACCTATGATAGAAAATAGCACATAAAGCAGTTCTCAATCATTAAAATTTTTTTTAAAGATTTCATCCTCACATCCTGTCCTACTTAAAGACATCCTGTCCTACTCCCCAGGGGGAGCAGGTTCTAATAGGAAGAAGAATGAGGAAGTGAACCAGGGCAGACGCTGGAGTACCAGTCATGATGATGTGGGGTGTGGTAGATGAAGAAAGTCACCAGACTGGCCAAAATAAAAAGTCTCAGAATCCTAAAACTTGATGCTGATCAACAGAAATTGTCCCATGTGTCTCAGGGAGAACAAACTGATGAAAACTCTTCAGAAAACTCTGCTACATCCATGGAATCTTAGCATCAACTTGCAGATGCCAGTCTCCACAAGGAAACAGCTATTTGCTAACCCTTTGAGTAAATTTATTTCAAAGAGCATGACCTTTCAACATGATTCTTAGTGACAAGGAGGGAAAGAGATGAGGTTTGTTACGAGATTTTGCTACTAGAAGTCTCCTTTTTTTTGGTCTCAGTACAAGTGAGAAATAGATTTAAAGGACTAGATCTGATAGACAGAATACCTGATGAACTATGGATGGAGGTTCCTGACATTGTACAGGAGACAGGAATCAAGACCATCCCCAAGAAAAAGAAATGCAAAAAAGCAAAATGGCTGTCTGAGGAGGCCTTACAATAAGCTCTGAAAAGACGGGAAGCGAAAAGAAAAGGAGAAAAGGAAAGATATTTCCATTTGAATGCAGAGTTCCAAAGAATAGCAAGGAAAGATAAGAAAACCTTCCTCAGTGATCAGTGCAAGGAAATAGAGGAAAACAATAGAATGGGAAAGACTAGAGATCTTTTCAAGAAAATTAGAGATACCAAGGGAACATTTCATGCAAAGATAGGCTCGATAAAGGACAGAAATGGTATGGACCTAACAGAAGCAGAAGATATTAAGAAAAGGTGGCAAGAATACACAGAAGAATTGTACAAAAAAGATCTTCACGAGCCAGACAATCACGATGGTGTGATCACTCACCTAGAGCCAGACATCCTGGAATGTGAAGTCAAGTGGGCCTTAGGAAGCATCACACAAACAAAGCTAGTGGAGGTGATAGAGTTCCAGTTGAGCTATTCAAATCCTAAAAGATGATGCTGTGAAAGTGCTGCACTCAATATTCCAGCAAATTTGGAAAACTCAGCAGTGGCCACAGGACTGGAAAAGGTCAATTTTCATTCCAATCCCAAAGAAAGGTAATGCCAAAAATGCTCAAACTACTGCACAATTCGGAGAAGGCAATGACAACCCACTCCAGTACTCTTGCCTAGAAAATCCCATGGACAGAGGAGCCTAGTAGGCTGCAGTCCATGGGGTTGCTAAGAGTCGGATGCAACTGAGCAACTTCACTTTCACTTTTCCCTTTCATGCACTGGAGAAGGAAATGGCAACCCATTCCAGTATTCTTGCCAGGAGAATCCCAGGGATGGCAGAGCCTGGTGGGCTGCCGTCTATGGGGTCACACAGAATCAGACACGACTGAAGGGACTTAGCAGCAGCAGCAGCAGCAGCAACTGCACAGTTGTATTCATCTCACATGCTAGTAAAGTAATGCTCAAAATTCTCCAAGCCAGGCTTCACCAATATGTGAACCGTGAACTTCCAGATGTTCAAGCTGGTTTTAGAAAAGGCAGAGGAGCCAGAGATCAAATTGCCAACATCCGCTGGATCACTGAAAAAGCAAGAGAGTACCAGAAAAACATCTATTTCGGCTTCATTGACTATGCCAAAGCCTTTGACTGTGTGGATCACAATAAACCTTGGAAAATTCTGAAAGAGATGGGAATACCAGACCACCTGACCTGCCTCTTGAGAAACCTATATGCAGGTCAGGAAGCAACAGTTAGAACTGGACATGGAACAACAGACTGGTTGCAAACAGGAAAAGGAGTCCGTCAAGGCTGTATATTGTCATCCTGCTTATTTAACTTCTATGCAGAGTACATCATGAGAAACGCTGGGCTGGAAGAAGCACAAGCTGGAATCAAGATTGCTGGGAGAAATATCAAGAACCTCAGATACGCAGATGACACCACCCTTATGGCAGAAAGTGAAGAAGAACTAAAGAGCCTCTTGATGAAAGTGAAAGAAGAGAGTGAAAAAGTTGGCTTAAAGCTCAACATTCAGAAAACTAAGATCATGGCATCTGGTCTCAACACTTCATGGCAGATAGATGGGGAAACGTGGGAACAATGTCAGACTTTATTTTCTTGGGCTCCAAAATCACCTCAGATTGTGAATGCAACTATGAAAGTAAAAGACACTTACACCTTGGAAGGAAAGTTATGATCAACCTAGACAGCATATATAAAAGCAGAGACATTACTTTGCCAATAAAGGTCCATCTAGACAAGGCTATGGTTTTTCAAGTATTCATATAAGGATGTGAGCGTTGGACTATAAAGAATGCTGAGTGCCAAAAAACTGATGCTTTTGAACTGTGGTGTTGGAGAAGACTCTTGAGAGTCCCTTGGACTGCAAAGAGATCCAAGCAGTCCATCCTAAAGGAGATCAGTCCTGAGTGTTCATTGGAAGGTCTAATTTTGAACTGAAACTTCAATATTTTGGCCACCTCATGCGAAGAACTGACTCATTGGAAAAGACCATGATACTGGTAAAGATTGAAGGCAGGAGGATAAGGGGATTACAGAGGATGAGATGGTTGGATGGCATCACCAACTCACTGGAGATGAGTTTGAGTAGACTCCATGAGTTGGTGATGGACAGGGAGGCCTGGCGTGCTGTGGTCCATGGGGTCACAAAGAGTCGCACACGACTGAATGACTGAACTGAACTGAACTTAGGAGACAGGCTTACACACTCTTTTTGCAACCTCAAAGCAATAAAATCCTGTAGATTTTCTTAAGCTAAAATATAAAATTAAAGAGATTGCACATAGTGCAATCACTGCAGTATTAACACAATTTGTCTGATTATTTTATATTCCTTTTTTGAGTAAATCATGCCCTTTCTATGTTTCTTCGTGCTACTTGACACCTTGCCATGAAATAAATGATCTGGAATCAACAGTGTATTTTAAACCCCCACAGTGAATATCCTTTATATTATGAACATGTTCAAAACAAGGGGAAGTGTTGCTTTCGATTTCCTTCCAGTGTAAAGGTATTATGTGTCCCTCTCTTAAACGGCTTGGGCTTGTCAGATGAGTCAAATGTCAGTTCTCTGCTTTAGGGATGACTCTGTTACCACTCCACCTATAAGTGAACTCTTCGTTAGTCTAGTCTCCTTGTAGGTCACATAGTATTACAAATTTTTTATTCCTTTGTTTTCTCTCTCCTCTAGTAAAATGTTAACTCCTTGGAGCCACTGTGTCAACTGTGTTTATTGATCTATCTCGAACTCTGGTAATGCTAGTGATGTAAGAACCTACACTCCCTGTCCTCTCAGGATACACCTCTTTACTTTCTCTTTTATGGGCTGGATGCAGGGGCCACAGCCCTAAGCTTCCTGGGCTCTCAGCTCTGAGGTTTTGTTCTCTCTCAGCCCTCCTCCACAGCAACTGTGATGAAAGTGAAGAGTGAAAGTGTTAGTTGTTCAGTCACGTCCGACTCTTTGTGACCCCACGGACTGTAACCTGCCAGGATCCTCTCTCCATGGAATTCTCCGTGCAAGAATACTGGAGTGTGTTGCATGCCCTCCTCCAGGGAATCCTCCCAACCCAGGGATTGAACCCTCCTCTTTTATGTCTCCTGCATTGGCAGGCAGGTTCTTTACCACTAGCACCACCTGGGAAGTCCACTGGAGTGGCTAGTCATTCCCTTCTCCTGAGTCTCCTGCATTGCAGGCAGATTCTTCACCATCTGTTAAACAGGGAAAGTCCAGCAACTGTGATCTTTCTTGGTAATTGACAGCCCCAGGGCCCAGAAGGATGATGAACATCTTTGAGGCTGTTGACCTCCACCTAGCACCAGCTTGCAAACCCTGAATGCCATTGTTTTTCTTCCTCTGGGTATAACAGGAGAATCCCTCCTACTCCCTTTGAGAAGTTTAAAGATAATTCTAACTATAGAATAGTGTCTTCTACCTCTTGTTCAACTCTCGGAGGCTGGGTTAGGGCATAAATAAGCACATCTTCATTGATCCTAAGTCAATGAAGTTCCATCTGCTCCTCTTGGCTGGATATTTTGATACATGATGATTTTCTCTAAGAGGTCCCTCTGTCTCCCCATGAATATGGCATTTCTAGAAGTTGTCTGGATGCCATATAGATGTTCTACATTTATCTACACTTGAACTCCAAATAAGTCCCTTCATCATAAATTCCTTGCCATTGGGTTTCTGGACCCAAAGGATGTGACTGGACACACAAATTCCACTACCGCTAAGAATTTCTCAAATGTTCCCTGGCAGCTTGGAGCCTGCTGTGACCTACATAAACTGGGAACATTGAGGTCTTTCTCCACATGGCAGCAAATTAGGGCACCAGTCTGTATCAGGCCAGATAAGGAAGACACAGGATCACAGTCACAGAGGAAAAAACATCAGGCCAGACTTCAGCTTCCTCGGTAATTGGTCCCTGGGGAGGAAATGAAGAATTTATATGAACAGATGGACTTAGTGTATGGTGAGTCCAAACGAGATAGTTGCAAGGGTCCTGTAAGAAATCTCTTCCATCCTGTCCCTGTGTTTTCATCTCCAGCAAGGATGTTTCCTTCAGTATTTTAGTTCCTGATATTCACCAGCCTAGTTTTAGTAACTGTCCACAGCAACACAAAATAACATTTCTAAAGCAAACACATGTGATGACATACTTTTAGATAGTGGTAAGTACTTTGTGTACAAAAATATGTTCATTTAAAATGTGAACGTGCCAGTTGTAGAAATTTAAAAATATAAGAAGAAAGCTATTTCCCAAATCCCTTTTAGCCATAAAATGATTGTCAGGACTTCTTTTATTTCTTCTAAATACAGTTGGGGAGCATCGTTGATATAGTGTTTGAATTAAGTTGTGTATCTTGCTTTCCTACTTGGAATGAGCTTATGGAGCTCACACTTCATGTGATAAAATTCATTTTAAATTGGTTGTATATTACTTCTTTGACGAATTCTGTTATAATCAATTGGGGGGTCTTTTGTTTCCAGTTTTAATTATTAGTGTTTGATATCATTACTGGCATGGTCTGAATGAATCCTTCTCAAATTATTTGGTTGGAATCCTAGTGCCGTAGGTGGTATTATTAGGAGGTGGGGGCTTTGGAGAGTGATTAACCCATGAGAGTGGAACCCTCATAGTTGAATTTCAGTTCAGTTCAGTCACTCAGTCGTGTCCGACTCTTTGCGACCCCATGAATTGCAGCACGCCAGGCCTCTCTGTCCTTCACCAACTCCCGGAGTCTACCCAAACCCATGTCCATCGAGTCGGTAATGCCATCAAACCATCTCATCCTCTGTCGTCCCCTTCTCCTCCTGCCCCCAAGCCTACCCAGTATTAGGGTCTTTTCCAATGAGTCAACTCTTCTCATGAGGTGGCCAAAGTACTGGAGAAAAAGCTTCAACATCAGTCCTTCCAATGAACACCCAGGATTGATCTCTTTTAGAATGGATTGATTGGATCTCCTTGCAGTCCAAGGGACTCTCAAGAGTCTTCTCCAACACCACAGTTCAAAAGCATCAATTCTGCAGCCCTCAGCTTTCTTCACTGTGTAACTCTCACATCCGTACATGACCACTGGAAAAACCATAGCCTTGACTAGATGGACTTTTGTTGGCAAAGTAATATCTCTGCTTTTAAATATGCTATCTAGGTTGGCCATAACCTTCCTTCCAAGGAGTAAGCATCTTTTAATTTCATGGCTGCAATCACCATCAGCAGTGATTTGGGATCCCAAAAAAATAAAGTCTGACACTGTTTCCCCATCTATTTCCCATGAAGTGATGGGACCAGATGTCATGATCTTAGTTTTCTGAATGTTGAGCTTTAAGCCAACTTTTTCACTCTCCTCTTTCACTTTCATCAAGAGGCTCTTTAGTTCTTCTTCACTTTCTGCCATAAGGGTGGTGTCATCTGCATATCTGAGGTTCTTGATATTTCTCCCAGCAATCTTGATTCCAGCTTGTGTTTCTTCCAGTCCAGCATTTGTCATGATGTACTCTGCATATAAGTTAAATAAGCAGGGTGACAATATACAGCCTTGATGGACTCCTTTTCCTATTTGCAACCAGTCTGTTGTTCCATGTCCAGTTCTAACTGTTGCTTCCTGACCTGCATATAGGTTTCTCAAGAGGCAGGTCAGATGGTCTGGTATTCCCATCTCTTTCAGAGTTTTCCACAGTTTATTGTGATCCACACAGTCAAAGGCTTTGGCATAGTCAATAAAGCAGAAATAGATGGTTTTCCGGAACTCTCTTGCTTTTTCAATGATCCAGAGGATATTGGCAATTTGATCTCTGGCTCCTCTGCCTTTTCTAAAACCAGCTTGAATATCTGGAAGTTCACCGTTCATGTATTTCTGAAGCCTGGCTTGGAGAATTTTGAGCATTACTTTACTAACATGTGAGATGAGTGCAATTGTGAGGTAGTTTGAGCATTCTTTGGCATTGCCTTTCTTTGGGATTGGAATTTGGTGTCTTATAAAAAGTCTCAACATATACATAATCCCTACGCTGTGGGTAATTCAAATCTATATGACTCAGATCAGTTCAGTTCAGTTGCCCAGTCGTGTCCGACTCTTTGTGACCCCATGAACTGCAGCACGCCAGGCCTCCCTGTCCATCACCAACTCCCAGAGTTTACCCAAATTCATGTTCATGGAGTCGGTGATGCCATTTAACCATCTCATCCTCTGTAGTCCCCTTCTCCTCCTGCCCTCAATATTTCCCAGCATCAGGGTCTTTTCCAATGAGTCAGCTCTTTGCATCCGGGACCAAAGTGTTGGAGTTTCAGCTTCAACGTCAGTCCTTTCAATGAACACCCAGGACTGATCTCCTTTAGGATAGATGGGTTGGATCTCTTTGCAGTCAAAGTGGCTCTCAAGAGTCTTCTCCAACATCACAGTTCAAAAGTATCAGTTCTTCTGCACTCAGCTTTCTTTATAGTCCAACTCTCACATCGATATATGACCACTGGAAAAACCATAGCCTTTACTAGATGGACCTTTGTTGACAAAGTAATGTCTGCTTTTTAATATGCTGTCTAGGTTGATCATAACTTTCCTTCCAAGGAATTAGCGTCTTTTAATTTCATGGCTGCAGTCACCATATTCAGTGATTTTGGAGCCCAGAAAAATAAAGTCAGCCACTGTTTCCCCGGTTTCCCCATCTATTTGCCATGAAGTGATGGGACCAGATGCCATGATTTTAGTTTTCTGAATTGAGCTTTAAGCCAACTTTTTCACTCTCCTCTTTCACTTTCATCAAGAGGCTCTTTAGTTCTTCTTCACTTTGTGCCATAAGGGTGACTCAGATGGGACAATACTAATTATTTCTTGTTTTACACTTACCCAATGGGGCTTATGCACAGAGTTGAGGTCATGCTCAAACCAATGATGACAATTAACGTGCACTGGAGCCCTCTTTTTTTCCAGCCATTGTGAGGGTCCTGACAAAAAAGCACTTGTGCTTATGTGTGAGAAAGGGACAGTAAAACAAAAAAATTAATAAAATATGATGACTGCCATGGGGTCCAAGAAAAGGATTGCCAATTCTCTGGGTGGGAGGTCAGTTAGTTCTGGCTTCTGAAGTAACTATTACATATCAGTGAGGTCAGAGGGATCTAGCTGTATGGACAGGTGAGGAGGTAATTGGTGAGCAGAAGGAGCTCTTTGCCATGTGGGCAAACAGGACTCTGCTAGCCTTGAGGGCAAGGGCCTTCTCCTCAGTCCCCTGGTACCTGTCATGCTGCCTGGCTCCAGAGGTTCCTGATACATGCAGAGTAGACAGGTATATAGATAGACAGATGCTAGACAGGCTGACAATAGACAGGTGGTAGATAGGCAGGACAGATGATAGAAGAATGGATGGATAGAGAGGTAGACAGATGACAGTGAAGAGGTTCAGGATATGTCACCCTGAAATATGTCATCTTGTCATAGTGATTACTTGGAATTAAATTCATTTGAGAAACTATAATTGCAGGGAAGACCTTCTGATCTCCCCTCTTCTACCTAAAAGTAAGTATAAAGATTTTCAGTGAGAAACACACCCTCGCAGCATCAGGAAGGGAAGAACATTTTTATCACCCAGGGGCTGGGAGCTGACACTGAAATAGCCCTGGACAAAAACTCTACTCAAGTGACCTTTCCTTTCCACTGGTCTCCTCCACACAGTTCTTGGCCCCAGTCCCACTTACTGCTTACTGCCCAAGCTCAAGCCCTTTGTCTTGTCACAACCTCAGAGTTCATCATCTGTGTGCCAAAGGTAGATGAGCTTTAGAGTTTAACAGCATCTTCAGGGCTTCATTTTTCTTCTGAACACTCTCAACCATGTGTGAAAAAATAAATTTCTATGCTTTTCTTTTGTTAACCTATTTTGCCTTCTATTCTTTTAATTATTGTCCAGCCAAAGAACCTAAATGGGTAAAAGAAAGTTTTTCCTCCCTTCCAATCGATAAATAGAAAATAGATAGATAGATAGATAGACACATACATACATAAATACATACAAACACTCACACACATAAATAGATATAAATAGATGGTAGATAGATTGATGGGAAAACTGTCTTAGTTAAATATTAATCATTAAATACTAATTATAGGTAGATAGATACATAGGTACATAGATAGGTGCAGAGATACAGGTAAACATACAAACATATACATACATAGTTACAGAAAGCTGACAGATGCATACATACATACAAAAGTAGTTAGGTACACAGATACGCACATACACACGTACCTACATAGATATAGGTAGATGATAGATACAGATACAGATTGATTGACAGAGATATTGGCAGATAGATAGAGGCCAATTGAAACACAAATGCAGTCATAGATCTATTTATTGATTGATCTATGTATGGACAAATAAATATATCAATATCTATCTATTGATTATCTATATAGCTATAGAGGTAGATTATAGGTAGCTAGATAGATAGCTTGATACGACCTTTGTGGAGAGAGAGATTTTCATCTTTCTACCTTTAGTGAAATCCTAGAGCAAATTATATGCTCAACCAATGCCTGATGGTTAAGGAAATGCTTGGTCAGTGGATTCTAGGTGTCTACGTAGATCTTGCTATGTGGGCTCATGCAGACTCTTCTGGTAGCACCATCCTCACTCCCAGGCTGGAGTGGCAGCAGGAGCTGCATTGCTATGAGCTGGCTCCCCCAGGGCAGAGAGAGCGGTAGCCTGAATGGTCTAGGCCATCTCCTCCAAATTGCTTTCTCTTTACATTTTCTTTCTTTTTAATATGGATGAGAGAAAAATCTGTAACCTTTTCCCACAAGCTAAGAAGGATGCACTCTTTAGATTCATATGCAAATTAGATGGAAGTTGAGAAGACATGGGGACAATCATATAATTCACAGGCAATATAATCACCATGAAAATACAATCTCTTTTTGTTCTTTTCCTTTAGAAATCTAGTTGCTATCTTTTAAAAAGTGCTTGTGTCAGGAAAACCAGCTTATTGAAATGCATAAGGCTGAGCTTGCTGACTGTCACCAATAATCAAAGTATTTTTATCTGCAGTGTATATCACAATCTCATTTTTACAAGAAATGTGGTGTTTCTAAGTTTTGCAAATATGAGAATTGGGTGCATGTGGTTTCTCGATCTCGGGCTGATGTCCTTCCTGTCACTCACCTGCCCAAGACACTGTCTTCTCTGCTCTCAATCTCCTCACAGTCAGTCTTCCTGGTCTGCACTTGACTAACCACTGTCTGATGGATGGATGCAACTTCTAACATGCCCAGATGCCTTCTTCTGCAAATAAGACAAAAATACACTTAGTTCCTTGTGTCCTGTCCTGTGATCTTGGTTTCATTGCCTGAATGTGTAGCCATTTTCCCCTTTGAGGTCTGCCTCTGCTTACTCTGAATCTCCACCTACTTTCTTCCCACACTCACCCCAGAGACTTTCAGAAAGTGGCAGAGCTGTTAAAGATTTCAAAAAGCCTATGCATGTCTCCAATCTGTTGAAATCCTGTTTCCTAATGTAAAGCCACCCTCGATAAAGAGAAAGAAGAGTGTTGGGAATGTTTGAAAAAATGCCTGTACAGTGATAATATGGGTTTGATTCTGTGGGTGAACTTTCATGGTGATTCAATTATTTAAAATAATAACCATTATCTGAAAATTAATGATTGGGAGAAAACAGTGATCATTTTTTTTATCTGAACACAAAACGATTGGAATATTTCCACAGATAAAAAAAAAAAATCTTCCCTAAAACTCAGTGCATGTGTTGAGTGTAGACTTTAGGTACCCTGGGACCTGTTATCCTGTTATCCTATCCTATAGCCCAGGTTTTGAGTGTGTACAGGATGATGTGACTGCTTCGGGCAAGCTGCCCTCTCCACTCAGCCTCAGGATGTCAGATGCTGTAGGATTTCTCTCCTGTCCCTACAAAGCATTTGGATTTTTTTGACCCAGTTCTTATCTGACCTGGTCTGTAGAATTGCTGCTTTCTCACATGAAGGAAAGATGAGTGGATTGGTTCAAAGGATTTCTCTTCTCTGTCTGGATTCTCACTGATGTGAAGGATTCCAGCAGAATCTGGCAATTCTGAACATGTAAGAAAACAGAATTTTAGATGGTAAGATTTGAGTCTACTCTTAAACAGATAGCTATCAAGAGTTTGAGAGAACAATTTTAAAAATATAAAACAAAAACCCATTTCTTTTCTCCAAGAGAGAAAACAACCTTAACCCTAGGGCTTTTAAAAGCTTCTTTCAGTTTGATAAAGTGGAACATTGAAGAAGATCATTGAGAGAAGGGGAAGAAGAAAGCTAACACAGAGATGCTGTATTATTTAGCGGATTTGCCAGGCTCAACTTTTTTTCTGGAGGTGTGTATATCCCAGGTGCGTCTATTCTTTTTACTTTTCAGTAGCTCTAAAGCGAAAAAAAAAAAAAAAAAAAACCAAATTCCCAAATCACATAAACACATTTACTTTATATTAAAGGAAAAAGAATCATATATATGATATTAAAAATGTTTTATTTAAATTCTGGAGAGAATGTGGAGAAAAGGGGACTCTCCTACACTGTTGGTGGGAATGTAAGTTGGTAGAGCCTGGATTGGGAAGAGTCCCTGGAGGAGGAAATGGCACCCCACTCTAGTATTCTTGCTGGGAAATCCCATGGACAGAGGAGCCTGGTAGGCTACAGTCCATGGGGTTACAGAAAGTTGGACATAACTGAGTATGCACACAGAACCACCATGAAGAACAACATGGAGGTTCTTCAGAAAACTAAAAATAGAGCTACCACATGACCCAGCAATGCCACTGCTTGGTAAACATCCAGACAAAATTCTAATAAAAAAATATACATGCACCCATATGTTCATAGAAACACTATTTACAATAGTCAAAACATGCAAATAACCTAAATGTCCATCTACAGATGAATGGATAAAGAAGATGTAGTACATGTATACAATGGAATACTACTCAGCCATAAAAAAGAATGAAATAATGCCACTTGCAGCAATATGGATGCAACTAGAGATTATCACATAAAGTGAAGTAAAATCAGAAGGAGAAAGACAAATATCATATGATAACACTTATATATGAAATCTAAAATTCGACATGAACTTATCTACAAAACAAAAAAAGACTCACAGACGTAGAGATCAGACTTGTGGTTGCCAAGGAAGAGCAGGTGTGGGAGGGATGGAGTGGGAGCTTGGGATTAGCAGATGCAAACTATTATAAATAGAATGAATAAGAACAAAGTCCTACTGTATAGCACAAGGAACTATATTCAGTATCCTATGATAAACTATAGCAAAAAGAATATTAAAAAAGAATGTATATATATATATATATACATTCACTGAATCACTTTTCTGTTCACCTGAAATTAATGCAACATTGTAAATCAACTACATTTCAATTTAAGAAATTAAAAAAATGTTTTGTTTAAATGTTAAGTAATGATGAAAGCTCCAAACAGTCAAAATTGACACATTTGTATTTTAAGAATATTTTGTTATAAAGTTTAACCAACCAGGGAAAGCAAGAGTTGACACAGTTTGGCAAGCATAATGAAAACACATTTGCTAGCATGTTGTAAAGGCTATGGCACATACACAGCAAGAGAAAGTGAGCTCCCATGGGGACAGAGTTGTTGCCATGCCTGTAACGAAAGTGGCCACCTGCCTTGTGATATTTACATCTAATTCTAAAAGAAGTGTGCACTCATTAAATTCAAGGCAGGAAACATTGCCAAAGTAGAAGGGTGTATCCAAAATAATATTAGTCATTTTCTGTGTTTTATTAAACTGTTTTCTGTCTATATATTTTAGTTCTTTTATTAAACTAAATGAAGCTAAGAGCACGTCCTTTATACAATTTATATTCCAGCTTTTCATTTGCCCTTGTTTTATGAACATTTCACCAAATTTATCAAAACATCATTCTCAGTGGTTAACTTATAGCCCATTCAGTTTACACATGCTGGCCAGCCTCTATAACCATTGGATATTGTACATGTATGCGCACATATACCCACATATATATTCCA
This sequence comes from Okapia johnstoni, assembly GCA_024291935.2. Classification (NCBI taxonomy): domain Eukaryota; kingdom Metazoa; phylum Chordata; class Mammalia; order Artiodactyla; family Giraffidae; genus Okapia; species Okapia johnstoni. The sequence goes on from CM044312.1 coordinate 103,720,474, forward strand.
ATATATTTTCTGGTCTTAAAGGTTACATATTTATTCTATGATATTTGAAAAGTATAAAAGCATCTAGAAAATAACAAAGTTGACCATGATTCCATCATCCATGAAAAGCTGCTATTATTTTTCAAATTTATTTGTCATCTTTGTAAAAAAATCCTCTAGTCTTGATTTTACCTAATAATAGGTATTTCCCATGTCATCAAAATATATTTCAGCACCATTTTATAGGATATATATTATCCAATTGTAAGAATTAATCATCATTTCCATAAATGTTTTCCTAGAATTGGGCCTGGATTGTTTGATTTTCATTACTGTAAAAACTTTCTTGCCACACGTGCCACATTTCTAAAAGTTCCTAAGGCAGAACTAATAGTTTGTCAAGCATGATCATTTTGAAGGGTACAGTAATTGTGAGCAAACACATTTAACAGTTTGTACATATGCAGGTTGATCCTTGAGTTGGGAAGATCCCCTGGAGAAGGAAATGGTAACCCGCTCCAGTATTCTTGCTTGAAGAATCCCATGGACAGAGGAGCCTGGTGGGACACATTCAATGGGGTCCCAAAGAGTTGTATACAACTGAGCGACTGAGCAGGAGAGCAAACACCTTCCCCTGCAATCCAATCAAACCTTACATATGTCAGGGCCCTGTGGTCCTCCTGGACCAAAGAAAATACCTCCTTCTGTCAATGAATTTGTAGGATTGGCTAGTTTGAATGATTTTATTTGGCTCTGGGGTTCAGGGTTTGTCCCTGGTACCTGGTCTTGGGGTATTTAGGGCAGAGGGGATCCCAGAGTATGAAAGCCTGCTAGAGGAGGTGATAGAGATGTGAATTCTGCATTGATTGGTTTACATTTGAAAGGTGCTAGGAATCAGCCTACCTTGCAGGACAGTCAAAGCATCAAAATACAGAAAACAAAAGCCATGAGTAATAAAATTATGCATAGGGAAGACAATTGTGGGGGATGTAGATATTCTTGTTCTGGGGACACAAATGCTTGCAGAAGTTCAAAAAAGATAGAGAGAGGAGAATTGTCTGTTGCTATTCCCCAGTTGTGTTGCATGGAAGAATGGCAGCCATCTTGGGACCATGGGGTCACAAGAATTAGGAGGAATAGTAAGTACCAAAGACATGTGGATTTAAAAAACATTCACAACCAAGAAGATGAGAGTTATGTTTTATTTGGTGGGGATTTTTATCACTTTATCATTCACCAGGAGATGCATCTCAAGTGACACTGAGAGAACTGCTCGGAGGAGGCTGCGGGGGAGAAGCCAGGTTTTATAGAAGGTTTGCACAAAAGGCAGGTAGTCCAAATATCAAAAGGTTATTGTTAATTAAAGAAAATCAGATAGCCCAAGTTAAGTAATTTATCACTTTTCTATGTATGGGAAGCTGCAAAAGTCTGGGCTCACTGAAATCCACTCCTTTGTTATGCACCTCAGCTATCTGGGTCCAGTTTCCTGTGTTTTCACATCCTGAGTTTTCTCAGGGCTCACCAGCTTACCTTCCATGGTGCCTATAATTACTAATGACTGTTACATCCTTATTTACTCATGTGGCAGGAAATATTCCCTTTCTCAGAGAAAGTAGCAAAATGATGAAAAAAATCTAAGGACTTGATGGCACAGTAGAATCAATCTCGGGAGAGCATTTACTTCTTTGTTGCCTGTTAAGTTAGAGCAATAACCCCTATTTCTTCAAGTCATTGTTGAACAGGGGTTTGTGCTAAAGATATTCCTGATGCTATAATGGAACGTTTCCATGAATCTTTCCCTTTTCACTCTGTCTAATGTGGCCCCCCATCCCAGGTCTTCCTGCCCCATCCCAACTTTACAGCATACAACATTTTATACTTATTTATTATCTTTCTCACATACTAGAATGTAATGTCCATGAGATAAGGACTTCTGTTTGTTCCATGTACCTGAAGTTGATGGAAAGCCCCAGAACATAGCAATCACTCAGTGGATACTTCTCGCATTAATGAGTGAAGATGCTTTATTAATCACATCAGTACATGTTTGTTACATAATAGAGTTCTGGCAAGGGAAGATATGTAAAGTGAATTGCAGATGTTTCAGAGCTGAAACAGAAAGCAGAAAAAATTAGAATGTTAGACATTTTCTGTGAGAAAGCAAAGGTCAAAGAGGGATGTCACTTGACAACAGTCATACTGTTAATACAAGTTCGGGTGCCCAATACAAAGCAGACTGAAATGCCAGTGTTTGGAGCAGAATGTTTTATTGCAGGACCATGCAAAGTTAGAGGTGGCTCATGCCCTAATAGCCCTGAGCTTCCCAAAGGGTTTCATCAAAGCATTCTAAAAGACCAGATGAGAGAGGGAGGGTTCAGAAGGGTGTGTAATCAACTCGTGCACAATTCTCTGATTGGCTGATGGTGAGGTAGCAGGGTGGTATCACAGAGGTTAACATTATCATTCCTTGGACTCCAGGGGTCCTGGGGCTATGTGCTGTTGGTCATCAAGTAGTTAGCATCTTCCATTTGTGGGAGAGGGGGAGGCTTTTTACATCTCTAAAAACTCAGGGAATTTGCATCAAATACTATTAACTATGTAACTTCAGAGAGGAGCTAAAGCAGGGTATATGGGGGAAGAACTGTCCTTGGCAGGCCCCATATGGTCCTGCTCAGTTACAATTACCACCTTTTCTTTGATACTGCTCAATTTTGAGGAGAACAAGTTTTGAACAAGAAAAAGGTTCAGGTAAGGAGGTTAATCATGAATTTGACAGACATATCCACAGGGTTCTGCTCAGTTACAACACTTATATTGTTAGTACATGGGCAGACTCTACAGACCTGATGTTAAATTAATCATGTGCTTTCATTAATAGCTTACAAACTATTTCAACTTACATACTTACAGGTTGTGCCATTTCCAAATGCCATATTCAACCACTTTTGACTTAACGATATTAATTCTACTTGGCTCATCCTTACAAGCTATGGTTTTATAACTATATTTTTGATCAATATTTCAAAAAGATTTCTTCTTAAAAAGCTAAGCCATCAAATACTGAAAGCCTCTCTTATATTTAATGTAGTCTCTATTTTTAATAAGCAGTGCTATTCTGAAAATATGTAAATTAAATGTTTAGTAATTAAAAATAATTGCTTGAGGAATAAATCATTTCATTTGGTCTGGAAACTGGATTTAGATTTCATTTATTTCCACCAAGAGAAAGTCTGAGATTCAATTTCAAAATAATTTCAAATAGTATAATTTCTAAATAATTCAAGTTCAAAATAATAATACCTAAAATTCTTGTAATTTTGTAAGAAATTCTCAGTATTTATTATAAGCAAACATCATGATTTAAATCCATTTTTCAGTTTCAAGAACACTTGATTTTTCAAGCCACTGAGCCAAGATTATTTAGTTATACATGAATTCTAATGAAGCCTACAAGGAGGGTTGATCTGATATTTGGGTGTATGTATTATCCAAGGAAACCATTGATTAAAACTCCATATTAGCATTATTTTCTTTGTTCATTGATGCTTATATTCAAAGAGTTTGATGAATTGTATAGTATTTTATTTAACTAAAGCATTTACTAAAGAATACATCTTATATTTCCTTGGTCAAATTATCAAACAGAAGCAGCATAAGCAATCTGGTCTCAGGAGATCCCCAGTGGTGGATGAGGCAGGCTTGTCAATAAGGAATAATGAACTGCAGAAGAAACAATTGATCATTTCGGTTAACTATTTGACTTAAAATATGCTCAAGGCATGGGGCTCCCTGTCAGGCACACAAGCACTTCAAGTATTTCTTTGACTCCTTCATCAAAGCATTTATGGAGGCTTATTTTTTTAAATAACTTTTATTGGAGTATAGTGGTTTCATAATGTTGTGTTAGTTTCTGCTGTATAGCAAAGTGAATCAGCCGTACGTATACGTATAGCTATATGGATATATCTCCTCTTTTATGAATTTATTTTCCCTTTAGGTCACCTCAGAGCACTTGAGTTCCTTGTGCTATACAGTAGGTTCCCAGCAGTTATCCATTTTATACATAGTATTAATAATGTGTAAGGGCCAATCTCACTCTTCCAATTCATCCCAATCACCCTTCTTCCCTGGTAGCCATATGTCTGTTCTCTATGTCTGTGTCTTACAGAGGCTTATTTAACAACAGCGTTTCTGCTAGACTCTGAGACACGCGGTCTTGGTGTTGAAGACCTCAGGAAGATGGTGAGGGGATGCAACCATCGTGGTCCACTTCCCCATCCTCCCATAACTGCATGCTGTAGTGTATGTTGGTGCAGGGGTGGCAACAAGAAACCAGAAGACAAGTGAGGAGTTGGGAACTTTGGCAAGGATAACCCTGAATGTGTCCTGTGCTCTCAGAGTGTGTTTATGAAGCTCAAGGTAATGTGGAAGGTGTAGATGGGGAGCAGTGTCAGCGAGCACTAAGTGGGGAGCTGCCTGTTGACTGCATCCTAAAACACGGGGATCGTGCCCCTGCAGAAGGAGCAAGGGCGAAACAGAAGGGAGGGGTCTGCACGTCAGATCCCAGTGAGGGAGGAGGCGAAGGGGTGTTATCTCTGTGGCTGGCCCTGGGGAGGTGTGAGACAGCCTTGGGGTGGGGCGCCCTGAACAGGCAGTGGTGCCCCACAGATGATCCTGGAAACAGCTCCCGGGAGTGAGAACGTGTGGAGGAAGGGCTGCCCAGGGGCCACGGAGTTCATGCTGAAGTGACCTTGACCCGGATGTGACCTCTCAGGAAGGGGAGTGAACCTCTGCTCCCTGGCTTCCCAGAGGAATCTTCTGTTTGCTTTCCTGAAGCTGCTTTCAGGCTGGAGACACTCAATGAAGAACGGTTGGGGGAGAGGCAACTTGCAAGGAATGGGTCATCCTGGACCGAGAGGTGATCAGGCTGAGTGAAGTAAACCTGACAGAGAAAGATGATTATCCTATGATATCACTTATGTATGGAATCTAAAAGCAGAGAACGCTACAAATAAAGTCATTTACAAAATAGAAATAGACCCACAGAAGCAGAAAACAAACTTATGGTTACCAAAGGAGAAGGGGGGAGGATTAATTAGGACTTTAGGATTAACAGACACATGCTCCATTGCTCAGTCACTTCTGACTTGTTGCGACCCCAGGGACTGCAGCCTGCCAGGCTCCTCTGTCCATACAATGTGCTGTGTATAAAATAAACAAGGACCTACTGTATAGCATAGGGAACGATACTCAATATCCTGTAACAATAATTTATAAGGGTAAATAATCTGAACAAGGATATAGGTATATCTGTGTGTGTGTGTGTGTGTGTGTGTGTGTGTGTGTGTGTGTTAGTCACTCAGTCATGCCCGACTCTTTGCCCCATGAACTGTCGCCCATCAGGCTGTTCTGCCCATCAGATTTCCCAGTCTAGAATACTGGAGTGGGTTGCTATTTCTTCCTTCAGAGGAGCTTCCTGATCCAGGGATTGAACTGGGGTTACCTGCATTGCAGGCAGATTCTTTACAGTCTGAGCCACCAGGGAAATGGTATATTCCATGTACCACATCTTCTTTATCCTTTCATCTATCAGTGGACATTTAGGTTGCTTCTATGTGCTCGTTGGCTTCCCTGGTGGCTCAGATAGTAAAAAAAAAAAAAAAAAAAAAAAAAAAAAAAACTTGCCTGAAATGCTGGAGACACAGGTTCGATCCCTGGGTTGGGAAGGTACCTGGAGAAGGGAATGGCAACCCACTCCAGTATTCTTGCTTGGAGAATTCCATGGACAGAGGAGCCTCGTGGGCTACAGTCAGACACGACTATATATATATATATATATATATATATATATATATATATATATATATATATATATATATATATAAAATCACTTTACTGTACACCTGAAACTAGCACAACATTGTTAAACAACTGTACATCAAAAAAAAAAATTAACCCAGTGATTTGCACCTGCTTCTGAAAGGAGACCTCAGACAACTTAACCTTGGACAAACCACGTGATTGCTGGTTCTCCGAATGGTATTTTCCATTTGGGGGAGTTTGTGAACCAAGCACTTCTGAGGCATAATAGGAGCCTCCTTGCTACTTTTCAGGTTAATGATGCATCCTTTCCACTGTGAACAGGTGAGTCCACCTGGGGCTCATGATTATCACAGCCTTGGAGCCCAGAGCAGAACAAATTGTTGGGAGGATGATGAACAAACCAAATGCCCCCAAGTGTGTGCCTTTCTATCCAGTACTCTTCTTGGGGGAGAGTCTTCCCCAGTCAGCAACTGCAAAATACATCCTGAAACCTGCCTCCAGCTGAGAAGCAATGCAAATTCAATTAATTTAAAAATACACTGTTGGTAGGAATATAAACTGATACAGCTTCTCTGGAGAATAATATGGAGCTTCCTTAAAAAAAACTGAAAAGAGTTACCATAGGATCCAGCAATCCCACACCTGGATATTTATCTGGAGAAAATCATAATTAAAAAAGATTCATGCACCCCAATATTCATAGCAGCACTGTTTACAATAGCCCGGACATGTGTTAGTCACTCAGTCATGTCTGACTCTAGCCCATCAGGCTCCTCTGTCCATGGAATTCTCTAGGCAAGAATACTGCAGTGGGTTGCCATTCCCTTCTCCATGTATCTTCCCAACCCAGGAATCGAACCTGTGTCTCCAGCATTGCAGACAATTTTTTTTTTTTTTAACCATCTGAGCCACCAGGGAAGCCAAAGAGGACTTGGAAGCAACCTAAATGTCCATTGATAGATGAAAGGATAAAGAAGATGTGGTACATGGAATAATATAATGGAACGTTACTCAGCCATAAAAGAAAATAAAATAATTCTACTTGCAGCAACATGGATAGACTTAGACAATATTATACAAGTGAAGTAGGTCAGACAAAGAAAAATATTATATGATATCACTAAGCTGCACTCTAAAAAGCAATGATACAGATGAACTAACTTACAAGTCAGAAACAGACTCTCAGAGAACAAACTTATGGTTATCAGGGGAGGTGAGTGAGGGCGAGGGATGATTAGGAAGTTTGGGATGGATATGTACACACTGCTATATTTAAAATGTATAACCAACAAGAACCTACTGTATAGCACAGAGAACTCTACTCAATGTTATGTCACAGTGTAATGGGAAAAGAACTTGACGAAGAATAGATACATGTATACCTAAATCACTACTGTATATCTGAAACCAACAAAACATTGTTATTCCACTATACTCCCATATAAAATAAAACGTTTCTAAAAATTCTAGAATCTTATGGCACCCAAGCAGGTGGAGAGATGCAGGCGAGAGTCTGAGGCAAGAAAAGCCAAAGGGAAATAACCTGATTAGCATCCTTGGTATCACACACTGAGAGAGTCATTTCCTAGGCAGGTTGATAAGAAGTCTAGGGGTCCCCAAGGAGAACTGCTGCTGCTACTGCTGCTAAGTCGCTTCAGTCATGTCCGACTCTGTGCAACCCCATAGACGGCAGCCCACCAGGCTCCGCCGTCCCTGGGATTCTCCAGGCAAGAACACTGGAGTGGGTTGCCATTTCCTTCTCCAGTGCATGAAAGGGAAAAGTGGAAGTGAAGTTGGTCAGTCGTGTCCGACTCTTAGCGACCCCATGGACTGCAGCCTACCAGGCTCCTCTGTCCATGGGATTTTCCAGGCAAGAGTACTGGAGTGGGGTGCCATTGCCTTCTCCGAAGGAGAGAGGGGTCTGGAATTCTCAAGGAGGAAGAAAGGACAAACTATTTTTTCTTTTCTCTCTACATTCCTTAGGATTATATAACAATAATGTATCCCGCCTGAGGACAGTCTCTGGATTAAACTTCTGGCTAATTCTGTTACCTTAAAATGTAAATTATGGGAGTAGGTCTGTCTTTACAAGGATTATAACAATAATGTATCCTGCCTGAAGGACAGTCTCTGGATTAAACCTTCTAGCTAATCCTGTTATCGTAGAGTATATAACTCCACTGCTAACACTAGCAAGGGGGTACTCTTTCTGCCCTCTTCTGATGCCTATGTCAGAAGCTTTCTCTGTCTCCTTTATACTTTTATAAAACTTTATTACACAGAAGCTCTGAGCGATCAAGCCTCATCTCTGGCCCCGGATTGAATTCCTCTCCTCCGGAGGCCAAGAATCCCGGCCGTCTTTTCGTGATTCAGGAAACAACCTTTCAACACCCTCTCCTATCCCCTTAAGAGTTGTTTACCATTTTAATATCAGCATTGACCAATTCAGTAGAAGTTTCCTCGCAGAACTAGTGATTTCAGGTCTGTTACAAGCCTGTGGATTTTGTCTCCACCAGCCCCGGGTCGGAACGTGGTTCTTCCTGGGAGGCTGGCAGTCAGCATCCTTCTAGCTCTAAACATGAAGTGTTTGTCTTTCCTGATTTCTCTTTGGCTTTTATCGCTACTTGAAGGTGAAATGTTATATAGAACATTATGTACAGTAGGATCTCATGACTTTACAAACGCAGACAGCAAAGTGACCCATAAATGCACAGACTATCTGGGAACCTCTGCTAACTGATTCCCTCCACAACCAGGAGTGGGCTGATTTGGGAGGGACCTTGATTTTTTTATTTTATATATTTTATTTTTTAAATGCTTGAATTACTTTCACAATTAAAAAGTATGTTATGCAGTAAAACTAAAAGCATGACTAAATATTTAAAAATGAATAAATTAAATTTTAAAATACAAAAATCTGCTTCGAATGTTTTTTTCATTTGGATTTCAGAAAATTACAAAGTTCTGAGTATTTAAGGATATAATTGTCGGGTTCCCAGGAGCACATAAAGGTCAGAGTTCTGTTTCCAGGTTGGGGATTTCCTGAGTTAAATTGTTTGAAACACGAGCTCTTTAATGTGTCTGTGCTCTGAAGACCTAAAAACAACTTTGTTCTACTCCCTCTGCCTCCTCTGCCCCAGCCATGTGGGTGAACTAAGAGGCATTCTTAGGCAAAGGATGCAACTTGAAATGGCCCTGTGATCTGGTCCACATTCTGACATATGAATTTTGACTGGCTGGGACCTGACAGCAGCGACGAAAGCACATCAAATGTGAGACTTGGAGCTGAATGGTTGATCCCAGGACATTACTTTCCATAGGAGACAGTTGGCTACATTCCATTTTTAGTACTGATCTCTGCCAGGCAGCTTTGAGTGGTGGCGTGAAGAGAGGTCTTAATTCCTTGCCCAGGAATTGAGCTTGGATAGCCTGGATGAGGGGCTTCCTAGGTGGCGCTAGTGGTAAAGATCCTGCCTGCCAATGCAGGAGCCATAAGAGATGTTGGTTCGATCCCTGGCTTGGAAAGATTCCCTGGAGGAGGGCATGGCAACCCACTCCAGTATTCTTGCCTGGAGAATCCCCATGGACAGAGGGGCCTGCAGTCCATGAGATGGCAAAGGGTCAGACAAGACTGAAGTGACTGAGCTCACACACTCAGCCTGGATGAGAACTAGGAATCCTAGCCTCCATGAAAAATACGTTTATCATGGAGGCACAAACCGTAAATGGAGGCACAAAGCCTATTATGAAAGACAGAGCACAGTAACTAGTGGGAGAGCACATAGAGAAACAGTTTTTTTAGTTGATAGAAGCAAGGCAGAGGTGCACACACGAAGAGAAAGGGTGTGGGCATCTCCCCTAGTCTCCCCTGATGAGGAGGAGTGCAGTAAAGAGACATTTGTCTTTCATATAGATCAGTTGTTCCAGATCTTTGTCTTCCTTCAGGCCAATTATCTAGTTTCTTTTTCCACACCTGACCTATTCAGGGACACCCCAGGGGACTCTGGGGTGCACACACACTCCTCAGCCAAGATGGATCTCGAAGGGAAGGCTTCTGGGAGGAGACAGACCATAGCCTGGCATCATCCCCTGACTTTTGACCCAAAAGGAGCCTTTCTGGGCCTGTGTAGTGTCTCTCTTATCCCAAAAGAGAGGAGGAAGAAGATTCCTTAATCCTTTACGCAAATAGCGTTTTGCCCCTCTTTGTCTTTACCATGACTATTACCTTAAGGTGTTTACAAGAGACAAACACTGGCTATTTACCCTGTTTCTGTTGGTACTTCCATTTCAGAGGGCAAACAGAAGGCTGACTGTAAATGCCTCAACTGGAGCCCACCTATCTTTTGTCTCAGGAAATGCAAACAGAAGTAGTTGTAAATGCTTAACCTGAAGCCCATCTATCTCCCATATCAGTACCAAAGATAAGAATTGATGGACTATGTAAAAGTCCTATTTTCTCCCCAGAACAGAAGTACAAATATTGTATGTTCATCTCACTAATTAACAGTTAAAAAAAAAGTTAGTTTTTCTCAGTCTGATATACTTCCTTAATTCAGTCCTCTGTCTTTATTCCAGAATTTGCCCATTTCCTGCATATTTATTAATTCAAACAAGGATTTTATTCTTGGAGATGACTAATGCCATAGCGCTGCCGATGGGACAAATCTGTTGGACACAAGAATCCACCTTCCACAGCTGGGACACTGATGCTGTGCTCAAGCTCTGTGAAGCAGTTTTATCTGACACTCTATCCCAGGCATTGCTACAAAGGTCTTAGAAACATCCAATCATTGACTAAACCAGGCGACTCATTTTTATAGAGGAGGAAATGCTGTTTAAGTAACTGATTCAATGGACATGAGTTTGAGCAAACTCCAGGAGACAGTGAAGGACAGGGAAGCCTGGCGTGCTGCCGTCCATGGGGCCAAAAGAGTCAGACAAGACCAAGAAACAGTAACAACATCCAAGGTTCCCAGCTAATAAAAGTGGACGGAGTGACATTCCAACCCCAAAAGCTGCCTTGGAGATTATCCTTTGTATTAAAATCTTTATATCATTCTGAATTCTCTTCCCATTGTAGACTAAAACCAAAACAAAACAAAACAAAATAGTCACAACCTACAAGTTGAGAGTTATGTTTTATTTGGTGGGAATTTTTAGGACTTCAAGCCTGGGAGACAGCATCTCAAATAACCCTGAGTCAGCATCTCAAGTAACCACCCTCCAAGGAGGTGGACTGGGGGAAGAGTCAGGTTATATAGAAATTTGCAACAAGGGGCAGGTAGTCTAAACATCAAAAGATTGTTTTTTTCTTTAACTGTTGCCATACTAGTTTATTTATATATTTATTTTTCAATTTATTTTAATTGGAGGCTAATTATTTTACAATATTGTGGTGGTTTTTGCCATACACTCACATGAATCAGCCATGGGTGTACATGTGTTCCCCATCCTGACCCTCCCTCTTACCTCCCTCTCCATCCCATCCCTCAGGGTCATCCCAGTGCACCAGCCCCAGACATCTCAAGTAAAGGAATATTAAAAAAGCTGACTTTTTTTTTTTAATTCAAAAAACTAACATCATGGCATCTGGTCCCATCATTTCATGGCAAATAGATGGGGAAACAGTGGAAACAGTGGCTGACTTTATTTTCTTGGGCTCCAAAATCACCGCAGATGGTGACTGCAGCCGTGAAATGAAAAGATCCTTGATCCTTGGAAGAAAAGATATGACAAATCTAGACAGCATAGTAAAAAGCAGAGACATTACTTTGCAGGCAAAGGTCTGTCTGGTCAAAGCAATGTTTTTTCCAGTAATCATATATGGATGTGAGAGTTGGACCATAAAGAAAGCTGAGCACCGAAGAACTGATGCATTTGAACTGTGGTGTTGGATAAGACTCTTGAGAGTCCCTTGGACAGCAAGGAGATCCAACCAGTCCATCCTAAAGGAAATCAGTCCTGAATAGTCATTGGAAGGGCTGATGCTGAAGCTAAAGCTCCAATACTTTGGCCACCTGATGCGAAGAAATGACTCATCTGAGAAGACCCTGATGCTGGGAAAGATTGAGGGCAGGAGGAGAAGGGGACGACAGAGGATGAGATGGTTGGATGGCATCACCGACTCGATGGGCATGAGTTTGAACAAGCTCCGGGAGTTGGTGGTGGACAGGGAAGCCTGCAGCCCTTCGGGTTGCAAAGAGTCAGACATGACTGAGCAACTGAACTATATGTAGGAAAATGTAAGAGTCTGGGCTCACCGACATCATTCCTTTCATATGCCTCTCAGCTATCTGGGGTCAGCATCTTGAGATTTGATTTTTTGCATCCTTACTTCCTTACTCACCATAGGGAATAGTAGCAGCCAGATAGCTGCTGGATGGCAGGTATTGCTTTTTGGGGGCACCCTCGGGGCTCAGAAATTCACATTTGGAGTGCTGGAATCACTAATGGCTGTGACATCTCTGTTTACTGATGTGGCAGGAAATACTCTATTTCTCGCCACCTTGTATATATGTACATCAAAACCTCAAAATTAATAAAATAAAGCCACTGACTACACACTTGTATGGCATGCAGTGGGAAAGCTTCTTGGAGATTTAAGCAATTGAGATCCATGATATGTGGTGCAAGGATGCCTGGTTAAGCTGTCACTGTCAATAGCTTGGAAATTGTTGGCTGAAATTGTAGCTGCAGCAGAAGAGGTTGGATAATAGGAGAGTTTTGCCGTGTGTTGGTTGCTGTAAGTGGTATTTATTTGTCAAGGTATTGGAAAAAGAAGTGGGGAGAGAGAGACAATGAGAGGGAGGAAAAGAGATGAGAGTGCAAGCGTAGAGAGAGAGAGACAGAGACAGAGAGAGAAGGCTTGGAAAAGAGCACTTGCTTTACAAGCAGAAATGAAAAAAAAAAAAAAAACAGAACAGGGAAATCTAAAAACTTGTAGCTTTAGATGGTAGGATAAACCAGTTCTGGGTAGCTCCAATATTAAGTTGTGGATCTGAGAAAAAAACCTCAATGATAGAGACTCAATAAAACCTCTGCAGGTTACAAGGAACCCAGACAAAACCCCACTAAAGGATTGTTAACGAACTGCCCACCCCTTGCCCAGACTGCTCCAGTGTAGCCCATAGGTTCAGAGGAAACACCTGGCAGTAAGAAATCAAAGAAAGACAGCAAATTTGAGAACTATCTGGAAAAGAATGTGAGGTATGTGAGGCAGTCTATTGACACAGAACTGCCTGGCAAATACTGAACACCAGGCCCCCCTGTCACTCACCATCTCCCGGAGTTTGCCCAAGTTCATATCCATTGCATCAGTGATGCCATCCAACCATCTCCTCCTCTGACACCCTTTCCTCCTTCTGCCATCAATCTTTCCCAGCAAGACGAACTTTTCCAATGAGCCAGCTGTTTGCATCAGGTGACCAAAATACTGGAACTTCAGCTTCAGCATGAAGTATGAGTATTCCAATGAGTATTCACGATTGATTTAAGATTTACTGGTTTGTTCTCCTCACTGTCCAAGGGACTCTCACTTTCTTAGTGGTCTATAAAATATGATGATTCTTATAACAGATGACAGGTCAATATTATCTAAGGGAACTGTGTAGAAAGCAAAGCAAAACAAGAGAAAAGTGAAAAAGAACAAGCATAGCACTAGAATGCTAGTAAATATGCCTTTCACTGCATTGACTGGGCTGCCCAGCTGTGCATCCTCTGACAGCTGCATCTGAGGGGCCTGAGAGAGGGTGGAAAAGGCAGAACCTCCCAGGACAGAGATGAGGCCCCAGAAAGCTGCCTTGGGGCCTTTGTGTGTGCTGGAGTAGCCGCATGGGCCAGGCTGCATCGCCTGTGACATCAAACTGCCCTCAGAGAACTTACGTGGGGCTGTGTGCATGTGAGCTGGACCTCTTGTAAGTTAGCAAGCAATTCTTGTCACTTGTATCACTAAAAGACCACTGTGTGTTTTAAATTCAGGCACAATATTTTTTTCCTAAATTCAAACTGAGGTACTTGAACCCAGTCAGATCACACAGTTGACAACTCAGGCCAAGAGAAGTCAGCAAACTTGGTTACAGTGCATTGGCATCCTAAGGGAAAATCCGGACTTGCAGGCATCATCTCCTGGTCCCCAGGGAGCCCTTTTCCTGGAGGCCATTAAATATACAAATGGTCCCTAAACTCCAGCTTATTTTGCATTTCACCTCAGCAACCCAGATTCATCAGGCACTTTTCTCTGTTGAGCAACACTGGGCACAGAGGCAGGTGCATGGTAAACTGGCAAATGTTTATTCTGAAGAATAAAACCTGTAGAGGAAAGTCCAGTCAACACCTTTGTGGATTTTCCTCTTATTTTTTGAGGGTTTATTCAAAATATAGAAAGTGTATTGTTGCGTGTTTTAAAGGAAGCTAGACTAGTTTGCATGGAAGTTTCATTAAATATAAATAATTTTCTTGTACATTCTCCCCCTTCTTCCCACACACAAAAATTATAGCACAGTCATTCAACTCAGAATAGGGAAATTTTAAAATAAACTTCAGGTTACAGGATTGTTTGCACTGCATGTGAATTATCTATTTTTAACCTCAGCATAAGACTTATTTTTAGAGCCTGAAATCAACTGAGGTAGCCTTATTTATGGCATGACCCAACTGGGAGATGAAGTTGGCTGTGATCATGGGCCCAAATACATAAATTCTAACTTAGTTTATTTAATGCAAGAGATGCTTGATGACCAACAGTAACATTTGTTTGAAGTTTTCAGAACTCCGAAAGGATTTTCCCTTTTTAATTGTTTTTAGAATTGAAGTATACTTAGATTAACTTCCAAAAGATTGGAAATGTCTCTTTTAAATTCAGTAACTAAATTCCACTTAAGACGATTTTGGGTCTTGGCATGATTACTGACAGGAGATTAGAGTTCATCTTGGGAACATCATCCAATTCCCCTTTCACATGGTGCCAAGAGTCATCCTCACTGACTTTCACGTATGTTTTGTGAACTCAGATTAATTTCATCAAAACATCTGCTTACGGAGTTGTCAACATGATTTTATTTCTTTTCAAGATGATGTATTAGCTAATCTAAATGTTGACATAGAACCAACTGAATTCTCAACAGGAGTGATAGTCTATACTCTTATTTTGGTTTACTTCATTTCATTAATTCTTATTTACAGGGGAGATTGGGCACTTCCCCAGCTATAAGGATTCTAAATTAGTCATTGAACATGAGCATCATCTCAAGTTTCAGGTCAATGTCACCCTAAATCAGTCCAGACTAAAGCTCATTCAAGCTACACAACATTTCTCATAACTGGTTTTTATCTTCTTTGCTTATGAAAGCATCTTTAAAAAATGTATGAGTGAGAAGTGAAGTGAGCAGAGCACGAACCTAAAGACATCAGGGAAGAGAGCAAAAGAGAAGAATTAGCCAAAACCATGAGCTCATCCTTTTTTCCTCTATAGCTTTGGTTAGTTTGTAGGAGTTGAACATCTTTATGATTTAGAGTGATAGGGAAATGCTCCAGTCTATCTCAAAAGATAGTTTCTAGTTAATCTCACAGAGTGGATCTTCAATTTTATAAAAACACATAATTTTAACATATCATTTTTAGCCCTTTTTCTTTGGCCTCGTATCCCTTACTTCTATTTCTTTCCCCGGCTTGAGTATGGCTTAAACTCATTATTTTGTTTCTATAACTGGGAGGATGTTGGATTTCATATAATCTATGTGTAAATAAATCAACACTCCACCATTTTCCAGGTGACTGAAGTGAGAACAATACTGCCTGTCTCATGGAACTGGCTGAAAGAGTTACTGATATAATGTAAAGAGATCCCTAGCACAGAGAATGTCTGGCAGACAGCTGTCTTTCACAAGAGATGTGTTGAATTAGTAAATCTCTTCATGAAATCATTGGAGATTTATATATACCAAGGATACACACCCAGATCACATAATTAAGTGGTAGAGAGAGGATATGAACCCAGGCTCTCTGGTGTTGTCCCAGCCACCTTTTATGGGTCCAAAATAATAATAATAAAGCAATAATAAAGCTTATACAATCATACAATCACGTGTTAAATGTGATATCCTCTAACTCTATATTCTAGAATTAACATTTTCTAAGACAGTGAAACTTAAATGTTCTCACCAAAATAACAAAACAGGTAACTATGTGACTGATGGAGGTCTTAAGTGGGTAGATGGGTGGAATTCTTTTACAATGTATAAGATCAGGTCATCACAATCTTACAATTGTATTTGCCAACCATACCTCAATAAAGCAAAAAAGAAGACCCTTAAAAATAATAAAAGCATCCGAATGTTTCCCCTCACATCTGATAATATTCTACTCTGTTGCCCTGGCTTACACAGTTCTTCATGCCTGCCCTGGCCGTGGCCCCAGCCTCATCCCAGAAGAGCCACGTTCACAGCCTAATCACTGACTGGCCAGCCGTGCGGGCTTCTGTGTGTGTGTGTGTGTGGAGTCCCATGATACCAAGGTAAGGGCTTCATACCAGCAAGTGCTCCAGTCTGGCACCCTCTTTCCAATGACATTCACAAGGCAGGTTTCTTCCCATTATTCAGAACTCAGAGACAGCTTTACGGTTAGACAGTTCCAACCAACTGTCCAACATTTCCTTCACTTCACAGCATTCCCTTCTTACCACAAAGCACCATCTTTTAGCTTTCTAATCAGTGTATGAAGGGTTTTATTGATGTATTGATTCATTTACTTCCTCTCCATCTGGCTCTAGAGGATGCATATTCTTAGGGAGTATGTTTTCTCATTCAACACTATTTTTTCAGTTCTGGGTTCAGAGGAATGTCTGATGTAGAGAAATGACTCCAAAAAATGTGTTGAATTTAGATTGTGAGGCAGTTGTTTAAACAGCATACGTGTGTGTGTGTGTGTATGTGTGCACGCATGTGTGTGGGATGTGCTCAGTCGTGTTCTACTGTTTGCAGCACCATGGACTGTAACCTACCAGGCTTCTCTGCCCATGGAATTTTCCAGGCAAGAATACTGGAATGGGTTATTCTTTCCTACTCCAGGGGATCTTCCCAATCCAGGGATTGAAACCATGTCTCTGGCATCTCCTGCATTGGTGGGCAGATTCTTTACCACTAGTGCCACCTTGGAAGCCCATACATCAAACATCCAAGTAATATTAACAGCATACATCAAAATAATTTGGTAAAAATGCACCCTTTGCATGTTAAATCTACCTTCATCTGTTGCTTGTTAGTACATTAAAATAAAAATAATTTTTATAATTAATTTGGTCACAAACACATGTACATGTGAAACATGCCTTAATAATTATGTAACAGTACAGCATTGTGCGGTGGTTTTAAATGCTTTAAGATCTTTTATTATTCTCATCTAGATGGAAACACAAAATTAAGCAGTACTCATAGGAAACTCACAGACCTTGGAAAGGTATCTATTGGATTTCAGGGTTTTTAAGTCTATGGGGAAAGTGTTAAAGAAGTTACCTCAGGATGCATGGGTTCTAGTGTCTTTCTGAGTTCAGGACTTTGAGACTGATGGTGAACCTGGGACCTCTTGATTCCTTGGGAGGCCTGAACCAAGGATCAAGTTATTTTCTCCTTCAACATCTTAATGAAATCTTCTGAGTGCAAAGTCATTCTGTTTGATAGGAGAGTTTAGTACAGTTAAAAATGTGCTAATTACTAGGACTGAAGTCCAGTGTTCCTGGCTCAATCATAAAGGTCTATGCCAATAACTTACCTTCCGATAAAAGCAGATGGTTGGGTCAGTATTTTTTCCTTTGTATTTGATTTTTCTCTTCTGGGTGATTCACTATTAGATATAATTGCTATCATGTGAACACAAGAAAGTTGCATTTCCACAGCAAATGGAAAATGATGTATTGCCTTAGCGTTGATAAAGCAGCATTCAAAGGATTGACATGCAACGGTCATGTGACGCCTTTTGGTAAAACCGGTAAATCTCATGGGAACTAAACACTGACAATGAGGTCAAGTGTTCCTGTCAATTAGTGCTCGATACAGGTTCATGTCTTTGTGTTAGCAACAGAGGGTTTTCAATTTAATTGTCCCACATCTTCTCTAATTCTAAAGATGATGTTTTCATAAGAAAGGAGATTAAAACAACCTGAAAAATTAAGGCCCCATTTTTTTTATGAATAATTCATTGTCATCATTCTGCCCCACCATTTTTATAGTGATCCTTAAGAAGTTACATCTAAATTTTAAATTATGAAAAAGGATGAAATTATATATGAAAACTGTAGAAAGCTATTAGACCTCTGTCATACTTAATTTTTTTATAAAACTTGATTTTACTTTATCTCAGAAGAGACAAAAACATGGAATGACATTGTGTTAATACAAACTCCCTACTTGCTTGAATTTGCACTTGTTAACTCTTAACTGAGGTCCAGTACACACAAAAAGCTAAAAAGAGAAATCGTTCACTGCACCAATGCCAGGACTGCAATGAAAGCCACCCTGCTGGTTGTAGCTCTAATAATAAACTTTCTTTTATACAAGGCCTTTCAAAGTTACAGGGTCACAAAGTGCCTTGAAAATAAATCTCGAAAAGAACAGCAAAGTCTGGAATCCCATCCAAATTCTTTAGGCCTGTGACTCCAACAGAGTTAATAAATTGTAGGCGTAAATGATTAACTGCATGCAGACCCAGCGGTGAGTATGTTCAACAGATAAAAATGCACAAGTGTTGAGGACCAAAGAAAGGATCTATGAGCAGTGGTGATTTAGGGCAGATACTTCCAGAATTTAACTGAGGCTGCAGGAAGCATAGCTGAGGGCGTCAGATGAGGGAGCCTTGGAGATACATGCGCCTGGAAGGCCACCGCACCTGTGGGGAGTGGAAAGGGTGATGTCATATTAATGAGCTTGCTAACAGTCATTGGCTCAATCCTTGTGAAAATAGAAACCTAAACACTGTTGATGTGTGTGTGTGTGTGTGTGTGTGTTAGTCACTCAGTCCTGTCCAACTCTTTGTGATCCCATGGACTGTAACCCGCCAGGCTTCTCTGTTCATGGAATTCTGGAGCGGGTTGCCATTCCCTTCTTTAATACACTAGTGATACTATATATAAAATAGATGACTAATCAGGGCCTACTGTATAGCATAGGGAGCTCTACTCAACGCTCCGTGGTGACAGAATGGGCAGAAATACAAAACAGAGGGGATATACATACATAATATAGCTAATTCACTTTAGCTATATTAGAAACTGACACAACAGTGTAAAGTATTCTCCAATACAATTTTTAAAAATAAAAAATAAAATAACTAGAAAAAAAGATGTACGACAAAGAGAAAAAAATCTACAGAAGTCTTAACTGTTCATTTTCTGGGATCCTCTCCTAAGCAAAGCCCAAGGGAGCCCAATCACCCCCGACCACCCACTTTACACAAAGATGACTCAGTCTCATTTTTTCTTTCTTCTTCCCTCAAATATTGAGAAAGAGCAAAGGATCAAAATGGAAGACTTGGTGTAGTTTGACATTTGACACTTGAGACCACATTGGAGGGGCTGGGGGAGACCCTCCCAGTGTTAGGACTTGGTTCTCTTTATAGGGAAGTATTTTCTCTTCTTAATTCCAAAAGCACCTCACGTTCTTGACTCTGGGCACATTCACCTTGCTTTACACCTGACATCAGTGTCTTTTTACGCCTCCCTTGCTCATTTCCAAGCATCTCTGATGGGATCTGTAATCAACTTTCCTCTCTTGGGGTCATCCATTTGTTATTTTTGTTCCTGGTACAGTATCAGCAGGTATTTCTCATTTTCCATATTATTGATCTCCCTGGTAAGAAATTTCAGAATACATTTTGTTAGTTTCCTCATTATTATTTTTTTTTATTAGAACAGGCTTGCTTTTGCCTAACTGATTGCATTTTACCTTACTAAAATCCATATTTGTTTTACCTGAGTTAATTGTCTGAGGTACTGGAGAATTCTTCTCTGACTTCTGCTAAATTATAAATCACATACAGGTTTTGTATGCTGGCATTTACAACATTGCTTTTATTTTTGACTCACCATAAAATCCATTTTAGTTTAAGTTTTACTTTTTAAATCAAGCTGGAACATGTTACTAGATCATATCTCTGATGGCTTCATTAACTAACTATTGATTTGCATTTAGGTACAACGTCCTGCTTTACTAGAGAGTCCCTTGGCCCAGAGAAAGATTATTAGTTGCCTAAGTCAACACTTCCACTTAATGCTCAAAATTTTGCCAGCATTTTGCCAGGTTGTAATCTGTCATCTTGATCATTTTCAACACTTCCAAGCGACTGGAGATCAAAATCACTCTGTTCCATGTTTAGTCATCTTTTCTGAAGTGAAATTCTACCTGAACTAAAACCACTATGCCTTTCAATAGTCTTAGTCACAGACCCTGTGGAAAAGAAAACAAGTTATTAATCATATCCACGTGACAGCTTTAAAGTTATCTTTAAATGTTTCCACTCATCCGCTGAATCTCTTCATTTAATAGACCACTGGCCAGGGTCTCCTGAGGCGGTTTGTTTGTGTTACTGATGGGACATTCAAATTACAGCAAAAAAGCCAAGTGCAAGACAGGGCAATTGCCTGTCCTTACGGCACACTTTCTGGGCATCAGAGTAAGGATTTTTGGATCACTAGGCTCTGTTGAATAACATTAGGCTTATAACTCAAGTTTTTATTCTTAAATTTGTGCACTGATTTATTCTCCAAAAACCTGCTCTACGGGAGCCCCTAAGATAGCTGTACCATTTCACATTCCCATGAGCGATGCACACAGGTTCTAGTTTCTCTGTGTCTTTGCCAACATTTGGTACTGTGTTTTTATTACAGTTATTCTACTGGGCATTTGGTTTCATTTGCACATTCCTAAGGACTAAAGAGGTCTTCCCAGGTGGTGTTAGTGGTAAAGAACCCTCCTGCCAATGCATGAGACAAGAGAGGTGAGTTTGATCCCTGGGTTGGGAAGATCCCCTGAAGGAGGGCATAGCAATCCACTCCAGTATTTTTGCCTGGAGAATCACATGGACAGAGGACCTTGATAGGCTACAGCCCATGAGGTCCCACAGAATTGGAAACAACTGAAGCAACTTGCCATTCATGCAAGGCTTAATGAAACTGATATCTTTTTATTTGCTTGTTTATCATTCAGATATATTTTTTGGTGACTTGTCTGTTTAAAACGTGTGCCCACAATTCTGTAAAGCAATTATCCTTCAATTAAAAAATAAATAAATTTTTAAAAAGCAAAAACAAGAAACAACAAAAAACTTGTGTCCAATTTTAAATTGAGATTATTATTTAGTTATCATCAAAAAATTGAGTTCTTCATAATCTCTTTATAAAATACATGATATGCAACTGTTTCCTTCCAGTTTATGTCTTGCCTTTAATCTTTTTATTGATCGTTTTTTGAAGCACAAGCTTATACATTTTTGATATAGTTCAGTTTACCAATCTGTTATTTTATGTAGTGTTGTATATAAGAACTTTTTGCCCAAACCAAAGTTATGAAGATTTTCTCTTATGTTTTATTTTAAATGTTTTATAATTGTAGTTCTCATATTTACATTAATGATTCACTTTGAGTAATCTTTGTATTGTGTGTCGTAGAGGTCCAAGTTATTAATTTGGTTCTAAATATCCATTTTCTCCTGGCTTTCTTTGTTGAAAAACTCTCCATTATCCATTGAATTACCTTGGAATCATTATCAAAAGTCAAATAGTCATACATGTACGTCTTTCTTGTTTTTGGCACAATAATAAAAACTAATTGCAGCATTTAACATTGATCACTACTCCACTTTATCGACATCGAATCAACTGTTTAATAATTAAAGGTTTAACAAAGAAGAAGTGGAATTTTTTTGAAAAAATACTTGAAATATTAATAAACTTGGAGATACATTTATTTCACAAACAAATAAAATATGCATCAGCAGAGATTTTAAAGTACCCAGAAAAGCTTTCAAATGATTAATTCATCTGTAGACAATGCTATACCATTAAATTAAGTGCCTATATATTGTACATACACACACACATATATATCCTCAAACAGGCAAAAACCTGGGAACTCAGGAGGCAGCAAGGCTGTAGGAACCCAGTATTGCTCTGAAGAATACTTCTGATAAGATTTTGTGAAAAGAGCAAGGTCACAGAGGAGTGAGGCAGTGAGGGACCCACCCCCGAGTAGGCGGGCAGAGGCTGTTCAGGACACGTCCAGTATGTGAAAGAGGCAGTGGTCAGTCATGGAGCCAAATACCAGATGAGAAAAAAAGTACAGCTCTGTGATAAACAGAGGAGGAATGTGATCAAAGAGTCAGTTGTGACCAAAACCCACCTTTAAAGACCAGCATTAAAAGTCTCTCTCACTTGCATATTCCTACATTTTAAGATCTGAGCAAGTCAGAATGATTTTTGACCCCCAAGATGATTAGAGAATATTTTCAAATGCTATTTTATTGTAATCTAACCCTGAAATAGCATGGAAAAACAGGGAAACAGTTTTTCTGGAGTGTCTCCAGGTCCAGTGCTATGTTAGGTGTTTCCATGCGTATTTCTTTATTTTGTGTTTAGGCACATGTGAAGTATCTTTTTCAGAAAGACAAAAGGAAAACTAGCTGTTCAGGGCCCAGAGGACATGAGTTCAGATTTATAACCAGGTTCTCTTCTCTTGTGTCTCCTGCAGCCTGGAAACTAAACAGAGAGAAATACAGTGGGTGATTTGGTGATGTTTTTTTGCCCTGTCTTCTAACTTTCAGGAACTGCATGGCCAGATCCATGAGATTAAAGAACACCCCATCAAAATGCGACAGCTAGTTCATTCTAGCTCTGGTCCACACAGCTTGGGGGTAATAAAGCATCGTCACCATGTATGCAACTTCTATGTCCCAATAAATTTGTGCTGAGAGCAGATTGCAAGGCTTCTTGGAGCCAAAATATTTTACTTTTGTTTTATTCCTGTCACCTCCAGTTTTACCCAAAGAAATCATTGTTCCTGATTCCCAGGTTGAGCTCTTAACTAGGCCAGTGTCTGAGGACACCGACGAGAGTAAGGATGACTCCCAGGGCTTTTCATCATCAAAATCTTTACCCAGAGCATATTCTGTGCTGAGAACTGTGGTGAACATGTATTACCTACTATTTGTCTTTTTCACCAAAGTGCATCCCTCTAAAACCCATTTAGGACAGGTGGTCTAACATTCTGTATGCATAAAAAATCACAGCAGGAAATTTCCAGATGCAGTTTCCTGGTGGTTCAACCACTAAAGACCCTGACTGAATTGTTCTGGGATGGAGCTCCGTATATTAAAAAAAGAAACCCATAAAGTTGTCCAGGTGATATGATGCAGATGGTCACAGATGAAATTTTGAAAATCTTTCCTGTACTATATGTTGTAGATTTCTGCAATGTGAGAGTTGTGAGTTAGGTTTTATTTGGGGCAAAATGAGGACTTAACCCAGGAGACAGCATTTCAGGTAGCTCTGAGAAACTGCTCTGAGGAGGTGATGGTGGTGGTGGAACTAGGATATACAGGAGTTTTTGCAACAAAGAGCAGGTAGTCAGGAACGTCAAAAGATTACTGCTAATTAAATAGAACAGATATATCAAGTTAAGGAGTGTAGCACTTTGTATGGGATGCAAGATTCTGGGCTCACTGAAATGATTGTTTTGATATGTATCTCAGCTCTCTGGGGGCCAGTATCTAGTGTTTCTGGGCTTCCCTGGTGGCTCAGTGGTAAAGAATCCACCTGCAGTGCAGGAGGTATGGGTTCAATCCCTAGGTAGGGATGATCCCCTAGAGAAGGAAATGACAACCCACTCCAGTATTCTCGTCTGGGAAATCCCATGGTGAGAGGTCCCTGGTGGGCTACAGTTCATGAGGTCGCAAAGAATCAGATAGGACTTAGTGACTGAACAACAACAACAACAAATAGTATTGTGGACTCGGAAACTTCACTGTAGTTTCCAAAGCTTCTTGAAGGAAGGAAATCGTTGGCATACTTGTGCAAACTAGGTTTTAATTTACCAGCAAGATTGTTAGTTGGAAGAAAAGGAACCAACATCGTGATTTTTGACCATCCTGAATGTTTCAATGAAAATTCAAAATCTAGATAGTTTGAATATTTTTTTTACTTCTAAAATATTTACATTTGCTGCAAGGAAAAAAAGCCAGGTATTTATCAGCATTGTCTTTGCCACAAAATAAATGCTTTGAATATTTTTTGGATGAGTAAAGATTACTTTATAGTTATCTGCCTCACAGATGTTGTATACGGCTACACTTCATATCCCTGGTATCAGTTGATTTGTTAAAATAGATAGATAGATGGTTGATAAATAGAAATGCAGTTCATCCCTTTTTATTTAGAAACATACAAATGCCTACAGCACTGTGGAATTCCAAACTCCATCCTTTACTCAACTATCAGGACAAGGGAAGATGTAATATCATTATTCTTCTTGTTGTTGCTATTTTTCCTAATAAAATTAGAGATAATTATTTTCGTAAACCTCTGGCTTATTGAAATTCAGGAAGATAAGAGTTTGCTGCTAGCATTGGGAAATTATTATAAGCAAAATTTCCTGTCTATCCAGGATACTGCTCCATAAATGTAGACAAGAATAGTTTTATTACTGGATAGGTAGCCAACTGACTGGTGTATATCACAGGCAAGTTCTTAGAGTGATTACAAAAGCAGAACAAAATCTGCAAAACCAGGGAGCAATCTAGCCAGACACAATGCAATGAATGCATTTTCTCAGGATAAACAATAAATAGTCCTCAAGTAGGAAAATACGGTAGCACTAACTATCACACATACTTTATCTTAAATTCACATGGTAATTAAGATGACCATATGTGTTCAATAAATGCCTTTATTCAGAGCAAAAATAGGACTTCTTTTCTCTCCATGGCAATCGGGTAGTTGTACATGGAGCCAGGCACCAAGTTAAACATACCTTAAACTCTCCTCCCCCCAGGAGAAGGAGAGATTTGGCAGGGTACCCATTTCCCTGATGTTCACATTTCAAAGAAATGACTCCCAGGGACTCAACTGGAGAGAAGCTTATCTAGCTTTTAAAAAGGTCTACATGCTCCTCCAAGGGACAGAGAAAGGATTTGCAATCACATTTTCTAAAAGAAGTATTCTAAAAAGAAAACTGTGGGGGTGGAGAGGGGAGATTTCTATCCTCTTTTCACTAGGGAAATTTTTAAAGTTTAAGACTTGTATTTGCTCTGACAGTAGCATACTTTTTCTGACAAAAAATGAGATTTCACCAGAATTTAGAATAAAGCATATGTTCTACAAATTAGGTTGTTACTGAGTTCATATATCCTCACAGTTTGTTTACTTATTCTAAGCATCTTCCAATTCCACAAGGGCTTGTTAGTAAATCTTAGGGGAACTGTTTGCCTATGTCAATCAAAAGTCTTTAGCATATTTGTTATGAAACGCGCGCGCGCGCGCGCGCGCACACACACACACACACACACACACACACACACACACACACACACTTTAAGAAGACTCCAGACTCCTAGCTCTTCCCTTCTCCTGAGATATTTTGGAAGTTAAATGTAAAGGCTTCAGACCAGTGACCTACTCATGTTTTATTTTTGGCATGAAATAACCCACCTTGAAAATGATGCATCTCTAGAAAATCTTGCAGTGGAAGAGATCCTACTGGTGCAACACAACCAGGTTCTTCTAATATGAGAAAAAATGCAATTCCAATATTAGCATCGTCCTCAGTATTATAGCCCTTCCCTTACTAATGTTTCAGTGTAGAGTCATTCTTCCTTCCTTCCTTCCTTAAACACCAGCGTATCTACCACGTGCCAGGAACTAGCCTCTGGCTTTGTGGAAGGCTCTAGAAAGTGGTCAGAGATCTTCCCGTCCAGTTTGCTGAGCCATGACCAGACCCTGAAGGAGTCCTCTTGCACCTCAGATGAGTTTCCAATAGATAGTATAAATTTGCTGGGCAGCACAACTGGATATAGCATTCCAAGCAAACGAGAGACATAAGGACTTGAAAAGGGATATTTAGAAATAATTAGTTTTTGGTGGTAATGTGTTAATTTAAGAATGTCTCAAGAGAGCAAGTTGAATGTGAGTTTGGGGTGTTTCTTGAAGAGTTGACGGAGCAGAGTTTTGGCTGAGCATCTTGTACTCATCCAGAAGAGACCAACAGAGGAGGCCTTTGAGTAGAGGTGGAATGAGACCTGTGCTCGTAATACAGTATTTCCCCCATGAGAGCCTGGAACATGACTGGAAGCGGCGGGAAGGCCCTAGAGGAGACTCTGGTCATACAAGGGGGGATTGGAATGGCAAGAGGTGAGCCATTAGTAGAAGGGATGAAGAATTGAACAAACCCCAGCTCTCTCTTCAAAGTTGAGAAATGGAAGGGCATACATTGGGGATTTTGTCTCACAGCTGTGCACTTGCGATGAGCAAGCAAAAACTTAGCCAATTTTTGATAAGATTTGCACTGTTGAGAAATGGAATTCTTTTGATGTTTCTTGTAAATTAAAAAAAAAACAACTTGGGCATATTTTGTAACTAACCTTATTTCTAGGGAGCTGCTGGCTGCCATGAGGGCCTGGAAGTCTCTTTAATTAATCAGTGTCTAAGTTGGCACCGAAGCTGCGGATTATAGCAGCTGGTTTCCCTCCTCCTCTGGCTGCCGCCTTGTGGTGTCACTTCTGTCCACAGTCGTAACTGTGCTCAATTTCATGTTCCTCTAAATGCAGAATTTGGATAGGTTAGACCTAGCTTCTGGAACTCTTACGTAACATCCCTTCATTTGGAGCTCATGGCCTAGTTTTCAATTTTAAATTCTCCTAAATGTGGTTCTCATGAGGAAAATTTTCTTTGACGTCTCAGAAAAGCTTTGTTCACATCTACTTGGCGTGAATGAATTGACCAGTAGTGTATATACTAGAGTGGGCTTCCCAGGTGGCTCTGTGGTAAAGAACCTGCCTGCCAATGCAGGAAACATAAGATACATGCATTTGATCCCTGGGTCAGGAAGACACCCTGGAGGAGGGCATGGCAACCCATTTCAGCATTCTTGCCTGGAGAATCCCATGGACAGAGGAGAATGGCGGACTGCAGTCCACAGGGTCGCAAAGAGTCAGACATGACTGAAGTGACTCAGCACACACACACACATACCAGAATACTGTCCCTTTTTTTATTAAGATAATATTTTTCATGTTAAAAAAATAGTCTTAGATTATTCTCATCTGTGAAGTGAGAATGCAATTTTGAAATTGTTCCAGAGAATCAAACAAAATGACAGAATGTGATTTCTCCTCGCTGGTGAGACAATGCTTGGCAGGCATTCAGGACGGTCATTCTGACACTCAGCCCCAGGTGCCCCGTTTGAATGCTCCAGTGTACTTATTCACACTAATTAGGAGACAGTCATTTTGTCCCAGTTAAACATTCAGGGTGAAACTATATATGTGTCTATATAGTTCAGTTTACTGAAGCTCAGTGGCAGACGATGCCTGATGGAAAGTGTTCCTCCAGGAACCTGTGGGTCAGAGCAGGAATGTGATTCTCCTGCCCCTGCTGTGGGTGCTAGAAGGTGCCATGGAGCTTTGCTTAACTGTCTTCTGCTAATTTTAACAGTTCTCTACAAATTTCGTCCTAGGGTGAGGAGATAGAATCTCATAAAATGAGTTATTTGCCCCAGATTTTGTAACTGGTAAAAATGAATATTTGGGGGAACAAGGATTGGAACAGAAGTTTGCTTTGGAAGAAGTCCTTTCTCTATACCCATTTGCATCCAAAATTAAGCCATCCATCAACCCTCCCCTGGAAGTAACATTGCAAAACAAGAAACAGCTACTTTGACTCAGAGCTGTGGAAGAAAAGTCTTGCCAGAAGGGAATCAGCTTTGATAAGGGCCTAGTACTCCATGCTCTGCTAGTATCTGACATTTACCATCAGATTTAATGAGAAAATAATCCCCAATGAATCAAATACTATTATCTTCATCTCTATAGATGAGGAAAACAAGCTATAACAACAACCTCCCAAAATTTAACTATATCTCAAATGACTAAAGTTGGGATAAACTGTGTTGAATGCCCAGCTTCAAAGCCCTCTTCACACTTGGGAAGTAATTCACAATTTGGGATCCAGGGAACTGTGGTTACAAGCATTTATATAAGTCGGTGGGTTTCCCAGATGGCACTAGAGGTAAAGAACCTGCCTGCTTTTGCAGGAGACACAAGAAACGTGGGTTTGATCCCTGAGTTGGGAAGATCTGGAGGAGAGCATGGCAACCCACTCCAGTATCCTTGCCTGGAGAATCCCATGGACAGAGGGGGACTATAGGGTTGCAAAGAGTTGGATATGACTGGAGTGACTCATCACACATACACACATATGAGTTGATATTATCGTCTCTACCTTCTAATTGAGGAGCCATCTTTATAGAGTTTGAATGCACAAAGTAGGGCTTCCAACCCATATCTACAGCTTTTCTCTGGGGATTGGTCTTGACCTTAAAAGTCTACTTGGAATATTGCTGTCTCTGTACTTTTAATTAGGATTTTCTCTTTGCTCAAAAGCCCTTCCCTCCAAGTTAGCAAACTTAATCTTCAAGATTCTGGACACTTCATAACTGAACCCAAAACTTTTTAGGAATCTACAAATGGACCCAGGAATTATGCTATATGCTGGAGAAACTCCAGCAGGAAATTCACTTTCTGTGATTAATATAATAGAGAATCACCTTCAATTTTGGTCACATCTCACTCCTAAGAAGTTTCTTCATAAGCCCCCAGGAAGTAGTAAATTCTACCTTTCCCTCACCCTCCTGTTTCCTCATGGCCCTGATATGACCTTTATCAAAGGCATCTTTTGACTATACCTATTTACGATCTGTGATGTCTGCTAAAATTTGAGTCTGGAAGGACAAAAGAATGCTATTCTTTCTCTATCTTCTGTGGTCCCTTACACAGAACTCAATGAACAGTAGCTTAATTTGAGAAGTAGGGTAAAAACACCCGTAGATCCAGAGTGGAGAGGAAAGAGTGGCCTTGTTAACCAGAGAGAATCATCCAGAATTGCATAATGACTCAACAGAGCCAGCCGGCATTTGGGAAAGAGTGTGTTAAACTGTTGGCCCAGTAACACTTTCCTTGTTCATCTCTCTCATCACCTTTCCGGGAAAAATTTTCATAAAACAGCTTGGAAGCTCAGAGGCTTTCAGGCTGTCATCCTGTCACTATGATAATTACTGTGCTAATCACCAACACCTTGCAGATTAGTGGAGATTAATGGTGGGCTGGAGGAGTGAGGAGGCAGTCTGGCTCAAAGGCTGCATTTACAGGGCCCCCGGAGGACTACTGCATGCAGGCTGGTGGAGGAGAAACAAACAAATATTCTAGTGAGTTGCTCAGGAAGGCTTTGGTGAGCCCTGTCCCCTGGGAGTTAGTTTCTGGAGGGGTGATAGGCCCAAACCTCAGTCCTGCTGGGGGCAGGTGGTACTCAGCAATGTAAACTTGCCACACAGTTTTACTTGATAAAGGGAAATCAAATGAGAAAGAAGATTTCAACTCCAAACTGGCTTGGGGTTCCCAGGAATAAGTAAAATGATTGTGATTTTATTACCCCAGGACTCTTCAGAACCTTCAACATGTCAGTGTGAGTCCTGAGTCTTCAAGTTTAAATGCAGGTATTTATCGGTGCCCAGACATTTTTGATCCTAGAATTCTTGTCACCTCCCCTACCCCAGTCCCATAAACCACCATTTCACAGGATGGGTGTTCTTCTTTAGAGTAGGCTGGAAAATTCTGACCTAGCAGTAGATTTTTAAGGACAAGAATCATCTTTCATTGAGGATTAATCTGGTACCAACTATGGGTGTTAGGTGATTTATATACTTTTCCTCATTAAACCCAGAGCTTCCCTGATGGCCCAGTGGGTAAAGAATCTGCCTGCAATGAAGGAGACACAGGTGAAGCTGGTTCAATCCATGGGCTGGGAAGGTGCCTTGGAGGAGCACATGGCAACCCACCCCAGCATTTTTGCCTGAAAAATCCCTATGGGCAGAGGAATCTGGCAGGCTACCGTATGAAGGGTCACAAAGAGTCAGACACGACTGAGCATGCATGCATACCTCACTGAACCCACCCAAATCAGTGATACAGAGAATACCGTTTGTCTTATACAGATGTGAGCATGAAATCTCAAAGAGCTTATGTGACAAAGTCATGTTCAATGGGGCTGTGACTTGGGTCCAGATCTACTGCTGATACCCCTGGTGGGATAGAGATGCTTCAGCTGCTTGTCTGGGAGAAGAGGTTTCTACTTGGCTGAGGAACAAGGCAGAGGCTCTAACAAGACTAAGGTTCTGTTAGCCTGGGGAGAAGGAGGGCTATAAACAGAAGCCCTTTATAAAACCTTAAGGACTTCCCTGGGGATCCAGTGGTTAAGAATCCTCCTTACAATCCAGGAGATACCAGTTTGACCCCTGGTCAGGGAACTAAGACCCACATGCCACAGAGCAACTACTGAGCCCAGGTGCCACAACCAGAGACTCTGTGCCCCCCAACAAAAGATCTCACATGATGCAACGTAGACCCCGTGTATTGCAACTAAGGCCTGACACAGCCAAATAAATAAATAAGTAAATAAATAATAATTAAAAAAACCTTAGTGCTCAAGGAAGGACCACACAGAAGCTTCGGTAGCCTGGTTAGATTCAAGAGACAGAGCAAAAGAGAAATCACTTCCTCAAAGCCTAGATTCAAGAGGGATAGCTATTCATGCCAAACTGTCTGGGTGGCATCATCAGTCACCTGAGCTAACATACCTGCCATGCCAAGGGATCCCTCCCCTCCTAGACTGCTCCCATTGTGTTGAAAGTGTGGCATCTATGGGCTGACATTCCATTGGATGAGGCTTTTGGAGTTGGGTTAAAACTTTGGGCCGGAGTTTATTAAAATGTCCCTGCTCTTTGCTGCATGGCTATCTGCTAATCCCAGTGGGAAACAATGAAGTTGAAAGTGGGGATGATGGTGGTTATGGTGATGGTAATATTTCCCCACAACTAAAGATTTCAGGAGGAAGTGTCAGATCAACCATAAAGGGCATCATACACGTAGTCTTAAAAGCAACAAGGGCAGGGACACAGAGTCGTTTGGTTTTTCTAAAGAGAGAGTAGGGATATTTTACATTATCTTTTCCACTAATTGTAACCAAAAATCCTAGTTGGAAACCATAAGACAATGATCTGAAAGCAGTATGTTTCATGTGATGTGTGTGTGTGTGCTCGCACGCGCACATGTGGTGGGTATAGGTGTATATACATGATGTTTGCGTATTTTTCCTCCCAAATCACTTGGCTTAGACTCAGGGCAGCTTAAACCCCTGACTGTTCCA
This sequence comes from Okapia johnstoni, assembly GCA_024291935.2. Lineage (NCBI taxonomy): Eukaryota > Metazoa > Chordata > Mammalia > Artiodactyla > Giraffidae > Okapia > Okapia johnstoni. The sequence continues at coordinate 103,751,726 of CM044312.1, forward strand.
TACTCACAAACAGGAAAGTTTCAAGATAAATCCTCTTGGTTTCAAGGACCAGGTTCCCTAGTGAATGCAGAGAGAAGGAAAGCCTCTGTTTTGTTTCTTTGATTATTGTGTTCTGTTTTAATTTTTCCCAACCTAGCCCCTAAATAAGTCTCAGTCCTCAAAATACCTTTCTATGGAGTGAACCTCAGCACTTGTTGCTAAGACACCTAAAGCTCTGGGAGGAAAATCCTTCTTCGTGATCGCATTGACTGGGAAGAGCATCCTCTGCTGTGTAATCAGTGAGGCAGGATCTGTGCTGCATTTTACTTCTTTTTAACCTCCTGCCAGAGGCAGACCCAGGTTCAGCAATTGTGTTATAAGAGGAAGGTGTTGCTGTTGTTACAGTTGTTTAGTCACTAGGTCGTGTCTGACTCTTTTGTGATTCCATGAACTGTAACTCACCAGCCTCCTCTGTCCATGGCATTCTCCAGGCAAGAATACTGGAGGGGGTGGTCCTTTCCTTCTTAAGGAGACCTTCCTGACCCAGGGATTGAGCCTGCGTCTCCACATCTCCTGCATTGGCAGGTGGATTCTTTACCATTGAGCCACCAAGGATGCCAAGATGAGGGCGAGGGGGTGAACAAATCCATAGTTTATAGTGAGGAGACAAGAAAAAAGAAGCTATTGAATACTTGAGAACTGAGGAAATCATAGATGGGAGGGAGCTCAAAGAAAGATTTTATCAAGACTTGTATGAAATTCTGGGCTACACAGAGATAAATCCACGCATGTATGGACACCTTATCTTCGACAAAGGAGGCAAGAATATACAATGGAGAAAAGACAATCTCTTTAACAAGTGGTGCTGGGAAAACTGGTCAACCACTTGTAAAAGAATGAAACTAGAACACTTTCTAACAAACACCATATACAAAAATAAACTCAAAGTGGATTAAAGATCTAAACGTAAGACCAGAAACTATAAAACTCCTAGAGGAAAACATAGGCAAAACACTCTCCAACATAAATCACAGCAGGATCCTCCATGACCCACCTCCCAGAATATTGGAAATAAATGCAAAAATACACAAATGGGACCTAATTAAAATTAACAGCTTTTGCACAACAAAGGAAACTATAAGCAAGGTGAAAAGACAGCCTTCAGAATGGGAGAAAATGATAGCAAACGAAGCAACGGACAAGCAATTAATCGCAAAAATATACAAGCAACACATGCAGCTCAATTCCAGAAAAATAAACGACCCAATCAAAAAGTGGGCCAAAGAACTAAACAGACACTTCTCCAAAGAGGACATACAGATGGCTAACAAACACATGAAAAGATGCTCAACATCACTCATTATTAGAGAAATGCAAATCAAAACCACAATGAGGTACAATTTCATGCCAGTCAGAATGGCTGCTATTGAAAAGACTATAAGCAATAAATGCTGGAGAGGGTGTGGAGAAAAGGGAACCCTCTTACACTGTTGGTGGGAATGCAAACTAGTACAGCCACTATGGAGAACAGTGTGGAGATTCCTCAAGAAACTGGAAATAGAACTGCCATATGACCCAGCAATCCCACTGACACTGAGGAAACCAGAACTGAAAGAGACACATGTACCCCAATGTTCACTGTGGCACTGTTTATAATAGCCAGGACATGGAAGCAACCTAGATGCCCATCAGCAGACGAATGGATAAGGCAGCTGTGGTACATATACACAATGGAATATTACTCAGCCATTAAAAAGAATACATTTGAATCAATTCTAATGAGGTGGATGAAACTGGAGCCTATTATTCAGAGAAGTAAGCCAGAAAGAAAAACACCAATACAGTATACTAGCACATATATATGGTATTTAGTTAATCGGTAAAGATAACCCTGTATGCGAGACATCAAAAGAGACACAGATAAATAGAACAGTATTATGGACTCAATGGGAGAGGGCAAGGGGGGTAGGATATGGCAGAATGGCATTGAAGCATGTATATTATCATATGTGAAACGAATCGCCAGTCCAGGTTCGATGCATGATACAGGGTGCTCGGGGCTGGTGCACCAGGATGACCCAGAGGGATGGGATGGGGAGAGAGGTGGGAGGGGGGTTCTGGAAGTGGAAAATATGTACACCCATGGTGGATTCATGTCTATGTATGGCAAAACAAATACAATATTGTAAAGTTAAAAAACAGAAAATAAACTAATAAAAAAAAAAGAAATTCTGGGCTACAGAGGCATGTTGCTGTTGTTCAGTCACTCAGTCATGTCTGACTCTTTGCGACCCCATGGACTGCAAACATGACAAGCTTCCCTGTCCTTCATCATCTCTTAGAGCTTGCTCATACTCATGTCCCTTGAGTCGGTGATGTCATTCAACTTTCTCATCCACTGCCGACCCTTCTCCTCCTGCCTTCAATCTTTCCCAGCATCAGAGTCTTTTCCAATAAGTTGGCTCTTTGCATCAGGTGCCCAAGGTATTGGAGCTTCAGCTTCAGCTTCAGCATCAGTCCTTCCAATGAATACTCAAGGTTGATTTCCTTTAGGATTGACTGGTTTGATCTCCTTGCAGTCCAAGGGAGTCTCAAGGGTCTTCTCCAACACCACAGTTTGAAAGCATCAATTCTTTGGCACTAACCTTCTTTATGGTCCAACTCGCACATCCATATAAAGTGAAAGTGAAAATCATTCAGTTGTGTCTGACTCTTTGCAACCCCATTGACTATACAGTCCATGGAATTCTCCAGGCCAGAATACTGGAGTGGGTAGCCTTTCCTTCTCCAGGGGATCTTCCCAACCCAGGGATCAAATCCAGGTCTCCCGCATTGCAGGGGGATTCTTGATCAGCTGAGCCACATATGACTACTGGAAAAACCATAGCTTTGATTATACAGACCTTTGTTGACAAAGTAATGTCTCTGCTTTTTTATACGCTGTCTAAGTCTGTAATAGCTTTTCTTCCAAGGAGCAAGCATCTTTTAATTTCATGGCTGCAGTCATTGTCCACAATGATTTTGGAGCCTAAGAAAATAAAAGTCCACCACTATTTTCATTGTTTCCCCATCTGTTTGCCATGAAGCAACGCACGGAAACGACCTAAAACAGTGAACTAAGTTAAACTGAGATATAAACTGTGATATCAACCAGCAGCTGGGAAGCTGACTGGGTTTTGGATGGAGCTCATACAGAGCAGATTTGAATATCTCTGCTTAGGCTTTAAACACTGAACTCACATTGTAACTGTAGAAGGTGAGTCAGACTTGCAGCTGGATTCTAACTGAAATCAAAAATATAATAAAAGTAAAGGGAGAGGGAAAAAAGATCTAACATGGAAACAGTGATCAACAGAAAGCCGTGTTAGGTATATTAATTAGATAAAGCAGATCCAGAAGAACAAAAAGCATCAGTGATAACAAGGGATGTTAAACATGGTAAGAGAGTCAGTGCACTAAGAAGAAAACAATCCTGCATAAATATGCACTTCATGACAGAGATTATAACAATATATGAGACATACAGCAAAAACTGGTAGAGCTGAAAGAAGAAATGGTAAAAATCTGATTAAGTTATAAAACAGTCCGACATGAAATCAGCAAGGATATAGAAGACCTAAACAACAAGATGAACCAACTAAACCAAGCACACTCTACCCAGCAACAGCAGAAGACATACTGTTTCAAGTTCACATGAATATTTACTTAGACATACTCTCAGTTTAAAAATAAAAAACTGAAATTTAAAATAATTGAAATGAAGCAACTATAATAAGAAGGTATTAAAAAATAAAATAATTGACCTATGAAAATATGTATTCTTTGACATATGAAAATTAACTAGATATCAGTATCACAATGACAACTAGAAAATTTTCAAAATATTTGGGCGTTAAACAATAAATTAATAAATCATGGGTCAAATGGCTTATTAATTTATTGTTTAACAATGGTAAGAGAGTCAGTGTTTGGAGATTAGAAAATATTTCAAAAGTGAATCAAAATGAAAATGAAACATCAACATTTGGGAGATTAAAGTAAAGCGATGTTTAGAGGGAAATTTGTAAAGTTAAACCCTTAAACTAACAGAGGCCTCAGATTCATCATCTTACTTCCCATCTCGAGAAACCTGAAAAAGAGAGACCAAAAGAAATTAAATACATTAATAAACTAAATATTAGAATACAAATCAATGAAATTAAAAAAACAGAAAGTCAATAGAACAAAAGCTTAAAATTGATAAACTTCTAATAATAATGGAGTAAAATTATAATTTGGTGGAATTACCAATTAATTTAATTCCTAAATTAAAAAGGAAATATCATCATAGAACTCATAGCTATCAAAAGATTAATAAGTGAATAGTGCAAATAACTTTACACAAAATTTGACAACTTATATTAAAAGGACCAAATACTCATAGTACCATAAAGTTCACTCAAGAAGAAACAGATAACTAAAATACTGCTGTATCCATCAAAGAAATTAAATTTGTATTTAAAAATCTTCCAAAAGAGATTAGTCCAAGACAAACTGTTTTTACCAGTAAATGCTACCCAACATAAATGGAAAAAATAATAGAAATTCTACATAATCTCTTCCGAAAAACAGGAGCAACTTGCAACTCATTTTGTGAGCTAATATTATCTTGATTGCAAAGTCACAGAAAAACATTGCATGAGCAGAAACCTATAGACAAATAATTTTTTATAAATTTAGACACAAAAATTCTCAACAATCAAATAGTTAATATGTAAAAAGAAGAAATTCCAGCACCACCAACTGGAATTTATACTGAGGAGTGTAAAGTTGATTCAACATTTGAAAAGTCAGTCAAATGTCTCATATGGGAAAATGCATGATAGTTTTGATAGAAGAAAAAAATTTCAGGCAAAATTAACATTTATTCATAGTAAAAATTCTCAGAAACCTTAGGAGTTCCCCTTATCTTAAGGATGAAGGACATCTACCAAAACAAATATGCAAAAATACAAAGCCAAAATTTAATTCAGTGGTGAAAGAGTTAATGTTGTCCCCTCATGGTGGGAGCAAAGCAAAATATCTATTCTCATCTCTGTTTCTTAATAAGGTAGAGGACATCCAAGCTGGTTTAACATATTGAAGAAATAAATACATGACATAAAGAATTGAAGGGAAGAAATGAAACATCCTCTATTTACAAAGGCCATAGTTGTCAACATAGAAAATCCCAAGAAATATGAAAAATAAATTTTATTTATAAGCAAACTAAAAATCTTGACATATATTTCAAGCTTTTAATACCAGTGAATCAGACTGGATCATAGGATGGAATGTAAAATGTGAAGGTATAAATGTTGAAAAGGAAACACAGAAGAAAATCTGTGACTGGATAGAAAACCTGTGATAGTTTGGATGTCATCAAAAATAAAAATGCTGATCTGTGAACAACACTGTTAAGAAAATAAAAATGCATGTTTTAGACTGAGAGGAGGTATACAGTTCCTATACTCAACAAATTATTTGTGTCTAGAATGTGCAAAGAACTCTCAAAAGCCAATGATAAATAGACAAACAATCTAGCTGAAAAAGGGTAAAATATTGAAATAGGTACTTCACCAAAGAAAATAATAATCACGTAAAAGATATTTAGCATCATTGTTATTTGGGAAATGTAAAATAAAACAATAAATGCCACTTCTCATTTACTATAAAGAAAAAGTTTTTACAAATCTGTCATTGCCAAGTGTTGATGAGGGAATGCATCAACAGGAAATCTCATTCACTGCTTGAGACAATGCAAAATGGTTAACCCACTTTTTACAACAGGTGTGCAGATGCTTATAAAGTTAAACATACATTTACTATTGGACTTAGCAGTCCCACCCCTAAGTATTTATACTAGAAAAATAGGAAATTATGTCCATGCAAAATCACAAAAACATTTATAGCAGCATTATTCGTAACTGCCTCAAACTAGAAATAACTCAGTCATCAACAGTTGAATGAATAAATAAAATACTACTCAAATATAAAAAGTAATGTTCTACTGATGCCTGGAAATGTGTGGTAAATCTCAGTTGCATTATTTTAAGTGAAATTAATCAAGCCCAAAGTTACAGAATGTGCAATTTCTTTTACATGATGATTTGGTAAATGCACAACTATATATAGAGAAAGCAAACGTACTTGCCAAGAGGTAAAGGTGAGGGGTTTGTTTGACTAGGAAGGGGCAGAGCAAAGGAAACCTGTGGTAATGAAACCATCCTGTATCCTGATGAGGTTGGTGGTTACACAACCAGGCACATGGAAGAGATGTCTGCTCACCCAAGTTCATTACAGCATTATTCACAGTAATCAAGATACAGAAGCAACCCATGTCCATCAAGAAATTAATGGACAAAGAAAATGTAGTATATACATGTAATGTATACTATTCAAGCTTAAAAATGAAGAAAATCCTTCTGTTTGTGACAATGTGGATGAACTAAGAGGACACTATGCTTAGTGACATAAGCCAGTCGCAAAAGGGCAAATACTGCATGATTTCATTTGTACAATGTATCTAAAGTAGTGAAACTCATAGAAGCAGAGAATACAGTAGTGGTTGCCAGGGGCTAGGGAGTGTGGTTCACTGAAGGTTATTTCCAGCTGTGCTAGATTGATAAGTTCAGGAGATCTGACATGTGACAAGAACCTGTAGTTAACAATATGGTGTTGTGTATTTATCTCATGTTATATGTTCTTACCACGAAACAAACAAACCCAAAACAAAGGCACACAAGGGAGTTTTGGGAAGTGTTGGATGTCTGTCATCTTCATGGTGATGCTGGTACCCCAGGCATTTGCATATGTCCAAACTCATTAAATTATACACATTGCATATGTGCAGTTTTTACCAATTACCACTCAATAAAGCTATTAAAAACATAGAATTGTAAAGCATAAAAAGTAAAATTTACTCAATGTAAATTCAAAATAGGAATATCTTGAATGCCATAGACTTGAAAGTAATTTAACACTTTCTGTCCTATGGAGGATTTACAGTGTTTCTATTTTAGCTTATGATATAAGCTACAAAGATCATAAATTTAGAATTTCTAGGAGAAACAGGGAGGTCTAAAGATTTTAGAATATATTAAAGTTGGAGATGTTGGGGAAAAATTGAAACCAACAATAAACAAATTATGAATTTTAAGATGAAGGCAGCAGGAAAAATTTACAAGATTGGAGATTTGTAGCAGCATGCAAATCCAAGTGTATTTGCATAATACTTTCTATTTTCACAATTACACACTTACATGCTCATTGATTCATTAGACACCCACCACAACCCTGTCATTCTCACTTCAAATCATATTTGGAAAGAGTTACCTAAAATCTCGTTGAGGAAGCCATGACTTTTTCAGATCCTTCTTTTCATTCACATCTCAGCACGTGCATGTGTGCTCAGTCCTGTCTGACCCTCTGTGACCCCGTGGACGGTAGCCTGCCAGGCTCCTCTGTCCATGGGATTCTCCAGGCAAGAATACTGGACTGGGTTGCTCTTTCCTACTCCAGGGGATCTTCCTGACCCAGAGATTGAACCCACATCTCTTGTACCTCCTAAATTGGCAGACAGATTCTTTACCACTGTGCCACCTGAGAATCCAGCTTGTATCTCAGTGCTTCTCCTAAATGATGCATGAATATAAATTTATTCTCAATCAAACCTGTGAAAGAGATGAAATTGGAGTATTGTATTACCTGATAAAAATTAAGTTGCATCCTTTGTTGAGTAAAAGCTAATTAATTGCATTTATAGCCTATTTGCTGGTCAGTAGCCTTACCATTCCTCTTAATTATATAGTAGCCTGGTATAATTATATTTTAAAATGATTTACTCATTTGTCCTACCCAAGCAGCAACAGTTCATTTTAAAATTGATATTTCAAGCATAAGCTTATGAATTACATTTCAAAAAATAAATAATCATTTCAATGAACAGAGCCTAGTTTAATTAATTAAATTGAACCAAAAATGTTGTCAGTGATCTTTCTGTCACACAAATTTAGTAGTTGGGGTCATCAAGGCAAAATATTTGCATACATTCACATTATATACATCAATAAAAATAGTTTCACACACATTTGAGTAGTTTTTATCATTTTGTAATAATTACTAAATCAAATGTCTCTGTGACAATGATATTTAAACAATGATAATCATTGAAATACCATGAGTGATGAATAAATTCAGTAGTTATCAAGTATTTATTGGTGATATAATAAATTTTAAAAATCATAGGGAAATGAAATTGTGACCACTTTTGGAATTAGTCGCTCAGTCATGTCCAACTCTTGTGACACCTTGGACTAGCCCTGCCAGGCGCCTTTGTCTATGGGATTTCCCAGGCAAGAATACTGGAGTGGGTTGCCATTTCTTTCTCCAGGAGATTGTCCCAGCCCAGGGATCAAACTCGGGTCTCCTGCATTGCAGGCAGACTCTTTACTGACTTAGCCACCAGGGAAGCCTACTTTTGGAATAATGTGAGCTAAATAACAATAGTTTAATTTTGAATAATCAGCCACAGTTTACTTGCCTCAGATCTGCTTCTCATTGTTGTGGTTGTTCAGTCACGTCCAACTCTTTGTGACCCCATGGATTGCAGCATACCACGCTTCCCTGTCCTTCACTGTCTCCCAGAGTGCTCAAATTCATATCCATGAGTCAGTGATGCCATCCAACCATCTTGTCCTCTGTCATCCCCTTCTCCTCCTGCCTTCAATCTTTCCCAGCATCAGGGACTTTTCTAATGAGTCAGCTCTTCGCATCAGATCGCCAAGATATTGCTACTTATTAGCTGCTTGATATTGGCCAAGACACTAAATTTCTCCAAGTTTCAGTATCACTATTTATAATACAGATATAGAACAATATCTAACTAATAGGACTATTGTGGAAATTAAATGAAATATATTTAGCACGGTGCCTGACAAAAATAAGCTCTGCTGTTGTTATTATTACTAGTAATATTATTATTAACATCACCTAGACTGCCTATTCTTTTATTAGAAAGAAAGATAAGATTTGTGCATACAAGCAGAGGGAAACTGACATGGTGATCATTACCTGGATGTTACTACAATACAAACATCGTTTCTTGAAATTGAGGTCAATGCAGAGCTTGGCATTTTACCAGAAATTTCCACAAGGCCTGAAGGAAAATTGCTGATTCAAACCATTGCCTTAACAAAGGATCATAGGTAGAGAGTAGCAAGGCATTAACACTATAGACAATCCCAAATTAGGTGTCAGGTTAAGTGTTGAGGGCTCTTGGTCCAAGTCAAACGGCCAAAAGAGTAAGAGATACAGAGAAGTCCGGAAGTAAATCCGTATAAACGTTGTTCCATTTGAACAATCAATAGTTCAAGTAGCTGCATTATTCAGGGTTTAGTCAGGAGACAGAAAACATGTCGGTCAGGTCACTTCAACAGGGAAATTTTAACGTAAAGAGTTGGTAACTTTACACCAGCCCCAAGCACCCTGTATCATGCGTTGAACCTGGACTGGCGATTCTTTTCACGAGGGATGGGATGGGGAGGGAGGTGGGAGGGGGGTTCTGGAAGGGGAAAACGTGTACACCTATGGTGGATTCATGTCAGTGTATGGCAAAACAAATACAATATTGTAAAGTTAAAAAATAGAAAATAAACTAATTAAAAAAAAAAGAATTGGTAACTTTAATGTAAAGTAAACTTTAATGTAAACTTAATGTAAACTAATACTTTATGTATTTAGTACTTTATGTAAACTACTGTAAACTTTAATGTAAAGAACATGTAACATTTCTCTTTGGTAGTTGGTAGAATACAATGACAATGCCCTCCAGCTGCTTCTACAGCAGTCCTGCAGGGGCTTCCTGCCCAACGGGAGAGAAGGAGTAAGAGAGAACTCTGAAAAACCTGAAGGCTGAAAGAGCACCCCAGAGGAAGGAACAAGTGTGGAGGGCGTTCTCTCCTCCAGGTTGGATTTACACCTGGTTGGCAAGGCATGTCTTGTGAATCAAGTAAATGTGACAATTTACATTTAGAGGTGACATCAGCTACACATGTGCAAAAATATCCCTTTCTCTTCAACAGTGAATTCTCTCTCTTGCTCTCTCTTTTTTTTAACAGTGCATTAAAAATCATCCTTGGAGTAGCTTTATGGTCCCCTAACAACAGGCCTTTACAGTTAAATATCTTGATTTAAGGTGACAGAATTTGATTTAATACTATTACTATATCTTTCAACCCAGAGATTTAATTTAATCACCTATTGTAATTTTCTGTTTAATATCAATAAAATGTCTTCCCCATTGCTCTTACTTTGAAAATGAGATCAGATTAATGCTGTAGGTCTTCCCAGATTTATAGCTGGAAGGGAAAGTGAAGATTGAAATGAATTTATTTAAATTTACACTGATTGAAACTGAATATCCTACAAGTCTTAACTAAAAACAGCTTCTTTGACAGGGAAATATGTACAGTGCATATTAGAGTTTTTATGAAACTTTAATTCCCTTTTAGTGCTTTTTATGTCAGGGAAATATATTGGAGTAGAGAAAATTTATCATCTACTTGTGAACATTTAATGACTAAAAGAAATAAAGGTAGATCCAACTCATGCAGTATGTATTCTGCATCATGATCAGCTCCATTGCTGATCAAGCAAGGATGATTGAAAATTACATTAACACAGAAAATTGCTCAGTAGGTCCACAGAGGACTGGAAAACCCCCAGCTCCACATCTATGGTAGTGTCAGGAGTAGATTTTATTAACACATCCAGTGTCAAAGTGAGTGTAACAGGGGTGAAATGGGAAAATCCAAGTGGCAATGTATACTCTCCCAGTGGGTAGATGTCACAGAAGTTGCAGCATGAGTCACTTGTGCATTTGTGGATATATTTTGCATATTTGGAAAGTCAAGATCAAGGAGCACATGCTTCATTTCAGAGCATGGTGTTTCTTGTGTGTCTAGAACACTGTATTTGGAACTGGGGTAAGAGGAGAGAAAGACATCGTTTGTGACTGAAAGCAGGTCATCGTCTGTGAACAGGAAGACGTTCGCAAAGAGATCGCTTTATTTCACTGTTATGAGAGGAAGCAGAGTGTGGCTGTCAGACCACGTGGCCCAGTTTGTGGAGGAGGAGTCTCCTGGAGGGTGAGTAGCAGTTACTACAGGGGGGGCAGGCATCCTGCATTCATGAGAACTTTTACCGTCTCTGGACAGTTTCACCAGGTGATATTATTGGGCAACGAAGCACAAGCCAAAGATAGCAAAAGATTTGGAAAAGAGGAGGAAGTCAAGTTTTGGAACAGCTGGAAATAGTGGTTTGGGGCTACAAAGCTTAGACCCTTTAGACTGGTTTCCTTGTATCTGAGATACACTACTCAACAGAGTAGTGGTTTTAAGCAGAAAAACTGAAAACAGAACATTGATACATAGTCTAGACAAGTCATCATGGTGACCTGAATTTCAGGGTATGGTAAGAAAGGATAGGAGATGGATTTAGGAAAGAATCCTCAATTTCTTGTGCAGAAAGAGAAGAAAAGGAAGTGGAAGACTAATTAAGTGAAGGACAAATCAGCAAGGAAAAAATGGGGAGAGGTACCTGGCTCTCAACTTCCAAGTCTGTAATCCTCTCAACTCAGTAATCCTGTGGAAGTTACTCCTACACCACAACTGTATGTAGGAATTGAAGAAAATAATGATGGGGTTGCTTAGGATGGAAAATCAATTTGCATTCATTGTACCTCTCTATTTCTTTTCATCACTAAATGTTCAAAATGAATGATAAATTTTCACTTATCAATATATATCTATGATCAACACATTAATGCTGGGATGGTTTAGTAATAGTATACAACTTAGTGTAAGAAATAATCTTTATAAATCATCATTGACACATCAGTTTTGTATATATTAGCCATTTTCATCCTCCAAAAATAATGTCCTGAGTGAGGCATATGGTCACCCCTGTTTTGCAGTACAGCCTGCCTGGGGTCCTAGTTTCTCAGGACCTATGTCTCTGAACTACTTTCTTCAGGATGCATAGTTGGTATTTGGGAAAAAAAGTGAAAGTGAAGTCGCTCATTTGTGTCCGACTCTTTGCAGCCCTATGGTCTGTAGCCCATCAGGCTCCTCTGTCTATGGAATTTTTCAGGCAAGAGTACTGGAGTGGGTTGCCATTTCCTTCTCCAGGGGATCTTCCTAACCAACCCAGGGATCGAACCTGGGTCTCCTGCCTTGTAGGCAGACGCTTTACCATCTGAGCCACCATGCAGGAATCAGTGTTCAAGTGTAAATTCCTCCTTTTCTGTGTCCTCACAAAGCACCGGGATTATAAATCTGAGGGTGCTTGGTTTGGTTTTTCTAGTTCTGCATTATTTGTTGATAACCCTCAATTCCAGGGGGCTGAACTACGTGCCTTTGCACTTGATTTAAATACTTGTTCCTCCAGTAATAGTGTGAGATGCTGAGTGTCTGAGCAGAGCCTTGGCAAGGAGTGCTCAGGTTGCCCAGTAAAGTGGGGAGACAGGCACTACGATTTCATTGAGTGTGTTTTAAGGGTTATTTGAAATTATGAATAATAAGTAGATTGTGAATAATAAGTAGATTACTTGTTTAGGGAAAAAGTGTCTAATTCCATAAAACTGGCTGAGTTAATGCTCTAGAAGTCTATTAAGCAGGGATTCGTTTTGCACCAAAACGTTGTTATTTCAACTAGCAATTCATGTCATGACTGTTTTTAGATGCCTGCCCCCCCTCCCAAGCCCCTTGGTACCAACATCCTTTCAGTTCAGCCTCAAAGGAAAGCACTCATTTATGCTCACCATGTGTTGATAATTGATTGACTGATGAGATTGGAAGGAGAGCAAAACAGTGACAAAATCAAATGGGATTAAATAACCCCTGATCGTCTCTTCGAACCTGGGAAATTCACTTTTGAGGTTTCTTTCCTAGGATAATTTATCAAGGCCTTTGTTCACTTTTCCTATTTATTTATTCATTAAGACTTCAATAAAGAGATGTCAAATACTTCTGTGCATTAAATAGCATCATTGAACTCATAAACAAAGCACAGAGAATAGTGAGTTAGCCATAACCCACTAGGGAAATAGGTCTCAGAGGGGACTTGGCACAGAAGTAAGACCCAGGCAGAAATCTGGATGGCATCAAGGCTATGAACACAGAATGGCAAAGGGACTTCCATCTGCAGGATCACACGCTTCTGGAAAATGCGAAACTGGAAAGCAGGCTGCTCCAGTAGCCAGGTTGACCACTTGAAGAGTATCAGTGGCACCCTCCCAGAGCTGCTTCATCGCTTGTGCATCATCCCTCCCCCACTACGGCCCTTGCCCATCTTCACATTCTGTGTCCTGCGTGATGGCTGTTTTTTTGAGGCATTATCCATACTTTGACATAGCTTTTTGTCCTCTTTCTTTCTTGCAGTTCATTTTGCATTGTGGATACACTAGCCAGAGAGTTGTGGGAAAGGACCGGAAGGTTCTAGTGTATTTCCTGCTCTCTTTCTTTCTAATAGTCTTTTTTTTCTTTTTTTATTGGAGTATAGTTGCTTTACAATGTATTAGTTTCTGCTGTATAGCAAAATGAATCAGTTATACCTATACACTTATCCCCTCTTTTTTGGACTTCCTTCCCATTCAGGTCACCACAGAGCAATGAGGAGAGTTCCCTGTGCTATGCAGTAAGTTCTTATTATTATCTATATTATACATAGTAGTGTATACATGTCAATCCCAGTCTCCAGTAGGTTTTGACAATGGCTCATCCCTCTGTCTATGCTCACCCCCCCCCCGCCCCCCCCCCCCCCCACTTCCTGCCAGCCTCTCCAGCTGCCTCCTTTAAGAGCTATGCTCCTAAGAACACCACTTCCTCACCTGGCTCCTCGGGCTGGAGCATGAAGGTCACTAGTTCTTGGGAGCTTCTGTCCATTCTGGGTTCTGTGGACCTGCCCCCATCACTGTAAGTAATCATTTCATTAGACTTTCTTTGGTTAATCCTTGGATAGACCATCTGTTTCCTTCAAGGATGCTGAGTCATAACTGTTTTCTAAGCTTAACACTGCAAAGATTTTCTTCTTAGGAAAGTAATTTTGTGCTTGAGCAATTCACTGAAACCTTATGATGGCCATACAAATTTCCTATGAATTATGATGTTTTTCAAAGTAGCTTTGCTAATGATTGGTCAAATAAATCAATCTCTTATTCATCTGTAGGGTCAACAAACTTATAAGCTTATAGCGATTTTCTGAAGCTATATTAAGTGCGAAAAGCTCATACTAGCTAGCATTAGTCAGTAGATTTATAAATATTCAATGAAGCAATAAATGAAACAAGTGTTAGAAAACAAAATCTCCTGTTTTTAAATCCTTTTGTCAAAATATTAGAAGAATAGTACCATAAACTAAATGACCTATATTCTCCCTTTCTCTTTTTATTATTTTAAATCTCTCATTATTGCTTGTTGAAATTATTGCCATAATTAATTGACTGCCAGATGTCTGGGCCTGCAGTCCATTTTCCTTTTCCCAGCTAGAACTGTCCAGTGATACTGCTTCCTAATCTAAGACTTCAGTAGCTGACTACTGACCATAGGTGAAAGTGAAAGTCACTAACCTGACTGGTCAGTCACTCTGATCATCCTCCTCCCTGTTCCTCAGGAGTTCACAGATGCAACTCATATGAACCATATACCCCAACAGCACTGACTGTGCATCCTTTCCTGAAGGTATCATTTTTACTCTTTATTTTTGAAGTCATCGTCTTCTTGTATCAGCCAGAGTAAATTCTACTTCAAGTCACAGCAGAAGTAGTTCTCTGAGAAGTCTCCCCTAACATTTTATTCTTATTTCCTTGCATCTTCTCTGTGCTTCCGTTATAATTGACTCATACCTCCATGACATCCTATGTCATATTGCATGTGATTATTAAATCATACGCCTTTATCTGCCCAATGATATAAACTACTTGAGAAGGGAAAGCAAGCATGTTCATCTTTATATTCCCGATGCCTTGCACAATGTCTGGCACAGAAAAAGTGCCAATAGGTCTGTTGACTGCAGAATTGTAGAGATGTGAATGGCCTTGTGATTCAGCTTGGATTGTGAAGAGAAGAATCCTTCTTGTGTTGACTACTCCATCCACCAAATGCCATAACCAAAGTCAACAACCACTGTTTTCATACCTGTGAAATTTACTTAAGCATTTGCATAGAAAATGCTCTTAGAATTTTATTATTTAATGGCAAATGATGGTTGACAGAACTTCAAACAAGGGTACTGAATCAGTAATAGATAATATGAATGGATTCAGTCAAAGAAAGATTAATTTCATATTTCTTTCTGTCAAGAAGCTTTTATGTTTCTTTATGCCAGGATAATTTTCTCATATATTCAATAATAAAGTAAAGCAATGGGGAAATTCATTTAGGTTGGTTTTTCTCTCAATTTTAAACAAAAAGGTAAATAATCTCTTTCAATTCATTCAGCTGTAGCATAATCCAATAGTTCTGGTGAGATCCAATTATACAATGGCTTAATTGAAAGAAATTTAAGCAAGTATATGTCTATGTTCTGTCACACTAAATGAGATTTTAAATTACTCTAGGAACAGATATTTCAATTCTGATATGATTACTTTCAACAGAGTGGTATTTGATTTTCAGAGCAATCTATAAGAATTTCACAAACATTTGGGAGCCATCTTCTATTGATCTTGCACAAAATTAAATCAAATTCTACTTTATGCCCAGATGATCAAGGTAAAAGAAAAAGAAACTGAAAAGCCAGTTCGAGCTTTGTTAAGTATTTTTTAAAATGCTTTCCATGGTAGTAGTGAGAATGGATTATCTTCCCTTTCGTACTCCTAGGAACCAAGTAACCAGGAGTAGGCTAAAACCAAGCACATGCACTTAGTCATCTTGTAAGTTAGTTAAGTATTTATAGAAAAATTCTGCTCCATACCTTCATGTTTCTAGATAAATATGGATTACTGGATGATTTATTTTTAAAGAATTTCTATGTTATAGCTTATTCCACAGAGGATTTAAGGAACATTGTAAAGTGAAATACAATAAATCAGGACAATTAATATTTAAAGGCAAATAAAAAACCAATTAGGAAGAAGATAAAGGCAAATAGAATAGTCCCTCAAATGATTCGGGTACCTCCTCCGAGCACTGCCTTGTGCCCTGTGGTTCAGCAGCACCAGCAGAGAGGAAACACCTGCTAAGGACTCTAACTCGTTTTTCTCCTTATGGAATATTGGCTCAGCTAAAGAATCAATGATGCTGGGTACAGTAGACTTTGGGGAGCGTGCCACTTGATGGGGAGTGCTGCCTATCGTATATAAATTCAGGTTTGAAGCAGGTAGACATATCTCCATAAAAGCTAAGCAATTACATTCAGTATAATGTAGTGAAGGTGTTAAGAGTTTTATTTTTCACAAGATATTGAATATAGTTCCCTGTGCTGCATAGTAGGACCTTGTTTAACCATTCTAAATGTCATAGTTTGCATCTACCAATCCCAAACTCCCAGTCCATCAGTCTCCCTTTCGCCCTCCCCCTGGCAACCATAAGTCTGTTTTCTATTTATAACTGTAAGGATGTCTGTGAGTCTGTCTCTGTTTCTTAGATAAGTTCATTTGTGTCATATTTTAGATTCCACATATGAGTGATATCATATGATAATTTTCTTTCTCTGTCTGACTTACTTCACTTAGTATGATAATCTGTAGGTCCATTCATGTTGCTGCAAATGGCATTATTTCATTCTTTTTATAGCTGAGTAATATCCATTGGGTATATATATCACATCTTTTCTTTATTGGAATATTGTTGTTTTAGAAAAGGATATTTAAGAAGAATGTATAACATATGTGTATACTGCTGCAGATCTTGTTATAAATAATTTCAGACACAGTAGTCATCCAAAGAACATTGTCTCTTACTACAGATTACGTATTTTGAGAGGAATATAATAACGTAACTGAAAAATACCTTGATCTAACACATTGACTTATTTTCTAGTTTCAATTTACTATTATCTATTGGATTTACTTTGGTTTCACTTATTGAGAGAAATGTTAATTGCTTCTTATTTAAAAAAAAGCATTCTATTTTATTTTAAGTATGCTTCCTTCTGATAATCTAAATTGGAGTTAATGACTGGTCACTAATATGATCTGGGTAGCATCTGCCTCCAGTGAGTTTCACTGGTGGAGGTATGTCTGTAAACTCAGCAATTTATCAGCACCCCAGTGGAATCTGCCATCAGTGTCATTTGCTAAAGAGATATTAGTCTACTCACCCTCATTTGGTCACACTGCAATGACATAAAATTGTGCAGAGAATAGCTATTAAGGGATGCCTCCTAAATCAAAAGATCCCTTCCTGTGAATGCCATTCTTACAGGTGGAAGGAATGCCACAGTCTCCTTTAAATGCTTATTAAACATTATCTTTACAATGGGGTAGGCTCACCTCCTGCCTCTAATACTTTGCCATATGTGTGACCTTTGGTAAATTACTCAACCTTTGAGTTTCTGCACTTGCAATGGGGAGGGAATACCTGCCTATTGATTTGTCATGAGAAGTAAATATCCTGTGAGTCACGAGGCAACAGTGACAGTGTCTGATGTCAATGGATGTGTTATTTTCGGCCCTTTTTTATTTAGCCTAGGGTTTCAATTTCATGTTGTCAGGTACATTTTGACAAGAACTACTCTACCTTCAACTTCTCAGACTCAGCTGCCTGCAGTTTATTTCTGAGTCTTATTACTTTGGGATCTCTGTTGTGCACATGGCTGCTTTTGAACTTCTATTTTCACGTGTAGTTCCCTATTGCCAATCAACTTTACATAGGCAAGTACTGAATGGTCAGTGTTCTGTTAAACTAGGTGATATCATATTTTCACCAATTTCCTTTATACTAGATAAAAGGCCTAGTAAAGATTATCCCTTGCATTTCAACATTACTTTTAATCTAATGTGTCCCCATTTTTAAGACAAATAAGCTCAGTGCTTGACATTGCTTCTGTTTATATCCATGTTTATTCTAAATTCATCTTCTTCACTTAGAAAAGTAGGGGTCTGTATATTCCATGCAGTAATATCATGATGGATGATAGTAAATGGAACCTTATCATTGTTGTTTAGTTGTTAAGATGTGTCTGACTCTTTGTGACCCTATGGACTGTAGACTGCCAGGCTCTTCTGTCCATGGGATTTTCTAGACAAAAATACTGAAGTGGCTTGCCATTTCCTTCTCCAGAGGATCTTCCCCACCCAGGGACTGAACCCACATTTCCTGCTTTGGAAGGCAGATTCTTTTACCAGGGAGGCCCAGGTCTTTGTTAGCTATTTTATACATAGTAGTGTGTATGCTTCAATCCCAGTCTCCCAATTTATCCCTCCCCCCTGCTTTGCCTCTGGTAACCATAGATTTATTTTCTATATCTGTGACTCTGTTTTGTAAATAAGTTCATTTGTACCATTTTTTGTATTCAATATATAAGTATTATATTTTAAAATATATATTTTATAAATTACTATATCATATTTGTCTTTCTCTGATTTATTTCCGTGAGTATGACAATCTCCAGGTCCATCCACGTTGCTGCAAATGGCATGTCATTCTTTTTGATGACTGAGTAATATTCCATTGTATATGCACAATCATCTTTATCTATTCATTCATCAGTGTGGACATTTAGGTTGCTCCACAACAAGGATTATATCATATCTGAATGGAGATGAGTTGATGAAAATCTTTTCTCAAAATAATTATATTTCTTCAATTCAGTTAAAGGGTTTGTTTCAAATCAAATGAAATGTACTGAATCAATGATGTAAAAGTTTTAGCATAAAAAGTAGACTTTACCCAGTAAACAGTTGTATATTAACACTTCCCAACCAAAACTTTTTGGTGGGAGGGCTCATTATGTTACGTGTTACAGGTAATATTCTCAGGAAGTTAAAGAATTCCACTATAATATGGGCCATAATTAACATGCACCTATCAATATTAGGGTGTAAGACCTTTGTGTCTCCAATGCTTAGCTTTACAGAGAGAGGAATCAATTAGTCAATAGGACTTCTGAAGCATCTCCTAGTTCACAGTGCTATATCCACAGCATTGGTATAAAGTATCAATATATAGCTTTTATTTTCTTTCTTAGGATAAGGTCATGAGTTAAACTTGTTTAAATATCTGCATTTTGTGGCTGCAAATTATTAAAAAAAGTAATAATTTTGATTTGAAACTTATCTATTAAAATAATGGTGATGTTCATTTTAATTCTGCCTTTACAATCATGAACCAGACTTTGAAATATGATTAATGGCACAGGATTGATATTGAAACTTCATAACTGATAATTTTTGCTTACGTGGTGGGAAAAATCAATAAATATTTACTTGGTAAGATGAAACAGAATTTAGCAGAGATTAGCATTAGGATATTAATATGTAAAGTTTTTTTCAATATTCAAGATATTAGATTTACTGGCTCAGTGAATCCTTTTCTCAGACATTTATTCATTCTGGTCATAATTATCAAAGATTATGCCAGGGTCTGGGCAAGATTTAATAATATAGATCCAAGGGACACAGACCTTGCCTACAGCAAGCTCACAGAAGAGAGAAAAGAGATGCATATTCTGAAAGTCTTATGCATGAGGTTTAGAGTCCTGGTGAGACAGATGAAAGGTTCCAGAACTTAGATGAAGACATCAAGAACAGCTTTCCAAAAGAGGTGAGGACTGAGCTGAGAGCTGATTAAAAAGAATGTCAGCCTTGTGAGGGAGTGAATTAAGGCTGGGACAAAGCTCCAATCAGGCTGCTTTCCTGTGCCATGAACTCCAATTTTACAGTTGACATGCATGCTTCTGTTTCCCATTTTACATCATGGCATTTCCAGGGCCTTAATCCATCAGTTATTTTTCCTTTACAGTAGGTTCTTTTTATATGCTCTTTAAATACTTTTGTGTAACAGAAGAACACAACGTTTTCCTCTTATAGCTTATTCTAAAAACCATAATTTGAGCATTTACTCTTAGTTCTATGATGCATCTCAAATTATTATTTCTGTGTACGCGTAACATGAGGTAGAATTTGTAGACTTTTGGCATATATTTATCTAGTTGCTCTGACACAGTTTGAATTGCACTAGCACATTTGTTGTGGGCTCTTTCTATATTATTTTCTCTTTCCCTGATTTACTTGTTTACTGTTGAGCTAATACCACATTGTCTTTGTAACTACAAATGTATGACCTATTGAAATCAAGAGGTGTAAGTTCTCCAACTTTGTTCTTTCTTAACACTTTTGAATATAATGCTTCACTTTGCTTTGAAATTTCACAGCTTGTCAAAGTTTTCAAAGAATTTCCATGAGTTTTATTGAAATTTCATTAGTTCTATGTATTAATTAATGGAGAATTGAAATTTTAACAGTATTATATCTTCAATTCAAAAATTAAAAAAATTATTCAATCCATGAGTATGTTATAGCTCCATCTCTTTCCCTATGTAACAAATTGTTGTTTTCAATATAAAGGTCTTACATGACATTTGTTTAATGTATTACTGCATATTTGATGGGGTAACTGCAAATAAATCTGCTTTTTTAAACAGATTCATTAAAATATAAACAAAACCTGCACACATTTAAAGTATATAATCTGATAATTTTTATATATGTATATACCCATGAAACCACCATCACAGTCAACATATGAACTTAAAAAAAGGAAACTTGAGAGCTTAGGGAGAATCTGTTTGAACAGATATCACTGAAATTTTCTGTTGTATTTTCTTCCAGAAGTTTTATTGTTTTAGTTTGTCTTGTTTGCCTTACCTATCAGTCTATTATATTTTTGAATTAATTTTGTGTGTGATATGAGGTATAAATCCAAGTTTATTTTTTGTAAGTGGATATCCAGTAGTTAACAGCAGCATTTGTAGAAAATACAACCTGTTTTCCATTGAACTTCTTTTCGTAAGTTTCAAAGATGAGTTGTCCACATCAGTTCAGTTCAGTTCAGTGATTCAGTTGTGTCTGACTCTTTGCGACCCCATGGACTGTCGCACACTAGGCTTCCCTGTCCATCACAAACTCCCGGAGTTTACCTAAACTCATGTCCATTGAGTCAGTGATGCCATCCAACCATCTTATCCTCTGTCGTCCCCTTCTCCTCCCGCCTTCAATCTTTACCAGCATCAGGGTCTTTTCCAATGAGTCAGTTCTTCGCATCAGGTGGCTAAACTATTGGAGTTTCAGCTTCAACATCAGTTCTTCCAATGAACATTCAGGACTGATTTCCTTTAGGATGGACTGGTTGGATCTCCTTGCAGTTCAAGGGACTCTCAAGAGTCTTCTCCAACACCACAGTTCAAAGGCATCAATTCTTCGGCTCTCAGCTTTCTTTATGGTCCAACTCTCACATCCATACATGACTACTGGGAAAAAAATAGCTTTGACTAGATGGACCTTTGTTGGCAGAATGATGTCTCTGCTTTTTAATATGCTGTCTAGATTAGCTATAGCTTTACTTCCAAGGAGCAAGCATCTTTTAATTTCATGGCTGCAGTGATTTTGGAGAACCCCCAAAATAAAGTCTCTCACTCTTTCCATTGTCTTGCCATCTATTTACAAGAAGTGATGGGACCAGATGCCATGATCTTAGTTTTCTGAATGTTGAGCTTTAACCCAACTTTTTCACTCTCCTCTCTCACTTTCATCAAGAGGCTCTTTAGTTCTTCTTCACTTTCTGCCATAAGGGTGGTGTCACTACATATCTAAGTTTATTGATATTTCTCCAGGCAGTCTTGATTCCAGCTTGTGCTTCACCCAGCCTGGCATTTCACATGATATATTCTGCATATAAGTTAAATAAGCAGGGTGACAATATACAGTTTTGATGTACTCCTTTCCCGATTTGGAACCAGTCTGTTGTTTCATGTCCAGTTCTAACTGTTGCTTCTTGACCTTCATACAGATTTCTCAGGAGGAAGATCAGGTGGTCTAGTATTCCCATCTCTTTAAGAATGTTCCATAATTTGTTTTGATCCACACAGTCAAAGGCTTTGGCATAGTCAATAAAGCAGAAGTAGAGAAGGCAATGGCAACCCACTCCAGTACTTTAGCCTGGAAAATCCCATGGACAGAGGAGCCTGGTAGGCTGCAGTCCATGGGGTCACTAAGACTGAGTGACTTCACTTTCACTTTTACTTTCATGCATTGGGGAAGGAAATGGCAACCCACTCCAGTGTTCTTGCCTGGAGAATCCCAGGGACGGTGGAGCTTGGTGGGCTGCCATCTATGGGGTCGCACAGAGTTGGACATGACTAAAGCGACTTAGCAGCAGCAGCAGATATTTTTCTGCAACTCTCTTGCTTTTTCGATGATCCAGAGGATGTTGGCAATTTGATGTCTGGTTCTTCTTCCGTTTCTAAATCCAGCTTGATCATCTAGAATTTCACAGTTCACATACTAGCTTGGAGAATTTTGAGCATTACTTCACTAGCGTGTGAGATGAGTGCAATTGTGCAGTAGTTTGAACATTCTTTGGCATTGCCCTTCTTTGGAATTGGAATGAAAACTGACCTTTTCCAGTCCTGTGACCACTGCTGAGTTTTCCAAATTTGCTGGCATATTGAGTGAAGCACTTTCACAGCATCATCTTTTAGCATTTGAAATAGCTTAATTGGAATTTCATCACCTCCACTAGCATTGTTCATTGTGATGCTTCCTAAGGCTCACTTGACTTCACATTCCAGGATGTCTGGCTCTAGGTGAGTGATCACACCATCATGATTATATGGGTCGTGAAGATCTTTTTTGTATAGTTCTTCTGTGTATTCTTGCCACCTCTTCTTACTATCTTCTCCTTCTGTTAGGTCCATACCATCTCTGTCCTTTATTGAGCCCATCTTTGAATGAAATATTTCCTTGGTATCTCTAATTTTATTGAAGAGATCTCATCTTTCCCATTTTATTGTTTTCCTCTATTTCTTTGAATTGATCACATTGCTTTCTTATCTCTCCTTGCTATTTTCTATGTTCTCTGTATTTTTCATGTGAATTTTTGAATCAGTTTGACAAATTATACCAAATGAATTACCTGCTGGAATATTTTTTTTAATTAAACTTTATCTTGAAAAATTAAACTGTAGATTTACAAACAGTTATAAGAAATAATAGAAAGCCACTTGATCATGATGTATTATCCTCTTCTATATATTAGATTTATTTGTAAATATTATATTTAGAGTTTTTGCTTCTATATTTATGAGTAATATTGGTCTGTGACATTCTTTTCTTATAACTTTGCCTTCTTTTGGTATCAGTGTAACGCTGGCCTCATAGAATGAGTTGGAAATTATTTCCCACTCTAATTTTATGTAATTGTTTCTGGTAGAATTGATATTATTTCTTCCTTAATGCATCTTCAGTGAATGTGTCTGGACCTATAGTTTTCTTTGTGGGAAGGGAATTACCCACAAATAACATTTGTTCGATAGATGTATAGTTATCTGGTTACCTATTACACTGAGTGAGCATGTGACTTCCAAGGAATGTTGAATTTCATCTGAATTATCCAGGCATAAAGCTGCTCATAATATTTTCTTATTATCAGTTTAATAGTTGATATTCTGAATATTGGCAGCTTGAAAATTTTCCCCCTAAAACTGATTGATTTTGGTTTCATTGATTTTCTCTTTTGTTTTTCTAATTTTATTGATTTCCCCTATGATCTTTATTATTTTTTCTCTTCTATTTACTCTGTGTTTCATTTGTTTTTCTTTTTCTACTTTTTTTGAAAGTGGAATTGGAGGCTATTGTCTTGAGACTTGTCTTTTTTCCCTAGTATAGAAATAAGCACAGAAAATGTACTATAGAGGGAACTTCCGAATACTGCTTAGTGGCATCCGACAGATATTGATGCTATCAGGTTGGGTTTTCATTCCTTCAGTTCAGAATCCTTTATTTCCATTTCTTTTCTTGACTTATGTGTTATTTAGAAGTTTGATTTATATTCAAATAGCTGATAATTTCCCCAACATCCTCTATTGTTGATTTTTAATTGATATAATTCTACTTTAATCCTTTTCAATTCACTTATGCTTCTTTATAGACCAGAATATAATCTGGCTGGATAGATGGTCTGTGTGAATTTAAAAATAATGTGCAATCTTCTGATGTTGATAATGTTCTTTAAATGTCCATTAAGTCTCATTAGTTGATAGTGCTGTTCAAGTCTTCCATATCTTCATGGATTTTGTGTCTATTTTTCCTATCATTTATTGAGAGAGTATTGAAATCTCATGTGGTTTTGTCTATTTCTCCTTGCATTTCTATCAGTTTTTGTTTCCTGTATTTGAAAACTTGCTGTTAGGTACATAAACTTTTAGGATTTTATGTCCTCTTGATCAGTTGGCTCATTTATTATTGCAAGACCTTGTTTATTCTTAGTAAAATTTTTTACTTGAAATCTACTTTGCTATTTTAGCAAATTTTTTTTGCTGAGACTAGCATGGTATAACTTTCAAATTTTTTTATTTTTAAGATTTTAATGAATTTTATTTAATGTACATATCTTATAAACAGTGTAAGGTTGTTTTGATTTTGGAAACAAAACAACAATCTCTATTTTAATTGAAATATTTAGTTTACATTTAATGTGATTATAGGCATAGTCAGCTTTAAGCCTATCATGCTACAATTTTTCTTTTAATGTGTCTTACATATTTTGTGATTCTACTTCCCCATCTTTTTATGCCTTGTTTTGAATAACTTGAGTGAACTTTATAATTTGATTTCATTTTCTTATTTGGCTTACTAGTTATACAACTTTTAAAAAAATAGTGGGTTGTTTGTTTTTAGAATTTATGTTCTACCTCTTTATCTTATCACTACCTGCCTTTAAATGATGTTATACCACCTATTTATAGGATAAGCAAATCATAACTTCTTCTTTACTGAATTTTATGCCATTTTTATTATAATTTTACTTATACATCTGTTATAAACCAAAGATTATATTATTATATATTTTTTTGCTTATTTAGTCTTCCCTGGTGGCTGTTGGTAAAGAATCCATCTTCATTGTGGGAGATCTGGCTTCAATCCTTGGGTTGGGAAGATCTCCTGGAGGAGGGCATGGAAACCCACTCCAGTTGTCTTGCTTGGAGAATCCCATGGTGAGCCTGGTGGGCTACAGTCTATAGGGTCACAAAGTTGGCCATGACTGAATGACTAAGCACGCAGTCTTATATTTAAATATTAAAAAATATTTAAATAATAAAAGAAAAATATCTCATGTAGTTACTGATGTGTTTACCATTTTTGGTGTCTTTACTCATTTGTATACATACATATTTCCAGATATTATTTCTTTCTATCTGAAAACGTGTGGCTGATCAATTCTGTTGTACATAAAACAACAACACTTTTTTGCTCTTGTTTTTTAAATATTTTTCCAAGTTGACACCTTTTAATTTTTCTTCCAGAATTTGAAAAAATTGCTATGTTGTCCTCTGGGATGCATTGTTTCCTTTGAAGAATCTAAATTATTTTCTCTCCATTTTTGTTCCTCTGTATATAATGTGCCATTTATTTTATCTGGTTGTAGATTCTTTTCTTTCACTGGTTTTGAACAATTTGAATAAAATAATGCTTTAATGTATTTTCATATTTCTTATACTTGAATATTGTTAAGATTTTTCAAACTATGATTTTTTAGTTTCTATTAGAGTTTTAACTTTTTCACTCATTATTATTTAAAATATTTTTTGTCATTTTACTTCTATCCTTTTGGGATTCTAAATACATACACATTAAACTGCTTGAAGTTTCTCCTAAATTCTTCATCTCTTTAAAAAAACCTCATTGTTTATCTTTCACTTGAGTGGTTTGAATTTCTATGCCTTCTTCACTAATCATTTATTCTGCAATGTTGAATTCAGTGTTATTTTCATCAATGATCTTTTATCTCAGTTGTTGTAACTTTCATCTCTATGAGTGTGATTTGGGTCTTATTTCATATTTGTCTCTCCTTAACTTTATGAACATAAATATATAATAGCTTATTTTCTTTTCTAAATTCTAACATTTGTGCCAGATCTGAATTAGTTTTCTTGATAGATTCTTCTCTTCATTTGATTCAAATATTTCTACTTCTTTAAATGTCTGGTCATCTTGATTGGATGCAAGACATTGTGAATTTTTCCCTGGTTGATGACACCTTTTTTTTTTTTTCTATAAATATTCTTAAGCTTTATCCTGAGATTCAGATAAGTTATGTGAATGAAGTTTTCCCTTGTGTCTTGCTTTTTTCAAGTTTGTTAGGCAGTGCTAGAGAAGCATTTATAACTAATGCTTATAATGCTTATAGTTATAACTTCTGCTACTGATGTATCTGTTCCGTGTACTCAGCCTAAAGACTCATCCTCTTACCATCAACATCTTTGTCTTTATAAACATCCTGCTTATTACCTGAGAGAGTGAGCAGCATTTTATTTGTTTATCTGTAGGTGTTCTGGTGCTCAAAGGAGTGCAGCATTAAACAGCAATTTAGAAAATCCCATGACAGATTGAGACTGTGGAAGAAAGAAAAAAGGTTTTATCATGATATTTGAACAAGGTATTCCACATTTTCATCTGGGCCCAACAGTAGTTATGAGTCTAGCCCTAGAGTGTCAGACAGCAGAAGTTTATTTCTTGCTCATGTAACAGTCTCAAGGTGTCAGCCTTCGTGTATGGTGACAAGCCTTATGCATCCTCCCTTAAAGCATCAGGCTCCTTTCACCTTGAAGCCCATCTTTCTCCAGAACTCTGGATTTCTTTGGACCGATTTTATAGCCAAGTTGAACATCGAAGAAACTGATCTGCACTTCCCTCTTATCTTTCAAGTGTCTTGGTGCTAGTGTTATACTTTTCTTTAACTACAAATTAACATTTTTGTTTGTTTAGTGTTAGCATTTTAATTGGAGGAGACAATGGCAACCTACTCCAGTCCTCTTGCCTGGAAAATCCCATGGCTGCAGTCCATGGGGTCGCGAAGAGTCAGACACGACTGAAGCGACTTAGCAGCAGTAGCAGCAGCAGAATTTTAATTAGTGTTTTTAAGGGGCATAGGTCCCAAAGCCCAAACTTAAATTGCTCTATAACCTGTAGGTTACACATACACATTTTCTAATAAACTCTTGTAAGTTTTAATTGAACTTGAATTAAAAAATTGATTTTAAAAGGTGTCTGAAGTTGAATAATAATATTTCCTTTGTCATATAAAGTAGTTTAGATTATAATAAAATGTAGTGAAAGTATTATTACATGCAGAGCATAAAGGGGATTATCAATCTCCACTTATAGAGCAATACTTTTAGGTTAAGTGGGTTTATCAAGTCCATGATGTGAATGTTTGTCTTCTAAGATATATGAGAGCTTTTATACAATCAAGCAAGGGAGAATGCAGGCATACAGGGCTGACTTCACCAAGACAAAGAACCAACTTTGTAAATCAGGTGGATACTGGGCCAAATTTGACAAGGAATTTGATGGAATTACAACAAAGAATGTACAGACAGTGTACATTTTCAGAAATGTTGGTTGCATTTTCAATGCATAGCAAAGACTCATCCAAAAACAAAGTTTAGTCACTGACCAAAAGACCTGAAGGATGTAGCTGGTTTTGTAGTTCATCATAATTCTCTATTTCTGATTTACATTTCTCTAGACCAGAACTGCTCCTTCCCCTCATGACATTTATAATATTTTTGATTACTGAATTAATCCATACTAATTCTATGAATTTTGAAGATACAAAAGAGCTAGAAAATACCAATAAGCACAGCACACAGAGCACATGAATTCCTTGTTCAGGATGATTGCACTGCTGTTGTGTAAGATGCTGAATTAGAGGGAGTCTGGTGAGGGATATGAGATAACTGTGTATTTTTTGTAACTTTTCTTTAAGATAAAAATTAGTTCAGAATAAAAAGTTTAAAAGTGATCACAATTTTTATAGACTTTAAAATATTTGAGACCATACTGTATATGTACTATATCTTACTTTTTCAAACCACTATTGTCATTAACATTACCATTCAAGTCTTGTTAAATGGCCACATGAAATGCCAGTTAAAAAATATACCATCACTTACTTGCTGCTGCTGCTGCTGCTGCTGCTGCTGCTGTATCACTTCAGTCGTGTCCCTCTCTTTGCGACCCCATGGACTGCAGCCTACCAGGCTCCTCTGTCCATGGGATTTTCCAGGCAAGAGTACTGGAGTGGGTTGCCATTACCTTCTCCAATCACTTACTTGACTGATATCCTACTATTGAACTATTGGTTTGATTTCGCTTGTTCATAGACAACTTTGCAATAGATATAATTGTTGGATTATTCTTTGTCTTAATCATGGGTTATGCTCCTTATGTTGCAGAATCAGAGGTATGAAAACATGGCCAAATGTTATGAACATTGAAAAGAATAAGGTCATATGTGCCTCCCAGACCTGAACTTCAGCAGGAGCCACAAAGGAGAGAGGTAGAAGGAGCCCAAGCTGAGTAGGATCAGGCTTTTATAAATTAGATTAGTTACATATTTTAGTTTCTGCATGGGTAACAACAGCATGTGAGGCAATATTTAGGTATCTGGTAGCCTTTGACTTAACAGACAAATTTGGCTTTGAAGTACAAAATGAAGCAGGACAAAGGCTAACAGAGTTCTGCCAAGAGAACACACTGGTCATAGCAAACACCCTCTTCCAACAACACAAGAGAAGACTGTACACATAGACATCACCAAATGGTCAATACCGAAACCAGATTGATCATATATTTTTTGCAGCCAAAGATGGAGAAGCTCTATACAGTCAGCAAAAGCAAGACCAGAAGCTGACTGTGGGTCAGATCATGGACTTCTTATTGCAAACTTCAGACTTAAATTAAAGAAAGTAGGTAAAAACACTAGACCATTCAGGTATGACCTAAATCAAATCCCTTATGATTATACAGTGGAAGTGACAAATACATTCAAGGGATTAGATCTTATAGACAGAGTGCCTGATGAACTATGGATGGAGGTTCGTGACATTGTACAGGAGGCAGTGATCAAGACCATCCCCAAGAAAAAGAAATCCAACAAGGTAAAATGGTTGTCTGAGGCAGCCTTACAAATAGCTGAGAAAAGAAGAGAAGCTAAAGGCAAAGGAGAAAAGGAAAGACATACCTATTTGAATGCAGAGTTTCAAGGAGAGATAATAAAGCCTTCCTCAGTGATCAATGCGAAGAAGTAGAGGAAAGCAATAGAATTGGGAAAGACTAGAGATCTCTTCAAGAAAATTAGAGATACCAAGGGAACATTTCATGCAAAGATGGGCTCAATAAAGGTCAAAAGTGGTATGGACCTAACAGAAGGAGAAGATTTTAAGAAGAGGTGGCAAGAATACACAGAACTATACAAAAAAGATCTTCATGACCCAGATAATCACGATGGTATGATCACTCACCTAGAACCAGACATCCTGGAACGCAAACTCAAGTGGGCCTTAGGAAGCATCACTACCAACAAAGCTAGTGGAGGTGATGGAATTCCAGCTGAGCTGTTTCAAAGGCTAAAAGATGATGCTGTGAAAGTGATGCACTCAATATTCCAGCAAATTTGGAAAACTCAGCAGTGGCCACAGGACAGGAAAAGGTCAGTTTTCATTCCAATCCCAAAGAAGGGCAATGCCAAAGAATGTTCAAACTACTGCACAATTGCACTCATCTCACATGCTACCAAAGTAATGCTCAAAATTCTCCAAGCCAGGCTTCAACAGTATGTGAACTGTGAACTTCCAGATGTTCAAGCTGGGTTTAGAAAAGGCAGAGGAACCAGATATCAAACTGTCAACATCCGTTGGATCATTGAAAAAGCAAGAGAATTCCAGAAAAACATCTACTTTTACTTTATTGACTACACCAAATCTTTGACTGTGTGGATCAAAACAAATTATGGAAAATTCTTAAAGAGATGGGAATACTAGACCACCTGATCTTCCTCCTGAGAAATCTGTATGCATGTCAAGAAGCAACTGTTAGAACTGGACATGGAACAACAGGTGGGTTCCAAATAGGAAAAGGAGTACGTCAAGACTGTGTATTGTCACCCTGCTTACTTAACTTATATGTGGAGTACATCATGCGAAATGCCAGGCTGGATGCAGCACAATCCGGAATCAAGATTGCTGGGAGAAATATAAACAACCTCAGATATGCAGAAGACTCCACCCTTATGATAGAAAGCAAAAAAGAACTAAAGAGCTTCTTGCTGAAAATGAAAGAGGAGAGTGAAAATGTTGGGTTAAAACTCAACATTCAGAAAACTAAGATCATGGCATCCGGTCCCATCACTTCATGGCAAATGATGGGGAAACAATAGAAACAGTGAGAGACTTTATTTTGGGGGGCTCCAAAATCACTGCAGATGGTGACTGCAGCTGTGAAATTGAAAGACATTTGCTCCTTGGAAGAAAAGCTATGACCAACCTAGACAGCATATTAAAAAACAGAGACATGACTTTGCCAACAAAACTCCATCTAATCAGACCTATATTTTTCTAGTAGCCATGTATGGATGTGATAGTTGGACTATAAAGAATGCTGAGCACCAACGAATTGATGCTTTTGAAGTGTGGTGTTGGAGAAGACTCTGGAGAGTCCCTTGGACTGCAAGGAGATCCAACCAGTTCATCCTAAAGGAAATCAATCCTGAATATTCATTAGAAGAACTGATGCTGAAGCTGAAACTCCAATGCTTTGGCCACCTGATGCAAACAACTGACTCACTGGAAAAGACCCCGATGTTGGGAAAGATTGAAGGCAGGAGGAGAAGGGAACGACAGAGGATGAGATGGTTGAATGGCACCACCGACTCAATTGTCATGAGTTTTAGCAAGCTCCGGGTGTTGGTGAAAGACAGGGAAGCCTGGCGTGCTGCAGTTCATGGGGTTGCAAAGAGTCTGACATGACTGTGTGACTGAAGTGATTGATTGAGTCTTTGACTTATTTTTAGGGCACAGTTTTCTGATCAACTGGGTAGTAAGGCTACCTATTATCTAATAAATGGATGTCTAATGCCTTGTAACTAGGTTCTTGTAAGTTCGCATTTTGGAATCCAAAATCTCTTCTTTAGTAAGGAAAATAGTAAATAACAAGGGCTAATAATATAGAGGATGCACTATTCTTTAAGGGGATGAATACTAGTGTCCTACACATTGTTTCAGGCTCTTGCTGTCCTGAGCTTTTCTCATAAAGATGGATTAATTGGGAGCAAGGAGGACGTTTTGGGTCTGGGCTTCCATTCATGAACAAACAATGTCACCCTTGTGATTCCAGAGCATTGCTCTTTGGCAGAACTGAGTATTTGTGGAAGAAAATGACTTTACGTCTGTTTGGGAATTGGGGATTCACTGGGGCCAGGGTGGTACTGGGGGAAATTTGTATGGATAAGTAGTTGCTAGCTGAGGCCCAAGGCATAGGGTAAATGTGAACTTACTAGGCTGGTGAGGATGGTTATCCGCAGATAGGGTAGAAATCATTTTCAAATTACAGATTAGATCCTCAAGCTCTACCTGACATGCCAAGTCAAAGTCTCTAGGGGAAGTATCAGAAAATCTTTACTTTTTCAGAACTCCAAAACAACTATGGCATAACTCCCAATTTGGAAAAGGCTAACATAAAGCCTAGAGGCAGAGTTAAGAGCTATCATTGCAAGAGGGCTCCTTTTTTTCCATACCCTCACTTTTGGGGGGAAATGTAAATTGATACAGCTACTATGGAGAACCATGTGTGAAGGTTCTTTGAGGCACTAAAAACAGAACTACCATATGACCCAGATTCCCACTATCTGGGACATATACCTGGAGAAAACCATAATTCAAACAGACACACGCACCGCTTCCTCACAGCACTATTTACAATACAGGACATGGAAGCAACCTAATGCCCATCAATAGAGCAAAAGACAAAGAAGACTTTGCACAGATATATAGTGGAATATTACTCAACCATAAAAAGGAATGAAACTGGATCATTTGTAGAGACATGGATGGACCTAGAGTCTGCCATACAGAGTGAATTAAGTCATACAGAGAAAAACAAATACCATATGTTAACCCATATATGTGGAATCTAGAAAAATGGTACAGATGAATCTGTTTGCAAGGCAGAAATAGAAACACAGGCATAGAGAACAAATGTATGGACAAAGGGAGGAGAAAGAGGGGGTGGGATGAATTGAGAAATTGTGACTGACATTTATACACTAATATGTATAAAATAGATAATTAATGAGAACCTGCTGTGTAGCACAGAAACCTCTACTCAGAGCTCTGATGACCAAACTTGGAAGGAAATCCAAAAAAGAGAGGATATATATATATATATATATATATATATATATATGTATATATGTATATGTATATATATATATATATATATAGCTGATTTTTTGCTGTACAGCAGAAACTAACACAACACTGTAAAGCAACTATGCTTCAATAAATAAAACAGAGCTATCATTGGAATAATTTATCTGCAAGGAATGGGTAACACATATAGAGGAGGAAGCAGAAATAATCATAACAACATCCAAAACTCAAAGAATGGGGTGCACATAAATGACTGTGGCTTGGGCAAAAACTGGATGGAAAAGGGAAGGAACTCTATGCAATCTTCAGCTGGAAGCATGGCATGAGCTAACAGTGGAAAAAGTGAGGGATGTGGTTGCTTGGAAAACAGTGAACAATCACGAAATGTTTAATGAGTGCCTGGATTATCTTGATTGATGCAGTTGTGAATTGCTAGCACTGAAGTGTTAAAGTGTATTGTCACACTAAAGTGGACTAGTTAGGACCAGGAAACTAAACACAAGGAATCGCAGAAGTTTTGTCACTGCAGCATGTTCACTTCTTCTCCCTAAAACTTTAATCCTGTTTTGGCCATAGAAAGAGCAGAGGAATCTAACCAAATGAGCAATGTGCTGACTCCACTTGATGTGGGGGCTATAAGGCCATAACCACCACTCTGCATTGGTTAACTTTCATTGGTTATCTGTCCAAGAGGTTAACCACACCCCTTGTTAGTTTGAACTAAATCATTAGATTTATTTCCAATTAAAATGCTGACTCAACCAATACTCAAATGAGGTAAGATATGTTTATTAAAATTTCATTTCCCTAGAGCTCAACAGTACCTGCCATAGAGCGTGTGCACTTATTGGGATGCACTTACTTAGATAGAATCAGTCTTCTAAAAACTGTCATTTGAATGAACTAAACATATGAGCATCATTGATACAGTTCCCTGGTCATTTGGGGAGTTAAGGATTAAGATATAGAAAGGAAAATATGAGCAGGAGGAATTTACACGGGGTGGCGCCATGCTCACGTAATTCAACAAAAACATGCTATTACTCAAACCCATATACCATGTACACACAATTTGATTTAAATAAGAACTAATAAATTTGTTGATTGGATAAACAAGGTCAAGGCATGAAATTTCTTATTTTGGTCATTAATCTTAATGGCAGAAGCAGGGGGCAATGTTAAAACAGATTTTTCAGCATTAATTGAAGGGTCTTTAAGCTTTCAGAGTGGGTGTAGAGATATATGGAATTATACTAGTAGAGCCAGCAGGAAGTACTTAGTTATATAAAGTGTAGCACATGGCATGACTCAAGAATTCCACTCCCAATTACGTGAATTACGTGAGCATGGCGCCACCCCGTGTAAATTCCTCCTGCTCATATTTTCCTTTCTATATCTTAATCCTTAACTCCCCAAATGACCAGGGAACTGTATCAATGATGCTCATATGTTTAGTTCATTCAAATGACAGTTTTTAGAAGACTGATTCTATCTAAGTAAGTGCATCCCAATAAGTGCACAAAAAGTAAAATGTCAAACAGGTTTTTAGGTGTATTCATTAGAAAGTTTATGGTGGTGGGAGTTGAAAGCTACCTGGATATACATGTAAAGTGCAGCAGATACACATTTCAGAACACCCCCTGTCTTTGGTGTGGTTCTCTGGAAGCAGACCTTGAAATATTGATTCTCATGCAATGATTTATTGAAAAACCATATGGAAAAGTGAGGGAGCTGGGCAAATACATGTTTCTGGAGAGGTGCAGCATCAGCCTCATCCATGGGGTGCCCTGGAGTATACAAAGTGCCAGAGTTCAGTTGGTCTTACCAGAGGCACCTATGCCTTCACAGTGATTGGTAGTGACTGACCCCAGAGGTGAGAAGAGGATGTATAGTCTCATATCCTCAGAGAAATATGGCTCACCTCAGTCCAGAGCATTGCTTCAGAGAAGAGTACAGGTGTGAGGGGGTTTTCCCTGATGGCTCAGCGGTAAAGAATCTGCCTGCAACTCAGGAGGCCTTGAGTTCGATCCCTGGGTCAGGAAGATCCCCTGGAGGAGGAAATGACAATGCACTCCAGTATTCTTGTCTGGAGAATCCCATGGACCTAGAAGCCTAGAAGCTACAATCCACAGGGCCCCAAAGAATTGGACACGACAGTATATATGCACATTGTACACTGCACAGGGATGAGAACCTAGCAGTCCACATCACTAAGTATCCAGGAGGGCACGTTGTCCCAGGTGAAAGCAGCCAGCAAAAGGACAGAACAGCATCTGCTGTCTGATAGAAGAAACGGATTAGGTGTCCATTCAGGAGTATTGTGCCTAGCGAAAAAAAGAGTAAGAAGCAAAGTTCTTAGTATGCATAATTCTATTTACATAAAATAAAAATACATATACACTAAAAATGTACTTTATTAAAAAAAACTTAAGCTTAACAGCTGCATATAGAATGATAGTAAAAATATTTAACAATTCTCTTGGGAAAGATACCAACCAAACAGAACAGGAAGCTAATACTCACCTTAAGAAGCCCAATGGCAAGAGTGGGGGGCTTGTGTAGATTAGTGATGCTGACATTTGACACTATGTGAAGTACACAAACTTGAATTTGCACTTGAAGTTTGAAAAGGAAAAACAAAAAAAAATGAGAAAAAACTGGGGAAGGAATTCTTCTCTTCTTCCTTCATAAAAGTAAGGAGATTTTGAACAACCTTCCATTTGCAGGATGGATTTCTCTGTTCTTTCACTCCCAGCTAATGAATTAAAAGACTTTTTATACAAGCCTGTCACTATAACTCCCACCAGCTCTTGATGGTCTTCAGGCAAGGCTTTCTCTTAGAAAAGTGAACAATGGCTGCTTCGCCACGTATCAGAAATATTAGTTTAGATTTTCAATTTTTTGAGGTTGGTATGGAATGGTAAGGAATTTGGTAATGACTTAGTTTGAATATTTAATGTGAGAAAAGCTTTATCAGGATTAAGGACAAATGTAGCTGTGCTGATTTGCTCTACTCCATGCGAGACTGAATATAAAGACAAGGACCAGATCATATGTAAAAATATACAACCTACAGCAACCTACCTTGAAAACCAACACCCTTCTTTACAATAAACAACCCAGAAAGAAGCCTGGTAAAAGTCAGACTTTCAGGAAGTCTGATTGCTAAATAATCCAGAATGTTAAACAATAACTTCTCTAATGACTGTCCCTGGGTGATCACTTGTGATTGGTAAGTGGCAGCCTCTTTAATTTTTGGCCCCACTTCCAACTTATTAATTTGAACCAACACAGAGAGGCAAATATGGCTTCCCTTTTTCCACTGTAAAGCTTTCCCACTCCTCTGCTGCCTTTTGGTCTCGACAAAAACACAAATAATGGTAGCTGATCCTCTTGCTCTAACAAGTTCTGAATAAATAGCCATGACTTATTTCCATTTGGTTGGTCTTCATTGATTTCCACAGTTAGTGATGAAGGCTCCAGTGAGGTCCAGTTTGTACTTCCCATCACTGTAGACCCTGGTCTTCAACCAAATGTGGTATCACAGAGGCCCCTATTGCCCTGCTGCTCACTGCTTGCCAAGGCCAGGAAGATGTGGAAAGACAGCAAAGAGACTGAACTGTGTTCTTTGCTTTGAGTGCCTCAGCTATTTATTCTTAGTTTGGTATCAGTTTCTGTTATCTGTTTCCTTTTTGTTTGGCATTCTCGACAAAATCAGGGCATTCCTCTTCTTTCCATTTTGCTGCCTTCCGTGTTCCTGTTCTAGTATTGTGCTGAGTCTAAAAGTGTTATCTGTCATATGGAGAGTCACAGGCTCTATAAGCTTGTTGCTTGAGGCAGGGTCTTCATCCAGTGGGCTTTTGGTTCTTATGAGAACTATGCCTTTCACTTGGATGAAATTTGCCATGGGTCATCAATAAAACTGGATGGGATTCTGCTTCTGCCTCGATTGTGTGTCCTGAGAGCTTGGCTTTGGATTTAGACAGAGCTTTGGTTTTCCACCTGCTGGGTCTGGGTTTGGAGGAGACCCACCATCAGGGTCGGCCCTGAGACAGGAAGTGCTCAAGCATCATGTTCCTACTGACAGCTGCCATGGCCCGGGGTCCTGTAATCAAATCCTCCTCTTTGCCTGGGTGAACTCTGCTTCTTATCTGTCCTCTCTTTACAGCCCCAGTTCCTATGCTTCTCTTTCTAAACAACATAGAACCCCATTCACCAAGTGGACCCAGGCCTTCAGTGTCTACTCTTGGGGACATCGGATTTGAGCCACATTGTTCATTTGAGAGGCAACTTGAAAAGGAAGGGAATCAGACCTTGTTAGCCCAGTGGATAGTATTTCTTGATTGTTATGCAGAGGCCTCCAAATGCAATTCTGAATTAAAAATTGCTTCACTGAAAGTGTGTGGCCAAAGGTAATGAGCAATGTGACAACCTTAAACAAGAAAAAATTAGACTTCTTTCCCTCAAATCTTCCCTTCACCTTC
Organism: Okapia johnstoni; assembly: GCA_024291935.2. NCBI lineage: Eukaryota > Metazoa > Chordata > Mammalia > Artiodactyla > Giraffidae > Okapia > Okapia johnstoni. The sequence goes on from CM044312.1 coordinate 103,788,634, forward strand.
CTGCATCCAACTGCCCCACTTCCCTCCTATGCTGGTTTCTCTCCTTTACATCTCTGTAAAAATAAAAAACAAAATACATAGAGTCAGGAGACTGAAAGGGAAATCCTCATTCCCTTAGACAACAGCCAATCGACAGGAAAATTGTTGCTGTGCAGGGAAGTGCATGAGACTAGCTATGGTTACAGATTCTGAATTGTAATTCTTTGTTGACCACGGATAAACCTTTATTTGCTGGAAAATATCTCACAACCCATTTGTTTCAGGTTGAGATTTCCCTCCTCTTTTTGTGTATCTTTCCTTCTACCTTTCCCTAACAACTCTGCTGAAAGCCCGCAGTGCAGCTGCCTCTAAGGACCTGCCCTGCCCATGAGCCATGCTCATGAGTTGTGAGCTGACCAGTGCAGAATTTAAGCCTTGGGTCCAAGTTCAACTTAAGAGTTATAATGAAAGATTTTGTTAAATCTAAATAACCCCATGAATATTCATAGAAGAATTTAGAATTCTTTTGGGTACATATAACCCAGGGCTATCCAACCTATATTGACTCGCACATGTATTGATCACAGCCATACTAGTTGCTTCTGTATGATAAAGCTAATTGGACTGACCTGGAAAGAGATACAGGAAACTTCCTTTACAATAAACCTCAGGGTGGACTTCCCTGGTGGTCCAGTGGTTAAGAATTTGCCTTCCAATGCAGGGGACATTAGGTTCTATCCCTACCAAAGGCCACGCACCTAGAGCCCCTGATCCATAACAAAAGACACCGCTTCAAGGAGAAGCCCCGAACCCCAACTAGAGAGTAGTTCTCCTCTCCCATCACAACTAGAGAAAGCCCACGCACAGTAACGAAGACCCTGTTGATCCAAAAATAGAAATAAATACATAAACCTTAAGATGGGTCAAAAGCAATGACAAAGCAAAACAGAAAGGCCAGAAAGGTAGATCAGAATCTCTTAAAAGCTATACCTGAAACATTTCCAATAAAAAATGGATTGGTCCAAACTTCAATTATGTAAGCCAGAAAGACAATGAAACGATAGGAGATTTTCAGGATAGATTAGAAAATGCCTCCTGACAACACTCGAGAGTGAAAGGAGGGGCTTATGTAACAGCAGGTTTCTCATCTCATCTCATCAATGGAATTAAACCTGAACTTGGAGAATTAATTAAAAAAAAAAATGAGAAATAGCCCCTTCAGCTGAACTACAACACAGGGAAGAACATTTCTAAAAGGCTTTAGAATAAAAATGAGGAAGAACCCAAAATAAATTTGAATCTCTGCAGTTCAAACAGCAAGGTGCCCCCACCCCCCCGACCAACCACTTGAAATTATAAACAAAAAGGACACTAAAAAATTACTCCCACCTAATAAAAGAAAACAAAGACAAAGAGAAATCCCTTGGTTCAGCTCAATGAAGGTGTTCTGTGGAAGAAAAAAGTGCCCAGTATCCAACCATACCCTTAATCTCTCAAATTGAAATATTTATAAATTTTAGATGATCATCCTCATTAAATCTTGATAGATGCAGGTGCTACTCCTCCTGCATTAAACTCGAACAACTGTACTCAACTTCCCCTAGAGTAAACATACTGTACAGGTAGACATTATCTCAAATAACCTACAAATGTTCCCTTATCTCCCAGACCTTAACAGTGACCCTTGAGCCCTTGACTGAGAAACATCCCTTACTGCTCTGTGATACTACTCTGACTTCAATAGAGAGAGACTTACTCTGCAAATGGAATTGCAATATTAAATGTTCATCAAGTGACTCTTTGTTGATGTCCCAGAAGATGCCTCTATTCATAATTGAGCAGTGTATGCATTGGATGTAATTTTTTCTCCTCTATTATATTTCATGCATACTCAGATAAGGATTCTTGACATTGTATCTGACTCAGCTAAAAATTCCACAGATATAGGAAAAATAATTGAAGCAGAATCTGTCAAAGTTCATATAAATCCTACAAAGTTGTTGCCTATACTTTCCCAATAACCCTCAAAACCAGAAGCAAAGGAAGGTGTCAAATGTAGTTGAAAGCCTTATATTCAAAGGCTTCTCATGCCTTGTGCTAGCTCTTGTAACACCCCTGTCCTGCCATTAAAGATCCAAATGGACCAGGATATAGATTTATCTAAGAAGTTAGGGCCATCAACAAGATTGTTATCCTTTGCTTCCCTGTAGTACCATCCTGTAGGAGGGCGTGGCAACCCACTCCAGTATTCTTGTCTGGATAATCTCCATGAACAGAGAAGCCTAGTGAGCTACAGTCCATGGGATTGCAAAGAGTTGGACACGACTGAAGTGACTTAGCAGCAGCAGCAATACCATCCTGCCCTCACATCCCGGAATTCTGCTGGGCTGGACTTTTGTTCTGCCTTTTCCTCATGCCTCTAACCAGGAGTCAGTGCCTTTCTGCTCTCACCTGTGGAGGGCATCGGTACACCTGACAGCATGGCCAGGGCTTCACTGAAGACCCTCCTACTTCTCCCGGGTTCTCAGTCAAGACTTACAGGGTCTAAACATAGGCCATGGTTAATATTGATACATGGTATAAACCAACACAACACAGGAAAGTAATCAGTTCAGTTCAGTTCAGCTCAGTTGCTCAGTTGTGTCCGACTCTTTGCAACCCCATGGACTGCAGCATGCCAGGCCTCCATGTCCATCACCAACTCCCGGAGTTTACTCAAACTCTTGTCTATTGAGTCGGTGATGCCATCCAACCATCTCATCCTCTGTTGTTCCCTTCTCCTCCTGCCTTCAATCTTTCCCAGCATCAGGGTCTTTTCAAACGAGTCAGCTCTTCACATCAGGTGACCAACTATTGGAGTTTCAGCTTCAACATCAGTCCTTCCAGTGAATATTCAGGACTGATTTCCTTTGGGATGGACTGGTTGGACCTCCTTGCAGTCCAAGGGACTCTCAAGAGTCTTCTCCAACACCACAGTTCAAAAGCGTCAATTCTTTGGCACTCAGCCTTCTTTATAGTCCAACTCTCACATCCATATAATCCTCTAATTAAAATTAAGTACATTCATTAAACACAGACCATGACTACCGGGGCACTAGGTAATGAGTAAAGAAATCGTGATGCTTTCCTTCTCTCACTGTTCATCGTCATCCCTTTCACCCGCCTTTCCCTTTGTAACAGACAATGACTCCTTTTTCAACCATCTTATCTTTTCTATTGCCTTTCCTTCTGTCAACTTCTCTGTAATTCTTCTCAAGTTGAAACTGTTTCATATGACTTATTTTGGCACCTATAAATTAAAAGTGAGTGAATACACTTGACAAGCATTTGCTACATATACATATGGGCACATTATCCAAGACTGTGCTTCTTGTTTAAATATCTCTGTAATAAGATTCTTGCTGGCAGTGATGGGTCTCATGTCACTTTTTTCAATAAAACCTAAGCTCATTGGATGTTGGTTTTGCCAAATTGACTTCAGTTTCTCATTGGTGAGAAGATTATTATGAAATGGAAGTTTCTAGTACATGAACTGTTCCACACATGAACTGTGAAATTCTGTACTCTGAACAGTCTCCAAGTTCTTTTTCTGAACTCTTTACCTTCTCTTAGTTGTTGAAATTAATGACTAATTTATTCAGGCTTGCATGCATTCCTGTAGACTGTAATAGTGTTAATTAACACCTACATTTGGCAGGATATAATAAAAATTATGCACACCATTTTCTAAAAAAAAAAAAATGATACACATGGACTTAGTGCAAAACATTTTCTCACTCCCTAAAATTTACACTAACATATTGGTTAAAAAATGACATATTTAAGTTAACAAGGATTAGAAGTCATTTTGAAGGAGGCTTAATGCCTCATCTCAGTTATTTTTTTTTTACAATTAATTAGTTTACACATTTTTTATTGTCATCAGCAAGGCCCCATATATAGCAATAAAATCTGTAGTGATCTATAGTGACTAAAATGAGACAAAGTCTAGTCTGCTTGGCAGAATCATTGCCAGTTTTTATTAACCTTGCAATGGCCTGCTCAACCAAAAACGTCAGGACAGCTAGTAACTATGGCAGCAGCCTTACACATCAAAGATGCACCTTATCTTGCTACTCTGGAATCAATTTTTTGAGCAATCATCTTTCTCCTTACAAGACCCAGAAAACCTATAATGTAGAAGCAGCACTAGGAAAAGGAGAAAGAGAAACAGCTTGAGAAGGGGAAGAAATCAGGGAGAAGCAGAATTTAAATTGGACAGTGACTGAGATAATGACTTGGATTTGAATAAAGAATCAAAGTGTACTGGATTCAACTTAATTTTTTCTCTATTTGAAAAATGGGAACTCTAGAGCTAGCATGACCTTGGTTGTACAAAGCGTTATTATTATTTTTTAATTCCTGGATTTTCAGCCGGTAGTGCCAGTGAAATGCCATACTCCCTAGACAGATATTCACACATACTTTTTGGAGTTGGCAGAAATCAACCTTGTTCTCCATCTGAAATGAAGAATTCAGCCTCAGGTGTATTCAGTTTGGTTTTTAAACCAGAGCGTTCATCTTATTCCTTCATGAGGTCATCCCAAAATTCAACAAGGATGCTGTGATTAAATGATTAATCATCATTTACAGAGAATGCCCATCAAACTTCTCTAAGCCTCTCAGTAATGAATTGCTATTCTGTTGCACTTACAATAAACGTTATAAATCAAATTCTGGCTGTGTGGTATTCAACCCAGATACCCAGAGCAGTGAAGCCCTCAGAATAACAGCAAGACATGAAGGGGCAGCACCACATCTGAGACCCCACCTTTTCCCAAAGGAGGAAGCAGAAAGAAGTCATGGGCAGAAGGAGGGTATCAAATTGCAGGGTTAGGGTCCTGGCAAGTGAGCAAGGAGTGGTGCAAAAGCAGAGATCACCATAAATTTTTACCTTTAGTGTTATATTTGACTCAACTTTTTAATGCCTTTCCTTCAGTGTGTATTTTGGCAATATCTCTTTAAGTTCTGATTCATTAAAATTCTGGAAAATAGTAAGAGAGGCAGAAATGTTTTTAATGGATTAAATCAAACATTTAAAAAGATCTTCCAAAACATATTCACTCCAAAAAATCATATTTGCATTAGTATACACTTTCTTGGGTTTATACGATGAGGACAAAACAAAAACATTAAAATACCACTAAGGAGCACTCACTAAACACCATCAGTTTTCCATCATACTTTGCACTTAAAAATATTTATTGATTGTTCACTATAAGTAGTATACACTGTGGAGAAATTTGCATATTGCAAAAAATTAAAATAACATTGGTTTTGCTCTCAAGGCTTTATATCATGATGAAATGATAGATAATAGCAAGTAGGTCAAACTAAATATTGGCAGAAATAAAAATGGCATGAGTGTTTAATTGTAGATGGCATAAAGCAGGCCTACTTTCAGTTCAGTTCAGTTGCTCAGTCGTGTCCGACTCTTTGCAACACCATGAATTGCAGCACACCAGGCCTCTCTGTCCATCACCAACTCCTGGAGTCTACCCAAACCCATGTTCATCGAGTCGGTGATGCCATCCAACCATCTCATCCTCCATCGTCCCCTTCTCTTCCCGCCCCCAATCCTACCCAGCATTAGGGTCTTTTCCAATGAGTCAACCCTTCACATGAGGTAGCCACAATAAACTGTGGAAAATTCTGAAAGAGATGGGAATACCAGACCATCTGACCTGTCCCTTGAGAAACCTGTATGCAGGTCAGGAAGCAACAGTTAGAACTGGACATGGAACAACAGACTGGTTCCAAATAGGAAAAGGAGTATGTCAAGGCTGTATATTGTCACCCTGCTTATTTAACTTCTATGCAGAGTACATCATGAGAAACGCTGGGCTGGAGGAAGCACAAGCTAGAATCAAGATTGCCGGGATAAATATCAAGAACCACTGATATGCGGATGACACCACCCTTATGGCAGAAAGTGAAGAAGAACTAAGGAGCCTCTTGATGAAGGTGAAAGAGGAGAGTGAAAAAGTTGGCTTAAAGCTCAACATTCAGAAAATTAAGATCATGGCATCTGGTCCCATCACTTCATGGGAAATAGATGGGGAAACAGTGGAAACAGTGTCAGACTTTATTTTTTTGGGCTCCAGAATCACTGCTGATGGTGATTGCAGCCATGAAATTAAAAGACGCTTACTCCTTGGAAGGAAGGTTATGGCCAACCTAGATAGCATATTTAAAAGCAGAGACATTACTTTGCCAACAAAAGTCCATCTAGTCAAGGCTATGGTTTTTCCAGTGGTCATGTATGGATGTGAGAGTTGGATGGTGAAGAAAGCTGAGTGCCGAAGAATTGATGCTTTTGAACTGTGGTGTTGGAGAAGACTCTTGAGAGTCCCTTGGACTGCAAGGAGATCCAATCAATCCATCCTAAAAGAGATCAATCCTGGGTGTTCATTGGAAGGACTGATGTTGAAGCTGAAACTCCAATACTTTGGCCACCTCATGCGAAGGGTTGAAGTAATATTTAGTGGGTCTGGTCTTTGCCCTACTGGGGGACACTTGTCACTAGACCCTATAAGCATTTCTCATTTGTCATCTGATGTGAAGATAATGAAAACATCAATTTCTATGTTCATTGTGGCATTATTTACAATAGCCAATATATGGAAGAAACTGAAGTGACCATTGATAGATGAATGGATAAAGAAAATATGTACACACACACACACACACACATACACACACACACACACACACATCTCCCTCTTCTTGGATAAGCCACTAGCATATTTGAGAAATTCAGATAGCTCAGTTACTTCTCACTATAGGTCATAGTATGGAAGCAAGGTCCGATGCTGTAAAGAGCAACATTGCATAGGAACCTGGAATGTTAGTTCCATGAATCAAGGCAAATTGGAAGTGGTCAAACAGGAGATGGCAAGAGTGAAGATCGACATTTTGGGAAACAGCAAGCTAAAATGGACTGTAATGGGTGAATTTAACTCAGATGACCCTTATATCTACTACTGTGGGCAAGAATCCCTTAGAAGGAATGGAGTATGCATCATAGTCAACAAAAGAGTCTGAAATGCAGTACTTGGATGAAATCTCAAAAACAACATAATGATCTCTGTTCATTTCCAAGGCAAACCATTCAATATTACAGTAATCTAAGTCTATGCCTGGACCAGAAATGCTGAAGAAGCTGAAGTTGAATGGTTCTATGAAGATCTACAAGACCTTTCAGAACTAACACCCAAAAAAGATATCCTTTTCTTTATAGGGGACTGGAATGCAAAAGTAGGAAGTCAAGAGATACCTGGAGTAACAGACAAATTTGAAGTAACAGGATTGGAGTACACAATGAAGCAGGGCAAAGGCTCACAGAGTTTTGCCGAGAGAGCACACTGGTCATAGCAAACACCTCCTCCGACAATACAAGAGAAGACTCTACACGTGGACATCACCAGATGGCCAACACCGAAATCAGATTGATTATATTCTTTGCAGCCAAAGATGGAGAAGCTCTATACAGTCAGCAAAAACAAGACTGGGAGCTGACTGTGACTCAGATCCTGAACTCCTTATTGCCAAATTCAGACTTAAATTGAAGAAAGTAGGGAAAAACACTAGACCATTCAGGCATGACCTAAATCAAATCCCTTATGATTATACAGTGGAAGTGGGAAATAGATTTAAGGGACTAGATCTGATAGAAAGAATGCCTGATGAACTATGAACGGAGGTTAGTGACATTGTACAGGAGACAGGGATCAATACCATCCCCAAGAAAAAGAAATGCAAAAAAGCAAAATGGCTGTCTGAGGAGGCCTTACAAATAGCTGTGAAAAGAAGGGAAATGAAAGGCAAAGGAGAAAAGGAAAGATATTCCCATTTGAATGCAGAGTTCCAAAGAATAGCAAGGAGAGATAAGAAAGCCTTTCTCGGTGATCAGTGCAAAGAAATCTAGGAAAGGAATACAATGGGGAAGACTAGAGATCTCTTCAAGAAAATTAGAGATACAAGGGAACATTTCATGCAAAGATGGGCACAATAAAGGACAGAAATTATATGGACCTAACAGAACGAGAAGATATTAAGAAGAGGTGGCAAGAATACACAGAAGAACTGTACAAAAAAGATCTTCATGACTCAGATAATCATGATGATGTGATCACTCACCTAGAGCCAGACATCCTGGAATGTGAAGTCAAGTGGGCCTTAGGAAGCATCACTACAAACAAAGCTAGTGGAGGTGATGGAATTCCAGTTGAGCTATTCAAATCCTAAAAGATGATGCTGTGAAAGTGCTGCACTCAATATGCCAGCAAATCTGGAGGACTCAGCAGTGGCCACAGGACTGGAAAAGTTCAGTTTTCCTTCCAATCCCAAATAAAGGCAATTCCAAAGATTGTTCAAACCATCACACAATTGCACTCATCTCACATGCTACCAAAGTAATGCTCAAAATTCTCCAAATGGGGCTTCAACAATATGTGAGCTGTGAATTTCCAGATATTCAAGCTGGTTTTAGAAAAGGCAGAGGAATGATAGATCAAATTGCCAACATCCACTGGATCATTGAAAAAACAAGAGAGTTCCAGAAAAACATTTATTTTTGCTTTATTGACTATGCCAAATCTTTGACTGTGTGGATCAAAACAAATTATGAAAGATTCTGAAAGAGAAGAGAATACCAGACCACCTGACCTGCCTCTTGAGAAATCTGTATGCAGGTCAGGAAGCAACAGTTAGAACTGGACATGGAACAACAGACTGGTTCCAAATAGGAAAAGGAGTACGTCAAGGCTGTATATTGTCACCCTGCTTATTTAACTTACATGCAGAGTACATCATGAGAAATGCTGGGCTGGATGAAGTTGGATGAAGCTCAATCAAGATGGCTGGGAGAAATATCAGTAAACTGATATGCAGATGATACCACCTTTATGGCAGAAAGTGAAGAAGAACTAAGGAGCCTCTTGATGAAAGTGAAAGAGGAGAGTGAAAAAATTGGCTTAAAGCTCAACATTCAGAAAACTAAGATAATGGCTGAGCAGGAAAGAATTGATGCTTTTGAACTGTGGTGTTGGAGAAGACTCTTGAGAGTCCCTTGTACTACAAGGAAATCCAACCAGTCCATCCTAAAGGAAATCAGTCTTGAATGTTCATTGGAAGGGCTGATGTTGAAGCTGAAACTCCAATACTTTGGCCACCTGATATGAAGAGCTGACTCATTTGGAAAGACCGTGATGCTGGGAAAGATTGAAGGCGGGGGAAGACAACGACAGAGAATAAGATGGGTGGATAGCATCATGGACTCAATGGACATGAGTTTAGGTACACTCCTGGAGTTGGTGATGGACAGGGAGGCCTTGCGTGCTATAGTCCATGGGGTAGCAGAGTCGAACACAACTGAGCGACTGAACTGAACTGAACTGAACTGAGAGGTCATGGTTATGATCTAGATTTTTTTCCATGATAAAATTAAGATTCAGTTGACTTGTTAAGCAGTGAGCACTAGCAAGTGGTGGTACAACTAATATTCAAACTCTATGTTGCACCTAAATGCAATCTTTTAATTTCTCCAGAAGACAAAATGATCACTGGAGTCTAATGCAATCTTATTCAAAACAATAAAACCTGAGTGTTTACTGATGAAAATGACTTCTCTTCTAGTCCTCAATCTATTCTTTTTATGACACACCCAATAATATCACTCCCCCTCAGTAAACATCAACTTAGTTATGATTATATATACTAGATAATCTGCTCTTTGCTAAGTCGCTTCAGTCCTGTCTGACTCTTTGAGACTCTGTGGACTGTAGCCCACCAGGTTCCCCATCCCTGGGATTCTCCAGGCAAGAACATCGGAGTGGGTTGCCAGTTCCTTCTCCAATGCATGAAAGTGAAAAGTGAAAGTGAAGTCACTCAGTCGTTTCCGACTCTTAGCAACCCCATGGACTGCAGCCTACCAGGCTCCTCCATCCATGGGATTTTCCAGGCAGGAGTACCTGAGTGGGATGCCGCTGCCTTCTCCGAAGATAAGCTAGCACGTGTGAAAGTTTTCTGCTAGCTATGAAAACCCTTTAGCATAAATATCTAGCAGACTAATAGGGCTCCATTTTCACCCTGTAGATGAAGGCCAAAACTCCATCCACAGAAAGTACAGTCTTGATCTTGTTTTCATATATAAGACCTGACATGCAAGTATTATTTATGATTAGACTTCTATTGGTGTTACTAGAGACATGATTCTTTCAAGGAGAAAATCACTGGCAAATACTTAGTAGTTAACTAGAAGTAAATAAAGTAAACAAAGCCTACCTTGCTTTTGATGTCAAATCTCTCTGATCTTTGGCATATCACTCAACCCTCTCCTCCCAGTTTCCCTAAAAGCAACACCAGATAATGTTTCCATAAGGATTTCATGAAGTTTGCATGCAAAACAGTGAAACATAGGAGGGACTAAACATAGCATAGCTTGAATATTACTATTGGAAGCAACAATTTTTTTGAGAGTCAAAAACCTTGGTCTGACACTTTTTACCTGTGAAATATTCTGCAAGTTGGCATCAGGCTCCCAAACACCCTAGAGGCATCCTCCACCAGCCATTGTAAGCACACGGTCCAGGGTGGCTCACCTTCTTAGCTTCTCATTTTTCTCTGTTTTTCTCGGTGTCAGTCTTTGTCTTTTCTCTGCCTGCCTTCATTCCACTCTCACTGACACGTACACTGCAGTCACATCGCCATCACTCTAGTCTGGCTCAAGTCTAGAAGTAATATATCTCTTTGGGACTGCCAACACTTAATGCCTGGATGCTGTTGTGTGCAGTTCTTTCTGGTCCCCCATTTCAATGATTTGTATTCATTTCTGTCTCCTCTATTAGTCTCTTGTGACTTTTGTTTATCTCAGTTTGATTGACAGTAGACACTTATAAATGCTGGACTTTTTGCTGGACCATTTTGTGACCATATACAGGCAAGCTGAAAGCCAGGGAGCACATTTTCCTGCTTCAGAAAGTGAATGACAAGGATCAAGATTTTAAATAATGGCTACAGGCATCTGGTGGATGGCAGAGGGGCCTGCGGGAACAGAACACACATGTTGGACTCTGACAGTGTTTTAAGGCCTCGGAAGGTTATATAATGTGATGAGATGAGAAGCGGCAGAGCCACAGGGGCCATCACCCTCTTCTGGATGCATGCTCAGCTGCTCAGGGAAGGAGCAGGCTCCTAGCTCTGGTGCCTGGCGGGGAGCCTGGCTGCAAGAACAAAGGCCAGCCCAGTGTTTGGGTTTCCAGACGAGTGGGAGGATTGTACATGGCCACTCTGGCCTGGCAAGGGGCTACTGACAGAGCTCTGTTCATACAGCAACTGGACTTAATCAATTTGCTATTCTCCCTACCAGAGCTACCTGTACCTTCTTCAGAGGAAAAACACACCCACACCCAGATTTACCAAGCGTCTAATATATGCCATGCAAAGGCACATTACATACTGCTCTTCATCTGACTCTAAAAAGTATATATATATTGCAACAGACCAAAAAATACTATGATTTCTTATAGATGGGAAATTAAGGCACTGATTTATTAACTTAATTTGCAAAGTGTTTAAGTCATGTGCTTAAGAGTCCCACAGGAAATTATAGGAATCAAAATTTGAAAACAGGTTTTAAAATTTTTCTTTTTTATTGAATTGTAATTGATTTACAATGATGTGTTAAGTTTCAGGGATACATCTAAGTGATTCAGTTATGCATGCATTTATATTTTTTTTCAAATTCTTTTACATTATAGGTTATAAATATTGAAAATGTTTAGTTCCTTTGCCATACATAGGTCCTTGTTGGTTATCAATTTTATATGTATCAATATGTACATGATACGTTAATCTCAAACTTAATTTATCCCTTCCCTTCACCTCGCTTCCCTTTTTGTAACCATAAATTTGTTTTCTATATCTGTGACTCTAGTTCCATTTTGTAAATAAGTTCATATGTATCATATTTTTAAATTCCACGTATAAGTGATGTATAATATTTGTCTTTTCTGACTTACTTTGCTTAGTATGATAATCTCTAGGTCCATCCATGTTGCTGGAAATGGCATTATTTCATTCTTTTTTTTGTCCATAGGTTGACAGAGTCATATACTTTTTTCTTAGCATGCATGCAGCATTGGAGAAGGAATGGCAACCCACTCCAGTATCCAGTATTCTTGCCTGGAACAGACTAACTCTGAAATGGTTTTATAATACTCTTTGAAGACTTTTGTACAATCAGGGGTCAGTTTTTTCAGACAATACACACTTTTTCTAGTTTCCTGTGTTCTGTTTACTCTTCTGCAAACAGTATTTCATATTCGTGTTTTGCAAGTGGCTTGGACCACGCTTCTGCTGTAGAACTTAGAGGGGAATTTAACTCTATCATATCTAGTTGAAGAAAATGTAGAAACACTTTTATGCGTTATTGACACCTTCCTTCAGGCACACCTCTCATTGTATTTTGTGGTAGTTAATCATTGCATATATGTTCTCCTGGCTAAAATGAGGAGAGATTAATGACAAGAAAGTAGTTTTCTCTTCTCTGTGTTAAATTTTATACTCCCTACCATACCGTAGTTGAGAAGGAAATGGCAACCCACTCCACTATTCTTGCCTGGAGAATCCCATGGACAGAGGAGCCTGGTGGGCTACAGTCCATGGGGCAAAAAGAGTCAGATATGATTGAAGTGACTTAGCATGCACCATACAGTAGTCCAGTATATCTGTTGACTTAATTAATCCATGCTTATTTTTCATTATTCTGGTTCAACATAAATCAATATTAATTAAATGTATCATCTTAATTCATCTTCAAAAAGATGGTTATTATTCAAAAGGTGTACTTTCTTCTTTAAAATCTGTGCACAGGAACTCTTGGGAAGAGATTTAAATTTGTATTGAAGAGCAAACTCTGTAGGCTCGTCTCTGCCATGGAATGAGTCTTGGAAATCACGCAGAGTCAAAGGAGCCAGAGCCAGTCACCCGGGAGCCAGGCTGGCCTCTCAGTCTGGCCTTAGGAATTCACTGGGAAGTATTGGTAATTCTCTCATTCTCCAGTTTATTTACACACACCTTCCACTGAGGATTCCTGCCTGAGGAAGAATCAAAGAACAGCTCTTATCATATAGAAGTACAAAGGCAGAAGGACAAAAATTTAATCTGTTCCCTTGGGGTATTGAAGAAGCATTTTTATTCTGTTTCATATTTCAGGTGTATGAAAGGGTGAAAAACAGTTCAAGGTTGTTAAGGAAGAGAAGCAATAAAATCCAGCTGGTTATAATGCCCAAAGCAGTTTATCTTGTATGAAGGTCTTTCTTCTTTCAATGCATGCATGCATGCTAAGTCGCTTCAGTCATGTCCACCTCTTTGTGACACTATGCTTCTCTGTCTGTGGGATTCCCCAGGCAAGAATACTGGAGTGGGTTGCCATGCCCTCCTCCAGAGGATCTTTGTGACCCAGGGATTGAACCCATGTCTCTTATGTGTCCTGCATTGGCAGGCGGGTTCTTTACCACTAGTGCCACCTGGGAAGCCTTCTTCTTTCAGTATCTCCCTTAATTAGGCTAAAGCCAGAGGAAATTTTCTCCTTATTTCCCTATTCACTTTTATTGTATTGATTTTCAGTTTTTCCAGTTTCTTTCTGCATGTTTACATGTATGACTCAACTTTCTTACCTTATCAATTAAGAAAAGGATTCATTAGACACCTCTGATGAATTCTGGTGAGTTATTTTTTGCAACTCCTGCTTACTTGCTTGCTTGCTCGCTTAGTATCTCAATTGTATCTGACTCTCTGCAGTCCTGTGGACTGTAGCCCACCAGCCTCCTCTGTCCCTGGGATTTCCCAGGCAAGAATACTGGAGTGGGTTGTCATGGCCTCTTTCAGAGGGTCTTCCTGACTCAGGGATTGAACCTGTGTCTCCTGAATTGCATGTGGATTATTTACCTGCTGAGCCACAGAGAAGCTTCTATAAATCCTGCACCCATATCATTTAGAAGCCTCATGATGGTGTTGCTTTTTATCCACAGAATCATACAATTTTAGAGCCACAGGAAAATTTTCAGCTCGTGGAAAATCTAGGTCAAACACCTAATTTCACAGGTGAGGAAGCCCACAACTGGTTGGCAGATGCTCAAGGTCACAAAATTCGTTAAGAAAAGCCTGAGGATGAAACCATGAATCTCTTAAGTCCCAGAGTTGCTCTCAGACTATGGGGCTTTTCATGTCAGGTCATATCTTTCATTTGATTGAATCATTCTTATAACCAAAGCTCTAGAAGTTTCCCATCAGGCTAGACCTGATGAGCTCCGGGGTATAAGGACAAGGACTTAGCATCAAAAGCAGTTGGATCTGAAGCTTGACTGTGCCATGTGGGGGCAGGCCTGGCCAAGTTAACTCTCCTTCTCATTTGCAATCTCATTATCTGTAAAAGAGATTTGTGACACTCTCGCCGTGGGACTGTCATGAGGCAAGCATTAAAGACTATATATACAATTTTAGTTCAGTTCCCAAGAAAAAGAAATAGATTTTCTCTCAGCATCTTCCCTTTGAGCTAAGGATATTTCATTTCATGCGTTTAAATGTCTATTAACATGTGTCTAAATGATAATTTACTTTGTCCTTAGAAATCTAGGCCATTTTTAGTAAAGTAGAATAAAGCCATATTTTTCTTTACTCTAGTTTAGTAAAAAATGCATTTGTTTTTTTCCAAAGTATTCTACCTGCAGAGAAATGGTAACAATTTTGTTAAGTCTCTCAAAAACCAGCATATCATCCTTGGGAAGAAAACATCACAGTTTATATTTATATTAAACAGTTTATATTTTATATTAAAATCTGAGAACATATATTTCTATATTGCTATCTGTTTATCTATTCCTCTGTGTGTGTGTTTATGTGTGTCTACATCTAGATGTTTCTCCATAGAGGAGACAAGCTATGTAATATTTTGAACCTTGCCATGTTTCATTTAATAATAAGTCACTGGCATTTTATCAGGTTGTGTTTCCTGAAAAACAGAATCTTAGGCAAGGGTCTTATGTGTGATATTTGATTTAGAAATGTGATCCCAGGAAGAAGGGCTGAAGGATGAAGAAATACAGCAGATTGTGAGGAAGACTGTGGTAATAAGATTTACCAAGGTGATTGCCATGTGGGTTATTATCCCAGAAGGTGCAGGAGGCATCGCAGGACAGATTGTCCAGGGCAGAGGGGAAAAAAACCTGTGTACTGTCTCCCACTTCCAAATTATCTCATGTCATGTTAGACATCCATAGTTTTGGGTTTTGCAGGCTTGGACTCAGGGGGAATTGCTATGGTTTTGTATGTCATGATGTAAATAGAGAAACTCTAGAATGCATATGGGCAGGACACACACATTACAGACTGAGGCTGGAGTGCAGCTGCTGATGTTCACACAGAACAAGAGGCAACAGAGTTGAGGGAACCTCAGTGCTCCTCAGTAGGAGTATGTCTGTTCCAGTCAACCCCTTGCACCATGCAGGTTTCCTGTGGCACCCATTGCGTTCCCATCCCACAGTGATCAGCCTGGACTCAGCATGGGTGGGGAGACGCTCTGCCTCTTCCCAAGAGAAAGGGCAGATACAAGACCTGCCCACTGCAGAGTCCGTGCAAATGTTACCACAGTTGCAGACCCTGAAGGCAAACAGCCACATGGATGTGGTCCTTAATGCTGTGTATGGTGGAAGTCTCTGAGGATGTTTATTACATTTTCCTCTAACACCCACTCTGTTCTTCCCTCACCTTCACCAGTAATTTGTCTATCTAGGGTTGCTAGTCCTCAGAGGTAGCCTTAACTTTATCCTGGGAGGAACTGAACCCGTGGTTGCTGTCCCTCTTTGAGGCTTTCTGCTCTATACCATTCACTGTTATCATTCAGAAGAAAATACCAAAGGGCACCCCCAGGGGATGATGCCTCAGCCTCTTGGCATCCTTCTGGACTCTGTTGTGTAGTAGTAACCCGAGCTCCTTGTAATCATCAGGATACCTTTCCCTCACAATTCCACTGGCACGAAGAACCCAAAGGGTAACTGCAACAACCTCCCCTATATTCCCTGTTGACAGGGTACACTTCCTGGGAATCGGGGCTCCTTACCGCTCTGGTCTAAGGTCTGGAGAACTGGAAACACAAATCCCTAAGCTGGGGCCCTGGAAGGGATGTGAAAGGGGGCGATCTTGCTTCCACTCCTTTCCCCATTCCATTCTCTCCACTCCATTCTCCTGGCCCATGTCTTCCAGCTCCTGGGGACACCACACAAGTGTTGTCCACATTTCCAGATTTGCCGGACTTTTCTTTACAGCTGCACTAAATGTGGGAATCATCCCTTTCTGTGTTATCTAAAATATCACACCAACTCACCTGTGGATCTGATCCTCATTCTTTTTTCCTTTGTCAGTTGTCATTAGAGTTAAGTAGAAATTAGGTCGATACAAGCATCTGGGCATCCCGTTCCTAAGTTTTCTGTGGACCTGAGGGCCCAGTTACAAATATACCATTTCATCGTATGATTTGGATTGCTGGTGCTTAAACACAAACATAGGTAAATTGTATAGCTTATGTTTCAGCATATTTAAGTATATGATTGGGTGAATCTGAAATAACCCAGCAGCCCTAGCAACATAAACACACAGTACCCCAAGGTCAGGTGTTAAGTCTTGATTAGGATCTAGCAAGAGAGCAGGAATGGTTTTATAATACAGAGGGCTACTTATTCTTGCTGTTCAAGGCATGGTTTCTTCAGAAATCTAGAGATCTGCACTGGTGTTCTCTCTGTTGCATGAGATGCAACTTTTCTTTTCTTTTTTACAAAGAGGGGTATTCTGGCACGCCTCAGACCACTGCAGCCACAAACCTTCACCAGTATGTGAGGTCAATGAATCCTTTGCTGTTTTCCCCATACTATAAGATGTTAATGGTATCAATTTTTACACACCATATCCAATCAGTATGATGATGTTATTAGTGTAGTGCAGTCATATGGAGCTTTACAGATGCCAAGAAAGAAAAATTATCCTTAAAGACAGTTTTGTGGCAGATTTCTGGAGAGGTAATATTGCTCTGAGGTAGACAGTGAGTGTATCTACTCTCTACTGAGTTTCCCATAGAAGGTCAAACTACTTTCTTCTTTAAATTTTTTATTTTGTATTGGTGTACAGCCATCTAACAATGCTGCGGTGGTTGCAGGTGAACAGCAAAGGGACTCAGCCATACATACACCTGTATCCTTTCTCCCCCAAACTCCTCTTCCATCCAGGCTGCCACATTACATTGCGCATAGCTCCATATGCTATACAGTAGATCCTTGTTGTTTATCCATTTTAAATATAGCAGCGTGTACATGTCCATCCCAAACTCTACCTCTTCCCTTCAAACTGCTTTTGATAAACCCTCCTGAGGTGGATCAAGAACTGCACTTTCCCAGATGAGTGCCGGAAGCTGTATTGATCTGCTTCAGTAAAGTACCCCATCGGCACAGCAGCTGTGATTAGAAAAGGCAATGTCAGCTGGTTATATTTACAATAATCCTCCCTCATCTGTGACAATTCTACAATTCTAGCAAGAGCCAGAAATTGGATAGGATATCATGCCGATCACCAATTTCATATCTCTTGAGTCAGGAGTTGGCCAATGTTTTGTGTAGAGGACCAGATAATAAACATTTTAGGCTTTGCAGGTCAAAATGTCTCTGCCACAATTACTGAACTCTGCAGCCATAAATGATCTATGGCTAAAGAGTGTGGCTGTATTTCAAAAAACTTTATTTACACAAATAGGCTGTAGATCAAGTTTGTCCAGTGGAGCAGTTTGCACTGAGGGATCAGTGCTGGGATACGTTATTGCTACTGATTCTCTCTCTCTTTCTTAAACACTCTTTTTTTTTTTTTTTTAAAGTAGGCACATTTGGTTTATTTATTTATTTGCTGCACAGCATGTGAGATCTTAGTTCCTCTACCAGGGATTGAATCTGTACTTCTGGAAGAGTCTTAAACACTGGACCCCCAGGAAAGTCCCTGATTTTCTCTTTTTGCTGGATGAAGAGGTGGGTTGAATAACATCTCCCCAAAATTCGTGTCCACCAGGAAACTCAGAATATGTCTTTATTTAGAAATAGGGTCTTTGCGGGTGTAAGTAGTAAGGTTAAGATGAGGTCCTATAGATTAGGGTGGGCCTTAATCCAAACCTGGTTGTATATAAGACGAGGAAATAGAGACAGAGCTGCATAAAGAAGAGACATTCAGGTGAGGATGGAGGCAGAGAGATGCACCTACAAGCCAAGGATACTGAGGGCTGCCAGCAGCACCAGAGGAAGGACAGAAACATGAAACAGATTTTGCCTGGAGACTCCAGAGGAAATCAACCCTGCCATGCCTTGATCTCAAAACTTCTAGCCTCTGGAAATGTGAGGGAGCATGTCTCTGTTGTTGTCAGTCAATCTTAATTGTAATCTGATAGGGAAGCCCTAGTAAATTAATACATCTCCCTGTCTTGATAGATCTTGCTTGAGAACTCTGGGACGCAATCTGATGGTTCTTCTTGTTGTTAAATATTTTTATCTTAATTACATACTCAAGTGCAAGATGTTTAACAGTATGGTATGGTGGACTCACAGGTGTTACAAGCTGGTCACCTGGCCTTCGTGGTATCCAAGTTCCCTTGTATTCGAGTGAGCTCAGGCTCATACTGTCCAGTTCTGAAAAAAATCCGTTCAGATTTGCTTTGTCCAGAAATTGTTGGCTTGGAAAAGAGCCACCCCCCTTTGTAAAAGGACTGGGAGAATATGTACTTTAAATACTTGCAATAATTTTTTAGGACCTTTTGTCAGAGAAACATGGGCATCCTTTAAATGGATGGCCTTGGGCTCTGACTTAGATCTGAAAACTGTCATAGAGGTTATGATTTTCTATTGCGAAACATAACATAAGCTTTCTGATCACAATATTATGACTTTTTAATGCACATTTAGAGCATAGTCATTTTTCATCTAAATCACCCCTTCATTTTCCATGATCCATTAGCTATGGCTATGTATCTTTGCATACTAATCATCATGGATTCTGCCTATTACAGTAATCGGGTCTGCCTTTTTGTCCAACATTGTTTTTGTTTTTTTTTTCCCTTTTGTTGCTGAATATTAGTTCATAGAATTAGTAAACCACTACTATTAATAATTAAAATTTATCCTGCTGATAAATATTTGGTTGCTTCCAATTTTTGATCATTAGAAACTAAGCTCCTATGAATTTTGGAGATATCATGTTCATCATGTGGGTATGTTACTCTGGTCAGTTTACCAGGTAACCCAAATAGCTGGTGGTGTTTAGGGGGACCCAGAACAAGGCAAGGTGGTGTGGTGAGCCCAGGCTGCCAACAGTACCTGGAATGTCACAGCAGATAGGGATGGTGTTACACTGCTTTCTCATTTTAAACAGAAAACATTTTTTGGATCATCTAGAGATGAAAATGAGACATCAGGTGTCCTGGCTATAAAATATCAGTGGTTAGGCATTGTTACAGAAACACTATAAATGCTCTAGATAAAATGATGTAAAATAAAAAGGTGAAGAGTAATAACTGTAAGGCGTACCTAGTGAAGCCATTAATAATTCAGTAGAGAGCAGAATATTGTAGAAAATGTGAAAGTGAGGTTTCAATATTTAGACATATTGATGGTGTCAAAAAGTGTAATACCAGTTAAAGATTGGAAATAATATATAAATATTACATATATATAACTCTCTGCATCTATATTACATATATATAAGCATATACATATACAACCACACACACACATATAATTCCTATTCCTAAATACAGATCATCATAGGAAGAAGTTTGCAAAAATGTACATCAACATATTAGTAATGATCATTATCAGTAAATTTGAAAACAGCAGATGATTGTTTTTTCTTTTTAAAATTGTTTATTTTTTCTTTCTAAAATGTCCTCACATTATCTGTGAAATGGAAATACTCTGGAGGATATAGACAAACACTTTATTTTTAAAAACCAGGCAAATAAGAGTATGACACCAACCAACAAAGCCCTGTCCTGCCATATGCCTCCACCCTGATCGTTAGTGTATTTGGAATCTGTGAAGGGGGTCAAAATGCGCTCCTCAGAGAGCAGGTGCAGAAGGGGGATGGAATGATGGGGTGGAAACCCCTGGTGCAGTCCTGGAATTGATTAGGCCCCAAGAATTGATGGATCTACTAGAATCTGAGTTTCAGGGTCTGGTTTCTCCTGTTCCTTCCCCTCCAATACAGTTTGATCACTCAGGTATTCCTGTTTTGTCTTCTTCATTTCCTTTTCTGAATAGCACAGAATTTGTATTATTCACCCTGCCTTTACTTCCTCTACTCTAACCCAGGCGCTTATGTGCATTTCAGTTACGATTAGTAAAGGCGTGT
The DNA here is from genome assembly GCA_024291935.2 of Okapia johnstoni. Lineage (NCBI taxonomy): Eukaryota > Metazoa > Chordata > Mammalia > Artiodactyla > Giraffidae > Okapia > Okapia johnstoni. Next base: position 103,809,085 of record CM044312.1, read on the forward strand.
GGGGTAGTGGCGATAGAGATCTTGGGCCCCTACGTTTCCCCTGGTGGAGCTTGGCCACTAGGAAGTAACTTCCCTCCCTGGGCTTCTGTGTCATCCTGGAAGGGAAGGACATGGGTCACTTCCAAATCCATTTCCTAAAATCACCCGCCCTGTTCTATCTGTTCCATCACCCAGGACCACAACCATCCTGTGTTCGCCTTGCAAGGCTAAAACTCTGTGTCCCTAATAGGACTCCTACATGCTTCTCCCCTGCAAAACCTTCTTAAACTACCCCAATACCAACTATCCATATTTCTGATTTTTCTGAGCATGTATAATAAATGTTCCAAACTATCTTATTTGGGGAAGAACTGAATAACAGAGACCATTGGAAAAAGAACCAACAAGCCTCACTGGATGGTGCCTACTTGTGTGCAGGCCAGTGTTTGCCCAGCTTTGATGGCTAGTGTAGCAGGTAATGTACTGAGATATCAATATTGCTTTTCCTAAATCTCCTTCTCTTCACCCTCAACCCAAGCAGGTAGTCTCTTTCTTTAAGGAAAACATATTAGTATAAAAAAAAACCATGGAAAAAACTTTTCTAGATGCAGAGTGACTTGAGACATTCAAAACGTAGCAGTAGTACAGGATAAGACCAACTACCTGCCGAATCAGGTGTGGTCCCCAACTTGTGATTGCTAAGAAAAATGGTCCTGTGTCCTGCCCCCCCCAACCCTGTCCTGAGAGGACAATGACCCACCATCAGATAGAGCTGGGTCTTCCTACCCAATAAGAAGACAGGAATTGAAAAAATATCCAGAATATAAACCGCTACTATAGAGATGTTTTTAGGCAAATGGGCTGGATACACTTCCTAATATTCTGTGGCCCAGGAGCAGTGTGATAATGTTTTCTACCCCAATGAGAGAATGCAGGTAATGATCAGAAACTGGCCACAATGAGGTCTTTGAGAGTAGGAATAATGCACGCAGAGGAGGAGCTTGTGTGAACAGCTGAAAAGCAAGTGGAATTTTACAAATCTAAACAGCACTGGTGTAGATAAGTGATCTAGAAGGATATTCCGCCCCTCCCCGCCCCGTCGTGTGCTGGCACCCTGGTAGCTAGCTTGAACTCAGATACATAGTGGATGGCCATTTGGTGGCAGGGGATTGAGTTTTTATCACCCAAGCTGCATAGGAGTTTGAAATGAAAGTTAAGTTGATCTCTAGACAAACTGAAAGTTAAACCTCTCTCTAAGTAAGCCTGTGGACAGACTCCTACTACTGCATAATGTAAATTGCTTGTTTAGCTTGGTACAAAAGGAGAAGGCTCCTCAGGGCTTGGTGAAAATTCATCTGTCAAGGGTCAAGTAAATACCAGATGGAAATTAGGAAATGTTCAAGCGTGGCCGGGCTATAAGGAGAGATACATAATAAGTTCACTTTGAGTAAGTATTCGGTTGGCCAAAATATAAGAGCAAAGCAAGATCACTGACCTGAGTTTTGACGCTGCAATTAGTAACTTTTTTGGTCTCATATTGTTATATTAGCTACAGTGTTATTTTAGCTGCAAATTAAAGATTTTAGTAATAACTAAAAATTTATTAATATCTTGGAATCTAGACCAATGATTTAAAAAGTGTGATACCTGGACCAAGAGCATCATCACCAACTAGAAACTTGCTAAAAAGGAACTTCAGAACAACCAAATCAAAAACTCAGTATGAGGCCCCCAGACTATATCCTTGAACAGACCCTCCAAGTGATTCAGATAAGCATTAAATTTTACAACAATCAGTCTAGATAGTGAGAAGTTAAATTCTAGCAGGCACTCTGAATGGAGGGCTTTCCAGGTGGCGCTAGTGGTAAAGAACCCACTTTCCAATGCAGAAGACATGAGACTCAGATTTGATCCCTGGGTCAGGAAGATCCCCTGGAGGAGGGCATGGCAACCCACCCCAGTATTCTTGCCTGGAGAATCCCAAGGACAGAGGAGCCTGACGGGTTATAGTCCATGAGGTCGCAAAGAGTTGGACACGACTGAAGCGAGTTATCATGCAAGCACTCACCCTGAACGGAACAGTATGATGGAGGGATATTATATTTCTGCAACCAAAGGAGATTGATTAAGAATGACTATGACATTATAAAATGCAGACATGGTTACTTGAAAATGTTCAATACTAAAATTGCTGCCAGAAAAAAAAAATGTAACTGTTAAAAAATTCCATTGTTCCCACAGATTGTGATCCTTCACTAAAGAATATTTAAAACTGAACAGCTTTATTTGCATTAGTTTTTACTTGGTTTGCATCCATATTTGTTTTCTGTCTTTGAATGAACTTTGTGATGATGAACTCATGTGACTGATGATGAAAACTTCAACCAAGTATATACCTTATTGTTTTTCTCCTTTGAATTATGTGCGTTTCAAATGCTGTGAAACTTCAGAGTAACCCCTGATCCTATAACAGTACTTCATCATTGACATAATATGCCACGGGCCCCAGCATTGATGAAAAATGCTACTTTAGAAAAGTCCTTCAAAAAATGGATACTAAAAATTTAACAGGTTATTGCTCTGAGGACAGAATGTGCATGCCAAAACCTCTGATGTTCCTGTGCACATGAAGGTGGAATGTTGGCTTGTGGAGAGACTGAAAGATGATTAATTTGCCCCCATAAATGCTGTTCTTAAACTGCAAATTAAACTGTAGAGGCACATGGCAGTAATACGAGAGACACACTTGAATTTATTTTTAAAAATGTTTACAGATTTTACATTTTTATTTAAAAGTTATAAATCCTTTGTCTTTGAAATAATTTCTCTTTCAGTATAAGGAATTGGACCATCAATATCTCTTTATTTCTTTTCTTTTTTTAATTTGAAGTATGATGATTTGCAACATTGTGTGAATTTCTACTGTTGTTGTTTAGTCACTGAGTCTGACTCTTTTGCAACCCCATGGACTGTAGCCTGCCAGTCTCCTTTGTCCATGGGATTTCCCAGGTAAGAATACTGGAGAAGGTTGCCATTCCCTTCCCAATCTAGGGATGGAACCCACCTCTCCTGCACTGGAAAGCAGATTCTTAACCACTGGACCACCAGAGAAGCCTCTATTCCCATTTTAAAGGTGAGAAAACTGTGCCACCAGGACTTTGAGTCCTGTGTCCATGGTAATCTAACAAATAGCAGTTCTGGAAACCAGAATCTGTGCTCTAAACCCACGATCGACCCCACTTCCAGGAAAATGAGAATGCCATATTGACCATTTAAAATCTACAAAAAGAAATACAAAAAAAGCGGCGAATTATTGTGAAATTTCAGACAAAAAGAAGTGAAAAGTCTAAATGCTTGATAGAAAGAGGATCTCACAAAAAATTAATAGGAATCAGACTAATGACAAACTTCCGAACAGCAGCACCAGATGGCAAAAGCAATGCAGTGCTATTTTTTAAAGTATGGAAGAAAGAAAGATGAGGCTATAATTTTAAATCTGGAGAACATATCTTTCAAACATGATGACATAATCACAATATTCTTATTCAATGAAGAAGACAAACAGACCCAGATTATGCTCCAAGTATGATTAATCAAATTTCATAAAATTTATGGTTGTCTAAAAAATTATTAAGCTTAAAACCAAAATAAAAATATAACTAGAAATTCTATCCCTAAGTATCCAGAAGTAACCTCATATGATACTCATATCACTAGGATGCTGATGTGGGGAGAATGGCAGACATGAGGCATTTGCTGTGGTAAGGGAAGATATGGAAGGTATTGAGTTTAAGAAATCAGTCAGTAAATAAACATAGACATGAGTCTTGGGCAGCCAGAAAAAAAAGCAAAAACAGAATGGACATATTGGTTAACCAATAGAAGAAAGCTGTGCTAGATTTTCACAAGCTAGCCTGGAAATAAATTTTCCTACCTGGGAAAGGGTACTCTGTTAGATTTGATGGACAAGATAGAGGCAGTTGATGTAGCTTAACAAGTAAGTGCATCTTTCTCTTACATCACAGTGCATAGGTATGTAGCCTGGTAGAGTAACTCCACTACAGGTGACTAAGATCCCAGACTCCTGGTATCCGACTACAATGCTCTGCACATCCTTCATTCAAAGGATCAAATTGCGCTTCACCTAAAATAAATGCTCCAGCTCTCATCATCAAATTCTGCTAATCATAAGGAAAAAGATACAAACAAACCAAAAAGATCTTTATCAGAAATCTTCTAAGGAACATTTCTAAGAATGATCATACACTACTTCCTCTGAATTTCCTGGGACAGATTTAACCCCATGGTCACACCCAGTTTTGAGGGAAATATATTCTGGTGACCTCATGCTTATCAAAAATCAGAACTTCTATTATCAAGGGGAAATTTATCTTGAAGGATAACTTGTAATTTCTGCTACAAATGTTGTGAAATATAATTATTACTCTCCCTTTATGGGAAAAAGGACCCAAACACAGAAATAAAAGCTATTTCTCATGGCCACACACAGTTTATAAGGGGTACACCTATAATTAAAGCAGTATATGTGATGGTCGGATGGCATAACCAACTCAATGGACATGAGTTTGAGTAAACCCTGGGAGACAGTGAAGAACAAGGGAGCCTGGTGTGCTGCAGTCCATGGGGTCAAAGAGTAGGACATGACTTAGCAACTGAACAACAAATGTCTTATTACTACAGTGTTCATACTCTTTCCAAAAAGCCATACAAAAGTATACAATTTTGCCTTATGTGTCATCCAGCCTCATGTGGAGAGTAGAGATCTACTGTTATTTAATTTCAAAAATTTTTTTAAAGTTTTACAATGTTGTATTTTTCATGCAGGTCACTTTAACAGCTGTGAGACCATTAGAAGGTCCTGTACCCTTGTGGGCCTCAGTCTCCTCTACCGTAAAATGGGCTTATAAAATATTCCACTGCACCTGAGAATCAAGTAAGATGACATACATAAGGGTCTTAGGCACAGAGAAAATGATATTAATATTGACTATAAATATTGTTTTCCACTTTACATATCAGATAATTCCAGTCCACAAAGGAGAAGGAAGATGCTTATAATCATTCAATAAGGTAACTTAGGAAGTGGGACTGAATTCTACTTGCAGTAGAAAAAGTAAGAAACAGTGCATCTCTAAACTTCAGGGTGAGAGAATTAGAGGGATTCTTAAGACATTTAGAAAATATATTTAGACAACAGGCTTGAATACTGGTGGGATGAGGAGGAGAAAGAAGTGAATCAGACAGCATCCAGGTTTGCAGCCTGGGTTAGCATGGAACACTGGATCCTGTGTACAGGATGAATTGAAAGTTGCTGAGACAAAGAGTGAGTTCAGTCTGACACTTGCTGGGTTTGAGATGTCAATCACACATCTCAAGAATTTGTATAATGATTGCTTACCCATGAGCCTGAGGCACAGGGTCTATACTGGGTCCCTAAATTTGGGAAACAACTGTGCAAAACTGGTAACTGCAGCCTTGCCTGCAGAGAAGAGAGGATGCAGAGAGATGCGGGAAGCTAGACTGGAAACTGGGGAAAGAACCACATCAAGAAGTGCATTCAGGAAGCAAGAAGAAGGGTATGGACATGATGGAGAAGAAGATGTTTGTATTAAAACACTACATCCACCCCCAGTGTATGTGTATCACCTGGGATGCTATCCTGCCTCACTTTCCCCAGTTGGAAGAAGCAGATTGGAATTTTCTCCAAGATGCACTCAGGATTGACCAAGAGTTATATGAGTAAGACAATCAGGGTGGGGTGAAATTTAGGAGAGACCAGCTTCCAGGAATGCAGGAAGGAGAAAAGTTTAAGAAGGACCGAAGATCAAGAGTCATTATACTGCAGACACGTCAACAAGATTTATTAAATGCACTTGGTAAGAACTTTTCTGTGAATTAATGGTGTTATGGAGTGAATGGGTAATAACCCTGACACCAGAAAATATGCACACTGACCTTTTAATCATCTTGACTATAAAGGAAACAGGATAAAGGTCAATTGGTTTAAAAAAAAACATATATATATATATGGGGGGACTTCCCTGGCAGTCCAATGGTTAAGACTCCAAGCTTCCAGTTCTTTTGCTGAAGTGAGTATGGGTTCAATCCCTGGCTGGGAAACTAAGGTCCCATATGTCATGCAGCCTTAAATATATGTATATGTGTACATATATATACACATATATATATATATTTATACACACACATATATATATACACACACATATGTATGTATGTATGAATATGGGTAGTTTATAAACCTTTTTTTATTGTCTCTGTGTTTATTCTATTTATCATTCATGTATTTTCACTTTACACATTTTCTGAGAGGAAAAACTCAGCCACAGGGTAAGACTGAAGCTGATGACAAAAATGTTGATACCATGATTAATGAGGAAGCAGCTGCGTTTCTCATTGGGAGATTGATACAGATGGATTTTTACATGGCATCAGATACGTTTATATGCTAGAGATATGGATATAAATATTTACTAAATATAACATTAGATAGAATAAATTTTCAGACAGAAGGATGAATGACAAGTACTTCAGAAGAGTAGTTAAACCAAAAGTGTAAGAAGATTAAAGTGGTTTTGAAAAATAATGGGGCAACTGAGAAGGATACTTGCTACAGTAATTAGGGATTAAAATGTAAATCTCAAATTGCCTCTGGCTTAGATAGGATAGAGATTCAATTATTTTTACCCTTGAATTCTTAATTTTACCCTTAAATTTCTTAATTTACCCTAAATTTCTTAATTCCAGAAAGCAGGAGTGTTTAGAAAAAAATGGTAACTAAGTAGTTAAATTGTAATATAACCAAACTGCAATATACAAAGAAATGTATATTGTTGTTCTGAACACACCAATGAGTTGAATTCAAAGATTTACTTATTTTATTTCTTTAGGTATAAACTGTACATATTTAAGGTGCACAACATGATGATTTAATATACATATAAGTAGTAAAATGATTACTAATTAATTAGTAAGACTAATTAATATACTATATCTTCATATTTTTGAGGTGATAAGAGCAAGTGAAATCTACATTTTTAGCAAATTTCCAGGATTAATAATATAGTCATCATACTGTACATTAAGTCTCTAGAATTATTAATCCTAAATAACTACAACTTTGCAGGTTTTTACCACATTTCCCCACTTCTTCTTTACTGGTAACCACTGTTTTACTTTCTCCTTCTGTGTCCTATGCTATTTTAGATTACACATATAAATGAGAACATGCATATGCAATTTTATTTCTGTGACTGGCTTCTTTTATTAGTATAATGTCCTCCAATTTCATTCAAGTTGTTGCAAATGGCAGGATTTCCTTTTTTAAGACATAATAATATTCCATTTTTTATATATCGCAGTTTCTTTATCCATCCATCAATCATCCATCCATCACTTCCAGATCTTGTATATTATGATTAACAATGCACTGAACATGAAGTGCAGCTGTTTCTCAGAGGTTAAAATTTTATTTCCTTTGGGTAAATACCCATAAGACATGTTGCAAGATCATGTGATAGTCCTATTTTTAGTTTTTTTTTTTTTAAGAAAACTCCATACTGTTTTTCATAATGGATGAACCATGATGAATGAATACATGAAAAAAAGAATAAATATAAATAGTAACTGTAAATTTAGGAAAATTGAAGTAGCTCAATATTATTAAGGTGAAAATTTGAGGTTTAAGGTGAAAATTAAGGGCTGTGGCAATTAAAACCTATTTCCATAAGTACATATACTGGCTCTTCTAGGAATGAATCCTGACTCAGGAAAAGGGAATTTCAAGACTTTCTGAATGTGTACTTACAAATTTTAATACCTGGTGGTAGTTTACACCAATTACGGCCATAGCACACACCTGTACTTGCATCAGCCCAGTTCTGTGCAGTCATTGTCTAAGATTTTGATGGAAATGTGGGTTTCTGGGCTTTTAGCAATAGTTTTGATGGAAAATAAGAAGGGAAGGGGTACTGCAACAGTTCCTGTGCATGCGGGCTAAGTCCCTCAGTCATGTCCAAGTCTTGCGAGTCTATGGACTTTAGCTCACCCCACTCGTCTCTTCATGGGGGTCTGCAGGCAAGAATACTGAAGTGGGTTGCCATACCCTCCTCCAGAGGATCTTCCTGACCCAGGGATTGAACCTGCATTTCCTATGTCTCCTGCAACGGCAGGTGGGTTCTTTTCCACTACCTGGAAAGACTCCAATAGTACCTAGGAAGGAGTAAACCACAGATTGAGACAGTGATTACAATGAACACACCTCAGTTCCATTCAGTCACTCAGTTATGTCTGACTCTTTGTGACCCCATGGACTGCAGCCACGCCAGGCTTCCCTTTCCATCACCATCTCCTGGAGCTTGCTCAAACTCATGTCCTTCGAGTCAGTAATGCCATCCAACCATCTTATCCTCTGTTGCCCCCTTCTCCTCCTGCTTTCAGTCTTTCCCAGCATGAGGGTCTTTTCCAGTGAGTCAGTTCTTTGCATCAGGTGGCCAAGGTATTGCAGCTTCAGCTTCAGCATCAGACTTTCCAATGAATACTCAGGGTTGATTTTCTTTAGGATTGTCTGGTTTGATCTCACTGCAGTCCAAAGGACTCTCAGGAGTCTTCTCCAACGTCACAGTTCAAAAGCATCAATTCTTTGGCACTCAGCTTTCTTTATGATCCAACTCTCCCATCCACACATGACGATTGGAAAAACCATAGCTTTGACTAGACAGACCTTTGTCGGTAAAGTAATGTCTCTGCTTTTTAATATGCTGTCTAGGTTTGTCATAGATTTTATTCCAAGGAGCATGAGTCTTTTAATTTCATGGCTGCAGTCACAATCTACAGTGATTTTGGAGCCCAAGGAAATAAAGGCTGTCATGGTTTCCATTGTTTCCCCATCTATTTGCCATGAAGAGATGGGATTGGATGCCATGCTCTTCATTTTTTGAATGTTTAGTTTTAAGCCAGCTTTTTCACTCTCCTCTTTCATTTTCATCAAGAGGCTCTTTTGTTCTTCTTTGCTTTCTGCCATAATGGTGGTGTCATCTGCATATCTAGGTTATTGATATTTCTCCCAGCAATCTTGATTCTAGTTTGTGTTTCATCCAGTCTGGCATTTCACATGATGTACTCTGCATATAAGTTAAATAAGCAAGGTGACATTATACAGCCTTGATGTACTTCTTTCCCATTTGGAACCAGTCTGTTGTTCCATGTCCAATTCTAATTGTTGCTTCTTGACCCACATACAGATTACTCAGGAGGCAGGTAAGATGGTCTGGTATTCCCATCTCTTAAAAGAATTTTCCACAGTTTGTATGATCCACACAGTCAAAGTCTTTGGTGTAGTCGATAAAGTGAAAGTAGATGTTTTTCTGGATTTCTCTTGCTTTTTTGATGATTCACTGAACGTTGGCAATTTTATCTCTGGTTTCTCTGCCTTTTTAAAACCCAGCTTGAACATCTGGAAGTTCTTTGTTCACATACTATTGAAGCCTAGCTTGGAGAATTTTCAGTACTACTTTGCTAGGCTGTGAAATGAATGCAATTGTGCAGTAGTTTGAGCATTCTTTGGCATTGCCTTTCTTTGGGATTGGAATAAAAGCTGACTTTTTCGGTCCTGTGGCCACTGCTGAGTTTTCCAAATGCTAGCATTTAGCACACATCTAAATCTAGAGTAATCCTCTTATCTCAAGGTCTCAACTTAGTCACCCAAACCAAATCCCTTTTGTTATATAAGATAACATGCACAGGTTTTGTGAATTAGGACCTGCACAGTGTAGGAGAGAGAGGGGCCTGGTGGGGTACAGTCCAGGGGTCGCAAAGACTCAGACATGACAGAGCCATGGAGCACACAGGCATTGTAGAAGGTATTTCTTCCGTGTACTATAGATAATCTACTGACCTTATCTCATAATCCAGACAATTAGTCAGAATGACTATAATGAATGATCAGAAAGATCAAATCATATTTTCTCTGTGCAAAATGTATGATTTGCAGGGAAGATATATGAATCCTCCTCCATCCCCAACCCCATATCTTTTCATTAAACTCTGGTGCATCTGGTCATAGTCTCTAGGAATCTATAATACTGGCATCTAATACCTGCATTGGCCAAACCAGAAATAAAAAGCCAACCAATTAGTCAACACAAAGAAGTAACAAGTGTTTTTCTGAAAACAAAATGAAATACAAGACAAACCCAGAGAGGATGTACCTGATTTTCATGGAAAAATGTACAGTTTCTAAGATAAAAATTTTAGTTCAAACAGGTGCATCTGTATTTATAAGTACATACTACACTAGCCTGAAACCATGAAGTTTCCCAATACCATTTTTCACTTTACTAAAGGCATCTATCTGAGTTTACTTTATTTTATTCTAAGAGAGAGTTTCTGCAGCTTTGCACTTATTAAAATTCCTAAACACAAACAATGCATGTGTTAAAGCTGATTTTCCTCTGTTAGGTTGGACTGAATCTCATTACTGAGACACTGCCTCAGCGAGAACAGTTTCCATAGTCATGGGTAACCTGGAGCACCTTAGAGATGCCCAGAGGAAATTGGCTGAAAATGAGTGCAGAAAACATTCTTACACTGTGTCTCATCATTGGAAAATCTGCCAAAAGTTTTCCATTTGGATCCTACTCAATCAAAGGCGAATGCTACCCAGAAAAATCAATTCTAGGCTGATACAAGTGAGAAAAGATTTTGGAAGGAATACAGATTTCAAATATTTTGTTAATTTTAGAAAATTTAATCACGTTCTTTTATCCACATAAGTGCCTTTTTACTTAAACCTTTAAGATATATGTACCTTTTTTTTTTTTATCTCCCCTAAATATCCCCAAACTAGATTGGCCTGCCTCCTCAGGACTCTGTTTGATAATAGTCATGTTTCAGCCAATCAAGAACGTGATGAGACACTGATTAATTGTAAGTGGTTAAGAAATATAATTCTTCTTTTGATAGCTTTCTAACTGTTCTATATTCCTGACAGAAAACAGACAAAATGTACAATTCCATTCATAATAAGTTCTAGATAAAAATATCAGAAATGATCAAGTCAGGGGCCAGGACGTAACAGGAGAATGATGACAAGAGGTTAGGAAGAAACTTTTGTGGGGTGATGAAATTATTCTGTATCCTGAATGTGGGATGTTCACATCAATCGGTGTCTTTTTCAAAACATATTCTATCTTGAATTTATAATTTTTATCTTGTGTAGCTGGCCAAACAGCAGAAGGATGACATAAACACCTGAGCAATCTGTCAATTTTAGAAAATTTCCATCCTCTGTCTAGAGCAATTGGCCTAGCCTGGCAGAAAGAGTCAGCAGGGCCGAAGCCTTGGGCTAGACCATCACTACAAGGGAGGTTTTTAATGCCAAAATGGCACTGAATAGCTCCAAAGTGGCTGAGGAAAAGAAATACAGTGATTTGTAAATACCATGGGCTTCCTAGCCACATGTGAGGTATCACAAATACCATACCTCCCCTGCCACCTTCTCACATCTAATCCCAAGTCAAACTAGATGCTGAGATGAAGTCTTCTGGTGTATCTTCCACCCAGAACCAAAAATAACTCATGCTGGGGCTGTGCTCAGGTCTACAAGTGAACTGCAGCCAGCCAGCAATGAGGAATCGCCCAGAAAGTTCACAACTGCTATGGATTAGCCCACGCCTAGATGTGATCCATGTGACTCTCAAATTTTCATTACCTTAGACCTAGCTTGAGCAATAGGAAAGACGTTCAATGCAGAGGAATCTGGGAAGGTGTCATCCTACACGTGCTTGATGGCTCAAGCGGTAAAGAATCCATCTGCAATGGATTCTTTGCAGATGGGGACACAGGAGATATGAGTTTGATCCCTGGGTTTGGAAAATCACGTGGAGGACGGCACAGCAACCCACTCCAGTATTCTTGCCTGGAGAATTCCATGGAAAAAGGAGCCTGGTGGGCTAAGGTCCATGGGGTCATGAAGAGTTGCACACGACATAAGTGACTGAGCACCACCATCACCACATCTCATGTATTGTGCATGTCCCTTCCAGCCCATCATTCAGAGCAAGGTCTCATGAAAGTAAAAGGCTTCCTTCTATTGCTTTGTCTTTCCTTCATATGCTAGTGATGTTGAAAATGGTATTCTTTGGAGGGGTCTCATTTGAGTCACACATAATGGAGGATGATGAACAAGTAGTGATTTTCATGAGTGAGGGAGGGAGTGTTCAGTAAGGGCATTGGAGGGTATTGGAGAGTCTTTTTTGAGAAAGCAACTGTGATATTTATTACTGAATTATGAAGAATCCATAAAAAGAAGGTCCCGTAGGAGAACATTTTCAGCCTAAGAGAGTGTGCATGTATTAAATGAATAACAAACATGAAATGTTTAACAGACACCTGTATGGAAAACATTGTCAGACTTAATGAACTGAAGTCAGGCAGGGAGATGGTAAAACTAATAGGGATCAGAGTTAATTAAAAATACATTGGATTTTATCATATTTTGATGGGAACTCATTAAAACATTTTAAGACAGTGAGTGAATTTTTTGTTTTACATTTTAAAAATAACTTTGACTACTTGATTTGAGCAGGAAGCAATAGGTGGACAAGTAGAGAAGCAAAGGAATTGATTGAAGGCTATGGAAGGAGCCAGATAAGAGATGATTTGGTGGGGATGAGGGTGATAGAAATGGACCCAAGGAAGACATTGAGCTTTGGGGCACATGGATGTGGGACAGACCAGGACTGCTTGGATGATTGCTGCTGTTCAGTTGCTAAGTCACGTTTGATTCTTTGTGACCCCATGAACTGCAGTGTACCACCCTATCCTTCACCATCTCCCAGAGATGATGACAGGTTTCAGACACAGAGCAGGGCTTGTTCTTTCACACAGTGGTTTTCCGGCTTCCAGGACCCAGTGCTCTGCTTATTCTTTCAAAAATCATATTAGATCCATTTCATCAGAGCAACAGTTCTTCTTTCCCTGGTAAAATCCTCGAGTTCTCTATCTGTGTTCTCATATTGCTCTGTTTGCTACTTTAATGAAGCCTTTAAGCTTCATCTTTTAGTTATAGTCAAAGCTATGGTTTTTCCAGTAGACATTGACTGATGTGAGGATTGGTTCATAAAGAAGGCTGAGCACTGCAGAATTGATGCTTTCGAACTGTGGTGTTGGAGAAGACTCTTGAGAGTCCCTTGGACTACAAGGAAATCAAACCAGTCAATTCTAAAGGAAATCAACCCTGAATATTCATTGGAAGTACATGCTGAAGCTGAAGGTCGAATATTTTGGCCACCTGATGTGAAGAGCCAACTCATTGGAAAAGACCCTGATGCTGGGAAAGATTGGTGGCAGGAGGAGAAGTGGAAGACAGAGGATGAGATCATTGGATGGCATCACTGACTTAATAGATGTGAGTTTGAGCAAACTCTGGGAGATAGTGAAAGACAGGGAAGCCTAGTGTGCTGCAGTTCACAGGGTCACAAAGAGTGAGACACAACTGAGCAACTGAACAACAACAACACATGTCTACAAAAACCAGTAACAAAAACTGTGTCTGTGCACTACTTAAAAGTTTTCCTTTTCTCATATTTAGGTCTGTTGTCATTCCATTTGTGTAGTACAATATTTTGAGCCATGTGATCACACAGGCAAATACCAAATGATGTTAACAATGTAAGCTTCCAATAACATAAGCTTCCAATAACGTAAGCTTTCAATACTGTAAGCTTTCAATAATTTGCCCCAAGCAATTACTCAAGATATAGTCATGGTACCACCAGGGTTTCCCTGGTGGCTCAGATTCTAAAGAGTCTGGGTTCTTATGTCTCTTAAGAACCCAGGTCTCTGAAGTCTCCTGTATTGGCAGGAGGCTTCTTTACACTTAGCACCACCTGGCAAGCCTTGTACTAGGTCTTACTTGTGACTAATTGTCTGAGAGCTTCAATGCAAAGAATACAGGCTAAAAATCTTAAAGTTTTCATAGTTGATTTTCCCATATGCAAACTGATGTTCCTACTACCTTGCCAGAAGATTATGATAAATACTAAATAAGTTAATGTAAATAAAATTCTCTCTGAATCCTAAAGTTACATCAATATTAAGGATTATTCCAGAAACCAATCAAAGTCTAATTGTGCCCTCATCCTTCTCATGCTTTTATTATTCATTCATTTATTCAACAGATGTACTTGAGGACATACCTTAGGCCAGAATCTATGTCTGGCACTATTCTTATCTCAGCTTTGATGTTGACTTCCCTGGTGACCTTGGGAAAACTCATCTTTCTGTATACCTTTCCCCTGTCATCTCTAAATTGGGTATTTATTAGTGCCTACTGCATTAGATTGTTGTGAGGATTAAGTTAATGATTATAAATGATCAGAACAATGCCTGGCACAAATCTACACATTGTGTGTTTGTGATAATTACCCATATTATCATAATTACATAGTACACTGTGGGCATAAACAGCTTACTTGAAGGACTCAGGAAATGAGAAAATGAATTTGAATCACATACCATTCTTCTTGGGTTCACAACTTTCAAAAAAATTCATTCTGAATACGTAAAAAGTCATAATTGGCTTCAGGGTGATTTCAAGGCAAAGTCTAAAACTTTTCAACTTAAAACATGAAGTTACTAGAAAAGTGAGTTGCATCCATTGCTTTTTTTTTTTTTTTTTAACTCTTTGGAAATGTGACATATTTTGCTAAGAAAACTTACTACATAGTCCAAAATGACACTGGGTCAGGTTGTATTTAAATCCCTTGTCTTAAAAAACTGTCTTCTCAGATCGAAAATTCAAGTTATTCATTTGTTGCTATGTTGCTCATACCAAGAAGTAAGTTTTCTGCAATTGCAAATCAGCTCTATTGGAATCTGCTTGTAATTAGGAGTTCTTAATGAAGGCGAGGGTGCTCCCTTTGGGGCTCACATGCTGGCACCACCAGATGTGTTACTTACACTGCTTATTGAATGAGTGAAATAACAGTTTATCAAAATGAGATTGAATCTTAAAAACCTGCAATATTTCACTGGTGACAAAAGAATTGCAATGATTCCCACGTACAGATGGGCAATTGACCTTATAAATCTCCTGAATTTTAAGAGTGCAAATTGCAGATATTCAGGTCTTCTTCAGCAAGTATCTTAACATGAGCCACATTCACATTTCTTTGTTATTAGCCGACCAGTTTGCATCATGGCATAATCTTCTTTCACTGATTAATGCGAGATAATGATTTTTTTTTTTTCACTAGGAAAGAATGATAGACAAAATTCCTTGTGCTTTGCTAATTAGAAACAGGCAGATAATGAGAGTCTCCTCTGTAATACTCTTCAACTACATAAAAGTGATCTGTGGAGGAGCCCTGCGAGACTCAAGGGAGCCTTTAGCATTCAGACTCTGTTGTTCCGGATGCTCCTCCTTCTAAATCGGAAGTTGGAGAACAGATGCCCCATGGGGCTGGGCATCATCATTGCAGCCTGTGAAGTCCATGGAATCGAGGTGGAGGAAACTCTGAGCTAAAGTCTGGTGGGCCATCAGTTCTGCATTCGACAGTTCTAGATGAAAATCCCAGCTTTTTTTCTTGACTTTATTTGTAACTCTGAGTAATGCTTTCGTCTTTTTGAGTTTCTCTTCTTTTCACTTGCAAAGTGGGGTCTGACATCATGGAAGGATGGTGGTAGTTATCCTGGAGGAAGCGCTGACTCAGGCTGATACCTGACAGTGACACACACCTGAGGAGACGTGTCCCTGCAAGCTCTTGTCTCCCTGTCATGTGTTACATTGTTTGAGGTTCACAACAACTGCATGCAGCAAGTACTGTGTGTCTCTCTAGCAAGTTCTTCTCCCCGTCTCCTTCCCCAAACAATCTGGTTTGCTCCAGTGCTTCTTTGCCTGTCTCAGGGAAGTGATTCCATCTTAGTTACAAGTGTGAAAGCTAAACCAGTTTGGACAACCCTGTTACCTTGCTCATGTTAGATTGCCGGAGTCCTGCTCCAGCTGGTCAGGGTTCCCTCAGGATGGACGGCATCAGCGATACGAACGAGAAGACACAGCGAGTCTCGGTGTTTCCAAGTGTCTTCTGACTGTATTGTTTTTAAGGTCTCGGTGTTTCCAAGTGTCTTCTGACTGTATTGTTTTTAACACAGCTTTTATATTTTTAGTGGTGCATAGAAACAAATGTAAAGTATAGAGTCATGCCAGATCAGCTCGATGGATCAGCAGTTTTTGATCCGTATCAGAACCAGGACACTGTGTGTGTTTCTAAGTTACAAAAGGTTTACAATTGCTTACATCATCTTCTGGCCTGGAGGCCTGCTAACATCTTGTGACTCTTTTATTGATAAGGGTTGATCAGCCAGGACACTTTTGCATCAGGCACAGAAAATACCAGGGTCACATTTTTTAAAGAATACAGGCACAGCAGATTATGACAAAGAAAGAATTAATAAACTCAGCGTTTCAAGGTAAAACCTGTTCTTCTGTAATCTACCTTGTGCCTTGAGCCTAACAGAAAAGAATGTAGTCCCATAAAGTCATAGTACAGCAAGCTGAAACAATGTAGCACAAAGGTCAGTTCTTAGCAAAATCACCAGCTGAATTAACAATTGTCTTATTATTTGTATTAAAACTAAACTTTTATTTATACAAATCTATAACTATTATGTTTTCATTATATAGGCTAAATACGTTGAGTAAAAAAAGCATAATGAGTAAGTATAGACTAAGTTACAGTTTTATAAAGCAACATTTCTTATATTTTCTAACAAGCCTTTCTTTCCTACAAAGGGCTCTGTGCCCATTGGGGCTTTCTGTGTGGAGGCTCTCAATGCTGTTCTGTTGTTAAGGGGCAGTCAAGCACATTAGCTCCAAAGGCACAGGTACATTTATTAAACAAACCAATATGCTAGCAAGAGGAATTTAGATCAGCATACTCTATATTTCAGATAATTTTATTTAGGGTGCTACCATTCAGGGGCCTTGTTGATTGAGATTTCAGATTGATCTATTTAGAAGAGAATCATGAAAAGCCTTTTTTCTAAGTCACAGAAAATAAGAAGAGGTTTATTGTAGCAAACATCAGAAAGACAGATATCATCTTTAAGGTGAGTGCTGGGGCAGCCTTCCGAGAATTCCTGAGGGCTGAGAAGCCGTGCTCAATCAGCCCTCTACCTCATGACTCTGTCATGGGTGGGATCTCGTGAGCTGGCTCCCAGCATTAGATGTTGGAAAGGGCATCTGATCCAAATCTGACCTATAGGAAGTCATGTTTTCCAGGAAGGGGACAGCTGCTGCGGTCTTCTGAGAAAGGATTCCTTGTTCTTCAGGAGATGCAGGACAATGTAGTTGATTTCAATCCTCTGGGCTCTAAGAGTGCCTGGGTGTGATGCTGGGTCTCAGGATGCAGACAGCACAGAGGAAGGGAGAGATAAGAAAAGGTAAAACCCTGATCACGGTGACTGGAAGATGGCTTCCTCCAGGCTACGTGTATGTAAGAGAAAACATTTTATTGTTGACTAAGCCAATCTGGGACTTCTCAGGTGGCTCAGATGGTAAAGAACCCACCTGTAATGCAGGAGATCTGAGTTCCATCCCTGGGTCAGGAAGGGAATGGCAACCCACTCCACTATTCTTGCCTGGAAAATTCCATGCACAGAGGAGCCTGGAAGGCTACAGTCTATGGGGTCTCAAGGAGTCAGACACAACTGAGTGACTAACACTCACTTTTCAAGCCAATTTGGGCAGTCAAAACATTCCCACTGAAAATCCATTTTTTTCTACACAAGGAGACTGAGGTATGGATAAGTTAAATACTTGTCTTAAGCTCCCACAGGTAGAAAGTTCCAGAGCCTATGTGAAAGAGACTACTTCCAACCCCCTAGTTCTTAACCCATGGGTTCCACTGCCTTCCATGTTTGAGTTCAGTTATCTTCTCTGCTGTCATCAACATCTTCATCAAACCTGTTGTGCTGACAAGAGCATCCTCTACTCCAGTCTTCAGCTCAGCATCCCCTCTGACTCCTTGTTCCTATAATTCATTTCTTGTTCTTATAATTAACTCCTGTCTTGGGCACTGCTAGAATTTCCTGCTTTGTTCCCACCTTCTTTTCTTTTCATCAGTCTGTAAAAGACTTACATGTCCTCCTCTGAAAACTATCCCTGGAAAATCCTCAGAAATCTAGCTGAAGTGTTGTATAATGTAGAATGCGGAGCATTTACACGTTTAAAAGATCTATAATGTAGAATGTGGAGCATTTACACGTCTTTTAAAAGATCTATAATGGCCAGGAAAACAGGTCATGATCCCCACACTATTTACCTATGTAGAGGCACTATGGCCAGTTTTACACTCCCATCATTATAATCATTTCACCAACCACAGTTCATGCTTTCCTTCCCAGTGTGTTGCCTGCTCAGATTTGCTGTGACCGAAGCTCTTGGTTAATACTCTTGCTTCTGAATTCACTGAGTAACCACAGTCAAGTCATCAAGATTTGAGGGATGGTCTCAGTGGCAAAGAATCTGCCTGTAATGCAGGAGACACAGATTCAATCCCTGGGTTAGGAAGATCCCCTGAGGAAGGGAATGGCAACCCACTCCAGTATTCTTGCCTGAGAAATCCCATGGACAGAAGAGAGTGGCAGGCTACAGTCTATAGGCTCTGCTGGTGGCTCAGATAGTAAAGAATTTGCCTGCAATGCAGGAAACCTGGGTTTGATCTCTGGGTTGGGAAGATTCCATGGAGAAGGGAATGTCTTACCCACACCAGTATTCTTGCCTGGAGAATCCAGTGAACAGAGGAGACTGGTGGGCTATAGTCCATGGGGTCACAAAGAGTCAGACTGAGCGACTAACGACACTTTCACACTCGTCTGGATAATGTGGATAGTCAAGGTTAAATTCATCTTGAGTTGTGGGTAGAGTAATAAGATAGTGCCTGACATCAAGCAACT
Organism: Okapia johnstoni; assembly: GCA_024291935.2. Taxonomy (NCBI): domain Eukaryota; kingdom Metazoa; phylum Chordata; class Mammalia; order Artiodactyla; family Giraffidae; genus Okapia; species Okapia johnstoni. The sequence goes on from CM044312.1 coordinate 103,828,060, forward strand.
GATTAATAAACGATAGCTGTTACCCCTTTGTTATTATTCTCAATACCCATCATTTTGTTCTATGTATTTGAAGATCTTTCATGACATTACTGGAGAAGGAAACGGCAACCCACTCCAGTGTTCTTGCCTGGAGAACCTCATGGACGGTGGAGCCTGATGGGCTGCCGTCTATGGGGTCGCACAGAGTCGGACACGACTGAAGCGACTTAGCAGCAGCAGCAGCAGCAGCAGCATGACATTACAGGTGTGTAGTGGCAAAACCTGACTTGGAAAATTTCTTGACCTCTCAGGCTCTGGCCAAAGTCACCTACCTAATGAGGACCCAGTGTCAAAGAGGCAATGTTACCACTGAATTACACTGAATTCTTTTGCAGTTGTGTAACTTTGGAGGCAGAGGATTTCTTTATTTCACAGTTAGTACTCAAGTCCTTTTCCTTGATGATAAGAACATGTAGATTCACCTCAGGATAAGCTACAGCAGACAAAAGAGATGCAAGTTAGTGAATTTCCCTGTAGTATTTCAAAGTTCAATGATATTATCAATATGCACAGAATATTTAGTGTGAGGCTAGAAATTTTAAAAATATGTTAAAGCATTAAAAGCACTTATTTATCATAGCCAAGTCATGGAAGCAATCTAAATGACTGTGGATAAATGAGTGGATGAAGATGCGGTACATATATATGAAGGAATACAACTCAGCCATAGAAAAGAAATAATGTGTAGGAATATGGATGGACCTAGAGATTATCACACTAAATGAGGTAAGTCAGAAAAAGACAGATACCATGTGATATCACTTATTTGTGGAATCTAAAATATCACACAAATGAATTTATCTGTGAAAGAGTTGGTACAGGGAAGGATTGGAAGTCTGGGATTAGCAGATGCAAAATACTACACATAGGATAGATAAACAAGGTCCTATTGTATAGCACAGGGAACTATTAATATTTTCAATATCCTATAATAAACTCTAATGGGCAAAACTATGGAAAAAAAAATATGTTGGAAGCAACCTAGTACTCATCAACAGAGGAATGAATAAAGAAGATGTGGTACATATATACAATGGAATATTATTCAACCATAAAAATGAATGCAGTTGGATCATTTGTAGAAATGTGGGTATACCTAGAGACTGTCTTACAGAGTGAAGTGAGTCATAAAGAGGAAAACAAATACTGTATATTAATGCATACATGTGGAATCTAGAAAAACTGGTAAAGATGATCTTCCTTGCAAAACAGAAATAGAGAAAGAAATATAGAGAACAAGCCTATGGATCCCAAGGGGGAGAGGGTCAGGTTGGTTGAATTGGGAGATTGGAATTGACATATATACACTATTGATACTATGTATAAAATAGACAACTAATGAGAACATATTGTATAGCACAGGGAACTCAGTACTCTGTGGTGATCTAAATAGGAAGGAAATAAAAAAAAATGAGGGAAAATTTTATATATATGTGTGTGTGTGTGTGCATGTGCACGTGTGTGTGTGTGTGTGTGTGTGTGTATAGCTGACGTGTCGCTGTACAGGAGAAACTAGCACAACATTGTAAAGCAACTATATTGCAATAAAATTAATTAAAAAGAATATATATGCATAAAGTAGCGACTTTCTTGTACAGTAGACATTAATACAACATTGTAAATCAACCACCCTTCAATAAAACAAACTGAAAATAAACATTGAAAATTCTGAATTCTTATTTTGTAGACTTAAATTTCAGGAACTGAGCACTATATGTAAGCCAGTTGTGTAAGTCAGCTATATGCTCTTCAAGCATCTTTTCCTCAGTGAAATGAGGAGATATCTTTACATAACCACTAAATCCTCTTTCAGATATGAAGTTCTATGATGGACATGGCAGGCTTAAACCTTCATCTATTCATTAACTTTTCATATAGCATTTACTGTGAGCCAGGTGTCAGTTTTGGTTTTGAGGTCTGAGTATAGAAGAATGAGCAGTGAACAAGGATTCTTGTGTCAGATCTTTCATAGTCTGTTAGAGGAGGCAGACATGCATCAAATAGTCACATCAGCTACCCTGAAGGAAACTCGGTAACTGTGTACGGCATCTATGATGATGCCAAACCCATTGCAAAATAAATCATGCACAGGAATAAGCCAGGTGAAAGTTGAGTGTAGAAGAAGCCTTCTAGAGAGAGATGATATGGCCTTATTTTAGCAGAGATTATGGAGGCATGTGACTTCAACGTTCTTGTAGAACAAAACATGCAAATGTCGGGACTTCTCTCGCCATCCAATGGTTAGGACTTCATTTTCTGATGCAAGGGAAGTGAGTTTGATCCCTGGTTGGGGAGCTAAGAGCCCACGTGCTTTGAGGCCAAAAATCCAAAACATAAAACAGAAGTAATATTGTAACAAACTCAATAAGGATTTTAAAAGTGATCCACATTAAAAAAAATAGTAAAAAACAAAAACCGTGCAAATGACAGTTATGCTATCTGGTTGATCTAATAGTGACACTTGAAATAAGAAGCATGTGCCCAGAGCACAGGATAAGATGAATAACTGTGTTGACGTGATGCAGGATTTTCTATCTGGACCACACAATCAGAGTCAGTGGGTCCCCAAAATATCAAAAATCTTTTAACTATTTCAGAAGACATCTACTCTAGACCCATTTTAAAAGTAAAGCTATGTGATCAGATATCTAAAAACATGAGCAAGGACCCTCCCTGAAGAGAAAGAATCCCTAGGTATGTGGACATTTGTTTTCTCAATGGAGGAGAACATACACAAAGTTTCCAAATGAGGAGGAATGTGCAGCTTTACTTGTCTTCTCTCCTGGGGAAAAATTAGTTATTCAAAATTATTTAAATAATTACTTCCTGCAACACATAGTCCATTCCTGTGCAATTTCTTTATCAAGTTCCAAAAGGAAAGATGTGTTTGCCATCATTTGTGACTTGAATGGACCCCAGAGATCTGAGGTTTCCCAGGTGGCTCAGTGGCAAAGAATTCACCTGTAATGCAGGAGACACAGGAGAACGTGGGTTTGACCCCTGGGTCAGGAAGATCCCCCGGAGAAGGAAATGGCAACCCATTCCAGTAGTCTTGCCCGGAGAATTCCATGGACAGAGGAGCCTGGTGGGCTATAGTCCATGGGGTCACAAAGAGTTGGACTTGACTGAGCACAGCACAGCACCGCAGAGATTTGATGTAAGAGAATGTAAGAGAACTGGAGCTGACTGATCTGTAGGCTAACCTAATCCAAGCATGTGATCCAAATCTACATCTGCTTAAATATCTCAATGGCATGATCAGTTTTAAGTGGATATTTAATTCACATCAAAATATATCCTAGTCCTTTCTTGGGTTCCACCTGACTCCTCAGTGTCTGGTGGAGGCGATCTCTCTGTCAGAACACAGGGACTTCTTCACACAGGGTCAGAAACTCCTGATTCCTGGACCCTTCTAGGCCTTTTGCTCTATGCACCTCTTCATCTGACTGTTCATCCGTATCCTTTATAATATCTTTTGTAAGAAACTAGTGAGCATAAGTAAAGTGTTTGTCTGAGCAGTTCTAGAAAATTAGCAATCCTGAGGCAGGGGAGTTTGTTGCCAAGTCGGATAGAAGTGTGAGTGCTCTGAGGAGCATTGTTGGTGATTGTCGTCTGAAGTGGGGGCAGTTTTGTAAAGTTGAGCCCTTAAGCTGGTAATTCTGGGCAGTTGATGTAGAACACAGCACCCAGCTGGTGTCCAGAATTGGAAAACTGGCTGGTGTGGGCAAACCCCTCATATGCTTGACACTAGAAGTGTTGTGAATGGAGAAACAGTTATCCTTTACTTAGTTTCCTTTTCTTGACACCATTCTACTGTCCCCTTTAATAGAAAGTAAATAAAAAATAACTGATCTAAAATCCTGGAAACTAAGAGTCTTTCTAAAATGAGGGCCCATTCAAAACACATGGTAAACTGGGCCCCAGGCATATTTCACCATCTGAGCTTACCAAGCTTATCAGAGTAACAGGAACTGGAAGACATAATCCTGAGTTAAAGAGAGATAATTCTTCAAAACAGAAAAAGTGTATCAGATACGAAGAAGACACTGCTGGACACTCTAATTGCCAGTAGATTTGTGGGATATTAGGTCACTTCATAGGAAAATCTCCTTTCCAACACTGATTTTCTTCTCAAAGGGCATCTTTCAGAGACTTTTTTACACACCTGACACATTGTTCAGGCAGTTATCTTTGTCAACCAGAAGGAATTATTTCCTATTCCTAAGTTAACAATAACTTTTATGATGAATATGTTTTAGCTTTATTGTATTAGTTTTCTGCATCTACATGGTTGACCACATGCTTTGTATGCATTAATCTGTTAATAAAAAATTTACACTCATTTATTTTTCTGGTACTGAGAATAAATATGTACAAATGTTTATCTGTATATATCGCTGATTAGAATTTTTTAATTATTTTATTAAGAATTTTTACACTTATATTAATCAATGAGATTGATATTAGCTTTACTTTTTTATACTCTCCTGTTTGGTATTAGAATCAAGAATCTATTAGCTTTGTAAAATTAATTCAGTCCTCCCTCTTTTATTTGCCTTGTATGAAATGGGCTTCCCTGGTGGCTCAGGCAGTAAAGAATCTGCCTGCAATGGAGGAGATTCAATTTCAGTCCCTGGGTCGGGGAGATCCCCTGAAGGAGGGAATGGCTACCCACTGCAGTATTCTTGCCTGGAGAATCCCACGGGCAGAGGAGACTGATGAATTACAGTCCATCGGGTCCCAAAGAGTTGGACATGAATGAGTGACTAACACTTTCACCCTTCTCTTTCACTTGTATAAAACAGAAAATTTCTGGTTTCATGTGAATTTTCTAAAGGGATTTTCTTCATGGTGTCAGAATGTTCACACATCAGAAAGGGGAGGATTTATTTTGGACAATCAGCTCATTATTCCCCAGGACATGATGTGCACACGCAGTTACTTCTGTGAGCACTTGGTTCTGAATCCAAGACGCGCTGAACAAGGGCATGGACTCCACAAAGATCTTACCTGGGGAACAGACCTGCCTTTGCTGTTGTGTCTCATTTTATCTCAAATCACCGGAAGTCTGAGGCTGACTGTTCTATTTCTTAGCTATTGTTATGCCTGAACTTCTTTAAAGCAGTAGGACTCTAAAAAAACTCTTAATAAAACCCCCAGATATCACACAATAAATGTATATAAATAAACCTCTTCTGACTTCACTCTCTTTTCTTGCTTTTCTTCCCAAGTTGCCTACATATTTTTCTGAGGTTTATCACTCAGGATTCAAATACATAGTTTTTCTTCGCTTTAAAAGACGCTTACATCCAGCAATGTGATTGTACTTAATACCACTGAATTGTGTGCTTAAAAATGGTCAAGATGGTGCATTTTATGTTAAGCATATTTTCACACAATAAAAATACAGGACAGAAATGCACAAACATATTACATTATTAATTCCATATTAATTTTCTTCATAACACTTTATTTTTGAATTCTATAGTAAGAATGCATTATTTGTAGAATAAGAAATTAAACAATAAACACTGTAAAAATTTTATACCAGCAATGTTTTTTTATTGAAGTTTAGGTATGTACAATTTTATATTAGTTTCATGTGTAGAATTCACATTCAGGGTGATTGAATATTTATATAGATTGTGTCTCATTTAAAGTCATTATAAAATAATGGCTATATGTCCTATTTCCCTGTGCTGTGCAATATGTTCTTGTTGATTATCTATTTTATGCATTGTAGTTTGTACCTGTTAATCCTCTACCCCTAACTTCCCCTCTTCCTTTCCCTCTCCCCACTGGTACTCACTAATGCTTTGAGTTTTTTATTGGGTAAATTGTTTATTTCTGTTTCATTATTTTTAGTGTTCTTTTTCTCTTGCTTTTTCCATTGAGTTCAGGTCCTCTCTTTGATTTTGCTTGACTCTGGGTGTAGGTGGAACAGTTACTTAGTGTGGCCTTAGAGAGGTGTTCTCATGGGGGAGCTTCACGGTACAGTCCAGCTGTGGCCCATGCCTTTGGTGGGAGAGCTGGATTTGATATGAGTTTAAGTTACGCCCTTCCCTGTGATGTGCTGGCAGCTAACACCTTGGTAGGAGGTGTGGCTGAATATGGAGGCTTAGGGCTGCAGCTATGAGCTGGGGCTTCCTCTCTGCTCAGCGGCTGTCACCAGCTATCCCAGAAGGGGGAAGATCTCAAGTTGCTGGAGCAGAAGCCCTGAGAGTCTGGTCCGAGCGGACTCTTTTCCTGTAAGTGCATATGTTCCCATCTCTCCACACTGGTCCCTTGCCTCAGTGCTGGGCAAAAGGGGCCCATTCAGGCTCTTGATGGGCATGGGCTCCAGGGGCTGTACATAGAGATGTTGAGCTGCCTCCAATGCACTGTCTCTGCGAGCATCATCAATAATAGCCCCAGCCGCACTTCCATCTCCTGTTTCCCTCTCATCTGGACCATTCACTCCAACCTTCACCACCTGACCCTGTTAGGAAGCTGTGCTTACAGTAAGGCAGGTGGGCCCATGTAGGCAGTCAGTGTGTAACGGTGTTATAGGCTGTGGTGGTTGGGCCACTGTTGGAGATTGGGACCAGCCCAATGTGCCTACCATGTAAGAGCCAGCATCCCATGACCAGGCTCTCTTCCCATTCATGGCATCCCTCACTCCTGGGCAGAAGTACAAGGTGAAGTGAGCAGGACTTGAGCATGTGCATGGCTCAGGCTGGAGCACAGGCTAGGGCAGTTGTGGGAAACCAGGCAGCCATTGATGTGATCCTTATCCATTCCCTTCACCCTGCCTTCAGAGTAAGTCAATAATCGTGGGGTCATATGAGTTGAGTTCAGGCTTCCTGCAGCCCTCCTGCTCATTCCCATTGGAGTTCATCTTCCTTGTGCTGGACCCCAGAACTAGAATACCCCATAACCCCAGGGCAGAACTTTCTATAAGACCATAGAAGTGATCATACACTTTTGTTCTTAATTATCTTAATTTGGTCTATTATATTTATTGATATTTGTATATTGCACAAACCTTGCATTCCTGGGATCAATGCTACTTGTCAGGAATAAATTTCTTTTTATGCTGTGGAATGCAGTTTGCTAGCATTTTACTGTGGATTTTTTGTCTGTTCATAATATCTGTTCATAACAGATATTGGTGCTATGTTGCGATTTCTTTTCTTCTTAGGTTTGGTAGCAAGGTAATGCTAACTTCATAGAATGAGTTAGGCTGTAGTTATCCCTTTTCTATTTTTGGAAGAATTTGTAAAATACTGATAATTCTTCCTTAGAAAGCTTGCAAACTTTGCTAATGAAACTGTCTGGACTTGAGCTTTTCTCTGGGGGAAATAAGTGTTCAGTCTCTTGTTATTTAGTCACCAAGTCGTTTCTGACTCTTTGCAACCCCATGAACTGCAGCATGCCAGGTTTCCCTGTCCTTCGCTATCTCCCAGAGTTTGCGCAAACTTGTGTCCATTGAGTCAATCTCTTAAACCTATTCAAAGTTTCTGTTTGCTCTGGATTCAGTTTCAGAATTTTGTGTCTTTCTAGGGATTGGTTAATTTCGTCCAGGTTATTTCGTTAGACCAGATCTATTATAATAGAATGCCATAAACCAGGGAGCTTGTAAACAACAGAAATGTATTTCTTACAATTCTGGAACTACAAAGTCCAATAGTATGGTCCTGGCAGAGTTAAGATCTAAACAGTATATACATTTTTGATCATAAACAGCTGTTTTCCTTCCTTGTCCTCACATGATGGAAGGAGAGAGGGGAGTTCTCTGGGCTCTCTTTTATGAGGTCACCAATCTCATCCATGGGGGCTCTGACTTCATGGCTTCATCACCCCTGAAAGGCCTCACATCCAAAGGTCATTCAGTGAGGATTAGGTTTCAACATGTAAATTTTGGAGGGACACAAATATAGCAGTTATAAGGTTTGTTGGTATACAACTGCTCATAGTATTACCCTGTAATTCATATTATTTCTCTAAGGCTAATTGTGATGGTCCATCTAGCATTATTGCTTTCCACAATTTGAGTCCCCCTCACTCCCTGCCATTAAGCAAGCTAAAGATTTGTTCATTTCAAAGAACTAAATTTGCTTGTGCTGATTTTACTTTTTTTTCTCTATTTCACTTATTGCTATTTTCCCAAAGGTAAAGAACTCCAAAATTACCAACAGAGACTCTTGGAAAGCTTAATGGATCATTCTAAAAAGTGTCAGACAGTTTACAGTCTCCATTTTGTAAGTGAGTTTCAGGGGACTTGAAAAATTTTTGACAGTTGGTAAAATCTATAATATTCATTTTTGGTAAGTAAATATTTGTATTCAAATTTATGCTCCTATCTGCCTAAAAAGTTCTAGCTTTTCCTGGGATATGATTGTTTCTTTACCTTGACTATGTTGACTACCATGCATATCTTTGTTCTTCTAGTGATTATAAGACAGTATAGATAAATATGAAGATAATAGCTATCACAACAGTACCAATTATATTATTGAACTCTAACGTATTAGATTTGGGGCTAGTCTTCTCTATAAGTTATTTTCAATGCTCATTGTGTTATGGTTAGTATCTATCTGATCTTCATTTCTGCTTACCCATAAAGTGCCTCATTTCAGAGCAGCTTAACATGGTGCTGTGTAGGTATTGACCATTTTCAATTGAGTAGAAATAACTAATTTTATTTTTTGTTGAGTGGTTTTGCTTCCTCACAGGAGATAAATCTTTTCTTGAACACATATCTTTCCAACTGCTTGAAAGATATGACAAATTGAAAACCCTCTGAGGTGTGTTAATACATTTTACTGTCTAGTTATATTGTATTTTAATGTGGGACTCTATAAAAGATTACTTATATTTTGTTCTGGCTTTATAGAGGTATAAGCTGTACTCAATAACCCTTGTCAGATAAAAGTAAGAAACTAATTAAGTAATAAATCCATACAAATTGTTACAGAAAAGTAATGACTTCCTTGCATCTTTTATAATAGCAATACTGTATTAAAAAGCATTAGTTAGTATGGAAGTCCATGACTGGGTCTAAAGACAAAAATATCCCTTTGCTCATTGGGATTTAGGTCATATCTGCTCAGTTTGGTTTAGAATAACTAAGCAGAAACTGTAAGACTCATCTAATTGGTTTCAGATGCTTTTAAGCTCCTTTTTAATGTAGTTTAAAAATTAGGTCCTACAGTTATTAGTAGTAAATGTGGTCATACAGGAAACAATTTTATTTTATGAAAATAAATTTCATGTTAATATAAAATTATTGGAAATGGAAAGAAAATAAGCTTTCTTCAACAAACATTTAGTAAACAGCTGTTGTTGAGATGATTTATGTGGGATAAAAGGTGCATGTTTTAGCATGCTTAAAAGGACACACAAGGCCAAGGCAACGCCCTCTACTAAGTTACAAGTTGGTAAATTCCCTAGCTGATTGCATTCCCTTTGAATGATTACTAATTAATGGAATTAATTTTGTATTTCTTCAGTTCATCACTTTAGAGTCCATTTTAGGACCATAAATTCTGAGGGTTTGAAGTTACCATAAACAATTCATAGATAAGGAAAGAGAAAGAGACTTTAAACTCATATAAATAAAAATAAATTGAAGAGACCTTAAAAAGTACATCAAAGTAAGTACATAAAAAAAAGTACATGAAAGTACATATATAAGGGACAAATGACACGAAGCTCATTCAAAATCATAAAATCATCTGGGACAACTTATTATAAAATAAATTTAGGCCAGTACACTTAAATTTTTTTTTATTTTTTAAAATTAATTTTTGCTGGAGTATAGATGATTTAAAATGCTGTGTTAGTTTCTGCTGTACAGCAAAGTAAATCAGTTATTCATATACACATATCCAATCTTTTTTAGTTTTTTCCCCAAATTGGTCATCACAAGTATTGAGTAAAGTTCCTTGTGCTATACAGCAGGTCTTATTTTGTATCTATTTTATGAACAGTAGTGTGTACATGTCAATCCCAATCTCCCAGTTTATCCCTCCCCCACCTCTTCTCCTTTGACAACCATAATTTTTTTTCTACATCTGTGACTCTGGCAACCCACTCCAGTACTCTTGCCTGGAAAATCCCATGGACGGAGGAGCCTGGTAGGCTGCAGTCGATGGGGTCGCTAGGAGTCGGACACGACTGAGCGACTTCACTTTCACTTTTCACTTTCAGGCATTGGAGAAGGACACAGCAACCCACTCCAGTGTTCTTGCCTGGAGAATCCCGGGGACGGGGGAGCCTGGTGGGCTGCCGTCTATGGGGTCGCACAGAGTCAGACACGACTGAAGCGACCTTAGCAGCAGCAGCAGCAGTGTGTACATGTCAATCCCAATCTCCCAGTTTATCCCTCCCCCACCTCTTCTCCTTTGACAACCATAATTTTTTTTTCTACATCTGTGACTCTGTATCTGTTTTGTAAATAAGTTCATTTGCACTATTTTTTTAGCTTCCACGTATCACTCATTTATCTTTCTCTGTTTGACTTCGCTGAGCATGACAATCTCTAAGTCCATCCCTGCTGCTACAAACTGCATTATTTAATTCACTTTATGACTGAGTAATATTACATTTATATATGTACTGCATCTTCTTTATCCATTTTTCTGTTCATGGACATCTATGTTGCTACCATGTCTTGGCTATTGTAAACGGTGCAGCAGTGAATATTGGAGGTGTGTGTGTGCCTTCAAATAATGATTTTCTCCAGATATATGCCAAGAAGTGGGATTACTGTACCTGATGGCTCAGATAGTAAAGAAACTGCTTGTAATGCAGGAGACCCAGGTTCAATCCTGGGTCAGGAAGATCCCCTGGAGGAGGAAATGGTTACTCACTCCAGTAGTCTTTCATGGAGAATTCCATATACAGAGGAACCTGGTGGTTCCTACAGTCCACGGAATTGCAAAGACAGATTGAGTCAGACACGATTGAGCAACTAAAACTTATGCTAATTCTATTTTTAGTTTTTTAAGGAACTTCCATACCATTCTCCACAGTGTCTGTACCAATTTACATTTCCACTAACAGTGTAGAAGTGTTCCCTTTTCTCCATACCCTCTCTAGCATTTATTGTTTGTAGATTTTTGATGATGGCCATTCTGATCTCTGTGAAGTATTACTTCATTGTATTTTGATTTGCATTTCTCTGATAATCATGATTTTGAGCATCTTTTTATGTGCTTTTTGACTATCATATGTATTCTTAGGAGAGAAGTCTATTTATATCTTTTGTCCTTTTTTTGATTGGGTTATTTTGTTTTTGTTCTTTGCTATTGAGCTGCTTGTTTATTTTGGAGGTTAATGCCTTGTCAGTTGTTTTATTTGAAAATATTTTCTCATGCTCTGATGGTTTTTGTTTTGTTTTGTTTGTGGGCTCCTTTGTTGTGCAAAATATTTGCGTCAGATTTCACTTTAATGTGAAAAATGTATCAAGGATCAAGGAATATCAATATTTAAAAAGAGCTACTACAGACAGTGTAATTTTGTGATCCACCCAAGTGCCTGAAATATTCCCCCCCAAAACTTGCAAAAATAGCTATACAAACACTTCCTGAAGTTATTATTATAATAAATATTCCAGGTTCTATATTGGATCATAGAGAAGGACTACTAGGATAAGAAAGTGATATTCAGGATACAACAATGTTTTGGGCTAGGGGAGCATTGATTCAGAACTGAAATATAGACAAAGTAGGCACGGATATAAGAAAACTTCAGTAAAAACAAGGAAATAGGAGTTATGCTGGGCTAAAGCAGTTATAATGATGATGTTGTCAATGATGATGATGATAAATCTCTCTGATTCTCTAAATGGATATTGAAAACACATTTTAAAGTATGTATCTGAGTAGTTGATCATATTGCTTTCCTACAAAGCAGCTTGAGAAAATAAGAATCAAAATAAAAGGTCCATTTGATGAGTAGCAAAGGAAAAGAAATTTTCATACAGTAATACTGTGCCAAGACACAGTGTAACAGAACACTATTTCCAGGAAAACTTTAAAAGGCTTCCAGTGTGTCCTTCAAAAAATTGGAACATATTTTTCCAAAGCAAAGTAACAATTTCTTAATTCTGAATTCTAAAAACAATTTTTGATAATATGAAAAAAAATCTCAGAGCAGATTTGTGGCTTTCTATTAATCTAACAGTATGCACAAAAAAGATCTTCACGACCCAGATAATCACGATGGTGTGATCACTCACCTAGAGCCAGACATCCTGGAATGTCAAGTCAAGTGGGCCTTAGAAAGCAGCACTACGAACAAAGCTATTGGAGGTGATGGAATTCCAGTTGAGCTATTTCAAATCCTCAAAGATGATGCTATAAAAGTGTTGCACTTGATATGCCAGCAAATCTGGAAAACTCGGCATTGGCCACAGGACTGGAAAAGATCAGTTTTCATTCCAATCCAAAAGAAAGGCAATGCCAAATAATGCTCAAACTACCACACAATTGCACTCATCTCACACGCTAGTAAAGTAATGCTCAAAATTCTCCAAGCCAGGCTTCAGCAATACGTGAACTTTGAACTTTCAGATGTTCAAGCTGGTTTTAGAAAAGGCAGAGGAACCAGAGATCAAATTGCCAATATCCGCTGGATCATCGAAAAAGCAAGACAGTTCCAGAAAAACATCTATTTCTGCTTTATTGACTATGCCAAAGCCCTTGACTGTGTGGATCACAATAAACTCTGGAAAATTCTGAAAGAGATGGGAATACCAGACCATCTGACCTGTCTCTTGAGAAACCTGTATGCAGGTCAGGAAGCAACAGTTAGAACTGGACATGGAACAATAGACTGGTTCCAAATAGGAAAAGGAATAGGTCAAAGCTGTATATTGTCACCCTGCTTATTTAACTTATATGCTGAGCATATCATGAGAAATGCTGGGCTGGAGGAAACACAAGCTGGAATCAAGATTGCTGGGAGAAATACCTATAACCTCAGATATGCAGATGACACTACCCTTATGGCAGAAAGTGAAGAAGAACTAAAGAGCCTCTTGATGAAAGTGAAAGAGGAGAGTGAAAAAGTTGGCTTAAAGCTCAACGTTCAGAAAACTAAGATCATGGCATCTGGTCCCATCACTTCATGGAAAATAGATGGGGAAACAGTGGAAACAGTGTCAGACTTTATTTTTTGAGGCTCCAAAATCACTACAGATGGTGATTGCAGCTATGAAATTAAAAGACGCTTGCTCCTTGGAAGGAAGGTTATGACCAACCTAGATAGCATATTTAAAAGCAGAGACATTACTTTGACAACAAAGGTCCGTCTAGTCAAGGCTATGGTTTTTCCAGTAGTCACGTATGGATGTGAGTGTTGGACGGTGAAGAAAGCTGAGCACCGAAGAATTGATGCTTTTGAACTGTGGTGTTGGAGAAGACTCTTGAGAGTCCCTTGGACTGCAAGGAGATCCAACCAGTCCATCCTAAAGGAGATCAGTCCTGGGTGTTCATTGGAAGGACTGACGTTGAAGCTGAAACTCCAATACTTTGGCCACTTCATGCAAAGAACTGACTCATTGGAAAAGACCCTGATGCTTGGAAGGATTGGGGGCAGGAGGAGAAGGGAAGGACAGAGGATGAGATGGTTGGATGGCATCACTGACTCGATGGACATGGGTTTGGGTAAACTCTGGGAGTTGGTGATGGACAGGGAGGCCTGGCGTGCTGCTATTCCAGGGGTTGCAAAGAGTCGGTCACGACTGAGTGACTGAACTGAACTGAACTGAACTGAACAGTATGTAAGAATAAAGCTTAAAAGATCATAATAAATAAGTTGCTAGAATATGCAACTTTTGACTATTTTTAAGAATAGCATTCTAAAAAAATGAGTAACATTCTTATTTTGACATAAACAATTGATGAGTACCCAAACTGTGGGTTCCATGTTATAGTTTTAGAAGAGATATATGAAATGGCAATGAGTCATTTTGCAGTGAAAGTCAAGTGACTTGTTTTATATGTTATATTAATATCTGTCTAGTGTTGGAAAACTTAGCCGGGCAAATAAGTCTCTCAAAGCTTAGCTCTACATCTACTAGAAAGTCTGAAGAGACTACTAAGGATCAAGAAGAGAAAAGAAAGAAAGCAGGAGATGACAGAAGAAAAGCGATAGCTTTAGAGAGCAAATTAGAGAGATAAATATATGATAATAGAATCCCAGTCCTTTTTAAAGAAGTGGTAGATTGAGGAAACAGTGAGAAGCAGGAGGAAAGGAAATGTTGGGGTCAAGACACCTCATTGTCCTTCCTACCTGAATTCTTACAGCCCAGCACTGAGATCAGGCCATCAGTGACCTCTGCCTTCACAGTGCTGAGAGCAGGTGATAGCAAATCTTCAGACCTACTAAAAGATGCAACTCTTTTCCTTTGAAAGATTAAATTTTGAGCAGGACTGCATAACATTTGTCCTGTCAGTAGTCTTGTAACCAACCACAAGTCCTCCAAGCAGCTCGGCTAACTTCTTGAGTATAATTTTTGGTGTTATCCATTTTAGATAGCAAAAACAAAGCATAGAAACTTGCATGCAAATTTTTGAAGTAAATATTTAGCTGGATAACTGTGAACTATTTTTGCTGTTCCCTAAGGTCATTTGATATAGTACTTAAGTATAATCTATACTGAAATATGGTTGATCATTGGACTATCCAGATCCAAAGCAACCCTCTGAGAAGGATGTGCTAAAAGTTTAAAAAACAAACAAACAAAACTAAAACAAATTGAGCAAAAACATTGGTACTTGCACGTGGCTTTGTAAGCTTGGGTATCACTTCACTAATGATAATCAAGATCTATCAGGAAAACAGATCAGAGATGATGGTTACTGTAAAGTGTTAGTCATCCAGTCATGTCTGACTCTCTGCAACTCTTTGGACAGTAGCCCACTAGGTTCCTCTGTCCATGGAATTCGCCAGGCAAGAATACTGGAGTGGATAGCCATTCCTTTCTCCAGGGGATCTTCCTAACCCAGGGACTGAACTTGGGTCTCCTGCACTGCAGGCAGATTCTTTATCACTGAGCCATCTGGGAAGCCAAATTGCTACAATATATTATCGAAGAGTCCAGTTTTCACCCAAAATTCAAGATCTGTGATGGAACAGGAAACTGTAACCCATACTCATGGGGAAAAAAACTTTTGATGAAGATGATATTTGAGTTGTGCCTATGTTATATTTAAAAAAAAAAAAGACTCCAAGGCAGCTACTATAAATCTGTTTCAATAATGAAATACAAGTACATTTACATAATTAATTGAACATTTGTTTACGATGAGTCAGCAAGTAGGGATGGATAGTATAAAGAATGGGAATTCCAAAATTGAAATATATAAAATCTGAGATGAAGATGTTACTGTATAGCTGCAGCAATAAAATGGCATATCAGGGGGAAGAATCAGTAAATTGAATAAATACTGATAGAAATTATCTAATCTGAATCAAGAGAGAAAAACTTCGAAGAAAAATGATCAGAACTTTAAAGACATGTTCCAACTTGTGAATAATGGGAAATAGAGAAGTAAGAAATATTGACAGGAAAAAGTAATGGAAAACATAAATGCTGAAAATGTCTGAAATTTGATGGCATATATTAAGTTACAGACCCAAGGAACTCAATAAATCCCAAATAGGAAAAATACAAAGAGAATCAAATTTGCTGAAAAGGAAGGTATGCACCCTATTCACTTAGCTCTACTGCAGACAAACATTCAGTTAATGTATCCACAGATTACTCTACAACTAATTGTAAAACCTTTCTACAAAATATTTCATAAGTAAATATAAAGTCAGTCGATGCCAAAGAATGTTCAAACTACCGCACAATTGCACTCATCTCACAAGCTAGCAAAGTAATGTTCAAAATTCTCCAAGTTAGGCTTCAACAATACGTGAACCGTGAACTTCCAGAGGTTCAAGCTGCTTTTAGAAAAGGCAGAGGAACCAGAGATCAAATTGCCAATATCTGGTGGATCATTGAAAAAGCAAGAGAGTTCCAGAAAACATCTACTTTCACTTTACTGACTACATTAAAGCCTTTGACTGTGTGGATCACAACAAACTGTGGAAAATTCTTCAAGAGATGGGAATACCAGACCCCCTGACCTGCCTCCTGTGAAATCTATATGCAGGTCAAAAAGCAACAATTAGAACTGGACATGGAACAACAGACTGGTTCCAAATCCAGTGCTCCAGGAAAGGAGCACGTCAAGGCTGTATATTGTCACCTTACTTATTTAACTTATATGCAGAATACATCATGCAAAATGCCAGGCTGGATGAAGCACAAGCTGGAATCAAGATTGCCGGGAGAAATGTCAATAACCTCAGATATGCAGATGACACCACCCTTATAGCAGAAAGTGAAGAAGAACTAAAGAGCCTCTTGATGAAAGTGAAAGAGGAGAGTTAAAAAGTTGGCTAAAAACTCAGCATTCAGAAAATTAAGATCACGGCATCTGGCCCATCACTTCATGACAAATAGGGAAACAATGGAAATAGTGTCAGACCTTATTTTTTTGGTTCCAAAGTCACTGCAGACGGTGAGTGCAGCCATAAAATTAAAAGATGCTTGCTCCTTGGAAGAAAAGCTATGACCAACCTAGACAGCATGTTAAAAAGGAGAGACATGACTTTGCCAACAACGGTCTGTCTAGTCAAAGCTATGGTTTTTCAAGTAGTCATGTATGGATGTGAGAATTGGACTATAAAGAAAGCTGAGTGCCAATGAATTGATGCTTTTGAACTGTGGTGTTGGGGAAGACTCTTTGAGAGTCCCTTGGACTGCAAGGAGATCCAACCAGTCCATCCTAAAGGAGATCAGTCCTGGGTGTTCACTGGAAGGACTGATGTTGAAGCTGAAACTCCAATACTTTGGCCACCTGCTGTAAAGAATTGACTCATTGAAAAAGACCCTGACGCTGGGAAAGATTGAAGGCAGGAGGAGAAGGGGATGACCGAAGATGAGACGGTTGGATGGCATCACCAACTCAATGGACATGAGTTTGAGCAAGCTCTGGAAGTTGGTGATGGACAGGGAAGCCTGACGTGCTGCAGTCCATGGGGTCGCAAAGAGTAAGACACCATTGAGCGACTGAACTGAACTGAAATATAAAGTCAATGAACCATAAATGTGAGAAACTGACAATGTTCTGTGTAAGATCCCTGACTCCAGACCAAAGTCACATGCCCTGGGCTCACAGCCCAACCCCAGCCTCAATGCTACCACAAGTTCTCCATTTTAAAAGGGCTATACGTTTTAAATTTATGTTTCCAATTTAAAATATTTTGAAAAGTTATAATATTTCAAATGTACTTGAAATATCATAAAAGTATATAACATTCTAAACATTTATTTGAAAATATTTTTAACAGGTCTAATATTTTCCAATATTTTAAACAGTGTTTTAGTATTAGTATCTAACTCACAGGAGTGTAGTGTAGAGTGTATGAATTAAGAGGTAAAAACAATTTGAAGAATGTATGGCACATAATGACCATTAAAATCCCACCCAAAAAGCAAATAACGAAAACATGTTGTCTCTATTGCTGAACTTTGATTATTTTTGTATGGGAAATTATTGAGTAACTTATGTATCATATAGGACTTTCCTGTAGCTCAAACAGTAAAGAACCTGCCTGCGATGCAGAAGACCAGGGTTCGATCCCTGGGTTGGAAATTTCCTCTGTAGAAGGGAATGGCAACCCACTCCAATATTCTTGCCTGGAGAATCCCATGGACAGAGAAGCCTTGTGGGCCACAGCCTGTGGGGTCACAAAGAATGGGACATGACTGAGCGCCTAACACACACACATGCATCATATATTTTATTTTGCCAGGTAGAAGCACAATTTTACCATAGAGAAATTTGCACTCTTTCTATTTATTTTTTATTAAGGAAATCACACACATACAAGGAAATTATATTAGAAGGAGGAGATAATAGGTTTCATAATCAAAAGTGAACTTAAGTCCCAACTATGTCTGTTTAAAGTGAAAGTGAAAGTGAAGTCGCTCAGTCATGTCTGACTCTTTGCGACCCCATGAACTGTAGCCTACCAGGATCCTCCATCCATAGGATTTTCCAGGCGAGAGTACTGGAGTGGGTTGCCATTTCCTTCTCCAGGGGATCTTCCCAACCCAGGGATCAAACCCGGGTCTCCAGAATTGTAGGCAGATGCTTTATTGTCTGAGTCACCAGGGAAGTCCCTTGAGCTAATTATCCAATGTCTCTGGGTCTGTTTCCTTTTCATTAAATAAAACAAAGACCAAATAAAACATGTTTCAAGTTTGTAGGATTACATGACAGAAGATGAATAAGAGCCCTTGTGGCATCATTTATTTACTAATGAGCTTCCTCTGCTTCCTTCTAAAGAGAATAAAAGAAGGATTACCACACTCTTCCTTGGTTTGTTTATACTCTTGGGCATATTATTGTCTCCTATAGGCAGGCAAGTAGGACTGTTGACCAGCGTGAATTCTCAACGAAATTTACCTGAAGATCAAAGTCAGGAAGACATTTTTGAAACAAATTTTAGAAGGGCCAAAACAAAAGAAGAAATGCTTCATTTATAGCACCAATTCTAAACCAACCTTTTGACATAGAGGGCTGGGTGAGCTATCATTTTTATTGAGAAAATACAATTTAAGTTCCTCTATCATATTAAAAGTCTGAGACAATTGGTTTGCTTGTATGGCTCAACACTAATTATCTGCATTTAAACAACCCCTTCACAGAATTAATGTCACCAGAGTAACAGGATCAATATATTTAGAATGAGGGAAAGTATTTCTGACACACGGTTCCAGATCCCTCTAGTCTCCACATATAAAAAGGACTCAGTGAGATTGTTTGCTTCTGTGTCAAAAGACTGAGGAATAAAAGATTTGTTTTATAGTTTTAAACAGGACAAACTTTTAAAAATTCAGCAACATATGTACTTATAAATTATGAAAATACATTTCTTTTGTATACACTGAGTTTCTTCTTTAATAATGAGATGGTACCATCCACTGCATCAATGTAATTAAGAGCTGATTTATCTCTTTCTTGGGAGAGTTCATTTTAACCATATTGTATTTACGAGTAAGGCTATGTTATTCCCACGCCAAATCTTACTTAATGAAACCTTCTTCATTCTACAGGCTGAATTTATGGAACTTTCCATAACAGCTTATTTTTGATGAAGAGTGGAGTCATGAGTTACTGTGGGTATATCAGGTGTGCCATTCCATAACTTAAAATGATGGAATGCACGGACCTCAAATGCGTAATGATGGTGTTGGGGAAACTCAAGTGCAAACCACTCATTATTTCTTCTGTCAGAGATTTTTCATTTTCTTAGAACAAACTTAAAGAATTCTTGAAATAAGTAATGTGAGTTATCTAGTACAGCTTATTTTGAAATTGCTGTTCTCTGTGCTTCAGGGTCATTATTCACTGGGGGAAATAGATTAATGGAGCCATTCTTAATTAAAGCAAGTAATATACAACCAATAATGCCTGGCATTTGATTGCTTTGTAGAAATTTGTGTCCTCCTACCATACAAATAAAGATAGAGAAGGACAAAGGAGCCTGCATGCTGCAGTCCATGGGGTCATAGCATCAGACACAACTTAGCTACAGAACAACTGTCCATCCACTCTCCATACAGTGGTGAATTCTGATCATATATTTTAGTAATGGGAATGGCTGAAGCAGTGATTTTCAATCATTTCTTTGCTTCCTAAATATGCTATTGTAAAAATATTTTTCCCATGTTTGAATTCACTATACTAGGTGATAGCAGAGGAGCTTAGACATAAACACAGAATGATAAATCTAACATTTTGTCATAATTTTTTTAACCTTCAGATAAAGCATGAGTAACTGGATAAAGAAAAATTAGACATAGACTAAGATATTCCCAAGGCCATAGCAAATGAGTGGAAGTTGAAAGCCACCTCGCTAAGCATGTGAAGCAGGACGCCCCTGGAGCAAAGAAAGTACAAAGCCTGAGCATCGAGTTGGGGCCTAGCAGGGCTTTCCCGTCAGTGTAGGGACACCAACAAGCCGTTTCTACTCGTCTAGGTATATGGCTACACACAGTGTTTCTGCCCAAGATTATGAAGAGAAATTCAAAAAAGAAAAATAAATCACATAGGAAATTAAAATCCCTGGATGATACAATATGCATGGTCATTGTCTAAATTTGCTCTTCTCAGTTGATACCAGATGACCTAGAAAGAGTGAACATATTTGGTACGATATGTCAGTAACGTGGCGAGACAGAAACCAAGCTTCTCTGAGAAGGAACTTGCACACGGATGCCAAAAGGTCTTGCATGACAAAAACCAACCAACCAACCAAAAACCCTCCACTGAAAATGAGTTACAAACAACAACAAAAGTAAAGTAAAAGAGGAAAATGCCAAAGTGAAGATTCATCAGGAACAAAACTCATCAGAGACAAAATAACAGGAACACGCTCATTCCAAGAATATCAGGATATAAGACAATCTAAAAACAGACCATAACGTAAAAGATACCACAAAATAAAACTTTTAAATAACTGAAGAAATATAAGAAGGAGTGAGAATAAAGTGGAAAAGCATATTCTGTGATGAAAAACATGAGAATGTAAAATAGAACAAGAAAAAACTACCAGAAATGAAATATAATAGCTGGAATTAAGCATTTAATAACTGGATCAAGAAACAGATTAAATTTTGTTACAGAAAGAATTTATGAACTGACAGCTATGAGGATAATATGCATATATAAATATCATATGTATATTAAATATATGTATGTAAAAAATCAAAGATATGAAAGTGAGAATATCTGAAATACATCTGATTAAACTATTGTAATTTAAAAAGTTAATTGTGTAAAAATAATATTAAATAAAAATTCCTGGGAATTTAAAAAAAATAATGAAGCATTACCCTCAGATTTAAGAATTTAAGTGAATAGAATATTCAATACACAGAAAAATTTCAAAAGGACTGTTTATTTAAAATAAATGATAAGAAGACAAAAAGGATAGAGTAAGGACAGAGGCCAGAAAATAATTTAAGGTTTTATAGGATACAATTTACCATGATACAGGCATTAAATTTTTTCAATAACTATTCAACTGAAAGATATTTGATAACAAACTGGGGATAGAAAAATGCATTTACCCTGAAAAGGATTCAGTACAGAATAATCTATAGTAAACATAAAGTTCAGTAAGAAAAGATGAAAGGAATCATGGTCTTTAACAAATCTTTTTATTTGTAATATGCAATAATATTCTGGAAATCTTAGCAAGCTTATTAGAAATATTAAAAAAAAAACTGTTTAAACATGAAATAAACCAGTGTTTCATCATTTTTTATGGAAAATTTTAAAAGAAAATTCAAATGGTTCTGTATACAATCTATAAAATTGAATCAAATATATCAGCAAGGCTTCTGGCTCTAAATGCAATCATTTACGACCAACAGCTGTTTAAAAATATAATTAAAAATCAAACATTATGGACTTCTGTGCTTGAGATCTTCTAGATTCCTTTTGATGATTCAGCACTTGCATGGGAGAAAACTGATACCAGGAGGAGAAAAAAAACACTCCTTATAGGATTGAAGAAAATAGTCCTAAGCTTACACAGGCCCAGAGATGGTTTGGTTCGCATTCCAACCAACTTGGATGTTGTTGTTGTTGTTCATTTGCTAGGTTGTTTCTGACTCTTTGCGACCCCGTGGACTGCAGCATGCCAGGCCCCCCTATCCTTCACTATCTTCCACAGTTTGTTCAAATTCATGCCCGTTGAGTTGATGGTTCCATCCAGCCATCTCATCCTCTGTCACCCACCTCTCCCTTTGCCTTCAATTTTTCCCAGCATCAGGATCTTTTCCAATGAGTCAGCTCTTCGCTTCAGGTGGCCAAAGTATTGGAGCTTCAGCTTCAGCATCAGTCCTTCCAAGGACTATTCAAGGTTGATATCCTTTAGGATTGACTGGTTTGGTCTCCTTGCAATCCAAGGGACTAACTGAGGGAACATTGGGTAAGGTATAAGGAAGGGTGTTGACTTAGTGATGGTTGAAAAATAGCCCTAAGCTAAAGGCTGCTGCAATCATACTTGACTCAGGAGACCTCACATTTCCAAAAAAGTTGTATAAAGGATTATTTTACCCTCCTGCCTGAAAGTGTTTGGCAAGATGATTCAGCAAAGATATATGAGAGTGTAAACTGGTAAAACCCAAAACATGTACAGCAATGTCCATAGCTGTATTGTTGATAAAGAGGCCAGAACTGATTTCAACACATGTGCATCAACAGTAGAATGTACATATAAATTATAATGTAGTAAAAAATGAAAGTGAATGAATCACACTTACATGTACCAGAAAGGACACATACTCAAACATAATGTTGAGTTAATAAAACCAGGTACAAAAGGAGAAATTGCATATATTATATTTTTATAATTTTAAACAAAGACAATTTTTACCTATGGTTGCTGAAAATCAGGATATATTGACCCCCCCCCTCCCCCAAAAAAGAAATCTTTGCAAAGTATACACAGTTTAGAGTTGGGATACAATATGCAGAGGCTTCACCAGACTGACATAATTCTTTTTTTTTTTTCTGACATAATTCTTGTTCTTCAACTGGGTAGAAATTCATTAGGCTGCACATTTAAGATAGTGCCTTTATCTATGTATTTGTTTATTTCAATACCTGTTTTTTAAAATCATAGGAGAAAAAACAAGAGCATAATGAAAGAGAAGTAAATACAAAGAACAAATGTATGATGATAAAATTCCAAAGATAACAAGCTTTACCATAAATTCAAATAAACAAAATTTGACAGTTCAAGAATAGATCTTGTCAGACTGAAGATAAATATAACATGCTCTTCCTAGAAGAATAACACATCGGACATAGAAATGCTGAAAGTACAGGTATAATAAAATTTTCCAGGAAAATAGCAGCTGAAGGCAGGAAGGAGATCAAGTGGATTTTATGACATAATGTAAGACAAATTCCTTACATATTATATAGGTTTCAATTCACCATAATGAGTGTGTTGTTTATATCTCTAGAGTGACCCTAAAATAAACAAAGTAAATTTAATAGAACTATGGAAAGAAACTGACGATTCAACATCAGCTGGGAGATTTTGAAATACTCTCAATTACTTCTAGGTCAAGCATAAAAAAGTGTCTAAGACAAAATTTGAAAAACACAATTAACAAATATTCATTGAACAGGGCTTCCCTAGTGGTTCAGATGGTAAGGAATCTACCTGCAATTCAAGAGATCCATTCAAGATCCCTCTGTGGGGAAGGTCCCCCGGAGAAGGGAATGGCTACCCATATTCTTTCCTGCAGAATTCCATGAGGAGGGTACAGCAGGCTACAGCTCATGAGGGTGCCAAAAGAGTTAGACATGACTGAGCACCTAACGCGCACACACATTCACTGAACAATAACAAGTTCTGCACTTAGATATTGTGAAAAGATGATACATTCTTCTCTAACATACTTGCTATATTTGTACAAATTGAAAATGTACATATAACAAATCATAGGAATTAAATTTTTTAAAGTTATACTGTATATGCCTGTCCTGTATATATCTCAAATGCAATTGTATTGGAAAAATTAATTATAAAATCCCATTCAAACATTTTAAAAACTTTAAAATACCAAGTCAAAGAAGATAAATGGATATTTTTAAAGATGCATAAAATGATGAAAATTATATTATTGAAATTTGTGTAGTTTAGTGAAAATGGAAGACACTTTTTAAACTTGAGGGGTTTTTTTGTTGTTGTTGTTAGAAATGAGGAGAAAATAGTAAAAACTAAAGCACTGAGTAATATTTAAAAAGTTAGAAAAATAGGAACAGATGTTATTTAAATTACCTTGAAGGATTTTGTTGCCAGGCAAGATGAACAGAGTCCCTTACTGGTCCTCTCCCATGTGAGGCTGATCTCTTTACTCCTCTGCTTTTTGATTAACTCTCAGCACACTGCTGAATCAAAATAGGGCTCAACAAATCTTTTTTAAGACTAAATGAGGTAAAGAACTGCCTGGTGGTCCAGTGGTTAGGACTCTGCCCTTCCGCTGCAGGGAGCACAGCGTCTATCCCTGGCCGAGGAACTAAGATTCCACATGCTTCATGGCATTGTTTTGCAGAAGTTTTCACTTTGTCTCAGGTTCAAAGGATTTGTTAACAAAATAAGCCACTCATTCTATACAAATAATAAAACTTTTATTAGAGAATTATCTAGCTTATTTTCAATATGTTAACATTAAAAGAAAAGAAAAATAGAAACAGCAGAGGATACATCACCAAATTGGATTTTGACCAACATCCAGACTTAAACAGCACTGGCAAGTCCCATGTCACAGCACATCTGAAGTCCCAGTTGGGTAAAGGTCCCAGGCAGCACATTTTCTCAGTGGGTGAGACTTCAAAAATTGCAGTTCCACTTTACAATCCCAGGAAGCAAACTGATATCATCAATCTGTGAGCAAATTGCAGCTCTCATTTCATGTGAATGCTGTTTGTTTTGTCTTATAAAACAGGGAATGTTGTTAACTCTGGTACTTGCTTGGTCAAACTCCCTCCCAGGGCTCAACAATCTCAAGATTCCTCCCTTATTTTATCTTTGGTGCTGCAAGACTTGCACTCACAGCAGGTAGTCAGGACACTCCCAGTCAGGGCAGTGTCCAGGCAGGTTAGAAGCAAGGTCAGAGACCTGCTCTGCTTTGTCTCCAAAGTCTAAACAAGACTATTTAACTGCCCTAACAGGAGTGACCAAAAAATTAGAAAATAAAAGAATAAATGAGGTCGTGAGAGTGGAGCCCTCATGAATGGAATGAGTGTGCTTGTAGCAAGTAACTGAAGAGTCACGATGTCATGTGAAGTTGTAAGACTTGCTGCTGTTGGCAACGCAGGAAGGGGGCCTTCATTCAGCATTGAATCTGCTGGTGCCTTGACCTTGAACTTCCTAGACTGCAGAACTGTAGGAAGTAAATGTTCTTTAAGCCACCTGGTGTATGGTATTGTGTTTGAGCAGCTGAAACTAAGACACCAAGCATCTTTTAAAAATTTCCCAGGAGATACAATTTCCACAATTCCTCCTGTAGGCAGCAATGCCTCTGAATCACTATCTCAGTGGGCAAAGATTTGCTCTTCTTGTGTGCAGTGGGACCACATGAACTGTAGCCGGCCAGGCTCCTCTGTCCATGGAATTTTCCAGGCAAGAATACTGGAGTGGCTTGCCATTTCCTTCTCCAGATCTTCCTGACCCAGGGATCAAACTGCACGTCCTATACTGGCAGGCGTATTCTTTACCAGTGAGTCACCGGGAAAGCCCCATTATGCCTGCTCCAGACCATGAACCAGCTAACTATTCTCTGTTGCTAAGGACATCTATCTCAGTTATACACCTATTAACTAGAGAGGTGACCACAGAGTAGGTGATCCTATCTATTGCTCATTATGAGACACATTCAAGCTAAAAAGTGATTTGTCAACTGGCTTCTTAGCTCTCAGTCTAGCCAGAGGATCAATCCAGGGTTTCAAACATTTGATATAAATTTTAGCTTCAAGCTCATAATAAACAATCTGAAAATGCAGGAGTGTGTCCATGAACCCAGTACACAGTTGACAAATGGCCATAAGTCTCTTTGGAGAAAGACTAAAGGAATAATTACTGCATAATTTTGTGGTAGTGTTGCTGCACTCTTACTAAAGAGGATCTGAGCTCCCCCTTAATCAATGAATTTCATTTTCCATCAATGTTGCAATCTAAATTATGTCTGGAACTTGCATGAGGGACTGAATGCTTTTATTGTGGCAGCTAAGGCCTTTCTGACTGTCATCTCTTAAATTAAATGATTATATAAATTGAGCAAGACCCCAGTCAGCTGCCCTCTAACTTGTACCCATGAATATTTTGATTTGTTAATGTCTCTGCACCCTCTCAGAGGAAACAGATTTTTAGGTAATGTCTACAAAAATCTCCAAATCTAACGCCCTCACCAACTTGGACCTCATGACTCCTTTTCAGTACTGTGTTAGGGAAGTTCATTTATAAGAGTCCACCTTTGTGTCCAGGCCCTAAGTGAGTCTCCCCAGAAAATTATTAGAATCAGCTCTAAGTGTTTTTGTCAAAACATCAAGTTCCACAAATGGTGTGAATCATCCCATGTCAATTTTTTTTCCTATGGAACCTAGTATTTTACAACCCTCTTGCTCTAATACTCTCCAGAACTATTTTCTCATGTAATTCCTTGTTTCCTGATAGCACATATTAACCAACTCCTGCAATTCTTTACCCATATAGGCTATGTGGAGAAATGTTTACTTTCATATTTAGGTTCTGCTGAATTGTGGTGTGGCAATGGCCCACGAGGTGGCAGGTAGAGAACTAGTACCTTCGGCATGTGAGGGTACTCTCCATATATGGAAGGCTGTGCTCCTTTGAGGAGGAGCAAAGGGCTCCTGCTGGTGGCCAGAAAGGTCCTTAACATTTGAGAGTTCCAGATTTTCATGGCTTTTCACCCTAATATCTGCATCCCAAATTTAGAGCCTTGCTCATTTCTAATCACAGCACTGACTTCAATATAGAAAACCACTTGCCTCCTGCAGTCATGCAACATCCAAATGTTTAGTCTGAGTTCAGCAAACCCACAAGGAACAAGCCCGTTTATGCCTTTCAGAGCTTAGAACATTGATTAGATTGATTAGCTTAGAATATTGATTAGATTGATTAGCTTGTCAATTACTTGATCTGAGCCTATCATTCTGGGTGTCTAAAAATACAGCACTATCAAAATGTCTATTACACTTCACAGTTCTTAGTTTATCATCACACCCTAACCCCCCCAAACAAAAAAACAAATGATGTAGCCATGAATTTCTCAACTTCTTACCATCCGCTTGTACCTGTACCACATTACAACTACCCATAGATTAAAACTTGAATAATTATGGAACCACTATGTACTCAGGTTATTACCTGCTAAAGCCTCCTGCCTACTATCAGACAGAGTTTAATCCAGCTCCAAAATCCCTTCCTGTTAGTCTGATTTATGACTTCTCCTATATTAGCTGGATTACACAAGAAACTGAGCAGAAATAAGGTTTGTGTGCAAATATTCCTTGGGAAAAGCCAGCTCAGGTATGAGCAGGGAGCAAAGGAATTTTTGAAAGGAAAAGTGAGAATCATGCAAGTTCATCCATCTCTAAGCTACTCTCTTTTCAGTTTTAATCCTTCCAATGTATGCAATTGTAGGTCATATGGTTTAATTCAGTTTCATGGCCATTGATCAGTTCAGTTCAGTTTCTTAGTTATGTCTGATTCTTTACAACCCCATGGACTGCAGCATGCCAGGCTTCCCTGTCCATCACCAACTCCTGGAGCTTGCTCAAACTCATGTCCATCGAGTCAGTAATGCCATCCAACCATCTCATTGAGCATTTTTCCATATGCTTATTGACCATTTTTATATCACCTTTTCTGATGGTGTCTGCAAATTTTTTGCCAATCTTTTCTAACTAGATTATTTGTCTTCTTGCTATTTCATTGTAAGTTTATATATTATGGATGTGAGTCTTTTGTCAGGTCAAAAAAATCAAAGGTGACCTAAACAAATAGAAAGGTATACCATGTTCTTGGATTAAAAGAATAAATATTGTGAAAAAGACTATAATATCCCAAACAATCTACAGTTTCAATGTTTCTATCAAATTACCAATGACTTTTTTCATAGAACTAGAATAAAAATTGTTTAAATTTGTATGAAAACATAAAAGATCCTGGATAATTAAAGCGATCTTAAAGAAAAATGGAGCTGGAGGAATCTGACTCCCTGATTTTAGACTATACTACCAAGGTACAGTCGTCAAGACAGTATGGTATTAGCACAAAAATAAAAAATATAGACCAATGGAATAGTATAGGAAGCCAGCCTAGAAATAAACCCATGGACTTTTTGTTTTCTTAATGGTGTGTTCTAGACAGCAGATGCTTTTAATTTTAATGAAATTTGATTTATCACTTTTCCTTTAGAGTTTAGTGCATTTCATGTCCAAAGAAAGTGTTGCCAATCCCAAGATTTTAATTGGTTTTTAGTCTCACATCAAGATCAAAAGAGCAAGACTAAGTAAGATTCACAGTGACCCCAATTTTATGTTGGCAGTAAGTGAAGAGTCTTGGCAGAGACTCAGGAATGCTTCGGTATTTGGGACAAAGCATCATGATTCAGTTTTTACTGACATCATATTGAGTAGTATAATTCATTGCACTGTGAAATAAAAACTAAAGGAAGAATTTTTAATTTTGATAATTTCTTTCACTCTTAATAAAAGTAAAATTCAATAGGTAACTTGATTCTGCTATAACTAACTGGTTGAGTTACTGTTTCTGGTAGAAGTTTTCATGTTTAACTGCATGACTTTCATCTTGAAGTTTCCTCTTCTTCATGACTTGTGTTTATGTAGAGTCTCCATCCTGTAGAGAACCAAGTCATCAACTTTCTGAACTGGACCTTCTAAGTTTCTGAACAAGTATGTGGTTTTCTTAGGCTATTCTGTTTCTATAAACATTTCTACCACTTCTCCATTGAGACTGGAAGAATGTCTGTAATAGAGTCCCTGTCTTGTGGAAGTTTTCCTTAGATCCAGTATCTGTTTCTTAGTGCCTGTCATATGTTTGGGATTTTTCTTTGTAATACATGTACATACTGTTTCTTATTATATTAAAAGACACTTGCTCCTTGGAAGAAAATCTCCTTAGAGGAAAAGCTATGACCAACCTAGACAGCATATTAAAAAGCAGAGACATTACTTTACCAACAAAGGTCTGTCTAGTCAAAGCTATGGTTTTTCCAGTAGTCATGTATGGATGTGAGAGTTGGACTATAAAGAAAGCTGAGCATTGAAGCACTGATGCTTTGAACTGTGGTGTTGGAGAAGACTCTTGAGAGTCCCTTGGACAGCAAAGAGCTCCAAATAGTCCATCCTAAAGGAGATCAGTCCTGGGTGTTCACTGAAAGGACTGATGTTGAAGCTGAAACTCCAAAACTTTGGCCACCTGATGTGAAGAATTGACTCATTTGGAAAAGATTCTGATGCTGGGAAAGATTGAAGGCGGGAGGAGAAGGTGACGACAGAGAATGAGATGGTTGGATGGCATCAGTGACGCAATGGACATGAGTTTGAGTAGGCTCCGGGAGTTCGTGATGGACAGGGAAGCCTAGCATACTGCAGTCCATGGGGTCGCAAAGAGTTGGACATGACTGAGTGACCTGATAGTTTATTTACTGTATTAGTTTCAGGTATATAATCTAGTGATTTAAGATTTTTATAGATTATATTTCATTTAAAGTTATTATACAACAATGGTTGTATTTACCTGTGATGAACAATATATCTTTGTTCTCATTCATTTTATGCATAGTAGTTCACATCCCTTCATCCCAAACACCTATATTGCCCCCTTCCGTCTCACCCTTGGTAAAAACTCATACCATTTTTTTTTTAACTACAGTATTAGACTGGTATGTAGCTATTTCAATATTTCCAAATATTAGAAAAGTACAATGATGTCAAACAAAATTTACCATCCTCACTGTCTCCCATTTATTCCTCAAAAAACATTTTCCCCTCATAACACACACACACACACTCACATGTGGGATAAGCATCACAAATAAGGACTACATATGTTTACACAGAAATTAATTTGCAAATAAATTCAAAGTAAAAGCAATGTTCAACTAAAATATCAATCATACATTTTAGATAGATGTTAATTTATTTTAAAACAGATTATAGATTCATGTCTTTTCATAAACAGGGGGGAAACACCTTTTTTCTATAAGATTATTTTCTGATAGATTACTCAGAAACATTTTCCCTGTTATCAGTATGAAATGCTTTTTTCTGTGCTACATGCTTTCTATAATCAGAGACATGACTCCACATGTATAGAAAACCTACTGCGTTGTGAGAGGTATACTTTCCATTCCATTTAAATCATACAGTACACAGCTTTACCAAAAAGCAGGTTTATAGGTTGAGGGAGTGATATCCTGAGGTTTTCACACACTCATCCAAAACTGTACAGTAATTCATAATGCAATATTTACACACCTAATGAACATAAAGAGTCAAAAGTCACAGTAAAAAAAAAAAAGCAATAATTTTATTGGAAAAGGCTCAGACAGTGAAGAGTCTGCCTGCAGTGCAGGAGACCCAGGTTCAATCCCTGGGTCAGGAAGGTCCCCTGGAGAAGGAAATGGCAACCCACTCCAGTGTTCTTGTGTGGAGAATCCCCAAGGATAGAGGAGCCTGGCAGGCTACAGTCCAGTCCATGGGGTCACAAAGAGTTGGACATGACTGAGCGACTTCACTTACTCAATTATGTAGGGAATAGAGTGTTCCAAATTTGTAATAGCAAAGCTAAGTTTTCTGTGTGATTTCCAAAATTAATTGTAAATTTAAAACTTAATTTTAATATAACATCATGTCTTAATTTCAAGCTAGAGCTATGCATTTGTAAATAAAAATAATCCTCTATAGCCTTTAGATTTCCTCTAAGGTTTTATTCCTGGCCTTATAATTTGTTTACAGATAATTCATAGCAAACAGGTAATACAAACAACAAAAACCCAACAGCAGCTAAAAAAAAAAAAAAAAAGCCAGCCAAGTGGAAAGTCATTCACTAAAAGGAACTGAGTATTTCTACTTAGTCTATAAAAGCTTTCTCCTTTTCCTGGGAAGAGCAGGGTTTCTATGAGATTGCCATAGAACTAGTAATGGCAGGACCATGGCAAATTGTGTTTCTGATTTGACCCCTTTAAAAAGATTCCTGCTTTAAGAAGAAATGCCTCCCTTTGAAAATGCAGGTTACAATGCCATTTATAATGGCTGCAATATTATTCTAAGTGATTTCCTTCAATTTAATCTTAAAATAGTTTTGTGGAATTATTTTTTTTCAAAGAGACATGCATATATGTGAAAAATGGCTCTTTGAATTTCTACTATATCCTTGAAATTTTCTCATATTTTTTTTTCCCCAAGGAGGCAGTCCTACCCCTCAAACTGTGTCATGAAGAATCTCAATAAATGCAGAGGAAAACTGCCTGGGCAATGCAATGCACCTGTAATTAATATTGTAAAAGGGCTATATGCCTCCTTCATTTTTCAAAACCTTCTTATTGTGAAATTAAGTTCTTTTTGTTTTCCAAGACCATTTTACTGTTACTGGTACACTGAGATTTAATGGGAAAAGTACAATAGATATTCATATATGACTAACTGAAATCACAAGGTGTCAGATAAAATACACTAAAGTGAATGAGAACCAATATGTGTCTTCATGGTAAAATATGAACAAGTCTGGAAATGGCTTAAGTAAATTATGAAAAATAATATATATAATGAAAATGAAATGTGATACATTAGCACAAGCTCCAGCAAACAGAAGATGCTCAAATGTTTGTTGTGAAATTAGTTTGTAACACTATCAAAATTTGCTACCTTCTTTTCTAACAATCAAAATGATAATTTAGGATTTTGGACCGTGAACTTTCTATTGGATAATGGGTTGGTCCCAAAGGCTATAGGTAGCTGATGGAACTATGCAGGTTAGTATCCAAAAAAAAAAAAAAATAGAGAGAGAAAAAATCCATCTTACAAGAACTTAACACAAAGTTGCTAGTGAGATAGAATGCTGAGTAATGTCTTAAGAAACAAACTCAAACTGTATTGCTCAAAGCTTGATAAATACACATCTCCTATGCTTAAAAGCTCAGGCAGTCTATTATACAAATTTGAAAACTTTAGTGTTTGATACAGTTCTTGACACATAGCAGGATCCATGTTTTATTTATCTATTTGCTTCAGTGAAATTAAATTATTCAGCATTTCTTCATTTATATCCTTATGATGAATCTTTATGGATTTCTACCAAGAAATATTTTATTTTCTGTTACATACGAGATGACTGATTCTAATTAGTTTTCAGCTAATCTTTCTGAAGTTTCTATGCTTCTCTTTCAAATGGATGGATGTAACCCTGGTTTTCTGAAAAACGTCTTTGATCTACACATTTAAGATAAAATGCTTCATTGTTAAGTACCGAGCATGTAAAAATATTATCTTCAAAAACCCAAGCAAATTCTATTTCTTACTGAAATGCCAGACAAAATACTTAATAATTATTTGTAACATTAATGAACAAGAAATAACCATACCTGATCTAAAGGAGATAAAATATGTCCTCCAACTGCTAACATCAATGCAATGCAAACATTTAAGAAGATCGTATCTCAGACTACTTTTTGAGGAAATGCAAATAAAAATAATGATAATAATAAACAACATAGTAATCATTTGTTATGTCCCTATGTTTTGTGAGTCACTGACTAGTGATAATTGACAGTTGCTATTAACATTGTTTCTTAAGATGGTCTTTGTAGCATTTTCTTTAAAGGTGAGAGGATCAAAGTTATAAGCAATGGATTACTTGCAGCCTGTCACACACAGAGTGGGTGGGGAACCTAGTTTCATCCTTCAGACTCCAATAAATTCTTTGCGCTGTTTTCAACCCTTTGTCATTGAAAAGCAAGTCCATTTTATATTTAAATATAACTCACAACAGATGATTGACAAACTGCATTCAAGGGGAGCTTATAAAAAGTAAAGTTGTATTTATCTACTTATGTAAGATAATTGGAATTTGAACAATTAGTTACCAAAACTCAAAAGAGGAAAAAAATTTTGAGTAAAATGTTTAAACAAGAAAGCTTGTTTTGCCACATTTATCTTCAATTGTCCTTGATTATATTTCACATTGTCCTTTGTTTTGTTGTCACTGATCTGTTTGCACTTTAAATTTATGCAGTTATATTCATGTTATAAATACTAATTTTTTCAGAGTAGATTGAAGCCATTTTCTAATATGTTCTGCTGCATGTAACATATATATTTCAGGTTAAGTATGTTCTGCTTCTTGTTTTGCACAAGACCTCTTTTCCAGGACCCAGTGATGGGTGCATGTTAGTGGGGTCTTTGGGTAGGTAAGTGTAGTTGCTCAGTTCAGTTCAGTCACTCAATCATGTCCGACTCTTTGCAACCCCATGGACTGTAGCACACTAGGTTTCCCTGTCCATCACCAACTCCCAGAGCTTACTCAAACTCATGTTCATCGGTCAGTGATGCCATCCAGCCATCTCAGTCTCTGTTGTTCCCTTTTCCTTCTGCCCTCAGTCTTTCCCAGCATCAGGGTCTTTTCTAGTAAGTCAGTTCTTCACATCAAGTGGCCAAAGTATTGGAGTTTCAGCTTCAACATCAGTCCTTCCAATGAGTATTCAGGACTGATTTCCTTAAGAATATACTGGTTGGATCTCCTTGCAGTCCAAGGGACTCTCAAGAGTCTTCTCCAACACCACAGTTCAAATGCATCAATCTTCAGCCCTCAGCTTTCTTTATAGTCCAACTCTCACATCCCTACATGACTACTAGAAAAACCATAGCCTTGACTAGATGGACCTTTGTTGGCAATGTCTCTGCTTTTTAATATGCTGTCTAGGTTGGTCATAGCTTTTCTTCCAAGGAGGAAATGTCTTTTAATTTCATGGCTGCAATCACCATCTGCAGTGATTTTGGAACCCTCCCCAAATAAAATCTCTCACTGTTTCCATTGTTTCCCCATCTATTTGCCATGAAGTGATGGGACTGGATGCCATGATCTTAGTTTTCTGAATGTTGAGTTTTTAAGCCAACTTTTTCACTCTCTTCTTTCACTTTCATCAAGAGGCTCTTCAGTTCTTCACTTTCTGCCATAAGGGTGGTATCCTCTGCATATCTGAGGTTATTGATATTTCTCCCGGCCATCTTGCTTCCAGCTTGTGCTTCATCCAGCCTGGCATTTCACGTGATGTACTCTGCATATAAGTTAAATAAGCAGGGTGACAATATTCAGCCTTGATGTACTCTTCTTGATTTGGAACCAGTCTGTTGTTCCACATCCAGTTCTAATTGTTGCTTCTTGACCTGCATACAGATTTCTCAGGAGGCAGATCAGGTAGTCTGATATTCCCATCTTTTTCAGAATTTCCAAGTTTGTTGTGATCCACACATTTAAAGGTTTTGATATAGTCAATAAAACAGAAGTAGATATTTTTCTGGAACTCTCTTGCATTTTTGATGATCCAGTGGACATTGGTATTTTGACGTCTGGTTCCTCTGCCTTTTCTAAATCCAGCTTGAACACCTGGAAGTTCTCAGTTTGCATAATGTTGTACCCTGGCTTGGAGAATTTGGAGCATTACTTTGTCAGCGTGTGAGATGAGTGAAATTGTGTGGTAGTTTGCAAGTGTAGTTGCTGGTTGACCCCTTATTCAAGTGTGCTTTTATCTAGATATGTCAATGATTACTTTTGACAACCCATTGCCAAAGGTATGAATGGTAATACACACAAATTTTCCGTCAAATTTGTGGTTCTCAAACTGTTTTTTTGTGAGCTATGTAATAATCACCTTACATCACAGGGAAGGAACCAGGAGAATAAATGGTATTCTCTTTTAAATCACAGGTTTCAAGGCTGAGTGTGATTTGAGCTGAGCAAAGGTGCGTAGTCATAAAATAGAGGCTTGATGTTACTTGGACTGGGATGTTTTGCTATCAGAAGGTGACATTGTTCACTGATTTTTGAAAATGTCCAGACGGACTAAGGGATTTGTCTGTTATGTAATCCAGAGTCAGAAAACTGAGAACAAGCAAGCTTGTAATAAAAGACAGTAGTTGTAAGGAAGAAAAACAAAAACGAAGCTGCTGGATGAATCCACTGACTTCCACTCACTGAATAACCTGCTCAGACTGAGCTCCTATTCCTTTAAAACGTGTGGACAAGTGGTAACAGATGAGGTACCCTTTGCATTTCACTGCTGGGGAAGCTGTGCCGGAAAATTTACCTAGGTGTGAGTCAACTGAAACTTATATTTATTGCCACTGTACCCAAAATTTTGTGTAATTTCACATCTTTTTAAAGATATTTATGAGATAAAGTTCTTCATATTGACACATAAAAAATCCCAGCAACGTTACTGTGATTGTTCAAATAGTACCTTATGAGAAGCTATTTTTCTAAATATTTCCTTTAGGAAATAAAGATTATTCAAGCCAGTGTTTCTCAAACTTAGAGTCTGAGTATTCTAAAATAAAAAGAATGGTACATCTTCTTTAATTACTATGCTTTCCAAAGTTTTCTAAAGGAAAGATATCAAGCTAATTACTTGAAATATGCTATAGTAAATGAACATATTATATAATATGACACAAATTTTGATGGAGTTTTTTGCAAAAGTTGAAATTTTACAGATATTCTGGTGCAAATTTGCCTGTGGACTACCTGGGCAGGGTGGTGATCATGGAGTAGGGCTTCCAGTCTCTTGGACCAATCATGGACCTACCTGCAGAAATCCTAGGAATTATCTATATGATCTTTTCTCTGCTTCGTGCTGCGTGTTAAGTCACTTTAGTCATGTCTGTATCTGTGTGCCCCTATAGACTGCAGCCTGTCAGGTTCCCCTGTCCATGGGATTCTTCTGGCAAGCATACTGGAGGGAGTGTTCTCCTCCAGAGGGGGAGATCAGACCCAAGTCTCATGAGTCTTGTGCATTGGCAGGCAGGTTCCTACCTCCAGCACCACCTGGGAAGCCTGATCCTCTCTCTCACAGTTAACAAACAGGAGGCCATTCCTCCTACTGCAGCCAGGTTTAAGCTTCAACATTAAATCACATTCTCCCACCACTTCTTTGGAAACAGAAGGTTGACAACTTGTTGGTCATGTAATCACCCATTTAAAGTTGAAGATGGCATTAAATCTTTCACTTACTTTTCTATTTTTCAAAAAGCCCAAATCATTTACTCTTTGCTCATAAAATTTATTTCCATTTCCTTTGTCTTCCTCTCAAAGGAACCATCTTTCCTGATGACATGATGATCATTCATATATTGTACTGAGAAAAGCAGAAGCATATTATTAATAGCTGTGGTTGAGTCAGTGGGTTTAGACAAAATCTTTCAATTAAAAAAAATATAGGATATACAGGGAAGTTATTCATCTTCACACTCTTAATCTTTCCTCAGAGATGGGTCCTATTTATCTATGTTTACTTCTTTTAAATTTTTACTGAATGTTTTACACTTGAATTCTATCATTTGTTTAAACATTTAGGTAGTTAAGATATTGTGAAATGCATTTGAATATCAATTTTGAAAGCATATGTTCTGGGAAGTGCAGTGTATATAGCTTATGTTTATGTAAGTGAGTCATATTATTTTTGTGTGTGGATAGGGTAAATCCAGTTTCTAATAAGAAATTTACTGCAATGCTAATAAAATAAAACCTCCATGAATAGGAAAACATCTTACATTGTAGAGTTCATTGGTGTGTTATGCACACATCAGGGTATGTATATATATATGTGTATACACAGTTATATATATATGCTGTGTATACATATATATGCTGTGAATATATATATCTGTGTATAAACATATATATAATGCACAGTTCAGTTCAGATGCTCAGTCAGTCATCATGTCTCTTTGTGACCCCATGGACTGCAGCATGCCAGGCCTCTCTGTCCATCACCAACACCCTACTTGCTCAAACTCACATCCATCAAGTCAGTGATGCCATCCAACCATCTCATCCTCTGTCATCTCCTTCTCCTCCTGCCTTCAGTCTTTCCCAGCATCAGGGTCTTTTCCATTGAGTCAGTTCTTTTCATCAGGTGGCCAAAGTATTGGAGCTTCAGTTTCAGCATCAGTCCTTCCAATGAATATTCAGGACTGATTTCCATTAGAATTGACTAATTTGATCTCCTTACAGTCCAAGGGACTCTCAACAGTCTTCTCCAACACCACAGTTCAAAAACGTCAGTTCTTCAGTGCTCAGCTTTCTTTACGGCCCAACTCTCGCATCCATACATGACTACTGAAAAAACCATAGTTTTCGTTTGAGTTTTGAGCCAGCTTTTTTACTCTCTTCTTTCATTTCCATCAAGAGGCATGATTCCTCTGGAAAAAGCCAGAGCTTTGACTATATGGACCTTTGTTAGCAAAGTAATGTCTCTGCTCTCCAATATGCTATCTCGGTTTGTCATAGCTTTACTTCCAAGCTATGTATGTACAAGCTGTGTGTATATATACACACAAGGTCATAAATCAGAAATACACATACTGATGAACTTTTATAGAATGCAAATTGTCATATGACCTATAGTGGCACATGACCAAGAAACAGCCTTGCTCACCTCATAAAAGCCCACTTTAGATTCGTGGGAATGTGTCCCCACCCCTCAGGCAGCCCCAATGGTGAATTCTCATTTAAGAATTAATTCTGCTTGTATGTACACTTCCTGTAAACTGAGTCATCTTCAGGGCTCATCTCTTGTGCTTGACATTTTCCATTTGACCCTTTGGAGGTTGATCCATGTTCATAAATATAGTTATATCTTTTTCATTCTCATTACTTTATAGTATTACTTCACATAAATGTTCCACATGCTACTTATCATTTCTTGTTTAATATCTGTTTCCCTCCTCTTTTACTATTTCTCCCCAATTTGGAGAATGGGTTACATTGGGCTTCTGCACTTCCTTTCTTGTCATCAAGCACACTTCCTGTTTTGCCATAAAGCGTGGTCCTCCAGAAGTGACCTGGACATGTATCTGTTCCCCAGTTTGTAGAAGGACACCCGCAAGTACATGATTATGATTGGAAATCAATGACTGTAACATTTGATGCAATCAAAGAAAGCAGACATATAAACATTTCTAATTCTTTTCTGGGAGGAAAATTACAGGCATATAAAGTATTTTTTCCCCTTTCTTGGTTCATTTTGGTAATTGTGCTACTTTCATTTCATTTTCCTCTCTGAATTTGCAGTCGGAGTGCATTTCCAGCTGTTGAGAACTTGCGTGCTGGTACCTTCTAAGACCCCAGGCTCTCTCAAGCAAAAGGAGGCATTCTGTCATTTGCTTATGCTGTAGACTTTGCAGCTTTGGGGATGCAGTCATGTCAATGCAGTTGACACCAGTTCTGGGCCTTTGACATTCAAAGGCAGCTGTCCCACACTATCAAACCCTCTCCTGAAAGGGCGTATATGGTACTGATGCTCTCTGGCTAAAGACAGTGTACCTGTGAAACTACTGCTAATTTCAAAACCTCCCAAGACCATAACCTGGGAGTAATGCCCATTTAACCTTTATAATTTCTCCAAGTGAAATAGTCATAAAAATATCTGAAAAAACAGAGGAAAGTTTAAGGTATTTTGTTTGCATGTGTGTGTGTGTGTGCTTCTACTTAAAGAAACTTGCCAGCATCTATAGACAGGACAACCTGGAAGAGTGAAATATTATATACATACATCATGTATATGTATAAATGAACATCAATTCTAATTGCACTTTCCAGGATGGGTCGCTGAGCCCAGTGACTTTCAGAGGCATTCCTCATGTCTTCTCACATCCTCTTCTTTTGACAGACTTACCACTTGAAGACAAAAGCCAAAACAACCAACAACTCCAGCAGCAGAGGGGGTTTTATATAAATATCTAGCAGCATTGTTCTGCTTGACAATTTCTAAACTCTGGTACTAATAAATCCCATTTCTTGTTATTTGTTCCTACCATTAATTTCCTCCTATTGTCATCATTTTCTAGAATTAAAGATATTTTTATTATTTATGTTTCAGACTCAATTAAAAAGAGAGCTCTTTGGGGTGCAGCATTCAGGGCATTTTGTCACAAGTTTCAGGCTCTTAAAGAACAGACACACAGTGGGATGGAGTGTGCACATTCTGCCAAGGAGGATGGGAAGGCTGTTCACTGAGGAGAATGTAAATCACAGAAAGAGAGAAAAATTAAAAGAATGAGACATACCCTAAACCCTGTGCACATCAGCATACAAATTAGTGCCAAAGTATTTACATCCATTAGTGTTTCAGGAACAATGAGATAATGCATTGTCCTTTCAGTATGTTCATGTTTAATCATTTATTAGGAGACTTTTATATAAAAATTTTGTCCAGCTCTTTGGCCAGCAAACCACCCATTGCCCTCTGCTGTGTCCCCAGATCTAGTCCATCTCTTCCTTTCCCTCAACTTGGGAGGAACCACTGCCAAGATGCAAGTTTCATATAAAGTCTACAAGAACACCAACACCCTTAAGGTTGAACCTTGGATATAATAGAAAAGTTAGAGGCAAAGCTTTAGTATCAGAAGAAAATTTCCCCTTCTCAGCAAAGACTGATCTCCTTTGGAAGCAATGGGAAGATGTTTATGCTTTGACCAGGACACTCAAAGGGATCCAGTCTGCATCTTGTATTGAGCCTTTGTGGGTAGGGTTAGAAGTTTTAAAGAAGTGCTAGTGTTAAGGTGTCTAGAAAAGGAAGAAGTCTTACCCCCTCCCAAGGAGATAAGCATCACAGAAAGATGAGCCTGGCTGTCCAGAAATACTGTTAGGTGGGTGAGAATGGCAGACTCTGTCTTTCCTGCTTGGAGCGACCTGCAGAAGAATATTGTGCAGGAGTTTTATGGCCACTTGGACAGCCATTATCAAGGCAAATGTTGTCTGACTTGTTGATTCAGCAAATCAGAAGACAAGTAGCTGTGTGTGGATTAATAAAAGACATGAACTAAAAATTAAAAATCCTGTCCATGTTCATAGAGTTTCTTATGAAATGGGTAGAAGAAAGTATGCATACGTGAACTCTGAACACTATAGACTCTTCGTATGAATATAATCTGATATCTCTCTTATGTGGAATCTAAAAAAAGTGTACAAATGAACTTATTTACAAAACAAAAATAAAGTTACAAATGTATAAAATAAAATTATGGTTACCAGGGTTAAGGGAGGAGAGTGATAAATTGAGAGATTGGGATTGACATGTACACGTTACTAAATATGAAGTAGGTAACTAATAAAGACCTACTGCGTAGCACAGGAAACTCGACTCAGTGCTCTGTAATGGCTATATGAGAAAAGAATCTGATATAGAGCATATATATATATATATATATATATATATATATATATATATATTGATTCACTTTGCTGTACACCTGAAACTAACACAACTTGTAAACCAACTAGACTCCAATAAAAAAAGATGATGTGCTTTTAGTATAGCATTTGCATCCACAAGTGTCCTTGGAACTCCCCGTGTGCATTAAGGAAAAGCTTTGTTTCAATCATCTTGGGCAGATCAACTTCCAGGCAAGGCAGGAGTGTTGCACCAGGAGTCACTGAGCTTTGCTGTGAGGAGATGCTTCTCCTGAACTTTTACCTTTCCAAACTATGATCTACCATTTTTTCCTTCCATTTTTGTTTACCTTAGCTGGCCAGGGCTTAACAGCTGATTCACTGTCCCCTAAAGCCTCACACCAACAAGCCCAAGAGCCACTCCTGACCAAGAATCAAGACCTCAATTCTCTGCATGGTCCAAATCAGAAAAAAAAATAGAAATTCATTGCTGCAAACCATGACCTCTGATGGCCTTGAGGGAGGTCCCAGGTGTATGCATGCTGTCTACAGAGATCCCTCTCCCCTTGGCCTCTCTTTGACAGGGAGAAATTTCCCCCTGAGGACTCAGTAAACCTAGAACCCTGGTCAACTCTATCAGGACCCTTGAAAATGAAAGTCATCCTGTCTTATTTCTCAAGAGTAAGTTTTGCGATTCTTCTTTAGCGAAATTCTTGCCCTTTGGATGGATTGCGTCCCTGAGAAGAAAATGTAGATACAGTAGGTGAGTGGTGGAGAATCTTAGTAGGATTTTACTAAATTTATTTTTTAAAACATATTCTAGCTCAGTTTGTTTCCACTTTTTTATGGCTGATGTCTAAACCTAATATTAAATTGGAACGTAAAGATGTTTCTAGATTTTCCAGATTTTATGCACTCAACTAATAGTTCTGGAAGATTTCACAGGCATTTATAAAAAGGGTCTCTGTGGTCAGAGAAGTAAAGTTTACATGCAATCAGTATATTAGGAAAGTCACAATGTGACTGTGTTAAAGATTCTGATAAATCTTGTAGAAGAAAAACATGTCTAACTTGTTTAAACCAACAAAGTTTTCTAAATTTATTTTTTTTAATAAATTTATTTATTTTAGTTGGGGGCAAATTACTTTACAATATTGTAGTAGTTTTTGCCATACATTGACATGAATCAGCCATGGGTTCACATGTGCTCCTTCTCCCGAACCCTCCTCCCACCTCCCTCCCCATCCCATCCCTCTGGGTCATCCCAATGCTCCATTCCTGAGCATCCGTCCCATGCATAGAACATGGAATGGTGTTCCGCTTCACATATGACAATATACA
The DNA here is from genome assembly GCA_024291935.2 of Okapia johnstoni. Lineage (NCBI taxonomy): Eukaryota > Metazoa > Chordata > Mammalia > Artiodactyla > Giraffidae > Okapia > Okapia johnstoni. The sequence continues at coordinate 103,869,511 of CM044312.1, forward strand.
TGTTTCAATGTTATTGTCCCAGAACGTCCCACCCTCACCTTCTTCCTCAGAGTCCACAGGACTGTTCTATGCATCTGTGTCTCTTATTCTGTCTCTCATATAGGGTTGCCATTACCATCTTTCAAATTCCATATACATGCGTTAGTATACTGTATTGGTGCTTTTCTTTCTGGCTCACTTCACTCTGTATAATGGACTCCAGTTTCATCCATCTCAATAGTAAATTTATTTTTGCAGTAGACTAATATTCTATAAACTATTAGGAAAAGACAGTGTTCCGTAAACCATTTAGGAAGTACATTTCTAGACCACTTCTTGAACCTACTTTTGATTCTATGGAAAATTCTGATTCCCAAACAGATTTAAGATTTTTACATCCACTTCTCAGTGTCCCCCATCTTCTTACAAATGTGTTCCCCTTTTAAGGTTGACCTGCACACTAGTATCTCTTTTCTATAGCTGTGTCACATCTGTAGTATGGTTAGAACTTCTTCCTTGGTTTCTGGCTTTCTCACCATCCTAGCCTAACATTCACCTGAGTGTGAAAGTAACAGTGACATTGACTTTGTCAAAGAGCATCTCCCGTGACCTCCTTCCTATTGTAGGCTGTAATTCTCCATGTCTTGAAGCTGTATGTTCCATTTCATTTTATTAAGAACTTCCAGGAGACCTGGGTTCAATCTCTGGGTCAAGAAGAACCCCTGGAGAAGGAAATGGCTACCCACTCCAGTATTCTTGCTTGAAGAATCCCATGGACAGAGGAGCCTGGTGGGCTACAGTCCATGGGGTAAAGAGTTGGACACAACTGAGCAACTAACACTTTCACTTCACTTCCCATTCTGATAAGTTTGTAGCTTCTAATTTTGATAGTTAAATAATCTTATTAGAGTCACGAATTCCCCTTACAAATAAAAATAGAGAATAAAAGAGTGATCATCTTTTAACATACTCTTTCCTGCGGGTCAAACATCAGCTTTTGCACATTGGTCCACATGCTTCTTCTTCACTGTCCCAAACAGAGAATATTATCGTTTCTGCCTTGGTCTCTAAGTTCTTTTGAATGTCTACACAGTGAGTCATTTTCAACTTTAAAATACTAGTAAAATATTTATGGAATTTTTTTCATATTACAGAAAATAAATACATTATAATCGTTCCAAAATCTTATTTATTCCCATCTGGTCACTTAGTTTCGAGAGTGTATCTCATCAAACACCTATCACGTTTATAAAGCAAACTACCTAGAAGCGGGGCAAAAGGGAAAGAAACAAACAGAAACAACAGAACTTTTCCAATGACGGCAAAAGAAGAAAAGGAAGTAAACAACGACTTGGTGATTTATCATCCTGTTTTTAGGGTATCTGGGCTGTTTTTAAGGACAACATTTCACTCCATCTCTGATTGTGTAAATGATGGTTGAAGGCAGTTTTTGTTCCTGGCAGTTGCTGCAGCTGCATGGGACTATGGTGAGAGAAATTTGATATAGTATTGTTATTATTTTATGAAAGCTCTGTCAGGTTTTATTTGTGCAAATGAAAGCTGAGGGACCTAAGTGACTGTCACTTATTATGGAGAACATCAAAGGAAATAAGCAGATGGGAGTGAAATAGAGTAAGTATTGAGCTGGGGCCAAAAACTAAAAAAAGGAGAGGAAAAAGATAAGTTATGCTAATTTCTGTCATGTAAAAATACTGCTTAATGAGTAGTTCATTCTCTATTCACCCTGATCAAATGTGGCTGAAGACTAGTTAGTTATAACTAGGAACATTTTCAAACTAAACTTTATGGAAACATCTGTGGAATAATCTTCAATGCGTCTGATTTCTTTATCAGTTCATATTTTTAAAAACGCGTTGCTTCCTTTTGTTTTGAACTGGTATAACTTCTGCAGGATTCATACACGTGCCCCCATAAGGGGGAAAGGCAAACATTTTGAGGTATCATAATTAGCACTTCTGGGCACAGTTTATGCTAGAGGTGCAGATAATCATAACACACCCTCAAAATTGTCTGAAAGTGTCCTGTTGTTAACAATACAGAACCTTCTCTTTCCAGAATATTCCAGACTATCTGACATCTGGCCCCAAACTTGACCATTTGCTATTTCTTTTCCTAAATCATAGCGTTCCACCATCACCCCCATTCTTCCCAAACATCCTAGCTTCCAGTCTCCCTGATTATTTCTAATCTCTGATGAAAATATGCATTTTCAGCCCCAGTGTCTCTGTGCAATCACAACTGAGAATAATGTTCCTATCATCTGTGAGATACTTCCTGAAAAAACTTCTGCCCTTCAAAAGGGGTCATGGAAGTTTCCAGAATTCTCCCCATTCCTAGTTATTGTTGTCTTCATGGTCATGTGCACAACTTTCATCTTAACCACTAAAAACAATAACAAATGAAAGACTTTAATTTGTCTCATATTTCTTCTCCAAACCATGGAAAAGTCAAGGTGAAAAATCCAGTTTTTGTGGGGAGTGAAACTTAGGAAGTTTTGATGACTCCCTTAAGGAAGAGAATACAAAATCACACATATAAAAATCTTAGGTGAAAAAATAAATATGAAGTTAGGTTAGAAAATATATCACAATGAATCACAAAATTTATGAAGCTGACAAATAGTACAAATATCACAAAATCTGGACAAGTTATGTATTTTTATCAACAAAACTACTTGAAACACTTAAAATTTTTTCTTCATTTTAGTTGCATACTCTGTTTCTTTGTATGCAATTATTTGGAAGACAGAGTGTTTTTCAGATATAATAAAATATAATTCAGGCTTTTCCAAGCATGATTGATCAAAAAATATTAATGATAGTTTGGAGTCTTATTTTTTTCAAAGTTGTGTAAGTTTTCAGGGTTATGTTAAGTTAGGAAGCTTCTCCATGAAGTGTCTTCTGTATAATACCTCTAAGACATGGAAAAATTCTTATGCACAAGAATCTGTATCTGTATTTTGCAAATCTTACATCACATTCTTACCACCCACTTGCAGTGCCAGGCTGTGGGTATATGAATGGCCCTGCCCCACCTGCCACAATGTCAGGGGAATATACAGAGAGGAGAGAAGACCTTGTTGGAATTTACTCCTCTTCTTTCCAGGTAGCAGAGACCTAGGTATTCAAGAATGTCATTCAAGAATGGTCAATCACAGAACCAATACACCTGGGCTGCATGCATCTCTCTGTGTCTCTTAGTAAACCTCCAAATCTACTGTAATACCATTTTACATCTACAGAAATGTAAGGGGCAGCAATCTTAAGGAATTGCAGTTAAAATATCTTGTGCAAATATATGTATAAACTTGTGAGCAATTGCTGTGGCCATTCAAGAGTCTTTTTTATTTTTTAATAAATTTATTTATTTTAGTTGGGGGTTAATTACTTTACATTATTGTAGTGGCTTTTGCCATACACTGACATGAATCAGCCATAGGTTTACATGTGTTCCCCATCCTGAACCCCCATCCCACCTCCCTCCCCATCCCATCCTTCTGGGTCATCCCATTGCCCCAGCCCTGAGCATTTGTCTCATGCATCAAACCTGGAATGGTGTTCTGCTTCACATATGATAATATACATGTTTCAATGCTATTCTCTCGGAATGACCCACCCTCACCTTCTCCCTCAGAGTCCATAAGACAGTTCTATGCATCTGTGTCTCTTATTCTGTCTCGCATCTTTAAAATTCCATATATATGCATTAGTATACTGCATTGGTGTTTTTCTTTCTGGCTTACTTCACTCTGTATAACGGGCTCCAGTTTCATCCATCTCAATAGAACTGATTCAAATGTATTCTTTTTAATGGCTGAGTAATATTCCATTGTGTATATGTACCACAGCTGCCTTATCCATTCGTCTGTTGATGGACATCTAGGTTGCTTCCATGTCCTGCCTATTATAAACAGTGCTGCGATGAACACTGGGGTGGGTACACGTGTCTCTTTCAATTCTGGTTTCCTCAGTGTGTATGCCCAGCAGTGGGATTACTGGGTCGTATGGCAGTTCTAGTCCCAGTATTTTAAGGAATCTCCACACTGTTCTCCATAGTGGCTGTACTAGTTTGCATTCCCACCAACAGTGTAAGAGGGTTCCCTTTTCTCCACACCCTCTCCAGCATTTATTGCTTGTAGACTTTTGGATAGCAGCCATTCTGACTGGTGTGAAATGGTACCTCATTGTGGTTTTGATTTGCATTTCTCTCATAATGAGTGATGTTGAGCATCTTTTCATATGTTTGTTAGCCATCTGTATATCTTGTTTGGAGAAATGTCTGTTTAGTCCTTTGGCCCACTTTTTGACTGGGTCATTTATTTTTCTGGAATTGAGCTGTAGGAGTTGCTTATATATTTTTGAGATTAATTGTCTGTTGCTTTGTTTGCTACTATTTTCTCCCATTCTGAAGGCTGTCTTTTCACCTTGCTTATAGTTTCCTTTGTTGTGCAAAAGCTTTTAATTTTAATTATGTCCCATTTGTTTATTTTTGCTTTTATTTCCAATATTCTGGGGGGTGGGTCATGGAGGATCCTGCTGTGATTTATGTCGGAGAGTGTTTTGCCTATGTTTTCCTCTAGGAGTTTTATAGTTTCTGGTCTTACGTTTAGATGTTTAATCCATTTTGAGTTGATTTTTGTGTATGGTGTTAGAAAGTGTTCTAGTTTCATTCTTTTACAAGTGGTTGACCAGTTTTCCCAGCACCACTTTTTAAAGAGATTGTCTTTTCTCCATTGTATATTCTTGCTTTCTTTGTTGAAGTTAAGGTGTCCATAGGTGCGTGGATTTATCTCTGGGCTTTCTATTTTGTTCCATTCATCTATATTTCTATCTTTGTGCCAGTACCATACTGTCTTGATGACTGTGGCTTTGTAGTAGAGCCGGAAGTCAGCCAGGTTGATTCCTCCAGTTCCATTCTTCTTTCTCAAGATTGCTTTGGCTATTCGAGGTTTTTTTTATATTTCCATACAAATTGTGAAATTGTTTGTTCTAGTTATGTGAAAAATACTACTGGTAGCTTGATAGGGATTGCATTGAATCTATAGATTGCTTTGGGTAGTATACTCATTTTCACTACATTAATTTTTCCAATCCATGAACACAGTATATTTCTCCATCTGTTTGTGTCCTCTTTGATTTCTTTCATCAGTGTTTTATAGTTTTTTATGTATAAGTCTTTTGTTTGTTTAGGTAAATATATTCCTAAGTATTTTATTCTTTTCATTGCAATGGTGAATGGTATTGTTTCTTTAATTTCTGTTTCTGTTTTCTCATTATTGGTGTATAGGAATGCAAGGGATTTCTACGTGTTAATTTTATATCCTGCAAGGGCCTTGAAAAGAGCTGATGAAATGAGGAGGCTGACGCCTGAGTTTCATTGGCAGCCCGGTAACACCACCCCTGGATGAAGTGGCTTTTCTCCTCATCTGTGAGGGAGACTGTTGCCGAGAATTTTGCATATCCCCGAGCCTACCTTGTTGGCTCCACTGCCAAGAATCGGAAGACCCACAGGACCCTCCCTTCCCAGGTGCAGGACTGTAATGCCACTCCTAGTCCTCAGCCATCCTGACCTCCTGAATTCCTTCACTTCCCTCTTCTATGAGCTGTGGGTAGTGAGAGTGTCTCCTCGGTGCTACGGGCCAGCCAGCTTCTTCCAGTGACCACGTGATAAAGAAAACCAGGCATAGAGCCATTGTCTATTCATTGAGGGCTCCAGGTCTAGCCTTGTCTACCCTGCCTTATCAAGCTATATTTATTTTTTACCTGCCTATTGATAACTGTGTGTATGTGTGTGTGGTTTACTTTTAGCAAAGATCCTTAAAAGAAAACAAACTTTATTGGTGGTGTAGTTTGACCAAGAATATCTCCCCGACCACCACCCATCAGTGTAAACACAATTCTCAAGTGATGGGAAATGTCAGTGTCCCTGAGGGGACCTTATTCAGTTCAGTTCAGTCGCTCAGTCATGTCCGACTCTTTGTGATCCCATGAATCGCAGCACGCCAGGCCTCCCTGTTCATCACCAGCTCCCAGAGTCTACTCAAACCTGTGTCCATCGAGTCGGTGATACCATCCAACCTTCTCATCCTCTGTCGTCCCCTTCTCCTCCTGCCCCCAATCATTCCCAGCATTAGGGTCTTTTCCAATGAGTCAACTCTTCGCATGAGGTGGCCAAAGTATTGGAGTTTCAGCTTCAACATCAGTCCTTCCAATGAATACCCAGGACTGATCTCCTTTAGGATGGACTGGTTGGATCTCCTTGCAGTCCAAGGGACTCTCAAGAGTCTTCTCCAACACCACACTTCAAAAGCATCAATTCTTCAGCGCTCAGCTTTCTTCACCGTCCAACTCTCACATCCATACATGACCACTGGAAAAACCATAGCCTTGACTAGACGGACCTTTGTTGTCAAAGTAATGTCTCTGCTTTTAAATATGCTATCTAGGTTGGCCATAACCTTCCTTCCAAGGCTGCAATCACCATCAGCAGTGATTTTGGAGCCCAAAAAAATAAAGTCTGACACTGTTTCCACTATTTCCCCATCTATTTCCCATGAAGTGATGGGACCACATGCCATGATCTTAGTTTTCTGAACGTTGAGCTTTAAGCCAACTTTTTCACTCTCCTCTTTCACTTTCATCAAGAGGCTCTTTAGTTCTTCTTCACTTTCTGCCATAAGGGTGGTGTCATCCGCATATCTGAGGTTATTGATATTTCTCCCAGCAATCTTGATTCCAGCTTGAGTTTCTTCTAGCCCAGCGTTTCTCATGATGTTCTCTGCATTTAAGTTAAATAAGCAGGATGACAATATACAGCCTTGACATACTCCTTTTCCTATATGGAACCAGTCTGTTGTTCCATATCCAGTTTTAACTGTTGTTTCCTGACCTGCATACAGGTTTCTCAAGAGACAGGTCAGATGGTCTGGTATTCCCATCTCTTTCAGAATTTTCCAGTTTATTGTGATCCACACAGTCAATGGCTTTGGCATAGTCAATAAAGCAGAAATAGATGTTTTCCTGGAACTCCCTTGCTTTTTTGATGATCGAGCAGATGTTGGCAATTTGATTTCTCATTCCTCTGCCTTTTCTAAAACCAGCTTGAACATCTGGAAGTTCAGGGTTCACGTATTGCTGAAGCCTGGCTTGGAGAATTTTGAGCATTACTTTACTAGCATGTGAGATGAGTGCAATTGTGCGGTAGTTTGAGCATTCTTTGGCATTGCCTTTCTTTGGGACTGGAATGAAAACTGATCTTTTCCAGTCCTGTGGCCACTGCTGAGTTTTCCAGATTTGTTGGCATATTGAGAGCATCACTTTCACAGCATCATCTTTCAGGATTTGAAATAGCTCAACTGGAATTCCATCACCTCCACTAGCTTTGTTCGTAGTGCTGCTTTCTAAGGCCCACTTGACTTGACATTCCAGGATGTCTGGCTCTAGGTGAGTGATCACACCATCGTGATTATCTGGGTCGTGAAGATCTTTTTTGTACAGTTCTTCTGTGTTTTCTTGCCACCTCTTCTTAATATCTTCTGCTTCTGTTAGGTCAATACCATTTTTGTCCTTTATCGAGCCCATCTATGCATGAAATGTTCCCTTGGTATCTCTAGTTTTCTTGAAGAGATCTCTAGTCTTTCCCAATCTGTTGTTTTCCTCTATTCTTTGCATTGATCACTGAGGAAGGATTTCTTATCTCTCCTTGCTATTCTTTGGAACTCTGCATTCAGATGGGAATATCTTTCCTTTTCTCCTTTGCTTTTTGCTTCTCTTGTTTTCCCAGCTATTTGTAAGGCCTCCTCAGACAGCCATTTTGCTTTTTTGCATTTCTTTTCCATGGGGATGGTCTTGATCCCTGTCTCCTGTACAATGTCACTAACCTCTGTCCATAGTTCATCAGACACTCTGTCTATCAGATCTAGGCCCTTAAATCTATTTGTCACTTCCACGATATAAACATAAGGGATTTGATTTAGGTCCTACCTGAATGGTCTAGTGGTTTTCCCTACTTTCTTCAATTTAAGTCTGAATTTGACAATAAGGAGTTCATGATCTGAGCCACAGTCTGCTCCCGGTCTTGTTTTTGCTGACTGTATAGAGCTTCTCCATCTTTGGCTGCAAAGAATATAATCAATCTGATTTCGGTGTTGACTGTCTGGTGATGTCCATGTGGAGAGTCTTCTCTTGTGTTGTTGGAAGAGGGTGTTTGCTGTGACCACTGCATTCTCTTTGCAAAACTCTATTAGCCTTTGCCCTTCTTCTTTCTGTACTCCGAGGCCAAATTTGCCTGTTACGCTAGGTGTTTCCTGACTTCCTACTTTTGCATTCCAGTCCCCTATAATGAAAAGGACATCTTTTTTGGGTGTTAGTTCTAAAAGGTCTTGTAGGTCTTCATAGAACTGTTCAAGTTCAGCTTCTTCAGCATTACTGGTCAGGGCATAGTCTTGGATTACCGTGACATTGAATGGTTTGCCTTGGAAACGAACAGAGATCATTCTGTCGTTTTTGAGATTGCCTCCAAGTACCGCATTTCAGACTCTTTTGTTGACCATGATGGCTACTCCATTTCTTCTAAGGGATTCTTATTAATCCTTTACTAATGATTTAAGTGTCTGGAAACACTTATTAGAGAGTAACTGCTTGAAATTATACAAAAATATTGGCTTATTCTAAGTTTCAAATCCTGCTTCAGTAAAATCCAAACACTGCTAAACCTGTAGGGTCTCCTTCGGTTTCCTGACTATCCATAAATGAGTGTTCTTATTTAATTGTTCCAATTGTGACAAATTTTCTACTTTTTTTTTTTTTGGCTGTACCACATGGTGTGTGGGATCATAGTTCCCAGACCATGGATCAAACCACCACCACCCCCCTACAGTGGAAGCTCAGAGTCTTAACCACTGGCTGCTGCTGCTGCTAAGTTGCTTCAGTCATGTCTGACTCTGTGTGACCCCATAGACAGCAGCCCACCAGGCTCCTCCACCCCTGGGATTCTCCAGGCAAGAATACTGGAATGGGTTGCCATTTCCTTCTCCAATGCATGCAAGCATGCTAAGTCGCTACAGTTGTGTCCGATTCTGCGACCCTATGGACAGCAGCCCACCAGGCTCCTCTGTCCATGGGATTCTCTAGGCAAGAATACTGGAATGGGTTCCTATTTCCTTCACTTACCCACTGGACCACCAGGGAAATTTCTCTAGTTTATTTTGGTAAAGCATTTCTTTTTTTTTCAAAACCATAACAGTTTTATGTAAGATTGGCAGGCTGCAAAATTAACTCCTTTGCACAGGAGAATTTATTAGCTGACAAAGAAAACATGGAATATGTTGCTGTTTGCATCTCCTTGAAATGAATTGACACAAAGCTCAATCTTTCTCATGTTTCTTTGTAATGATAAAGCAATTTAAAATGTGCTTATTATAAGTCATCATGAAATATTTGATTAAGTGAATATCTATACTGTTAATAATATTTCTAATTAATAATAGTGGGTTGCCATGACCTGGGCTGGGAAGATACCCTGGTTCAATATGACATTTAAATTACATATGATTTATCATTATAGGTAGACAATAAGAGAAACTATACTGCTTTGTCAAATGATCTAAGATTTTTTAAAATTACAGTTAATTACTTTCTGATTTTGAGGTAATAATTACAGGACAAGAAATTAAGTTTATAAATGCTGCTGTTTTCAAAGAAGTGGTTATTTCAATAGCAGGAAGAAGTTAACTTGGAAAACAAGAAAATCCAGCTAATTTAGCAACATCTTGTTGAAACAAATATATAAAATGCACATTTCAGTAGGAGGAGTTAAAAAGAATGAGAGGAGATAGTTACCCCCCCAAATTAGTACTTGAACATTATATAATGCATGTGAGATTGAGATTCTGAACCTGTATTTTCAATGTTTCCTATTTCAATTTTGCATGTCTTATCCTAAGATATTATATTAATATATAGGACAGATGTGCTACTAATATAGTCACAAATATATGATAAACTTATTCAAGGATATGAGAAAAAATTTTATGAAAATATAGCAAATTCTTGACATTAAGTGTCTACACTCTAGTCCATGAAATAACAAAGGTATGAATCTCTGCATTGCAAAGCAAAATGTTTTATTTTCTGGCAACATGTAAGAAGCTGAATGCAACAATTGTGCAGAGTGGAGTAGATGCCATCTACTTGAAGAAATCAAAAAAGATCTCAAATATCAAAGAGTGTTCTGCCTCCTTCCCTCTAGGAGATCCTTGGATCTGTCTACAGGAGCAAAGGAAATAAAAGCAAAAATAAACAAATAGGGCCTAATTGAACCTAACATATTTTGCATAACAAAGGAAACTATCAACAAAATGAAAAGGCAGACTACTAAATTGGAGAAAATACTTACAAATGATATCACCTGACTAATAAGGAGTTGCTATCTAATATACATAGAAAGCTCATACAAGTCAACATCAAGAAAACAACCTGATTAAATAGTGAGAGGGTCTGAATAGATCTTTTTCAAAGAAGATGTAGAGATAGCCAATAGGCACATGACAAGATGCTCAGCATCACTGGTCATCAGGGAAACGCAAATCAAAACCATCACTTCACACCTGTCAGGGTGGCTATCATCAAAAAAACCACAAATACCAAATCATAGTGAAGATGTGAAGAAAAGGGAACCCTCCTGCACTGTTAGTGGAAATGTAAATTGGTACAGTCACTGCAGGAAACAATATGAAGGTTTCTCAAAAGATCATATGACCCAGGAATTCCACATCTAGATATGTATCCAAAAGAAACATAAACACTAATTTGAAAAAAGACATGTATCTCAATGTTTGTAGCAGCACTATTTACAATAGTCCAGATATGGAAGCAACTTAAATGTCTATCAACAGATGAGTGGGTAAAGATTGTATATAAAACTTGTATATATATATGCATATATATATATACACACAAGAAATATAAAAATTGTGTATATAAAAAGTATATAGAATTGTATGTATGTATGTACATATATATGTATATACATATACAATAGAATACTACTCGGTCATAGAAAAGAATGAAACTTTGTCATTTTCAGTAACATGGATGGACTTGGAGGACTTTATGCTAAGTGAAATAAGTCAGACAGAGAAAGAAAAATACTTTATCATATTACTTACATGTGGGATATAATAAAAATACAACAAAATAGTGAATATAACAAAATAGAAGCAGACACAGCTTTAGAGAACAAAGTAAACTTGTGTTCACTAGTGGGGGGAGGGAAAGAGGAAGGGCAAAACCAGGGTAAGGGAGTAAGAGATACAAACTGTTGTGTATAAAATAAGCTACAAGGATATACTGTACAATCTGGGGAATATAGCCAAAATTTTGTAACTCTAAATGGAGTATAACCTTTAAAAATTATAACTCACAGTATTGTACACCTGTAACCTATATATATATTATACATAAACTAAACTTCACTAAAAAATGACCTCATAGAAGTTGTGATTTTCCAGCTGGGTCTTGAAATTTTGGAATTAAGGGAAGACATAAAGTCAGCCTAAAGAGGCAAAGATGAGGTGGTACTGGGAGAAAAGGGAAGCTCCATGAGTGTAGGACTGCATGAGCTATGAAAGCCAGTCTTTCTAGAATAAAATAGAGGATGAGAATGAAGTACCCTGGAGGTTAGGGTGAAATAGGTAGTCACTGAATCTAAATGACTGGATTACATGGTAATTTAAAGATAATTAAACTTAATCCCACCTAAAATGCCACCCCTACCTTCTATTTATTCTCAGCTAAAAATCAACTATTCCATACTGTGATGTTCCTTCTATGCTATTCAATACTGGGTTTCAAGGAATTTTACTTTCTTCTATTACTTGTAGTCAGAGAAGGCAATGGCACCCCACTCCAGTACTCTTGCCTGAAAATCCCATGGACGGAGGAGCCTGGTAGGCTGCAGTCCATAGGGTCGCCAAGAGTCAGACACGACTGAGCGACTTCACTTTCACTTTTCACCTTCATGCATTGGAGAAGGAAATGGCAACCCCCTCCAGTGTTTTTGCCTGGAGAATCCCAGGGACGGGGGAGCCTGGTGGACTGCCGTCTATGGGGTCACACAGAGTCGGACACAACTGAAGCGACTTAGCAGCAGCAGCAGCAGCAGCAGCATTTCTTGTAGTAATTTATTCGTGTCACTATTATTCTTTCCCCCACAATATGATCTTCTACACATTCTGAGTTTAGGACAGTCTTCTTTAACATATGTGACCTGGTTTTGTTTTTTCTTTATTCACTACTTAGGAGAGGTCTGTGGGGTTCAGAGTGTGCTATAAACAGGCAGATGTATGGTCCAATGGTACTGATGCAGCAGCAGCAATTGCCCTGGGCAGGGTTGGGGGTGGGGGGGACAGGACTTTACTTCAAGAAGCTAGTAAATTACTGTTTGTTACTATCTGCTCGGTAAGGTAAGCTCTGTTCTAGGAGGTTGATGCCTAGTTCCCACTGGTTGGTAAGCTTGTGAATATCATGAGTTTATCTAATACTTATTTGTATTCCCAGATCTTAGCATGAAGTGTTAGATGTTGCACCTGCTTTTCATTCCTGCTGTTTTGAAACCTTTTTATTATGTGCAATTGCATCTGCTTGAGGAAAGATACCTCCAGAAAAGTGAGAATCAGTAATAAAAGACAGTAGTTGGGAGAAACAAAATAAAGCTATTGGTGATTCTACTGACTTACACTCACTAAACAGCCAGCTTTCTGACTGAACTTCTGTTCCTTTGAGAGCATGTGGACGACTGGTAACCAGTGAGGTAACCTCTGTGTTTCACTGCAGGAGACAGTAGTGCCTTGTTCTGTCTTCACTCATTGGACCTCCTTTTTTAGTTAAAAGCATCAGTGGGTCTTGGCTGGTAGACATTCCTCCAGCTGATTGTCAGTTGTACCATTAAAAGCCTGCTGTGCTCCGTACTTCAGAGGATGTGATTGTCAGTTGTACCATTAAAAGCCTGCTGTGACTTTTTCCATCTAAGCTTGGTGATGACATCATGATTTCTCTAAGTCTGGTCAATGCCAGGATTGTATGTGTTCCTTTTCAAAGTAAGTTAATATATTTTGAAAAATCAAGTACATTTTATATTCCTTTACCTGTGTACTTTTATTTATGTTTGATTTTTCCATTTTTTCCTCTTCTTTGTTTTTAGTTTTTATTTCTTTACCTGTGCCCTTTTATAATGAACTGTCCTCGGTTTTCTCAGAGAACACAATATTCTGGTGAAAGAGGGTCCGATAGACGTGTATGAAGGAGCAGGATTGACAGTTGGAGGCCCTTGTTTCAAAATATTTGAGGTGGAAAAAGGGAGGGTGATATGTCTTCTCAAATAGAACACACATCGCATAACACTTAGGGAACTTTTTCAACTATCAGCAAAAAAAGTGTCTCTTTGTGGTGTTTCCTGACAGCTGTAATTTATAGAGGCTTGTTTATCTCTGTTATTTTGCAGCTGTGGACACTATTAACTTAGCAATTTAAAAATAACATACTCAAAAGTGACAGACACGGACTGTGAGAAGAAAGTAAAATTTTCTATTTGGAGAATGATTTTTAAAAATACTTTCAGTATGGTAGCTCTTTCCAGTGCATGTTTTAGAGACTTTCAGAGCTTGCGGGAGGGTGGAGTCCAAGCCCCCTGGAGGAGATGTCTGAGGAGCTCAGAGCATCCTGTAATCTGTGTGGCCTAAGAGATGCAGGTGCTCACCAACAGCAAAGGGGCAGCTAGCTTCTCCCCACTCCTTCCTTTCCTTTCTTTTATTTCTTTTTTCATTTTGTGTGGTCTCACTCTCTCTGTCTCTGCTCTTTTTTCCTTCTTTCTCTTTTCCTCTTGATTCCCCTTTCCCCATTGTTGGCTTCTTTAGTTAAATTCTATCTTTAGATCCCAGAAAAAAATTCAAGTGATCATTTGCCCTTCCTTAAAGTCATAAGTGAAGGGAGAACTAAATAAGGAGCTTCTTCTTACAAAATTGTGTAAAGAAAGAACCCACAAGAATTGTTATTACAGATACCAAGAGAAGCCTTCTTGTGAAACACCACTTTAGAAGGTTTTGACAATGAGGATCTGAAATCCAGCCCAAAAAAGACTCTGAATCTAATTTTGATGGTTGACCACTTACAGGCACCATTGCCTCCCCCTTCTGCCACCTCCTAAGCAAAGTGATGGGAAGGCCAGAGAGACTTTCCCCCAATGCTCAAGCCTTTATTCACATGCAGGAACCTTCACTCCAGTGCCATCCCCAGCCTCCATGAAACCCCAAAGCCAGTCTCCTTTCCCTACTCTTTTAAACCATGTTAGAAGCTGCTTAGAAAGCCTGCCTTAGTCTCTTCAAAAGCCTCAACTTGTGAGTAATAAATGTTTTCGGTTCAAAGAGCTCATTCACAGTTTATTGATTTCTACATACACTTGTGTCCATGTGTGATGACTGTGTTGTGTGTGTGTGTATGTGTGTGTGTGTGTATGTGTGCGGTTCTATGCAGATTTATTGTGTGTGGGTTAGTCTAACCAATCAGCATGCAGAACTGTCCTGTCACCACAAGTCCCTCTCAGGTTGTTCATTTGTCAGCAGACTTGCTTCCCTTGCAGTCTCCATCCTAAGCCTTGACAACCATTAATAGGCTTCTGATCTCTATAATTCTGTCGTTCAAGAACATTATATAAATGAAATCAAGCAATAAGCAGCCTTTGAGACTGACTCTTTTCTCTGGGAATAAACCTTTTGAGATCCATCCAAGCTGCTGTGTGGATCACTGGCTTGTTGCTTTTCAGTGCCGAGTAGTATTCCATGGCTTGGATGTTCCACAGTTTGTTTCATCATTTGTCAAAATAAAAGACATTTAAGTTGCTCCAGTTTTTTTTTTTTTACCTACTATGATTAAAAATGCTATGAGCATTTGTGTACAAGATTTTGAGTGAACAGTGTTTTTCATCATACTGGGATAAATGCACTGAACTGCAATTGCTGGATCATCTGCTAAGTGTATGTTTAGTTCTATAAAAAATGGTCATATTGATTCCCAGAGTAGAAAATTAAAAAAGAGATATATATTTTAAAATTTTTATTTAAGCTTAGTTGATTTACAATATGGTACTAATTTCTGCTGCACAGCAAAATGACTCAGTTATACATATATGCATTCTTTTTATATTATTTTTCATTTTGATTTATCACAGCATATGAATATAGTTCCCTGTGCTATACAGTAGGATCTTGCTGTTTATCCATTCTGTATAAAATAATTTGTACTTGCTAATCCCAAACTCCTAGTTCATCCCTCCCCAGTCCCTTCCCCCTTGGCAGCAACTCTGTTCTCTCTATTCTCACAAGTCCATGCATCTATTTCTGTTTCATAAAAGTTTATTTGTATCATATTTTAGAGTCCACATAAAAGTGATATTGTATAATATTTGTCTTTCTCTGTATGATTTTGCTTAGTATGATAATCTCTAGGTCCATCCACATCACTGCAAATGGCATTATTTCATTGTTTTCAATGGCTAATATTCCATTCCGCATCTTCTTTATTCATTCATCTATTGATGGACATTTAGGTTGCTTCCATGTCTTGGCCATTGTGAATAATGTTGCAATGAACATTGGAATGTATGTATATTTTTGAATGTAGTTTTGCCTGAAGACATGTCCAGGAGTAAGATTGCTCGATATGGCAGCTTTATATTTTTGAGCTTTCTGAGGAACCTCCACACTATTCACCAGAGTGGCTGCACCAGTTTACATTTGCACCAACAGTGTAGGAGGGCTCCCTTTTCTCCACAGTCGCTTCAGCATTTATTATCTATAGGGTTTTAACAACGGCTCTCCTGACCAGGGTGAGGTGGTACCTCGCAGTTTTGATCTAACAGTTCAGTTCAGTTCAGTCACTCAGTCGTGTCCGACTCTTTGAGACCCCATGAATCGCAGCACGCCAGGCTTCCCTGTTCATCCCAACTCCTGAAATTTACCCAAACTCATGTCCATTGAGTTGGTGATGCCATCCAACCATCTCATCCTCTGTTGTCCCCTTCTCCTCCTGCCCTCAATCTTTCCCAGCATCAGGGTCTTTTCCAATGAGTCAGCTCTTGGCATCAGGTGGCCAAAGTATTGGAGTTTCAGCTTCAACATCAGTCCTTCCAATGAACACCCAGGACTGATCTCCTTTAGGATGGACTGATTGGATCTCCTTGCAGTCCAAGGGACTCTCAAGAGTCTTCTCCAACACCACAGTTCAAAAGCATCAATTCTTCAGTGCTCAGCTTTCTTTATAGTCCAACTCTCACATCCATACATGACCACTGGATAAACCATAGCCTTGACTAGATGGACCTTTGTTGACAAAGTAATGTCTCTGTTTTTTAATATGCTATCTAGGTTGGTCGTAACGGGTCTATAGATCTCTAATAATTATTGTTGTAGAGAATATTTTTCTGTGCCCTTTGACCATCAATGTGTCTTCTTTGAAGAAATGTCTATTTATGTCCCTTGCCCATTTTTTGACTGGGTTATTTTTGGTTGTTGTTGTTAACTGAATTATATGAGCTGTTTGTATATTTTGTAAATTAAGCACTTGTTGGTCACATCACTAGCAAATATTTTCTTCCATTCTGTAGGTTATCTTTTCATTTTGTTTCCCTTGCTGTGCAAAAGCTTAGAAGTTTGATTAGGTCTCATTTGTTTGTTTTTGCTTTTGTTTCTATTGCTTTGGGAGATTGATCTAAGAAAGTTTTGCTGTGATTTATGTTTTGACTGTATTCTCTTCTAGGAGATTTATGATGTCTTGTCTTATAGTCAAGCCTTTAAGCTATTTGTAGTTTGTTTTTTTGTGTATAGTGTGAGGGAGAGTTCTAACTTCATTAATTTACATGTAACTATCCAGTTTTCCCAACACCACTTGCTCAAGAGACTAGGTTTCCTCCACTGTGTAGTCTTATCTCCTTCGTTGAAGATTAATTGTCGATAGGTATGTGGGTTTATTTCTGGACTCTGTTCAGTTCCATTGATCCCTATGTCTGTTTCTATGCCAATATCACTCTATTTTGATTACTATAGCTTTGTAGTATTGTCTGAAGTCTGGGAGAGTTATGCCTCCTGCTTTATTCTTTAAAAAAGAACATTTCATATCCTCACAATATATGTGGTATAATCAATATTTGCATTCAAACAAAATATTGAGTTGGGTGTTAGTGACACCCATAATATACTGAAGGTCAGGATTTCTTCCTCTGTTTTATTAGTTTCTTATGTGTATGTAAGAAAAGTAAGGGACCGACAGTAAGTATTGAAGTCGCAGCTGAGCTGAACTCTAAGTGAAACATAAGACATTCATTATCTTAAAATTAACAAAAACCTTGTAGACCCAAACTCATAGTGTAAACTTCATGCCAGTCATATATGGAGATTTCAGGTAAATGATTCAGCGTCTCTGGGTCTACAAAAGAGAAAAAGGAAGAAGAACGGGAATGAATGTCCCTGTGTGGTCATTCTTAAAGCTGCAAAGGAAAGCAGGCAGTTGTTTTTTAAAGGCAGCCTACTCTAATATAATTAATATTTTAAATGTGTTTATAAGAATTCAAGAAGTGTAAGATTAATTAATTAATGTAAGCTGTTAGTGTAAGAGTAGCCTGGGCAAGTCAAAACCCTCAAATGAGCTTTAAAAGAGAACAATTAGAGATAACACTTCTAGTTACTTCCATAGTTTGATCCATAAAGAACATCAGGCTATTATATGATGAAACAGATTCTGATGTCAAAAAGTAAAGGACTGTGGGATGAATTGGGAGACTGGGATTGACGTACATACACTATTTATACTATGTATATAATAGATAACTAATGAAAACATGCTATATAGCACAGGGAAATTTCAGTGCTCTGTGGTGATCAAAATGGGAAGAAAATCCAAAAAAGATGGGATATAGGTAAATGTATAGCTGATTCACTTTGCTGTCTAGTAGAAACCAACACAGCATACCAATAGTTGCTTTGAAACTATACTCCAATAAAAATTAAAAAGAACAATAAAGTATAAGGGTGATGGACTCCAAAGGAAAGCAATTTAAAAAATAAAAAAAAATAAAAAATAAAGGACCAAGTAGAAGATCACATAGACTTTGAGAATCTCCTGAATCTAAGATTTGTTATACATTTTTAAATACTTCAAATACTGAGCCTCCCTCTCCTGGTCTCCTTATATGTATAATAAATAATAATTCTTTTCTGAAGATATTTAAACCTAAAAGGAGAACTTGTGTTTAGAAATGGTTAGCAACATTTAATATGCAAAAATAGTATTCTGTGTGCTAAATATGATTGTATATATACCAGTAATATTTTCTTAAGGGTAAGGGCTTACTTTGTTTCCCTTGGCTTGATTTAACCTTAGACTTTGAATGGTTTTAGTGGTCCATTTTAAAAATGAAAAAGTAGTATCAAAAAGGAAAATAATTTATTAGACTTTAAAGGATACAGTGTGTATCAAAAGGAACCAGATAGGTTTGTTACAAATAAAATTTCTAAACATGTCGGATAATTATTGATCTTAGCCAAAAGGCCGAGATGCAATGTCAGATAATTCTTAATGAAAAATTGGCATAATTTTCACTTGAAAATGCATGCAGTTAAGAATATAACAAATAAATAAATATACACATGCACACATATGTAAATAAAATAAAATGAAAATAAAACAAACCAAACCAAGATGAACATATAGAAAGAACGGAGTAGTGGTCACCAGAGGGGAAGGAGGGTAGAGGAGGGTGAAATGGGTACAGGGGTTAACTGTATACTGATGGATAGAAACCCAATTTTTGGTGGTGAGCACACCATAGTGTAAACAGAACCAGAAATAATGTTGTACACATAAGACTCATATAATGTTATAACTCAATAAAAACATGATTATTACACTAACCTTTCACATTACTGATAGAAATGATTTGTTCTATTCATGTTATAAATGACATACTTACAAGTTTTATTTATGTTTCCAGTGAATTTTTCTATAGTTGAAGAACAGAGAGAGCTCAAGTTTAGAAGGATATCTTATTGTTGCAGAACCATAAGTACCCTTACAACTTACTCGAGATACACTTTGAGATTTATCTAATAGAAAACATATAATTTAACCCTTTCATTTGATTAGACAAAATTATTTCTTGATTCAAACTAATATGATCTATTGACTGATTGCATATTGCATGAATCACTGAAATATGAATCTCAGATACGTTTGGGAACAAACCAATCTTACTGCAAGAAATCCTCATCCTTAAAGAATTATAACTGCTTTGACAAGGATGGGGACAAGTTAATATTTACCAAACAAACACAACCACCATCACTGACAAAAACCAAATGATTCCTTCAAAATTGAAATACTGAACTATATGCTGTTTGATATTTCTATGGTTTGAATGTGTCGTGAAAAACAAGAAGATGTTATATGGTATGTTTTAGCTAGGGTATGCCAAGAAGCTAGAGAAGACACCTGAGAGTCCCTTGGATAGCAAGGAGATCAAACCAATCTTAAGGGAAATCAGCCCTGAATACTCATTGGAAGGACTGATGCTGAAGCTGAGGCTCCATTATTTTGATCACCTGATGTGAACAGCCAACTCACTGGAAAAGTCCCTGATGCTGGGAAAGATTGAGGGCAGAAGGAGAAGAGGGCATCAGAGGATGACATGGCTGGGTGGCACCACTGATGCTATGGACATGAACTTGGGCAAACTTCCGGAGATGGTGAGGGACAGGGAAGCATGGCATGCTGCAGTCCATGGGATCACAAAGAGTTGGACACGAGTGGGCGATTAAACAACAATGCCAAGAAGCGCAATTATAAAAGCCTCTGTAAACTAGGATCTTTACAACTCTGGCAAAAATGATGAACATTTCCTAGCTAATTTACATGTAATCTATCAGTCAATGAGACGAATTACTCTGGATACAAGAAGACATACAGAGTTGAGAATTTTGAAGCCTAGATATCACTTTCCCAAACTCGTCAACCTTACTTTAGCAATCTACTAATTTATATCTTTCAGTTTCAGATATATAGGGTGACTTGAATGTTTCAGTTAAGTGAGGTTTTGTGCCACATTTCTAGTTCAGCTTTCAACTTCATTTGTCAGAGTTAACATTCATGATACATTACATAGCCTGAGTTCTACCTATGGTAATTTTATGTCTGTATCTGTATGTTATTCCTTTTTATGGCTGAGTAATATTCCATTGTTTGCATTCACCATATTTGTTTATCCATTTCATCGAATGATGAATATTTAGGTTGTTTCTGAGTAATTCTGATATGGACAGCAATGTACAAGTCTTTATAAAGCATGTGTTTATGTTTGGGGTATATAGCTAGTAATAAAATTTCTGTCATATTTCTGGGTAACTGTGTTTTACTTTTTGAGTTCTATCAGATTTTCAAAAAGCTTGATACATTTTACATATCCCCCAGAAAGAATGAGGGCTCCAACTTTTCCACATCCCCAGCTATACTTGTTATATTCTATTACTTTTATTATAGTCATCCTAGGATATGTGATGTATTATTTCATTGTAATCTTGATTTGTATTTCTCTAGTGACTAAAGATGTTATGCATATTTTCTTGTGCTTAGTGGTAATTTGTGTATCTTATTTGGAGAAATGTCTATTCAAATTATTTGACCTTTTTAGTTTTACATTAGGTTATTTATTGATATGCAAGAATTTTAAAATATATTCTGGATACTAGACATTTCCAATATGTGACTTGCAAATATTTCCTCTCAATCTTTTTTAAAAATTAATTAATTTATTTTAATTGGAAGCTAATTACTTTACAATACTGTAGTGATTTTTGCCATACATTGACATGAATCAGCCATGGCTGATTCCTCTCAATTTTTAGGCTGACTTCCCCTTTCGTTACAGTGTCCTTTAATGCACAGATGTCTTAAATGATGATGATGTTCTGTTATCTATTTGTTTTCCTTTAGTTACTGTGCTTTTGGTGTCATAGCTGGGAATCTGTCACCTAATCCAAGGCAATGGAGATTTATTTATATCTATTTTTTTCTAGTCATTTTATAGGATTAGCTCTTATACAGTTTTAGGACTTTCACGTTTTAAGTTAATTTTTAAAATTTATTTATTTAATTGGAGACTAATTACTTGACAATATTGTAGTGGTTTTGCCATACATTTACATGAATCAGCCACGGGTGTACATGTGTCCCCCATCCTGAACCCCCTCCCACCTCCCTCCCCATCCCATCCCTCTGGATTGTCCCAGAGCACTGGCTTTGAATGCCCTGTTTCATGCATCAAACTTGGACTGGTCATCTGTTTCACATATGGTAATATACAGGTTTCAATGCCATTCTCTCAAGTTATCCCACCCTCGCCTTTTCCCACAGAGTCCAAAATTCTGTTCTTTATATCTGTGTCTCTTTTGCTGTCTCACATACAGGGTCATTGTTACCATCTTTCTAAATTCCACATATATGCATTAATATACTGTATTGGTGTTTTTCTTTCTGACCTACTTCACTCTGTATAATAGGCTCTGGTTTTATCCACCTCATTAGAACTGATTCAAATGTGCTCTTTTTGATAACCAAGTAATATTCCATTGTGTATATGTACTACAGCTTTCTTATCCATTTGTTTGCCGATGGACATCTAGGTTGCTTCCATGTCCTAGCTATTGTAAACAGTGCTGCAATGAACATTGGGGTACACGCGTCTCTTTCAATTCCTCAGTGTGTATGCCCAGCAGTGGGATTGCTGGGTCATATGTCAGTTCTATTTCCAGTTTTTAAGGAATCTCCACACTGTTCTCCATAGTGGCTGTACTAGCTTGCATTCCCACCAACAGTGTAAGAGGGTTCCCTTTTCTCCACACCCTCTCGTGTATGATATAAGGTAAGGGTTCAAACTCACTCTTTTGGAAGTAGACATCCATTGCCTAGTATCAGTTAAATTTTGTGATTCTATTTGATGCCATACTGAATTGAGGTAAACCTCAGTGGGGGAGCAAGAAATTCCCAT
Organism: Okapia johnstoni; assembly: GCA_024291935.2. NCBI lineage: Eukaryota > Metazoa > Chordata > Mammalia > Artiodactyla > Giraffidae > Okapia > Okapia johnstoni. Next base: position 103,891,597 of record CM044312.1, read on the forward strand.
TTTTTCAAGGGTAATCATGTATGCACGCACACAAGCATGCATACACACAGTTAATTCCATGAGTTGTTGTTATTTTGAACTGCAAGCAAAAACACACAAATATTAAACGCCTAGTAGAATCCCAGGGATGGAGGAGCCTGGTGGGCTTCCATCTGTAGGGTCGCACAGAGTCAGCCATGACTGAAGCGACTTAGCAGCAGCAGCAGCAGACATATTAATGGGAAAAATGTTGTATACTGCATTTTATGAAGTCACAGTTGCTCTGTGATTGGACTATTCCTGTCTTATCAGGCAGTGACAAAGGAAGATTTTCATAAGTTCTGTAGGTTACAACTGACCCTTTATTGATAGCATTAGCAAGAAATTATTTTTTAGTTTAAATGAATAGAATAAAACATTTTAAGATGCTTTAAATTATTATATGATGTTCATTTCAGAAATGTATAATGTGAAAAAAATGTGTATTATAAAACTGGCAGAAAAGTCTAAACATTACCAAAATATAAATTTACATTACCACCATTGGTGTATGACCAGGCCTACTTTTTCCTAAGCTCACCAGAACTAGCTATTAGATTATACTGTAATTTTCCTTCTGTTTGATCAAATCCTATAACTCATTTATATCCATATTTCTGTGATTTATATCATTATTATCTCATTTTTCTGAAATTGTGATATAGTTTAAGCAGAAAAATGAAAAAAATAGGAAATACAAAAAGGAAGAAGAAATCTTAATATTAGCAGTTTAAAATGTAATAGTGTATCTAACAATCTTGAGGAAATAATTAAAAGAAAATCATAAATAGTGAGAGTTAATATTTTGGCCCATTTAAATAAAACATCATATATAAATAACTGGTTCAAAAGTGTAATGAGAAAAAGATTCAGTGTTTCACAGAAATACAAACATATGACGATTAAAATTATACTTTAAAATGCAAAGTGCTTGCAATATATAATCCGGTACATGAATTATGATGACTGTATTGAGAGATATCATTTTCTTATATCAGAGGACTCAAAATCTATTAATTTAATGCATAGTATGGAAATTTTATTATTGAATTTATCCAGCATTACTGAAGATCTTATTCAGATTTGTATAAACATTGTATGGATGTGAGAGTTGGACCACAGAGAAAGCTGAGTGCCAAAGAAATGGTGCTTTTGAACTGTGGTGTTGAAGACTCTTGAGAGTCCCTTGGATCAAACAGATCTTATTCAGATTTGTATAAACATTGTATGGATGTGAGAGTTGGACCACAGAGAAAGCTGAGTGCCAAAGAAATGGTGCTTTTGAACTGTGGTGTTGAAGACTCTTGAGAGTCCCTTGGATCAAACAAGCAAGATCAAACCAGTCTATCTTAAAGGAAAGCAGTCCTGAATATTCACTGGAAGGACTGATGCTGAAGCTGAAGCTCCAATACTTTGGCCATCTGATGTGAAGAACTAATTCATTGGAAAATACCCTGATGCTGGGAAAGATTGAAGGCAGGAGGAGAAGGGGACGACAGAGGATAAGATGGTTGGAAGGCATCACCAACTTGATGGACATGAGTTTGAGCAAACTCCAGGAAATGGTGAAGGACAGGAAAGCCTGGCGCGCTGCAGTCCATGGGGTTGCAAAGAGTCGGACACGACTGAGTGACTGAAGTGGCTGAGAAGCAATAAATTGTTTAATTAGCCACATCTCTAAGGCATTATTTTTTCTTCTCATTGTTGCCATTTAAGATAGCAAATGGCAGAGGAGCAATACATTCTGGTTCTCACTCTAAAACCATGTGCGAGATATCCCCATAATACTTATAATAAATTCAAACAGAATGATTTTATGGCTTAACTGGCTAAATAAATATGAACGATACCTTGGAAGCTTCAGAAGTAAACATTTTCCCAAAAAAACTGTTTTAACTGGTGTTAGGCATGATTAAATTTCAATCAATAAAATATCTTGTGTTGCTTCCAAAATAGACAAATAGATGGAGTCGAATATTTACTCCAGGAACAGACATAAAGCTATGCATGCAAAAACTACCCATATAATCATCATTACATTCCAAACAGACCAAAAGCTAATGAATTTTTCTGAAATGCTGTAGGAACAATTGGAATATGAAGCTCGTCACAGTTCAGCGCAGACAGCACCAGGTTAATCTTAAGACTGACTGATTTAAAAACAGTGGGAAATTCATGACCGCTAGACACAAGCAAGAGTGTTGAAAGCATGTTACCAACACTGAATTTCAAAACTGGTAGATTGGACTAAATATATATATATTTTAAACTTCTCTATGGGACATGACAGAAAACACCAACAAAACCACCTTTAGAAAGGATGAAAATGGCAAACAGAAACAAAACAAATATAAGACAAAAAGAAAGCTATAATCTTGATTATATTGAATCCCATGAATTTGGAAAACAACAGAACAGTAGAAAGACATCAAGAAAAATACATGAACAATCTACTCACAAAAAATTTTATTTGAAATATTAATATTATATAACAATATAGTGACTTTTAAATATCTAGCATTCTTCAATTATATCTGATATTGCTATAGTAATACCACCAATATATTTATATTATAAATTCATACTACAATTTTATGTCCTAGATCACTCAATAGATTGGCTAAAATTAAATGGCATTTATATATAAATTTTACACATTTAAATTTTACACATTTAAATTTTACCATACATATAAACAATTCTAAGGTATTGTTCTAAGTAATTCTAATCATTGGGCCCAAAAACAAAATTTCTAGCAATAGTTGAATGCATCTCTCAATTACTTATCACATTATTTTATAATCTTAAAAATTCAAAAATATATATTTTCCATAAGAATTAAATAAAAATATTCTTGACCATTCACAAATTTCATCAATGTATCTCAAAACAGAAGAATAGTCTATAACTGAAAACAAATTATAAAGTATGTTCCAATTGCATACAGTAGAGTAAGAGATGCCACTTTAGTTAAATAGTTATAATAACCTAAGCACATACACATAATTAAGTATTCATGATGAAACATGAAATTATATACATATCTTTGCTTCTGGAGTGTTGGATTCAGTTATATTTTCCTATTATATTAATACCTGTTTTTCTGTATAATGTTATATCTCTATAATGATCGTATTTTGAGATAATTAAAAATCAATGCCATAAATAAATGATTAACTTCAAATAAACTACCTTTAACACCAGCAACTATCTCAACATTCCCCTGTTCCCCAAAAGCTAGCAAGAGAAAACATACCAAACAAAGCATCAGAGGAAGCTTTAACCTGCAGGGCAAGCATTCCCCTCAATTATTATAGTCATCAGTCCAGGCAAGGCTTCTTGTTATAATATTGTGATTTTGCTCTAAATATATTAGATATTTTATTATAAATGAACCCCATGCATGTATATCCAGAAATTTAAAATAGAGAAGTTTAGATGTTTTGTGTGGTTTTTCAAAGCACTGAGAAGCAACCCAGAAGAGGCACTTTAGTGTGACAGTTCTGCTTCCCTTGAGGGAAGGACCCAGCACCTGGTGTGGCCCTGTTTCCATGTCCTCTCCCAGGCAGCTGGTCCAAGGCAACATCCTGAGGAGACTCCAGTGACAGGGCCCCTCTGAGCCTAACAGAACTTGGCTTAGCTACTCTTCTCTGATTCAAAATCAGCTTTTTCCTGGTGTAACCCAGGCTTCCCTCATGGCTCAGATAGTAAGGAATCTGGCCACAATGAGGAAGACCCAGGTTCAGTCCCTGGGTTGGGAAGATTCCCTGTGGTGAAGGGGATGGATACCCACTCCAGTATTCTTGTCTGGGGAATTCCATGGACACAGGAGCCTGACAGGCTAAGAGAGTTGGACATGACTGAATGAATTAACACTTTAACTTTGGGGTAACTCAGGCCACCACCATCAGAATCGGTTTCTCTGTTGAGGGCACAGCTACTGTCCATGTTTTTTCTTTTTTTGGTGGGCTGAGTTCCCTAAAAGCAAAAGGTCATGTGTTCTAGAAGGCTGCCAGCCATCAGGTCAGGCACCCGGTTTAGGAAATGACCATTCACATCCCTTCAGCAGATGCAAAGACCATTTCTCTTAGGAAGACAACCAGTATTATACCTGTCAGTCTCTAGCAAGAAAACAGTAAGTTATGTATCTAATGTGAAAACTTTTAGACTGGGAGTGAAATACTCATTACTGCTCAGCATCTGGCGGGTAGCATTTTTGGTGTCCTGGCTTGACACAGTCTACCCTTTCCATCTTTCTCAGTTGAACTTCACCCAGTCACTGCAAATACTCATTTTGAGGCTTATTTCATTAGACTAATATTAGTTGTTTCACTGGTTGCCTCTGATGAAAGTTTTTTTTTTCAATGAATTGTTGTCATTTCATATTAGCTCCCTGTCATAATACAAAGATTAAAAACAAAAGTAACCTTTTCTGCTGTCAACAAACTCTTTATCATAAATTACAAAATATCCTGATGGCTTGAGAAGAAAAGGTAAAGACAGAGTCTGTTAAATGAGTATTAACTTGTTAACACATATTAACTTGTGCTATACTTAATTGCTTCAGTCAGATCCAACTCTTTGCGACCCCATGGACCGTAGTCCACCAGGCTCCTCTGTCCATGCGATTCTCCAGGGAAGACTACTGGAATGGGTTTTCATGCCCTCCTCCAGGGGATCATCCCCACACAAAGATCGAACCCTCGTCTCTTACTTCTCCTACATTGACAGGCGGGTTCTTTACCACTAGTGCCATTTGGGAAGCCCACATATTAATTTGCTGCTGCTAAGTCGCTTCAGTTGTGTCCGACTCTGTGCGACCCCATAGACGGCAGCCCACCAGGCTCTGCCATCCCTGGGATTCTCCAGGCAAGAATACTGGAGTGGGTTGCCATTTCCTTTTCCAGTGCATGAAAGGGAAAAGTGAAAGTAAAGTTGCTCAGTTGTGTCCAACTCCTAGCAACCCCATGGACCCCATGGGATTTTCCAGGCAGGAGTACTGGAGTGGGGTGTCATTGCCTTCTCTACATATTAATTTAAGCATGTTTTAAATAAAGGATCTCCACATATTTGCGTTAATATAAAAAAAATGACTTACACTCACAGATAATTGAAAAACATTCAAGACTACATGCTGAAACCCAGATAAAAGAAAATGGAAAATTAGGTCAAACCTTCCTTGTAAGACTAACATCAACCAAATGTAAAACCTTTTAATACAAGGTAACCAACTATACCCTAAGTGCCAGATGGCATGATTTAAAATCTGATATAGCGTAATCAGATTAAATAAGGAGTGAAGTTGCTTTGTTAAATTTCTGGGCAGACATTTTAAAAAGTAGCTTTGTTTTCTCACCAGGGAGTTTGTTTAATATAAACTTTTTAAAACTCTGTGAACATTTTAATGTTTTCCTCTCATAAACAAGTTCCTACTTGTTCCAGGCAGGACCCCTCAGATGGTTGGAAGCTGGTGAAGGAGGAGCCTGGTGCTGCCTTGAGTCACCAAAGACAGAAATAGCCCTGGCCTCTCACAAGGCAAAACCAAAGCTTTTGTCAAACTTCCCACCCTGTTTAACTAAAATTTGTAGACTGAAGCTAAATCAGTGCTTAGGGGGAATTTTACAGCAGTACATGCATACCCTGGAAAAGAAGAAAAGTCCCAAATCAATACCATAAATGCCCACATTAGAAATTAGAAAAAGCAGCCCAAAATAAATGCAAAGGAAATAGAAGGAAGGACATAAAGAGATGTGCAGAAATTATTAAAACTGAAAATAGGAAAGCAAGAGAAAGAAAATCATCGAAACAGAAAGTTGGTTTTTAAGCAATAAAAGGATGAAGTCTCCAGTAAGACTGCCATTTTTTTTTTTCCTTTTTGGCCTCACTGCACAGCATGCAGGATCTTAGTTCCCAGACCAGGGATCACAAACCTGTGCCCCCTGTAGTGGAAGCATGGAGTCTCAACCACTGGACTGCCAGGGAAGTCCCACAGTCATTTGTAAAAAGATACAAATTACTAACTATAGGAATGGAACAGGTACAACACTACAAAACCTGCAGGTGTCAAAATGATAATAAGCCCATGGACAACCATGGGTTTCCCCAGTGGCTCAGTGGTAAAGAATCTGCCGCAGTGCAAGAGATGTGGGTTTGACCCCTGGATCATGAAGATCCCCTGGAGGAGGGCCCACAACCCAATCCAGTATTCTTGCCTGGAGAATCCCCTGGACAGAGGAGCCTGGTGGACTACAGTCCATAGTGTCACAAAGAGTTGGACACAACTGAAGTGACCGAGCACACACTCATTCAATGAGCAACCATACACACATAAATGTTACAACCAGTGGATCAATTCCTCTAAAGGAACAAGCATAACACAATAAATAGGAAAACAGACCATTTGCATAGCCTAATTATTAAGGAAACTCAATTCATAATTATAAGAAAAATGCAAAGAAGAAAGACATTTCCAGGTCCATGGGAATCTACTGGAGAATTTTACCAAACATTCAAAGAACGTTTGTGATTTTACACAATTTCTTCAAGAAAATACAAGAGCTGGTAACACTTCCCAATTCATTTTAAGAGACTTGTATGACTGTGATATCAAAACCTGATATGAAAAGAGCACATTATCATACATTAACAAACCAGTATCGCTCATGAACCTAGAGGTGAGAGTTCTATACAAGTTTAGCAAATTAAACCCAACCATGTATAAAAAGAAAATAACACATGGCTAAGTGGGGTTTATTTCAAGTATGCAGAGCTGTTACAATATTCAAAAGGCAATCACTGTAATACACACTATCAATAGAATAAAGAACATTTTATTATTATGTAATTTGAAGCAATGAAAGCATTTTTTAAACAAGTTACCCATTAGTGTTAAAAACTTTTTGCTAAAAGGTAAACTGAGGCACAATTCTTCAAGAGTTTATTTGCATCAGGCAGCACCAAACTAAAAGTGTTTAAGAACACTCCACCCACAGGAAGCAGGGATAGGATTTATACCATGGATGCACAAGCAACACAAGGACACCATTTGAACGGCCAAAGCTGAAATGATTACCTTATTTGGAAAAGCCTAGTAAGTCATTTGTTCTAAGTCATTCGTTCAAATGCCTTAATCTTGAGACTTTTATAAGAAATTTCTCGAGTCTAAGTTTGGGCTTGCTTCCCAAGGCCTTCGAGCCACCTCAGTCTAATGGCTGTTTGTTTGGTTACTTTAACAGTTAGGAATAGTGGGAAACTTCTCCAACTTCATTTTTTAAAAATGTATTAAAACTCTTACAGCTAGCATCCTACTTCCTGGTGAAAGACTAAGCACTTCCGTCACAGATCAGAAACAAGGCAGTTACATGTGCTCTCTCTGCCCACGTTCAAGAGCACTGAAATACTAGCCACTGTAACAAGTAATAAAAATAATAACAGTAAAAGTAACATAGCCTGGAAAAGAGGAAATAAAACTGTCTCTAGTCTGGCCAGATGATGATTAGATTGTCTGCGTAGACATTTCTACATGATAACAATGAACAAGTGTAAGCAGAAATTGTAAACACACAGTACCATTTACAATGGCTTTAACAAAAATGAAATACTTAGGTATAAATTTAAGAAAATATATCCAAGATCTACATGTTAAAAATCATAAAATTAAACAGAAAACAAAGAAGACTTGCATGTATGAAAAGACATACTGCTTTCATGAATTGGAGACACATTGGAATTCTCCCTAGATTGAATGCAATTCCTAAAAAATCTCAGCCAATTTTTTTTGTAGACAAACAAGTTCATTCTAAAATTTAAATAGACAGGGGAATGCCTAGAATAGCCAAAACCAGTTTGAAAAAGGAAACTAAGTGGAAGGAATTAGCCATCCCAATGTTAAGGCTTGTAATGACAGTCTTGCACAGTCAGAGGCACTGTGATGGATTAGGTATGTTTTCAAATTCCCTTTCTCTTCCTTTCTTTACACAAACACACACGCCTTTTATTTATAAACCATTTGAAAGCAAGATGTGAATACATTGCCACTTCACCCCTAATGCTTACATTTATTTCCTGAATAAAACAACACTCTCCTACATAACTACAAAACAAACTCAAAATTGAGAAATTAATATTACAGGCCCTGTTATTTCAATTTCACTAACTAGTTTAGTAATTTTCTCTGTAGATTCATAATCCTTCTTTGATAATATATTTTATTTAGTTGTTATATCCCTATTCTGCTTCAATCTGAAACAATTTCTTTTGCTTTTTGCTTTTTATTACTTGAATATTTTCATAACTATGACAGTCTGGGGCAGAAGTTCTATAGAAATAATTGCCTGTTCTCATTGCATTGGGAGAACATAATGTTGCATAATTCTGTTTCTGGTGATATTAAATTTTTCACTTTGTTAGAGTGATCCTGGTCTTCTCTGTACTGGTAAGTCAATAATAATTGTATTTTATTTATTCATAATAATTACATAGAATTAAATAGAAGATATTTTGTCACTATAAAAATATCCTATTCCACATCAAACTTTGATCTATTGATTTTAGCCGTTGCTGCCAGTTCTTTGTCTGAATCCATTATCACTAGAAAAACCAGCCAAATGGTGGTTTTCTATTTCTATCATCCTATTTATATTTATTAGTGGGTACTCAACTGTAAGACAGAACTCACCTCTCTTCCTTATGTATTGATTTATATCAATGTGGACTTATAAATTCCTGTTTAACTCAATGTGTCACAACTCATTATTATCATTATTTATTTTTAAGCTTAGTATTGCCCAGAATTAGCCAGTGGGAAATCCTTCAAGCTATCTCCTATGCCATTTTGACAATTCTCATTATCTTTAAAGTACTTTCTCACATTCTGGCACAGCACAATGTACAAGATTCATCTTGTACTTTCTCTGCTTCAACTCTAGTTCAAGGATCATTAATTCTTAGCTCTTGGGGTAGCATTAATTCTAATTTCTTTCATCAGACAGAGCTGGAAAACAAATTCATGTACACATGCATCTATATCTATTTCCATATTTGTCTTCTATATAGATGTTAACAACCTTGAGATCACAATTTGACCTTGGGATCTAATCCAGTGCCATGGTTATCCTAACCCTATTCATTTTTATATTTGTAACTGTCTTTTGTAACCTGACTCCCATCATACTTGATGTATTTACTTATATACTTTTCTCCTTGTGCACATCTCTTTGCCACCAGAACCATTTCCACAGCCCAAGACAAGCTCTTGACATCATTTATCCCAAGGGTGTTGCGCTATACTCTGTTCTGGACAAGCCTCCAACTACACTAGACAGTTTGGAAAATTGCTTAAATTCAAGCAAGGGGAAGTGTTAGCAAATTTTATTTACTAAGTTATTCATTTTAAATTCTTATTGGAGTATAGTTGATTTACAAATTTGTATCAGTTTCTGCCATACAGCAAAGTGAATGAGCTGTGCATATACATATAGCTCCTCTTGTTTGGATTTCCTTCCCATTTAGATCCCACAGAGCACTGAGTAGAGTTCCTTGTGCTATACAGCAGGTTCTCATTAGATACCTATTTTATACACATTAGTGTATATATGTCGATCCAGTCTCCCAGTTCATCCCCCGTTTTTCTCCCTGGTGTCCATATGTTTGTTCTCTACATCTCTGTTTCTATTTCTGCTTTGCAAATAGGTTCATATGTACCATTTTTCTAGATTCCACATATATACATTAATGTGCAATGTTTGTCTTTCTCTTTCTGACTCACTTCACTCTGTATGACATCTGTCCATCCACATCTCTACAAATGGCACAATTTCATTCCTTTTAATTGCTGAGTAATGTTCTGTTACTAGATCTGATAGAGAGAGTGCCTGATGAACTATGGATGGAGGATCATGACATTGTACAGGAGACAGGGATCAAGTCAATTCCCATGGAAAAGAAATGCAAAAAAGCAAAATGGCTGATTCAGGAGGCCTTACAAATAGTGATGAAAAGAAGGGAAGCAAAAAGCAAAGGAGAAAAGGAAAGATATACCCATTTGAATGCAGAGTTCCAAAGAATAGCAAGGAGATAAGAAAGGCTTCCTCAGCGATCAATGCAAAGAAACAGAGGAAAACAACAGATTGGGAAAGACTAGAGATCTCTTCCAAAAGATTAGAGATACCAAGAGAACATTTCATGCAAAGATGGGCTCATTAAGGACAGAAAAGATAGGGACCTAACAGAAGCAGAAGATATCAAGAAGAGGTGGAAAGAATACACAGAAGAACTATACAAAAAAGAACTTCATGACCCAGATATTGATGATGGTGTGATCACTCACCTAGAGACAGACATCCTGGAATGTGAAGTCAACTGGGCCTTAGAAAGCATCACTATGAACAAAGCTAGTGGAGGTGATGGAATTCCAGTTGAGCTATTTCAAATCCTGAAAGATGATGCTGTGAAAGTGCTGCGCTCAACATGCCAGCAAATTTGGAAAACTCAGCAGCGGCCACAGGACTGGAAAAGGTCAGTTTTCATTCCAATCGCAAAGAAAGGCACTGCCAAAGAATGCACAAACTACCGCACAATTGTACTCATCTCACACGCTAGTAAAGTAATGCTCAAAATTCTCCAAGCCAGGCTTCAGCAATATGTGAACCGTGAACTTCCAGGTGTTCAAGGTGGTTTTAGAAAAGGCAGAGATACCAGAGATCAATTTGCCAACATCTGCTAGATCATTGTAAAAGCAAGAGAGTTCCAGAAAAACATCTATTTCTGCTTTATTGACTATGCCAAAGCCTTTGACTGTGTGGATCACAAAAAACTCTGGAAAATTCTGAAAGATATGGGAATACCAGACAACCTGACCTGTATATTTAGAAACCTGTATGCAGGTCAGGAAGCAACAGTTAGAATCAGACATGGATCAACTGACTGGTTCCAAATAGGAAAAGGAGTATGTCAAGGCTGTATATTGTCACCCTGCTTATTTAACTTATATGTATAGTACATCATGAAAAACGTTGGACTGGAAGAATCACAAGCTGGAATCAAGATTGCCAGGAGAAATATCAATAACCTCAGATATGCAGATGACACCACCCTTATGACAGAAAGTGAAGAGGAACTAAAAAGCCTCTTGATGAAAGTGAGAGAGGAGAGTGAAAATGCTGGCTTAAAGCTCAACATTCAGAAAACTAAGATCATGGCATCTGGTCCCATCACTTCATGGGAAAAAGATGGGGAAACAGTGGAAACAGTGTCAGACTTTATTCTTCTGGACTCCAAAATCACTGCAGATGGTGACTGCAGCCATGAAATTAAAAGACTCCTTGAAAGGAAAGTTATGACCGACTTAGACAGCATATTAAAAAGCAGAGATATTACTTTGCCAACAAAGGTCCTTCTAGTCAAGGCTATGGTTTTTCCAGTAGTCATGTATGGATGTGAGAGTTGGACGGTGAAGAAAGCTGAGCGCCAAAGAATTGATGCTTTTGAACTGTGGTGTTGGAGAAGACTCTTGAGAGTCCCTTGGACTGCAAGAAGATCCAACCAGTCCATCCTAAAAGAGATCAGCCCTGGGTGATCATTGGAAGGACTGATGTTGAAGCTGAAACTCCAATACTTTGGCCACCTGATGTGAAGAACTGACTCATTTGAAAAGACCCTGATGCTGGGAAAGATTGGGAGCAGGAGGAGAAGGGGACAACAGAGGAGGAGATGGCTGGATGACATCACCAACTCGATAGACATGTTTGGATAAACTCCGAGAGTTGGTGATGGACAGGGAGGCCTGGCGTCCTGCGATTCATGGGGTCGCAAAGAGTCGGACACAACTGAGCGACTGAACTGAATTTTCCATTTTAATTTTGTGCCACATCTTCTTTATCCATTTCTCTGTTGATGGACATTTAGGTTATTTTCATGTCCTGATTGGAGTAGGAAATGGTAACGCACTCCAGTATTCTTCTCTAGAGAATCCTGTGGACAGAGTATCCTGGTGGGCTGCTGTCCATAGGGTCGCACAGATTTGGACACGACTGAAGTGACTTAGCAGCAGTAGTATGTTCTGGTTATTGTAAATAGTGCTATACTGAACAATGGGGTATGTGTAAAAGTACTTAATAGGGACAGTTTAAATTTTCTTCCCAACTTTGTTTCTTCTTATTTCTTTTTGTTGTCTAATTTCTGTGGATAAAACTTCACTACTATGCTGAAAAGAAGAGGGGAGAGTAGGCAAACATGTCTTGTTCCTGATCTCAGAGGAAAAGCTTTCAGATTTTTACTATTACATTTGATATTTACTGTTAAGTATGATAAATGTGAATTTGTCATATATGGCCTAAGTTGAGGCTCATTGCCTCAATTCCTATTCTGTTGAGAGTTATCAAAAATGGATGTTGAATTCTGTCAAATGCTTCTCCTGCATCTATTGATCATATGATTTTTATCTTTCATTTTGTTAATGTGATGTCTCATGTTGATTGACTTTTTAATGTTGAACTATCCTTGCATCACTGGAATAAATATCACTTGATCATGATGTTTGAGCCTTTTAATCTATTGTTAAATTCAACTTGATAATATTTTGTTGAGCATTTTTGCATTAGGAATATAGCTATTTTCTTTTTTGTGATGTCTTTTTCTGGTTTTAGTATCAAAGTAATGCTGGCCACATAAAATGAGTTTGAAAGCCTTCCTTCTTCTTCAAATTTTTGAAAGAGTTTGAGAAAGATAGATATTAAAAATTCTTTTAATGTTTGGTAGATTTCTCCAGTAAAGCCATTTGGTCCTCTATTTTTGTTTGTTGGAGTGTTTTGAGTACTGATTAAATCTCCTTACTAGTAATCATTCTATTAATATTTTCTTTCTTTGTTATTCAATCTTGAAAGATTGTATGCTTCTAGGAATTTATTCCTTTCTTTCAGGTTGTCCAATTTGTTGATATTTAATCATCCGTAGTCTTTCATTATTCTTTATGTTTCTGTGATATTATTTGTAACTTCTCTTTGATTTCTTATTTTATTTATTTTAGCAGTCTGTTTTTATTTCTTGATGAATCTAGATAAAATTTTTATCAATTTTGTTTATTTTTTCAAAGAAGCAGTTCTTATTTTTATTTTTTTTTCTATTGACTGTTTAGTTTCAATTAAATTTCATCTATTTCTGCTGTCATCTTTATTATTTCCTTTTTTCTACTACTTGTAATCTTTGTTTCTTCTAGTACCTTTAAGTGTAAAGTTAGATACAGGCCAATGTCTCTGATAAATATAGATGCAAAAATCCTCAACAAAATGTTAGGAAATTGAATCTAATAACATATAAAAATGATCACACACCATGATCAAGTTGGAATCATCCCAGGGTCACAAGGATGGTTCAACAAAACAGATCAATCAATTTGATATAACACATCAACATAAGAAAAAACAGAAACCACATTGTCTCCTCAATAAATGCCAGAAGAGCATTTGATAAAATGCAGTGTCCATTCTTTATAAAAGTTCTAACCCAGAGGAGTGTAAATGGGACATATCTCAAGATAATAAAACCTATTTATGACAAACCCACAGTCAACATAACACTCAATGGTTAAAAGCAGAAAGCATTCCCATAAAATCTGGAAAAAGACAGGATGACTGCTCTCACACTCTTCAACATAGGGTTAGAAGTCCTAGCCACAGCAATCAGACTGAAAACGAAATAAAAGTCATCAAAACAGAAAGGGAAGAGGTAAAACTATTGTTGTTAGTATATGCAGATGACATGATACCTTATATAGAAGACCATAGAGATGCCAAACAAAAACTATTAGGGCTAATACACAAATTCAACAAGGTAGCAGGATACAATATCAACACACAGACATCTGTTGCCCTCCTTTACACTAACAGTGAAACATCAGAAAGTGAATGTTAGAAAGAATTCTTTTAAAATTGCATCCAAAAAAAAAAATCACCTGGGAACAAATATGACCAAGGTGGTAAAAGACTTACGCAGTGAAAGTTATAAAACATTCATAAAGGAAATCAAAGATGACTTAAAGAAATATAGTTAAAAAGGCCAAACTATCCAAAGCAATCTACAGGTATAATGCAACCTCTATCAAGTTACCCATGACATTTTTCACAGAACTGGAACAAATAGTTCTAAAATCTATATGGAACCAAAAATGACTCTGAATTTCCAGTACAATCTTCAGGAAAAGGAACAAAGCTGAAGGCATAACCCTCCCAGACTTCAGACAATACTACAAAGCTACAGTAATCGAAACAATGTGGTATTGGCCCCAAAACAGATATGTAGATCAATGAAACAGAATAAAAAGCCCAGAGATAAACCCACGTGACTGTAGTCAATTAGTCTTGACAAAGGAGACAAGAATATGTAATGGAGAAAAACTTCTCTTCAGCAAGCGGTGCTGGGAAATTTGTGCAGTCACACGTGAATCAAAGAAGTTAGGACACTCCTTCAAACCATGTGAAAGTCAGTCAGTCATGTCCAACTTTATGTGACCTCATGGAGTGTAGGCCATGGAATTCTCTAGGCCAGAATACTGGAGTGAGTAACCTTTCTCTTCTCCAGGGGATCTTCCCAAATCAGGAATCAAACTGGGGTCTCCTGCATTGCAGGCAGATTCTTTACCAACTAAACTATCAGGGAAGCCCAAACCAGACACAAAAATAACTCAAAATGGCTAATGACTTAAATATAAAACATGACACCATAAAACTTTTAGAAGAAAGCATAGGGAAAACATCCTCTGATATAAATAATAGCAATACTTTCTTAGATCAGTCTCTCAAGGCAAATGAAATAAAAACAAAAATAAACAAACAGGACTCAAACAGACTTATAAGATTTTGCACAGCAAAGGAAACCATAAATGAAATGACAATATAATCTTTAGAATGGGAGAAAATATGCAAATAGCTTATACAGCTTAATATATTTGAAAAAAAAAAAAAACAACCCAATCAAAAAATGGGCAGAAGACCTAACTATTCATTTCTACAGATATACAGATGGCCTATAAGCATATGAAAGATGCTTAACATCTAACATCTCTAATTGTTAAACAAATACAAATCAAAACTACAATGAGGTATCACCTCACATCAGTCAGAATGTCCCTCATCAAACATCTGGAAATAATAAATGCTGGACTGAGTATGGAGAAGGAGGAACTCTCTTATTCTGTTGATGGGAATGTAAATTGGTGCAGCCACTATGGAGAACAGTATGGAGGTTCCTTAAAAAACTAAAACAGAACTACCATATGATATAGCAATCCCATTCCTGGGCATATCTGGACATATCTGGAGAAAACTCTAATTCAGAAATACACACACTCTTATGTTCATTGCAGCACTATTTATAGCAGTCAAGATATGGGAGCTACCTAAATGTACAACAACAGAGGAATGGATAAATAAAATATGGTGCCTATAAACAATGAAACATTACTCAGCCATAAAAACGAATGAAATAATGCCACTTGAAACTACATGAATGGGCCTGGAAATTATCATACTAAGTGAAGTAAGTCAGAGAAAGAAACACATATGGTATCATTCATATGTGGAATCTTTAAAAAGTGATACAAAAGAACATACTTACAAAACATATCTTGCAGTTATCAAAGGAGAAAGGTGGGGAGAGGGGCAAATTAGGAATTTGGAATTGACATATACACACTACTATATATAAAATAGATAATCAACAAGGGCCTACTGTATAGCACAGGAGATTATGTATAGAAAAGAACCTGAACATTGGAAAAGGTATATACATATATATATATTTAACTGAATCACTTTGCTGTACACCTGAAACTAATACAACATTGTAACTTGATTAGACCTCATTTGAAAAAAAAAAAAGAATACAAGAAATAACAAATGTTGGTAAGGATGTGGAGAAAAGTATATACCTTCTGCACTGTTGCTGGGACTGTAAATTGATGTGGCCACTGTGGAGAACAATCCACATTCCCTTGAAAATTAAATATAAAACTTGTATATTATCCAGCAATTTTACCTCTGAATATTTACCCAAAGAAAATAAATATATTAACTCAAAAAATATATGCCCTCCAATGTTCATTATGGCATTGTTCAGTAGCCAAAATATGAAAGTAACATAATAGAAGAATAAAGATATTTTATATATATGTGTATATATAATGTAATATTGTTGTTTTTCAGTCGTCCAGTCATGTCTGACTCTTTGCAACCCCATGGATGACAACACACCAGTCCTTCCTGTCCCTCACCATCTCTCAAAATTTGCTCAAGTTCATGTTCACTGCATTGGTGATGCCATTCAGCCATCTCATCCTTTGATACCTTCTTCTCCTTCTGCCCTCAATCTTTCCCAACATCAGGGAATTTTCCAATAAGTCAGCTGTTTGCATCAGATGACCAAAACAATGGAGCTTCAGCTTCAGCATTAGTCCTTCCAATGAGTATTCAGGGTTGATTTCCCTTAAGATTGACTGGTTTGATCTTCTTAATGTCCAAGGGACTTTCAGAAGTCTTCTCCAGCACCACATTTCAAAAGCATCAATTCTTTGGCATTCTGCCTTATTTACAGCCCAGCTCTCACAACTGCACGTGACTACTGGGAAGACCATAGCCTTGACTATAAAGACTTTGTCAGCAGAGTAATACCTCTGCTTTTCAGCACACTGTCTAGGTTTGTCATAGCTTTCCTGCCAAGAGGCAATTGTATTCTGATTTAATAGCTGCAGTCATTTATCTGCAGTGAGAGCCCAAGAGGAAATGTGTCATACTTCCACCTTTGGAATCTGGCCCCATTACTTCATGGCAAATAGAAAGGGAAAAGGTGGAAGGAAGTAATGTAATATTACACAGATATAAAAGATCTTAGCATTTAGGTCGTCATGAACAAATCTAGATGGTATTATGCTAAGTGAAGTGAGTCACTCATATGTGGAATCTAAGAAACAAAACAAACAAACAAAATGAAATCAGACTCATAGATACAGAAGAAAAACAGGTTGTTGTCAGAAAACAGGGGCTGGGGTTCAGGCAAAGGGGGTGAAGGGGTGCAGAGGCACAAACGTCTCACTGTATAGCAATAAATAAATCAGGCATAGGATATACAGCATAGAGAATATGGCTGAATAATACTGCAATAATATCTTACGGGAACAGATGTTTAATAGACTTGTCATTTCATTCTGTATGCAATGCACTACACCTGAAGATAACAGTATTTTAAAATCAAAAAATAAAAATAGAAACAAAACCACACTTCATCTCACTGTCAAGGCTTATTTTTTTTTCCTTCAATATAGTAAGTATATTTACAATGGTTAATTATGTCACTGTAACTCACTTTCAGACATATTCCATTTTCTGATTTTGATTCATTAGTCAATTACATGACTAACTGAAGGAAAAATAATGTCTTTTGGTGGTATTTATATTATTCATTTAAAAAGTCTCCTTCAAAGAGTCTTTGGATTATGTCTCTAGAATTAGACAATGAACAAAAATTAATTTCCAAAAAACAGCACTGATCATTAAGCTTTGTCATGTTTTCTGTAGATTATTACCTCACACCAATGGAATTATTAAAGCAATTCAGCAAGGTTAAGGGAGATGATGCTTTATCTGCTTAGCATTTTCTGTCACAGAATTCTCCCTGCAAATGTAGTGAAAGGAAATTAGTTCTGAATATAAAAGCAAACTGTGGTGTTTAGCTATTAGGGATGATTTAGTGTTTAGCAACTTAATATTCCTCCCACAGCCAGCCACTGAGTAATGGTATATATCTTGTGATTAAAGTGTTTACGAATAGGTATTTTTGGATGTTGTTTGCAATGAAGATATCAAATAGTAAAAGTCAATAAATCTTTTCACAGTTCTAAGAGTGTTATTAAGCTAATTGGATAAATTGCCAAGTTTTACAAAGTGATTTTAGATCGTGGATTTACAATGCATCAGAACTGATCTCTATTTAAATTTTCCATTACAAGATAATGGGCTTCCCTGGTGGCTCAGAGGGTAAAGAATCCGCCTGCAATGCGGGAGACCTGGGTTCCATCCCTGGGTTGGGAAGATCCCCTAGAGGAGGGCATGGCAACCCACTCCAACATTTGTGCCTGGAGAATTCGCATGAACAGAGTAGCCTGTTGGGCTATAGTCCATGGAGTGGCAAAGAGTCAAACACAACTGAGCAACTAAGAACAGCACGTTACAAGATAAATTTTCATAAACAAATACTGAGACCTGAAATAATGCTGATAATACATCTGGCAGAACAAGAAGAAGTACTTAGGAAAAGAAATTAAATTTCATTAGAAACTGTTCTCAGAGTTGCAACTTTGGGTCATGTACTGTGATATATCTGAACAATAGTGGGGCTTCCCTGGTAGCTCAGTGATAAAGAATCCACCTGCCAATGCAGGAGACACAGATATGATCCCTGATCTGGGAAGATTCCACAGGCCATGGAGCAACTAAGCCTATGCATCACAAATATAGAGCTTGTGCACTAAAGCCTGGAGCTGCAAGTGCAGCAACTACTGAAGCCCAGGTGCCCTTAAGCCTGTGCTCCACAGCGAGAGAAGCCGCCACAGTGAAAAGCCCGTGCACTGCAACCGGAGAGCAGCCCCCGCTCACCCTCAACTAGAGAAAAAGCCTGTGTAGCAACAAAAAATCCAGCACAGCCAAAAAATAAAACAAATAAAAACTAATTTTTTAAAAATGGGAGAGGGAAATTTAATAAAAAACAAAAAACAATATTTTGTGCATTGTGTTAATTATTTGTTTGCTTTTCTTTCTTCCACCTCCAAGGTTAAAGTGACTTGAGTGTTTTTAAAAATAATATTTTTATGTAAGCTTTAGAAAAAATGTCAATAATATTAACAGGGCATTGTAGAAAAAGAACTAAAAATATGTGAATACTCCGGCAAATTAATCCACCAGCAAAAAGTGATTATATGGATATGTTGATCGTCATGGAATAAGACATAAATGATTGTCTATCATGTTTGCTATGAGGATGGTCACTATATTTGAGGAGGCTGGTGCTGGTGCTGGACTTCTTTGGTTGGAATCTCAATATCATCACTTCCTGGCCATGTGAGCCTTTAACATTTCCGTAACTCAGCCTTCTGATAAGTATAAATGGGAAAAATAAAAACTACCACTTCAATAAATTATCACATATAAAGCATTTGGAATATTAACAATCATCATTATTATTGTTTTTGAAAGACATGAGGCATGTTATTTGAATCAGTATTACTAAGAGGTATTAGCCAATATTAGAGAATTTGAGGAGTCCCCCACTTAAGAAACAAAGCTTTGTAGAGAAGTCTATTTTAGCTGATGGTCATTCCCTTTCTTTCTCCACTATCTAGTACTGTTTTAGCGCTCTCTAATCCTGAATTTTTATCTAGTGATAATGTCGACTCTACTATATTGGAATGGCTTCTGTATAATCTGCTCTTTAGCCTTCATTAGTGATTCCTTTAATTTCAGTTTTAGACTGGACATGGAATGAGGACTCTAAAGTTAACTGTTTATGCTGAGATATTTCACATCTCTTTTTGGAAGATTTTAGAGTTTATTTTAATTTTTATTTATTTTATTTTTATTTTTTTATTGATTTATTTATTTTAGTTGGGGGCTAGTTACTTTACAATATTGTAGTGGTTTTTGCCATACATTGACATGAATCAGCCAGGGGTTTACATGTGTTCCCCATCCTGAACCCCCCTCCCACCTCCCTCCAAGTCCCATCCCTCTGGGTCATCCCATTGCCCCAGCCCTGAGCATTTGTCTCATGCGTCGAACCTGGAATGGTGTTCTGTTTCACATATGATAATATACATGTTTCAATGCTATTCTCTCAGATCGTCCCACCCTCACCTTCTCCCACAGAGTTCACAAGACTGTTCTATGCATCTGTGTCTCTTTTTCTGTCTCGCATATAGGGTTATCATTACCATCTTTCAAATTCCATATATATGCATTAGTATACTGTATTGGTGTTTTTGTTTCTGGCTTACTTCACTCTGTATAATGGGCTCCAGTTTCATTCATCTCAATAGAACTGATTCAAATGTATTCTTTTTAATGGCTGAGTAATATTCCATTGTGTATATGTACCACAGCTTCCTTATCCACTCATCTGCTGATGGACATCTAGGTTGCTTCCATGTCCTGGCTATTATAAACAGTGCTGCGATGAACATTGGGGTACACGCGTCTCTTTCAATTCTGGTTTCCTCGGTGTGTATGCCCAGCAGTGGGATTGCTGGGTCATATGGCAGTTCTATTCCCAGTTTTTTAAGGAATCTCCACACTGTTCTCCATAGTGGCTGTACTAGTTTGCATTCCCACCAACAGTGTAAGAGGGTTCCCTTTTCTCCACAGCCTCTCCAGAATTTATTGCTTGTAGACTTTTGGATAGCAGCCATTCTGACTGGCGTGAAATGGTACCTCATTGTGGTTTTGATTTACATTTATCTGATAATGAGTGATGTTGAACATCTTTTTATGTGTCTGTTAGCCATCTGTATGTCTTCTTTGGAGAAATGTCTGTTTTTAGGTCTTTGGCCCATTTTTTGACTGGGTCGTTTATTTTTCTGGAATTGAGCTGCAGGAGTTGCTTGTATATTTTTGAGATTAATTTTTTGTCCGTTGCTTCGTTTGCTATTATTTTCACCCATTCTGAAGGCTGTCTTCTCACTTTGCTTATAGTTTCCTTTGTTGTGCAAAAGCTTTTAAGTTTAATTAGGTCCCATTTGTTTATTTTTGCTTTTATTTCCAATATTCTCAGAGGTGGGTCATAGAGGATCCTGCTGTGATTTATGTCGGAGAGTGTTTTGCCTATGTTTTCCTCTATAAGTTTTATGGGTTCTGGTCTTACATTTAGATGTTTAATCCATTTTGAGTTTATTTTTGTGTATGGTGTTAGAAAGTGTTCTAGTTTCATTTTTTTACAAGTGGTTGACCAGTTTTCCCAGCACCACTTGTTAAAGAGCTTGTCTTTTCTCCATTGTATATTCTTGCCTCCTTTGTCGAAGATAAGGTGTCCATAGGTGCGTGGATTTATCTCTGGGCTTTCTATTTTGTTCCATTGATCTTTATTTCTGTCTTTGTGCCAGTACCATACTGTCTTGATAACTGTGGCTTTGTAGTAGAGCCGGAAGTCAGCCAGGTTGATTCCTCCAGTTCCATTCTTCTTTCTCAAGATTGCTTTGGCTATTCGAGGTTTTTTATATTTCCAAACAAATTGTGAAATTGTTTGTTCTAGTTCTGTGAAAAATACCATGCGTAGCTTGATAGGGGGAGAAGGCAATGGCACCCCACTCCAGTACTCTTGCCTGGAAAATCCCACGGATGCAGAAGCCTGGTAGGCTGCAGTCCATGGGGTCTCTAAGAGTCAGACACGACTGAGCGACTTCACTTTCACTTTTCCCTTTCATGCACTGGAGAAGGAAATGGAAACCCAGTCCAGTATTCTTGCCTGGAGAATCCCAGGGACGGCGGAGCCTGGTGGGCTGCCGTCTCTGGGGACGCACAGAGTCGGACACGACTGAAGCGACTTAGCAGCAGCAGCAGCAGCTTGATAGGGATTGCATTGAATCTATAGATTGCTTTGGGTAGTATACTCATTTTCACTATATTAATTCTTCCAATCCATTAACACAGTATATTTCTCCATCTATTTGTGTCCTCTTTGATTTCTTCCATCAGTGTTTTATAGTTTTCTATGTATAAGTCTTTTGTTTCTTTAGGTAGATATATTCCTAAATATTTTATTCTTTTCGTTGCAATGGTGAATGGTATTGTTTCCTTAATTTCTCTTTCTGTTTTCTTCCTCATTGTTAGTTGTATAGGAATGCAAGGGATTTCTGTGTATTAATTCTATCCTGCCAAATTTACTAATATCATAAGTATTTCTATGTAATCTTTAGGGTTGTTCTATGTAGAGGTTCATGTCATCTGCAAAACAGTGAGAGTTTTACTTCTTCTTTTCCAATCAATCTGGATTCCTTTTATTTTCTTTTTCTACTCTGATTGCTGTGACCAAAACTTCCAAAACTATGTTGAATAGCAGTGGTGAGAAGTGGGCAACCCTTATCTTGTTCCTGACATTTAGGGGAAATGCTTTCAATTTTTTCACCATTGAGGATAATGTTTGCTGTGCCCGTTTTTCATATATAGCTTTTATTATGTTCCAGGTAATGTTCCTTCTATTCCTGCTTTCTTCTGAGGGTTTTTTTTTTATCATAAAAGGATGTTTGAGTTTTGTCAATAAGGCTTTTTCTGCATCTATTGAGTAGAATAATGATATTTTTTTTATCTTTAAAATTATGTTAATGTGGTCTATTACATTGATTGTTTTGCAAAGATATTAAAGAATCCCTTGCATTCCTGGGATAAAGCCCACTTGGTCCAGGATGTATGATCTTTTTCTTTTTTTTTTTAATTTATTTATTTTTTCTTTATTTTAGTTGGGGGCTAATTTACTTTTACAATATTTGTAGTAGTTTTTGCCATATGTTTGCCAAATGAATCATGGTTCCACGCATGTTCAAAGTGCACATGTTTTCTGCTTTATCCTCCCAAACCTCCTCCCACCTCCCTCCCCCTCCATCCCTCTGTGTCATCCAACCGCTCCATCCCTTCCGTCCCACGCATATAAACATGGAAATGTTCTGCTTATCACATGGACAATATACATGTTTCAATGTTATTGTCTCAAACCTTCTCAAACCCTCACCTTCTCCCTCAGAGTCCACAGGGACTGTTCTATGCATCTGTGTCTCATTAGGTCTCACATATATGGGTTACCATTCACCATCTTTCAAGGTTCCCATATTACACTGCATTAGTAAACTTTCTATATTGGTGCTTTTCTTTTGGGAGACACTTCAATCTGTGGTAATGTGCTCCAGTTTCATCCATCTCAATAGAACCGATTCAAATGTATTCTTTTTAATGGACTGAACACTAATATTCCATTGTGTATTTGTACTCTGTCAGCTTCCTTATCCATGTATGATCTTTTTAACATGTTGTTGGATTTCTGTTTGCTAGAATTTTATTAAGGATTTTTGCATCTATGTTCATCAGTGATATTGGCCTGTAGTTTTCTTTTTTTTTTGTGGCATCTTTGTCTGGTTTTGGAATTAGGGTGATGGTGGCCTCATAGAATGAGTTTGGAAGTTTTACCTTCTTCTGCAATTTTCTGGAAGAATTTGAGTAAGATAGGTGTTAGCTCTTCTCTACATTTTTGGTATAGAATTCAGCTGTGAAGCCATCTGGTCCTGGGGTCTTTTGTTTGCTGGAAGATTTCTGATTACAGTTTCGATTTTCTGTGCTTGTGATGGGTCTGCTAAAGATCTTCTATTTCTTTCCTCCATGTTCAGTTTTTGGAAAGTTATATACTTTTCTAAGAATTTGTCCATTTCTTCCAAATTGTCTGTTTTATTGGCATATAGCTGTTTTGTAGTAGTCTCTTAATGATCCTGTGTATTTCTGTGTTGTCTGTTGTGATCTCTCAATTTTCATTTCTAATTTTGTTGATTTGATTCTTCTCCCTTTGTTTCTTGATGAGTCTGGCTAATGGTTTGTCAGTTTTGTTTATCTACTCAAAAAAACAGCTTTTAGTTTTGTTGATTTTTGCTATGGTCTCTTTTGTTTCTTTTGCATTTATTTCCTGCCCTAAATTTTTAAAGACTTCTTTTCCTTCTACTAACCCTGGGGTTCTTCATTTCCTCCTTCTCTAGTGCTTTAGGTGTAGAGTTAGTTATTTATTTTTATGTTTTTTTCTTGTTTCTTGAGGTACGCCTGTATTATTGCTATGAACCTTCCCCCTTAGCATTGCTTTTACAGTGTCCCCATAGGTTTTGGGTTTGTTGTGTTTTTCATTTTCATTCCTTAGAATGCATATTTTGATTTCTTTTTTTTGATTTCTTCTGTGATTTGTTGGTTATTCAGAAGCGTGTTGTTTAGCCTCCATATGTTGGAATTTTTAATAGTAGTTTTTTCCTGTAATTGAGATCTAATCTTACTGCATTGTGGTCAGAAAAGATGATTGGAATGATTTCAACTTTTTTGAATTTACCAAGGCTAGATTTATGGCCCAGGATGTGATCTAAACTGGAGAAGGTTTCGTGTGCACTTGAGAGAAAAAACGCGTGAAATTGATTGTTTTGGGGTGAAATGTCCTGTAGATATCAATTAAATCTAGCTGCTCTTTTGTATCATTTAAAGTTTGTGTGTTTCCTTGTTAATTTTGTTTAGTTGATCTAATCCATAAAGTGTGAGTGGGGTATTAAAGTCTCCACTATTATTGTGTTATTGTTAATTTCCCCTTTCATACTTGCTAGCATTTGCCTTACATATTGTGGTGCTCCTATATGTTGGGTGCATATATATTTATAATTGTTTATATCTTCTTCTTGGATTGATCCTTTGATCATTATGTAGTCCTTCCTTTGTCTCTTTTCACAGCCTTTATTTTAAAGTCTATTTTATATCGAAAATGAGTATTGCGACTCCCTGCTTTCTTTTGGTCTCCGTTTATGTGAAATATCTTTTTTCCAGCCCTTCACTTTCAGTCTGTATGTGCACCTTGTTTTTGAGGTAGGTCTCTTGTAGACAGCATATATAGGGGTCTTGTTTTTTGTATCCATTCAGCCAGTCTTTGTCTTTTGGTTGGGGGCATTCAACCCGTTTACAATCAAGGTAATTATTGATAAATATGGTCCTGTTGCCATTTACTTTGTTGTTTTGGGTTCATGTTTAAACACCCTTTCTGTGTTTCCTGTCTAGAGAAGACCCTTTAGCATTTATTGATGAGCTGGTTTTGGTGGTGCTGAATTCTCTCAGCTTTTGCTTGTCTGTAAAGCTTTTGAATTCTCCTTCATATCTGAATGAGACCCTTGCTGGGGTACAGTAATCTGGGTTTGTAGGTTATTCTCTTTAATTATTTTAAGTATGTCCTGCCATTCCCTTCTAGCCTGAAGAGTTTCTATTGAAAGATCAGCTGTTTATCCTTTATGGGAATTCCCTTGTGTGTTATTTGTTTGTTTTTTTTCCCTTGCTGCTTTTAATATTTGTTCTTTGTGTGTTGATCTTTATTAATTTGATTAATATGTGTCTTGGGGTGTTTCGCCTCTTTGGGTTTTGTGGATCCTGTTTGGGACTCTCTGGGTTTCTTGGACTTGTGTGGACTATTTCCTTCCCCATTTTAGGGACATTTTCAACTATTATCTCCTCGAGTATTTTTCATGTCCTTTCCTTTTGTCTTCTTCTTCTGGGACTCCTATGATGATTCGAATGTTGGGGCGTTTTCATATTTTCCCAGAGGTCCCTGAGGTTTTCCTCATTTTCTTTTGATTCTCTTTTTTTTCTTTTCCTCTCTGCTTCATTTATTTCCACCATTCTATCTTCTACTTCACTTATCCTATCTTCTACTTCCGTTATTCTACTGTTGGTTCCCCTCCAGAGTGTTTTTGATCTCCATTTATCACATTATTCATTATTTATTGACTCTTTTTTTTATTTCTTCTAGGTCCTTGTTAAACATTTCTTGCATCTTCTCAAATCCTTGTTTCCAGGCTATTTATCTGTAACTCCATTTTGTTTTCAAGATTTTACGGATCATTTTTATTATCATTATTCTAAATTCTTTTTTAGGTAGATTCCCTATCTCCTCCTCTTTTGTTTGGGTTTGGTGGGCATTTTCGATCATTTTCCTTTACTTGCTGAGTGTTTCTCTGCCTTTTCATCTTGTTGAGATTGCTGTGTTTGGGGTGGCCTTTCTGTATTCTGGTATTTTGAAGTTTCTCTTTATTGTAGAGGTTCCTCCCTGTGGGTGGGGTAGGACAATTGGCTTGTGAAGGTTTCCTGGTGAAGGATGCTTTGCGCTGGTGTGTTCTGGTGGGATGGAGCTGGATTTCTTCTCTCTGGAGTACAATGAAGTGTCCATTAGTGAGTTTTGAGATGTCTGTGGGTTTGGTGTGACTTTGAGCAGCCTGTATATTGATGCTCATGGCTATGTTCCTGTGTTGCTGGAGAATTTGCGTGATATGTCTTGCTCTGGAACTTATTCGGCTCTTGGGTGGAGCTTGGTTTCAGTGTAATGTATGGAGGCTTTTGGATGATCTCTTACACTTAATTAATGTTCCCTGGAGTCAGGAGTTCTCTGGTGTTCTCAAAGGTTTTACCTTGGGTCTTAACCCTCCAACCATCTGGTTTTATCAGAGTTATACTTTTCAGTAGCCTAGCAAGGACTTCTCCACCCATATAGCACTATAAATAAAACTTGGCTAGAGTCTATTGGGTGAAAAGATTCTCCACAGTGAGGGAGGATACCCAGAAAAAAGAGGTTCATCCGAGTTACATGGAGAGGTGAAGGAGGGAGGAGGGAATAGAAGTGACCATGAGGAGAAGAGGGGGACACAAAAATGTGGAGCAGAGAGTCAATCTAGGCAGTAAACACACTTCCTTCTGTGCTCTCACAGTCTGGAACCCTCAGAGAGGTATTACGGTGAGTTACATAGAGAAGGAGGAGCAAGGAGATAGAGTGTGGCATGAGAGTGGAGAAAGAGGGGAATCAAGAGGAGAGAGAGAGAGTTCTGGCGGCAGTACTCTGTTCCCTAAGTGTTCTCTGGTTGCCTGAAAACCCACAGAGATTCACACAGAATTGGGTTGAGAAGAGAAGGAGGAGGAGGGAGATAGAGTTGCCCTGGGGGAGAAGAAAGAGAGTCAAAAGGGGAGAGAGAAATCATATGCTAGTTAATCACACTCCTGGTATAAAATGGGTACTAAAGATTGGGTTCTTAAATTTACAAAATTGGTATTATCAATACTATAAAGCAAAGGGATTTAAAAAATCTAGAGTACGAGATTGCTGCTGTCTGTTGCTGCAAGTCGCTTACAGCCATGTCCGACCTCCTAGTGCAACCTCATAGATTAGCAAGCCCACCCGGCTGCCGCCTATGTCCAATGGATTCTGCAGGCAGAGAATATACTGGAGTGGGTTTCCATTTCCATCTCCAGTGCAAGGATAGGGAAAAGTAAAGTGAAGATGCTCAGTAAACACTTAAAAAAAATAACAATATGTATAAAAAACAATTACAGAAAGTGTAAGATATATATATGCAGTTTGCTTTAAAAAAATATGTCTTTTGTTTTTTTTTGCAAGGTAATAAGTGGGTTAATAAAAATGAAAATTAAAGGTGTAATAGAGGGACTTCTTAAAGACAAAAGAAAAAAATTGTAAAAAAAAAAATGATAATAGTAAAAAATATATCTGGAACTTTCTCTGGAGCTGCTGCGGTTGCAGCTGTGGGGTCAGTTCAGTTTTCAGATAGTACCTTGTTCCCTGCTTATACCTTTTCAAGATCCTATAGGCCCCCTTTCAATGTAGTCAGTTGTTTAAACTACAGGGATTTTAATCTGATGCACCCTGTCACTTCCAAAGCAGTTCCCTCTGTTTATTTGGCTTTCTGTTTGCAGGTCCTCTTCAGTTGTCTCAATTTCCACCCTGACTCAAGGTAGGAGGCGGATGTGGTCTCTTGTGGGTCACTCAATAACCTTGTTTCAGTCATGCTGTGGGGAGGGGAGGAAAACACTGCAAACCAATATCAACGGGAGTGTTAATTGGAGAACTCAACAGTGTCCTATAGCCGCACACTGGGTTTTGCCTCCAGCTCCACGGCGATGTGTGCTTTCACCGTTCTACCCACTGCTCAGTCTTCAGGTTATTCTGCCAGGGAGCTGCGTACCTGAAGTATGCGAGCACTTACCGGGTCTAAGCCGTCTCAGCCTTCAGGTTACTCGGGTACTCCATTCCACAAAGGCGCAGACTCCGGTTGGGACCGCGGTTCTGTGCCCATCGCCACTGTCGGAGCAGCTCAGGCAAGACGGTGTTTTGCAAGCGCACCGCACTGTTGGAGGCGGTGCGACTTTTCACCTCCTTAGGTCCCCAGCCTCAGTTTCTGGGCAAGCCATGGCTCCAGTGTGCCCTTGAGTCAGTTCCTCGGTGGGCTAGGTCTCTGGCTGGCGAACCCTCCCGGCTGGATGGCAACCATTCCAGGGTATTAAGAATTCTTTTGCTCTCTGGGGCTGAGTTTGCACCCTTTCCGGCTTTTGGCTGGGCACCACGCTGACCTACGTGCTTCCGCGCGGAATGGGGCCAGTCCGCCGCTGGCTAGCTCTTCTCCTTGTATTGCTCAGAATCCTTTGTTCCTGTGAACGGGCCAGGCAGTGCCTTAATGTGTTGGGCTTTTTCGCCAGGATTAGTTCCTCCTCTCTCTCTCTAGGCCGTAATCCCACAAGTTTTAGGTTGCTATCTCACGTCTGGCTCCCTCAGTTTGCCCTCAGGGCATTTCGGGCCTGGTCACACTCTTACACAAAAGCAGTGCCGCCTTGCTCCTCTGCCGTTCAGTTGTCATCCCCCACTTGCTGGTGGTGGATGGCGAGCATTCTAGGGTACTTCTCTGCTGGGAGTTTGCCTTTAGGCACACATAATCTGGTGGGTTTTATTTTATTTATTTTTCCATCCTGGTTATGTTGCCCTCCGAGATCCTGAAGACTTCCCCCAATCTGCCGTGCTTCGGTGAGAGGGTTTCCTGGTGCTTTAATGGAAAACTTCTCCTCTTATTACGACTCCACTCCACCGGGGACGGGTCTCCCTCCCAACTCTAAACTTCTATTGTCTCTCTTTTTATCTCTTTTACATTTTGTCCTACCTACTTTCAAAGAACAATGGTGCTGCTTTTTCTGGAATGCCTGATGTTCCTCTGTCATCAGCGTTAGAAGTTGTTTTGTGAAGTTTGGCCTCTCAGTGTTCAGGATGTTCTTATCGATGAATTTGTGGGGGATTAGAGTAGGTCGATTTTAGAGTTTATAATGGAAACATTGTAAGGTGAAGAACGATGAGTCTCACATTTGTCCATTTCACTCGTGACTGCATTGGATAAACATGTGATTCATCAACTTTTACTACTAAACATTGCTAAGTGCTAGGGCTTGGAACAGCGAATAATACAGAATAGGAGCTGTGCTTATGAACCTTCCATAGGCACTTAAAATCATCTGAGAGGCTTCATCACATTATTGACAACCTGTGACAGAGGCCTCAGCTCTCCTCTCAAGGGATGCAAGCGGGCTTAAATGGTGGAGCATGAGAAATGCTGGGTTAAAAAGTTTAATTGCTTTAGGGGCTTATTTAAATCCTTAGTGAAAATGATTTCCTTTGAGTTTTAACTCCTAAGGTGTGAGTAGGACAAAAGCTTCAATCCACACTAGTTCTTCTCTTCTCTTTGTTAACAAACAAAGAACACCCTGCTCCTAAGGGAAAGGTCTAATAAAATCTCTATTTCTTGAAATAATAACGAGTTTAATGAAATGAACATGTGGATCAAAAATAAATTGAACTGTGCCTTGAGAATATATTTAATAAGAACTGTATACTGTATAGTACTTTACCAGATTCACCACTGGAGTGAAAATCAAATAGAACACATTATTCATCTTTGAATCAAACAGAGCGACTGCCAAAAAATGAAGTGCTCAGAATAAGTTGAAAAATGGGAGAATACCTTCCACTTATGGCTTCCACATTAAACATTCATCACTATACTTGAGTGAAAGACACATGCACTGGAGAGACGAATCTTAGCTGGGCCCTTAATCTAAAGCAAAGCCAAATATAAATCACACTAAATGATGATTCTTGTGAGTGAGCACTTACATGCTAGAGGTATGGTGACAGCAAGGTTTTTCCTGCAGATATTTTAAAATCTTGCCATGTCAAAGTATGAATATACTACTGGGCAAATAGTATACATACCACAGGTGGATGAAAATAGAGGAATGACAAAGACTTTCAAAGTAATTGTTATACGACCTGAATTGTGTTTCACCTAAATTTCATATTCTTGAAGCCTAACCTCATCGGGATAGAATTTGGAGATGAATCTTTAATGGTGGTGGATAGATGGTAAAAAATAGGGCCCCCCACACCATACGGGGTGGGGGGGGGGGGGGGGGGGGGAGGGGGGGAGGGGGGGGGGGGGGGGGGGGGGCCAGGGGGACACAAGGCAAATAATAAAAAAAGCACAGGGGCCATAATCCTAACAGAACTTGTGTCCCTTACAAGAACAGGAAGAGATATCACAGAGTTTTTTTTCCATCCCTGTATGCACTTAAGGAAAGGTCATGTGGGGACATAGCAAGAAGGCCTTTGAAAGCCAGGAACAGAGTTCTCACCAGAAAACCAACTCTCTATGTACCTTGATCTTGGATCTGTAGTCTTCAGAATCATTGAGAAAGTAAATTTTCCTGCTGTTTAAGCCACTTGATCTGTGGTAGTTCATGTCTTTTGTGTTCATGGAAGCTGTGAGGTTGCAAGTCAACTTTGGCAGTATAAACTCAATAAAATAATCTCAAGATGAAAACAATTAATGTATAATAAACTAATTGCCACATAAACATTTGGAACAGAGAGTTTTCCAAACTGGCAGTCTCACCTACAGAAAATGCCTAGTCATCCCCTTAATGAAATGACAAGAGATGAGGATTTAGAGCATTTTAGGGTAATAATTACTCTTTAAAAGGTGGAGAAAACTACAGCAAAGATGAGACTTATGTTTTTTGCTTTCGAAAGAAAAGAATGAAGAAGAAAGAGGAAGGAGAGAGGTGGAGGGAGAAAGTTTGAGAGGAGGGGGAGAAAAGGGAGAGATTGGGAAGAAGAAGGGGACCACTACTCACCACCAGCCCATCCTTGCTCTGGTCCCCCTCCATGCTCCTTCATCCTTGTTTCCAGTCCTTCATCACCTTTGCTCTAAGTTCTGTCCTTTATAGTCATTTCCCTTGCTTTACATCATCCACCAATTAATCCCTTCTTTCCTTTATTTATATTCCACTGACAAAAAATCATGGTTATTATGCGTCCTAGAGTCACTCAACTCTGTTGTGAAAGGTGCTTCCCTCTTACTTTGTGGGTGATGATCTCATTTTTCCCTCTGGGTAACTGATTAATCTGATCTTCAGTGATATGGGATAAGAAAGTAACACCATTCAATGGGAAGAATTGACCCTGTCTGGAAGGTCTACCACAGCCCATGACTTTGCCATTCAGAGGTGAGACCAGGAAGGATGAGAATGAAGCAACAGAGTTTGTCTGGCTTATGTTTCACTCTTGCAATTATCAAGATCCTCATGATCTAAGTCATATCTATTGATTAGACTTTCAGATACTGGGCCAGCTGCAATCTCTTAAGAAGTACTAAATATCAAGGGTTCCAAACATGAGTAAATGAGACTCTCCTTTGTTGCAACTGATAATATTCATTATTTACCTCCTCCAGTCATTCTAGATATCCTTCATCTTTAATCAGCATATCAGCATTTCCATTGGTTCTAGGATGCTTTTCTGATGTGGCCACAGAGACCTTCCCAGAGAGTCCTGAGCCCTATGGCATACATGGGTAACCTTGCAGTTGCTTCTTCCAATTACCACCAGTGAAAATCTATTATTTAGGAACCTCTGATGGTCCACTTGTTTAAAACCTCACCTTCAAATGTAGGGGCAGGAGAGTGGCAGGTTTTGATCCTTGGGTCTGGGAGCTAAGCCCTTACAATGCCTCATGATCAAAAAAGCCAAAACCTGAAACATAAGCAATAATTGCCAACAAATTCAATAAAGGATTTTAAAAAAAAATGGTTTGCAACAAAAAAATCTTTTAGAAAAATACCTATTAAAAAAAAACAATATTTAACAAGAACTCTGATAATAATCCTGGTTAAACTACTCTTGCTAGAGGTGATTGTTTTTCTATCTTTCGTCCTACTAGTTCATTCAATCTTGAGGAGCTCGCACCTCCAGCCCAACTGGCGAAGTCTGAAAGTGGGAGTGCTCTACCAAGGCATGGTGCTCCAAGCAAAGAGTGCAGCCTATTTAGCTCTTCTGATGGCCTCTCGAAACAAACGGTTCAGTTCAGAAACCTGAAGTGCTTGCTAATGACAAGGCAAAACTTTTTGGTCCGTAAAACTCAAAAGTGGTGTTTGTTATCTATTTCAAGAACTGGAAATGAAAATCTTAATGATACAGGAAGATGCTCTTCAAAGCAAGAAGTCTAGTGCAAAGTAAAGAGGATCAATCAGTCTTAAATACGAGTTTACTAAGAGGTAAGAGACGATGCTGCCAGCATGGATATGTGTTTCAAAAGGGCATGAATAAAAAAACCTGAAAAATAGAAATAGTGTTTAATTTTACTTTGACGTATATAATGAAACCCTCAAGTACTCAGACTTCACACCCTTTCCCAAAATGACCGAAATTTCCATTTTTGAGCGTTTATCATTCCGCCTTTTTCCTGTTTGCGTCTTAACAGAATTTTAAAAGAGCAGCTAATAAATGAAGTATACTTCAGCTTCCTGTAATGGGTTGGTCAGAAGGCAACTGATAAGATGATATTGGAACAGTGCAGGTGGGGGGTCGAAAAGCCTCACAAGTGCTAAGCTGTGTCGGTTCAATTGATTTTCTGGTCCGCGTGTGCAGGCTTGCAGTCACCGGGTTATTCCCGAAAATGAAGGAGAACCCTCCTTGCTCTATTACAACTGAGGCTCTTTCTCAGGGACTGGTTACTGCAGGGCCAGAGGTGGTGAAGGGAGAAAAGGCCAATTAAGAATTTCAGACTGGGGAAGCAGGATGGAGACAGATAACCAATGGGGGAATTCAAAGGGAAGGTGGGGAACGAGACTTCGGGTCACTGTAGGGAATGTCGAGGTAGAATACAAATATGAGCTTTCAAAACCCGCTCTAGAGAAACTCATTTTAGTGGAGGCAAGGATCAAAGGTGGCTGAAGCTTTGCAGTGTGGTTTCTAAAGGCAAGGCACAGGGGGGAATATGCTGAGTAGAAACTTACCAGTAAAAAAACTAGCTGGTTGTGTTTATCATCTTTCTATTGTTCTTGCATTACTTTGGGATATTAGAAACTGTTAGGTAGGCATGCATGAAGGAATTGAAAAAGTCAAAACAGAGGGAGCAATTCAGCAATAATTTCAACACAATCCAGGCTAACAGTTTAATGCTAATTGCACAGTGTCTATAATAGCTCCCAGGGACAGAAGAAAGTGAGGCTGGGGGAGTGTTATGAGGGATGAATCAGAGGGAGGTCTGGAATCTTGGCTCATGATCCTGGGCCCACATTCCTTAGGGACTGCATCTATTAAATGGGGAAGAAGAGTAGGACCTTTCTCATGGCGGTGTAGGAAGAGTAAATTAAAACTGCAGTGGAGAAAGTTCATAGCCTCTGGCTTCTTATGAATGCATCACTATATCCTGCCCATGCTCCTCAGGGCCCTGGCACCTTCCTGTGTCCCTGACAGTAATCTCTTTGCTCCAGAGGCTATACTTTCATTGCTTCAGTCACATAAACTCTTTTGGCGGCAAAAGCCTGTGTTTTTTTTTTACCTCATTACAGTGAGTTGTAGTAGTTCTGCTCTTCCAAAATCCGCATGACCTGCTCACAAATATGTTTGTCCACTAGCCATTGTAGTCGGTATATGTACTGGCCTAGCAAAGTACCAGTTTCATTCAATGATCAAAATTTTGAGGGACACACCTGAAAACATTCATAGCATATTAGGGTGTGAGATGGCCATTCAAGAATGACTTGTAGGGAATGGATAGAAAGTTTGTTTTCCTCAAATCCAGGTCCCCTTCTCCCCTAATGTTGGGACAAGAAAAGTTAGTTGCTCAGTTGTGTCCAACTCTTGCGACCCATGGACTGTAGCCCGCCAGGCTCCTCTGTCCATGGGATTCTCCAGGCAAGAATACTGGAGTGGGTTGCATTTCCCTCCTCCAGGGGATCTTCCTGACCCAGGGATCAAACCCAGGTCTTCTGCATTGCAGCAGTATTCTTTACTATCCGAGCCACCTGTCTCCAAGCTAAACACTGCCCTAGCACAAGAAAGTGTTTTTCATATTATCATTTAATTTTTCCTTTTTGAAAGAAAACCCTTGAAGAAGGTAATATTTAAAAATTATTTATAGTCAAGACAACTATAACTTAGAAAGATAAAGTAAATCAAATGTAAGGTCTTCATGACTTCAAAACTTACACTTAGAAATTGCATTTCTAATTTATTGTGGTGATACTGAAAACTACTGGTCCTGGAAGTTGGAGAATTTTGCTGTAACATTCAAACCATAGTTGAGTCGCTCTAAAACCACAACAAAAAGTGCATATGCGCACCTCTAAAACTTAAACATAACACTTTGAAGGATAATTTCAAATAATCTTCACCAGGAAAACATGATGACCCACATCTTAACTTAGATACAGGTGTTACTGAGTTCAGTCTGACTTGATGCATCGTAGGCCCATAATTGGAGATTGAGACGTGAGACAAGAAATAGCAACTTTATCAGAAGAAAGCTGGGCATCTGAGAAGATTGGCAGACTAGAGTCCTAGAGTACCATCTTACTAGGGTCTGGATGCTAGCTGGTCCCAGTCTTGCAAAATATCTCCTGCTTTGGCAGCCTTGGGGAGTGGGTCTGTTATTTCTTCTTTCCTGCAGCCATTCACAGGTGGAGAGGATCAGGGTGTTTCCTGGTGAGTCTGAAACCAAAGGGCGCTTTAGCTTAACATTCAGGATAGGAGATGGTCAGGTTCCT
The DNA here is from genome assembly GCA_024291935.2 of Okapia johnstoni. Lineage (NCBI taxonomy): Eukaryota > Metazoa > Chordata > Mammalia > Artiodactyla > Giraffidae > Okapia > Okapia johnstoni. The sequence continues at coordinate 103,926,294 of CM044312.1, forward strand.
GAGCAGGCCATTTTGTATGCTTAATATCTATTATAGCATCTTTTTTAGTTATTTTAATAGTAACTCGAAGCAATGGAAAACTACGGTTAAGTAAAAGAAAAAAGATGCAACAGGGAGTCGGATTTTGCTTCTTCCTGTCACACAGGTAAAACCACTCCTGTGTTAGATGACTTCTACTGTGGCTGTGAAGGTATTGTGTGGTGAAAATTTGTATTTCTTGGTGTTTTTCCCATGGCACGTAACTTTGGTTTTCTACATTGTCTAAGCCTGTGATTTATTGTATGTCAGTTCATATAAAATACTTTATGGATAGTAAAACACAGCAAGAAAAAGAAGGCTTATGAAAATGGCCACATGGTTTTTCAATGGTAATGCCATTGGTCTAACATTTGTTTGTTTCTGAGAGTTTTGAAAATTGCTTTAGAAAGCCTTGGGGCGAAAGCTTCCATTTAATTAATTATTTTAAATCAAAAACCACAGGAACTTCTGTTCACAAAGCCTAGGGTACAGCAGCAATTGTAAAGAAACTCAAATGGGATTAGGGTTAGTATGAATGTAATAATATAGGGTTATGAGGTTTTATTATTTTCTATTTGCTATGTTGACATAATTAGGAACAGAAAATCTTGGTTAACTATTGGTATTCTGAGGTATTCATTCATTGCACATAACTGGTTTGTGTTTTCCAAAGGTATTCATGGAGCATTGGGATAAATGTTCCCAGGTTGCTTTTCGAGGAAAGGACTTCCTTTTAAAGTTAATCTTTTAGGAAGTATTGCACCACTTTGCTTGACTCAGTAGTCATTGTCCATTTGTTTTAGGGCAAGGCTCTTATGTAGTTGGCTAAGTCATGTCTGACTCTTTGCGACCCATGGACTGTAGCCTGCCAGCCTCCTCTGTCCATAGAATTCTCCAGGCAAGATGATACTGAGGAGTGGGGTTGCATTTCCTCTCCAGGAAGGCTCTTGAAGACCTGCCATATAGCACCTGCTTAACTTGTTATTTTCAACTATCATTTTCCCCAAATATTTTGTCCATAGAGCTCTTCACCCTCTTCCTTTCTCTTACCCTATCCCAAATAAACACCTTTTCACAAATATGGTACTACAAAAATGTTCGAGGAAAACACCGTCTATATTTTTAAGCCAATATTGTTGATTGTGCTGAACAGTTGTCGGTATATATGCCAAGCTGGGCTCATCCCATCCTTAATTCTTGTTTTTTAAATGTAGAAAAATAACTCAAAATGGCTAATGACTTAAATATAAAACATGACACCATAAAAAACTTTTAGAAGAAAGCATAGGGAAAACATCCTTCTGATATAAATAAATAGCAATACTTTCTTAGATCAGTCTCTCAAGGCAAATGAAATAAAAACAAAAATAAAACAAAACAGGACTCAAACAGACTTATAAGATTTTGCAGCAGCAAAGGAAACCATAAATGAAATGACAATATAATCTTTAGAATGGGAGAAAATATGCAAATAGCTTATACAGCTTAATATATTTGAAAAAAAAAAAAACAACCCAAATCAAAAAAATGGGCAGAAGACCTAACTATTCATTTCTACAGATATACAGATGGCCTATAAGCATATGAAAGATGCCTTAACATCTAACATCTCTAATTGTTAAACAAATACAAAATCAAAAACTACAATGAGGTATCACCTCACATCAGTCAGAATGTCCCTCATCAAAACATCTGGAAATAATAAATGCTGGACTGAGTATGGAGAAAGGAGGAACTCTCTTATTCTGTTGATGGAATGTAAATTGGTTTGCAGCCACTATGGAGAACAGTATGGAGGTTCCTTAAAAAACTAAAACAGAACTACCATATGATATAGCAAATCCCATTCCTGGGCATATCTGGACATATCTGGAGAAAACTCTAATTCAGAAATACACACACTCTTATGTTCATTGCAGCACTATTTTATAGCCAGTCAAGATATGGGAGCTACCTAAATGTACAACAACAGTGGAGGAATGGATAAATAAAATATGGTGCCTATAAACAATGAAACATTACTCAGCCATAAAAACGAATGAAATAATGCCACTTGAAAACTACATGAATGGGCCTGGAAATTATCATACTAAGTGAAGTAAGTCAGAGAAAGAAACACATATGGTATCATTCATATGTGGAATCTTTAAAAAGTGATACAAAAGAACATACTTACAAAACATATCTTGCAGTTATCAAAGGAGAAAGGTGGGGAGAGGGGCAAATTAGGAATTTGGAATTGACATATACACACTACTATATATAAAATAGATAATCAACAAGGGCCTACTGTATAGCACAGGAGATTATGTATAGAAAAGAACCTGAACATTGGAAAAGGTATATACATATATATATATTTAACTGAATCACTTTGCTGTACACCTGAAACTAATACAACATTGTAACTTGATTAGACCTCATTTGAAAAAAAAAAAAGAATACAAGAAATAACAAATGTTGGTAAGGATGTGGAGAAAGTATATACCTTCTGCACTGTTGCTGGGACTGTAAATTGATGTGGCCACTGTGGAGAACAATCCACATTCCCTTGAAAATTAAATATAAAACTTGTATATTATCCAGCAATTTTACCTCTGAATATTTACCCAAAGAAAATAAATATATTAACTCAAAAAAATATATGCCCTCCAATGTTCATTATGGCATTGTTCAGTAGCCAAAATATGAAAGTAACATAATAGAAGAATAAAGATATTTTATATATATGTGTATATATAATGTAATATTGTTGTTTTTCAGTCGTCCAGTCATGTCTGACTCTTTGCAACCCCATGGATGACAACACACCAGTCCTTCCTGTCCCTCACCATCTCTCAAAATTTGCTCAAGTTCATGTTCACTGCATTGGTGATGCCATTCAGCCATCTCATCCTTTGATACCTTCTTCTCCTTCTGCCCTCAATCTTTCCCAACATCAGGGGGAATTTTCCAATAAGTCAGCTGTTTGCATCAGATGACCAAAACAATGGAGCTTCAGCTTCAGCATTAGTCCTTCCAATGAGTATTCAGGGTTGATTTCCCTTAAGATTGACTGGTTTGATCTTCTTAATGTCCAAGGGACTTTCAGAAGTCTTCTCCAGCACCACATTTCAAAAGCATCAATTCTTTGGCATTCTGCCTTATTTACAGCCCAGCTCTCACAACTGCACGTGACTACTGGGAAGACCATAGCCTTGACTATAAAGACTTTGTCAGCAGAGTAATACCTCTGCTTTTCAGCACACTGTCTAGGTTTGTCATAGCTTTCCTGCCAAGAGGCAATTGTATTCTGATTTAATAGCTGCAGTCATTTATCTGCAGTGAGAGCCCAAGAGGAAAATGTGTCATACTTCCACCTTTGGAATCTGGCCCCCATTACTTCATGGCAAATAGAAAGGGAAAAGGTGGAAGGAAGTAATGTAATATTACACAGATATAAAAGATCTTAGCATTTAGGTCGTCATGAACAAATCTAGATGGTATTATGCTAAGTGAAGTGAGTCACTCATATGTGGAATCTAAGAAACAAAACAAACAAACAAAATGAAATCAGACTCATAGATACAGAAGAAAAACAGGTTGTTGTCAGAAAACAGGGGCTGGGGTTCAGGCAAAGGGGGTGAAGGGGTGCAGAGGCACAAACGTCTCACTGTATAGCAATAAATAAATCAGGCATAGGATATACAGCATAGAGAATATGGCTGAATAATACTGCAATAATATCTTACGGGAACAGATGTTTAATAGACTTGTCATTTCATTCTGTATGCAATGCACTACACCTGAAGATAACAGTATTTTAAAATCAAAAAATAAAAATAGAAACAAAACCACACTTCATCTCACTGTCAAGGCTTATTTTTTTTTCCTTCAATATAGTAAGTATATTTACAATGGTTAATTATGTCACTGTAACTCACTTTCAGACATATTCCATTTTCTGATTTTGATTCATTAGTCAATTACATGACTAACTGAAGGAAAAAATAATGTCTTTTGGTGGTATTTATATTATTCATTTAAAAAGTCTCCTTCAAAGAGTCTTTGGATTATGTCTCTAGAATTAGAGACAATGAACAAAAATTAATTTCCAAAAAACAGCACTGATCATTAAGCTTTGTCATGTTTTCTGTAGATTATTACCTCACACCAATGGAATTATTAAAGCAATTCAGCAAGGTTTAAGGGAGATGATGCTTTATCTGCTTAGCATTTTCTGTCACAGAATTCTCCCTGCAAATGTAGTGAAAGGAAATTAGTTCTGAATATAAAAGCAAACTGTGGTGTTTAGCTATTAGGGATGATTTAGTGTTTAGCAACTTAATATTCCTCCCACAGCCAGCCACTGAGTAATGGTATATATCTTGTGATTAAAGTGTTTACGAATAGGTATTTTTGGATGTTGTTTGCAATGAAGATATCAAATAGTAAAAGTCAATAAATCTTTTCACAGTTCTAAGAGTGTTATTTAAGCTAATTGGATAAATTGCCAAGTTTTACAAAGTGATTTTAGATCGTGGATTTACAATGCATCAGAACTGATCTCTATTTAAATTTTCCATTACAAGATAATGGGCTTCCCTGGTGGCTCAGAGGGTAAAGAATCCGCCTGCAATGCGGGAGACCTGGGTTCCATCCCTGGGTTGGGAAGATCCCCTAGAGGAGGGCATGGCAACCCACTCCAACATTTGTGCCTGGAGAATTCGCATGAACAGAGTAGCCTGTTGGGCTATAGTCCATGGAGTGGCAAAGAGTCAAACACAACTGAGCAACTAAGAACAGCACATTACAAGATAAATTTTCATAAACAAATACTGAGACCTGAAATAATGCTGATAATACATCTGGCAGAACAAGAAGAAGTACTTAGGAAAAGAAATTAAATTTCATTTAGAAACTGTTCTCAGAGTTGCAACTTTGGGTCATGTACTGTGATATATCTGAACAATAGTGGGGCTTCCCTGGTAGCTCAGTGATAAAGAATCCACCTGCCAATGCAGGAGACACAGATATGATCCCTGATCTGGGAAGATTCCACAGGCCATGGAGCAACTAAGCCTATGCATCACAAATATAGAGCTTGTGCACTAAAGCCTGGAGCTGCAAGTGCAGCAACTACTGAAGCCCAGGTGCCCTTAAGCCTGTGCTCCACAGCGAGAGAAGCCGCCACAGTGAAAAGCCCGTGCACTGCAACCGGAGAGCAGCCCCCGCTCACCCTCAACTAGAGAAAAGCCTGTGTAGCAACAAAAATCCAGCACAGCCAAAAATAAAACAAATAAAAACTAATTTTTTAAAAATGGGAGAGGGAAATTTAATAAAAAACAAAAAACAATATTTTGTGCATTGTGTTAATTATTTGTTTGCTTTTCTTTCTTCCACCTCCAAGGTTAAAGTGACTTGAGTGTTTTTTAAAAATAATATTTTTATGTAAGCTTTAGAAAAAAATGTCAATAATATTAACAGGGCATTGTAGAAAAAAGAACTAAAAAATATGTGAATACTCCGGCAAATTAATCCACCAGCAAAAAGTGATTATATGGATATGTTGATCGTCATGGAATAAGACATAAAATGATTGTCTATCATGTTTGCTATGAGGATGGTCACTATATTTGAGGGAGGCTGGTGCTGGTGCTGGACTTCTTTGGTTGGACAATCTCAATATCATCACTTCCTGGCCATGTGAGCCTTTAACATTTCCGTAACTCAGCCTTCTGATAAGTATAAATGGGAAAAATAAAAACTACCACTTCAATAAATTATCACATATAAAGCATTTGGAATATTAACAATCATCATTATTATTGTTTTTGAAAGACATGAGGCATGTTATTTGAATCAGTATTACTAAGAGGTATTAGCCAATATTAGAGAATTTGAGGAGTCCCCCACTTAAGAAACAAAGCTTTGTAGAGAAGTCTATTTTAGCTGATGGTCATTCCCTTTCTTTCTCCACTATCTAGTACTGTTTTAGCGCTCTCTAATCCTGAATTTTTATCTAGTGATAATGTCGACTCTACTATATTGGAATGGCTTCTGTATAATCTGCTCTTTAGCCTTCATTAGTGATTCCTTTAATTTCAGTTTTAGACTGGACATGGAATGAGGACTCTAAAGTTAACTGTTTATGCTGAGATATTTCACATCTCTTTTTGGAAGATTTTAGAGTTTATTTTAATTTTTATTTATTTTATTTTTATTTTTTTATTGATTTATTTATTTTAGTTGGGGGCTAGTTACTTTACAATATTGTAGTGGTTTTTGCCATACATTGACATGAATCAGCCAGGGGTTTACATGTGTTCCCCATCCTGAACCCCCCTCCCACCTCCCTCCAAGTCCCATCCCTCTGGGTCATCCCATTGCCCCAGCCCTGAGCATTTGTCTCATGCGTCGAACCTGGAATGGTGTTCTGTTTCACATATGATAATATACATGTTTCAATGCTATTCTCTCAGATCGTCCCACCCTCACCTTCTCCCACAGAGTTCACAAGACTGTTCTATGCATCTGTGTCTCTTTTTCTGTCTCGCATATAGGGTTATCATTACCATCTTTCAAATTCCATATATATGCATTAGTATACTGTATTGGTGTTTTTGTTTCTGGCTTACTTCACTCTGTATAATGGGGCTCCAGTTTCATTCATCTCAATAGAACTGATTCAAATGTATTCTTTTTAATGGCTGAGTAATATTCCATTTGTGTATATGTACCACAGCTTCCTTATCCACTCATCTGCTGATGGACATCTAGGTTGCTTCCATGTCCTGGCTATTATAAACAGTGCTGCGATGAACATTGGGGTACACGCGTCTCTTTCAATTCTGGGTTTCCTCGGTGTGTATGCCCAGCAGTGGGATTGCTGGGTCATATGGCAGTTCTATTCCCAGTTTTTTAAGGAATCTCCACACTGTTCTCCATAGTGGCTGTACTAGTTTGCATTCCCACCAACAGTGTAAGAGGGTTCCCCTTTTCTCCACAGCCTCTCCAGAATTTATTGCTTGTAGACTTTTGGATAGCAGCCATTCTGACTGGCGTGAAATGGTACCTCATTGTGGTTTTGATTTACATTTATCTGATAATGAGTGATGTTGAACATCTTTTTATGTGTCTGTTAGCCATCTGTATGTCTTCTTTGGAGAAATGTCTGTTTAGTCCTTTGGCCCATTTTTTGACTGGGTCGTTTATTTTTCTGGAATTGAGCTGCAGGAGTTGCTTGTATATTTTTGAGATTAATTTTTTGTCCGTTGCTTCGTTTGCTATTATTTTCACCCATTCTGAAGGCTGTCTTCTCACTTTGCTTATAGTTTCCTTTGTTGTGCAAAAGCTTTTAAGTTTAATTAGGTCCCCATTTGTTTATTTTTGCTTTTATTTCCAATATTCTCAGAGGTGGGTCATAGAGGATCCTGCTGTGATTTATGTCGGAGAGTGTTTTGCCTATGTTTTCCTCTATAAGTTTTATGGGTTCTGGTCTTACATTTAGATGTTTAATCCATTTTGAGTTTATTTTTTGTGTATGGTGTTAGAAAGTGTTCTAGTTTCATTTTTTTTACAAGTGGTTGACCAGTTTTCCCAGCACCACTTGTTAAAGAGCTTGTCTTTTCTCCATTGTATATTCTTGCCTCCTTTGTCGAAGATAAGGTGTCCATAGGTGCGTGGATTTATCTCTGGGCTTTCTATTTTGTTCCATTGATCTTTATTTCTGTCTTTGTGCCAGTACCATACTGTCTTGATAACTGTGGCTTTGTAGTAGAGCCGGAAGTCAGCCAGGTTGATTCCTCCAGTTCCATTCTTCTTTCTCAAGATTGCTTTGGCTATTCGAGGTTTTTTTTATATTTTCCAAACAAATTGTGAAATTGTTTGTTCTAGTTCTGTGAAAAATACCATGCGTAGCTTGATAGGGGGAGAAGGCAATGGCACCCCACTCCAGTACTCTTGCCTGGAAAATCCCACGGATGCAGAAGCCTGGTAGGCTGCAGTCCATGGGGTCTCTAAGAGTCAGACACGACTGAGCGACTTCACTTTCACTTTTCCCTTTCATGCACTGGAGAAGGAAATGGAAACCCAGTCCAGTATTCTTGCCTGGAGAATCCCAGGGACGGCGGAGCCTGGTGGGCTGCCGTCTCTGGGGACGCACAGAGTCGGACACGACTGAAGCGACTTAGCAGCAGCAGCAGCAGCTTGATAGGGATTGCATTGAATCTATAGATTGCTTTGGGTAGTATACTCATTTTCACTATATTAATTCTTCCAATCCATTAACACAGTATATTTCTCCATCTATTTGTGTCCTCTTTGATTTCTTCCATCAGTGTTTTATAGTTTTCTATGTATAAGTCTTTTGTTTCTTTAGGTAGATATATTCCTAAATATTTTATTCTTTTCGTTGCAATGGTGAATGGTATTGTTTCCTTAATTTCTCTTTCTGTTTTCTCATTGTTAGTGTATAGGAATGCAAGGGATTTCTGTGTATTAATTTTATATCCTGCAAATTTACTATATTCATTGATTAGCTCTAGTAGCTTTCTGGTAGAATCTTTAGGGTTTTCTATGTAGAGGATCATGTCATCTGCAAACAGTGAGAGTTTTACTTCTTCTTTTCCAATCTGGATTCCTTTTATTTCTTTTTCTACTCTGATTGCTGTGACCAAAACTTCCAAAACTATGTTGAATAGCAGTGGTGAGAGTGGGCAACCTTATCTTGTTCCTGACATTAGGGGAAATGCTTTCAATTTTTCACCATTGAGGATAATGTTTGCTGTGGGTTTTTCATATATAGCTTTTATTATGTTGAGGTATGTTCCTTCTATTCCTGCTTTCTGGAGGGTTTTTATCATAAACGGATGTTGAGTTTTGTCAAAGGCTTTTTCTGCATCTATTGAGATAATGATATGGTTTTTATCTTTCAATTTGTTAATGTGGTGTATTACATTGATTGATTTGCAGATATTAAAGAATCCTTGCATTCCTGGGATAAAGCCCACTTGGTCAGGATGTATGATCTTTTTTTTTTTTTTTAATTTATTTATTTTTTCTTTATTTTAGTTGGGGGCTAATTACTTTACAATATTGTAGTAGTTTTTGCCATACATCGACATGAATCAGCCATGGATTCACATGTGCTCCCCCTCCCAAACCCTCCTCCCACCTCCCTCCCCCTCCGATCCCTCTGTGTCATCCCAACGCTCCATCCCTGAGCATCCGTCCCACGCATAGAACATGGAATGGTGTTCTGCTTCACATATGACAATATACATGTTTCAATGTTATTGTCCCAGAACGTCCAACCCTCACCTTCTCCCTCAGAGTCCACAGGACTGTTCTATGCATCTGTGTCTCTTATTCTGTCTCACATATAGGGTTACCATTACCATCTTTCAAATTCCATATACATGCATTAGTATACTGTATTGGTGCTTTTCTTTCTGGCTCACTTCACTCTGTATAATGGGCTCCAGTTTCATCCATCTCAATAGAACCGATTCAAATGTATTCTTTTTAATGGCTGAGTAATATTCCATTGTGTATATGTACCACAGCTTCCTTATCCATGTATGATCTTTTTAACATGTTGTTGGATTCTGTTTGCTAGAATTTTATTAAGGATTTTTGCATCTATGTTCATCAGTGATATTGGCCTGTAGTTTTCTTTTTTTGTGGCATCTTTGTCTGGTTTTGGAATTAGGGTGATGGTGGCCTCATAGAATGAGTTTGGAAGTTTACCTTCTTCTGCAATTTTCTGGAAGAATTTGAGTAAGATAGGTGTTAGCTCTTCTCTACATTTTTGGTAGAATTCAGCTGTGAAGCCATCTGGTCCTGGGCTTTTGTTTGCTGGAAGATTTCTGATTACAGTTTCAATTTCTGTGCTTGTGATGGGTCTGCTAAGATCTTCTATTTCTTCCTGGTTCAGTTTTGGAAAGTTATACTTTTCTAAGAATTTGTCCATTTCTTCGAAATTGTCTGTTTTATTGGCATATAGCTGTTGGTAGTAGTCTCTTATGATCCTGTGTATTTCTGTGTTGTCTGTTGTGATCTCTCAATTTTCATTTCTAATTTTGTTGATTTGATTCTTCTCCCTTTGTTTCTTGATGAGTCTGGCTAATGGTTTGTCAGTTTTGTTTATCTACTCAAAAAAACAGCTTTTAGTTTTGTTGATTTTTGCTATGGTCTCTTTTGTTTCTTTTGCGTTTATTCCTGCCCTAATTTTTAAGACTTCTTTCCTTCTACTAACCCTGGGGTTCTTCATTTCCTCCTTCTCTAGTGCTTTAGGTGTAGAGTTAGGTTATTTATTTTATGTTTTTCTTGTTTCTTGAGGTACGCCTGTATTGCTATGAACCTTCCCCTTAGCATTGCTTTTACAGTGTCCCATAGGTTTTGGGTTGTTGTGTTTTCATTTTCATTCCTTAGAATGCATATTTTGATTTCTTTTTTGATTTCTTCTGTGATTTGTTGGTTATTCAGAAGCGTGTTGTTTAGCCTCCATATGTTGGAATTTTTAATAGTTTTTTCCTGTAATTGAGATCTAATCTTGCTGCATTGTGGTCAGAAAAGATGATTGGAATGATTTCAACTTTTTTGAATTTACCAAGGCTAGATTTATGGCCCAGGATGTGATCTAAACTGGAGAAGGTTTCGTGTGCACTTGAGAAAAAGTTGAAATTGATTGTTTTGGGGTGAAATGTCCTGTAGATATCAATTAAATCTAGCTGCTCTTTTGTATCATTTAAAGTTTGTGTTTCCTTGTTAATTTTGTTTAGTTGATCTATCCATAAGTGTGAGTGGGGTATTAAAGTCTCCCACTATTATTGTGTTATTGTTAATTTCCCCTTTCATACTTGCTAGCATTTGCCTTACATATTGTGGTGCTCATATGTTGGGTGCATATATATTTATAATTGTTATATCTTCTTCTTGGATTGATCCTTTGATCATTATGTAGTGTCCTTTGTCTCTTTTCACAGCCTTTATTTTAAAGTCTATTTTATCGAAATGAGTATTGCGACTCCTGCTTTCTTTTGGTCTCCGTTTATGTGAAATATCTTTTTCCAGCCCTTCACTTTCAGTCTGTATGTGCACCTTGTTTTGAGGTAGGTCTCTTGTAGACAGCATATATAGGGGTCTTGTTTTTATATCCATTCAGCCAGTCTTTGTCTTTTGGTTGGGGCATTCAACCCGTTTACAATCAAGGTAATTATTGATAAATATGGTCCTGTTGCCATTTACTTTGTTGTTTTGGGTTCATGTTTATACACCCTTTCTGTGTTTCCTGTCTAGAGAAGACCCTTTAGCACTTATTGATGAGCTGGTTTGGTGGTGCTGAATTCTCTCAGCTTTTGCTTGTCTGTAAAGCTTTTGAATTCTCCTTCATATCTGAATGAGACCCTTGCTGGGTACAGTAATCTGGGTTGTAGGTTATTCTCTTTAATTATTTTAAGTATGTCCTGCCATTCCCTTCTGGCCTGAAGAGTTTCTATTGAAAGATCAGCTGTTATCTTTATGGGAATTCCCTTGTGTGTTATTTGTTGTTTTTCCCTTGCTGCTTTTAATATTTGTTCTTTGTGTTTGATCTTTATTAATTTGATTAATATGTGTCTTGGGGTGTTTCGTCTTGGGTTTATCCTGTTTGGGACTCTCTGGGTTTCTTGGACTTGTGTGACTATTTCCTCCCCCATTTTAGGGACATTTTCAACTATTATCTCCTCGAGTATTTTTTCATGTCCTTTCCTTTTGTCTTCTTCTTCTGGGACTCCTATGATTTGAATGTTGGGGCGTTTCATATTTTCCCAGAGGTCCCTGAGGTTTTCCTCATTTCTTTTGATTCTCTTTTCTTTTTTCCTCTCTGCTTCATTTATTTCCACCATTCTATCTTCTACTTCACTTATCCTATCTTCTACTTCCGTTATTCTACTGTTGGTTCCCTCCAGAGTGTTTTTGATCTCATTTATCACATTATTCATTATTTATTGACTCTTTTTTTATTTCTTCTAGGTTCTTGTTAAACATTTCTTGCATCTTCTCAATCCTTGTTTCCAGGCTATTTATCTGTAACTCCATTTTGTTTTCAAGATTTTGGATCATTTTTATTATCATTATTCTAAATTCTTTTTTAGGTAGATTCCCTATCTCCTCCTCTTTTGTTTGGTTTGGTGGGCATTTATCATTTTCCTTTACTTGCTGAGTGTTTCTCTGCCTTTTCATCTTGTTGAGATTGCTGTGTTTGGGGTGGCCTTTCTGTATTCTGGTAGTTTGAAGTTTCTCTTTATTGTAGAGGTTCCTCCCTGTGGGTGGGGTAGGACAATTGGCTTGTGAAGGTTTCCTGGTGAAGGAGGCTTGCGCTGGTGTTCTGGTGGATGGAGCTGGATTTCTTCTCTCTGGAGTACAATGAAGTGTCCATTAGTGAGTTTTGAGATGTCTGTGGGTTTGGTGTGACTTTGAGCAGCCTGTATATTGATGCTCATGGCTATGTTCCTGTGTTGCTGGAGAATTTGCGTGATATGTCTTGCTCTGGAACTTATCGGCTCTTGGGTGGAGCTTGGATTCAGTGTAGGTATGGAGGCTTTTGGATGATCTCTTATTAATTAATGTTCCCTGGAGTCAGGAGTTCTCTGGTGTTCTCAGGTTTTGGGCTTAAGCCTCCTACCTCTGGTTTTCAGAGTTATTCTTTCAGTAGCCTCAAGACTTCTCCACCCATATAGCACTATAATAAAACTTCTAGGTTAATGGTGAAAAGATTCTCCACAGTGAGGGATACCCAGAGAGGTTCACCGAGTTACATGGAGAGGTGAAGAGGGAGGAGGGAGATAGAAGTGACCATGAGGAGAAGAGGGGGACACAAACGTGGAGAGAGCAATCTAGGCAGTAAACACTTCCCTCTGTGCTCTCCACAGTCTGGAACCCTCAGAGAGGTTTACGGAGTTACATAGAGAGGAGGGAGGAAGGAGATAGAGGTGGGCATGAGGAGAAAGAGGGGAATCAAGAGGAGAGAGAGAGTTCTGGGCAGTACTCTGTTCCCTAAGTGTTCTCTGGTGCCCTGAAAACCCACAGAGATTCACAGAATTGGGTTGAGAAGAGAAGGAGGAGGAGGGAGATAGAGTTGCCCTGGGGGAGAAGAAAGAGAGTCAAAAGGGGGAGAGAGTAATCATGCTAGTAATCACACTCCTGAGTATAAATGGGTACTAAAGATTGGGTTCTTAAATGTACAAAATTGGTATCAAATACTCTAAAGCAAAGATTAAAAATCTAGAGTAGAGATTGCTGCTGCTGTTGCTGCTAAGTCGCTTCAGCCATGTCCGACTCTGTGCAACCCCATAGATGGCAGCCCACCCGGCTCCGCCGTCCCTGGGATTCTCCAGGCAAGAATACTGGAGTGGGTTTCCATTTCCTTCTCCAGTGCATGAAAGGGAAAAGTTAAAGTGAAGATGCTCAGTAGACTCTTAAAAAAATACAATATTAAAAAAAAATCACAGAAAGTGTAAGATATATATATGCAGTTTGCTTTAAAAATAGGGTCTTTTTTTTTTTTTGCAAGGTAATAGAGGGTTATAAAAATGAAAATTAAAGGTGTAATAGAGGACTTAAAGACAAAAGAAAAAAATTGTAAAAAAAAAAATGATAATAGTAAAAATATATCCAGGACTTTCTCTGGAGCTGCTGCGTGCAGCGTGGGGTCAGTTCAGTTTCAGATAGTTCCTTGTTCCTGCTTATACTTTTCAAGATCTATAGGCCCCTTTCAATGTAGTCAGTGTTAACTACAGGGATTTTAATCTGTTGCACCTGTCACTTCCAAAGCAGTTCCCTCTGTTTATTTGGCTTCTGTTTGCAGGTCTCTTCAGTGTCTCATTTCCACCCTGACACAAGTAGGCGGATGTGGTCTCTTTAGGTTCACTTGTTCAGTCATGCTGTGGGGAGGGAGGAACACTGCAAACCAATATCACGGGTGTGTATGTGGAGAACTCACAGTGTCTCAGCCGCACTGGGTTTGCCCCAGCTCACGGCGTGTGTGCTTTCCCGTTCTACCCTGCTCAGTCTTCAGGTTATTCTGCCAGGGAGCTGGACCTGAGATGCGTGCACTTCCCGGGTCTAAGCCGCTCAGCTTCAGGTTCTCGGGTACTCCACAAAGGCGCAGACTCGGTTGGGACCGCGGTTTGTGCCCATCCCCTGTCGGAGCAGCTCAGGCAGCCGGTGTTTGGCAAGCGCACTGTTGGGGCGGTGCGACTTTTCACCTCCTTGGTCCCAGCCTCAGTTTCTGGGCACGCCTGGCTCCAGTGTGCCTTGTGTCAGTTCTCGGGGGCTGGTCTCTGGCTGCGACCCTCCCGGCGGATGTCAACCATCCAGAATCTTAAGAAGTCTTTGCTCTCTGGGGCTGAGTTTGCCCCTTTCCGGCTTTGGCTGGCACCGCCTGCCCACTGCGTCCCGCGGGGAATGGGGCAGTCCGCCGCTGGCTAGCTCTTCTCTGGTATTGCTCAGTCCTTTGTTCTGTGAACGGGCCAGGCAGTGCCTTATGTTTGGGCTTTTCGCAGGATAGTTCTCTCTCTCTCTCTGGCTATCCCACAGTTTAGGTTGCTATCTCACGTTGGCTCCCTCAGATTGCCCTCAGGGCATTTGGGCCTGGTCCTTACACAAAGCAGTGCCGCCTTGCTCCTCTCCGTTCAGCCCCCACTTGCTGGTGGTGGATGCGAGCATCTAGGGTACTTCTCTGCTGGGAGTTGCCTTTAGGCACATAATCTGTGGGTTTTATTTATTTATTTTTCCTCCTGGTTATGTTGCCCTCCGAGATTTGAAGACTTCCCCCAAATCTGCCGGTGAGAGGGTTTCCTGGTGTTTGGAAACTTCTCCTCTTTTACGACTCCCTCCCCGGGACGGGTCTCCCTCCCTAACTCTATTGTCTCTCTTTTTATCTTTTACATTTTGTCCTACCTACTTTCAAAGACAATGGGCTGCTTTTCTGGATGCCTGATGTCCTCTGCCAGCGTTTAGAAGTTGTTTTGTGAAGTTTGCTCAGTGTTCAGATGTTCTTTCGATGAATTTGTGGGGGATAGAGTAGTCGATTTTAGAGTTTATAATGGAACATTGTAAGGTGAAGAACGATGAGCTCATTTGTCCATTCACT
This sequence comes from Okapia johnstoni, assembly GCA_024291935.2. Taxonomy (NCBI): domain Eukaryota; kingdom Metazoa; phylum Chordata; class Mammalia; order Artiodactyla; family Giraffidae; genus Okapia; species Okapia johnstoni. The sequence goes on from CM044312.1 coordinate 103,941,427, forward strand.
CGTGACTGCATTGGATAAACATGTATTCATCAACTTTTACTACTAAACATTGCTAAGTGCTAGGGCTGGAACAGCGAATAATACAGATAGGAGCTGTGCTTATGAACCTTCCATAGGCACTTAAATCATCTGAGGAGGCTTCATCACATTATTGACAACCTGTGACAGAGGCCTCAGCTCTCCTCTCAAGGGATGCAGCGGCTTAAATGGTGGAGCATGAGAAATGCTGGGTTAAAAGTTAATTGCTTTGGCTTATTTAAATCTTAGTGAAAATGTTTTCCTTTGAGTTTACTCTAAGGTGTGAGTAGGACAAAAAGCTTCAATCCACACTAGTTCTTCTCTTCTCTTTGTTAACAAGAACACCCTGCTCTAAGGGAAAGGTCTAATAAAATCTCTATTCTTGAAATAATAACGAGTTAATGAAATGACATGTGATCAATTGAACTGTGCCTTGAGAATATATTATAGAACTTATACTGTATAGTACTTTACCAGTTCACCACTGGAGTGAAATCAAATAGAACACATTATTCATCTTTGAATCAAACAGAGCGACTGCCAAAAAATGAGTGCTCAGAATAAGTTGAAAAATGGGAGAATACCTTCACTTATGGCTTCACATTAAACATTCATCACATACTTGAGTGAAAGACACATGCACTGGAGAGACGAATCTTAGCTGGGCCCTTAAGCTAAGCAAGCCAAATATAATCACACTAAATGATGATTCTGTGAGTGAGCACTACATGCTAGAGGTATGGTGACAGCAAGGTTTTCCTGCAGATATTTTAAAATCTTGCATGTCAAAGTATGAATATACTACTGGGCTAATTGTATACATACCACAGTGGAGGAAAATAAGGAATGACAAAGACTTTCAAGTAATTGTTATAGACTGAATTGTGTTCACCTAAATTTCATATCTTGAAGCCTTAACCTCATCGGGATAGAATTTGGAGATGAGATCTTTAGGGTGGTGATAGAGGTAAAATTGGGTCACAGGGGCCATAATCTAACAGAACTTGTGTCCTTACAAGAACAGGAAGAGATATCACAGAGTTTTTTTCCTCCCTGTATGCACTAAGGAAAGGTCATGTGGGGACATAGCAAGAAGGCCTGAAAGCCAGGAACAGAGTTCTCACCAGAAACCAACTCTCTATGTACCTTGATCTTGGATCTGTAGTCTTCAGAATCTTGAGAAAGTAAATTTCTGCTGTTTAAGCCACTTGATCTGTGGTAGTTCATGTCTTTGTGTTCATGGAAGCTGTGAGTTGCAAGTCACTTTGGCAGTATAACTCATAAAATAATCTCAGATGAAAACATTTAATGTATATCATCTAATGCCACATAAACATTTGGACAGAGTTTTCCAAACTGGCAGTCTCACCTACATAAAATGCCTAGTCATCCCTTAATGATGACAAGAGATGAGGATTTAGAGCATTTTAGGGTAATAATTACTCTTTAAAGGTGGAGAAACTACAGCAAAGATGAGACTTATGTTTTGCTTTCGAAAGAAAAGAAGTGAAGAAGAAAGAGGAAGGAGAGAGGTGGAGGGAGAAAGTTGAGGAGGGGGAGAAAAGGGAGAGATGGGAAGAAGAAGGGGACCACTACTCACCACCAGCCCATCCTTGCTCTGTCCCTCATGCTCTTCATCCTTGTTTCCAGTCTTCATCACCTTTGCTCTAAGTTCTGTCTTTATAGTCATTCCCTTGCTTACATCATCCACCAATTAATCCCTTCTTTCCTTTATTATATTCACTGACAAAAAATCATGGTTATTATGTCCTAGAGTCACTCAACTCTGTTGTAAAGGTGCTTCCCTCTTACTTTGTGGGTGATGATCTCATTTTTCCCTCTGGGTACTGATTAATCTGATCTTCAGTGATATGGATAAGAAAGTAACACCATTCAATGGGAAGAATTGACCTGTCTGGAAGGTCTACCACAGCCATGACTGCCATCAGAGGTGAGACAGGAAGGATGAGATGAAGCAACAGAGTTGTCTGGCTTAGTTCACTCTTGCATTATCAAGATCCTCATGATCTAAGTCCATTCTATTGATTAGACTTCAGATACTGGCCAGCTGCAATCTCTTAAGAGTACTAAATATCAAGGGTTCAAACATGTAAATGAGACTCTCCTTTGTTGCAACTGATAATATTCATTATTTACCTCCTCCAGTCATTCTAGATTTCCTTCATCTTTAATCAGCATATCAGCATTTCCATTGGTCTAGGATGCTTTTCTGATGTGGCCACAGAGACCTTCCCAGAGAGTCTGAGCCCTTGGCAGACATGGGTAACTGCAGTTGCTTATTCCAATTACCACCAGTGAAAATCTATTATTTAGGAACCTCTGATGGTCCACTTGTTAAAACCTCACCTTCAAATGTAGGGGCAGGAGAGTGGCAGGTTTGATCCTTGGTCTGGGAGCTAAGCCCTTACATGCCTCATGATCAAAAAACCAAAACATGAAACAGAAGCAATATTGCAACAAATTCAATAAAGATTTTAAAAATGGTTTGCAACAAAAAAATCTTTGAAAAAACCTATTAAAAAAAAACAATATTTAACAAGACTCTGATAATAATCCTGGTTAACTACTCTTGCTAGTGTGATGTTTTTCTATCTTTGTCTACTAGTTCATCATCTTGAGGAGCTCAAAATGATTTGGTGGGAGTTCTAGCTGAAGCTCAGTGGAAAAATAATGGAGGTTCCTGGTGGAAATATTCTCCTAATGGGAAAAAAAGGATCTCTTAACCAGCAGATTCTAAGGACGGAATCACTAATTACATACCATGGCAGAGATACTGAGAACAAGAGTGGTTAGTTCTGCTTCCACCTCCCAGTTTCCCGATTCATGTCTGCTGGCTCTGGATGAGACAGTAGCACTTATTGCTGTTACACCCATGCCTGTTCACACCTTGGATGACAGGGCCATCAGTCCTCAGTGTGTTGTCCCCAGGCCAGCACATTAACTGAATAGTTAGTGCTATTGTTCTGAGACCAGATGCCTTCAGGTGAGATCGTGTATGGTACAAACTGGTCCCTTTGAGTAGACACCTTGTAGGCTGGTAGTTTTCCTTAGGGTGAGGGATTCATGAGACCACCCTAAGATTCCATTATTTGCTAGAGGGATTCACAGGATTCAGAAAGAGCTGTTATACTCAGAGTTACAGTTTATGACACTGGAAGACTGTGAATTAAAATCAGCAAAGGGAAAAGGAGAAACCAGGTGTGAGCAACCAGGTGTCCCTTCCCTGTGGAGCTGCACAGGGTGTGATGAATTCTCCCAGTGATGATGTGTAACCACATAGGCACAGTGTCACTAACCAAAGATTCTCATCTAAGCTCAGGTGCTCAGGGTTTTCATAGTTAATCATCCCAGCACTGTTGTTGGCAGCAGCTCTGTGACTTATCAGCTATTCAGAGCTCACACTGCGGGGCAAAAACAGACATTCACCATAAATCCCACTATTAGGGCAAACTTCCCTGGGCATACTGCTCTCTCTTGTGAGTCAGACAAAGGTCAGTGCCAAGGACAAGCCTTTCTTTTGAACATGTGGGGTTTGTGCAACCCAAGTCTGCTGAGTTCACTCTTGCATAATCTCTTTAGGTATAAAATGGGCCTCTTGGTCTAAAATGAGATTATATAAGCTATACCATCATTATATGATTCTGATTTTGGTAAGACAGGAATTTTGTAAGCTGTCTGAGGGTGACACTAGCAGAGGAGGCAGAGGTACTCAACGACAGAAATCATGTGATGCATCCTTGAAACAAGATACGTTAGAGTGGGATGAATGAAATCCTCCACCCTCCCTAGAAGTGTTCACCCCTGCCACAGCTGAAGGCAGAAACAGAGCAAGAGGATCAGAGTCAGAGAGAGGACAGGGAGGGTGGAGAAGCACCCACATAACATCCACCAGATTTTTTCCCCTTTCCTCTGGTGCAGGGACCAGACACTGGCTCTGACTGCCTGAAAGACATAGTGAGGAGAGACCAAGCATGAGACTTCACACTCATTTCTTACTCATCCTCCCATAGTCCAGGAGAGCTTGCCTAAGTCTCCAGACACTGGACCTTCATGAGGTTGCTCAAGTGGGAGGCAGGTAGGATTATACAGTTCAGCACATGGATCAGAACCAGAAGTGAACTCACCAGCCCTAGTTTTAACCAGGTGATAAGTTAATACTAACTATACTGTTATGTGCTGCCTTGACTTGATAATGAACACACAGTTCTTTCAAAGGATACATGTCATAAGCAGGAATGGAATATTTCTGTTCTAAAATAATTAAGAGAATAAACAGGGAATATTGGAGTCAGGAGGGATGGTTGCAACCAATTGCCAATCTTGTGGGACACTCTGGATGCAAAAAGTAGAACAAGGATACAAAATCACAGATATCGGCGATGATTGGTCTCCAGAGGAAACCAGCTACAGGCAACATGTCATGTTTTCCTTTCCCATTTAAGATAGGTTTCCTTTCAGAGCCTAAAAGTTGCAGTTTGCAAATCTTTGTTCAGTGACCTCATAGGAAACCCAATATATCTTGGTCACGAAACATTCTGTTAAACTACCCAGATGTTGCCATGGAAAAGAGGTCCCTAATTAGAAAATGTTTATGTCTGCACCACATTTTATTTGTACTTTTGTGGTACAAGAAGCATAAGTTTCAGGAAAGTTCCTTCATAAGGATGCTGTTCGGAAGTTATTTTCACTTATACACATGCACATACAGCTACCTGGTAAGAAGTAACTTACATTTTTCACATAGTGTTAAAGTTCTGAAGAATCTTCAGGTATTTGCTACAATTCTGCATGTAATTTACATTGTGTGGTAAGCTGCTATTCCATTTTTAAGTTTATAGTATCTAAAACAAATGACTCTTCCTATTCTATGTTAAAGTACACTTTTATTCACTTTGGAGTGGTGCATATCTCTAAATGGTCTTCCCTGGTGGCTTGGACAGTAAAAAATCTGCCTGTACTTCAGAAGACCCAGGTTCGATCGCTGTGTCGGGAAGATCCCCTGGAGAAGGAAATGGCAACCCACTCCAGTGTTCTTGCCTGGAGAATTCCATGGACAGAAATGCCTGATGCCTGGCAGGCTACAGTTCATGGGGTCACAGAGAGTCAGACATGACTGAGTGACTAACATATACACACACACATATCCCTAAATATCAGCCTAGTGTGTCAGTTGTTTTGTATCTGCCATGGCCCTGGTTTATCATGTGCCAAATTGTGGCTACAGGTGCATAATTTACCACCTGCCTCCTTGCTGGGGCCCCTGGTCTAATAGCTGCATAACATGGTTTCTAATCACATATAGACTAAGTCTTGAAGCCATTGTACCTCCAAACTAGCCCACCTTTACACAGAATGCTCTCTTAACTACCCTGTCATAATGCTCACAACCCACTCCCGGAGCAAGACTTCTTTGTGCAACTTAGAACATCTCTTCATATCAACTCCAGGCTTTATCTTTTAAAACGTAACCCAAACATCAGGTCATCAACGTCCCCTTCCCTTATTCTTCAGACAAGTTTCTGGTCCCTTCATGTGCTGTTCCTTTGCTTACTTTGATATCTGATGAATCAACTGTCTGTAACCGGGATTAGTTACCTTGGGGTTCTCCACAAGGTTACAGATTCCTAGAGTAGAAAACCACACTTCAGTTTTCATTTAGAACCTTCACAACTTACTGGTATGTCTGACTCCATCACTTTATGAAAAATTACTCTTCATGGGCTTTGGTTCACATCATGATTAGGGGGATAACAGAGGAAAAGGTTTATGATTTTTGAACAATTCTATGAAATTTTCAGAAAGGAAGATCAGTGTTATGCTCTAGTGAATTGGCATGTTTGTAATGCATAGTCTCAGAACAATTTTAAGCCCAGAATCTCCCTACCTCATCTCAGTAGGGGTGATTATCACAGATTTCAAGAAGAAGACACTGAGACGTGAAGAGGAAAATGTTAAATAATAGGACCTTTGAGATACAGTTATAAGTTAGTTTTTCTCATGTCAGCATTTGGATCCTTAATGTAGTCAAAATAAGTTTGGGAAAATTACCATAAGCTGTTATCTTATATTGTGTCAGCAATTTTTTAGAATATTGTATTATGTTATTAGCTCATATTGTATTCATCCTTGTTACTCTATAAACATATGGTTATTAGATTTAGAATATTATTAGCATAAATGCAATCCCAAGTAACATGAAAATTAATGTGAGAAATTCAGAATCAGCCAAGAAACACTGCTTGCATGGGCTCAGTGAAATCTCACCTATTAGTATTAAGGAACAAGCAAGTGATTGGTGTTTTAGAATTAATATGGCAGCCACACTGTTTACAGGGCAAAATCGTATTCAATGATAAGAAGCAAGTCATACTTTGACAGCCATTAAAAATGTCCTCTACTTCTGCTTCTTCAAAGTTCTTAAGTTAAACGTATTATATTTGGGGGCGGCCATTATTATTATTATGTTTTACTATTCTGACCCTCTTGTAGGTCCTTGCAAAGAGTGATTGCTCAAAGGTAAGAATTTAGAAAGGATATCTTCTATACCACAACTCAAAAATCATCCTGGTACCCACTGAACTTTTTCAGCATTTTGCAGACTTTTCAGAAATAACATTTTATTATATTGCCCCACACTAGAAGCCCAGTTCTTTCCTTCCACTGTGAAAACAATTTGGAAGAATCCTAAGTGGATAAACTATGAAACTGGAAGCAGACTGGTATACATATTGTCTCAGTGGAGGAACTGGATTATTTTTGAGAAAACAAATATTATGCCCATCTTGATATTTTTATTCAACAAGAGAGAATACATGCAGAGACATCTGAAAGTAAGTGAGAATGTCTTGAAATTATTGAAAAGTCATGCTCGGCTGAGTTAGTCTCTGAGGTACTCATAGCAAGAAGCTGGATGCCAAAAAGTAGCACAAAGAGTAAGGGAAATGAACAACTTTTCAGAATGTTTTTAGAAAAATGGTATTTAAGTTTAGAGAAACTTGACCTTCTGGAAGCATAGGCACCAATAATGAGTAATATTAGAGTCAGGTATTTTTAAATTTGAAGAGTTTTAAACCAACTTCTCAACAAGAAGTGATTTTTTGAACACATGCCACTGAATCTTTATTCACATAGAGACAAAAGCCTTGTAGCCACTGAAAGAGACACACTCCTTAGATTCTGAACTTTTAAATATATGTATGGAGCCCTGATGTTGTCTTAAAATATCAAATAACCAAATAAGGTATTATACCATGTATAAAATTTTCCGTAACTAAAAAAGAAAAAAAAAATCTCTTTAGTCCTTGATCTTCTTTTACAAAGATTTTGTTTTTCTAAAATGATGGAATTTTTTAAGTTAGTTGAAGATTTTTAAACTGGAAAGTTAAAAGTGTTAATGCTAATAGATATTATTTATTCACTGCTTTCTATGTAGTAGAAACTATGTGAGGGGCTTCAGATCATGACTGAATTTGTGTTTTACCTTCCATGATCATCCTCAGATGAAATATATCATGGCATGGGTGGTGATGGTGGGGGAAGAGATGATGTTGGGGACCAGGGGTTGTCTGAATGTCATCATTCCTCTTCACTGTCCTAAATCCCCTGTCACTAGTTCTGGGGCCTTGGGGCTGAGATTTTACTCTCAATCTCATCAATTGTGTGTCAGAGACTGAATTAACCAACTATTTCTATTATCAAAACGTTTTAAGTGATGATATTCAGTTTTAATGAATTAAAAAAAAACACTTTATTCTGCAAATAGCAATAGTGGTTTGTGAGGTTTTAGCCTTTGTCTGTGAACATTCCTTTTAATTTATATTTACTCTCATTCTCCTTTTGTATTATTTGTTTCATCCAGCTGTATTATTATATTCTTTCTGCTGTAAGGCAAATAAATCATTTTCGGAAGGAAATGATATATACAAATATACATAACCATGTGTATATACGCTATAAATAAGGCTGTAAACTTTACAGCAGGGAAAATGAAAGCTGTTGCTATTTTATTTTATTTTTCTTTTGATAGCGGTGGTTGTTACATAAATGAGTCAGAGATGGGGTTTGAATATTGGTCCTATGTTGTGTACTTTTTCACAGCAGGAGGCTGCCTATTAGCTCAAAAGCCTGCTGGCACCAAACTCAAATTTTTACACATCCAATCGTTTTAAATATAGTCAAAAATAATGAGATTTTCAGGCTTTTAGAGCCCACTTGCTTCTCATACCCCAGGGCACTGCACTCAACATCTACCAGTGTAGATGTAATAAACCCCCAAAACCCCAAGGCTCCCTCCCCCACGCTGACCGATGACCCAGAGACTCCTGCTGGGCTGCTTGCAGAGAGAGAGAGAGATTGCCTGGACATGGCAGCGCCTCTAGGATCCCCAACCACCTCCTCCGGGAATTCCCTTCCCTCCTCCCATTCTAGGTATCACCCTAACAGGGCCTCTAGACGCTAGGGACCTTCTCAGGGTACACACTCATCAAAGCATTCTCTCAATAACCGTACTGTGTGCTACTGCCCCCTCGCGGTCATATACGTCTTTCCCTTTGTTCAGCCCCTGCCTCCCTCACACCAGGATGGGGAAACGAAAATAAGTTGGAAACAAATACACACGTTTTGCATCCTAATATGTATCTACTGGGCATTTTTTCATGAGTAAAGGTGTTATTATCTCCTTATAAACAACAACAAAAAAATAAATAGCAAATCAAGACTTTCCCATCTAGGAAGAAATGTAACTTGACCAGTGATGAGGAACAAACTCAACCGTCAAATCCTAATCTTCTTCCTATTATAAATCATCAGCCCATCAGCTTTTAGCTCTTTCCTTCTATTTTCAATTCATTCTGAGGTTCTGTTATGCCATCCTGACATGCATCAGAGATTTAATTTTTTTTTTCCAAGCCTCAGTTTCTTTATCTGCAAAACAAATTCAAAGAAATCTGTTCTAAACTTTCAAGACCATGTGAAAAGAAGCATAAGCAATTACTATATCATCTATGAGGAATTCACACATTTTAAAAAAAAGCATATTTCTTCTAATTTTGAAATGACACTCAGGCAGTGGGTCCATACGTTATAGACATCATGGTATAGATATCAAAGAATTCAAATGGTGATGTGAACCATTAACAGAGAACTTATTTGTGCTAAAGCAATATTTGCTGCTTTAAAGGGTAAGTACTCATTACACTGAATCCAGTACCAACATACTGAATATTCAGTACTGAATATTGAATAGGTCTCTGAAGACACAGATGAACCAATTACTCCTTAGCAGTCCAAAACAAGGTAGTTTTCCAAAGACAATTTAAATCTGAATAAAGATTTTTTTTTTTGCATTAGAAGATGCAAGAACTCAAACACTTCCCTTGTTTAGAAATTATTTTCATTTTAGCAATATACTATTATCTAGCAACACAATTTAAGAAAGATAGTAGAATTTTTTTGAATTTTAAAGACATTTCTTATTTTTATAATAAGAAAAACTAATAAAAATAATATTAATATTTGTAAAGCTAGTATTACAAATAGAGATAGTTTCAATAATTTTTAACTGCTCATTTGATTGCCCATGGTGGGCAGGAATGAGAGGAAGAGAGATAAAACTAGATTCCCAGCTGCTGCTGCAGTTATAAGTCCTTCTTCTGCCAGAAGCATGATTAGGTAATTTATGAAATGAAAAAGGAAGTCATAGTTTATTTAAATAGCAAATTGTAGAAGAATTTCTTTGAGGAATTGAACAGATCAAAAGAAATATTCAACATCATTTCCTATTGGGAGGTAACATTTGCATGAAAACCTTAAGGTGTGTGTGTGTGTGTGTGTGTGTGTGTGTGTTATTTATACCTATATATTTTTTAAATTTATCTTTTAATTGGAGTATAACTGCTTTACAATGTTGTGTTAGTTTTTGTTGTACAACACATATATAAGCCATGAAAGTGAAAATGTTTGTTACTTAGTGTTGTCTGACTCCTTGCGACAATAGCCCACCAAAATACTCTGTCTGTAGAATTCTCCTGGCAAAAATAGAGTGGATTGCCATTCCCTTCTCCAGGGAATCTTCCCGACCAAGGGCTCAAACCCAGGTCTCCTGTATTGCTGGCAGATTCTTTTCTAGTTCGATTCCTGGGTCAGGAAGATCCCTTGGAGAAGGGATAGGCTACCCACTCTAGTATTCTTGGGGTTCCCTGGTGCTTCAGATGGTATAGAATCTGCCTACTATGTGGGAGATCTGGGTTTGACCCCTGGGTTGGGAAGATGCCCTGGAGGAGGACATGGCAACCCACTCCAGTATTCTTGCCTGGAGAATCCCAGGGACAGCGGAGCCTGGTGGGCTGCTGTCTATGGGGTCGCAGAGAGCCAGACACGACTGAAGCGACTTAGCAGTAGCAGTGTATACGTGTCAGTGCTTCTCAATTTGTGCCACTCTCTTCTCCCTCACTGTGTCCACAAGTCTGTTCTCTACATCTACTTCTATATTCTTGCCTGACAAATAGGTTCATCAGTATCATTTTTTTTTAGATTCCATATATCTGTGTTAATATATGATATTTGTTTTTATCTTTCTGATTTATTTCACTTTTTGAATTATGGTTTTATCAGGGTATATGCCCAGTAGTGGGATTACTGAGTCATATGGTAGCTTTATTCCTAGTTTCTTAAGGGAACTCCATATTATTTCTCACAGTGTCTGTATCAATTTTATTCCCACCAACAATGCAAGAGTGTTCCCTTTTCTGCACATTCTCTCCAGTATTTATTGTTTGTAGATTTTTTTGATGATAGTCATTCTGACCAGTGTGAGGTGATACCTCATTGTAATTTTGATTTGCATTTCTCTCATAATGAGCGGGACTTCCCTGGTGGCTCAGATGGTAAAGCATCTGCCTACAGTGCGGGAGACCCGGGTTCAATCCCTGGGTCGGGAAGATCTCCTGGAGAAGGAAATGGCAACCCACTCCAGTATTCTTGCCTGGAAAATCCCATGGACGGAGAAGCCTAGTAGGCTACAGTCCATGGGGTCGCAGAGAGTCGGACACGAGTGAGCGACTTCACTTCATAATGAGCAATGTTTTCATGTGTTTGTTGGTTATCTGTATGTCTTCTTTGGAGAAATGTTTTTTTTTTTTTATTTTGAGCTGCATGAGATGCTTGGAAATTAATATTTTAGAAATTAATATATAATTATATATTAAATACATTTATATTAACCTAACCCCGAATGTATAATTATATATAGTTATATCATATAATATAATTATATATAGTTATATCATATAATATAATTATATATAGTTATATCATATAATATAAGTTATATTATATAATATAATTATATATAATATGTAAATTAATATAATTAGATATATAATAAAATATATAATATTTATATATTTATATATAAATAAAATATATATTTTGGAAATTAATCCTTGTCAGTTGCTTCACTTACAAATAATTTTTCCCATTCTGAGGGTTATCTTTTCATCTTGTTTATGGTTTCCTTTGCTGTGTAAAATCTTTTAAGTTTACTTAGATTCCATTTGTTTATTGCTGTTTTTATTTCCACTACTCTAGAACCCGGGTCATAGAAGATCTTGCTTTGATTTACGTCAGAGTGTTCTGCATATTTTCCTCTTCGAGTTTTATAATGTCTGGCCCTATATTAGGTCTTTAATCCATTTTGAGTTTATCTTTGTGTACGGTGTTAGGAAGTGTTCTAATTTCATTCTTTTACATGTAGTTGTCCAATTTTCCCAGCCACTTATTGAAGAGGCTGTGTTTTCTCTATTTTATAGCCTGGCCTCCTTTGTCATAGATCAGGTGACAACAGGTGCATGGGTTTATCTCTGGGCTTTCTATCCTATTCCATTGATCTAGATTTCTGTTTTTGTGTCTGTCCCATACTGTTTTGGTGACTGTAGCTTTGTAGCTTTGTCTGAAGTCAGGGAACTTGATTTCTTCATCTCAAATTCATTTCATTTCTTTTATTTCATTCCTTCAGTTTCCTTTCTTTCTCAAAATTGCTTTGGCTATTTGGGGCCTTTTGTGTTTCCATCCAAATTATAATTTTTTTGTTCTGTGAAAAATGCCATTGGCACTTTAATCAATGAACTTGATGAAGTCACAGGATACAAAATTAATACACAGAAATTTCTTTCATGCCTATACACTAACAACCAAAAATCAGAAAGAGAAATTAAGGAAATAACACCATTCACCATTGCAACAGAAAAGTTAAAAAAGACAAAAGACCTGTGTACCTATACTTTAAGAAAGAATTTGAAAGCAATAGTAAATCATTGATTTGACCCCAGTGGAGACTTTAGAATGGCAAACGTTTGCACCGAACAAGCTTCTTGAACTTAATTACCTGCTTTCATTTAGCCTTGAAATTAAATCCCAAGCATCCTTCTGTAAAGCTACTGGCTTTACAGTTTCTTTAGAACCATCTTACTATTGTAAGGGTGTTATCTGACATAGACTTTGTGAATTTAGAGTCAAAATTTTCATTTAGAATGAACAAATTTAGACTTTGGTTCCCAATAAAGGTCTTGTAAAATAGTTTTATAAACTATTATTAATGAATGCAATCATACTCCTCCTACTTCTCATCAGTCTCCCTTGCAGAAAACTTTTCCAAGAATGTCTCGTAAGTATTGGTGCTTTCCCAGTGTTCAAACTCACTTGTCTACCCAATTTGCATATTCTCCTGGATAACTCCATACACTCTACCACAGCCATCTACATGCTAATGATTTCCAAGTTACCTGCAGCCACTGTTGTCTCCCTAATGACAGCAACTATCCACCTGTCATCTCTCTACATTCTGATGTTAGAGTTTGGGTCCACCAGACAGAGGCTGGGAGAAAGACAGAAGGAGAGATTTTATCCCTGTGCAAATTTCAAAGGTTATCTGTTTCTGTTGCCTACACTTTGAATTATACCTATGTTAGTATAGTTATAATTCCTTTAATAGTTAATGTTCTTTTTTGATACAGTACATGGTGTTTGCCTAGAGCACATTTTCCCACTTAAATCATTTATATTCCTTCTCAGCACAAATGCAAACTTCTTTTGTAATATTGCTTACAAACCTATCCATTGTACACTCAAATGCACTGGGCATATCTCTTTTATAAGCTTTACACTTTATATGCAGTTGTCTGAGTAATTTTATATTATTATTACCAGTTGTTTGGCTATTTGATATGAAGGACTACATTTTTATTCACATTAGCATTCCAATGACTATACTACAATAACTTTTGCATAAGATTAACTTAATATTTCTTGAACAAAGAAATTAATAGACCATGGAATGAACAAGTTATTGAATGAATATATCTACAAAAACATATTCCTTCTTGAGAAAAGAGTTTCTGTTTCTAAAGAAATGTAGGTGAGTCCTTAGAAAATAATAATTATTTGCAAAGGATGCTTAAGATTTGCAGAACAGATTTTTAATCTCATCTAAAAATAAAAGATGCTGTCTATTAGAAACTTTGGCTCTGGCTAGGTATTAGATGAAGATGGTGTAATTTCTGGCCAGCACAATGAGAGCCTATACCAAGCAAGGATCTCATCTACTGAAACTCACTAAGTTTCAGTATGGTGGTCAAAGTGATTAACTGCCTTGGTGGTGGTTAGTTGGTCAGTGTACCATTTAAGGTCCAGCTAATATGTATAACAAATAGTTCTTCCTGATGAATCAAGTAAGATTCCAAAGAGTAGGTGACACTTGAGGTAGACCTTGAAAAACACTTTGGAAAAAACAAGATAACAGAAGAGTTTAGAAAACAGACTCTCAAAGAGAGGAAATGGAATTATTGGTGTAACAAGACTTGAAGAGTTAAGAAGTGGTGAGCAATTCAGTATGGTATTGCCATGGAAACAACATTTGTAATTATTTTTTAGGCAAGTAGAATGAAAAGAAGGCTGGAGAGGGAATCCTAAAGTCCAATAGGGTGGAAGGTGAGGAAGATGTTTTACTGCTACTACCATCTAGAAGTCACTGAGATTTTATTTTGTACCAGAGATAAGGTTAAAACCATGAAGCTTATTACATCATTTAATTTCCTCTTGAATCATATAAGTTTATTTTTAGATTGTTTTACAAATGAGGAAAGTGAGGTTTGGTCAGAATTAGTGTCTTGCTCTAAGTCACCCTCCTGGTACTCTGTAGAGTTGGAATTTGAACACAGTATTTTTAATTCTGAGTTAAAATTCACCCATTCCAGTACATCTTAGTTTGCTTAGAATGTCAATGTTCACTCTTGCCATCTCCTGTTTGACCACTTCCAGTTTGTCTTGATTCGTGGACCTAACATTCCAGGTTCCTATGCAATATTGCTCTTTACAGCATCAAACCTTGCTTCTATCACCAGTCCTATACACAACTGGGTGTTAGTTTTGCTTTGGCTGCATCCCTTCATCCTTTCTAGAGTTATTTCTCCACTGATCACCGGTAGCATATTGGGCACCTACCAACCTGAGGAGTTCATCTTTCAGTGTCCTATCTTTTTGCCTTTTCATACTGTTCATGGAGTTCTCAAGGCAAGAATACGGAAGTAGTTTGCCATTCCTTTCTCCAGTGGGCCACATTGCGTCAGACCTCTCCACCATGAACCATCCATCTTGGGTGGCCCCAGAAGGCATAGCTTAGTTTCATTGAGTTAGACAAGGTTGTGATCCATGTGATCAGATGGCTAGTTGTCTGTGACTTTGGTTTCAGTCTGTCTGCCCTCTGATGCTGTCTCTCAGTGCCTACCATCTTACTTGGGTTTCTCTTACCTTGGACATAGGGTATCTTTCCACGGCTGCCCCAGCAAAGCACAGCCACTGCTCCTTACCTTGTACATGGGGTAGCTCCTCTCGGCTGTGCTTCTGTGGGCAAGAATCCCTTAAAAGAAGAGGAGTAGCCATCATAGTCAACAAAAGAGTCTGAAATGAAGTACTTGGATGCGATCCCCAAAATGACAGAATGATCTCTGTTCTTTCCAAGGCAAACCATTCAATATCACGGTAATCCAAGTCTATGCCCCGACCAGTAACGCTGAAGAAGCTGAGGTCGAACAGTTTTATGAAGACCTACAAGATCTTTTAGAACTAACACCCAAAAAAGATGTCCTTTTCATTATAGGGGACTGGAATGAAAAAGTAGGAAGTCAAGAAACACCTGGAGTAACAGACAAATTTGGCCTTGGAATACAGAATTAAGCAGCGCAAAGATTAATAGAGTTCTGCCAAGAGAATGCACTGGTCATACCAATCACCCTCTTCCAACAACACAAGAAAAGACTCGACACATGGACATCACCAGATGGTCAACACCAAAATCAGATTGATTATACTCTTTGCAGCCAAAGATGGAGAAGCTCTATACAGTCAGCAAAAACAAGACTGGGAGCTGACTGTGGCTCAGATCATGAACTCCTTATTGCCAAATTCAGACTTAAATTGAAGAAAGTGGAGAAAACCACTAGTCCATTCAGGTATGACCTAATCAAATCCCTTATGACTATAGAGTGGAAGTGAGAAAGAGATTTAAGGGACTAGATCTGATAGACAGAGTGCCTGATGAACTATGGATGGAGGTTCATCACATTGTACAGGAGACAGGAATCAAGACCTTCCCCAAGAAAAAGAAATACAAAAAAGCAAAATGGCTATCTGAGGAGACCTTACAAATAGCTTTGAAAAGAAGGGAAGTGAAAAGCAAAGGAGAAAAGGAAAGAAATACCCATTTGAATGCAGAGTTCCAAAGACTAGCAAGGAGAGATAAGAAAGCCTTCCTCAGCAATAAAGGCAAAGAAATAGACGAAAACAATAGAATGGGAAAGACTAGAGATCTCTTCAAGAAAATTAGACATACCAAGGGAACATTTCATGCAAAAATGGGCTCAATAAAGGACAGAAATAGTAGGGACCTAACAGAAACAGAAGATATTAAGAAGAGGTGGCAAAAATACACAGAAGAACTGTACAAAAAAATATCTTCACGACCCAGATAATCACGACAGTATGATCACTCACCTAGAGCCAGACATCCTGGAATGTGAAATCAAGTGGGCCTTAGGAGGCATCACTACGCACAAAGCTAGTGGAGGTGATGGAACTCCAATCGAGCTATTTTGAATCCTGAAAGATGATGCTGTGAAAGTGCTGCACTCAATAAGCCAGCAAATTTGGAAAACTCAGCAGTGGCCACAGGACTGGAAAAGATCAGTTTTGATCCCAATCCCAAAGAAAAGCAATGCCAAAGAATACTCAAACTACTACACAATTGCACTCATCTCACATGCTAGTAAAGTGATGCTCAAAATTCTCCAAGCCAGGCTTCAGCAATACGTGAACTGTGAGCTTCCATATGTTTAAGCTAGTTTTGGAAGAGGCAGAGGAACCAGAGATCAAATTGCCAACATCTGCTGGATCATCAAAAAAGCAAGAGAGCTCCAGAAAAGCATCTATTTCTGCCTTAGTGACTATGCCAAAACCTTTGACTTTGTGGATCACAATAAACTGGAAAATTCTGAAAGAGATGGGAATACCAGACCACCTGACCTACCTCTTGAGAAATCTGTATGCAGGTCAGGAAGCAACAGTTAGAACTGGACATGGAACAACAGATTGTTTCCAAATAGGAAAAGGAATACGTCAATGCTGTATATTGTCACCCTGCTTATTTAACTTCTATGCAGACTACATCATGAAAAACGCTGGGCTGGAAGAAGCAGAAGCTGGAATCAAGACTGCTAGGAGAAATATTAATAACCTCAGATATGCAGGTGATACCACCCTTATGGCAGAAAGTGAAGAAGAATTAAAGAGCTCTTCATGAAACTGAAAGAGGAGAGTGAAAAAGTTGGCTTAAACTCAACATTCAGAAAACTAAGATCATGGCATCCGGTCCCATCACTTCATGGCAAATAGATGGGGAAACAGTGGAAAGAGTGACTGGCTTTATTTTTCTGGGCTCCAAAATCACTGCAGATGGTGATTGCAGCCATGAAATTAAAAGACGCTTACTCCTTGGAAGGAATGTTATGATCAACCTAGACAGCATATTAAAAAGTAGAAACATTACTTTGTCAACAAAGGTCCATCTAGTCAAGGCTATGGTTTTTCCAGTGGTCATGTATGGATGTGAGAGTTGAACGGTGAAGAAAGCTGAGAGCCGAAGAATTGATGCTTTTGAACTGTGGTGTTGGAGAAGACTCTTGAGAGTCCCTTGGACTGAAAAGAGATCCAACCAGTCCTCCTAAAGGAGATCAGTCCTTGGGTGTTCATTGGTAGGACTGATGTTGAAGCTGAAACTTCAATACTTTGGCCATCTGATACGAAGAGCTGACTCATTTGTAAAGACCCGGATGCTGGGAAAGATTGAGGGCAGGAGGAGAAGGGGACGACAAAGGATGAAATGGTTGCATGGCATCAGTGATTCAATGGACATGCATTTTGGTGGGCTCCGGGAGTTGGTGATGGACAGGGAGGCCTGGCGTGTTGCAGTTCATGGGGTTGCAAAGAGTCGGACATGACTGAGCAACTGAACTGAACTGAACTGAACTGAACTGAATTCTTAATTCTACAGCCACATTCCCATTTCTGGCTTTTATTCAGTTTAGCCATGGGAATATTTCCAGATGGTAAGGATATGTCTGTCATTGGCTGGAGCTATGCTTTACCTCAGCTCAACTGATTACACATTGATTCCTCCGGAATAGATTTGCTGCTCAATTGGACACAGCTTATGCTCACATCCACCAAGTCCTTTGTGATGCGCACCATAACTCACACAAGCACACTGACCCTTCACTGCCTCACCTAGAGAATTCTCACTCTTCTCCCTATAAATTCAGGTCTTTGACCTCTGACATCTTCCTTGGACCCCACTCACTCAAGAGACATTCTCTGACCACTTTGGGTTTTTTTCGTTGTTTGTTTCTTTATTATTGAGTACATAGCAGGAACAGTGGTAACTAGGCTTAATGAGTATTGGATTTTTTTAATTAGTTTATTTTCTATTTTTTAACTTTACAATATTGTATTTGTTTACTTGCCAGGGATATGCCTTATCAAAATTAATATATATTTAGGTTTGAATGGAAGTGCATTCAGTTGTGTGGAGTGGCCAGTGTTAGGCTGCATCTCTACAGAAGGTCCAGTGGTTATGGGAAGGTCCACTACTGAGTACAGTGTCAATAGGTATTGCTTCCTACATCTCTCCTTGCTTGTTTCTGTCTGCCCCAGAATTTTCATTATGATTGATGTTTCTCTCATCATCCTTCACAGTACTGGGCTTAAGCTCTTCCTCAGGAGTCACCTGAGACCCAGGAATGAATGGGATGATTCAGAGAACTCCCTGGAGCAAAGTCTGCATCTCCTCTCCCACATGCTCTGAGAAAGCAATGCCATATACAGCATGAACTGAGTGCACCTTGCAGTCCCCTTTAGAATGTTATGCAGAACCAGAGTGGTCAGATGGGGGAAATTTTACCTCCCAACTCCCACTGTTACACCCTTTTCAATATGAATGAGACCATCGTCAGCAGGAAACCTAGCAATGGTGTACCAGCCCAGCCCCTTCCTCCTGTGAACTGACTCCCAACCCCTTAGAGGAAGACGTTTACAGAGAACAGCTGCTCATGGATGCTACACCTATGTTTTCTGGAAGGTCCATATCTTGCCGACTCTCATTGAAACATGGGTCTGTTCTCAGCCTGAATGTGGCACAGTCTGAAGAGCAAACTAACAGTTGAGGAAGCCTAGGACATTTTCCCTCACACCTTCTGTTGTGGAACATTCTGTTCTCCTAATCCTAGGTCCTCAAGTCAACTCATCTCAACTATATTGACCCAAATGTTCTAAGTGATACCATTCTAAGTCTTGTCTTAAGTCAGGAGAACTAAGAGTTCCAAGCACCCCTACCCTAACTACAGTCTGTCTATATCAGCCAGAGGTATTTGGATTTTATTTATCTCAATGCTTTAGCTGTAGCTCCCATAGAATGGAAATTCTTAACCGTATCTTATCTGCCTACCTAGTACCCAGACAACACTAACCTACATTCTATTCATGAAAAGCCTAAAACCCTCATGCACCTGTGCCCTCAAACTTACCCTTTTTTTCTCCCTGGGGAACACTTTCCCATTTCCTGTTTTGGGGCCTAATACTTATCATCCCTTCAAAATGCAGCTCAGGAGTCACTCCTCCAGGTAGATGCTTCTGGTGCTCCCTGTTCAACTGACTCTCAAGTTGGTCTCCTTAGTATGTGCCTCTGAGTTATGATCTTACCTCATCATCAATATTTTTATAATGTCTGGCTTTATTTTCCACTAGTTTCAGTTCCTTGAGGGCATCATTATGTTCCATTGTAATTTTTATTCTCCATGTATATTTCAGGATCACTTGATAAGTTCTATTTGTTAATGATATTACTTCTTGTAAGTAAACCTGTTCATAAATATTATCTTAATCATAGGAATAATAATTAAGTAAAAAAGCAGCAAGTGACAACCTATTTCTAATGTGTTTTGCTTAGAACCTTAGGTTCCTCAATGTCTCACCAAATGTCCTTAATAATCCATGCAAAAGGAATTATAATTAGTCCTATTTTATAAGTGATAAAACCGGGGTGTTTAAATCACTTGCCTGATGTTTCATATCAAGTAAGCAGCTGAACTGGTATTTTAATCTAAACACCCATTAAACAAATAATTGGTTGAAACAAGCAGGGTCCACTTAGAGTGTAAATTTTGTCAATTTCTCCTGTAACTATACAATTAATTATTGAGACAAATGCTGATGAATCAGTTGATGATTTTTTTCTTTACATATTTTGTACTTAGAAAAAGTATACCACACTCACTCTATATTCAGATGACAAGTTATAGCTGTGCTTTCATCAGATGAATCAATTTCATATTTGTTTCCTGAATTAGATGTGAATTCTTTTGTCGGTAATTAAATTGCTTTTAATCAATTTAGGAGAGGAAAAACCATCTGTCAGTTGTGTGAACCTAATTAGCCACGGTGTTTTGAATGGACTAGTACATAATGGTAGTGATTTTATTATCAAGAGTTACAATTCAAACATACAGAATTTTATCATTACACTTTGTGTGAATCTCAACAGCTAATCAAAAGTCTATTCCTGAGAAAATTGTCAAACTTTGGATTGAAAAAGAACATTTTATGGGAGATTGTGCTTGAATGAAGACATCTATAATGAGGCCAGAATTTATAGAATGCCTCTTACGGAAGATAACAGCCAATCATCCAAACACATTTGTATTGGACAAATATCCTGGACATAGCACATATATTTGTTATGCACCCCTGTGGTACATACTGTGCTGGACACTGCAGGACTCAAGGTTGAGAAAGACACCATTCCTCCACACGGTGTTTTATAGCAGAGTCCAGGGAGGTAGTGTTGTGGATTAACAGAATTAATCTAAAACTTCCTGAACTCCTTGTATCAAGCCCTGTTCTAATAAATCCTCAATTAATCCTCACAGCCTGTTAACAGTGGGCATTTCTATTTTATATGAAGGCACTCCAGTTGATGAACATAAAGCCATAGTAACAAGAGAGTCAGAAAAGCTGGCTTCCAAACAGCAATCAAAACTTTGATATCATGGTGAATTTTCTCATGTGGCACCAAATTAGATTTTACTATAGAGCCCATAGTTGTAAAGGTTTACAAAAACCCTTTGAACAGAAGCATGAAAAGTAGGCATTCTTCAGTAGGAAAAATTTTTACCACTTAGAGGGAAATAAGTGCAGTTTCAGGATTTTTTTTTTTAACAGAAAGAAGTATCTAGACAACTCGCATGTAGATGACTAAATCTGAAATTTATAGACTGAAATTTTATAATGTAAGACACTGAGACTGAGATATTATGGAGTCAGAACTCTACTGTAAAACAGTGAAATGACTTGACATATGAGAACATGTTCAAGGTAGAAGGAAAATGGAGGCAGTAAATGACAGAGAGATAATTCATCAGAGGACATAGAACTCTGGCATTAATTATCCTAAGTCATCTGAGTACAAGTTTGCTTGCAGGAAGAATTAATATGAATTCCTAGCATGGTCTGTAAGTATCTTTACTTGTTGTCCCTCCCCAAAGGCTTGCTGCCTCCCAGAAATAACTGAATACCCTAAAGTTAAATAATAAGTTATTGTGATTTCATAGACAACACATTGTTCTTTCATTCATAAGAATTATTAAGATTCATAGATGAATTATTATTAAGAATTACACAAAAACTCATTTGAATGTCTTAATCAATTCAACATGAGCTGTAAATATCCCATATTTCCTCATACCACAAAGCCAAGATCACTTTTAAGTATCATTTATCACAAATAAACAAAGTTTGTATCATATCAAGGGTTTATGCCAACCTTTGCACTGGGCAAGATTCAACTTCATGCCTCAGCAAAATTACAAGTTACAAGACATATTGGTTTATGAATAGACAAAACTTGGAATACCAAGTCTGCAGATGTCAAGGGTCTACTCTATTGCAAATGCCAACAACTGAACATAATTCCAGGCAGTCATTCTCCTTGAAATTTAAAGTCAATACCTGTGTCTTCCACGATGGGATGAAGAAGCAACCAATGAGAACTGGTAATTTATGTTGATGGCAAATGCTGCTATTGCTATGGACTCGTTTTGTGAAGTTAAGTCTTTATTTTACAAGACATTTATGACATTAAGACAAGACATTTGTGAATGAGAAATTTAACAATTCTGAAATTTTGATCAAAGGAGAGAGGTTCTGTCAACAAGCATATGAGGGGAAAATATGAGACAAAAATGTATAAAAAGAGTCATGGAGTGGGATAAGAGGGATTTGGGGGACTTGCAGAAAACGGGGTTGCAGTGACCTTGGCTTATTTTTTATTAGGTTGAGATAACACAAACAAATCCATGCAGACCATTCTTAATTCCCCCAAGAAATTCTATTATTCCAGGTTCTTCTTTTTCTTTAAATAAATCATTCAAGAGTTCTGCTGACCACAGCCAAGGACAGATCCTCTAGTCATCTGTTGCAACTCAAGGAGGCCTGCCCACGTGGCAGGCAATACCGAGTTTCCTC
Source organism: Okapia johnstoni (assembly GCA_024291935.2). Lineage (NCBI taxonomy): Eukaryota > Metazoa > Chordata > Mammalia > Artiodactyla > Giraffidae > Okapia > Okapia johnstoni. The sequence goes on from CM044312.1 coordinate 103,963,588, forward strand.
TGAGTCAGAGATCTCTGTTGTGTTCTTGTGCACTGGCTTTTGAAACTCAAGTAAAGGCCCTTTCATTTTGGGTGAAATTCCTGTTGGTAGATTGGACCTAGGCTGGTCTTTGGAGAGGCCAGCATTGGCAGCTGTACAATAGAGAGGCTGGCCCATCAAACACCTGACACACTGAACTACAGACCAGGACCCTGTCCAGGGTGCCCCTATAAGTGCCTGATGCACCAATCTACAGAGTAGGACCCATCTAGGGGGGCTCCCTCTATGTGCCTGAAGCACAGAACAACAGAGAAGGACCCCAGGCAAGGGAGCCCTCTAAGTGCCTGAAGGGGCAGAGCTACAGAAAGACTGGCCAAAGAGGCCTTCTGATCAACAGCTACAAGAGGCTGGAAGAAAAGACTCTGATAGGGCCATAACTCCTGTAGTAGAGGCAGTCCATGTCCCTGAACAACTGGTGCCACCAGGGTACCCACAAGTCAAGCAGCTGTGACACCTTCACGCTCAACCCTCTCTGGGGCAGAGCTGCCACAGGCAAAAAATGTCTCGCATCTATGCCCCCAGGGTCACTTCGGAAGTGTCCAACTCTTTGCAACCCTGTAGACTGTGGCCTGCCAGGCTTCTCTGTCAGGAAGGGGAGTTCTCCAGGCAGGAATACTGGAGCATATTGGCCAAGACTGGTTACCATACCCTTCTAGAGCACTATATTTCCTGCTGCCCTAGCTGCCAACTCCCCTGAGTACCTGGTGCTGCCAGAGCCCCTGCGACCCCAGCAGCTGCACCACCTCCACACCTGGCCCTCACAGGGAAAAACTCAAGTCCTCCAGGGCAGCCTCAGGAGCAAACCCCAGTGGACAACCCGCATGCAGAGGTGGAAATAAAACCACAATTGAAACCCAGGGGCAGTGTGGCTAAGGAAGAGGCCCAAAATCTTCCCACCAGCTGTACAAGCTGCAGATTAAATCCACACAATCAACTAGGCAGACTCTGTGTCTATGGAATATATAAAAGGTCATTGAAAGCTCCCATTAAAAAAAAAAAAAACACTAGTTCTGACAGCTGTGGACATTGGAGGCAAGCACACACAGGAGTAGGACCAGATTAGAATCTGAGCTGCCCCCACAGCAGGTCAAGGAAATCAGCACAGGGTTGGTGGGCATCCTAGGGAGGTGAGGTGGACTGTGACTCCCAGCGACGGAAAGGAGTCTGATGGCAGTGACTCAAGAAAAACATTATTATTCTTATGTTTTGACTTGTTCTGTAGATACTTCGGATTTTTTTTCTCTTTTTCTTCCCCTTTTCCTCCCCTCCGTTTCAGTTGCCGATTTTATTGGCAGTTTGAAATCTGATTAAGCTTTTGAGCTTTTTTGTTTCCCTCAGTAACATTTTTAATTGTTGTTATAAACCTCTATACTGGGCTTTTGCAGTTCTATGAAGCTTTCTCTCTTTTTTTTTTCTTTTCTGTTTCTTCAATTTTAATTTATTAAACCTATTATTATTTTTTCTACATTTATTCTTTTGCTTCCTTTTCCCACTCTCCAATTCCAGTTAATCCTCAATACATATAAACGTTCTTTGCCTACCTCTGTTTAACTTGGCATGTCTATTCTTTCCTTCTTTTCTTTCTTTCTTTTCTTCCCAACATTTTTTTAGTTTTATTTTCATTACTTTTGTTTCGTTTTCCAGCTTGTGCTTTAGTTAGTTTTGTTCTTAACTGGTAGATATAATTTTTGATTAACTTTGTTCACCGGGTCAATCTACTGTACTTTATTTTGCTGGACTGTTTTGAGTTTGCTTATGGGTGTATATGTATATGTGTATATTCAGTCACACTTTTTGTTGTTGCTATAAACCCCTGCCTCTACACCAGGCTTTTGCAGTTCTATGGAGCTCTCCTTCCCCCCCCCTTTTTTCTTTCTTCTTCCATTTTTTTCTTTTCTTTCTCTCCTTTCCTCTCAACATATTTGATCGTTTTGTTTTCATTACTTTCTTCCCCACTTGGCACCTTGTTTTAGTTTTGTTGTCCAGTTTGTGCTGTAGTTAGTTTTGTTCTTAACTGGTAGACATAATTTTTGATTAACTTTGTCCACTGGGTCAATCTACTGTACTTTATTTTTGTTGAACTGTTTTCACTTTGTTCATGGGGTGTATATGTATACGTGTGTATTCCATTATTTTAACTATTATTTGCCTGATTTTGTAACTGCCATTTGTCCGGGGTTCATCTTTTGTTTCTCATTTTTGGATATTTGTTTTAATCTCACTTAATGCCATAACAAACCACTTGTGGATGCTTCATTCCTGACCAGAGATCAAGCCCTGAGCCTTTGGAGTGGGAACACTGACTCCAAGATCCTAGACTACCAGAGAAGTAACCTTAGGGGGTATCAAATAGTGAGAACTCGCACAAAGCAAACCATTTGAATACAAGACCTGGCATCACCCAGCCACCAGTAGCACCCTGTGCAGGATTTCTCATCTAAACAACAAGCAAAACAAAAGTACAAACCCAATCATCAGCAGACAGGAGTACCACCTCACTCAGCCTTGCCCATCAGAGGAAAGATAAACAAAAAACAAAAGCTCAACACAAACCTCACCCTATACAAAGCTTACAAAAACCACTGGACCAATCTTAGGAGTGCAGAAGCCGGAAGGAATAAAAATTCAACCTTGAAGCCTGGGAAAAAGAAAACTCAAATCAATAAGTTTAAAAAAAAAATGAAAAAGCAGAAACTACTACACAAATAAGGGAACAAACTAGAAACATAGAAGTCCAAATAAATGAAGAGGAAATAGGCAAGCTACCTGAAAAAGAATTCAGAATAATGATAGTAAAGATGATCAAAAATCTTGAAAGCAAAATGGAGAAAATGCAAGACAGTTAACAAAGACCTAGAAGAAGTAAAAGAATAAACAAACGGAGACAAACAATACAATTACTGAAATTAAAAATACTCTAGAAGGAATCAATAGCAGAATATGTATATCTGAAGCAGAAGAACGAATCAGTGAGGTGGAAGATAAAATGGTGGAAATAACTTGTGAAGAGCAGAATAAAGTAAAAAGGATGAAAAGAACTGAGGATTGTCTCAGAGACCTCTGGAGGCAAATTACAGGGGTCCCAGAAGAAGAGAAAAAGAAAGAGTATGAGAAAATTTTTGAAGGGATTATAGTTGAAAATTTCCCCAACATGGAAAAGGAAATAGTCAATCAAGTCCAAGAAGCATGAAGAGTCCCATACAGGATAAACCCAAGGAGAAACACTCCAAGACACATACTAATCAACCTAACAAATACTAAACACAAAGAAAGAATATTAAAAGCAGCAAGGGAGAAGCAACAAGTAGCATACAATGGTAACCCTATATACTTAAGATATCTTTCAGCAGAAACTCTGCAGGCCAGAAGGGAATGGGAGGATATATTTAAAGTATTGAAAGGGAAAAAATTATAACCAAGATGACACTATCTGACAAGGATCTCACTCAAAATTAATGGAGAAATAGACAGCTTTTCAGACAAGCAAAAGTTAAGAGAATTCAGTAGCACCAAACCAGTTTTACAGCAAATGTTAAAGGGACTTATATAGTCACGAAATACAAGAGAAGAAAAAAGAGCTACAAAATCAACCCCAAACAATTAAGAAAATGGCAATAGGAACATATATATCAATAATTAGTTTAAATGTAAATGGATTAAACACTCCAACCCAAAGACAAAAACTGGTTGAATGGATACAAAAACAAGACCCATGTATATGCTGTCTACAAGAAACTCACTTCAGACCTAATGACATATACAAACTGAAAGTGAGAGGATAGAAAAATATATTCCATGCAAATGGGAAGCAAAAGAAAGCTGGAGTAGCAATCCTCATATCAGACAAAATAGACCTTAAAATAAAGAAGATTGCAAGAGATAAGGAAGGACACTACATAATGATCAAGGGATCAATCCAAGAGGAAGACATAACAACTGTAAATATCTATGCACCCAACATAGGAGCACCTCAATACATAAGACAAACACTAACAGACATAAATGGAGAAATTGACAGCATCACAATAATAGTAGGAGACTAACATGCCACTCACACCAATGGACAGATCATCAAAACAGAAACTTAACAAGGAAACACACATCTTAACAGAAACTTAACAAGGAAACACACATCTTAAATGACACATTAGATGAGATGGGTCTCATTGATATCTTCAGGACCTTCCATCTAAATGCAGAAGAATACACCCTCTTCTCAAGTGCACATGGAACGTTCTCAGGGACAGACCACATCTTGGGTCACAAATCAAACCTCAGTAAATTTAAGAAAATTGAAATCATATCAAGCATCTTCTCTGACCACAGAGCTATGAGACTAGATACCAATTACAAGAAAGAAAACTGTAAGAAACACAAACACATGGAGATTAAACAATACTTTTCTAAATAACCAACAGGTTACTGAAGAAATCAAAAGGGAAATTTAAAAAATTTCTAGAAACAAATGACAATGAAACACTAAAACTCAAAACCTATGGGATGCAGTGAAAGCAGTTCTAAGAGGGAAGTTTATAGCAATACAATCCTACCTCAAGAAATTTATAAAAAACGTCGAATAGACAACCTAACTTTACACCTAAAACAACTGGAAAAAGAAGAACAAAAAATTCCCAGAATTAGTAAAAGGAAAGAAATCATAAAGATCCGAGCAGAAATAAATGAAAAAGAAATGAAAGAAATAATAGTAAAGATCAATAAAACTAAAAGCTGGTTCTTTGAGAAGATAAACAAAATTGACAAGCCTTTAGCCAGGCTCATCAAGAGAAAAAGAGAGGAGAATCAAACCAACACAATGAGAAATGAAAAAGGAGAGGTTACAAGAGACAATGCAGAAACACAAAGAATTATAAGAGACTATTATAAATAACTATATGGCAATAAATTGGATATCCTGGAAGAAATGGACAGATTCTTAGAAAAGTTCAATTTTCCAAGACTGAACCAGGAAGAAATAGAAATTATGAACAACCCAATTACAAGCACTGAAATTGAAACTGTGATCAAAAATCTCCCATAAAACAAAAGCCCAGGACCAGATGGCTTCACAGGAGAATTCTATCAAACATTTAGAGAAGAACAAATGCTTATCCTTCTAAAACTCTTTCAAAAAATGTCAGAGGAAGGAACACTTTCAAAATCATTCTACAAATGCACCATCACCCTGATACCAAAACCAGAGAAAAACAACACAACAAAAGAAAACTAAAGGCCAATATCACTGATGAATATAGATGCAAAAATCCTCAACAAAATTTTAGCAAACAGAATTCAGCAACACATCGAAAAGCTCAAAACCGTGATCAAGTTGGGTTTATTCCAGGAATGCAAGGATTCTTCAATATACGCAAATCAATCAATGTGATACACTATATTAACAAATTGAAAGATAAAAACCATATGATAATCTCAATAGATGCAGAAAACATCTTTGACAAAATACACCAAAAATTTATGACTAAAACTCTTCAAAACATGGGCATAGAAGGAACTGACCTAAACATATTAAAGGTTATATATGATAAAGTGAAAGAAAGAAAGAAAGTGAAGTTGCTCAGTCGTGTCTGACTCTTTGCGACCCCATGGACTGTAGCCTACCATGCTCCTCCTTCCATGGGATTTTCCAGGCAAGAGTACTGGAGTGGGTTGCCATTTCCTTCTCCAAAGGATCTTCCAGACCCATGGATCAAACCCAGATCTCCCACATTGTAGGCAGATGCTTTACTGTATGAGCTACCAGGGAAGTCAATACATATGATAAGCCTACAGTAAACATTATTCTCAGTGGTGAAAAACTGAAAGCATTCCCCTAAGGACAGGAACAAGACAAGGGTGTCCACTTTTGCCACTATTATTCAGCATAGTTCTGAAAGTCCTAGCTACAGCAATCAGAGAAGAAAATAAATAAAAGGAATCCAGACTGGAAAAGAAGTAAAGCTCTCACTGTTTGCAGATGACATGATACTGTACATAGAAAACCCTAAAGATAGTATCAGAAAATTACTAGAGCTACTCAGTGAATTTTGCAAAGTTGCAGGATACAAAATCAATACACATAAATCACTTGAATTTCTATATACTAACAATAAAATATCAGAAAGAGAAATTAAGGAATCAATCCCATTCACCATTGCAACAGAAAGAATTAAATATCTAGGAATAAACTTACCTAAGGAGACAAAAGTACTGTACACAGAAAATTATAAGACACTAATGAAAGAAATCAAAGACGACTTAAACCATTGGAGAGATATTCCACGTTCCTGGGTAGGAAGAATCAATACTGTGAAAATTAGTATAATACCAAATGCAATCTACAGATTCAATGAGAACCCTATCAAATTACCAATGACATTTTTCACAGAACTAGAACAAAATATTTCACAATTCATATGGAAACACAAAAGACCCTGAATAGCCAAAGCAGTCTTGAGAAAGAAGAATGGAGCTGGAGGAATCAACCTTCCTGACTTCAGACTATACTACAAAGCTACGGTCATCAAGACAGTATGGTACTGGCACAAAAACAGAAATATAGACCAATGGAACAAGATAGAAAGCCCAGAAATAAACCCATGCACCTATGGATACCTTATTTTTGACAAAGGAGGCAAGAATATATAATGGGGCAAAGACAGCCTCTTCAATAAATGGTGCTGGGGAAACTGGATAGCTACATGTAAAAGAATGAAATTAGAACACTTCCTAACACCATACACAAAGATAAACTCAAAATGGATCAAAGACCTAAATGTAAGACCAGAAACTATAAAACTCATAGATGAAAACAGAAAGAACACTCGATGATATAAATCAAAGCAAGATCCTCTACGACCCACCTCCTAGTGTAAAAGAAATAAAAACAAAAGTAAACAAGTGGGACCCGATTAAACTTAAAAGCTTTTGCACAGCAAAGAAAACTTTAAGCAAGGTGAAAAGACAACCCTCAGAATGGGAGAAAATAGTAGCAAAGGAAACAAATGACAAAGGATTAATTTCCAGAATATACAATCAGCTCATACAACTCAATGCCAGAAAAACAAGCAACACAATCAAAAAGTGGCAAAAAAGACTTAAACAGACATTTCTCCCAAGAAGACATACAGATGGCTAACAAACACATGAAAAGATGCTCAACATCACTCACTATTCAGTTCAGTTCAGTTCAGTTGACCAGTCGTGTCTGACTCTCCACGACCCCATGAATTGCAACACGCCAGGCCTCCCTGTCCATCACCAACTCCCAAATGTAAATCAAAACCACAATGAGATGTCACCTCACACAGGTCAGAATGGCCATCATCAAAAAGTCTACAAACAGTAAATGCTGGAGAGGTTGTGGAGAAAAGGGAACACTCTTGCACTGTGGGTGGAAATGTAAATTGATATTGCCACTATGGAAGATGATATGGAGATTCCTTAAAAAAAACTAGGAGTAAAACCACCATATGACCCAGCAATCCTACTCCTAGGCATATACACTGAGGAAGCCAAAATTGAAAAAGACACAAGTATCCCATTGTTCATTGCAGCATTATTTACAATAGCTATAACATGGAAACAACCTAGATGTCCATTGACAGATGAATGGATAAAAAGTTGTGGTCCATATACACAATGGAATATTACTCAAACACAGTTTGAGTCAGTTCTGATGAGGTGGATGAACCTACAGAGTGAAGTGCGTCAGAAAGAGAAAGATAAATATCATATTCTAATGCATATATGCAGAATCTAGAAAAATGGTACTGAAGAATTTATTTTCAGAGCAGCAATGGAGAAACAGACATAGAGAATAGATATATGGACATGGGAAGAGGGGAGGAGAGGGTGAGATGTATGGAAAGAGTAACATGGAGACTTATATTACCATATGTAAAATAGATAGCCAACGGGAATTTGCTGTATCCTCAGGAAACTCAAACAGGGGCTCTGTATCAATCTAGAGGGGTGGGATGGGGAGGGAGATGGGAGGGAGGTACAAAAGGGAGGGGATATATGTATACCAACAGCTGATTCATGTTAAGGTTTGACAGAAAACAACAAAATTCTGTAAAGAATTATCCTTCAATAAAAAAAAAATTAAAAAATTAAGAAAAAAATCATTAAAATTACATAAGTAACCCAGAGTGGGCCAAAACATTGTGTTCAAGTCCTTCAACTCTACCTTCATCATCTCACTTCTACATTCTCTGCTGATAACCGTGCTCAGAGAGCATTAATGGACTTCAACTGGACCACTGGCCAGTCTTTTGTTCTTTGATGACTCCATCATTAACAAAGCACATAGACCAAGCCCTCAAATTCCATAATCACTTGGTAATATATTTGACTCAGCTCTTCTTCTAATAAGAATGCATTAGACACTGCATAACATCAATATTTATATACGATTTACATAACATATACAAATATATAAATTGAGTTTATGTAACAAATTTCATATAATATTTATGTTAATATTATTACATATTATCTCTGCTCTATAATTCTTAATTATTATCTCCACTGAAATATAAGAAAAGTAAAACTTAAATAATTGCTTAGGGTTTATCATTGTCACGTAGCAATGGCTGAGAATTAAATGGCTGTCCATCTGATTTCAGAGTCAATTTACTTAATTACTCTATGTCACTCTCTCTTGTGAAACTGGTTTGAAATGATATGTCCCCAAAGGACTGACTCATACAGTATGTTAGGAAAAACAGTTGAAGTTTTGATGCTGGAAAAGCAGAGAATCTCCATTCCATTTATGAGCTGAACTGAAGAGCAGAAACTTCTCCCTCTGCTTGGTTGCTTTTTTCTCCATTTTATGAATTTTGCTTAACATCTGCTCTTCTGTGGAACCCTCATTCATTCATTCTACAATTTTATATTGTCATTTTTTTTTTTTGTATTAGTGAATTTTTAGGCATTGGTCATGCCTAACAGAGTGTAACTGTGTGAGGACATTATCCTGTCCTCACAGAGATTTCAATTTAGAAAGATTAAATAAAGGGAAGAAATAGTTTTAAAACATATACGTATGCATACGTATTTGCATGTGTATATATTTAAATTATTTAATCAACTTATATTTGATTAATAATTTTGTAAACATCTTTTATAATCCAAATGTTGGCACTACAGAATTCTTTAGAGACTCCATCTCAGTGGCAATATTGTTTATAATGCCCTGTTCTATGCTCAGATTATTGCCATATCCATATTAAGAAACATTATTACATGGAAAAATTTTAAAATCACTGTCGTACTATAGCATATTTTGTACAAGAAGAATTTAAAATACATAAATGAAATCTATACATAATAAAGAGTTTATTACACGAAATGAAACATTAGAAGAAAATAACTAAACAAAATTGTTAAGAATAAGCAGCAGAAAGAATGAGCTTAAGGCTTCTTTGAACATACATTTTTGACATAGTTTTGCTACTGAGTTACAAAAATGTTTTAGCTGTTTAAAACTTAAATTATATGCAACTCATAAAAATGAGCACAAATTAAAAAAAAGAATATTTTATATTAAATTATTTTATTATAATAAGTATAGGGGGGAAAGGATTGCTTTTGGTGATCTAAAACATAAAGTACGTTTATGACAAGTCAGTGGCATACACACTAAGGGACAAAAGAACAGTAATATTCAATCACACTGTATATTCTGTAGTCATTATTATTAGAATTATTGTTACCATTGTTTTGCATTTTTTTAATAGTATATGGTACCAGTGGTAAAGAATCCTCCTGCCAAAGCAGGAGACCTGGGTCAAATCCCTAATCCAGGAAGACTCCCCTGGAGAAGGAAATGTCAACCCATTCCAGTATTCTTGCCTGTGAAATCCCATGGACAGAGAATCTGGGAGGTCCATGGGGTCACAAAGAGTTGGACAGGGCTTAGTGACTGAACAACAACAAGCAAATTAGTGACTGTGTTAATGTTATCAGTATAGAGAGAAGAGCTACAAGTATAACACTGAAGAACTTATGCCAAATCTCCCCAACTTAATTGGAATTTTTATTACAAATTTGATAGTTTCTGAAATTATATAGCTTGTACTCATAGAAAAGGCCTGGAAGCCATGACACCCAAATGGGAGAGCAATAACAATCCTGAAGGCCACCCACCTTTTTTTAATCCTATTTCTCCACTGACAGGAACCAGAGTTTATCAGAGAAATGGAACTCTGGTATGGATGGAGGTGAATACAGGGAGGATCTGTAGGGCCCCAAAAAGATCATTTTCAGCTAAACTGTATAACCAGACTCACCAGAGTATAAGAGGCCAACCATGACACCAGCCTGCTAGTGGGGTATGAAACGGGGTCAGCACTCACCTGTAGGGTACCCTGGGCTTTGGTCTTGAATGGGAGTCTGCAGGCACACATAAGACAGTTCAGGTGCAAGGAGATAATTACATGTGGAAGAGTTCCACAGACATGGATCCCATGGTTTCACTGGGAAGGTTCATTTCCAAGAGTGACAGTACCCAGGGAAGCAACTGACACAGCTTCCTATCATATACTCACTATTCTCTGAGGCCAGATGCAATGTGCTGATGAAAAGTAATTTTTACTATAAGCAGTGTCCCTCAGTAATTTATCTTCTTTATCTGTTTTCAGGGAAACACAGCTAAGAAATTAACCGAAGGTCAAATTCTCATGCAGCAGGGGAAAGGGTTTTATGAACATTTTGCCCACAGAAGTATTCAAATATTAATGCTGTGTAAAAAGTAGAAAAGAATAATAATGGTTTGTTTATTGTTTTATACTTTAAAAGTTAGTAATTAAAAGGAAAAAAAATAAAAAGTCTTTATCCATGGAATTCAAGTAGTACCAGCTACTAAGAATGACAACTACAAATGTAGGCAATTCAGATTATAGCTTTGGGGTCGTAGAAGTTTCCTATTCTTAAGGAGAATTTGTTCAAGGCAATGATTGCCGATGGGAGCTAAAATCATCAAGTGAAAGAGGATGGGGGAGTGGACACTTACAGGATCGTTGAAGGCAGTCATCGAGAGGACATGACTGCTGGACCCCAGCAGTCAGAGGCTCTTCACTCCTCCTTTGTCCTTGGAATGTGTGCTCTGCCCACTGTTGCCACAGCTGGAGCTGTTTCAAGGACACAACTTAGAGAGAGTAATGTTTTGTTGAGACCATCTGAACATGACTGAAGCCTGTCGAGTACTCTATATCAACTTGAAGATTCTGGCTAGCAGGTGTAGGGACTACTCATCTTGAGGCACAAAGATAAGCCTCACAAGTAAGTTTTCTGCTTATGAAACCTGCCACCTACTCATCTTGAGAGTCTGCCTCTTCCTTAGGTCTCTGCTTGTCCTCTGTGTATAAGGGCCAGTTTCAGCTCTCACTCGGGAAGCTCCCAAAGTCAGAAACCAACATCAGTGCATGAAAACCACCCACAGACAACTTGATGTTCACAAGGACTCACTCCTTTACAATGCAGGGGTTTGTGTGTCCCCATTATAACCCAGTGGTCAAGTCAGTCTCAAGGTCATTGCCCCTTATCCTTAGGAAGGAAAATCGTGTATGTTCAGTGTGTTTGGGGAAGGACATTAAGCTCCCGGGGTTCAGTCCTTCCTTCTCCATCCTCGAGAGATTTGATTCCAGGTAGGTGTCAGGATACATTTAACAGGAGGCTTCTTGTGTGCTGTTTTCAGTCTTGCATGAATTCTATGTTCCTTAACAGCACCTGAATATAGGTGCCAGAGAGCTGGCAAGCCGGCTTTTGGGAATAATAGAAATTCATGTATCTCATTCGTATGGAAATTCCATACGGTGAACAGCAGCCATTTACAACTCTTCCCTTCCTATATGTAAAGTAACTTTTACAACCCCCTCTACTGAGAATGATTCTAGCCTCTGGCTTTCTAGATGACTTGTTAGATTTTTGATCCCTGTCTCTGCTAAAAAGGGCTATCTTGTAGGAGAGTATATATATGCCCACAATATGTTAAATAAACGCATTTGTTCCATCAGAGCACTGGTCCCCATGTCTCTCTCTCTCTCTCCCCCCCCCCCCGTCCCCTTCCTGCAGCTCAGCCTCTTTTTTTCTTTCTTTCACTTTTTTATCGGTCGACTCTGTACCCCCAAGTTCCAGTCCATTAAAGGACCACAACAGTAGGGAGCACCATTCCGTTTTCCTTTGGGTCATGTTCTTACAAAATAGCTTTAGGGAAGGCTGTCCTGTGGGTTTTTATCAAAGTGCTTGACTAGATAGACCAACTGAATTTGTAATACAACATTAACATAAAAGCTGGGCAATATGTTTGTCCCAAGTGTTTCAAAGAAAGGCTAGTCATTTTGATAAAACTTCTCCATTTGTTACCACAAATTAACTCCCACTTTCTGCCGTCTGTGTTGTATTAACTGTATGGATTGTGCTCACTGCCCCTTCCTGAGCTAACTTCCAGCAGGGTTCAGCCAACGGTGAGTTTTGCAGAAAACCAGAGAAAGGCAGAAGAATGAGGTGGAGTATTTATATTCCTGGAGCCCTCCAAGGTATTGCTTTGGGGTGATTTCCTACCTCTATCAAGGTCACAAAAATGCAGAACACTTGGGAATTCACATACGAATACTTGCTAGTTTGGCTATTGATACAGCATGCGAAATTGGGATAAATTCTACTATATGTGATTCTTTTTAGTAAAGAAAATTGTAGTGTGTTTAGAATCATATATACTATGCTATTAAACATATTTTTCAAAGAAGAGATGCCATTCTGACTAAACAACAAGGAAAACTGACTCCTATGCTTACAATTATTCCAGTCTGATGCTTAGGCAAGTTCTTTTGGTTTTTATTTCTTGTTCTGAAACATACATATTCTTATTACATATTATTTTATTTTTCAAGTTTTAAAAGCAAAACTTTGATATAAAACACTTAGGAAATAAAACTAAATTTTAAAATGTTGTCAAAATCCCACAATTATTGTCACTAACAAAATTTTTATTTCATTTTGTTTGCTTGTGCATGTTTTACATAGCTGCAAAACTTCCAAATATTTTATTGCATATTTTTCTTTTATCATAATAGAACTCATTTTGAAAGTCAGTTGTAAACACTGTCCAATATCTATTATTGAGAATACATGTTATAATTCACTTGCGTTACCCCATATTTTGACATTTTTCTTATTTTTGATATATTGCTAGCACACCTGGCCTTTCAATAAGTACTTTTCTATATCAATTTGTTTTAAATTTATAGTCATTACTGATGATACAGTACAAATATTATTTATTAACTAGGATAAATTAGTAAATAGAGTTCAGCCATCCAGAAATACTGTACAAAATAGAACTTTTGAAATCAATAATCATAAAGCCAAGCTGGAATGGGAAGTGCAGGGCGGGGGGGACAAAAACTCAGTGTGAGAAGATCCAGTTGAGGTTGTGGGAAGTCATAGCTGGGAGCAGCCTTCTCAGGATGGGCTCATTTCAGAGGAAGCACTCATGTCACTGATGGTCACCCTTCCTGATGCCTCTGTGTGCCTTGGTTAAGTCTATGAACTGTAGATTAGAAAACAGGCATGTCAGATTGTTTAAGGTTCTCTTTTCTTTTTCAATTTTAACCATATCTGAACACCATCCTATAACAAATCCTAAACACTTGCAGTCTTGCTGCCATACTAAGATGGATCAAGGGTTAAGAACTGGCCTTTAGGCTATCTGGGCAAATTGTTAACAGCCTGCAGCTCATTCTTGGTGCAAATACTGGTGCCTCCTGAACACTCTCCTGGGTCTACGGCTGATCACTGAGATAGAGTGTGAGGCAGGGCTGTGGGTGTGCAGAGATAAAAACCAAGAACCATGACTGTATTGACTAGGAGAAAAATGCATCTGGAAAACTCGTGGGATCACAGAGGAGCATGGATATGCAGAGAAAAGTGGGAGTGAGTGTAGATGCTAAACTGCAGATCTAGGCCATGAAAAGTGGAACAAGAAAAGAGGCAAGGCTTATGGAAAGTGATAATGTGGCAACTGGATGAGAGAATGAATGAATGATGGATGAGGCTCAGGGCCAGTCATTTGGACTATGTGTGTGAACTCTGAAGGTACTTACTTCTGTCATATGAGACTTGGGGTGGTCCTGAAGGGCAGAACATTGACTTCAGATGGGGACAGCTTCCAGGAGTGTTCTATGAGTGTAAAATAAGGAGGCAAAAGTGGAAGTCCCCTTTCCCTCCCACCCCCACATCATGTACTTAATCACGCACCTACCTGCTTCATGTTTGGATCTCAAGTGCTTCTACATGACTGAAAAATGTTCCAAAGCAGTAACTGAAAAGACTGAAGAAAAAGTAGAAATTCCAGTATTATTAACCTTTTGAGGCCAATGTAACCCAGAATCCATCCTGTGTTCCCTCTAATTCCTGAGTCTGGGATTATTTTCCCAGTGAGGAATATAACTATCTTTCCTATTTGTAACTCCAGAACTGAAGAAAAAAAGATTAATTATCTATAGATCCAAGCATTTTCAGGGCCAAGTCATAAAAATAAAAGATATTTGCATTTGCTGACATTTCTTCTCATATAGAAATTTTAAACATTCACTCACAAAACACTTGGAATCATTTGTGCTGCCTAAATGTCACACTCTGTGAATGCACCTCCCCCAAACCTTGCCTCCTTTGCCATTTAGAAATGAAACGTTTTCTCTCCTCGCTGTTATAACTATAAAAAATGTTGAGTGTTTCGAGATGTTTGGTGATTTAAAATCAAATTTTCTCATGCTAATTACCCTTCATCATTCTTTCACTCTGTTCCAGATATGCAAAAGTAGGCTTTTAGATGGAGGTTTTTGAAGTTTTGTTTTTGGTGTGGAGAATTTAACTCTACAGCAGATTCACCTTGGAATGCCTGTGCATTTGTAGGTGGTGATATAGGTGATACCTGTTTCTCATCCATCTATCCATTGCTGCCTTCTCACTCAGAGCACTCAGTCCCTGTCTTTGTTGCTTAGAGCTGATACACCCCTGCCAGGAGCACTGAGGGTAATCAGCATGAGTTTCATTTAGGGTTCATAGGAGAGTTTCCAACCCAAAGTCCTTGGTTCAGATGCACCCAAATGGCATTCCATCCTGGGCAGCCTAAGCCTGGACTCCTCTGGCATCCTAATAGGATAGCCAGGGCATGTATGGAGCACTAATGAACTAATACAGTCATTAATGTTGCATGGGCAGTGTCTCTTACCTGCCTGGACACTAAACTAACAAATGGGTCCCTCTTCATACAAAGATTTTATGAAGAATAAACTGAACTGGAAAAAGTTTTCCAAAATACAGATTGTGAAAAATTAAAAATGGAGACAAAAAGAATTATGGTACTCTGAAGTAACAATACCCATTCTCTTTATCCTCCATAGGTCCACTTGATAATTAGGTAATATAGTTGTGCATTCCATTCACCATAGTGTGTGTTCAGCAAATCTTTATCTATCAATTGACGGAAGCTAATGGAGATACTGGGGCTCCCCCGATGGCTCAGTGGGTAAAGAATTGGGCTGCAATGCAGGAGACACAAGTTTAATCCCTAGGTTGGGACAATCCCCTGGAGAAGGAAATGGTAACTTGCTCCAGCATCCTTGCCTGAAAAATCCCATGGATAGAGGAGCCTGGAGAGCTATAGTCCAAAGTGTCGCAAATAGTCAGACATGACCGAGAGACTGAGCAGAGAGCAGAAAGAATGGAAATACTACTACCCTGAAGGGCAATTTGAAAATTTCCTCAAGATCTTCTGGATCAATAACAGTTGTCTGAGAACATTAAGAAAAAATGGAACAATCATTTTTTAAAAAATTTGAAGTATAGTTGATTTACATTACTGTGTTTCAGACATACAAAAAATTGATTCAATTATATATGTATATATACATCGGAGAAGGCAATGGCACCCCACTCCAGTACTCTTGCCTGGCAGATCGCATGGATGGAGGAACCTGGTAGCCTGCAGTCCATGGGGTCACGAAGAGTCAGACACGACTGAGCGACTTCACTTTCACTTTTCCCTTTCATGCACTGGAGAAGGAAATGGCAACTCACTCCAGTATTCTTGCCTGGAGAATCCCAGGGATGGCGGAGCCTGGTGGGCTGCCGTCTATGGGGTCGCACAGAGTCGGACACGACTGAAGCGACTTAGCAGCAGCAGCATATACATATTTTTCAGACTATATTCCTTTAATGGTTATTATAGAGTTCCATACAGTAAGACCTTATTGCATATCTATTTTATGTATAGTAGTTTGCATCTGTTAATCCCATACTCCCAATAATAGTCATGCTGGATCAGAGTCATTTGTCAGACTGACCAGAAGTGGACCAGAAATGGACACCTGGCCTGAGCTTGAGTGCTCCCCTCCTGATCTCCCCCTCTTCCCTCACCTGCTCCAGTCACCACAAGGGCAATGGTTCTGTAGCTCACACTTTTTGCATCCATGACAGTACATATAACTACTTGCTTGTTTACAACACGTTTAAGCATTTGTTTTCAGACAGATTTCTGAAAAGCGAAAGGTGGTTTTGGCTTTATTGATCAAGCTTTCTCAATGTGCCCAGAAAGGCTTTTGCTTTTTTTTTTTTAACTTCAGTTCATGTCATATAATAAAATGTTTACTTTTAATATAAAAAAACCTTTTTTTCTTAAGTTATATCTCTGATTTAGCAATATATGATGTATCACAGTCTACTTTCATATAAGAAGACACCATTGTACATATAGTTTAAGAAACTAATTTTTATCATCCCCTAGCAATTTCCCAGTTGCATTCTATATTTCAGCTTATATCCATAATGTGCTTAATATTGTAATTCCAAGTGGGATAATCTTTTTTTTTTTTTCTGGATGATTTATACAGCTTTAGGTGTTGACTTTTCTAGTTGCTACTCAATTTGAGTGAGGGAGGTCTTTTTTACCCTAGGTGCTCTATTAAAATACCTACACTGCCATCTGCAAAATTGGCCCATCATTTCTCTCTTTCTTCTCTCTCTCTCAAACAAGGAGTTTGACTGATTACATTAGATGTGTCTGCCATAGATTTCGTCAGGAAATCTCAAAGTCCTACAAAGTATAGAGAGTGTTCTAGGGTATCAATCCAACCTCCTCTTCCAGAATCAGAAAGCCTTTGCTAAGATAGTTACCTAGTATGTCTCACTATCAAATATTTCCTAGTTTGCTGTGGACTTTCCTACAAGAACATTGGTATGTCATGCAAGTCTTTCAGCAAATAGGGGTAGATTTCTTAAGTAAAGAATAGGAACACTGTAACTTTGATGGAATCTGTGATTCTCGGTAATCAAGGCTAAGCTAAATAGTTGAATTGTCAAAAACATAATTAAATAGTACCCAGGTGTTGTGCTGAAGAATCAGACTTCAAACATTCTGGATTCTTAAGAGTTGTTTGCTAGAACCATGTAGCTGAAACAAGTTATTTGATGAAAAATGGTAAGACAAGTAAACATCAAAGATATTTCAAAGTGCAGGAAATTTAGGCTCAACTACGATTATCATAATTTCAAAATCCACAAGAGAAAATCACAACATATGGATATAATCATACGTTTTAACTGGTAGAAGCTGTAGATTTATTCTTCTTAAATATTTGTACCTAAGAATCACCTGGAAACCTCATGCATATTTCCAGAAAATATGTCAGCGATTTCAACACAGTAAGCTTGATTGTTTGCATTTTAACCGTGATTGCAAGTGACTCTCCCTCTGGTAGGTTGTCCACTGATTGCACTTTGAGGACTCTGTTCCACAGTACTTCATACACGTATTAATGTTAATAATCTGGGCTCATGATTTTTGACCTTGTAAGCTAATATAGCTTACCCACGTGGCTCAGTGGTAAAGAATCTGCCTGCCAATGCAGAAGACACAGGTTCAATCCCTGGATCTGGAAGATTCCCTGGATTAGGAAATGGCAACCCACTCCAATATTTTTGCCTGGGAAATCCCATGGACAGGGGATCCTGGCAAGCTACAGTCCATGGTGTCACAAAAGAGTCAGACACAACTTAGCAACTAAACAACAATAACAAGATAAGATAGCAAATTACGGCTTTGCTTTCTCAACCTTGCTGCTGCTGCTGCTGCTAAGTTGCTTCAGTCGTGTCCGACTCTGTGCGACCCCATAGGCGGCAGCCCACCAGGCTCCCCCATCCCTGGGATTCTCCAGGCAAGGACACTGGAGTGGGTTGCCATTTCCTTCTCCAATGCATGAAAGGGAAAAGTGAAAGTGAAGTCGCTCAGTCGTGTCTGACTCTTAGCGACCCCATGGACTGCAGCCCACCAGGCTCCTCCATCCATGGGATTTCCCAGGCAAGAGTACTGGAGTGGGGTGCCATTACCTTCTCAGTTTCTCAACCTTAGTGACTTGTTAAAGTTACTGGCCACTGCCCATGAATCCATGGTAAAGCTAGCTTGTGCTTTCTTCAGCCAGGCACCCACCATAGACCACCTGCTTTGGGTCTCCATACCACTGAAGAATTTCCACCCCATCCTTTCTTTGTTTAACTAGCTTGACTCCCCAATACTCATAACAGGCACACAATACATGAACTACTACATTCATAAATTCAGGTCTTCTGATAACACAAAATCTTAAGACTTCTAAAAGTAAAACAAACTAAAAAAAGGTTTCTAGGAAATTGGAAAATGTAAAAAGTCAGGAGTCTAGTAACGTAATACAGAAGTAGACACAGATAGGCATAGAGTATTAGTCTGTGGATTGCCAAAGCAGAATACCATAGATTGTGTGGCTTAAACAACAGCAGTTTATTTTTTCACAGTTCTAGAGAAGAAATCCAAGATCAATGTGTCGTCAGGGTTAGATTCTGGGGAAATCTCTAGCTTGTAAACAGTGCTTGTGCCCTTGTCCTCACAAGGAGGAATTTCCTCTGCATTTATGCAGAGAAAGCAAGATTCTAGCATTTCTTCCTCTTCTTTTAAAGACACCAGTCCTACCAGATAAGGACCCCATACTTATGATCTCATTTAACCTTCATTTCCTCCTTAAAGGACCTGTTATCAACTCTAATCACATTGGGAGTTAAGGCTGTGATGTGAATTTTGGAGATCTATAACATAGATGTACTCATAGAAGAAGATACAGGTTTGTACACAGCTTTATATTTTAGACAGAATGTTCACATATTTTATTTTGATTTACTTTTATGATAGTGCATGTCTCTCCTGTTGATACTGTTTTATGTTAGCTGTTTCTGTTTCTTACATCTTCCCCAAGAGATGAAATAGAGAAGGACCATATGGTCCTTCCCCACCCCCACCCTGCCCTCCACTAAACCATGTCATGGCTTCAGTCTGTCTTTTGTCTGTGGACAAACTTTAGTCAAAGAATAGGTTTAATCAGAGGAGTGAGAAAATGCAAAAACAAAGGAAAAGAGTCCAACAAGACTAAGTAATAACTGTTCAGTGATTAAGAAAAGTAAAGGAGTTTTAGTTCCTTCTCAAGGGATATAGATAATATTCTGGGCCATTTCCCATGAGCTGACTTACAGATGCTGAAACCTCCACCAGGTGGAGAAGTTAGGTACACAATAACCAGACTGTAGCCATGACATAAGCTGCCACAATTCCAAGAACGGGCCTCAAGCAAATGGAACAAACCAACCCTGGAACTGAAGATTAATTGTACTTACAACAATCAAGATGATACTGGTCAGACCACCATAAGACCAGTTTCAAGATGACTGTCAGAGCTGGCTGTGCTGTTTCTGCATGTAGCTCACTCCCTCCATCTTTAAAAACTCTTGTCTCTTGATTTTCAGGAGAAAGAAATTGGAGTCCACACTCCAATTAGGCCAGGAGTCCACACCTCAAACCAGCCCCCACCCCAAGGTGCTGACATACAAAATAAAGCAAGCTTTCCTTTCTGCCAATCTGGCCTCCTGGTGGCTCAGATGGTAAAGAATCCACCTGCAGTGAGGGAGACCGGGGTTTGATCCCTGGGTTGGGAAGATCCCCTGGAGAAGGGAACAGCTACTCATTCTAGTATACTGGCCTGGAGAATTCCATGGACTGTATAGTCCATGGGGTTGCAAAGAGTTGGATACGACTGAGTGACTTTCACTGGCCTCCTTATTGGCTTTTGAGCAGCAGGCAGCTGGACCCCAATTTTGGTTACAGAGATGCATGCATATCCAGAACACAGATAATATCTTATTCAGAGTTGTATCCCTCCTGTTGTGCTGGAAAACATCTTCTTTTCTTCCTGCATAAAGGACATGGGAAAGGCAAACTTCTATGCTTTTGAATATTGGAAAATGTTTTAGTTTTGTCCTCACTCCCTTGAGTGATTAGTCCTTGGAAAATGGCAGACGTTTGTTCTCGATTGCCACTTCATATAGAGGGAGCTGAGACTCTGAGAAATTAAAGCAATTGCCAATGTCACTCCAGTGGGAAGAAGTGGATTCTAGAGACAGCTCAAACTCTAGTATTTGAATTAATTTATTCACGAAACAGTCATCCTTTCACTCAACTGGGACTTGTCAAATATTTTTTATTCTATGGTTCTATTGCTACATAGATAAAGATATTTCTCTGATGCTGAGAATTGTACAGTATAATTAGGAAGACACAATGTCCTTCCTTTATTCTCTTTTATTTTTCTCACCTTCCAACCAAACAGAATCCTTGCTCATCTTTTGTGCCCTGCATTTCCTGAGGCCCTGCACTGGATCATACATTCCAACACCTTCCCAAACCAACTGCTCCTAAAATCCATGCTTGACCTTCAACTTTCCATGCTTCCCATGATGACATCTTCAATTAAGAAAGCTTCTCTTTCTCTCCTATCCCTAAACACTATTTCCACTTCTTGAACACCGTCACTTTCTACTTCCATTGCATGCATGGATTTATAACTGCACGGCAGAGACAAAACCCTTAGGAACTTACCCATATCTATTCACTGTCTCCCCACCTGAGCTTAGTAAACCCCCTCCCATATGCACCAGTTGCCCCAAGTCTTTAAACCGTCTCAACTTCACCACTCTCTGATTTTCTTCTCTGTGAGAATAACAGTTTTGACAATTTTCAGACAGGCTTTTCCTGAAATAGTTTTTGCCACCACTATCCTTTCCCACTCACTGCTAGCTCTCTTTATTATTATTCTTTTTAATGTTTTTAAAGTTGTCTTTTTTCTTTCTTTTGGCCATGATACATGGCATGTAGGAATCCTAATTCCCCAACCTAGGATCCAGTTTACTTCCCTTGCATTGGAAGTGCAAAATCCTAATCATCGGATCACTAAGGAAGTCCCTACTAGCTCTTTCTAAAATCACTGCTATTATATTATATTATTATTTTCTGTAAGGAGCAGTAGACTTTACTCCCCCTAAGAGTGAAATCCTGGGTTGTGTTCCTCTCTCATGATAACAGTATGTGGCATTTAGAAAATACTTGAAAAATATTTATCAGTAAATGAATTGATTGCTATTGATATATATGTAAAAAATCATCCATGAGACATTCAAAAAAATCTGAGTATGAGCAATAACTTTGAGGATGCACATGAACTGTGCATCCAAGGTGGTGCTAGTGGTAAGAGTCTGCCTGCCAATGCAAGAGACTTAAGAGATATAGGTTTTATTCCTGGGTTGGGAAGATCTCCTGAAGGAGAGCACAGCAGCCCCCTCCAGTATTCTTGCCAGGAGAATCCCATGGACAGAAGAACATGGCAGGTTACAGTCCATAGGGTCTCAAAGAGTCAGAGATGACTGAAGCAACTTAGCAGGCACGCATCACATGAATTCAATGATACTTAAGATTTCCTTTCATTAGTTAAACATTTTTCCTGTCCTGCTATGTGGTGAACACCTGCTGATTTCCACCTGGCAAAACTTCAATGATAAATGAATAGATTTCTTTATAGCATTAATTACAGGGCTTAGTTTTTCTATTCACAGCCAGAGGCACTCACACAGCAAATGGAAGTTGGAGCTTAATAAAGATCCAAAAACTATCACTAAAGGAATTCATGTGTCAAAAGTAAGAATGATTTTTTTTTTAATAAGAATGCTACCTGCCAAGATGTTCATAGGAAATACTGTCATTTCATCCTCAGAAATAATATTTCTGAAGTAAATATTTTTCAATGAACATTGAACACTTGTTATGAACAATGATCTAAATGCCCTATGAACATCTCACTTAAGCATTCAATACTCTCCATCCTTCACATATAGGAACTAAAATCATGCGTATTAACAGACTTGGCAGAAACAGAGCTAGTTCATAGTATAGAGAAATCAAAGAGAAATTTTCAAAATAACTATTTAGCTTTCTTTTAAATTAATCAGCAACCATTTTCTACTGTTCATTGTATTAATACTCTTAAGAAGTTAGGGACCCATAGACATAGAAAACAAACTTATGATTACCAAAGGGGAAAGAGGGGAGGGATAAATTAGGAGTTTAGGATAAACATATATACACTGCTATACATAAAACGGATTGACACCAAATACCAATAGTATAACACAGGGAACTATATTCAGTATTTTGTAATGACATATAAGGGAAAAGAATCTGAAAAAAATTATAGCCGAATAACTGTGCTGTGCACCTGAAACTAACACGGCATTGTATATCAATTATACTTTAACTTAAAAAAATAATTTGTGCAAGCAGAAACCTGTGAGTGAGCAGCTGAGTCTTCTGGATCAGATCAGCAGTTGATCTCTGGAGCACGGTTGTGATAAGAAATATTACCAGAGATATTACGGTGAAGTCACAAGCTTTTACTATCAGCAGCTGTGGTCCAGGACTCAGAAAATCCCATCAATATTTCTTCTTTCCTTCTCATCAGCTTTGATGTTTCTTCCCACAATGTGATCATCATAGAAATACATGCTTGCAGGGAGGAACACACCTAGATGACTTTGTCTTTTCTCAACAATTGAGTCCATTTGCCAGAGTGTCTGTTTTAGCTTGAGTCCCTGCAGAAGTAAACACTGAGATAAAGATTTAAACCAACTAATTTATTTAGGAAATGATCCTAGTAAGGGAGAAGGGCAGATGAGGAAGGACAGTCCAGTAACATGTATGTTACTTGCTGTGGGTGATCCCCAAGAGAGACATGCACAAAATGATCCTCAGAGTTACCCAAGGAGAGGGGAGAGGGCTGCTTCTGGGTCACTAATATCCAGGTACCTCCAGCCTGCCAGCGTTGGGGCTGAGACCACTCACGTGGTCAGAAGCTTGCAAGTAGAAAGGCACAGGTGCATGAGGTAGGCAACATTTGCGGGGAAGGGTGAGATCCTGGTATCCCAAGGCCCTATTCAGTTACAACTTCATTCTATCAAAAGTCATTCAGAATGTATTCATTGAGTTTCTATACCAAGCTTATCACTCTGCTGAGCATTGGTTCTGTAAATGTGAATGCAACAGCATTCAAGTAATGGATCATTTTACTGGTCTTTACCTTATGGTTTAAGAAAAGCCAAGATACTGCCATCTCGTGCTTCAGTGGGGTCTGACAAAGGAGACATGGATACTTTCAGGGAAACACTGTGACTATTTTCTTGATTTTACATTCAAATTGAGTCTTGAAGCATAATTTAGGGGTTTCCAACATGCCCAGTTGAAAGGTCATTTGATATAGAGTTTGAATAGTTTGTTAACACATAAATAATTTTTCATGAAATTGTACAGCACGTTTTCAGACTAGAAAAGGACTCAGGAGCAAACTAATTAGGGTACTGGGCACTGCAACAAGAAGGTGAAGTATCAGCTAAAATAACTGAGATCCCCCTGAGAATTAAATTTGAGCTGCGTGCATGCATAATCAACTCTCTGCCTGGTTGCTTCTTTTGGAGAATAAAATGAAGAGATTTCAACCAATTTGACTAGTTTGGATTCTAAAGCCATAGACCAGGTGTTCACTGTAATATGGTCTCATCAGCAACAGGGTCAGTGGGGACAAAGCACAGGGGGGCAACATTTAGATATGTATAATTCAGAGAAAACTTGTTTTTGTGTTTTATCAGGCTGGTTGAATCCAAGTTTAGCTTTTACAATTAGCTATCACAACAAACTGGAAAATTATTCAAGAGATGGGAATACCAGACCACCCTACCTGCTTTCTGAGAAATCTGTATACAGGTCAAGAAGCAACAGTTAGAACCGGACATGGAACAACAGACTGGTTCCAAATCAGGAAAGGAGTACATCAAGGCTGTATTGTCACCCTGCTTATTTAACTTATATCCAGAGTACATCATGAGATATGCTGGGCTGGATGAAACACAAGCTGGAATCAAGATTGCCGGGAGAAGTATCAATAACCTCAGATATGCAGATGACACCATCCTTATGGCAGAAAACAAAGAAGAACTAAAGAGCCTCTTGATGAAAGTAAAAGAGGAGAGAGGAAAAGTTGGCTTAAAATGCAACATTCAGAAAATTAGGATCATTAGTATCTGGTCCCATCACTTCATGGCAAGTAGATGGGGAAACAGCGGAACCAGTGGCTTACTTTATTTTTGGAGGGCTCCAAAATCACTGCAGATGGTGATTGCAGCCATGAAATTAAAAGGCGCTTACTCTTTGGAAGGAAAGTTATGACCAACCTAGACAGCATATTAAAAAACAGAAACATTACTTTGCCAACAAAGGTCCATCTAGTCAAAGCTATGGTTTTTCCAGTAGTCATGTATGGATGTGAGAGTTGTATAATTTCTTTATAAGAAAGCTGAATGCCAAAGAATTGATGCTTTTGAACTGTGGTTTTGGAGAAGACTCTTGAGAGTCCCTAGGACTGCAAGGAGATCAAACCAACAATCTTGAAGGAAATTAGTCTTGGATATTCATTGGAGTGACTGATACTGAAGCTGAAACTCCAATACTTTGGCCACCTGATGTGAAGAACTGACTCATTGGAAAAGACCCTGATGCTGGGAAAGATTGAGGGTGGGAGGAGAAGGGGACAACAGAGGATGATATGGTTGTATGGCATTACTGACTCTATGGACATGACTTCTGAGTAAATTCCAGGAGCTGGTGATGTACAGGGGAGCCTTGCCTGCTGTAGTCTATGGGGTCACAAAGAGTCAGACATGACTGAGTGATTGAACTGAACTGATAAAAAGTTAACAGTTAATAGGTCATTAAAATTCCTCAATGTGGTGGTAAATCAACCACCAGTGGCTCATATACTTTATCACATGGAATCCTTAAGAAAAAAAATACTTGATGTTAATTAAATCATTAAGAATTTTCTGGATTTTAATAATTCAGAATTATTTAATAATCATTTGTAAAGTGCAAGTTTTTATCATAATGGCTGTGAATCAAGATTATTTAAATGACCTGATGATGAAGTAAATTTCTGTGACCTCAACAACTTTTCTTATTTTCACTATTTTTTCAAGAGATTTAACAAGATATACGTGTATCAAAACATTAATGAAATGGTCATTGACATGACATAGAAATAAAAGATCAAGAAAAGAAAAAAAGCATAGAACTGTGAAAGAAATAATATATGAATGATAAGTATTAAATGTGATATAGTCTTAAGGTAGCAAGATTTTTAAAAAAGATTTTATGACCATTTCAATAGATAGAGAAAAAGCACTTGACAAAGTTCAACATTCTTTAATCATAAAAGCTCTCAACAAATTGGCCATATGAAACAAACCCACAGCTAACATCATACTCAACAATCAAATGCTAAAACATTTTCCTCTAAGATCAGGAACATGGCAAAGGTGACCACTCTCACCATTTCTATTTAGTATAGTACTAGAAGTGTTAGCCAGAGCAATTGGGCAAAGATTCATTAATTAACTAGGCTTCCCTGGTGGCTCAGATGGTAAAGAATCTACCTGCAATGCTACTAATTAATTAAAAAATAAAAGACATTTGAATTATAATGGAAGAAGTAAAACTGTCTTTGCTTACAGATCAGATGATCTTATATGTAGAAATTCCTCAAGACTCTACTAAGTCACTGTTGTAATTAATTCAGTAAAGTTGCAGGATATAAAATCACCTATTGAAATTAGTTGCATTTCTAGACTATCTAAAAGTGAAATAAAGATACAATGCCATTTATAATTGCATCAAAACAATAAAATACCTAGGAATAAATTTTTAAAAAGAGGTGAAAGATCTGTACACTAAAAAGTATGATATTAATAAAAGAAATTAAAGAAGACACAAATAAATGAAAGGATATCCCGTGTCCACGGATTGGAAGAATTGATGATGTTAACATGTCCATACTATCCAAAGCAATCTATAGTTTAAATTTAACTGGACTCCTTAATAAATAGTGATAAACAAGATGGATACTCATAAGCAAAATAATGAAATTTGACCCTACCTTACACCGTACATGAATACTAACTCAAAATGGATTAAAGAGTTAGATGGACTAAAGATCTGAAGCTGTAAAACTTCTAGAAAAAAAAATAAACAGGTACAAACTCTTTGACATATTTTGCTATAATTTTTTGGATATTATTCCAAAAGCACAAGCAATAAAAGCAAAAGTAAACAAGCGAGACTAGACTATATCAAACTAAAAAGGTTCTACATAGCAAAAGAAAACAAATCAGGAAAATGAAAAGGCCACAATTAGGGAATAATATTTGCAAGCCATGTTTCTGAGTCAGGGTTAATATTCAAAATGTGTAAAGACTATCACAATTCAATGCAAAATAAGTAAATAAGTAAACAACCCAACTAAAAAATGGGCAGACAAAGCAACAGACATTTTTCCCCCAAAATTAAAAACATACAATGGGGCAAAAATACATGAAAATTTTCTCAGCATCACTAATCATTGGGAGAATGTATATAAAAACCACAATGAGATACCACTTTACACCTGTTAGAATTGCTATTATTTTAAAAAAGTGACAGAAGTGCTAGAGAGGGTGTGAAGGAAAGCGAGCTCATGTACTGTTGGTGGGAATGTGAACTGATACAGCCAGCTTAGAAAACAGTATAGAGATTCCTCACAGTTGTTAAAAACATAATCGAACAGTCCCACTTCTAGGTATGTATGTTTGAAGGAAATTAAATCTCTACCTCAAAGAGGAAGCTAGACCGCCATGTGCATTGCAGCATTACTCACAACAGCCAAGACATGGAGACAACCTAAGGGAACATCAATCAATAAATGTGCCAAGAATATGTACATAAATAATATATAAAGTATTTGAAAGACCATAGTATGTGTTCAATATACACATATATGAATAAACTATATGTGAATATTATTAAGCCATAAAAAAGAAAGAAATGCAGCCTTTTGTGATAGTATGGATGAATCTGAGGACATTGTGGCAAATTTTTTAAAAATCAGAGAAAGACAAATGCTATATGATTTCAATTCTATGTAGGATATAAAAAATTTGCCAAACACAGAGAAAAAAACAGTAGTTTGGTTGTTGACAGAGGCTGAAGGTTCAAGAAAACAGGGAAATTTTGGTCAAAGGGTACACATTTCCAGTTCTAGTACAAATGAGTTTTGGAGATCTAATGCATAGAATGGTCGAGTATCTTTAAAAATTAAGAGAGAAGATCAGAAACTTTTTTCACCATATAGACAAAAAAAGATAATTATGTGAAATTCTGAATATACTAACTAATCTTATAATGATAATCATCTTATAATATATGTATATCAAATCATCACACTGTACACCACAAACTTACACAATGTGGTATGTCAGCTATATCTCATAAAGTTGGGGAAAAAAGAGCCAACTTTTTGTTTTGTTGGTTTTCTTTATTGATTTCTTGTTTTCAACTTCATTGTAATCGGCTCTAATAATATTTATTTTCTTCTGCTCATTTTGGATTTAATTTGCTATTCTTTTTCAAGCTTCCTAAGGTGGAAACTTAGCTTGCTGATTTAGATTTTTCTTCTCTTGAAATATATGGATTCAATGATACAACTTTCCTCTGAGCACTGCTTTTATTACATTCCACAAATTTGATAATTCGTGTTTTCATTTTCACTCAATTCAAAATATTTAAAAATTTCTCCTAAGATTGATCCTTTGACCCATGTGTTATTTAGAAGTATGTTGTGTAGGATTTCCCTTGTGGTACAGTGATTATGAATCCACCTGCCGATGAAGGGGACATGGGGTTCAATCCCTGGTCTGGGAAGATCCCGTATGACACAGGGCAACTAAGCCCAGGCACTCAACTACTGAGTCTGTGCTCTGCCACAACAGAAGCCATTGCAATGAGAAGCCCATGCTTCACAACTGGAGAAAATCTGCATGCAACAATGAAGACACTGCATAGCCAAAAATAAATATCTAAAAAAATATGTTTAAAGATGTATGTTTTATAATCTCCACTTATTTTGGATTATTCCAGTTATTTTCCTGTTCTTGTTTCAAATTTAATTTCATTGCTGTTTTAAAGCAGAGATTGCATGTTTTATATTATTTAAATTTATTAAGTTGGGGGGGATGTTTTGCCTGGAAAGTGATCTATCTTGGTGAATATTCTATGTGAGCTTAAGAAAGATGTCTATTCTGATTTTTGGATGTAGTGGTCTATGGATTTTGATTATATCCAGCTGATTGATGATGTGGTTGAGGTCAGCTATGTCCTCCCTGATTCCTTGGCTGCTAGGTCAATCCATTCTGGTAGAAGGGTGTTGAGGGACACAGCTATGATAGTAGATTTATTTATTTCTTCTTGCATTTCTATCAGTTTTTGTCTCCAGTATTCTTGCCTGGAGAATCCCAGGGATGGCGGAGCCTGGTGGGCTGCCATCTATGGGGTCACACTGAGTCGGACACGACTGAAGCGACTTAGCAGCAGCAGCAGCAGCATACTTTAATAGTTGCTATGTCTTCTTGGAAAATTGATTTCTTATCATTATGCAATGTTTCTTTATCCCTGATGACTTTTCTTAAAATATATTCTGTCTGCAATTAATATAGCTACTCATCTTCCTTCTAAAGGTATGATATGTAGTATATTTTTAATGCATTTACTTTTAATTTAGGTGTGTATTTATATTTGAAAAAGATGTCTTATAAATAACATATAGTTGGGTTTTGTTTCTTGATCCACTCCGACAATTTATATATATTAACTGATGCATCTAGACTACTGACATCCAAATGATTATTTGTATAATTGGATTAGTATCTATCATGGCTGTTTCTGTTTTCTATGTGTTGTCCTTATTTTTTGTTTCCATTTTTGTTTCTAATGCTTCTTCTTCCCTTTGTGGTTTTAATTTAGCATCTTACATGATTTCATTTTCTCCTCTTTCTTAATATATTAATTGTACTTCCTTTTTTAACCTCTTTTAGTGGTTGTCCCAGTTTGTAACATACAATTACAGCTAACTCAAAGAAAAACATTGTCAGTTATAATTTTGAAAATTTGTTTATTTTTAATTGGAGGATAATTGCTTTACAATATCATGTTGGTTTCTACCATACATCAATCTGAATGAGCCATAGGCATACACATGTTCCCCCCCTCTTGAAACTTCCTTGCAACTCCCACACCATCCTACCCCTATAGGTTGTCACAGAGCACCAGATTGAGCTCTCTGCATCATAGAGCAAATTCCCACTGGCTATCTAATTTTACATATAGTAATGTATATGTTTCAATGCTACTCTCAGTTTGTCTCACCCTCTCCTTCCCCAACTGTGTCCACAGATCTGTTCTCTATGTCTGCATCTCCATTGCTGCCCTGCAATTAAGTTCATCAGTACCATCTTTCTAGATTCCATATATATGTATTAAAATATATTTGTTTTTCTATTTCTGACTTACTTCACTCTCTGTAATGGGCTCTAGATTCATTTACCTCATTAGAACTGACTCAAATGTTCCTTTTTATGGCTGAGTAATATTCAAGTGTATATATGTACTGCAACTTCTTAATCCATTCATCTGTCGATAGACATCTAGGCTGCTTCCATGTCCTAGGTACTGTAAATAGTACTTCAATTAACATTTGAACACATGTGTCTTTTTCAATTATGGCTTCCTCAGGTTATATGCCTCTTGGTGGGATTTTAAGTCATATGGTGGTCATATTATTATTAATCTTTTAAGGAATCCATACTATTCTCCATAGTGGCTGTGTCAATTTATACTCCCACTAACAGTGCAAGGGGGTTTCCTTTTTTCCACACCCTCTCCAGCATTTATTGTTTGTAGATTTTTTGATGATGGCCTTTCTGATGGGCCTACAATAACAACCTTATTGTAGTTTTTATTTGCATTTCTCTAATAATGAGCAAAGTTGAGCACCTTTTCATGTGTTTTCTAGCCATCTGTAGGTCTTCTTTGGAGAACTATCTGTTTATGTCTTCTGCCCATAATTTTTAATCAGTGGTATTTTCAAGGAAACTGTGTAGAATGACTCACTCTGTGTTCTTTCTCCAGACAATGAGCTGCTTGGGCCTGCGAGCTCATCTGAGTCCTCCAGTGGCCAAGTGACCAGGGTTCCAGCAGAGCCCTAGACAGGGGCACATGAGCTCGCTGGTGCCAACACAGGTTTGAAAAGTCTTCTTGAATTTGCTCTTCCTGGAGAAGGATCTCACAAAAGGAGCCTGGCCAGGTACTTCTGTACAATAAGCCTTTCAACAGGACATAGATGTTGAATCAGAGACTTTTTCATAGCACACATCTCAAACTTACATATATATATATATATATATACACACATGCATATATAAATAGTTTATATGTTATAATTTCTATATGCTATGTATATAGTTTACATATATATGTATCAAGTGAAAATGATACTAAATAAAAACAAAAGAAAATATTAGTAGTGAGCAGTATACATCTCAATACAAAAAGCATTCATCAGAAAAAATTTATTTTGTATTAATAAAATATGTGCTTCTTGGCAAATCCATAACAATAATTAAACTTTAGCAACCCTTTAACTAGAAATTCAGCAGAAGACTTGAATAGACAGTTCCGTCTGCGAAGTAGCAATGAAAATAACACATAAAATGATGCCCCACTTCATTGGGCATCAGAGAAACACAAATTAAAATCATGGTGATATAGCACCACACACTTTTGCAAATGACTAAAGTAAAACATACTAACAGTGTCAAATGCTGAAGAAAAAGTGAAGAAACTGGCTATTTTGTACATTGCTGATGGAAATGTAAAACAATACAGCCATTCTGGTAATCAGTGAGGCATTTTGTTTTATAGATTTAAGCCTACATTTAGTATACCACTCAGAAATCACGTGAAATGTGAACTTATCCTAGGGAAATGTAAACTTACATTCACTGAAAACCTGTACAATAAATTAGCTTTATTTTAAATGGACAAAAACTAATAACAACCCATACGTCTTTTGAAAAGTAAATGAATAAAAGCCATTTGCATTAAAATGATGGAATGTTACTTAGCAATAAAGTAGAAAACCATAATTCAAAATGATACATGCACCCCAGTGCTCACTACAGCATTGTTAACAATTGCCAAGACACGGAAGCAACCACGTCCATTGACAGATGAATGGATAAAGATGGGGCACGTATATACAACAGGATATTACTCAGTAATAAAAAAGAATGGAATAATGCCACTTGCAGCAACATGGATGCATCTAGAGATTATCATACTAAGTAAAATAAGCAAGACAAAGAAAAATATTATATGATATCAGTAATACAGAGAATTTTTAAAAAAATGATACAAATAAACATATATACAAAACAGAGGTAGATCCACAGAAACAGAATACAAACTAATGGTTACCAAAGAAAAGTGGGGGGAAGGGATAATTAGGAAGTTTGAGATTAATATATACACACTTACATCTATAAAATATATAACCAACAAGGACTACTGTATAGCACAGAGAAATACATTCAAGTTTTTCATAACCTAAAAGAGAAAAGAATCTGAAAAATTATATATATATATTTATCAGTTCACTTCTGTTCAGTCGCTCAGTCGTGTCCGACTCTTTGCAACCCCATGGACTGTAGCACGCCAGGCCTCCCTGTCCACCACCAAGTCCCAGAGTTTACTCAAACTCATGTCCATTGAGTCAGTGATGCCATCCAACCATCTCATCCTCTGTCGTCCCCTTCTCCTCCTGCCCTCAATCTTTCCCAGAATCAGGGTCTTTTCCAATGAGTCAGTTCTTCGCATCAGGTGGCCAAAGTATTAGAGTTTCAGCTTCAACATCAGTCCTTCCAATGAACACCCAGGACTAATCTCCTTTAGGATGGATTGATTGGATCTCCTTGCAGTCCAAGGGACTCTCAAGAGTCTTCTCCAACATCACAGTCCAAAAGCATCAGTTTTTCAGTGCTCAGCTTTCTTTACATTCCAACTCTCACAACCATACATGACTACTGGAAAAACCATAGCCTTGACTAGACGGACCTTTGTTGGCAAAGTAATGTCTCTGCTTTTTAATATGCTGTATAGGTTGATCATAACTTTCCTTCCAAGGAGTAAGCATCTTTTAATTTCATGGCTGCAGTCACCATCTGCAGTGATTTTGGAGCCCAAGAAAATAAAGTCAGCCACTGTTTCCACTGTTTCGCTATCTATTTCCCATGAAGTGATGGGAATATATCATGATCCTAGTTTTCTGAATGTTGAATTTTCAGCCAACTTTTCACTCTCCTCTTTCACTTTCATCAAGAGGCTCTAGTTCTTCTTCACTTTCTGCCATAAGGGTGGTGTCATCTGCATATCTGGGGTTGTTGATATTTCTCTCAGCAATTTTGATCCCAGCTTGTGCTTCATCCAGCCCAGAATTTCTCATGATGTACTCTGCATAGAAGTTAAATAAGCAGGGTGACAATATACAGCCTTGACGTACTCCTTTGCCCATTTGGAACCAGTCTGGTGTTCCATGTCCAGTTCTAACTGTTGCTTCCTGACCTGCATACAGATTTCTCAGGATGCAGGTCAGGTGGTCTGGTATTCCCACCACTTGGAGAATTTTCCACAGTTTATTGTGATGCACACAGTCAAAGGCTTTGGCATAGTCACTAAAACAGAAATAGATGTTTTTCTGGAACTCTCTTTCTTTTTTGATGATCCAGCAGATGTTGGCAATTTGATCTCTGGTTCATATGCCTTTTCTAAAACTAGCTTGAACATCTGGAAATTCATGGTTCACATATTGCTGAAGCCTGGCTTGGAGAGTTTTAAGCATTACTTTGCTAGTGTATAGGATGAGTGCAATTGTGCAGTAGTTTGAGCATTCTTTGGCATTGCCTTTCTTTAGGATTGGAATGAAAACTGACTTTTTCCAGTCCTGTGGCCGCTGCTGAGTTTTCCTTATTTGCTGGCATCTTGAGAGCAGCTCTTTCACAGCATCATCTTTTAGGATTTGAAATAGCTCAACTGGAACTCCATCACCTCCACTAGCTTTGTTCGTAGTGATGCTTCCTAAGGCCCACTTGACTTCACATTGCAGGACGTCTGGCTCTAGGTGAGTAATCACACCATCGTGATTATCTGAGTGGTGAAGATCTTTCCTGTACAGTTTCTCTGTGTCTTCTTGCCACCTCTTCTTAATATCTTCTGCTTCTGTTAGGTCCCTACTATTTCTTTCTTTTCTTTTTTTTAATATTTATTTATTTATTTATTTTATTAATAAATTTATTTATTTTAGTTGGGGGCTAATTACTTTACAGTATTGTAGTAGTTTTTGCCATACATTAACATGAATCAGCCATCGGTTTACAAATGTTCCCCATCCTGAACCCCCCTCCTACCTCCCTCCCCATCCCATCCCTCTGGGTCATCCTATTGCACCAGCCCTGAGCATTTGTCTCATGCATCGAACATGGAATGGTGTTCCGTTTCACATATGATAATATACATGTTTCAATGCTATTGTCCCAGAACGTCCCACCCTCACCTTCTCCCTCAGAGTCCAGAAGACTGTTCTATGCATCTGTGTCTCTTTTTCTGTCTCGCATACAGGGTTATCATTACCATCTTTCAAATTCCATATATATGTATTAGTATACTGTATTGGTGTTTTTCTTTCTGGCTTACTTCACTCTGTGTAATGGGCTCCAGTTTCATCCATCTCAATAGAACCAATTCAAATGTATTTTTTTAATGGCTGAGTAATATTCCATTGTGTATATGTACCACAGCTTCCCTATCCATTCGTCTGCTGATGGACATCTAGGTTGCTTCCATGTCCTGGCTATTGTAAACAGTGCTGCGATGATGAGGTCCCTACTATTTCTGTCCTTTATCAAGCCCATCTTGGCATGAAATATTCCCTTGGTATCTCTAATTTTCTTGAAGAGATCTCTAGTCTTTCCCATTCCATTGTTTTCCTCTATTTCTTTGCCTTGATTGCTGAAGAAGTCTTTCTTCTTTCTCCTTGCTGTTCTTTGGAACTCTGCATTCAAATGGGAATATCTTTCACTTTCTCCTTTGCTTTTTGCTTCCCGTCTTTTCACACCTATTTGTAAGGCCTCCTCAGACAGGCATTTTACTTTTTTGCATTTCTTTTTCTTGGGGATGGTCTTGATTCCTGTCTTTTGTACAATGTCACGAACCTCCGTCCATAGTTCATCAGGCACTCTGCCTATCAGATCTAGTCCCTTAAATCTATTTCTCACTTCCACTGTGTACTCATAAGGGATTTGATTAAGGTCATACCTGAATGGTCTAGTGGTTTTCTCCACTTTCTTCAATTTCAGTCTGAATTTGGCAATAAGGAGTTCATGATCCGAGCCACAGTCAGCTCCCAGTCTTGTTTTTGCTGACTGTATAGAGCTTCTCACCACCTGTATGGCAAAAAGTGAAGAGGAACTAAAGAGCCTCTTGATGAAAGTGAAAGAGGAGAATAAAAAAGTTGGCTTAAAGCTCAACATTCAGAAAACTAAGATCATGGCATCTGGTCCCATCACTTCATGGCAGATAGATGGGCAACCTGGAAATAGTGGCTGACTTTATTTTCTGGGCTTAAAAATCACTGTGTATGGTGATTGCAGCTATGAAATTAAAAGACACTGACTCCTTGGAAAGAAAGTTATGACAAACCTATATGGCATATTAAAAAGCAGAGACATTACTTTGTCAACAAAGGTCCATCTAGTCAAGGCTATGGTTTTTCCAGTGGTCATATATGGATGTGAAAGTTGGACTGTAAAGAAAGCTGAGCGCTGCAGAATTGATGCTTTTGAACTGTGATGTTGGCGAAGAGTCTTGAGAGTCCCTTGGACTGCAAGGAGATCCAACCAGTCCATCCTAAAGGAAATCAGCCCAGGGTGTTCGTTGGAAGGACTGATGTTGAAGCTGAAACTCCAATACTTTAGCCACCTGATGCGAAGAGCTGACTCATTGGAAAAGACCCTGATGCTGGGAAAGAGTGAGGTCAGGAGAAGAAGGGGATGACAGAGGATGAGATGGTTGGATGGCATCATTGACTCAATGGACATGGGTTTGGGTGGACTCAGGGAATTGGTGATGGACAGGGAGGCCTGGCATGCTGCGGTTCATGGGGTTGCAAAGAGTCGGACATGACTGAGCGACTGAGCTGAACTGAACTGAATGGTCTAGTGTTTTCCCTTCTTTCTTCCATTTAAGTCTGAATTTGGCAATAAGGAGTCAGCTCCCGGTCTTGTTTTTGCTGACTTTATAGAGCTGTTCCATCTTTGGCTGCAAAGAGTATAATCAATCTGATTTTGGTGTTGACCATCTGGTGATGTCCATGTGTAGAGTCTTCTCTTGTGTTGTAGGAAGAGGGTGTTTGCTATGACCAGTGCTTTCTTTTGGCAAAACTCTATGAGTCTTTGCCCTGCTTCATTCTCTACTCTAAGGCCAAATTTGCCTGTTACTCCAGGTGTTTCTTGACTTCCTACTTTTGCATTCCAGTCCCCTATAATGAAAAGGACATCTTTCTTGGGTGTTATTTATAAAAGGTCTTGTAGGTCTTCATAGAACCGTTCAGCTTCTTCAGCATTACTGGTCAGCGCATAGACTTGGATTACTGTGATATTGAATGGTTTGCCTTGGAAATGAACAGAGATCATTCTGTCGTTTTTGAGATTATATCCAAGTACTTCATTTCGGACTCTTTTGTTGACTGTGATGGCTTCTCCATTTCTTCTAAGGGATTCCTGCCCACAGTAGTAAATATAATGGTCATCTGAGTTCAATTCACACATTCCAATCCATTTTAGTTCACTGATTCCTAGAATGTCGGTGATCACTCTTGCCATCTCCCGTTTAACCACTTCCAATTTGCTTTGATTCATGGACCTAACATTCCAGGTTCCTATGCAATATTGCTCTGTACTGCATTAGAACTTGCTTCTATCACTAGTCACATCCACACTGGATGTTTTTTTGCTTTCGCTCATCTCTTCATTCTTTCTTGAGTTATTTCTCCACTGATCTCCAGTAGCATACTGGGAGCCTACCAACCTGGGGAGTTCATCTTTCAGTGTCCTATCTTTCTGCCTTTTCATACTGCTCAGGGGGTTCTCAAGGCAAGAATACTAAAGTGGTTTGCCATTCCCTTCTCCAGTGGACCACTTTTTGTCAGACCTCTCCACCCTGACCCGTCCATCTTGGGTGGCCCTACACAGCGTAGCTTAGTTTCATTGAGTTAGACAAGGCTGTGGTCCATGTGATCAGATTGGCTGGTTTTCTGTGATTGTGGTTTCAGTCTGTTTGCCTTCTAATGCGCTGTCTCAGGGCCTACTGTCTTACTGGGGTTTCTCTTACCTTGGACGTGGAGTATCTCTTCACTAGCTGCTCCAGCAAAGCGCAGCCATTGCTCCTTACCTTTTACGTGGAGTATCTCCTCTCTGCTGCTCGCTGCTCCAGCACTGGGCTTCCCTGATAGCTCAGTTGGTAAAGAATCCGCATGTAATGCAGAAGACTCCGGTTCGATTCCTGGAATTGTAATTGATCTTCATAGCTGGGAAGATCCCCTGGAGAAGGAAAGGTTACCTACTCCAGTATTCTGGCCTGGAGAATTCCATGGACTCCATAGGACATGGGTTCACAAAGAATCAGACACGACTGAGTGACTTGCACTTGCACTTTCATATATATATATATGTGTGTGTGTGTGTGTGTGTGTGTGTGTGTGTGTGTATGTATATTTATCGGAGAAGGCAATGGCGCCCCACTTCAGTACTCTTGCCTGGAGAATCCCATGGATGGAGGAGCCTGGTAGGCTACAGTCCACGGGGTCGCTAAGAGTCGGACGACTGAGCGACTTCACTTTCACTTTTCACTTTCATGCTCTGGAGAAGGAAACAGCAACCCACTCCAGTATTCTTGCCTGGAGAATCCCAGGGACAGCGGAGCCTGGTGGGCTGCCGTCTATGGGGTCGCACAGAGTCGGACACGACTGAAGCGACTTAGCAGCAGCAGTAGCAGCAGCATGTATATTTGTAATCTGATCATTTCCCTACTGGCTCAGTGGTAAAGAATCCACCTGAAATGAAAGTGACATGGGTTTGATCCCTGGGTCAAGGAGATTCCTTGGAGGAGAAAATGGCTAATCACTTCAGTATTCCTGCCTGGGAAATCTCATGGACTGAGGAGAATGGCGGGCTACAGTGCATGATATTGCAAGGAAGTGAACATGACTGAATGACTGAACAACAACAATACAATATTCACATCACTTTGAATTATATTCAATATTTTGTAATAACCTATAAGAGAAAAGAATCTTAAAAATTATATATATATATGTATATATAAAATCTCTGAACCACTTTGCTGTACAGCTGAAACTAATACAACATTGTGAACCAACTATACTTCAATTTAAGAAGATAATTAAAAAGTGTCATACGGACCATTTATTTATACAACAGTGTGAATGGATCTTAAGAGAATTATGTGTAGTGAAAAAGCCAATCTTAAAGGGTCATATTTTAATGATTTTATTTATGTAACTTTCTAAAAGTGACGAGTTTTTAGTGGTGGGCAATAAACCAGCAGTTGCTAGTGAGTAAGGTCAGGGAAAGAATGCAACTATACAGAGTTGACCTGAAGAAATTTCTCTATAGTACTGGAAAAAGTTATCCTGATTTTGGTGACTGTTATTCAAATCCACCCGTGTGATAAAATTGCATGAAGTTCACACAAACAAAAGTAGATAAATGCAAATATTGAATAAAGACTGTGCTCGTTACTAGAATGGTACCGACATCAGTTTTCTGGTTTTGACATTATCTTATGGTTTCATAAGTTAGTATTATTACTGAGTGAAGCTAAGCAGAAGGTACGTTGGAACTTTCCATTTTTGGAATTTTTTTGCATCTTAAGTTATTTCAGAATGAAAAATTATCAGTGAAAACATAACTGGTAAACACTAGACAGTCTAATAACCTATTCAGTATAGAGTAAGTCCCCTATATACAAACAAGTTCCATTCTGAGAACGTTTGTAAGTCCAGTCTGTAAGTCCAACAAAGTTAGCTGAGGTACCCAGCTAACACAATAAGCTATTGAATACTGAACTGTAATAAGTTTATAACACTCTTCACACAAAAAAATACATAAAAATAAATAAACACACAAAATGAAGATAACATCTTTAATATTACAGTGTAGTACCTTGAAAAGTGGGCTTCCCTGGTATTTCAGCTGGTAAAGAATCTACTTGCAATGCAGAAGACTCCAGTTCAATTTCTGGGTTGGAAAGATGCCTTGGAAAAAGTTAGGGTACTCACTCGACTATTTTTTGCTTTCCTGGTGGCTCAGACAGTAAAGAATCAGCCTGTAATGTGGGAAACCTGGATTGATCCTTGGGTTGGGAAGATCCCCTGGAGGAGGGCATAGCAATCCACTCTAGTATTCTTACGTCATAAATTCCATGGACAGAGGAGCCTGGGGGGATACAGTCCATGGTGTAGCAAAGAGTCAGACACAACTAAATGACTAAGCACAAGCACCTTGAAAAGTACAGTAGTATCAGCTACAGCACTGCTGCTTTTTTACTTGCTTCAGGACACCGTGGGTTTGAAATAAAGATACTGTACTCTGTACAGTACTGCACAGTAAAGTACACAAAGGCATAGACACATGTGAAGGATGCATGCATGTGACAGTGTACACCAGACACATGAATTAACTTACATGATTGAAGATGCGACACATGTCCATATCTTTGAAAGTTCACAACTAGAAGATTCATATGTAGGGGACTTACTGTAACTGAACATTTATTTTTTTATTCAATTGAGATATAATTTACATAAAATATAGTATTAGTTTAAGGTGTACAGCAATGATTCAGGATATTTATATATTGTGAAATCATCACCACAATAAGTTAACTTCTGTCACCTCTCAGAGTCACATATTTTTTTTCTCTTAAGAAATCAATGCTTATTCCTGACTGAAGACTTCAATATGTATTCTCAAGTTAAGTAAGGAAGGAGGGAGGGAGAGAAGGATAAAAGGATAGAAAGAGGAAAATATT
Organism: Okapia johnstoni; assembly: GCA_024291935.2. Lineage (NCBI taxonomy): Eukaryota > Metazoa > Chordata > Mammalia > Artiodactyla > Giraffidae > Okapia > Okapia johnstoni. The sequence continues at coordinate 104,003,108 of CM044312.1, forward strand.
CAGAGGAAGTAGTAAGAAACTCAAATTAAGTGGAAATAGAAAGAAATTATCTTTTGATTAAGGCTATCTTTTAAGACAACACCCAGCATCATATTAGGGCCCTGGTTCTCAGTACATAATTGGTTGAATGCAGGGAGTAGGGACTTCCTGGATGGGAAGCTGGTAACCAGTGAGATGCAAGAATGAAAGGCTTGCATCTGTAGGACAGATACACCTAGGAAAATTACGGCATCATGGTCCATATTGGCTCCTTCATGAGTCATTTTCCAAAATCCTATAGGAGAGATTGGAGATTAGTTGATAGCAAGTCAGCAAGTATAAAGATGGAAAGATAAAATTCTATCCCCTAAAGTAAAGTAAAGCATTGCAAGAACACAGTACACATACTCTTGGTCAGACAGGACCCTGTAATCTTTCCAAGCATCTTCTATTTGCATTCTCTACCAGGTTCAAGATTGAACTTTCTAGCAGGAAGCAGATCAAAAGGGCTTCTACACTAGAGGCTGTAATTTCTTTTTGCTTGAAAGTCGTAGCCATTCATTTAAAAAAGCATTGAACAAAATAAAAAGAAACTATGGGACTAAAAATAATTGTCTGCATGCGCAGTGGGGAAAAATTCTGTTCAAAAGATACAAAAAGGCCAAAAGACCAAACTGCCACTTTTGAAGAGCATGGAGTGAAAGCAGGGGGTCAGAAGCAAAAGCAGGGTACTGCACATGACCCCTGCACACAATGCCACAAGAGAGGTGGCCAAACACCTAAGCTGCCCCTCCCAACAGTCCTCTGGACACATCCCTATTATCACCCCATATAAGGAAGAAGTTCACCCCTCTCAGGGAACAAGCAAGCAAGGGAACTTGTTGGTTGCTCTTATTTCCTGTTTCTGTGGTAGGGGCCCCAATAAACCCTTGCCTGAAAAGAAAAAAGCATCAAGACCAGAAGGTAAGAGGCAGACTGTTTAGACTTATACAATAGGTCTATACAATATTTTGAAGTGAAAGTGAAATTGATAGTCACTCAATCACATCTTACGTATTGTGACCCATGGACTGTAGCCCACCAGACTCCTCTGTCCATAGAATTCTCCAGGCAAGAATACTGGAGTGGGTAGCCAGTCACTTCTCAGAAGATCTTCCTGACCCAGGGATCGAACCTCATTCTCCTGCATTGCAGGCAGATTCTTTACAATATGAGCCACCAGGGAAGCCCATACATATAAATATATGTCCTCTTTTTTTTATTTCCTTCCCATTTAGGTGACCATAGAACACTGAGAGGTGTTGTCTCTGCTATACAGTAGGTTCTCATTTTTATCTACTTTATACATAGTATCAATACTGTGTGTAGTGAGAGTGAAAGTCGCTCAGTTGTGTCCGACTCTTTGCTACCCCATGGACTATACAGTCCAGGGAATTTTCCAGGCCAGAATACTGGAGTGGGTAGCCTTTCCCTTCTCCAGGGGATCTTCCCAACCCAGGTATTGAACCCAGGTCTCCCACACTGCAGGCAGATTCTTTACCAGCTGAGACACAAGGGAAGCCCAATTAATACTGTATATATGTCAATCCCAATCTCTCAATTCATCTCACCTCCCTTACGCCAATGGGCAGATCATTCAGACAGAAACTTAATAAGAGTCTTTTCACAATCATTTTGATGGAAATTTAGCATCAAGAAGAGGTGAACAAGTATATGCTCTGTGACATATTAAATAAGAAGCTTTAGAATCAAACATAGAATAAATATGTATTTATGATCACTGGAAAAAGATGACTTTAGTTCAACAATAGTGTTTGAAAATGAGTCAGACATTGGAGAAAATGGAGGTCTATAATATTTTGCCCCAAGTTCACAAAATAATTTGATTTCTGAACTGAAAATCATTACAATTTGAGAATAAATCAGGGAATTTGAGGTCATGCATATTTGGTTCTTATCCTAATCATATAGTTTGCTAAGTCAGTTATTATGACAGAAACTCACTTAAACTGAACCTTAGCTTCCTATCTGAAATTGGTGAGAATGATATTGATATTATGAGATTGGTGTAAGAATTAAAACATGTGGGGATTTTCTGGCCTTCTAGTGGTTAGGACTCTGTGCTTCTGTTGCAGGAGATTCAAGTTCCGTCCCTGGTTGGGGAATTAATAATAAGATCTCAAAAGTCACTTGAGGTGACCAAAAAAAAAATAAAAATGTGTGGGCTCACTAAGTCCTGGTATTATGAGCATTTGCAGAAGTATAGTTGCATGAAATCAAATCTATATGTCTCAAACAAAATATATGGTAGTATCTAGAAGATCTTTTCCCCTTTTTTCAGCTCTCTCTCTGCTCTTTGACTTTTCACCCTCCTCTTGTTTAACGTTCAGAAAATCCTAGATTATAGTCACAAATTCCAGTTTTCACAGAGAAAACTGAAAAACAAAGAAATTAAATAACTTCCCCAGTATCATTGTGCCAATAAGACAGAAAACCATAATTTCAGCCCAGGACCCAGTATTGAAATGAACATATACATTCTAATGAATATAAGAAATGTTCTAAAATGATCCTAAATGCCAAAGGCTATCTCAAAACTGCACAGTTCATTGAGATCTATGTTATTATCCTGTGATATTCATTTTTTATAGCAAAATTCCAGACATTATTGGTATCCAGGTAGAATGGAAAAAAATTGACTTAGTCTAAGTTACTTCTTGGATTTCTCCATCAGCTATGAAGTCTTCACTGGTCAAGATTTCTCACACCTGCTCCACATCCATCTCTGCAGATGTGATACTTCAAGCTCTCACCACCTCTGAACATAACATAGCCAATAGGGCACAAATGATCTGTGAGTACAAAGTGATTCACATGAATCAGTGTTAATGAGGAATCAGCACCAAATTGGGGAAAAAACCACAAACACTCGTGACGGAGGATGGAACCGCATAGGATGCCAGGATGAATGCAGCCACAGGAAGCTGAGAAGGAGGTGAGAGCTCCTTAAAGAAGATCGTCCTGCATATTAGGTAATAAGCCTTAGCTCAGATTGATGGAGCATGATATTTAAATTGGTTAAGCATGCAACAAAACCTCTGCAGGAGATACTACTGCTATTTGTATTCTTCACTAACCTTTGAAATAGTCCCAGGAAAACCCTCCTTCCACCCTGTGGCCCCCAGAGCCGCACTCAGCACACATAGGAGACTGGAAATTAATATCCAAACAGTGTTGAGAGCTGTTAAGTTTCAAAGCTGAAATGACTGCTTAGGGTTGATGAGGAAATTACTGGCTGAATATTTAAAAGAGAAGGAAAAAGTAGTCAAAACATGACCACTGTTTTGGTGTGTTATTTTTTTTAATCCAAGTGCAAGCAATTGTTTGGGCCTCTTTTAATTTACAAACTTAACTGTTTATTTGTAGTCATATGAAAATTTAAGTATGAGGAAGAATCAATGGCTCTTAATATGTGGCATTATTTAATTTCAACCCCAGGTCTTCAGAGTTTGCTCCTAAAAGTAGGCATTTATTTGCATATAAGGACCATAAAAAGAAGACATTTCTAGAAAAATAAGCATGAGTTCCAGCTTGTATCTCCTTTCAGGACAAGGGTGGTGGAATATTTATCTCTTTACCCTCAGAACCAAGCACAGAACTTTGCATACTATATAAACTTAAAAAAAAAAACTTGATTAAGGAATAAAATAAAATAAACTGTAAAATAGGCCTCACTAACTTTTATAAAGGCTGCAGAGCATTGAATACCTCAGGGACCATGTGTGCTGGATTGCCTGTTATCAATTCAGCATTGTCACTTCCTTCCCCAGACCACCTCTGCACTGTGGGAAAGAAGTCAAGAATTGTATTTCCAGTAGGATTTCCAGCTGAGTTGGCCCGAGGAGAGGTACAAAGACTGCCAGAAAGTGGGAGGCTGAAAGAAAGAAGAACTCACTACTGTTGGGCACAGTTGCAGCCACATACATGTGACGAGCAGGACCCCTGCTGAGGGCTGCCTTCCTGGTGGTCAGCGAGCGTCCCGAGGTGGGGGAGACCTTACAGGTCAGCCCTCCCGCACACAGGGTTCTCAGACGTCTCTTCCACACCTTCACTGGGGAGCATCTCTTTATTTCAAGAACACCTTATTTCCTGAAACACCTCTTTCTTCACTGGGTCTAAACTTCTAGAACCTGGAACAACTTTCTTCTTAGTTTCGAAGAACAGTGAATGTTGCTTGATTAACTAGGGGAAATGAAGGGCGAAAATATGTGGAGAAGGCAAAAATGAAAAAATAACTATGGGTGGTAGTTTACCTACTAATAACTAAGCTCATCTCCCTTTTCCTTTCTTCTGCTAGAGAGGTTCTGTGGTCACCATCAGTGGCCTGGCCCTCACCTGAGCTCCTCAACCCCACCCTGAGGGGCTGCTCATCATTTGTAAGCCCTTTCTCCACTGTTCCACTCACGTCTCCATTTATACTGGATTGCTTCCACCAGCATGTTTATACCTGCACTAGGACGTCCAGCTTCAGCCATGTCTGCCTGATAATGTGTGTCGTTTATTCCTCCTACAGCTATATGTTCAGTGGAGAGCTGGACATGTCTACCCTGCCTTTCGAACCACGCAATCAGCTTGACGTCACTGAACTAAGCTTGCTCAGGTCAGTGAGGCTGTCCCAAAGCTGCTTCACATTTATCTCTTGCTGCACTTGACTTCTCTAAGGTCTTTAAATTGTGTGTTTAAGGTCTTTAGATTGTGTGTTAGTCGCTCAGTCGAGTCCAACTCTTTGCAACCCCATGGACTGTAGCTTGCCAGGCTCCTCTGTCAATGGAATTCTCCAGGGAAGAATACTGGAGTGGGTTGCCATTCCCTTCTCCAGGGGATCTTCCCAACTCAGGGATTGAACCTGAGTCTCTCATATTTCAATCAGATTGTTTACCATCTGAGCCACCAGAGAAGCCATCTTAAAATTATTAAGTGCAGTAAAGGACTTTCTGACACCTGACAAGCTCGGCTCCATCATCAGCTATAGCAGCTGTCTCTGAATTTCCTTCCTGCATCTCTGATCTTTTTTCTCTCAGGCTTTTCATAAGGTCTCATTTCCCTGTTTATCCCACAACTCCTCCTGTGATCCAGGGCTACAGCCTCCTCTGCTTTGCTTCCCATATGTTTTTCTCATATAACTTAGAGACATAAGTCCAGATGGTTTTCTGTAACAATATTTACTGATTGCACAATAATAGTTAAAATACTGAAAATCCCTGATGAAATCAGCTCCTCACATTCCTTTTTCATGATAATTATTTCCAACATATTTATTCTCTATCAAGACTAAAGCCCATTTTCAAATTCTTATTTTAAATATATTTTACATAAGTAATAATTGTCTATATTTTTAAAATAAAAAAGCAACATCATACAGAAGTTTATAGATTAAACAGTGTATGCTCCCAATTACTATCCTTGCTTGTTCTTTTTTACCCACTCAAATTATTTCACTAATTCAATCATCAACATTTAGTGAATTAATAGAAATATCTGTGCTTTTAAATATATGTTTATTTATATATGTACACTATATGTGTGCTTATATATAGGTTTCATAAAAGAAATCTCTATGTCCACACATCACTGTCAAAAAGGGTACAGAACTGCTAGAATTCTAACACCATAGCCTATGATGGTAAACGTATTTGGTTTTGCTTTATTTGAGTTATTTGCATTTGAATAGAATTGTATACGGAGAAGGCAATGGCACCCCACTCCGGTACTCTTGCCTGGAAAATCCCATGGACAGAGGAGCCTGGTAGGCTACAGTCCATGGGGTCGCTAAGAGTCGGACACGACTGAGCGACTTCACTTTCACTTTTTCCTTTCATGCACTGGAGAAGGAAATGGCAACCCACTCCAGTATTCTTGCCTGGAGAATCCTAGGGACGGCGGAGCCTGGTGGGCTGCGGTCTATGGGATCACACAGAGTCGGACACGACTGAAGCGACTTAGCAGCAGCAGCAGCAGAATTGTATAATGATTGTTTGTTTCCATACTATTTAAAAGATGTCCTATCTCTACAGCTCATTCTTTAAAATCCCTTCATGTATGAGGAAGGGAAATTGAGTCAGTGGTATGCTTAGTCGCTCAGTTGTATCTGACTCTTTGTGACCCAATGGGCTGTAGCCTGCCAGGATCCTCTGTCCATGGGGATTCTCCAGGCAAGAATACTGGAGTGGGTTACCATGCCCTCCTTCAGGGCATCTTCCCAACCCAGGGATCGAACCCAGGTCTCTCGCATTGCAGGCAAATTCTTTACCATTTGAGCCACAAGGGAAGAAGGGAAATTGAGTTAAGTGCTTTGCAAAAGAACCCAAACCTCTCTTAATAAACCTGAACAATGGGAGGGGTTTTGAGGGAGATGGATACATGTATATGTGTGGCTGAGTCCCTTTCCTGTTCGCCTGAAACTACCGCAACATTGCTAAATGGCTATACCCCAATTCCAAATGTTTTTGGTGTTCAAAAAAAATTTAAAAATCCAAAGAAGCCCGAACAAGAGAGCGGACCTTGGAGTGAACACAACTGGACTGACTCTCATCAGATGTGTTGGAGGAAACTTGCTTCTGGGACCAGTTACCCTAATGCACACAAAACCAGGGCCCTCAAGTGTCAAGACATCTCCTCTAGACCTCCCACGGTAGAGCAAGCACAAGCATCAGGCTGACACTCGGAGAGGGCTTCCTTGTCAAGAGCTCTGTGTGTCCATAGCAGGCAGGGTGACGCTGCTAGAGGATTATGGCTTCAGCTCTGCTCCCCAGATTCCCCATCTGTGCCCCATTTTTCTACAGCAGGGAAGCAGAAACCCCTCCCCCAACGTCAGGAGGAATGATACTGCTCCTAGTTTGGTGTTACCCATGGGAGGAGAAATGACAAGAAAAGCAGTTTCTGCTGTAATCCTTGGATAGTCACTGTAATTAACTCCTAAAGGAATATGAAACTGCAGAGAAGTCTATTCGTTTTACTAAAAGCAGATCATAAGTAGGCTTTATTTAACAAATGCATAATTTTCCACACGCTTATGATCGTGGAGAGGAGCTGAGATAAGAAGAGAAGAGGTTGAACTTGGCATTCTTTGTTCAGGGACCCCTGGGGCACAAATGTCCAAGAGAGCCATAATTTTGTGTAGTCAGAGTTATCAGGAGTTCACTGCTGATGCCAGGGGACAGCCTTGTCCATGTATTAGACCGTTCCATTGCTAAGTCTCAGTTTTCTTCTCTGTAGAAGTGGAGACAGGGAATGTATGTGAGTGAGACCCAGAGAATTCTATTACAAATAGAATTCTCTTACTAATCAATTCTATTATGAATCAATATAAAGTATTTTATTGCAAATCAATATAAAGGTTAGAAAGTAAAAGTGTTCGTCATTCAGTCGTGTCTGACTCTTTGTGACCGCATGGACTATAGCCCACCAGGATCCTCTGTCAACGGGATTTTCCAGGGAAGAATACTGGAGTGGGTTGCCATTCCCTTCTTCAGGGGAGCTTCCTGACCCAAGGATTGAACCCAGGTCTCCCACATCTTTTTTGTCTGAGCCACAAGCCCAAAGGTTAAAAATGAGACCTCAAAATTTGGCCAAAGGTTGATTTGGGGCTTAGATTTGAGTTCCATGGAATTATGTATGAGCCTCTAAAATTTTCCCAGAGGAGAGCAGGATTTTGACCCTTCCAGAGTCAGACAGCAAGGTGAGCCTGACGGTGATAATGGGTGAGGTGGCTCAGAACACAAGCCTTTGTGGGCACATGAACCTGCCCATTTAGCACAGAAAGCCAGATCTTAAAAGAAAGAATGAAGCTGAATAAAGAAAGCTGTCTGGGACCACCCTCTGAAATATAATTGCATAACTTACTGCAAGAATGACAATAAAATGTAGGAAGCTAGGGTGCAGTCTGGCGCTTTCGTATTCCCTTAGGGGTTATATGCCCAGCGGTTAGTCCAGGCCCTTCAGAAAGCACCCCAGTGGCTCTGGCCACTTCCCAGCACTCTGCCCTCATCTCTACCACTCTGCCTACAAGCTTAAGCCACAGTTTCCATCATCAGTTATTCATCTATGCACCTCTCCATCTGGCTTTTGGGCTTCATATTTACTGAGCCCTCGTCTGGGTACATTATGACCCAGAGGCCTCATGCTGAGGGGCTGTCTTTCCCTTGGTATGTTAGATCTCAGATAAAATGACATCCCCTTGGAAAGCTTGTCTTCAGCCACAATCTCAAGTACCCCCTTTCCTCTTCCTCTGTCAATAACGCCACGCTGCTCGCTGTTGTATTTTCCTGAAGGCATGTACAACTGTTTAAAAATGTCCTTTTTACTCACTTATTTATTTACACCCCCTCCACTGGTGTACGAGCTCCAGGAAGTCATAAATTCTGACTTGTTGAGAGCCTAGTTACAACAGAATCTGGCACTGAATTGTGAAATAAGAGTGGTCCTGTCTGCGCAATGAGGAGGCAGTAGGGAGGATGAGATTGTTATGTAGTTCTCTGGGTAAGTGATGGCATTTATGGAATGTTTGATCTAAAAAAAAAGCGATAACACAATTAAGCTATGATGGTGCTGTCGGGGAGGAAGAAATTTTCCTCTGCCCCTAGATTCTTGACAGATTGTGTATGTGATCAGTCACTCAATTGTGTCCCACTCTGTGACTCCCAAGAACAGTGGCCCACTGGGCTTCTCTGTCCATGGAATTTCCCAGGGAAGAATACAGGGGAGGGTTGCCATTTCATTCTCCAGGAGATCTTCCTGATCCAGGGATCAAACTGAGGTCTTCTGCATTGCACGTGGATTCTTTACCTCTGCGTCAGCTGGAAAGCCACTTGACAGATTAACAGGAGACAATCAAACCAAAGTTTAATGGCATCATGGGAAAACTCAGTAACTCACCAAAGAAGCCAAAGTCCTCACCTTAAATATCATCTTCAGCTGAAGATAAAGGAGGATGGTGGGGGTAGAGATTTGAGACTTCAAAGGGGAGGAAGGCAATTCATGTGGAGATAGAAAAGATGTTTGGTTAAAAAAAAAAAATGGTCTGCTGGACCAGGCAGAGACAGAGGGATACCAAGATGAATTTTAAAAATGAATTTTGCTAGGAATCCTCCCTGTCTACATACTTAGCTCAAACTATAGCTATCCATGGGATAGCTTGCTTCCTGGAGCAAGTTTTCTATCTACATTATTTTAGGCAGTTATGAGGAAGGTCAAAGTTTCTATTTGAGTCATCTGACACTTGATTGTTTTCAGCTCAAAATAATCTGGAGACCAAAGAGGCATTTAGGGCGGCAAGTTCAGCTTTTCACAATGCCAAGGACAAGATTACCTTCCTCCGTGGTTTACCTTGGGCAGCTCGCTCAGTAGAAATCACCATCATGGCCAATACTGTAGGCAACACTTCATAGTACCATCCTGTTTTCAAAGCAATGAGGTTTTAAAACTAGGTGCATGCTGAATTTAAATCTCACCCACACACAAGATGGCTGAGAAGAGATAAATATTAAGAAAGAAATTTCCTATAATTGCATCAAATACGTCAAATCTTACAGAATGCTTTCCCCTGGGCTGTGGAAAGCACTGGTCAGAGTGATACAAACTCTAACTTTGTTAATAGGTAGAGATCAAGCCTTAATTCCTACCACGCCACTTACCAAATGAGTGACTTCAAAGTAATGTCTTAACTTTTATGATCAGCGATGTCCTTATTAAAATGAGATATTCACACGACCTTGATGTAGCTTGAGAATATTCTTGGGTGAAGTATGTTAAATGCCTGCCCCATGACTGGTGTGGAAGAATTAACCCAAAGCAAGCAGTCTGGGTTGTTATCTGATTTATTCCCATCAGAACCTCAGGTGGAAGGAAAGCTCAGGTGTTATAATTGATGAAGAAGTAGTACCAGGAAGAAGTGCCCACAGCTAAAAAGCACAGTTTCAAACTCCATGTTCTACCCTCTGCCCCAGTGCTGCTCCTTTTCTAAAAATAACTCAACATGACTCTTTTCTTCTTCTTTTTTTAGCTTGCTTACATGTGCATGTGAGTAAACGTGTGTGTTTTGTAATGTTCTGTACATAAAAGAAATGTGTGAATGTATCTATAAGTTCCGGAGAGGAATAAGACAGAACACAAATAAGCGTGTACCCACATCCAGTATAAGAAAGAGATCCCATTACCGAATGTCACCCACAAGTCTCCCCTGCCCCAATGCCACCTACCTCTCTCTCCATTCTCCCAAGAGGGGCCAATATTCTGAAATTGGTGTTTATAATAAATTGGATTTTGAATATGTTTTTTTTCCATATGTGTTTATCTTTAAAGCTGCATCATTTCATTTTCTCATTTTTTAATTTAATTAAATGGTAGTATGCCTTATATATTTTGACTTCTTTTTTGCCACTGAATATTGGATTCTTGAGATCCCACCATGTTGTTGAAAAAGGTAGTTCATTCTTTTTCTGCTGTTTTATGTTATTCTATTGTCGAAAAATACCACAATTGATTTATCCATTCTACAAGTGACAGATTTTGTCATTGCTCTCAGTTCTTGTATGGATCTATGCAGGAGCTTCTTTAGAATATAAAACGTATAGGCCACAAAACATTTGTTCAATTTTCACTCAACTATTTAGTTTTAAAAATCATTTTTATTACAGGCATTGTTTAGGCATTGAAGTTAGAGCAGTGAAGAAAACATACAAAAATCTCTTCCCTAATGGTGCTTATCGGAGAAGGCAATGGCACCCCACTCCAGTACTCTTGCCTGGAAAATCCCATGGACGGAGGGGCCTGGTAGGCTGCAGTCCATGGGGTCGCTAAGAGTAGGACACGGCTGAGCGACTTCACTTTCACTTTTCCCTTTCATGCACTGGAGAAGGAAATGGCAACCCACTCCAGTGTCCTTGCCTGGAGAATCCCAGGGACGGCGGAGCCTGGTGGGCTGCCGTCTATGGGGTCGCACAGAGTCGGACATGACTGAAGCGACTTAGCAGCAGCAGCAGTAGCAACGGTGCTTATATTCTTGTGGGAAAGGCAAATAGTACATATAATAAGACAAAAAGAAAAATATTATATTTGCCAAGATAGTCCTGATTATGCTACTGTGGCAAATATTGATAATCCTCAAATCTTAGAGTCTTAAAAATATTATTTCTTGATTATGTTACATGTTCTTTAATGAGCAGCTGGACTCTCTCTCCAATTTGTCATCTTTCTCATTTGGGGACCCAGGATGACCAAAGTACCACACTCTGGGAACACTCCAGGCACCAGAGGAGGAGGGCAAAGAGAATGTGGCAAAAACCACATCAATCTTCTGCACAGCACGAACACATGTCCCTCTACCTGGCCTCAGGCCTCAGGCCTCAGGAAAAGTACCTGCCCTGGCTCAGGAGGCAGCGGTGAGCTCCAACCACTCACCGAGAAGAAGGAGGTGATCAAACACTTGGAAGCAGTCCCAGTGACTGACTCAAACGGAGTTATTAGACGGCTGTAATAATAACAGGAAAGATGCAACAGGAAGAGGACTAGCACAAGAGTACAGAGCGGGAAGCAGAATTGGGGAGAGTAATTAGCATATGGTGATTAGAGACGGTCCCATCAAGCTGACACTGGAACCAATAACCACAGCAGACAAGAGAATGACCCTTTATTGTGGGTGGGGGGCAGGGGTGGGGGTGGGGGCTGGGGGATGCACTTCCAGGGAAGCCCACTCCCAGCTAAGAGAAACAGGGAAAAGCCCAGGGCAGAAGCTAAGTGGAGTGTTCTAGGAAGGGAGCAAGAAGGGGCCAGAAGTAGAACCCGAGTTAAACTGGAGGCAGTTTGCGGAAAGACGTTTACTGTCTAAGTTACAAAGATTTCAGTACAGGTATTTGAGCAAAAAAGTGACGTGATCTGACACATTTTAGTAGGGTGGCTGCTGTGGTAAGAATATAGGGAATGACAGAGGAGGGAGTGAAAAAACCTGAAACAGGAGTCTAGTTCGGAGGATATTTTAATAAGTTAGACAAAAGATGAGGGTGATATGAATTGGGCTGCTGGAAGTTAGGATTGTGAAAAGTGGTCAGCTTTAGGGGTCTGAAAGGGAGAAAAGGGGCAAAGAGCTTTAAGACATAGGTGTGAGCAAGGGAAATTTGCAAAGACCACCCACCAGGATGGACAAGCCATCTTCAGCTTTACAAGGACAGTGATGGAGTGCTGTGTCCAGCAGTGGCATCTGTTAGCCTACACTTGAAGGATACAGTTATCTCTTTTGTTCCATATCTTAAGTAACAATACTCCTTGAGATTTTAATCTATTTGTTAAACTGGTGGGTATGAAGTGTTACCATGTTTTATTTTTAGTTCATAATTCCTTGATTTTTCATTAGTAATGTTCACATACTCATTTGACAATTGAGATCTTTTCAACCAAAAGAATGATTACTGAATCAGTTCTTTTTCCTATTGGGTTGCCCATTTTTTTTTATTTTTCTGTCAAAGTTGTTTATATGTTTAAGTGAAATTGAAAACATCTTCTAGTCTGTTGCTTACATATTTTCTTCCTTCTCTGCTGTCCTTTATTAAATGCTTTTAAATTTTAATGTACTCAGATCTTTCGATCTCCTTTTACGTTATTAAATATTGTCTCCTATTAACATTAAACCTAAGTTTATGTTACTGAATATTGTCTCTTATTAACATAAAATCTAAGTTTACCAGCGTTGTCTTGTATTTTAAACTAAAGGTTTTACTGTTTCTTTTGAAGTCTTTATCCAGTATTAACTTGATGTTTTCCCACGGTGTGAAATTGTGAGAACATTTGTTGACAACTCTGATTCTTTTCATGTGGTATTGTCCACTGTTACACAACAATTAACCCAAAGCTCAGTGGCTTAGAAGAACAAGCATTTTGCTCAAAGTTTCTCTGTATCAGAAATTCAAGAGCAGATAACCTGGGTAGCTTTGTCTCAATGTCTCTCATGGGGTCACAGTTACAATGTGGGCTGAAACTGCAGTCAACTCAAGCCTTGACACTGACTGTTGGCAGTTCCTTACCATGGGGGCCTCTCCAAAGGGATGCTTGAGTGATTTAGAACACAAACACTGGCTTCTCCTGGGAAAGGGACCTGAGAGAGATTAGGTGGTAATAGCAAGCCTTTTATGACCTATTTTAGATACGCTATGAATATGGCTTCTTAGGGGAAAGTCACCTAGTCTAACACACATTCAAGGGAAGGGGAATTTGATTTTGGTTCTTCAAAACAGAAATATCAAAGAATTTATGAGCCACACCCACCTTGGTGACTTGCAGCATCTCTTCTGTTACAGCTCACATGGGCTTACTTCATAGATCTGTTGCTGGTACCATGGCTTTTTTGCCTACTCCTGCACCAGTTCCACCCTGTTTTGATTTCTGTGGCCTTGTAATATATCAGGTAGAGCAAGATCCCCTCAGGTCATTGCTGTCCTCTTTCTCCTTCTCCACCTCCTCCTCCATCCCCTTAATCTTCCTCTGCCCCTTTCCTGTTGGCGCATTTCTGATTGTCTCTAACTTTAAAAGAATCCAATTATAGAAATGAATCACAAGGCAATTGAAACTAACTCCTGACTTATGCTCTCCTGAATGCACACCATGCCTTGTCTAATCTGCTGATTCTTTTGCTAGATAAAAAGAGGTAAGAATGCAGAATTAAGCTGTTTAAAAAAGTGGCTAACTCTATCCTCACAGCCTCCTAAGCAGTTCTGCAGGCAGATCACGTGGGCAAGATAATATCTGAAGATATTACCACCCAGTCTGTACTCAATGGAGGATGAATCAGAACCCACTCTCTTGCCTTGATGATTCACTGAGATTCTCCCCCCTCTTTAGCCCCTTTAAACTGTCATTGCTGAGCAGAATCTTCAGAGTTGGTCTCAGGACACAAGTCCATCTTCTCCCCAGATTGCCAGCTTTCCTGATTAAGGCACTTTTCCTTGCTATTCACACTTGCCTCTCAAATTATTGGTTTATGAGCAACAAGCAGCCAAACCTGGGTCCAGTAACATTTCTTCAAATCTTTCTTTATCCTTTGCTCTTTTCTAATATTTTAGAATCATCTGTCATCTTTCATGGAAAAGCCTGTTGTAATTTCTATTAAAGTTGCATTTAATTTAGATACGAATTTGGACAGAACTACTTCATGGCATTGAATTTTCCTATTTGTGAATATTTTATATGTTTCTTTTATTGACATATATTTTAATGTGTTTAAACATACTACTGCAAATATTTCTATAGAATAATTCACATAATATTTAGATTTATTTCTAGCCACTAATGCTTTTGGTTGCTACATCAAATGTCTTCCCAATTTTTCTCTTAAATTATCTAACTCTTTGTTACTGGCATATAGAAATCAATTTATTTTTTTAGAATGGCTATATCTGGACTACCAGCAAAGCAGTATTATTAATTTTAGTGATCTTAAAAAGGGAATGACTACTCACTCCAGTGTTCTTGCCTGGACAATTCCATGGACAGAGGAGCCTGGTGGGCTACAGTCCATGGGGTCACAAGGAGTCAGAGACAACAGAGTAATTAACACTACTACTAATATTTAACTATCTTTTATATATTTTACGAGCTTTCTATATGTATTAGTCAGGCATTCCAGCTGGTGCAGTGGTAAAGAATCTGCCTGCCAATGCAGGAGACACAGGAGACTCAGTTTTGATCCCTGGGTAGGGACAATCCCCTGGAGTAGGAAATGGCAACTCATTCCAGGATTCTTGCCTGGAGAATTCCACAGACAGAGGAGCCTCCAAAGAGACAGATGTGACTGAGTGACTGAGCACATACACACACGTGTGTGTGTGTCAGTAGCTCAGTTGTGTTCGACTCTTTGCAACCCCATGGACTGTAGCCTGCCAGGCTCCTCTGTCCGTGGAATTCTCCAGACAAGAATCCTGGAGTGGGTTGCCATACCCTTTTCTAGGAGATCTTCCTGACCCAGGAATCTAACCCAGGTCTCCTGCACTGCAGGCAGATTCTTTACCATCTGAGCCAGCAGGGAAGCCCAAATTAGATAAGCAGAAGCAACTGCAGATAGTTCAATTGAATAATTAATCAATATGTCAATAGGTAGAGGAGATTTCTTGTTGGAATTGAAGCACATGTTTGGAGTCAGAAGTCCCACAGTCTGCCTTCTGCAGGTTGGGAACAAGGAAAACTGGTGGTATAATTCAGTCTGAATCCAAAGACCTGAAAATTGGGAGGCTGATGGTGTACGCCCTAGTCTGAGTTAAAAACTCTAAGAACCAGGAGTGCTGATATCCAAGGGCAGGGGAAAATAGGTGTTTCAGCTCAAATAGAGGGAATATATGTGCCTTTTCTTTGTTCTTCTGTTCTCTTCACCCTCTCAATGGGTTGGATGATACCCATTCACAAGGGTGAGGGTGATCTTTTTTACTCAGTTCACCAGTTTAAATGCTAATCTCTTCTGGAGATTAGTCTTTTCTGGAGATTCAGAGACATGCTAAGAAACAATATTTCACCAGCTACATAGGCATCCTTTAGACCAGTCAAATTTTATGTTGACACATAATACTAACCATCACATAATAGTTATAAAGAGTCATGGTAACATCAGGTTTGCCTCCTTTTTTCGATTTCTTCTGACTTTTGTTTATGTTTCTAAAATTTGAATATACTGCATAGACTTCAAGTTTGGCAATACTACTTTTTCAAGAATACTTAGTAACATCAACTGTGCCATCACTTCTGCTTTTCTCTATCCTCAGAAAATACCATAGGATTTGAAAATGACAAATTGCAGATAAATCTAATTTAGCTACAAAGGGAGATTACTGCAGTTGATGCCCAATTGTTTTAGTAAAAACATACAGAGTTAAAATCAGTGGTTGGGATACTACAGTGGTACAGATATTATGTTTTACACCTAATAATGTTCTTTTTTTGGCACACACAGGAATAACCCCAACCTGAGAATGGATCAAACAAAAAGAAAACTTCCATGTGATAGAAAGATAAAATATTGAATAATTCTTCAATCTGAGAACACATTTTTTAGTTGAATTTGCAGTCTCCTCAACCCTCAATCATCTGTTTTAACCTCTATTTCAATTTTTAAAAACCACAGAAAGACCATGAAAGGATATTAAATAACGTGGTACACCCATTGATATGGATGAGTAGCAGTGAAGTTTATTCCTTAATCAGAGAAATATAACCAGGTGGGCCTGATTGATGGTGTACTAATACCATAAGTACTATTAATTATATTTTCTTATTCTCGTATTTTCTATGGTTGCTTCTGTTTCTGTTACAGAATAAGCTGAATCTAGGTAGAATGGTGTCAATTACTGTCAGGGTACATTTGTAGCATCCTCACTCTACTTACACACACACCCACTCCCCATCCCCCCCCCACACACACTCTCTCACACAGAGTGCGAGAATTACTAATTCAGTAATTCAGAATTACTAACCTAAGCCCTTTTAAGAAATAAATTTGTTACCTATAGTATTTCTATATAGTTCTTTTTGTCTTTAGACTCAAAGTATCTTAGTCAAAATCCTGATTTGCAAAGTTATTTAGGTTGATTCCTTTTCACCCAGACCCTTCAGTCTAGTTATTAAGTCATTTGTAATGCAGTTAGGTCAGGTTTTTTGACTGTCCTTTTATAGTTTTATTTGGCAGTATGATTCATCATGACTTGAGTTTTGTTTTGAAGCCATAATTTAGGGTCAAGTGCTAAAACCAGCATGTGTTATTTTTGGAGATACACTGTCTAAGAAAGCAGTGAAACATCATATGTAAGCAGGGTTTACAAGGACAGCATAAAAAAAGAAATTCAAGTTACAGATTTAGTTGAAAGAAGGAAGTTATATCTAAGAGTTAACAGATCTGCTGTTCAATATTTTCCATCTAAACACTGATGCTTAAAAGGGTCTTCCACATAGGAATTTTTTAAATGTCTTGCATGGCTGCTGATCATGTACAGTTGCCAAAACATTAGTGAAAGATCACATCATCAATGCTTGCTTGGGAAATCCAGCAGGGTCTGCAGGTTCAGTGCAGCATAAACACTGCCCACACGGTCGTTCTTTCTGTATATGTTCTGCTTGAACACGTTGATGAAATAAAGGCAATTTTTATTTATTTTTTTATCTTTGATTTTGACAGAGAATAACGTAAAACAATACGTGAGTACATAGTCATCACCTGTGGTTTGAAGGTAAAATTATTGCACATATATTCAAATGATTTGGATATATTGACAAAAACATACTGGATGATTGCAGTTGGTGTCAAAATGTAAGTCAATGTAGTAATCCCTTCATAGATAAAGTCTCTCCTCCCCACCACAAAGTGAGCTGAGCTGAAATGTGCATAGTGCTTTGGTAAAAATTGTGAATGGCATAACATCTAGCATCTTGAATTTTAGATTATTCTTATCAGCATCTGATGATATATAAACTAATTATGAATCAATATTATGAAATGAGAGGCATGATAGTTATCACTGGGAAAACTACAGAATGGACATCAGCATTCCTCATTCCTCTAAGATAGGAAACAAGTGTAATCTTATATTGGTCAGCAGGATGTGTAGTATTGTGTGATCTTTGGTTCCTCCACCCCCAACTAATTTAGCCACCCTACATGGCATGTAGGCTGTTAGTCCTATGACCAGGGATCAAACCTGTGCCTCCTGCATTATAACACAGAGTCTTAACCACTGGACTGGCAGGGAAGACCCATCTTTGACATTTTTAATCATCTGAATGTATCCATGCCAGGAAGGATTTACATAGACTTGTCAATGTAGATACAATCAAAGAACAAAATTAAAACCCTTTAAGAACAGAATTTCTAGACATTATTTGATAACTAAACAATTTTAGATCAACTAAATGATGACCTTGATGTTGCATATCTATTGGAAATCCTCAATAGACACTTTATGAATTGGATGAAATCTTTTGAAAATTATTTTCCATCAAAAGAAGATTCACTGCAAGGAAAGTATAGCTTTAAAAATAATTTATAAATTAAAAATCACAGCTAAATTTAAATGATCTTTCAGTGACACAGAATCCATTTCTTCTGTAGAAAAATCATTCAAATTTAACTATAATTTGCATGATAAAGTGTTTGAACTAGCTATTAATGTTTTAAAAATAAATTTTGGAAATATCTTTGTTTCCTTTTGAAGTAAGTCAAGTGGGCCTTAGGAAGCATCACTATGAACAAAGCTAGTGGAGGTGATGGAATTCCAGTTGAGCTATTTCAAATCCTAAAAGATGATGCTGTGAAAGTGCTGCACTCGATATGCCAGCAAATTTGTAAAACTCAGCAGTGGCCACAGGACTGGAAAAGGTCAGTTTTCATTCCAATCCCAAAGAAAGGCAATGCCAAAGAATGCTCAAACTACTGCACAACTGCACTCATCTTACACGCTAGTAAAGTAACACTCAAAATTCTCCAAGCCAGGCTTCAGCAATACGTGAACCGTGAACTTCCAGATGTTCAAGCTGGTTTTAGAAAAGGCAGAGGAAGCAGAGATCAAGTTGCCAATATCTGCTGGATTATCAAAAAAGCAAGAGAGTTCCAGAAAAACATCTATTTCTGCTTTATTGACTATGCCAAAGCCTTTGACTATGTGGATCACAAGAAACTGTGGAAAATTCTGAAAGAGATGGGAATACCAGACCATCTGACCTGTCTCTTGAGAAACCGGTATGCAGGTCAGGAAGCAACAGTTAGAACTGGACATGGAACAACAGACTGGTTCCAAATAGGAAAAGCAGTACGTCAAGGCTGTATATTGTCACCCTGCTTATTTAACTTATATGCAGAGTACATCCTGAGAAACGCTGGGCCGGAAGAAACACAAGCTGGAATCAAGATTGCCAGGAGAAATATCAATAACCTCAGATATGCGGATGACACCACCCTTATGGCAGAAAGTGAAGAAGAACCAAAGAGCCTCTTGATGAAAGTGAAAGAGGAGAGTCAAAAAGTTGGCTTAAAGCTCAACGTTCAGAAAACTAAGATCATGGCATCTGGTCCCATCACTTCATGGGAAATAGATGGGGAAACAGTGGAAACAGTGTCAGACTTTATTTTTTTGGGCTCCAAAATCATTGCTGATGGTGATTGCAGCCATGAAATTAAAAGATGCTGACTCCTTGGAAGGAAGGTTATGGCCAACCTAGATAGTATATTTAAAAGCAGAGACATTACTTTGCCAACAAAAGTCCATCTAGTCAAGGCTATGGCTTTTCCAGTGGTCATGTATGGATGTGAGAGTTGGACGGTGAAGAAAGCTGAGCGCTGAAGAATTGATGCTTTTGAACTGTGGTGTTCGAGAAGACTCTTGAGAGTCCCTTGGATTGCAAGGAGATTCAATCAATCCATCCTAAAGGTGATCAATCCCGGGTATTCATTGGAAGGACTGATGTTGAAGCTGAAACACCGATACTTTGGCCACCTCATGTGAAGAGTTGACTCATTGGAAAAGACCCTAATGCTGGGTAGGGTTGGGGGCAGGAGGAGAAGGGGACGACAGAGGATGAGATGGTTGGATGGCATCACTGACTCGATGGACATGGGTTTGGGTAGACTCCGGGTGTTGGTGATGGACAGAGAGGCCTGGCGTGCTGCAATTCATGGGGTTGCAAAGAGTTGGACACGACTGAGTGACTGAACTGAACTGAACTGATTCTTCATTTGGATTAAACCTAAAAGCGAAAGTCTTATCCTGCAGAAATTGTTTAAATTTTATTTATTTTAATATTCTTATCAACATACTTCTGAAAGACTAGTTTCTATACCAAAATTTTTTTGTTAAAACAAACAATTTAGGGGATCATTACCTGTGTTAATAGTTGTCAATCACTTAACAAACAAGAAGTAAATTCATTGGTCCATTAAAAATCTTTAAATATTGATATTTTAGTGTTCATTAAGACTTCATGTGTATCCATTAATATGGGAAATCAAATTTGTAATATTTGTTTAGTTACTTTTGAACAGTGATAGAGATCTTGTGATTACTTAGAAGCATATTTTCAGGAAATAAGATGTGTACTTTTGTAATTCTTTTATTTCCCTATATCCTATTTCATTAAATTATATTTACTAAAAAGTAAGTTTATTTTTGTTTAAAGAAGTCATGAAACTGGGAAATTTGTATGTATGTCTTTCAGTTCAGTCACTTAGTCATTTCAACTCTTGCGACCCCATAAACTGTGGCACACCAGGCTTCCCTGTCCATCACCAACTCCCAGAGCTTGCTCAAACTCATGTCCATTGAGCTGGTGAGGCCATCCAACCATCTCATCCTCTGTCATCCCCTTCTCCTCCTGCCTTCAATCTTTCCCAGCATCAGGGTTTTTCCAAATGAGTAAGTTCTTCACATCAGATGGCCAAAGTATTGGAGTTTCAGCTTCAGCATTAGCCCTTCCAAAGAATATTCAGGACTGATTTCCTTGAGGGTTGACTGGTTTGATCTCCTTGCAGTCCAAGGGACTCTCAAGAGTCTTTTCCAACACCACAGTTCAAAAATATCAATTCTTTGGTGCTCAGTTTTCTTTATAGCCCAACTCACATATCCATACATGACTGCTGGAAAAACCATAGCTTTGACTATACATACCTTTGTCGGCAAAGTAATGTCTCTGCTTTTTAATATGCTGTCTAGGTTAGTCATGGCTTTTCTTCCAAGGAGCAAGCATCTTTTAATTTCATAGCTGCAGTCACCATCTGCAATGAATTTGGAGCCCAAGAAAATAGTCTCTCACTTTTTCCATTGTTTCCCTATCTATTTGCCATGATGCCATGATCTTGGTTTTTTGAATGTTGATTTCTAATCCAGCTTTTTCACTCTCCTCTTTCACTGCCATCAAAAGAGTCTCTTTAGTTCCTCTTTGCATTCTGCTGTAAGGGTGGTATCATCTGCATATCTGAGATTATTAATATTTCTCCTGGCAATCTTGATTCCAACTTGTGCTTCATCCAGCCTTGCATTTTGCATGATGTTCTCTGTATATAATTTAAATAAGCAAGGTGACAATACAGCCTTGATGTGCTCCTTCCCCAATTTGGAAGCAGTCTGTTGTTTCATGGCCGGTTCTATGTATGTTCTTAAGTTGTTAAAAAAAAAAAAGTTTGTCATATTATTCTAGCAATTTATTTTTTATTTGTTTTTTATTTCAATTTTTAAAAAATTGAAGTACAATTGACGTATAACAGTATATTAGTTTCAGATGTACAACATAGTAATTCAATATTTTTATATATTGTGAAATAATCACCACGGTAAATCTGGTTACCATCCATAGCCCCAGGTAGTTATAATCTTTTTTCTTTCCAATGAGAACTTCTAAGATTTACTCTCTTAACAAACTTGCAATATGTCACTTGCAGAAACATGCACAGTGATTCATTTTTATAGTATTTCATAAATTATCAGTCCAGTATAGACTGAATATAAAACCCAGACAGACAAACAAAATTGAAAACAACAGCAAAAATAAAAGAAGAGAAAAGAAAGGAAAAGAAAAGAAAAGGATAACCTGTCCTCCAACAAAGATGCTGCTGCTGCTGCTAAGTCACGTCAGTCGTGTCCGACTCTGTGTGACCCCATAGAAGGCAGCCCACCAGGCTCCCCCATCTCTGGGATTCTCCAGGCAAGAATACTGGAGTGTGTTGCCATTTCCTCCTCCAATGCGTGAAAGTGAAGTCGCTCAATCGTGTCCGACTCTTCACGACCCCACGGGCTGCAGCCCACCAGGCTCCTCCGTCCATGGGGTTTCCCAGGCAAGAGTACTGGAGTGGGGTGCCATTGCCTTCTCCATCCAACAAAGATAGTTTGAGACTATAAGGAAGGTATTTAATTTTGGAGTGAGCATCAGGTTTCATCTCTGCACTTTCCCCAGAGAAGGTGAAGGGTGGAGGCCCTGAGCAGATCCTCAACAATAAGCACCAGAGATGAAAATGACTGGCACCTGGCCCACAGTGGACTAGTGTTTACACCCCTCCTTGTCCTGCATGGTCATCATGGTGGACAAGAGGAAGGAAATGACCAGCAAGAGTGTGGCCATCCACCAGGACATGTGGGCACTGGCCAAGGTCCTCAGTCCACTACAGCCACTGACTATCCTTGGGGCCTGTGGAGCCTCCGCCCATCTGGGCTCTGTGTCTGTCAGTGTGGAGGATTTTAGTTTCTCTCTGCTGAACCGGCACTTGGAGCTTATCAAGGACAGGATTTGTTCTGGAAATGGAGAGGGTGGAAATGAGTGACTTAGCGCAGCAAAATAGGACAGAAGAATTTATTATCAGGACTGAGAGTCAGGTTAATTCCCTGCCTTAAAAAAAAAACAAAAAAACAAAAAAACTTAGCTTTGCTGAAAATGAATTGATTAAAGGAGTCTTATACTCTCTCATTCTGTAATATTGGTTTCATCTTCCAGAGTGAGGGATGTAGAAAAGTTACATAACAAATAACTTAGAGAGAAGACCCTAGATCTTAAACCTGTTTTCTCCCTGTGCTCAGTTTACCAGTTAAATCAGTCATTTGGCATTGCTAAATTGTTTTGATATTAATGACAGTGATAAGTAGATCACGTCCTACCTAAAATGTAAAGTTAAGTTAGTTAAACACCATAGAATGTACATATCCCTAAATTATTATCTGCTTCTGTTGAGGGATCTGTATTTTAATTTCTGCCTTCAAAAATGCTTTTAAGCTTGGTAGTGATTCATTTTATTGTCCCTTTTATATACTTCCAGAACTGTTTCTTTCATCTACTGTTTGAACGGTGACTGATGGAGACATCATTCACGATAATATGCTCCAGAAGGAAAATATACCCACCCAGCTATTGTTTCAGCTCCTTAAATCATATTTTTACTTTGTCTGATAAAAAGGCTCATTTACCTTGGAAATAGCAAATGTGTCTGCTACAAAGTGGGTTTCCTGATGTCAAGTAAGATAAATATCAGGCCAAGGAACAGAAGTACAGCTTTCATTTTTGTTCCTGTTTTTAGTTGCTAAGTTGTGCCCAGCTCTTTCAGGAACCCATGGACTGTAGCCATCAAGCTCCTCTGTTCATGGGATTTCTCAGGCAAGAATACTGGAGTGGGTTGCCATTTGCTTCTCCAGGGGATCTTCTTAAGCCAGGCATCAAACCCAGGTATCTCGCATTGGCAGGCAGATTCTTTACCCCTCAGTCAACTGGCAAGCCCATAGCTTTCTTATATATTAATAACTAAATACGGAGATTTGAAGCATTGAAAATGGCATTCCTTCAGGAAGAAGGGGGATTGTCATTTACTTATCAAATATTTATTGAAAAACTATATATCTGAAACTGATCTCAGAGCTGGAGCTACAGTATGAACAAACAGAAATTCCCACCCTTGGCTCACATTGATCCTAAATAACTGTGTCTTTGCCAGAAAGAACTGAATGGCCATTTCCACTGTCTGACTTCAATCACTGTAAACTTACCACAAAGTATAATGAGTATCGTACATACCCTTGAATTCAACACCATCTGGAAATATGACTGTGTGACCTTGAGCACCGAATATGAGTCAGGTGATTTACTTACATCCCTTCTCAGCCTTGTAAATAAATACTCCAGGTAAGAGCTACTGTTTCCCTATAAGATATCCTTATGGCTCACAATGCATAAAATGATTTCATCCAATCAAATGCCGCGGCAGATCTGAGTTTTCACCTGATTGTTGGAATGATTTTGGAAAAGTCTGTCAGGGAAATAGTACTGTTTAAAGCCTGTGGCTGGAATAAGTGTTGTTCTTTTGTACCAGTACTTCTAGAAGATTTAAGGGCTTCTGGGAATCTTATGTAAATTGGCAGTTTCAGATCCTCTGAGAAATCATCTAATGCAGTTCCCTGTCTGTAGCACTTTCTCTTCTAGTGAGAGTGAGACTATGTCTGACACCAGAGAGTCTTTTGACAGAAATCTTGTGTCTGATGTATATTTGTTAAGTTTCCCTCTAGGTCTTTTCTTTAAGGATACAGATGCCTTTTGTTTTTAATGACTTACTGAATAAATAGAACACAAGAGGAGGCTTGATTTCTTAAATAAGGAAAGCATTAAAGTTCATGCACTTAAAATTTTTTTATGTTAAGAAGTCTTTCAATTTAATTCCTCTTTTTTTTGCTGTAGTTTAAATATATAAGATTGCTTTAAATGTTGAATTGACTAAATTAATGAAATTCATGCATTTTGGTACTGAAAAATGAATTCCAAATATATATTTCCAAATTCTGTGTCTATTCTAAAGATTGTAAGATTAAGAAAGTAGAAGCCAAGGGCTTTGTCTTAATTCTCTTATCATCTACTTGTGAGACCTTTGCCAAAACATTTATCATCCTGAGAAAATTAATTTTCCAAACTGTCATTATATTGAAGGACCATAAAATAACTAATGGTGGCCATCAATTATTGTAATAGTAAGTTTTACTAAAAATAACCATAGTAAAACCAATATCTTAGTACCATAATGATTTCATAATCAGCCACTGAACAAAGTATTTTTCATTAATATAGGAAAAATCTTATACATTAATATTTTGCATTCAGTGTGTGATTGAATTGATAGGAATATCAATGCTGATTGCCATCACAATACAGAGAAAGAGTAGATAAAGGAGAATGGAAAAGGATGGTGTAAAATACATCTTTTTGTCCATGTGGTGGAACTGGAAGTGTATGGAAAGCAATGAAATAATTATGGCAAATGAAGAATTGTTTAATGGATTGCTTATGTGAGTATACATAAAGAGTTTTGACCATACAGCCTAGGATGAATTGGTAAGGACAGCTGTGACATGCTTATCATCCACTGATGTTAACACATGATTCTGAAGGAAACCAGTATTAGAAGCAAACTGCTCAAAGATTTATTCAGTGTGACCACCAAAATATGCAACCTTTTTAATTGTTTCAAATCATTGTCCTTTAAACTATTCAGGAACATTCTAAAGAAAGCACAGCCGAAGCTGCCTCTGTCCTACCTTGAGTCCTTGCCAATCTTATAAATAAAAATTATGTGTGAGCAACAGGTGTGTGTGTGTGTGCATGTGTGTGAGTGCATGTATGTTTGTGGCATATAAGCATCTATATATGAACATGCTTTGTGAGTACAGCATGTATAATCAATGAGAAATTGCAGATTGCTGAGATTAATATTTTTTTCTTGAGTTTTCATGTTATTAAAGATTCTTAGTCTCGTTAGACAATTTGTGTGATAGATTATAAGGAATTAATTGTGAGGGAAAGACAAGAGGAAAGGGGATTTTTCTTGATCATTGAGCATCTCTCTTGTTCCATGTACTTTGCAAATCACTTTTTAGTATAAATTCATCTGGATAAGGAAATGGCAACCCACTCCAGTATTCTTGCCTAGAGAATTCTGTAGACAGAGGAGCCTGGTTGGCTGCTGTCCATAGGATTGCACAGAGCTGGACACAACTGAAGCGACTTAGCAGCAGCAGCAGCATATTACAGTTATTAATATTCAAATATTATGGATGAGAAAACTAAGCACAGAGAGGTTAAATAACTTATATATGATGACCCACAAGTGACTACTGTTTCAAGGTTCAACAATATTTTTTATAAAAACCTCAAGTTTGTATCAGGTATCCTCATTTAGTCTCAATATATCATGGAGCCTCAAAGCAGTTGCCATCTCTTTGTGGCAATACCTGCTACCAAACCAATCAGGTCCCATTACTCACTGCTCACAAAATCAATTACATATTCATGAATAATAGGGAAAAAAAAAGTGTTTCTAATCTGAATGCCAGCAATCTGGGGAAATGGGGGACCCAAGGTCCCTTAAAATCACCTCCCAAGACTCTGCTATGAACATTTTTAAAAGGAAGCAGAGAAGGAGTGTCAGTTAATCACTGAGATAGGCAGTCAGAGGCATCACCATTCCCCCACTGTGTGCAGGCGTGTGAACTCCTCGTGACCTTCCTCTAGATGCCAACTTATTCACATGGTTAGGGCTTACGTCTTGGTTGGAGGATACTGAAGGGGAAGCTAGGGAAGCGATCTGATCATCTGTTAATGACTAATTCTTCATTACTACTTCTTTAACCTATGCAAAGAAGAGACAAGTTAGAAAAGGTATTGTGTGATTAAAAGAGTTGAAAGATTTGCTTGAATCAGAGATGAGTAGAACATGGGGGTGCTTGGTTTAAAGTTAGTTACAATATAACTTCGTTAAAGTGACAGGAAAAGGAGCTTCCTCCTGACGGCAGTTTCCTGTAAAGAGTTGCTTACAAGTCCTCCATAATTTAGTTGTGATTTAACTATTAATATCCACCAAGGTAATTACTATATAACCACGTGTATCATTTAGGACTGAGCCCACCTGCAAAAACAAAACAGACATCAAAGCAAAACAAAACAAGTGTCTGACTAATGAAGGCTAAATACGAAGATGAATCATCTCCTGCTGCCAAATCACCACGTCAGGAGTGAGTTCTGGCAAGTAAAGACAGAGGACCAGTGAAGTCATGAAGGTCTGAGGCGTTTCCTGTCTCCCTGCTCTGCCAAGATATGTGAGTTTCCTCCTCTTGTACCCAGGAGGACTGCTGAATGCCTTTGGGCGTGTGTTTCTGTTCTAGACATTAGAAGACAGAAAGTGAAAGCAAGGTAATAACTGTCCATGCCATCTGAGGCTCTGTCTATAATTGATAAAAACTGATATTACACGACCTCAGCTAGTGGAAAGAACATGTGAAATATATTTAATAGAGCACACTGATATCCTAAAGCAAAGAATTTCATTTTCATGGGAAAAGAAGCAAGGATTTAGGTGGAAATGAATAATGTCTATCTCACTGAAAATTTCAACTCTAATGGATGACCTAAAATATCTACAGCCAAAGATACTATTGTTTTCATCATGTCCCCCCAAATATCATAGACTTTTGGATATTGATCTGAGAGAACTTTTAACTATCGATACAAAGGAAGCTAATCACTTGCCCTAAATCACATGTAAGTTAAGGAATGCTGATATAAACAGCTAAGAGTTTTATTTTAGCTTCCCATTCATTCCTTTAAATAGCTTTTATCTTATTAATTTTTAAACACTAGCATTTTATGTTGCTTCAGATGGTCAGTCTTTGCATCTTTCCATTTGTGGACATATTTCAGTGTTCCAAGGTTTGGCCAAGAATATCACCTGGCATGTCAGTAAACAAAGGATGCTGCAGCCATAAAGACATCAGCCATGGCAGCCACTCTGAGCAGGCACCCTGAGTGCAGTTCAGCATGGAGGAGAACAGGAGACTGGCTCTGTGGGTTAAGACATAATTCTACGGGATAATTTCAGTGAGCTCAGACTCTTGTATCTTCCCATATAGAGAAAAGCACTGAAATCTTTAGCTTGAGTAGTCTGTTTTTGTGATTAACAGTCATCTTTTGATGTTTGACTATGCATTTTTTCAAGCAAAACTCCTGTATGTCCTGACTCCTCTCTTACTCTGAAACAGACCCTCAGAATCACCTGAGAAGCTGTATCTCTGGCTATAATCCTCAGTGGTTTTGCCAAAAGAAAACCATAATTCTCAGCTTTGAGGTTGTGTGTTTTTTTTGTTTGTTTGTTTCAGTTAACAAAGGGAGCCCATACATCTAACGTGTTATGTCATAAACAGTCAGAACTTGGGAGGTTAAGCCAGCAAAAATCAGTGTTGTGGGCTTCCCGGGTGGCTCAGCAGTAAAGTATCCACCTGCAAGGAAGGAGACACAGGTTCAATCCCTGGATTGGGAAGGTCTCCTGGAGAAGGAAATGGCAACCCGCTCCAGTATTCTTGCCTGGAAAATCCCACGAACAGAGGAGCCTGGAGGACTACAGTCCATGGGGTTGCAAAGAGTTGGACATGATTGAGCACAGCACACAAACAGTGTTGTGGCTTTTCCTTTTCAGAAGTCCACTCAAGCTCACCCCACATCCTTTTCTCTGGATGTAATGCCTTCTCCAGCTCTCAGCTACATGATTAACAAGTTTTCTACAGACAAACAAGATGACTGATATGAAAGATAAGCTCAAAATTCAGAGTAGAAAGACTTGGATAAGAGATCTGTTATCTTCTTCAGGGGTGAAAGCTGCATCTTGCTGTGCATTTACAGCAATTAAGAGCTAACGCACCAACATATCCAACCATAGGAGCTTTAGAACAAGATCATGTAGGTGGATGGTATCTGGCCAATTTGTATGTATCAGAACTATCAGCTGGACTGTGTGCACATTTAATCAAACCTGTTATCCAGGATTTAAATCCCATGTCTTGTATCTTACCTACTTCACTCAAAAACAAATGAGTTAAGCTTTAATGTTAGCAGTCATTGGCAGATAATTCTTCCTTCTAGACTTTGAGGTAACAAAATCCTACCTTTGTGCTTTTGCCTTATTTTTATCCACTATTATACATACAAATATTTCAAGGTCTTTATATTGTGAAACGTAAAAAAAAAAAAAATTCTCTGGCCTTTGGCCTCTTCCCTCCCAAGACTTTGTATATCTGCATCATGTATTCACCAAATCTACCCCATCAGCAGAAATACCCACTCAGCCATAGCAGAGTAGCAGTGTTAGTTGCTCAGTTGTGTCTGACTCTTTGTGACCCCATGAACTGTAGCCTGCCAAGCTCCTCTGTCCATGGGATTCTCCAGGCAAGAATACTAGAGTAGATTTCTACTCCATTCTCCAGAGGATCTTCCTGACCCAGGGATTGTACCCAGGTCTCCTGCATTGTAGGCAGATTCTTTACCATCTGAACTACAGGGAAGATCTGTAGCAGCATCAGTGAGACAACTCCTTCTTGATAATATAACATTCCTTCTTAATAAGGGGTCACATGGCACTTAGTTGTGGGTTGTATCATACATCATTTGGTGTCAAGCCCTCTGTCTCTGCCTACAATCCACTCCAGTATTCTTGCCTGAAGAGTCCCATGGACAGAGGATCCTGGCAGGCTACAGGTCGTGGGGTCACAAACAGTCAGACACGACCGAGCAACTAATACTGCTACTGCTGCTACTGCCTCTGTCTCAGATCTTCCCTGTAGCTCAGATGGTCTCAAAAAAAATTTTTTTTCATATAACCATGCCTTGACTTCTAATGGGTTGAACAGTTCTCAGAGCTTTCTGAGATGCTCTACCTGGGTTAGAATCCTTACATTTGGATGGAATAAAATTTTCCATTTCTTTCTTAGATGAACTGAAGAATTTTTCATTGATAATTTGAATACTTAGAACATTCATACTATATTTAAATAGCAAATCCTTCAGTAGGTGAAAGAACCAGCCTGCAAGGTCTACTGCTCTGTTTTCCCCCACAGTATTGAGAGACAAGTGAATAAATTCGGACATTGATTAAGAGCATGTCTCTTCTCTCCAAGTTTGGATATGGCTTTAATATCTAGTCCTCAAAGAACTGAGCTATCAGCTCAGTTGGTAAAGAATTTGCCTGCAATGCAGGGAGACCCTGGTTCGATTCCTGGGTTGGGAAGATCTGCTGGAGAAGGGATAACCTACCCACTCCAATATTCTTGGATTTCCCTTGTGGCTCAGCCGGTAAAGAATCTGCCTGTAAGGCAGGAGACCTGGGTTCAATCCCTGGGTTGGGAAGATTCCCTGGAGAAGGGAAAGGCTACCCACTCCAGTATTCTGGCCTGGAGAATTCCATGGACTGTATAGCCCATGGGGTCACGAAGAGTCAGACACGACTAAGTGACTTTCACTTTCATATTTTCCTTAAAGAACTCTGGGGCAGGCAGTCGTTAAGCTGGTACTGGTTTGAAAATCGATCTTCCTTATGTTCTACTCAGATAACACTGAATTTGCAAGTGTAAGTGGAGACAGGACATTTCACCATCTTCCAAGTCATCACACATATAATAATTTCCTTGTCTTTATCTACTTACATATGTGCCATATAGCTTTTTCACACAAAAATATTATCTTAATTGAAAGTAAGTCTGTCCACTGTGTGTCCAATTTTATATTTTCTCTTCAATTTCATCCCAATCTATTAATGACTGATCCAAAAGTGACCTTTCATGTCTGTGCTGTTTTACCAAGAGAAGAAAGCAGTGTACCCTCTGGATCCTGAATTGTGTCTATCTTGTTTATTAACAAGTGATGTTTTGCTTTCATCTACATCATACATGGCTAAAAAGTTTAAGTCTTCTTTCCAGATTTGTCTTTATCTTTCAAATCTTGGTGTTTGTTGTGTCTTGGCTGCCTATTATTTCTGACTGATCACAGCTAACTGTGTTATTCTTCAAAGGGATGCAGAAGAACAGTCCACAAACTGGACCACTTACAAGCCTGAAGAACTCCACATCCCCTCCACGGTGCCTTACGGGACACTGCCAAGGTCTGCCTTGAGGGGGCAGCTGGGAGATATAGCTAAGAGGGTTCTGAGACTAGACTGCACATCTGCCTATTTCCTGACCATCCAAGACACCATTTTAGGCTATCTAGGGACAAATATATGACTTGATCTGAATATATACATATCTGTTGCTTTATTCTGCATATGAGGGCTTCCCTGGTGGAGAAGAACCTGGTAAAGAGCCTGCCTGCCAGTGAAGTAGACACAAGCGACTGTGGGTTTGATCTTTGGATCAGGAGAAGGAAATGGCAGCCCGCTCCATTATTCTTGCCTGAAAATTCCACGGACAGAGAAGACTGGCAGGCTACAGTCCATGGGGTGGCAAAGAGTCAGTCATGACTGAGCATGCAGGCACACGTGCATGCGCGCGCGCACACACACACACACACATTCAGCTTATGAAGCTAATGTAGAAGTGCATTTTGCAAGCTTGGTGCTAACACTTGTTCTTCTATTCATGGGCCAGCAGACCAATCTTTGTTTTTTAGGAACTAGAACAAAGAATGAGGCCAAATGATGCCAGGCTTGGGAAGAAACAGAGATTTTTAGAGAATTTTTTAATTGCAAGAAGAAAATTACCTGGTCTAGACACAGAAAGATCTGTTATCACCACATGCAAACTCTCCCAGGCAGTGAAATGTGTCTGTAGCAGGAAAGATTTCCTGATTTTATCGTGTTTTCACAATTAAAGACTGTTACAGCTGAGTGCACAGCATGTGGCCAGGAACCAGATTAAAGTACATCATCAAGAGCTCTGGGTAGATTGGGCACTTGCATGTTTGAATAATTTATAAATTTTTGAGGGGGCTACTTAGGAACAGATACTTTACTTCTGGCTGCATTTTCTAATGTCTTGCTCTGAATTGAGACTGCTTTCTTTCTCTATAAGGTTTAGCAGATTGATTAGAAGTCACACTGTGGCTTCCAGATGCAATGTTTTCAGTGGTACCTGTGAGAGGGGAGGCCTGTTTACGCCCGATTCGCTGACTGAGAGCTGGAGAACTTGCGGGTGTCTATATTGCCTCAACAAGCTTGTTTAACTTTACAAAGTAGTTTAATAAGGCAAAGTTCATTTGTTTTCCCTTCTGCAATTGAGTCTTTGAAATAAACTTGGAAGTAGCATCCTCAAACTTTCTCTGTTATGTTCGAAACTTCATTCTGATTCAGCTTTATTAAAAAGACCTAAAAGCAACCTGTTTTCTTCTCTTTTGGTGTGTGTGTAGTAGGTGGTTCTGCCCGGCAGAACTGCGGTTGACAGTTAACTATTTTAGAGATTCTGGCTACTGGGACTTTCCTGGGGCCCCAGTGATTAAGAATCTGCCTGCCAGTGTGAGGGATACAGGTTCATCCCTGGTCTGGAAAGAGTTCATATGCCTCAGAGCCCCTAAGCCTGTGCACCACAACTACTGAAGCCCGCTTGGCCTGGAGCCCATGCTAGGCCAGTGCATCTAAACTAGAGAGTAGCTCCCACTCACTGCTGGCAGAGAAAGCCCAGGAGCAGCAGCTACAGAGCCTGGGAAGACCCAGGACCATCAAAAACAGAAGAAAGAAAGAAAGAGAAATTCTGGCTACCAAAACCAAAATGCAGAATCCTCTACAGCGGGCTTCTCTGCCCACCTCCCCTTAGACGGGTAGAGCCCCCATGTCCTGGCCACGCGACCGTCACTGAAGCTACCATGCAAAGCGGTCCGCCTTCCCCGTCAGCAGCTTCTGCTCCCAGCTTCCTAGTTGGGTCCTGTCGTGTCTGGTCATTGATATAAGAGAGAGCAGAAAGCCTCCCTTGCTCTCACTTTCACTGGTTTGTTTTGGTGCTTTGTTTTGTCTTAATTGGAAACCCAGGAAGTGATAGTCAATTGTCTGCAGGTGGCAAGCCTGGGCAGCTCTGGCAACACCCCCCGAAACTCCTGCACGTGGAGCAGGTGGAACTGGGGCAGGCAGAGTCCAGGTGAAGAGGAGCAGGTGAGGCATCCTTCTAGAATAAAATGCAGAAATAGCATAAAATATAAACAGGACAAAACTCTAGAGATTTCCTCTGCCTCGTATTATGCCCCGTTTACGAAAATAGAAATATCTAGAAGACAAGAACAAGCAGAGAGAAAAATAAGAGAAAATCAATGACAGAGAACCAGAGGGAGGAAGGGTGGGGCTGGGCAGGCAGAAGGTTGTGCAGCAGTTTCCACCCACAAGCAGGGAGGTGCTTCTGGTCAGGCCTCCCCAGGGACCGAGGTCCTGCTGGGGGACAGGCGTGGCATGGGGCAGCCAAACGGCCCTGCAGATGTCAGGCGTCAGGTGGGGAATGCTCCTTCCTTACTTGCCCCTCTCCCCCTCCCTACACCGGACTGGGTCCTTTGTGTCCTAGGAACCAGCCCTCCAAGTGCCCTGAACAGGAGGTAGCACTTGGAGAAATAAACAAGGCTCGGGGGACACCAGAGGGTCTTTACCTGAAGGATGGACCCAGTTCTGAGATGCTCATCAGCCTGTGGCAGGCTTTGACAAACACAGTTTGAGACCCCTTCCTCTCAGGGCTTCCACTTGAGCTGGAGGGAATCTGGGGAACCCAGGATTCCCAGGGGAAAAGCTTGGCAGGCTTTTTCTCTTTCGTGTCTATTGTAATTTTAATGTACAGGCTTGTATTTTTACACTCTTGGTTGATGAATCCTGTGGGTAAAATCCCAGCACATCTCTTTTAAGATTTCTATTTTCCCTGGCCTACGTTTGCTTTTGATTTTTTTCTTTTTTCTGGATTCTGTCGAAGAGCTCTTTTAAAATTAATTCTGAGAGGGAAAAAAAAGTTGTAAAGCCGTTATCTGAATGTGTTATAGAACCAATTGCAATTTCTATTGAGGCAGACAGAGTAAAGCAAAAAGGTAATTAACTGCAACATAATTGAGGTGTTGTATCAAAGAGGAATTTGTGAAATAGTGGAAAATTGATTTTTATTGACTGCACCTATCCATGAGTTCCTGAGCTCCATTTCCCTCAGAAAAGTCTGCGTAGTGTTTAGCATCTTTGTTGTAACCCATTGCTCCTTGGGGATGTATTCCATTCATGCAGTCTCCTTCTGGGCTCTTGGGACATTTAAGATAGTTGCCATGATGAAGGAGAGTGGGGGTGAGGTTTGATGAAGGATGTAGTAGGGAGGAGGATCTGCAGCACAGCAGAAGCATAGGGAATGTTTAAAAACTCTTTGCTTATTGGGGACGTTCATCTGTTTGGGCTAGCAGTGTATGGTCTTGACTTATATCCCCAGCTCTCCCCACTTTACCTTCTTGTGAGTGGATGGATTGGGGGCCCAGTGGGCTTCTTGTTCTATTCTAGTTCTTAAAACTATTTACAGGATGGTGTAAACAACTTTGTCCCACCTGTGCCCCTAAATGTCAGACATGAGGAAGCAATCACCACTACAGGACACCTGCTTCTTAACTCAAGGGCTCCGTTCCCAGCAGTCAGACCTGGAGCTCCGGTGGATGGTGACAACATGCCTGCCACCGCACCCAAGCCCACCAGGTCTGAATATGCATGATTCATTTCCAACCCTGTATTAGAGATTGAATATAGATCCCAGGTCACAGGGAAGTTAGTCATCAGCTCTGATTTGTTAATTCAACTGACAAACAACTGTTGACTCTTTATGGCCTTGGAGTTATGTTCAGTGATGGGGAAGAAATTAAGCTTCTTTTTCTGGCTGTAAAACCCCCAAACAAATGAATGGCATTCTGATTCCAGGAGAGATATATCATTGCATCATAGCTTCATATATAATTAGGCAACTTATTCTTTATTTTATTCATAAAGACTTTAATAATTTAATGGTCTGTTATTTTAGCAGGTGGTGTGTTGCCTAATTACCTACTGTTCTGCTTTATTTTTCCAAACTGATGTATCTCAAGGAATATTTGATGACTGACTCTGATTGAATGCAGTGGTCCTGATGTTTCAAATATCTTCGATTTGTCCATTTAAAGCTACATTTCAGTTTCCACCTTTCTCTCTGCCCAGAGAGGCTGAGCTGAAGTGTATCATTTTCTACCTCAGGCAGTGGGAATCCTGATATAGGATCAGAAGGAAAGAGAAAAGTGAATCCAGATTATTATTTCTTTAGCTTGCTCCTCATGGGCTGGCCTCAGGTTCTGGTCATCGTTCTTTTTATCTCTCCTTTGATGGCTATGTGAAATTCAAATTAACTTGACTATTAACTTATAGTTAGAAAACAATTCTAGGTGGATTGTAAAGCCAAAAGTGAAAAACAAAAAGGTTTTCCAAGATAAAATAGACAAATATCCTCATGAACTTTGGAAAGGCAATGATTTCTTTAGGAGGATACAAAAGTATAACCCAAAAAGAAAGAGATTGGAGACTATTACTACATCAAAATTATACTCCTTCTTTGAGAGTAGACAAAGATAAGAGAGAGAAAAATCAAGTTGTAGTCAGGTAAAAGATGTTTGCAATACATACAGCAGAGGACTGGGGTCCAGGATACATAAATAATCTATAATCACAGGAACAACAAAGAAAAACCACACAGTGCAGAGGAAAACTATTCAGGAGAAGCAGTGCTTTGTAAATAACTCATCCATATAAACAATAAAAATACTTTGAAAGTGTTTGATTTATGTCTTTAGTAATAAAGCAAATTAAAATTAAGTTTACAAAACAATGACACTACGCACTCACAAAGATGATTAAGAAAATATACGACGATACTAAATGTTTGGTAAGTATGTAGACCAGTGAGAATCCAAAGTCCTGTTGGTAGGAGCGTAACTTTGTACAGTAATTTTGTACACAATCAGTCAGCATTTACTAACCTTGAACATACATAGAGCCTATGACCCAGGAATTTCAATCCTAAGTATTTTCAAAGCAGAATATATGAACATGTGCACCAAGGAAAATACTCTTCATTGGAGCATTAGTTATAGTAACCTCCACAAACTTGAAAACAACTCAAATGTTCTTCAACAGGAGATTGAATGTACAGAATGGCACATTCATTAACAGGATGTTTCAGAGCAATGGAAACCAATGAACTGGAGACCCATACAACTTAGTTGAATCTCACAGTTTTGAAGGGAGATACAAAACTGTGCATGCAGAGCTGCTCCCATTACATGAATTTAAAAGCAGGCCAAGCTGTTGGATACCAGGCAGTGGTTTTTCAGGAGTGCTATTCTTCAAAAAATAAATAAATAAAAGATTGAAAATAATCACACTGCTTATATGGAGGTTTTCACTTGGAGGAGGGGACTTGGGAAGCTGATAGGGATTCTACTTGGTTTTCAGTTACAAAGCCAGTGCAAAGTGACAGAGACCAACACACTGTGGGATTTCAAAAAAAAGAACGCACCCTGGGAGCCTCTTGTGCTCAGTTGCTTGGTCTTGTTGAACTCTTTGCGACCCCATGGACTGTAGCCTGCTAGGCTCCTCTCTTTATGGGATTTCCCAGGCAAGAATACTGGAGTGGGTTGCTACTTCTTTCTCCAGGGGGCAGCCTCTATACCAGCACTAACAGACTCTCCTTATCTTTCCAGGCCTCTGAATTCAGAGCCACTAGTGGAACGGGACCATTAAGACTACCTTTCTCAAGAGCCATTAAAATGTGCAGCCTTGTGCAGTATTAGTTCAGTTCAGTTCAGTCGCTCAGTCGTGTCCGACTCTTTGCAACCCCATGAATTGCAGCACGCCAGGTCTCTCTGTCCATCACCAACTCCCGGAGTCTACTCAAACCCATGTCCATTGAGTTGGTGATGCCATCCAACCATCTCATCCTCTGTCGTCCCCTTCTCCTCCTGCCCCCAATCCTACCCAGCACTAGGGTCTTTTCCAATGAGTCAACTCTTCGCATGAGGTGTCGTAAGTATTTAGTCTGGGGACCTAGAAGTGATACTTCTCAAGGTGACATCTCTTTTCTAAGATATTCCCTCTTTCTCTCACTGCCTGGTACTTTCCACCAAGTGCACCTCCAATCCTGGCTAGGTCTTTTCCATGGAGTGTCACCTGTATACTCCAACGCAATGGACACTCAAACTCTACCTCTCACCTTTGAAGTTCCATAGCGTTGATTATGGATGAACCCATGTAGGCAGTTCTTTATTCTGTAAGATCTTACACAGTTGACTTTTGAACATCTTTCCTCATCTCCTCAAAGGATTAAAAGCTGCACTAAGGTGAGAGTCTTGCCTTATGCATCTCCTTTATCACTTGTTTCACTTAGCATGATGCTGACTACAAAGAGGTTGTCAGTAATAATGTGCTTAAAGATCTGTTGATGGAGACATGTCCATGGATCCTGATAATTAACTAAAATTTAAAACCTGAGACTGAGTCTTCCTCACAGTGGAAAGAATATAATCATATTCAATAAGTTTTTATTCCTCCAATGAGGTATTACTGTCTGATCAGGCTATTTGGAAATGAAGGTTTATGAGTTTAGCAAATAGTTTTAGAATGGGGTTTCATACTGTTCATTACAGAGTACATTTTACAGTGGCATTATATGGCTTTAAAAACCTTCATAAGTACTTCCTTTTTCCAGTGTTGTTAAAGAAAAAAAAAAACCTCTGTAAGCATATTTCAAGTAATATATTCTCTCCTTTGCTCCTGCCATGCCTCCTATGAATAGAAAACTCAGAATATTTCTGCCAATTTCCTGTATCCGGGCCCTCCACTAGCATACTTCTCTTGCTAGAGTAGATTAAACTACTTTTCTTGAATGTTGGCAGTTGAGGTTGAGTCAGCGTAATTATTCTGCATTTGCCTCCAAATAATCTTCTCTTTAGAAAATAAATTTAAAAGATGTAATCAGTTAAGGTCAGTGTGGACTATATCCACTGATACACTGATCTTGCTCCCAGGCCTGAGTCAGGGGAGTCTTGGCACAGCCTGACCACTTGTGGGGTCAGCCCCCAAGATCAGGAGCATGAAGACCCCAGAGTTTTTGTCCTGCAGGTGGATGATGGATCAGAGCTGAGGTTGCCTCATTCAGAAGACAGTGAGTGATAATCCTGGGTGGGCGGGGTTGGTCACCATGCCATCATCTATGAAGACTCCCAGGACCCTGAGGAAGCTTCTAGACTTACTCTCTGTGTGCTACCAGTTCTGCAAAAGAAGAACAGGTTCATGGATTCTATCGTCTGTTATATGACTACCCTAGAGCAACCCCATCAAACATTTGGATGAAAGAAGACCATTTTAGTGATACTTTTCTACAGAGCAGGCTAATTCCAAAGGAGGAATAACCTATGAATTTCTACTTTTTATTAAAAGTTTTCTGTTCTGTCTCCTCATTCATTCTTCTGTAATATCCCTCAGAGAGAGACTGAAGGAATAAAAAGATGTAAACTGGAAATAATCATATCATGTATTGAACATAATCCTCACAACAATCTACCATTTTAACTAGCGATCATCTTTAAGAGAAGCTATGTAATAATTTGTGTAATTTAAATCAGAACCTATGTTGTCTGATGTAAAACCTCAGGATTATCCTCATGTTCTCTTCTTAGGATGCAGAGCAATTGCCGTGTTTGTTGTGTATTAGGATGTGTGGTGAAGAGTTGGGATGGGGAGTGGAGGACGATGGGTGGAAGGAAAGAATATCAGTGAGTAGAGTTATTAGGCTCAGGAGTTTAAGTTTAAAGCAATAATAATTACAAGCCGTTTACTTTCTCCGCTCTGACTACTCCCCTTTTTAAGTTGCTTTTTTCTTGTGTCACAGTGAAAAGGTGAGAGCTGGTAGATGAGGTGACGGTCCTAAACCCTCAGGAAAGACAGTGCCTCTCCTTTGATGGACTTTGATGTCATCTTTGCTCATCTCATCCCTCCAACCAAGACAGAACATTTTATGATCCTGGGGGAATAAAAATCAGAATCCCAGTATCCATCGCGTTGAGAATCAGAGCTCCGTTGGATGGCTGCACATGGAGCGTGAGCCCCCGTCTCAGTCCCTGTGGTTTGCTTTGGGTTCTTTGCCCTTCGACACCACACTTCGCTCTATGCTCCTGACTTCCCTGGGCTGCGTCAGCTGAGCTTTCCCGAACTGTGGGCTCCAGCAGGAATCTGGAGTAGGAGGAAAGAGGTGGGTGTTTACTCCCCTGACAGCCTGCCTTCTGACAGATTAATGGGACCTTCCTTTCTCCCCCAAAGCCACAGCTCCATGAGGGTATCTCTTGGTTTAACTACAACTCGTCCTTATCATTCCGTTGTCCCTTCAGCCCTGAGGGATATAAAACTTTCTTCTGTAGTTTATCTCTGGAAACTTAGACGTCTCTTGTGGGTTTCGCATGACCCTCCCTTCCCTGGCAAATAGTCCCTTCATTAAAACCCTTTCAGTTACATCTGTGAGTGTGCTTCACCTTCCCGTGAGGACTCCACATCTGCCATGATGAATTTAATTTCCAGTCCCTCATTAGTTTGTTAACTGACAAAACATATTTCTCAACGAAGGACTGTATCTCAAACTCTGTACTAAAATTAATAGTAACAAGAACTGACATTTATTGAGCATGTGCCCCAGGCCAGACCCTTCTCTGGCACTCTCCATTTAAACTGATGAATCATGTCAATGACCCCTTGTGGTGAAGGTATTAGTTAGGATACACTAGGGTTTGTTGCATCAAAAAAATAAATAAATCCCAAACCTCAGAGAGGTGATCACAGCAGAGATTTATTATATGATGACATGATAATTCTCTTTTTAAAAAAGTTCTTAACAGAGATGCATGTCATTTGTGAGCACACACACACAATTATTCCATAATCATGATCTATAATTTTAGTCTAATTTTGAGTATCTTAGTCATTTCAGGACAAAGTATAACAGAGTATCATAGACTGGGTGGGTTGTCAACAATAGAAATTTATTTCTCACAATTCTGGGGTTGGGAAAGTCCAAGAACAAGTCACCAGCAGATTCAGTGTTGGAGGAGAAACCGATAATGGGTTGGTGGGTGATCGTCTTCTTGGTGTGTCCTCACATGGCAGAAGGAGTGAGGCAGCTCCCTGGGGTCTCTGTTATGAGGACACTAATCCCTTCCTGGGGGCTCAACCCTATATATCTCATCACTTCCCAAAGACCCCACCTTCTAGTACTATCACCTTGTGGTTTCCAGTGTCAACCTTGGAATCTGGGGGTCAGCCATACACGCATCTTGTCTGTAACACTAAGTTGAAGTTGAAGAAGTAAAAATAAAACATGGCCAGTGTAAAGAATCTCTAGATATTAAAAAAATAATAATAAGGGTTTTCTTTTATAGACACTGAGAGAATAGACTCGTATTTGTGATTTATGCCATATGCCTCCAAGACTGCCTTGCATTGAGCCTGTGTTGGAAGATGTCTGTTAAAATATCTGAGATAATTACAGCTGACCTTAAGGCAGTTCTTCAGAATAAAAGTGTAGCTATACCTCCAGGTAGGATAGGCATTAATTTCATGATATTCTTTCCTCACCACATTAGGTTGATTTAAAGTAGGAAATAAAATATTGCTGAGGGCAAATATCCAAAGTCAATCTTGTGAATGGTCCACCCTCAGTGGTCATAAGACACAGGAGACTGAGCAAGGAACAAATCTGGAGATGGACATCTAATAAAAAGTTTTGAAAAGGCTCTGTGGCTTAGGTTGAATAAAATAATGGAGTAATTTAAAATTTTCGCATGAAAACTATAAAAAAGGGGAAAAACTAATCTGAAACTTTTAGATCTAGTGAATGTACTGTCAGATTTGAAATAAAGAAATACAGGGACTTCACTGGTGGTCCAGTGGTTAAGGCTTTGCCTTCCAATGCCGGGGTATGGGTTCAATCTGTGGTTTAGGAGCTAAGATTCCACATGCCTCACAGCCAAAACACCAAAACATAAAGCAGAAGCAGTATTGTAACAAATTCAATAAAGACGTAAACTGCTAAAAAAAAAAAAAAACCACTTAGAAAAAGAAATACGATGACAGTAATTCTAAGAAAGAGTAATTTTATAATATTCCTGAAAATCTTTTATAGTAATTAAAGGAATATATTTATGTTATGAAATGTCCACTAATTTACTAGTTTTAAACTTCATAATAATAGATTTTAAGAAAACAGCCAATATTTTCAGTTAGGAAGAATTTCAGGATATGTTGCCAAATTCTACTGTTTGGAAAACTGGTAGTGAAGGGGGAAGCTGGCAAAGAAATTTTAACTGAAAAATAATAATCTGCATTTTATTTGTCAGGGTGGAGTCAGCAGTAGTTAAATCATCTCTGTGATAAGAAATAGTTCAACTTGTGCTTTTAAGGGTTAGATTAGAGGTTAAGAACAGTGACTTAAAAAAAAATTATTTTGGCTGCATCGGCTGCAGCATGTGTACTCTACTTCCCTGACCAGGGGTTGAACTCAGGCCCTGTGCATTGGGAGCACAGAGTCTTAACCATGGAACCACCAGGAAAGTATTCAGAGACACTCAGTAAGAATTCATTTTCATCACTACTCTCACCATGGAGAACCACCACGATCATCCTTAGCATCATCTTCAGCATCATGGCAACAAAACACTTCTGGGGTAAAAGAAATGAAAATGTCATCTCCAGGTAACCTTTCACACTGCCCTGTACATACTCACCACTTTCCCCCTTCCCTGGGATCCAGCGCCTAGCTGTGCACATATAAAATGCTCCCGTGCACCTATATGTCTCCTCCACTTCCTTACACATACTTTAAAGTGTGGAGCAGAGTGTGCTTTTGCATCTCCATCCCCAGCACCAAGCTCAGAACTGAATATACTAACTGTTCATTGTGCAAATTTACTAAGCACTTAGTTATTAATTCAAAGTAAAAATCATTCTACAATGTTCTAGTTGAAGACATAATTTTGTTTCCTCAGACACGACACTTGTATTAATTTTTCACCTAAAAATACTCTATAACCTTAAAAATATAAAACCGGTCTTGTTCCCAGCTGCCACCTTACTTGTCTCATGATCACACTTTTGAAATAGCTCACATGTCTACCCCGCTCTCCATTTCCCCTACATTGACTTGGTGAAACACCTTATAAGCAGTTTTCTTGTTTTCCTAAAAGCCTCTCAATTAATCTTCCTTAAGCCTGGATTTTCCCTTTTGATTCTGCTGCCAAAGTAATTTTTCAAAAGTAGTGAAATAATTCTGTCATTCCCAGCATCAAAATCATTCGATGGAATTTCATTGACTTTGGGTTAAAGTGCGAAGTCCTCAGAGCCTCAGTAACTTTCTACCCGAAGCATCCACAGTTCTTTTCAACACCCAACACCCTGGTCACTGGGCAAGCATCAGTAAGCCATCTGCCATGCAGATGGTAGCTGTGACAACTAGTGCAAAGATGCATGCGTCCCTGGCTTATACCCACAAGACCACAGTAATGATCCCCAAATTGTGACAACCAGAAACAACTCTAAATGTCACTCTCTGTCCTCCGGTGGAGCGTGGAGTGGAGCAGAATCAGCCCTGTTAAGAAACAGTGCTCCAGAGAGACTTTCCCGAGCCATTCAGTTCAGTTCACTTCAGTCGCTCAGACGTATCTGAATGCTTTGCGACACCACGAATCGCAGCACGCTAGGCCTCCCTGTCCATCACCAACTCCCGGAGTTTACCCAAACCCATGTCCATCGACTCGGTGATGCCATCCAACCATCTCATCCTCTGTCGTCCCCTTCTCCTCCTGCCCCCAATCCTTCCCAGCATTAGGGTCTTTTCCAATGAGTCAACTCTTCCCATGAGGTGGCCAAAGTATTCGAGTTTCAGCTTCAAAATCAGTCCTTCCAATGAACACCCAGGACTTATCTCCTTTAGGATGGAATGGTTGGATCTTCTTGCAGTCCAAGGGACTCTCAAGAGTCTTCTCCAACACCACAGTTCAAAAGCATCAATTTTTCAGCGCTCAGCTTTTTTCACTGTCCAACTCTCACATCCATACATGACCACTGGAAAAACGATAGCCTTGACTAGACGGACCTTTGTTGGCAAAGTAATGTCTCTGCTTTTAAATATGCTGTCTAGGTTGGTCATAACTTTCCTTCCAAGGAGCAAGCGTCTTTTAATTTCATGGCTGCAATCACCATCTGCAGTGATTTTGGAACCCCAAAAATTGAAGTCTGACACTGTTTCCACTGTTTCCACATCTATTTCCCATGAAGTGATGGGACCAGATGCCATGATCTTAGTTTTCTGAATGTTGAGCTTTAAGCCAACTTTTTCACTCTTCTCTTTCACTTTCATCAAGAGCTCTTTAGCTCTTCTTCACTTTCTGCCATAAGGGTGGTGTCATCTGCATATCTGAGGTTATTGATATTTCTCCCGGCAATCTTGATTCCAGCTTGTGTTTCTTCCAGCCCAGCGTTTCTCATGATGTACTCTGCATATAAGTTAAATAAGCAGGGTGACAATACACAGCCTTGACGTACTCCTTTTCCTATTTGGAACCAGTCTGTTGTTCCATGTCCAGTTCTAACTGTTGCTTCCTGACCTGCATACAGGTTTCTTAAGAGGCAGGTCAGGTGGTCTGGTATTCTCATCTCTTTCAGAATTTTCCACCGTTTATTGTGATCCACACAGTCAAAGGCTTTAGCATAGTCAATAAAGCAGAAATAGATGTTTTTCTGGAATTCTCTTGCTTTTTTGATGATCCAGCAGGCGTTGGCAATTTGATCTCTGGT
This sequence comes from Okapia johnstoni, assembly GCA_024291935.2. NCBI lineage: Eukaryota > Metazoa > Chordata > Mammalia > Artiodactyla > Giraffidae > Okapia > Okapia johnstoni. Next base: position 104,046,231 of record CM044312.1, read on the forward strand.
TCCTCTGCCTTTTCTAAAACCAGCTTGAACATCTGGAAGTTCATGGTTCACGTATTGCTGAAGCCTGGTTTGAAGAATTTTGAGCATTACTTTACTAGCGTGTGAGATGAGTGCAATTGCGTGGTAGCTTGAGCATTCTTTGGCATTGCCTTTTTTTTAGGATTGGAATGAAAACTGACCTTTTCCAGTCCTGTGGCCACTCCTGAGATTTCCAGATTTGCTAGAATATTGAGAGCAGCACTTTCACAGCATCACCTTTCAGGATTCGAAACAGCTCAACTGGAATTCCATCACCTCCACTAGCTTTGTTCGTAGTGACGCTTTCTAAGGCCCACTTGACTACACATTCCAGGATGTCTGACTCTAGGTGAATTATCACACCATTGTGATTATCTGGGTTGTTAAGATCCTTTTTGTACAATTCTTCTGTGTATTCTTGCCACCTCTTCTTAATATCTTCTGCTTCTGTTAAGTCCATACCATTTCTGTCCTTTATCGAGCCCATCTTTGCATGAAATGTTCCCTTGGTATCTCTAATTCTCTTGAAGAGATCTCTAGTCTTTCCCATTCTATTGTTTTCCTCTATTTCTTTGCATTGATCGCTGAGGAAGGCTTTCTTATCTCTCCTTGCTATTCTTTGGAACTCTGCATTCCGATGGGATTGTCTTTCCTTTTCTCCTTTGCTTTTTGCTTCTCTTGTTCTCCCAGCTATTTGTAAGGCCTCCTCAGACAGCCATTTTGCTTTTTTGCATTTCTTTTCCATGGGGATAGTCTTGATCCATGTCTCCTGTACAATGTCATGAACCTCTCTCCATAGTTTATCAGGCACTCTGTCTATCAGATCTAGGCCCTTAAATCTATTTGTCACTTCTACTGTATAATCATAAGGGATTTGATGTAGGTCATACTGAATGGTCTAGGGGTTTTCTCTACTTTCGTCAATTTAAGTCTGAATTTGGCAATAAGGAGTTCATGATCTGAGCCACAGTCCACTCCCAGTCTTGTTTTCACTGACTGTATAGAGCTTCTCCATATTTGGCTGCAAAGATTATAATCAATCTGGTTTCAGTGTTGACCATCTGGTGATGTCCATGTGTAGTCTTCTCTTGTGTTGTTGGAAGAAGATGTTTGCTAAGACCAGTGTGTTCTCTTGGCAAAACTCTATTAGCCTTTGTCCTGCTTCTTTCTGTACTCCAAGGCCAAATTTGCCTGTTATGCCAGGTGTTTCCTGACTTCCTACTTTTGCATTCCAGTCCCCTATAATGAAAAGGACATCTTTTTTGGGTGTTAGTTCTAAAAGGTCTTGTAGGTCTTCATAGAACCATTCAAGTTCAGCTTCTTCAGCATTACTGGTTGGGGCATAGACTTGGATTACTGTGATATTGAATGGTTTGCCTTGGAAATGAACAGAGATCATTCTGTCGTTTTTGAGATTGCATCCAAGTACTGCATTTCGGACTCTTTTGTTGACCATGATGGCTACTCCATTTCTTCTAAGGGATTCCTGCCCACAGTAGTAGATAAAATGGTCATCTGAGTTAAATTCACCCATTCCAGTCCATTTTAGTTCGCTGATTCCTAGAATGTTGACGTTCACTCTTGCCATCTCCTGTTTGACCACTTCCAATTTGCCTTGATTCATGGACCTAATATTCCAGGTTCCTATGCAATATTGTTCTTTCCAGCATCAGACTTTGCTTCTATCACCAGTCACATCCACAGCTGCGTATTGTTTTTGCTTTGGCTCCGTCCCATCATTCTTTCTGGAGTTATTTCTCCACTGATCTCCAGTAGTATATTGGGCATCTACCGACCTGGGGTGTTCATCTTTCAGTGCCCTATCTTTTTGCCTTTTCATACTGTTCATGGGGTTCTCAAGGCAAGAATACTGAAGTGGTTTGCCATGCCCTTCTCCAGTGGACCACATTCTGTCAGACCTCTCCACCATGACCCATCCATCTTGGGTGGCCCCACACGGCATGGCTTAGTTTCATTGAGATAGACAAGGCTGTGGTCCGTGTGATCAGTTGGCTAGTTTTCTGTGATTATAGTTTCAGTGTATCTGCCCTCTGATGCCCTCTCGTAACACCTACCGTCTTACTTGGGTTTCTCTTACCTTGGACGTGGGGATATCTCTCCACGGCTGCTCCAGCAAAGTGCCGCTGCTACTCCTTACCTTGGACAAGGAGTATCTACTCATGACAGCTCCTCCTGACCTTGAATGTGGAGTAAATCCTCTTGGCCCTCCTGTGCCCACGATGCTGCTGCTCCTTGAGCAAACTCTTTATTAAGTTTCATTATTTTTTTTCATTATTTTTTTTTCCCAATTGGAAGAATTACCTGGATTCAGGGTTGAAATGCTGACCTTTTGGAGAATCCATGAAAGCAGAAACACTTTCCTAGCTATACAGACCAGACAGTCAGCCAGGAGATCTGCAATTTCGGGGCCCTTTGGCCATTTCCATACAAAACCTTCAGTAAAGCTTTTGTTGATAAGACGATAACATTTCAGTCTTCTTGTATCTGGTATCATCAGTTCTGAAATTGATCCCGGATCAGCCAGCAATGTTCTTCCTTTGATTTTCTCCATTTTCCATATTACTGGTCTCTGTTTTTCTGTTCTTAATGAAGGATTTTTATTTTTGCCCAATATCACAGAAGAGATGGTGTGTACGACAGATTATTGTGGTTTTCAATTCAGACATTTCAGTCCTTTTTGAAGGCAGGAATTTGAGGCTTAGATTGACCCTAGTGCTCATCACTTTTAGAAGCTGAGAGGGAAACATTGTTGGGGGAAAGCATGCAGTTGACCAAACCAAACATTGTACCAAACTTCTTCCATTCTCAATTCCAGTGGTAATTCATGCTCTCATTCAAGATAATGCATCTAGAAGCATTTTTTCTCAAACTGAGTCTAACTGAAATTAGCTGCCTAATCATTTTCAAATCTAACCTTTCAAAATATTTGGCACATCCTTTGTGAAAGATGTTTGTTTTATATTTTGTGAATCTATTTTGAACCTTTTAAGGAATGTTTAGGCAATTAAGAGTCTTTTTTTCACAATGCCACATGATTCTTTATATTTATATGGTGATGGTGTTCTAAGACATCATTTTTTGTTTACAATCTAGTATTAATTTTCAAAATAGAAATACTAAAAATAAAAACAGTGAAGGTTAGTAAAATTATGACCCAGCCATCTCACTTAGTAATTTTTGCTCTCAATATATTACTGCTTCACTAAATAAAAGACACTGAAAATTGAAGTAGTAAGTATATATACTGGAAATATATAGTTATGGAAGAAAAAATAACAAAAAAGTGGCTTCTACATGCGCAGAAAGCATATATTATAAACCCAGATTTAAATGACCAGATGAATACTCAAGTGGTAATCCAGCGGTTAAGAATTCACCTTCCAATGCAAGAGATGCAGGTTCATTCCCTGGTAGGGAAACTAAAATCCCAAGAGCAACTAAGCCCGTGCACCACAGCTAGAGAGTCTGAGCACAGCAACAAAAAATCCTGCAGGACTCAACAAAGATCCTGCATGCTGCAACTAAGACCCAACACAACCAAAAAATAATAGATTAAACAAAAGAGAGAGGAGCACAAATGTAAAGAAATAAATAATATGATGGCTTGTCTTCATTGGTTTAATGTTGAATAGGAGCAAAATATAGAAAAAATATTATTTTATAACCAAGAAGAGAACAGTGAACTAATTTCTTGGCATCCAGATGATGGGGTGTTACAAGTGATTATATTATCTTTCTAATGGTTACTAATACCATGAACTTGTATTTAGACCTCTTATTACCATCTATATGCCAAGGGGCATAGTAGAGTGGGACCCAAAGCATGAGAACATCGTGGTCATTTGCCCTCAGAGGCACAAGCGTGATCTGGCAGTGTGCTGAGCTATAAAATAATCTGTAAGGGGCAAGAAAGTCACAGTAATACAGGGCAGTGAAATAAAGTTTTGGGAAAATGTAAGGAAAGACACAGCAAAATTAAATCAAAGCCAATCAGATTTAATAGAAATTTCAAAGAATGGTTTAGACAACTGTGAAGCAAAGTAAAGAAGAGGGATTTGGCTACCAAAGAGAAGGATCTCTGGACTGATGCTGAAGCTACAGTAATTAAAGCCACATGGAACAGTCACCAGGATGGCCAGGTGGACAGAGGAACAAAACCGGAGTCGCAAATACACGCACGCACACACACACATGTGGTCACATGCCACGTGTACCACAGACACGGAGACACACAAAGACACACACACACACGAACATCCACATACACCACACATGAGCATGCACACACACACCACATATACCATGTACACCACACACACACACCAGAACATGCACACACACCACACACACCACACACACGTATACACACAGGAGCATGCACACATATACTACATACGCCACACACACCACAGACACACACGGGCATGCATACACATAAGTGGCATAGATGGTTTTTCCTCCCACCTGACAGGCCTCTCTCCCATCTTGAATTCTTCTTGATCTCTAAATATTACGTTTTCTAGTCCTCAGGAAACTAGACATCTTTTGTTTCCTATCTAGAATTTCTTGGACCATTTCCTCATTTCAATTCCTTTCCCTGTCAATGCTTTCCTCTCTTCTAACTCCAGTCCTGCTGGTTGGTCTTGGGCCTTCAGACTGTCAAATCCTTCTGCATCCTCTGCTTTCCATTTCTGTGTCTAATAAGGATATAAAACATATCCAGATAAACTCCTGATCTCCACCTCCAAACTCCTGTCTCTCTTCCACAGTCTTCCTTTATAATAAAGGGCAGCATTATTCATCCATGAACACACGACAAAATCTCTAGGAATGTTCTCACCTTTCAAATTATGGAATTGTAAGCAGTAATTAAAACTGAGTCAATTAGATCAAGAGGCATCAATAAGTACAACATGTAAATGAATTATTTGGGTTTTAAAAATGCAGAATGATTTGTACAATATGCTACAATGAACACAATTTTAAAAACACACTTTAATAATACATAGTGCTTTAAGAGTATAAATATGCCATTTAGCAATTTTTGATTTTGTGATTTCTTCACAAAATTGGGGCTGAGTTGAGTTTGAGGCTGAGTTGGAATGAAACTTGAAATACAGCTATGGTTTTGCTTCTTAAGGATAATCTAAATCAAATATGGCAAAATGTGACTACATATTCAGCTGGCATGTTTGCCTTTCACTTTTATTCAGCTTTCAATACTGGATTGCATGATGTAAACAAAGAATGCACAGCAAAGAAAGGGCACTGTCAAAGGCCCTCTGTTCTCTGGGTCCTGAGAGGTCTTCCAGGGAATGAACTCTGTAGAACTAAAAGGTTTCCTGAGGGCAGACAAACTCAGAATTGGATTCCTTGTTTATTTAACGGTCTGCAATGTTATAAATATTTCATTGAACAACACTCAGGGAGGAAGCATTCTGAATGCATAATAAAATCAAACAAGAAATACTATGCAGGAAAATATTGCACAGGATAAGCCAGTGTTGGCATAAGAGTAATATATCAAGACAGTAGTGGTGGTGGGCAGTGTGCTGTAGAGTAGAAAGTGTCAGCTCTCAGTTAGATGGAGGTGCACCTTTATCTTTCAGTTTGCCTACAGGTAAATCATTTTCCTATTTTAACCTCAAGGGTTTGCAATTTGTGAGCACTTTTAAATTTTATGTAAGCATGTGTATGTGTGTGTGTGCTAGTTGATCAGTAATGTCTGACTCTTTGTAACCCCATGGACTGTGGCTTCTCTGTCCGTGGGATTCTCCAAGTAAGAATACCAGAGTGGGTTGCCATTCCCTTCTCTACGGGATCTCCCTGACCCAGTGATTGAACCTGAGTCTCCTGCATAGCAAGCAGATGATTTACCATCTGAGCCATCAAGGAAGCCCATGTGAGCATGAGATCTGGTTAATACATGTGGTCAAAAAATGCTGAGATTTTTTAAAATTTTGCTAATTTCCATTTTAAATGCAGTTCTATCTACACTTCTCATTCATTAAATGACATCAGGATGGTGTTCATTTAGAGCAGTCTAAAATTGTGGCTGGCAATAACTAGTAGATTACTGCATTTTTCTACTAACTATAACTTCTTAGGAGACATATTTGATAGTAGGCCTTCTATCCAGCATTGTTTTCATGAAATCTGCATCCATTCTTTCAAAATTTCACTTGTAACGTGTGAAACATCTAGGCAGGAATCTCTCTGTCTGAGGCAACATTCTTGAAAGGATATCGTTTCATTGGCTTTCTCACTTTCTGCCCTGCAATTCTGATAGGCATGGATTTAGGTGGATGTTTATCACATCTCCCAGAAGCACTAGGAAGATGACAAAAGCAGTTTTGTGATGTGAATAAACCTATACAACTGAATGAAATTAGTACACATATTATTATAGATCTGATTAATAAATACATATATACAGTAATTACAAAGGCTGTTTGTCAAGGATTCATTATAAACTTTCTGATTAGTTTATTAATCAGGTCAATTAACATGAGCTGATCTAAAAATGAAGAGTCAGGACTTTATTACAGCAAAGTTACTGCCTCATTTAGCTTACATGCATGTGGGTAGGAGCTCCCATGGATGACAATGAGTGAAGATTCCTTCCACTCTTGTCTGATGCCATCTTGAAAACGGGGGAGGAAGAGGGGTGGAAGCCACCTTCCACTCAGAGTTCCATGGGGCTCTGCTGCAGAAGCCCACTCACCTCTGGCTTCCAGCTGGGTTCGGCCAGTGGAGGCAGAGATGGGACGTCAGAGGGCAGGAGCGGAAGAGAAATTTGATTATACGTGCATGTATTCCTAGTAGCCACCTTCAAGCAGGAGGGGGTGATCTGTAAGTGGCAGCTCTGGTCCCATGGCTTCATTAATACCAGGTTCCAATCTCACTGTTCTCTTCCCTCCTTAGGGCTCGGTGATGATAGCTCCCTGCTTATTTATCCCTCAGATGTTTCTCCATCACCTGTTGCTATCTTATCCTTGCCCACATTTCTGTAAGTGTCCACTCCATTTGATCATCTTCAGTTAAATGTCTGAGATGCATTTATACCCTGCTGGATACATTGGACAAACATTTTCACTCACATGCCATCATCCAGAGTGTATTCCAATGGCTCAGCCAAACTAAAAGACTAGAATTGCCATCCCTCTATGCTCTCAGAAAGGGAAAACTGGGTTCCTGGGCATCTCACCTGTCCTTGCAACAATATGATTTTCAAAAGGGTCCTCCTGGGGGCATATGTATTTTGGTATATTAACATAGCTTAAATCTTTAATAAATGTGTTAGTAACCAAACAGGGGGCTTCCCAGGTAGTACTAGTGGTAAAGAAACCACCTGCCAATGCAGGAAATATGAGAGACTGGGATTCTATCCCTGGGTCAGGAATATCCCCTGGAGAAGGAAATGGCAAACCCACTCCAGTATTCATGCCTGGAGAATCCCATGGACAGAGGAGAATCCTACGGATGGTAGGCTATCGTCCATAGGGTCGCAAAGAGTTGGACACGACTGAAGCAACTTAGCATGCACACACAACCAAAAATATTTGAGAAATTCCAAGCTAAAGAAGTTCAAGGTATTTCTAATACTTTACTCAAAGCCTAGGAGAAATGTGATGTGCTGATGTGCAAAAGCCAAACTCCAAGATTGAAATATTGTCTGCAGAATTTGCACTTTGGAAACCCATATTTTTCATGAAGCAGGTGATATGACCGAAATTCTTTTCTGAAAATTCAGTTAGGGAAATGTTGTTGTAATTCCTTCTCAGTAAGAAGCTGGTGGGTCTATCAGGACTGTGTCTAGGGGAATATTTTCTGGTTTATCAAATCAAATTTCTCTTTTTCTGATATCTGCTCATTTTTCCTATGCATCCTTCACTACTCTTCCCTGTATCATCTGCACTGGATTTTCACACTGCTTCATTTCTCAGCACATGAAGAAAATTCTAAATTCTAAGTTCCTACATTTACACTCAACATAATCTTTATCAATTATAATACATGCTTTTAATTTTTCCTATATGCTCAACCAATTCTGTCTCTTCTTCAGTGATTAACTCATCATTTCTAGGCCACCAAGATGACCAAGAGAATTAAAATGAACATAATAATTTTAAAATAAGACCTTAATCCTTTACTCAGGATTGTCTAGAAAGATACTCTGTATTGAAGTCTTTCCAAATACTTCAGAAGCTCAAGAATCAAAATCATATATGGCACAGAAATTGCAGCCACATTTTAATAATATTTATTTAGATTGGATACTTAGATATTATTTTACACGTATTATCTCATTTAACACATCAAATAGGTAGGTTCTAGTATTGCTCCCATTTTACAGAGTCACTAACCAAGGCTTACTATATTGAAGAAAGTGTTCTAGTAATACGGTTAATGGGCTTCATTGGTAGCTCAGCTGGTAAAGAATTAGTGCAGGAGATGCTGGTTTGATTCCTGGGTTGGGAAGAGTCCCTGGAGAAGAGGCTTACCCACTCCAGTATTCTTTCCTGGAGAATCCCCATGGACAGAGGAGCCTGGTGGGGTACAGTCAATGGGGTGGCAAAGAGTCGGACATGACTGAAGAGACTAAGCACAGCACAATATGGTTAATAAATGGCAGAGTAGAAATTTACCATAGGCAACTGCTTGCCTCCTGCAATACTACCATGGGTGATGGATGGGCTGGCACAGTCAGGAGGACAAAGAAATGTTTTAAAAACCCTCAAAGAAGACAAAGTGTATGTCTCAGAAATAAAAAAATTGAGTGAAAAAGAAAACCAGCTGGAAGATAATGAACTAATGGAACAGGCAAGAAAACATTATAGTAATTTTAAATAATATTCACAGAGAAACTTGGAAACAAGGAGTTATATAGAAGAACCAATTAGAGATAGAGATCTTTGATAAACATAAATATTTTAAAAAGAGTTCAAAGTACGGGCTGAGTAGCAAACATGACTTAGCTGAAATAAAATTAGTGAGCTTCCAGACAGGGTCAACAACTCCATCAGAAATCATCAGTAATGGATAAAGGGCAAAAAGAAAAGCTGAGAGCTAGGATGGGCAAAAATAGAAGTATCTTATTCAGTTAAAAGCAATTACAGTGTGTACATGTCAATTCCTACCTGAAACTCTGCGCAATACTATGTAACAACCTAAATGGGAAAATAATTTGGAAAAAAAGATACATGTGTATGTAGAACTGAATCACTTTGCTGTACATTTGAAACTAACACAACATTGTTAACCAACTATACTCCAATAGAACATAAAAAGTTAAAAAATATAATGCTACAAAATGTTCCAAATATATAGAAAATCAAATTGAAAGGGCAAGGTTCAGAATACATAAGCAGAAGAGATGAAAAACATAACTAGATAAAAACTTTAAGATGCAAACACATAAAATTTCAAAGAATGAGTATACCAGAAAATTGTAAAAACAAAAAAAAAATTCTCAAAGCTTAGAATCAACGCTGAGACAGGGATATCAGTGCAAGTGGTATATGTTAGGGATGCCAGAGAGAGGGAAATGAGACAAAAGGGCAGAAAGCCGATGATTATTTATGTTCAGTTCAGTCGCTCAGTCATGTCTGACTCTTTGTGACGCCAGGCCTCCCAGTCCATCACCACCTCCCAGAGTTTACTCAAACTCATGTCCACTGAGTCCGTGATGCCATCCAAACATCTCATCCTCTGTCGTCCCCTTCTCCTCCCGCCTTCAATCTTTCCCAGCATCAGAGTCTTTTCAAATGAGTCAGTTCTTTGCATCAGGTGGCCAAAGTACTGAAGTTTCAGCTTCAGCATCAGTTCTTCCAATAACTATTTAGGATTGATCTCCTTTAGGATGGACTGGTTGGATCTCCTTGCAGTCCAAGGGACTCTCAGGAGTCTTCTCAACACCACAGTTCAAAAGCATCAATTCTTCAGTGCTCAGCTTTCTTTATAGTCCAACTCTCACATACATACATGACTACTGGGAAAACCATAGCTTTGACTAGACAGAACTTTGTTTGCAAAGTAATGTCTCTGCTTTTTAATATGCTATCTAGTTTGAAAAAAGAGTCTTTTAATTTCATGGCTGCAGTCACCATCTGCAATGATTTTGGATGTAACTATAATTTTCTTATTAACGTTGTTGTTCAGTTGCTAAGTTGTGTCAGACTCTTTGTGACCCCATGGATTGAAGCATGCCAGGCTTCCCTGTCCTTTGCTATCTCCCAGAGCTTGCTCAAACTCATGTCCATCAAGTCAGTGATGCTATCCAAACATTTCATCTTCTGTTGTCCCCTTCTCCTCCTGCCCTCAATCTTTCCCAGTATCAGGGTTTTTTCGAATGAGTCAGCTCTTCGCATCAGGTAGCCAAAGTATTGGAACTTCAGCTTCAGCGTCAGTCCTTCCAATGAATATTAAGGACTGATTCCTTGAGGATTGACTGGTTTGATCTCCTTGCAGTCCAAGGGACTTTCAAGAGTCTTCTCCAGCACCACAATTCGAAAGCATCGATTCTTTGGCACTCAACCTTCTTTATGGTCCAGCTCTCACATCCATACATGACTACTGGATAAGCCATTGCTTTGACTATACAGGACTTTATCAGAAAAGTGATGTCTCTGCTTTCTGCTCTAATGTGTTGCCAAGGTTGTCATAGCCTTCCTTCCAAGGAGCAACCATCTTTTAATTTTATGGTGCAGTCACCATCTGCAGTGATTTTGGAGCCCAAGAAAATAAAGTCTGTCACTGCTTCCACTTTTTCCCCTTCTATTTGCCATGAAGTGATGGGACCAGATGCCATGATCTTTGTTTTTTGAATGTTGAGTTTTAAACTGGCTTTAGGTATAAGCTTATCCAATGACTAAGCAATTCTACTTGTAGGTATTTATCCAAGAGAAATGAAAGCATTTGTCCACAAAATATTTGTACAGGAATATTCATAACAGCTTTTCCCATAATACCCAAAACTTCAAGAGACCACATGTGAAGAAGGAATACAACAGTTGAAGTCTATTAAACAATGCTTTTTAAAAATAAAAAGAGCATGTTACTGATACACACAATAATGTGAATGGATGTCAAAGACATTATGCTGAGTTAAATAAGGATCTGGAGGTCACACTGAATGCTGGGGCCACACAGCAAGCTTTGGAAGGGGGTGGGGGTGGAGAGGCTCTGCCTTCATTGGAGTGGAGAGTGGGGTGCTCAGAGTTTCACGGGGTCATTCCTTACTGGTGAGTTTTAAGCATAAGATCAGGAAGCTGGGCACTAAAGGAATAAGTTATCCAGGTTAGGAGCGAACTTCATGGTTTGAACATCGTGGCTCTTTGTCCAGCTATTTAGTGAGCAGCTAGGTCAGGCAGCTGGCAATGCCTTGATTCCAGAGGGGTATATTTGAAATGGATGTCTTGGCAATCAAAAGTTTGTTGTTAGATACTTACATTATGATTTAAGAAAGCCTATTTCCAGACACCTACAACTACATCATTTTCCCCCATTGATGAATAGTTCTATACTTGTTGTGCAGTATTTTATAAAGCACTCTAAGAACTGTTACTCTGTACATTTTACAGATGGAGAAGCTGAAAGAAAGAGATAGGGAGGCCTTGGCCATGGACGTAGGTCAAGCATGTGTCATAGTAAGGATTGAAGCCTACTGTCTGTTTCCGAACAGTTGCTGTGTGAGGAGAAGACTTTTTAAGTCACTCTGGGACCACAGGGGGTACAAGAATAATTTTATTCAGCTAAGAGAAATGAGAAAATTTCAGAGAGAAGGTGACATATGGGCTTTTTATTATTTAATTTTCAAGGTAAATGAATCATGTTGCTCAATCTTATAAACCCAATTCTGTGAACTCCAGAGATTTCATGAAGTATCTGCAGAGACAGCTTGAGGGTGGGGTGGATTCCAAAGTGTGAGGGTGTGGGGGGTGCAGGGGGAGACTTAAGCCAGAAGGTGGTTTATACCTGTTTCACATGGGAGGATACCTTACAAAATTAATTTTAAAAAGTGAATTTAAACTTATTTTTAAAACAACTGTCAACTTAAAAAAATGCAGAATGTGAGAGTTTCAAGTTAAGTTTTATTTGAGGCAAAATGAGGACTGAGCCCAGGAGGCAGCACCTCAGATAGCTCTGAGAAACTGCTCCAAAGAGGCAGGGGGGAAGGTAATTATACATGTAATTTTGGTGAAGGGGGAGTTCATGCAATCAAGCACACATTTTTTGCAGAAGGGGTTCTGCTAGTCACGAGGAGTAGTCATCATTATGAAGGATTTTAGTGTTTTTCTAGATATGAGGAAATACAAAAATTGGGCTCATAAAATCCGCTTCTGAAAATATCCAACTATCTGAAGACCTGTCGTGCCAATCCCCCCACCTCACCACCTGCCCAGAGCACAAAGTGCCTCATTTCTGCTCTCCACCCTGAACTCCTTTCAGGGGGAGATGAAAATCAGCAGCTGCAGCAGCACCTGATGAAAGCCTTGTAGAGGTAGATGACAAGTGCCAATCTGCAGTTGACACAATTGTTGAGACCCACACAGCCATTTTATGATGAAAGTAACAAAGAGATTAAGTCATCTGAAAAATACAGTCTAAATAAATATAATCTCACTCTAGAGTCTGCATTAACTAGACTCAGATGAAATAAAAACCCAAAGAAAGTGGATATTTTTAAAAGACGTTTAACGCATCATTTGATTTCTGCTTGTCTTTAAATTTTAGAACAAATGACAAGACATATATATCTGAGACCTAGGTAAAACTTCAGTTCTAGTTAACTACACAACTTAGCTTTGGGAGATTTTCAGATTGTTAAACAGTTATCAAAAGGCAACCAAATGGCTAGAGAATCAAAAAACTAGTTAGTCTAATATCGTTGAGAGAATAAATTATAATTACTACTTTTATGTAACTTCCTTGAGTCTACAAAATGTTTTTCCTCACCTAATTTCGATTTTGGCAAAAAATGTCACCCAACATTTCAGTAAACAAAGGATTTCAGGTCCATAAAGTCAGCAACCACCACTGCCACCCCCAACAGTGCACCCTGAGGGGATTTAAGATGAAAAAAGCAGGATACTGATCCTAGATGGGTTTCCCAGGTGGCTCACTGGTAAGGAATCTGTCTGCCAATGCAGGAGATGCAGAAGACTCCAGTACCATCCCTGGGCTGGGAAGATCCCTTGGAGAAAGAAATGGCAACCCACTCCAATATTCTTGTGGATAATTCCATGGACAAAGGAGCCTGGCAAGCTACAGTCCATGGGGTCATAAAGAGTGGGACATGACTGAGTGACTGAACATCCTCACATGGTTGATCCTAGGTAGTTAGGGTGCATATCAGAGAATGATTTCAATGAGCCCAGGCTCTTGCACCTTCCCAAAACACTAAAATCATTAACTTGAGATGTGTGTTTTTTGATGTTTCAACAAGTTTTTTTTTGTTTTTTTCAACCAAAAACTTCTCTATGAGTATACCCTGGCTCCTCCTTTGTCTCTTTGGGACAGTACCTCAGAGCTATCTGAAAGGTCTTTTCCAGGTCATAGTCCCCAGTAAAGACTGAATAAAACTTATTTCTCAACTTGTCAGTTGTGCATTTTTTTGGTCCACACTCATGTGAAACTGTAAAGTCTGAGAATCTGTATGTATCTACATTTTACGTGTTAGAAAATAAAAACATAGAAATTGATGACTAGATTTAAGGTTAGAGGAGGCAGTTTCTAATTTCATATGCTGTAATCCTGGTATTGCCTCTGTACCATGCATCATATGTAGTTTTGCTACCGAGTAGGACGAAGTAGGGCTTCTGTGTCTCCCATTTCTTGATTACAGGAAATAGGCTTCATTCAGCCTCCACAACCTTCCCTGGGTTCCAATGGGCAGGGCAAGTTCAAACATTTGCTAATGAAGGAAGAGAGGCATTGCTGAGACAAGGGAAGAGAAGCCAAGAAACCACAGTGCAGCCTTGGGGGAGAGTCCTGGTTCCCGTTTAAGTGAAACTGAAAGTTGCTCAGTCACATCCGATTCTTTGTGATCCCAGGGACTATACAGTCCATGGAATTCTCTAGGCCAGAATACTGGAGTGGGTAGCCTATCCTTTCTCCAGCAGATCTTCGCGACCCAGAAATTGAACCAGGGTCTCCTGCATTGCAAGCAGATTCTTTACCAACTGAGCTACCAGGGAAGCTCTCCCATTCAAGGGATACACACAAAAATATCTTTGAGCTATTTTGCAGATGCTGAAACCTCTACCAGGTGGGAGAAGGAAACTGTATGCTGACCACAAGCACGAAGACCCCAGACTGGTTGGAAGCAGAAGGTGGATGATGCCGACTCCCACTCAGCTCATCACCAGCCAGGCAGAAGAAGGTCCATGAGCTGACCATGCTCTGCTCCTTGAACACTATAAGACTCCTCACCATCCCCTCCACAGGGGTCACACAGTTTTGAGGGAATTAGTCCACTGTGGCCCTGTTTGCCTGGCAAAGCAATAAAGCTATTCTTTCCTACTTCACCCAAAAGTCTAACATTTAATTCACTGTCAGGGTCCAGAGAACAGATTTGGCTTCAGTTTCTAAACCTTAAACAAGACATTGAACTAGACATCTTTATCCTCATTTTAAACACAAATGGGACCACAGACAGCTAAAGTGATTTCCCTTAGGAGCCCCGTCAAGTGACAGAATGGGGATTCCAATTCTGGTTTGTTGAAACCTAAAGCCAACTTTCTTTCCAACACACACACTACTATTTATTGTCAAATCAAGCTGACATTAACATCCATGCCTTGTTTTCAATGTGTTGTTAAGAATGTCTTTCTAGTCAACAAGTTTTTATTTTGATATGTAGATTGGAGGGCATCAAGATTAAGCTGGAGATAAATGAAGTAAAAGTGAACAATTCAGGCAACCAGCCCCTTGTATAAAAGCATGTATTGTGTGTTTTCCTGACCGGTTCAGCTGGGTGACAGCTGACTTAGTAAGGCAGAGGTCTAGAGCACAACTATATTTTACTTGATTTGGCAGTCTTTAAGGTAGAGTTTCCTTGAGGGAAACATGAAAAGGACTCAGTGCTTGACCACCTTCTTTCCCTTCCCCAGCATCATCCCAAGCCCTACTGACTCTGTGCAGCCTGGACTTAATGGCTTAGAAATCCAGCAAGTTAAAAAATATCACTTATCCCTGCATTCATCTGGGACAGTCAGTTGAGACAGCAAAAGACTGGATTTTCTTTCTGGTTGAATTCTTGTGATTTTGTAAGTACTAAATCATGCTCCAAGGCCAAACTCCAAAGTCTCCTTCATTTTGATGCTCTCCTTGATTCCCCTAATGCAGAATTAATTGCTCCCTATGCGTTTTTATAGTTCTTTGTTTATCTCCATAACAAAGGCTTCAAAGGGAATCCCAAGCCTTTGAGTCAAAGCTGCTGATGGGACTGTGGGAAAAGCAGATGGATGGATGGGAGAGGATCCCGAAGAAGGAAGACAGCTTCTGAAAGGGAGCGATTGTAAGGGGATCATAGGAGTTCTGTCACATGAAGCCAGGGGAGGAAAGAGGGAGCGGTGACAAGTAAGAATTCTATACAATTCAGTTTGCACCAGAGAAGCAGTTGATGCTCCCAGGAGGGCTTCCTGGTATGTTAAGAATGATAAAGAGAATTGACGTTGTTCCAGGGAGATGAGAGCAAAGGTTTGGACCCTGTACCACCAGGGACAACGGACGCAGCTGAGAACACAGAAGGCTGAGAGCTCAGCAGGGTAGGGAGGCTCCAGACAAGGCCAAGGGTGGAAACATTCCTACTTACCCTCAGCACCAGGGGGTCATGCAGAACCTGAGAAGCAAACACCAGGAGCCATTTGGTTTGTGCCTCAGGGGTAGCCACCCACATCTGCATCAGGAGACACAGAGTTGGATGGTGCTAGACATCCAGTTTAGTCACCTGATATGAAGAGCCAACTCATTGGGAAAGACCCTGATGCTGAGAAAGACTGAGTGTTGGAAGAAAGGGGACGACAGAGGATGAAATGGTTGGATGGCATCACCAACTCAATAGACAAGAGTTTGAGCAAAATCTGGGAGGTGGTGAAGGACAGGGAAGCCTGGCGTGCTGCAGTACATGGGGTTGCAAAGAGTGGGACATGACTGAGAGACTGAACAACAACAACAACAAAACTCTAGCATGTTGGATCTGAGCTATGCAGAGATGACTTGGATCCATATGCTTCCCTGGTGGCTCAGCTGGTAAAGAATCTGTCTGCAAGGCAGGAGATCTGGGTTGGATCCCTGGGTTGGGAAGATCCCCTGGAGAAGGAAATGGCTACCTACTCCAGTATTCTGGCCTGGAGAATTTCATGGACTTGTCAGTCCTTGGTGTCGCAAAGAATTGGACACAACTGAATGACTTGCATTCAGGGGATTCAAGGGATACACAGAAAGTGAGTTGATAGCCATTTGAAAATGTGTAAGTAGTGAATATAGGCTTTAGAGAAAACTTGCAGCCTATAGCACTACTATTTCTAGTTGTGTGATCTGAAAATAATGTTACTTAACTTCTCAGAGTCAGTAATTTATTATTTGCAAAGTTGGGACAGAAGTTTATGTCAACAATATTTTTGTGAATAAAACAGCAAATTTTGTACAACTGTTGTGGAGTGTTTGTACAACATTTTTTGCTGTTCAGTCTCTAAGTCGGGTCTGATTCTCTGCAACCCCATGGACTGCAGCACACCTGGCTTCCCTGTCCTTCACCATCTCCTAGAGTTTGCTCAAACTCATGCCCATTGAGTCACTGATGCTCTCCTACTGTTAGGTAGTTAGAATAGGAAAAAAGGAGTCCCAAATAGTGGTAACTAAAAGACAAAGGAAGGAAAAAGCTGGTGAAAATAGAACAAAGGAAAGTCCGAGGACTGGAGTGAGAACCTCAGGTGAAACAAACAACAATTGTGGCTGGCCCAATTTATATAAGACAGGCTCAGGGAGAGGGGAAAAAAAATATGAAAAGAGGAGCCAAAATTGAGCCTCTCTCTTCTTTTCCCGTCGCTAATTTTGGGTTGGCCTGTCCTCATGCCTCGAGGATGTATTTTCCTTTGCTTGCCAAATAAAACTGAGCTTTAACCAAGCTGCAACACTGGTCCACAGTTTAGATGGAGCTGTAACCCAGCTGGAACATGGGTCTGCCATTTAAACGAGCTGTAACACTTGTCTGTCCATCACTTCAAATTTTTGCTGTGGCGAGACAGAACTAAAGAAATTGCACACTCCCCCAACATCTCTGGTGCCATTTCTTGGATTTAACCTGGCTGAAACAACATCGGCTCAGCCCCTGTGAGGCAGAGGCCAAGCACAGCAGAAGCCCAACTTGGCAAAAGCTCAGGCTGTGGAAGCTGAACGAGAAGAAAGCCCAGAGCAGGGGAAGTAACAAGAAGCCCATCATTCTGGAAACCAAGAGAGCAAAAACAAACTCGGCAGAAAGCTCAAGCAGCTCAGTCTCAGATTCCCTGAGATCTCCGGTTAAGGTAGGAGGTCCTCGCTGAAAGGACATACGGCTGACACAATCTTAATTCCTTTACGATCTCTCATTTCTTGTTTCCTTGAACCCTCTGTGAACAGGTGAGCAAAAGTCAGTGCAACTGAGAGGCTCTAGCTGGGGTTTCTCCCCAGTGCGTCCTGAGGGCTCCACTGTCTGCTGTACTCCAGTAGCTGTTGCCCAAGCAGGTAAGTGTTCTGCTGTCCTTAATCTCCTTTGTGCCAAGGATCAGGCCAATGAAAACTGTGAGCACAGGTCAGGTATTTAGCAGATTTTACAGCAGGTTATAAAGGGGATTCCTTGGCACGTTTTTCCCACTGCTTTTTCCTGTCATCCTTCAGCTCCTCTCTCCATCTATGCCACTGCTTACAAAGTATTGGCCAGGTCATCATCTTCCCATTTCTGAAAGTTATGTTTAAAACTGCTTACCTATGATTGGGACTCAAACCCACGTGGCAGGGACTCTGTGCTATGCTTGGTCACTCGGTCATGTCCAACCAGGACTTGAACCCGGCCAAAACACACGGTGCCCGATTTCAGGACCTAATGAAGCTCGGTTTCTTATTGTCTTATTGAAAAAAAATCAGTGAGAGACACATCAATAGGTAAGAGGTAGATTGATTCAGATTCAGAGAGAAGCAAACACCAAGAGTGTGGGCCATCACAGAGGGTGAGTGCGGTGGCCATGGAATATAGTGTGGTTATTTTCTAGAGCTGGGTGATTTCATATGCTAATGAATGGGAGGGCCATTCTAACAATTGGGGAACCATTCACTTCTTGGTCTTTTGACAGTGATTTGGAAACTGTCCTGGCGCCTCTGGGTGTGTCATTTAACTTGCAGATTGAGGATCAAGGTTTAGTTGAATTTGATTTGTCATCTTGGACCTATTTGATTTTAATTGGTTTATGTTGTGCCCTTGGGCTATATCATTCTTTCAAAAGTTGTGCCCTGCCCCCTTCCCTCCTGTTTCATGTTCTTTTCCTGAGCCCTGTCTGGACCCACAATGTTGCCTCTACAATCTTCTGGAGGAACAAGTAGAAAATAGCTGACCCTTGGGAGGGAAATACTGGATAATATCCAATCTCTCTAGATATTCAGGCCTTCATCTTTCATGTTTCCTACAACATGTGCAACAACAGCATCTCTTAGTGAACCAGCTAGGGCAGGAGACAGGCACACAATGCCTGCTAGAAATCCATCTGTTGGCGGCATCCATTCAAGGGCAATTGCACTTCCAGGGATAATGTTTGCCACTTTGGGAGTTAGCCCTGAAGGCTGTTTGGGCCCAAACCCTTACCACCCTTCTAAAGTTACAAACATACCCCTGGATCAAATCTCCACTCCACTTTTATGGAGCATCTGGTCTGTTGCCTCTTATCAACTTGTTCTTAAGCCACTTACTGACTCCTTCAACCTGGACCTTGCCCCCTTGTAGTAACATCACTCCACCCCGCTTATTATTAAAATACTCATAATGTACCTAACAGGACCAGGTAACCCATTCCTTTGTCTTTACTTCTGTTTTTACCTAGAGTGGGTCTACGATAGTTAAATGTTTATCATTGGAAACAATCTAAACTGCTCTTATGGAGGACTAGGAGAGGAAATCAGTGACTTATATTACCTCAGAGCAACAAAAGGATGAGGTTTATGGCTGTTTCAAGAAGTTCCCAGTCTCAGGACACAGGCTTGGATTGCTTTACATCATGGTATCTATTCCCATCCACGGTGGACAAACCAGTAATGAGTTAAGATTACCCCTTAATCCTACCCAGCACTGGTCACACTGGAGAGCTTGGGGATGCCCAACTCCAGTTCAGGGTCCCAAGAGGTCGACCTGCCTTGACTTGCCTAGGGATCTTGTCCTCAGAAGGTTGTCATGCCTCAATCTGCTTGGGCACCCACCAGTCCAGGGGTCCCAGGAGGTCGACATGCCTCGAACTGCCCAGGGACCCAATTCTTGGGAGGCTGACCTGCCTTGACCTGCCAGGGATTCGATATTCAGAAGGCTGTCATGTCTCAGCCTGCCTGGGGATCTGAACCCTGACCCAGGGGTGCCTGGCTCTCAGGTTGCAACAGTACTGGGTAGGATAAGCTTCAAAAAGACTCACCCCTAAGGAAGTCCACCCATAAAATAGAAGGAGGCCTATTAGTTTTATTATTTTTTCTTTTCCTCCCTGTCATCACAGTCTTTCAGATGTCAAATAACCAATCCACTTCCCAACAGACACCCTTGAGATTCATCCTTGATAACTGGAAGCTGTTCGATCCTCTAACTCTAAGGAGAAGTTGCTTAAGATCCTTTTGTGCCACAGTGTGACCACAGTATCCTCTGGGGGATGAGGAACACTGGCCTGAGGATGGGAGTTTAAGTTACGATACCATCCTGCAGCTAGACTTATTCTGCAAAAGACAAAGGAAATGGACAGAGATCCCCTACGTCCAAAATTTCTTCCCACTAAGGTGTATGAAGGAACTCTGTCTTAAGTATGGGATTGTTGTATGCCCTAAAAGTGAGCCTACTAGGCAAATGCTGTTAGGCGCAGACAACCAAGAGAAGGAAATCCCCCATGAAGGCTCAACTCCCATGGCACCCAAGTTGCCTGGTGCTCCTTCCTTGTATCCAAACATGCCCCCATATCCGGGAGCATCCCCTCCACAAAAGCCAACTCGAGTATGTCCCTTAGCTGGAACTGAAAGAGAATTTGGGTCCATAAGCCCTTCTCCCTCTTAGAACTAAGACAGATCAAACAAGACCTGGGAAGCTATACAGATGACCCAAGCAAATATATAGATACTTTCCAACACATTACCTCGGCCTTTGACTTGACATGGAAGGACATCAGGGTCATATTTAGTCGAACTTTATCTGACCCTCAGTATGCTAGGGTCTTAAAAGAAGACTGAAGGTATGCTACAGGGCTTCACATGTCAAGCAATAAATACCCAGTGGGGGAAACTGCAGTCCCCTTCTCAGATCCTAATTGGAATTATAATAACCCCAAGCACATCGGGAAAGGGATCATTTTCTGATCTGTGTAAAGGTAGGACTAAAATCAGCCCAGAAAAAGGTAATTAGCTATGCCCAGGTCTCAGCAATAACCCAGGAGCCCAATGAGAACCCCATTGCCTTTTTGGAAAGGCTAAAATAGGCCCCCCAAAATTTTACCAGTCTGGACTTAATGAGGAACAATGATTTTAAAAGACAAATTCTTGTCCCATTGTGCATCAGACATCAGGATAAAGTTACAACAGCTTCAGCAGCAGGACCCTCCTGCCTCTTTAGATGAGATGGTCCAAACAGCCCCAATACCTTTTATAACAGAGAACAGGAGAGGAAGGCCAAGGCCCAGGAAAGGGAGAAAAGGAAAGAGACAAGGCAAGTCCAGATGCTGGCCGCCCTTCAGGGAAGCCCTATGGTAATCCCCGAGTCCCTAAAGGACAAAGCATGAGCAAATGCCTAATCTGTAGACAGGCGGGACGGGACATTGGGCCAAAGAATGTCCAAACCGTGACAAGTCTCCTAAAACGGTTTGCTACGAATGCCATCAGTTGGGACATTGGGTAGCACTCTGTCCTCAGGACCCAAGAGCCTCAAGGTCAAGCCCCAAGCCTTCCCTCATGATGGTTCAATGGGACTGAGGCAGCCTGCTCCAGCCAGCCTGCCTGTAACAGATAACCTTCATGGGGCTGAAGCCAAGGGTGAAACTGGATGTGGCAGGTAGATTTGAGAATTTCTTGGTTGACACAGGGGCTACCTACACTGCCCTGACCTCCTACTCCAGAACCTTCTCCTCCCAAACCTGTACCATTTTAGGTGCTACAGGAAAAAAAAAAAAAAAATTACAAAAAGATTCACCCAAGCACTTCTTTGTTTCTGGGGTGAACAAATATTTTCCCACCAGTTTTTGGTGGTCCCTGAGTGTCCTACTCCCTTATTGGGAAGAGATATACTCACTAAACTGGGGACAACCCTGTGATGGGAATTTTTTCAGCCCCTAGAGCTCTACAGCTTCTGGTTATTACTGAGGAACCCATTACACCTTCTCCAATAGGGAGAGACAAAAAGCTATGGGAGAAAAAAATTAATTCCCAGGTGTGGAGACAGGGGACTCCTGGATGAGTCCACCAAGCTAAACTGGTCATCATTGTCCTCCAATATCCCACTTGGTTTCCAAACTGGAAACAATACCCCCTCAGAAGAGAAACTCGGGAAGGATACAGCCTCTAATAAATAAATTGACTTGGACAGTACTATCTTAGGGGTTCAGAGATAGCACCTACCTGTTTGGGCAGGATCTTAGCTGGGATCTCCTAGATCTGGACCTGGGATCTAATGGGAAAATATTACAATATGTAGACGACCTACTATTCTGCTCTCCAGATGAGAAAAATGCCCAATAATATGCAATTCAGGTTCTAAACTTTTTGGCAGAGAGGGGATAAGTCCCCCATGCTAAGGCACAGATGGTGGAGAAAAAGGTCATTTACCTGGGAGTTCAGACTACACACAGGTCCAGGAGGTTGTTCTCTGATTGATTACAAGGAATCCTCTAGTTGTCTTCCACCACGACTCGAACACAATTGTGAGCTTACCTGGGGCTAACTGGGTATTGTAAAATCTGGATATCCAACTATGGTCTAATCGCCCAGCCTTATATGAAAGCTTAAAGGGATGGGATGATTCAATCCCATTGATGTGGGGAACTCCTCAAAAGAAGGCAAAGGCCACACTAAAACAAGTCTTAACTCAAGCATCCACCTTGAGGTTGCCAGACCTAGAAAAAGCATTCCAACTTTACGTCCATGAAAAGGAAGGAATAGTCTTGGGAATGTTAAAGGTTGGGACCTGAGCCCCAGCCTGTAGCTTACACATCCAAGAAGCTTGACCCAACTGCCCAAGGCTGGCTTCTCTGCCTTCGAAATCTTGCAGCTATTGCAGTATTGATAGAAGATGCTTTAATGTGTCTTTGGGGGCAAACTAGCTATTTTTACCAGCCACCAAGTGAAACAGCTCCTGAATGGGAGAGGCCATTTATGGATGTATGACCAAAGGACCCTCAGATATCAAGTAGTGCTGATGGAAAATCCAGGCCTGACTATATCCCCTTGAGGTTCTTAACCCAGCTACACTCCTGCCTACCCCGATGGCTCTCTCCTCTTTCACTCTTACCTAGAAACTTTGGACCACTGTACAAAACCCCAAGAGAGATTGTCAGAAGATCCTCTGACCAATCCTGAGGAAATACAGTACACTGATGGAAATCTGGTACAGCTTTGTCTTGGATGGGAAAAGAAGAGCCAGATATGCAGTAGTCTCCAATTTTGAGACCATAGAAGCTAAACTTTGCCACCAGGTACTTCATCCCAATTAGCTGAACTCATAGCCCTGACTCGCGCTTTAGAGCTGGGAAAAGGAAAAAGAGTAGCCATTTACACTGACTCCAAGTATGCATTTCTGGTGCTACATGCACATACAGTTGTTTGGAAAGAAATAGGCCATTTGACCACCCAAGTGTCCTCAGTCAGATATGGTTTTCAAATCTTTAGGCTCTTGGAGGCAGTCCATCTGCTCACTGAGGTTTCAGTCTCCCATTGTAAAGGACACCAGAAAGGGAGCACTGAAGTGCATTGAGGGAACCAAGCAGCTGATCAGGCAGCTAAGAGAGCAGCATTATAGACCAGTGGCCTAATAGGGGTTGCCACCCTAGTTCCACAGACTAATTTGTCAGACACTCCTTCATATACTGAAGTTAGACTCTTAAAGCTAAGAGTGCAGGCTTTCAAGATCATATGGGGTTGTTCCAAAAGGAGGGACTCCTTTTTCTGCCTGGGAACCTCCAATGGAAGTTGTTAACCACTCCTAACATTCCACCACTCAGTTAGGGGAGAAAGACCTCCAAAGATGACTAGAAAAGCCCTTCAGAGGAACAGGCCTCCAAACGACTATAAGGCAGGTGGTCTCCTCTTGTCCCACTTGTCAATTAAACAACTCCCAAGGAGCTCGAAGACCCCAGCTGGCTCAGCCCATCTAGCTTTGTGGGATCTACCAGGACTGGCAGATGGACTTCACCCAGATGCCAGTTTCTTAGGGGTATAAATACCTATTAGTCATGATAGATACATTCATAGGATGGATTGAAGATTTTCCCACCTGGACTGAGAAGGCTGAGGAGGTGGTAAAAAAAACTGCTCCATGAAATCTTTCTGAGAGTTGGTCAGCCCAGGTCATTACAAAATGACAGTGGGATATCATTTACTTCTAAGGTCACCTAAGGGGTCTCTAAAGCATTGGGCATTACTTATTATCTCTGTTGTGCCTGGAGGCCTCAGTCTTCAGGAAAAGTAGAAAAAGCCAACCAATTCTTAAAATCAGCAATAAAAAAGATAACCCAGCAGAACTCCCTGGGTTGGAAGGAAGCTTTACCAATAGCTCTCCTCTGCACCTGTATTGCCCCTTAGGAACAGGTTGGTCTTAGTCCTTATGAGATGCTATATGGGAGAAATTCCTAGATCCAGAGGCTCAGACCCTCTGGTCTTATACCATGGCCATTGGGCAATTCCAACAGGATATACGCTTGTGGGGTGTCAACCAGGACCCAAAAGATTCTAAAGAGCCACCACTATATGCTCCAGGGACTCAATTCCTAGTTAAAGTCTGGAAGAATGGGTCCCCCAAAGGCTCAACTCCAGTCCACATGGAAGGCCCCCTACTCTGTAATACTCTCTACCTCCACAACAGTCAAGGTATCAGGACACAACTCCTGGATTCACTACTCATGAGTCAAGCCATGGATGAAAACAGAAGAGGACACTCAATACACCTATCAACAAGCTATAGCATGCAGCGCCAGTTCAATAAGGATGTATAAAACTACACCCAACCATGAGAGATATCACTCATCCCTGGATGGACACTGCTATTAGGACTCTGAGGCTTGAGACTAGCAAGAGGGGAAGGCCCAATGCCCCTTGCCATTCCAGCTCAGCAGGAAGTAGCCAGAAAGACCTTGATGCCACTATCCCCAAAGAATTGAGCCTCCCATCTCTTGAGGGGGGAATGTTAGGTAGTTAGAATAGGAAAAAGGAGTCCAAAATAGTGGTGGCTAAAAGACAAAGAAAGGAAAAAGCTGGTGAAAATAGAACAAAGGAAGGTCTGAGGACCAGAGTGAGAATATCAAATGAAACAAAAGCCCTCCTGGCTAGCCCAATTTACATAGGGCAGGCTCAGGAGGAGGAGAAAAACAAATAAAAAGATAAGCCCAAACTGAGCCTCTCTCTTCTCTTTTCTTTGCTTCACTTCTTTTGGATCGACCAACTCTCACACCTCGAGGATGTATTTTCCTTTGCTTGCAAATAATACTGAGCTGTAACAGAGCTGTAACACTAGTCTGTTTGTCGCTTCAAATTTTTGCTGTAGCGAGACAGAATCGAGGAAATTACACACTTGCCTGACACAACTGTCTCGTCCTCTGCTGTCCCCTTCTCCTTTTGCCTTCAGTCTTTCCCAGCATCAGAGTCTTTTCCAATGAGTTGCCTCTTTGCATCAGATGGCCAAAGTATTGGAACTTCAGCTTCAGCATCAGTCCCTCCCATGGATATTCAGGGTTGATTTCCTTTAGAATTGACAGGTTTGATCTCCTTGCTCTACAAGGGACTCTCAAGTCTTCTCCAGCACCACATTCGAAGGCATCAGTTCTTTGGTGCTCAGCCTTCTTTATAGTCAATTCTCAGATCTGTACATGACTACTGGACACTAGTAGCTTTGACTAGACAGAACTTTGTTGACAAAATGATGCTTCTGCTTTTTCATACACTGTCTAGGCTTGTCGTTGTAAGAAAGCTGAGCACCAAAGAACTGATGCTTCTGAACTATGGCATTGGAGAAGACTTTTGAAAGTCCTTTGGGCTGCAAGGAGATCAAATCAGTCAATTCTGAAGGAAATCAGCCCTGAATATTCATTGGAAGGACTGATTCTGAAGCTGAAGCTCTAATACTTTGGTCACCCCATGTGAAGAACTGACTCATTGGAAAAGACCCTGATTCTGGGAAAGATTGAAGGCAGGAAGAGAAGGGGAAGACAGAGGATGAGATGATTGGATGGCATCACCGACTCAAGGGACATGAGTTTGAGCAAGCTCTGGGAGTTGGTGATGGACAGGGAAGCCTGGCATGCTGCAGTCCACGGGGTCACAAAGAGTTGGATATGACTGAGCAACTGAACTGACTGAGGTTTGTCATAGCTTTCCTTTCAAGGAGCAAGTTTATTTTAATTTCTACAACATGAGAGTTAATTAATAAATGTTAGTCTCTGATACTATCATTTTGCCTATCCCCCATGCTTTTCCCCAATTTTCTTGCAGCTCTTTTGCTTTTTTCTCTCTAGTTAAAAACCTGGTTTATCTACATTTTCATTTTTAAAGATTTTGAAACATATCCAACTCAGAAAAGAATATGAAACACTTTAAATAGCACTTTCTTGGGTTTTACATCTTGAAGCTTTTTAAAAAACCTTTTTATTTTAGAGATTTTTAAACACATACAGAGGAGAGAAAATGGTGCAATGGACACCTATAAACCTGTCACCAGCCTCATGGCCAGTCTTGTTTATTCTTTATCCTCTTCAACTTGTTCCCACTCATATTCTTTCAGCTTAATTGAGGTGTTATTGACAAACTTAAAAATTGTATATATTTAAGTATACAACATTGTGTTTTGATATAAGCACACCTGTGAAATGATTCTCACAATCAAGCTAATTAATATGTCCCTCACCTCATAGGTACCTTTTGTGGGTGTGTTTGATGTGAATAGTCGTGATCAACTCTCTCAGCAAATGTCAAGTACACAACACATTATTATTAACTACAGTTATCATTCTGCACATTAGGTCTCTGGAACTTCGTGTTATAATGAAGTTACAGTTTGTACCCTTGAACTAACTTCTCCTTAATCTCCCCATCCACAAGTCCCTGGCGATCATCCTTCTATTCTCTGTGTCACCTAATTCAACTGTTCTAGATTACACACGCTAGTGATTTCACACAATATTTATCTTCTTGTGTCAAGCTTAGTTCACTTAGCACATTTTGCCAATTTTGATTTAGATCTCCAAAATTTATTATCTTTGCAGATATGCCAGATTCTTGGCCACCCCTTCTTCTTGTTACATCTTTGAGACAGGCCCGTTTGGAAATCATTCTCTACTTTGTCCTTGAATGTTTTAGTTCTGTTTACCATCAACTACATATCATCCTCTTGTACACTTCCAAATCACATAACAGGCTTCCCAGGCAGTGCTAGTGGTAAA
This sequence comes from Okapia johnstoni, assembly GCA_024291935.2. NCBI lineage: Eukaryota > Metazoa > Chordata > Mammalia > Artiodactyla > Giraffidae > Okapia > Okapia johnstoni. Next base: position 104,073,122 of record CM044312.1, read on the forward strand.
GAATCTACCTGCAATGCAGGATACACAAAAGACATGGATTTGATCCCTGGGTCAGGAAGATCCTGTGGAGGAGAGTATGGCAACCCATTCCAGTATTCTTGCCTGAAAAATTCTATGCTCAAAAGAAGTCTGTCTGGTTACAGTTCACTGGGTCACAAAGAGTCAGACATGACTGAGGGACTGATCACAGAACTTACATAAATAATTCTGCATGTAACATTGGCAGCTTGCTTCTATCAGTGTTATGTTTCGAGATGTATCCATGTGGATATAACACTGTCACTTTCACGTTTCCTGTTGGTATATGTAAGGCAAGTTTATTCGTTTTCATTTGAATGCATTCTACATTTTTATAAATAAAATTAAATATTCATCCCTATGTCAAGGGTAAATTAATTTTTTTCTATATTTTTATACAGTACTTCATTGAAAATTCTTATACATGAATTTTGAGAACACATGGGAGTTTTTATATGAAATGATGGGGTCAGTGGTCTGCTTACTTTGACTTTCATAAGAGTAACCAATTTGCTGTTCAAAATGTTGCAGTTTCAGTTCTGATGTGTAAAAAGTTTGGAAAATGTTACTCCCATCCTGACAACAAGAAAAAGATAAACTGAAAATCAATGACTTTCCTCAGTTGTTGGACAAACTTCTTTCTTGAAATCTGAAGAGACAGGTGAGTCCAGAGATTACAGCCAAGAGCAAGCAGCTCACCTGGAGAAGTTGCTAGAACTATAAACTGGGGGGAACATTAAATGATCATTTTGAAGAAGAGCAGGAGTGTGAAGAGAGGGGCTCCTCGGGTCCCCACGTGTTCATGGGCTTCACCTTCAGGAACCTATTAAGTTCTCATGGGGAGGGAAAAAGAGGGGATTGTTGTTGTTTAATTGTGTCTGACTCTTGGCAACCCCATGGACTGTAGCCCGCCAGGCTCCTCTGTCCATGAATTCCCCAGGCAAGAATACTGGAGTGGGTTGCCATTTCCTTCTCCTGGTGATCTTTCCGACAGGAACTGAATCAGTGTCTCCTGCATTGCAGGTAAATTCTTTACCACTGAGCCTCCAGGGAACCCATCAAGTTCTTATGGTGATGAAAAAACTAACAAATCCCCTCTTGTCTCTGACAGAAGAAGGAGGAAGTAACTATTCTGAAATATGTCCTCAGGGTTGTCTGTAGCAAAGACATGTTCTCCAGTGGAAAAAACTTATCTCATCTGCCAAGGAGGCATCTCTGTATTTCTGGAGAAGGAATTCTGGTTTTTCTGTCTTACCTAGTGGGGCAAGAGAAAGTTAAGGAACACAACCTAAAGATACAGACCAACTAAAAGATGGAAATTTAGTCATGAGTATATATCACTGCTTCTGCCCACACTTGACCTTCACACCAACAGGGATCAGTTACAGTTGCAGTAGGTTACAGAAGAAAATGATGCAGAGGAAGAGGAATTTGAGGAGACTTTCTTAGGAAAATACAAAATAACAGAAGAGGGAAAAACAAGAACACTAGAAGATTTTAAAGGCTCTGGTACTATAGTTCCAGAAAATTTCAAACACAGCCCAATGATGGGGAAATCAGAGCACTCATATATAGCTGTTGAGAATATAAAATGATGGAGCTACTCTTGAAAATACTCTGAAAGTTTCTTAAATTAGGAAACATAGAGACACCATCAATTCCATTCCTAGGTACATGCACATGGGAAATGAAAACATATGCCCACATAAAACTCATATAAGCATGTCCATATCAGCAATATTCATAACAGCTAATAAGTGGAAATTATCCAAGTGTCAATCAGCTGATGAGTAGATGAACAAAATGAAGTGTATTCTAACACTGGAATATTATCCATCTGTATAAAAGAAATACAGTTCTAATATATGCTGTCACATGGATGAACCTTGAAGACATTGTGATAAGTGAAATAAGTCAATTATGAAGACCACATAGTATACAATTTTCTTCATATGAAATGTCCAGAACAAAGAAATATATAGACTCAGAGGGTAGATTGTTGTTGTCTAGGGATTGAGGGAGCCAGAGAATGTTAACTGAAAAATATGTTTCTTCATTTTTGTGGTGTTGAAGATGTAAAATTGATTGTATTTGTAGTTCCACGTATTTTTGAATATACTGAAAGCAACAGAACTTCATACAGTAACTTTGAATCCAATAACCTTGTTCAACTCTTTTGTTAGTTCTAATAATCTGTAATGTTCTCTGTCTATCCCTCTCCCTCTCTCTCTCTGTCTCAGTCATTCTCAATTTCTTTTCTGACTCTTCTAGCTATACAGAAGGAAAGTGCTAAACTTCTAAGCATATTTTTTTCCAAAAAGGAACTGAATACTCTTGATGACTCTATCGATTATTTTTAAAGGTATATTTTGCTAGAAACACTTAATGTAAAGGCTCTTCTAACCATTCTTTTGAAAATTATAATGTTACATCTTACTCCAATATTTCTGAAACTGGAGGGAAGGGCATAACCTTTAAAAGAATAACATAGCCCAAGGACATGATATGAACTGATTAGAACCAAATAAGTCCAAGATGGTGGACAAGTTAATTTCCCCTAGACAATGAACCTTGGCTTCCCTGGTGACGCAGATGGTAAAGAATCTGCCTGCAATGCAGAAAATCTAGGTTTGACCCCTGGATTGGGAAGATCCCCTGGAGAAGGGAATGGCAACACACTCCAGTTTTCTTGCCTAGAAAATTCCATGGACAGAGGATCCTGGCAGGTTACAGTCCAGGGGCTTGCAAAGAGGTGGACACGACTGAGTGATTAACACACACACACACACATACGCTCACTGTAAAACATCAGCATCTAAATGATACACCCATCAGCTCTGTGACAGTTCCAAGACCACCAGAAAGGTCATAAAGTGGGCAGCAGCTCAATTCCTGGAAACACCAACCCTTCCTCAAAATAGCTGGAATACTCCTCCTACTCATTAGTCTATGAAATTATTCAGTCCTATAAAAAGTGACAACCCCATACCCCGGGGCTGCTCTTGACTTCTGAGATTGTACACACTCTGTCTGTGGAGTGTGTCTCTCTCCAAATGAATCCACTTCTTAACCTATCACTTTGTCTTTTACTGAGTTTTTCCTGTGATGAGACATCAAGAACCTGAGCTTCATTAAAAAATAAAATCCTCCTTTTTTATTATCCTTTATTATTTGTATTATTTGATTTTATTTAGTTTGTTGCTTAGTTTTCTTTCTATTTTTTGCTCTCTCATAAATATATATGAACTTCATGAAAGCAAGAATTTGTTTTTGTTTTCTCCTATAATCCCAGTAACCTTAAGAAATGATTCATACACAGTACATGCTCAGTAATACTTGTGCAGTGAATAAACGCATATTATTGAGTTAAGAAAATGGTTCTTGTTCTTACTTTGCTAACATGCACTATCCTCCTACCAAGAAGAAGTTGATGTTTTATTAAAATTTATTAATTTTAAACACTTTTATGAATGTAGGTAGATGATCATATATACCTTTCCATTATTCAATTAATATAATTAATTAATACATTACAGACTTGCAAAATTAAGCCATCCTTTTATTCCTGGGATAAAACTCCATTACTTGCATACCACACACACACACACACACACACACACACACACACACACACACACACAATCTGATAGCCAGCCTAGACTAAATGAGAATAAGACTATTTCAACTGTGAAGATACTTTTGGGATACTAACTTATTATAGGCATGAAACAGATTGAAAACATATTTTAGATATAAAATATAAGGCATGTTTTCCATTGTATTTTGGAAGTGACCAAGGAATGTGATATAGCAATGCTATCTATCCCAGAAGACAGAACCAGGAGCCGTGGAGAACAATGAACTGGGCACCAGAGAGAAGACAAAAGACCAATCTGAGAACATTTTCTACTCAAGATACAAGACTTACAGAAAATAATAAATAAAATGGCATGTGTACTTCTGATAGTGTCAAAAACAACACTGTGTCAGTGGAATAAGTAAATAAATCAAAAACCAAATATTGTCAAACTATTAAAAACATAAGATCCATCTGTATGCTTTCTGCAAGAAATATACTTCAGATGTAATGATATAAAAAGATTGAGAGTAAAAGGATATATAAGTTACATTTTGCAAACAGAAACCACATGAAATTTAAGGTGGTTATACTAATACCACATAAAACAGATTTGTTTTAAAAAGTCACTAGTGATAAAAAGGGATGATAATTATGATTCAAAATTCAATATTTTAAGAGATATAGTGATTATGTATATGTACTTAACAAAACAGTGCCAGTACACATAAGAAAAAAGATAAAATTGAAAAAAGAAATACAGCTGTACCATAACAGTTGGAAACTTCAATTCTCTATTTCTGAAATATATGGCACAAGTAGGTAAAAAATTCAACAAAGACGTGAACAAAAGCATTAAGCAATCAACCTAACAATTCACTCAATAACTTCTCAAGTGTGCAAGGAAATTTTTCTATGATAGAACATATGTTAGACCATAAAACAAGTTTCAAAAAATTTTAAAGTATTGAAATCATGAGAAGTAAATGGTCTAACTACCATGGAATGAAATTAAATGTAACAACAGAAGCTGGAAAATTACAAATAAGTGGAAATGAAACAATGCCTTACCAAGTAACTTAAGAGTCCTATTTTCCTTGTTGAAATGACTACTCAAATATTTGCCCATATTATAATAGTGGGTTTCTTCTTGGCTTCTCGTCATTGAATAACTGCTCCTTATATTATTCTATGTACAAATCTCTTATCAAAACTATGATTTTTAAACATTTTATCTCAGTCTGTGGCTTGACTTTTCATTTCATAACCATGTATTTTGAAGTGCAAAAAGTTTTAATTTTGATGAAGTTCAGTTTATCAAATTATTCTTTTATGGATCATGTTTTATGATGCTGTATCTAAGAACACTGCCTTTCCCAGTACCATGAATATTTTCCCTTGTTTTGTTCTCTGGGAAGTTTCGTGTTTTTTCACTTAGGTTTAGACTTGTTTTGGTTTAATTTTGGTATATATATATTTACATATATATATATATGAAATAAAGATTTAAGAATTTTGTTTGTTTTGGTGTTTGATTTTTTGTTTTTCTGTTTGTTTGTTTTTACTTATAGATCCATTCAATGGTCCAAGCACAGTTTTTTTGAAAATATATTTTATAAATATAAAATCATTTTAGCATTTTTTGTCAAAAATGAATTGATCGTTAATGTAAAGATTTATTTCTGGACCTGTATTTCTGTTCCATTGAGTTATACATCTACATCTATGTAAACAGCACATTGTCTTATTGACTTAAATTTTGAAATTAGGTAGTTTTTCAATATCAACACTTATAACTCCAAGATTTTCTCAATTTTTTGGCTATTTTGATTCTTTACATACCCATATAAATTTAAAATTAGCTTTTGAACTTCTAATCTATTTTGATAAAGATTGTCTCATGTATATGTTCACAGAAAGGGACTAGTCTTTGAAGAGACTAAATCTGTGGATCAAGCTGCCCTGGACAGGTTCTGCCCTACTGCCTGGACTCCTTGACTGGACATGGCAACCCATGCACCATCATAGATCCGGCTGCAAGAAAGGTCTGTAAAACTGTGATGCAGCGCTTACTTACTCATATCAGGCTGTGGGTCATGTGAATGACACTGGTTCACTCTGCAATAAGAGAGTGAATGGCAGAAGGCACGTCTTTACCCATTACTGACTAGTTGACCACACTCAACTCTTGCCCCCTCTCAGGGCTCTTGGTGCTGCCTCATTTCTGTAGACACTTTTTCAAGTTAACATGCTATTGTTCCAATCTGTAGGGGAGCAAAACTTGACACTCCCAAATCTCTCTTTGCCATGTGGACTGTTTCAAGCTGAAAATTATCAAGGCCCAAAAGACTGAGGAAGAAACTTTGACCTTCTCCTTAATTGCTGAAAGAATGTAAATAGAAGTCTTGTTCCAAGAGGAGAACTTCATCATATATAACTAGAGCTAGCTATAGTAGACACGAAGGAACCCAGCACAGTCTGCTTGGTAAAACTCCTCTCTGTGTCCTATTGTCTCTGCCTGGCCTAACAAACATTGGTTTACCATATCTTTGCTTTTCCAGCTCCCTGTGAATTGCCTTCCTCCCCTTTGAAGTCCCAAGCCACTACCCCAACATATTCTTTTGTCTTTAGCCGAGGATGGCACTGAAAGTGAGGACTTTAACCATTTTGGTGGGTTTTACAGTTTTCTTGGACCTCTCCCATGTATACATGTGACTAAACTTTGGTCTTCTGTTAATTGGTGTCATATCAACTTAATTCTTAGATCAACCAGAAGAACCTAAAAGGGTAGAGAAAAATGTCTTCCTCCCTGACAAGTCTGAACAGCTAACTCCAGTCACACCAATGTGCTCTTGAAATCAACTTGTCATGTTTCCAGTTTTCCAGATCATCTGCAGTGTGATGATAGTGTGATAGGTATTGTGAAAGTCACTTGAGAATGAGCTGATAGTCAGGCATCTGGTGACCCTTGCCATTCACAGGCTTCTGGTATCATTGAATGTTGGGAGGACCCATTAAAAAATCAACTCAAAAAATTTAGACACTCCTTTCCCCTCCATTCTCCTAGTCCACTCACCTCAGAGAAAGGCACTTGGGTCACTGATCATTAAATAAAGTTGTCACCAGAGGGATTTTACCCTCCTGACTGCTTCCTGAGTCATTATCAGCAAGGCAGTGAAAGACTTCTGTAAACTTATTTTGAAAACTTAGGATTCCACACTAGCCATCCTCAGCTATATTATACTCTTCTTTCCCCCAACAGAAGCCCAGAAAACTTGGTTGTCATATCCTGTGAGTGACAACAGGACAAAAGGGGCTTAAAGTTTTAAACTTAAACCCTAGTTAAGCTGTGTAAAAATGCCCTTGTCTCTTCTGCGTATGTCTTGTCCAGCTGAAACATCTAGGTGGAATTAGAAGTGATCAAAATAAAAAAAAGAGGTGATACACAGATTTTGTAGAGAGCAAACTCCAGCACTTGTGGTAGAAGCCCACTTAGACCCTAGGACATACAGTGTGGAGACGGGACACAGAATTGTTCCCGGAGACTTACGAAAGAAAATGCCTTTTGCTTGTTTTGTGAATTGCTACAAAGGTCTTAAATTTAGCTGATCTTTGAATGTGCTCTGCCAGACATCTTGACCATAATTTGACCCATATTTCCTTCACTTCATTGAAAATTCTTTTGGAAATAGCAGGGGATGACCTCAGCTCCCACACTGAGGAACACCTCCATTTGCTGCCCCGTACCATTCCCTTCATGGTGCCTCAGTCATTGTGTGAAGAGATGAAAGCCACTTGCCTGACGGCACAGGCATGGGACAAGCTGGACTGATTGCTCTCATTCAGGCTCTTCAGAAATAATTTTATCTAGTATCAGTATGAATATTGATAGTTTTGCCTTTGTCTAAAGTGAAAACCTGTGTAAGAGGGTATAATTCAGTCTGTTGGGCTGAAGCAACTCTAAAAAACCCCAGCTCCCCAAATGGTTTTGCAAAGTCTTTTCAAAAGCCAGGTGAGGGAGGGAGTTGCAGGGTGTGTGATCAGTTCTTGCACAGCTCTCTGACTGGTTGATAGTGAGGTAGCAGGGTCTTGTCGCAGGGGTTAACATTCTCAGTCCTTAAGCTCCAGGAGCCCTGGGGCTTATGCTCATGAGTCATCTGGTAGTTAACGTCTTCTATTTGGTTCGGGTTTTTTACATCTGTAAAACCTCTCACAAAATGCACATAACATACTGTTATCTACGTACTTCAGAGAGCAGCTACATCAGAGGATATGGGGAAGGGCTGAAAGCCCCATAGGGTCTTGCTGGGTTACAGTAAGATGGCATATGAAGCTCTCTGCTCCCTTTCCCAGCAAAATGGTCTCAGGATCTGCCTCCAGCACCATCTTTCTTCTTTTTCTTTATGCTGCCGACATTCCCCTGTACCCTCAGTTTCCCATACCAAATCTCTTGCTGAACTTCCCATTTTCTCTGAAACTCTCCCCACCCATTTTCCTTTGAACATATCAGAGCCTGGCCCTTTAAAATTGTCTTCTTAACCAGAAGCAGAAACTTTAATTTCTTATATTCCCTGGACTAAGAGTTAACTGTGAGGTATAGTCAAAAATTTTCTCAAAGTATCCAAACATCTTCACAGATTTACCAAGAAATTTAACATAGTCATTCAAACTATCAATCTGTTTTATCCAACTTAATCAGCTAGTTCATATGCTTTTTGATGAATGCCAGGCCCAGCATCAGATGAAAACTGCTAATTGTAAAATTCCTGAAAGGTTTGTAGAATTACAAGAGATCAGACTGCTAATTTATCTTATGATCAGGCTCAGGCAATCCTTAAGCAATTTCATTAGGCAATTCCTACAACTTTTCCAAAGACTGTTGGTTGGAACAAAATTCACACAAAAATCTGATGAACTTTTTTATGACTATTACAGTTAACTCCAGATTGTTTTTAAAGAATATTTTGATCTTCCTTCAGATATTGACTTCACCAGTGTACCTCTTAATCTATGCTTATTTATTGAAGGAATCTTTGGGCCTAGAAAAGAAAACAGGTCTCAAAGGCCCTTGCTGAATCATGTAACTTCAGGGAAAACAAAACCGAATTTTAAGTCCCGCCCTGATGCTCCTGGCCAGTTGCATCTACCTGGGACTTATCTCCCTCTGCCCAGGGGACTTATCACCCCCTGCCTAAAACCTCCCACCCCCTGTTCAACTACAAATGCCATCTCAACTAAAGATTACCCAAAACGCCCCACCTGACTAACGTTTCATTTATCGTCTCCATAAACCTCCCTTTAAATATGAATTCTCCCTAATCCCTCTCGAGCTCAGCCTCGTTGTTAGGCTGACTGTCACCCCTCCTTGCCAGAATAAAGGTAACCTACCTCTGTTGAGGTCACCTCTCCTTTTCTGCCTCAGCCCAAACTCTACCTTATATTTATGAGCTGAACTGGAAACTTTCCCTTCTAGCAAAAAGGATCAGGGTGGAATGGAAAACTGTCTGCTTCAGATTATTTAATCTGATAAACCACCTCTCTCACACTTTAGAAGAGTCACCTCAAACGAAGAATGATAAGATTTTTAATCTTCAACTCCAGCAAATAAAGGCCCTTAAACAAAAACAAAACCCTTCTAGTTTCTGTTATTTATTACAGAGATCATTACAAATTAAAAGCTCCAGGAACCTTCAGTTTTATAAACAATCTATCCAACATCCTTCCAATTCTCCGTGATGGAGCTCCAAGGACCTACAGAGGATCTTCCCAATCCTCTGTCTTAATTGGCTTAGAGAAACATTTCTCCAGTTGAGGGCTGAACCTCTTCCGGTCCTAAATGACACTGAAGCCATACTCTCAGCCACACTGCTCAGTCATGCTGCTGTAAAGCATCGAGGACTAAAACAGTTTAAATAGTGGGGATTTGTAATGAAGCTCAAGAGGTTCTTGTTTCCCAGCCTCTTCCCTTTGGTTTATGTCCTTGGAGAAATATATAGCCTTTTCTTGTATGTTCCCCCATTTGATAAGTTTAGTTGGCTGAGATGTCTTAGAGAAGAATCATGCCAGAAATTTATTCTCCCGTAAGAGGGAAATAAATCTAGAATTTGACAGTAGTTCATCAAAACAGACAACCAGGTGAATTAAGTGACACATTGACATCTACTGTTTGCTCCATCTTTGAAAATACTAGAGCTGATTCTGTAAATACTGATAATTTGTCCCTATTGAACCAGCTACTCTACTTCTGGGCAAAATTATCAGCCGATATTGACACATTTACAGCATACCTCCAATCAAGATTCTAATACATCCCTGAAAACCTCTCTCTAAAATTAATCAATATCCTAGAGTAAAGAAGCCCTTCAAGGCATAAAGCCTATAATTGAATATTGCAAGTCTCAAACCCTCACTGTCCTTTGTACTAGTCCCTGTAAATACTATTATTTTACCAATGAGAAAACATAAGGGCTGAGGGCAGAGGATTGTTCTAGAACTCTGGGCAATAAACAACACTGTTAGCATACACTCAGTGTATCACACAGTGCACATACACTGTTCCTTATATGCTGCTAATACCCATTCCTGCGTGTGTGCCCAGTTGCTTCAGTCGTATCTGACTCTGGGACTCCATGGACTGTAGCCTGCCAGGCTTCTCTGCCCATGGGATTCTCCTGGCAAGAGTACTTGAGTGGGTTGCCATACCCTCCTCCAGGGTATCTTCCCTGACCAGAAATCGAACCCGCAGCTCCTGCATTGCAGGCAGATTCTTTAGTGCTGAGCCACTGGGGAAGCCAGGATCAGAACAAGAGCTACAACTAAATCTAAATGTACTTCTTGGCATTCTAAGATTCCCCAAACCCCAAACTAATCTCCAACTGGAAGGATTTCCTGAGCTAATTGCTTATTACCATAATTGGATTCCAAATTTCTCTCTTGTGACCAAACCTCCTTAGTATATTTTACTAAGGAACAACAACTCTGACTCAACATTAAGGAAATGATCAGACAATATAGCCTTTGAGATGGTAAAGAGAGCTTGATGAACCTAATTGCCCTTGGGTATCTTGTCTTTTTGTATATGAATGTGAAGGAAATACCCTTGGGGTCCTGGCCTAAAACACGGGAACCACCATTGACCCACAGAGTATGATAGCCAACTGCTGGACCCTGTGGCACAGGGATACTCTGCCACCTTGCCTTAGAGCCAATACAGCCACTGCCCTTTCAGTTAAGGCCATGAAGAAAATGGTTGTGGGATGCCCTTTAATGGGGCTTACTTGGTGGCTCAGACAGTAAAGAATCTGCCCACAATGTGGGAGACTTGGGTTTGATTCCTGGGTTGGGAAGATCCCCTGGAGAAGGGAATGGCTACCCATTCCCATAATTTTGCCTGGAAAATCCTATGAACAGAGGAGACTGGAGGAGTACAATCCATGGGGTCACAAAGATGTCAGACACGACTGAGAGACTAACACTTTCAATTTCCTCTTTAACAATGTTTGTACCTTAGGCAGTAGAAGTTCTCCTGAATTCTCATCACACTCAACGTTTCTCAGTCAGCCACTCACCTCCAATGAAATTCTTTTGTTAACTGCTCCTCATGTAACTTACATGACCCAGCTTCTCTTCTTCCTTCAGTGACTGAAAAGGTCTCTCATTACTGCTTGGCCCTGACAGACCATATCCTCACTCTCGATGAAGAACTGCAGGAAATTCCTTTGGGTAATGCCCACTTCTCACTGTTCACTGATGGCTGTTATTTAACATGTGGCAATGGTAGATATTGTGTTTGGTATGCTATTTCAGTTTCTTTTGATGTAATTGAGGCAGCATCTTTACCTACAGCTACTTCAGTCCAACAGACTGAATTATATCCTCTTACACAGGTTTGCACTTTAGACAAATACAAAGCTATCAATATTCATACTGATACTAGATAAAATTTTCAGTGGTTCACAACTTTATAATGTTTCTGAAGCAACTTGTCTTTCTTACTTCCATCAGAAATAAACTTTAAAATGGCACCTATGTTCAGGAATTATTGCATGCAATACTTTTACCTGCCACTTTAGCTATTAAAAGATTCTAGGATATTCCAAACTTGACTCTCTGGAAGCTAAAAGAAATCACTTTGTTGACATTTCTGCAAGGAATGCTGCCCTTAAAGGAACCAACAACAGGCAAACCTCTATCATGGTCCAACAGGAGATTTCTCCAATTGATAACCTAGAAAATCTGATTGAGAGAAACCCAATGATTGGCCTCAGGAAAAAACAAACAAACAAAAAACCAAGATGGAAAATTCAACAAACTTGGGTTCGCTAACAAGAGAAACTCTGGCTTGGACCAAATAAAAACTCAGCTATATCAGAGCCAGTAAAATGCCTGGTCCTCACTACTGTACATGAATGAAATCATTGGTCCACTTAACAAAATGATAGCCTTCATGAATGAATATTGGTGGGGAAACATTAACAGCCACAAAAAGTGCCTACCTCACTTGTCTCATTTGTCTGAAGTACAACCCAGGGAAGACTGCTTCCACGCATTTTATACTGCCTGATGGACCAACTGAGGTCTGGCAAGTGGACCTGCACAACAGTCATCTGGTGATCTGAAAGTTAAAATTTCCCAGAATTAAAGCAGATGACATCTGATTGCCCAAGATATGTGACCAGACCTGTAGAAAGTTTGTCTGTCAAACCTTGGCTCTAGATGACCACGAATGCAATGATGTATGTTAGATGAAAAAAGACCTCAATCTTCCTCCTACTCCTCATTACTCAAATGCAACCTCAATAGTTTCCCAATCTGTGCACTTTTTTCTTTTTTAAAAACTAGAAAAATATTTATTTTTAATTGGAGAATAATTGTTTTACAATGCTTTGTTGGTTTCTGCCATACATCAATGTGAATCAGCAATAGGTATACATATGTCCCCTCCCTCTTGAGCTTCCCTCCCACCTTTCACTACATCCCACTCCTCTAGGTTGTCACAGAGCACTAGGCTGAGCTTCCCATGCTGTACTGCAACTTCTCATTAGCCCTCTATTTTGCACATGGTAATGTATATATTTCAATGCTACTCTGTCAATTTGTCCCACCCTCTCTTTTCCCTTTTGTGTCCATAAGTCTGTTCTCTATGTCTGAGTCTCTTTTCCTACCTTGCAAATAAGTTCATCAGCACCATTTTTTCTACCTTGCAAATAAGTTCATCGGTACCATTTTTTCTAGATTCCTCATATATGCATTAACATATGACATTTGTCCTTCTCTTTCTAACCTACTTCACTCTGTATAACAGGCTCAAGGTTCATCTACCTCACTAGAACTGACTCAAATTTGTTCTTTTTAATGTTTGAGTAATATTCCATCACATATATGTACCACAGCTTCTTTATCCATTCATCTGTCAACAGACATCTAGTTTGCTTCCATGTCCTATTATAAACAGTGCTGCAAAGAACACTGGGCTATGTGTCTTTTTCAATTACGGTTTTCTCATGGAATATGCCCAGTAGTGAGGTTGCTGGGTCATATGGTGGATTAGGTTTCCCTGATGACTCAGTGATAAAGAATCTGCCTGCAATAGACATGGGTTCAATCCCTGGGTTGGAAAAATCCCTTGGAGGAGGAAATGGCAACCTGCTCCAGTATTCTTGCCTGAAAAAATCCCATGGACAGAGGAGCCTGAAGGGCTACAGTCCAAAGTGTCACAAAGAGTCAGCCAAAACTGAATGACTGAGCACACACACATGGTAATCTTATTCTTAGCTTTAAAAAAAATAAATCTCCATGCTGTTCTCCACAGTGCCTGTAACGATTTACATTTCAGTCCTCTCCAGCATTCATTGCTTATAGATTTGTTGATGATGGCCATTCTGACCTCTGTGAGCTGATCGTTCACTGTGATTTTGATTTGCATTTCTCTAGTAATAAGTGACTGGTGAGCATGTTTTCATGTGTTTGGCATGGGACACTACACCCAAAAGAGGTCCTTATTGGTACTGAGGAACAAGAAGTTACAGAAATTGGAAAACTTAACTCTTGATCAATGGTATTTTCACCAAAAAAAATCTTGGTCAAAATAGGGAAATGTAAAAGTCGGGAAACAGAAACCTCAATTAAAACAGAGACTAGAAGCTTGAAGACAGGTCTCTCTCTCTCTCCATATAACAGTAACAGAGCCCAACCTGAAGAAAAAAAAAAATTATTTCCTGGTATCAACTCAGTGAATGAAAATGCATGAACTCTTTGTTTATTAAAGACCCCTCTCCCATTTCCTTTATGATAAAGCCCTCCTCTCCTTCCTTTGGGAACTTTAGGTAGTTCATCATGGTTGCAGGTCTCAAATTACAATTCTTTTTTGGTCCCAAATAAATCAATTTTGCTAAAGAAATAACCGGTATATACTTGCTTTAGGTCAGCAAGTCATTAGACCCATTTCATAGCTGGAGAAAAAGGCTTAAAGAGATCAAGGAATGGGACTTGTACCCCACAGCTTATTGAGTTCCTGGGTCAAAGTCAATTTAAATAACACCTCCTCTTTGCAGCATTCCCTAACACCCTTCCTGTCCCTATATCCTTGGTTTAATTTTGCCTTTATATTAGTTTTAGTTTTAGTCCATTATAACATTTAATAAAAAAGCATATGTTTTTACATTTCCTAACAAACATGAATGATATCATTTATTGCTGTGCTTATGGAAACCTTATTTCTATATGAATTAACTTTCAAGAATATGTTAGATTAAGATATATACATATATATATGCATATATATAGCATGATTTAAGTAAACCATAACTTTGTTATCTAATTTTTTGACCACACTAAATAGTTTTTGAGATATCTTACATCAGTTTCTGAGATGATACATAATCTTGTGAGTTCGAAGTGTCACCATACAGGAGGTACCTTGCTTTTCTTCAAGGCCAAACTCCCTTAGTTTTGACTTTGCAGATTCTTGCTTTGCTGACCTAAACGGTTCTCTGACTTTCCTATTTTGGTTTGCAAGGTAAACTCCTGTATTGCCAAACACATAAATGGAAGAGAAGCTCAGTAATGTTTTCTATGTAAATACATTCAGTAGCATGGAATACACAATGCATATGTTATCTTTGATACACTAAGAGATGACCTTTGAGTGTGTATCTAAAATGCAGAAAATTTACCCTGAAACAACGACACACCAACAACTGTATATTCTTCCTGGGGATTTCTACAGTGTATTTCTAAAATTCAACATGTCAAAACAAAGTCCTACCTTTTCTCCATAAACTTGAAGTGCTACCTCTTCCCCATAAACTTCAAGGAAATCCCAATAAGGCTACAGAGTAGGATTTCCCGTTTTCCCAGCTTTTGCCTCCTGACCAAAATCTGATGCTTTTCCTGAGATCCTACATGGACTAGCATGATCTCTTGGGTACTTTAAGAAATAAAAATCTTCTTTCAAAGGCATTAGCCTTCATGTCAAAACTTAGTCACCTCTATGAATTAAATTCCTTGGGTACAAATGAGACATAACCTCTCACAAGGAAGTGGACTGGGGAGTTAGTGTCATACAGTGTTTTTCCTTATCAATAGTGTAAATATTTCCTATATGGCTGTTTCAATCTACCAGTGACATCACTGGAGTTGGAAAGAGATGGGCACAATTGACTCTTGCTAGATGGTGAAGAAGTCTCCAGAAATTCACTAATATAAATCATGTTAGACATCACCTCCCTCCAGAAACCTTCATCACACACGCAACTTTACTACTTTTCAAACACTGTATTCAGTTCAGTTCAGTCGCTCAGTCATGTCCGACTCTTTGTGACCCCATGAATCGCAGCACGCCAGGCCTCCCTGTCCATCACCAACTCCTGGAGTATACCTAAACCCATGTCCATCGAGTCGGTGATGCCATCCAACCATCTCATCCTCTGTCGTCCCCTTCTCCGCCTGCCCCTAATCCTTCCCAGCATTAGGGTCTTCTCCAATGAGTCAACTCTTCGCATCAGGTGGCCAAAGTATTCGAGTTTCAGCTTCAACATCAGTCCTTCCAATGAACACCCAGGACTGATCTCCCTTAGGATGGACTGGTTGGATCTCCTTGCAGTCCAAGGGACTCTCAAGAGTCTTCTCCAACACCACAGTTCAAAAGCATCAATTCTTCGGCGCTCAGCTTTCTTCACCGTCCAACTCTCACATCCATACATGACCACTGGAAAAACCACAGCCTTGACTAGACGGACCTTTGTTGGCAAAGTAATGTCTCTGCCTTTAAATATGCTGTCTAGGTTGGTCATAACCTTCCTTCCAAGGAGTAAGCATCTTTTAATTTCATGGCTGCAATCACCATCAGCAGTGATTTTGGAGCCCCCAAAAATAACACTGTATATATTCTTCTTAAACTTATCTCATATCTCCTGTTTTTCTAATTACAATAAGTAAACAAACAAAAAGCATTAAACCATGTTTGTTGAATCAACGATCATATCCTATCCATTTTCCTGCATAGTCAATTTTAAGCCAGGTGCATGACATAGAGTTTATCTAATGAATATTCTTTTATCCAAACATAAATGAATAACATAGCAAATAGTTTCTGAGTGCATCTTATATGGGGCAATGAACTAACACTTAGGTTATGAGAATGAACAAGACAAAATACCTTTCTTCAAGAACTTGAAAAATGTCAATGGGGAAGGTATTTGTACATCAACACAAAAACATGAAAGGTTAAATAACACTTGTTTGGGAGAAAAGGAAGTGAAAGATATGGTAGGCTAGTTAATATCTCAGAAAGCCTAATAAGTCATGCCAAGGATGCGGGGCTGCATGTAGTAGGTGATAAGGGTCATTAAGCAATGGAATGGTATGTTACATAGAATATATGACAATATGCTGTCACACAGTAGTGGTCTAAATTATTTTTGTCTGTATTTAATACATTCAAAACACAAAATTGGTAGAAGAGGGGAAAACCATGTTAAGGAAATCATGTGCTTACAAGCATGCTCAGTTGTGTCTGACTCTTTGCTCTTTGTGACCCCATGGGCTGTAGCCCCCATCTGTAGAATTTTCTAGGCAAGAATACTGGAGAGGTTGCCAATTCCTTCTTCATGGGATCTTTCCAACCCAGGGATCAAATTATCATCTCTTCCGTTGGCAGGTGAATTCTTTACCACTGAGCCTCTTAGGAAGTCCCGAGTAAATCCTAGTTATGTATAAAGGAAGCTCATACCTGGTAAAGGCTTACTTTTCGTCTAGGCTATTCTAGCATATACAGAAACATTATTTCTACAAGATAAGAGCTACGATGAGTGGTAACTTGAGGGCAGGAGAAGCTTTCAAGGGACCATTATAAAAGTGCACATGCTCTGGTCTGGGGGCTGTAAAAGATAAGGGAGAATTCCAACCCCCAGTTCAAATGTTTCCATTCATACATCTACTACCACCACCAACAAACTCTGTATTTTCATACTAAATCATCAAGTACGGGGGCAAGGTCATAGGAGACCTCAGTGAGTATCTACCTTTTTCATATAGAAAGGGTTTACCTCTTTATTGTTAAATTTTAAAGTTTTATATACATTTGCATACTAATAAGTATGAGTGGTATCTCATTGTGGTTTTGATTTGCATTTCCCTAACAATAAGTTTTGCTGAACATCTCTTTATGCACCTATTGGCCATCTTTATATCTTTGGGGAAATGTCTGTCCAGATTCTCTGACAATTTTTTAATCAGGTGGTTTTTCTTTTTATTGTTGTTGAGTTGTATTAGTTATTTACATATTTTGAATGTTAACCCATCATTGAATATATGATTTGCAAATATTTTCTCTCATTCAGTAGGTTGCTTTTCATCTTGATGATGGTTTCCTTTGCTATGAAGAAGCTTTTTAGTTTTATGTGGTCCAGCTTGTTCATTTTTGCTTCTGTTGCTTTTGGTTTTGGAGTCAGCATTTTATAAAAAATCTTCACTAAGTCCTATATGTCAAAGAGCTTACTATCAGTGTTTTTTTTCTAGGAGTTTTGTGATTTCAAGTCTTACATTTAACTTTTTAATTCATTTTGAGTCAATTTTCATGTTAGGTCCAATAGACCAGTCTCATTTTTTTTTTTTTGCTGTGACTTTGCAATTTTCTCAACACTACTTATTGTAGAGATTGTCCTCTCCCCATTGTATATTCTTGGCTTCTTTCTTGCAAATTAGTTGACTATATATGTGTGGGTTTATTTACAGTTACATTATTCTTTTTTCATCATTATGTATTTATTTTTCTGTTGAAATGTTGTATGAGAAGGATGATCCTGGATCTTTGAAGTTTATTTTAGACTTTTAAATATGCCTGTCAATTCAAATATTGGTCACTAAAAAATCCCTTTTTACATTCAAAAGCTGTTCAATAGCCTTGCCCCCCTCTCCCCTCCCCTCCCACCTTTTTTTTTGACAGATTAGAGCTTGCACATTTTTTTGCAAAGGCTGAAGTTTATACCTAGAATTGGGCTTTATATGATTGAATCAACCCCCTTATAAAGTAAAATTCTTACTTTTACTTTTGTAGTGTGTTAGAGGAGATAGTTTATATTCTGTAAAAAATAAAAATATTAAAAAGTCTTTTCGAATATAATTGGGTTTGCAAAGTTAACTTTCAAAGCTTTTGGAATCCTCCATATTGGAACTTGTTCAAATAGCCAAGCAGATACTTGGCAGAACATTTTCTGTCTGCTTGATTGGCAATATTTATTAAACATAATTCAGTTCAACAAATATTTGCTGTGTGCTTTCTATGAATCAATTACTCAGCTAGACTCTTGGGAAATAATAAAAGGAAAAAAAAATGGTCCCTTTGTTGAAATGAACATACTCTCTGATAAATGAAGTGTTTTTATAAAATGATTCAACATAATAGTATTTCAGCTGCTACAGGTGCTTAAAGAACCCAAGGCAATTGGAATTCCATGAAGATTGCATTTTCTTTCAACTTGGATGTTTATGACTTTCTTTTGTGATTTAGATTTAATTAGTCAGATCTCAAATACATAGTGTTTATATAATATTCATATTTGCCAATTATTGGAGAAAATAAAATTGTAGCTTTACATAGAACTTGCCACCTAGATGTTGGTGTGCACTTTGATGAAGAGTATGGCCCCGAATGGGCTGGGGTCAGCAAGATAGCTGGTATGGCTAGACATAAGGGAGAAATAGAGAGAGAAAAGTGGTGAGGGATTTTAAGATGTCTTGGACCAGATAAGTGTATGGGTAATCCTAAATGGTTAGATTCTTTACATCTTTGAGATCAACTAGATTTCCCAATGGTCTGGATATGATGTTAGAAAGAAAGAGCAGGATTAATATTTGTACTGAATAACGGTAGAGATGGAGTTGTCATCAATAGAGAAAGTTTAAAGGTAACATCAGTAACTAATCTTTTGAATGTCAGATTTGAGACTTATCAGACTTTCACTGGAGCTATTGATCTGATAGTAGGATTAGGGAAACTAGAGTTCAAGATAGAGTTCAGAACAGAAAATATAAATTGTAGATGTATTAGCATATAAATAGACAAGATCATCTAAGGAATGAGTGTAGATGGAATCAAAGAGAAATTCAAGGACTAGTTCCAGAGGCATTTATATTTTTAATATAAATTAAATAAGATAAAGAAACAGAACAAGAAAAAAAGTCTAGGATGGACCTCCCCAAAAGGTGGAACAGGAAAGAAGAAAAAATGATGTCTTTCCTCAAAAATGAATAAAATGTTTCTAGGAAATAAGAGTGGCCACATCTTTCCAATGCTGATGACCACGAATTGACACTGTATAAAAATAAGCACATTATTTGATAATGTAATAAAAGCACAACCTGTGGAGTGATGAAGATAAAAGCTGTTAGAGTTGGAGCAAGTAAAAATTTGTGGGGAGAAATTGAGGAGAAAATACAGACAAATTTGTCAACACATATTGCTATAAAGCAAATGAGAAGAATAGAGTGACTGATGAGACATTGGATCAAGAGAGTCATTTTGTGATAAGAAAAATAAATGCATAACATAGGGTGAGGTTTCACTTGAATCTAGAAGTGAAGGAAAAGTTTAAAGCAGAGTTTGAGGATGCAGGAAATTCCCTTGGTTATTCACTTTGAGTTTCAGAGCGGCCAGTGGAAAATTTTTAGATGAGTAGGGATTGAGGAAGCATCCAAAAAGGTTATAGGACTTCCATGGTGGTCCAGCGGTTAAGACTCCACGCTTCCACTGCAGGCACATAGGTTTGATTCCTGTTGGGGGAGTTTGACAGGCCTTGCAGAGGGGCCAAATAGAAGGAAAAAAAAAAAAGATTATAGACTCAATACAATGAAGAGTGGGTCCAATGAATAACTCAGGAGTCCTGGGAATCTTTTGTTAACTGAAATGTACTGAGATAAAGGGTGTGTCGAATTTGGTTGGATGGCATCACTGACTCGATTAACATGGGTTTGGGTAGACTCCGGGAGTTGGTGATGGACAGGGAGGCCTGGCGTGCTGCAATTCATGGGGTCACAAAGAGTTGGACATGACTGAGCGACTGAACTGAACTGAACTGAATTTGGTCTGAGTGTCATCATTAGTTAACACTCACTATCATCTACTCTCAGTAGGTAGTAAAATGAAGGTTGTTAAGAACTGAGAATTTCATATAAGAATTGTGAATTTCACTTGACTTGAGTTCAGAGGGGCATGGAATCCTGCAGAATGGTGGCTTCCACCATGAATGATGTTGACTTTTGCTCCTCTTGTGCCTCCAGAAAGAAAGAGTAGGTGTTAGTTTTTGAAATAAGTAATCTTTGACTGTCAACCATGATCTGTAAAAAGTTGTTCTCTGTCTGCAACCATAAACATTCTCTTGAATAATGCAGGTAGCTGAATGAAGGAAAAATGTCTTAAACACACCTATAGAAATGAATTAACCACTTATTTCTTTTTGAATTATGCTTTTTGTGTTATATATCAAATTCAAAGTAATTAAGAGTTTCTCTTAAATTTTCTCATAGAAATTTTGTAGTTTTAATGCATATATCTATAATCAATTTTAAGTTAATGTTTGCATATGTTGTGCAAGAAGGTTCAAAGTTTATTTTTAACCCATGTCTTTTCAATCGTTGGCTCAGCATTAAAGAATCTACCTGCCAATGCAAGACATGCTGGCTTGATCCCTGGGAGAAAGGAATGGCAACCCACTCTAGTATTCTTGCCTGGGAAACCCCATGGGCAGAGGAGCCTGGCAGGCTATAGTCCATGGGGTTGCAAAGGGTCAGACACAACTTAATGACTAAGCACATACACATACTTTTCAGCTGTTACAGGACCATTCATTGAAAATATTATCTTTTATACTTATTAATTTGACACAGCACCTTTCTAGAAAATCAATTGACCATTTATGTATGGGTATTTTTAGATCCTCTTCTCTGTTCCATTAAACTATTGCCTCTCTTTATGTGAATGCCATACTCTCTTCATCATTTTAGCTTTATAATAAATCTTCAAATCAAAAAGATAACTTTTTCAACTGTGTTGTTATTGATCTAATTAGTTTTGAAATTCCATATAATTTAAAAAATAATCTTGTAAGTGTTTACAAAGAAGCTTGCTGGGGGCTTGACTATGCTTGACTGAATTTATAGACCAATTTTGAGCAAACTGATATGATAATAAAAATTAGCTTTTTGATCTATAACCAAAATATATCTTTCATTTTTATTTAGGACTGTTTAAATTTAATTCAGTGATATTTTCCAATATCCAAATTCATAACACACAATTAGAACTTGCTAAAATCATTTATTTGTTTCAGTAGTGTTTTTGTAAATTTAGTTGCATTTTCTCCATTGATAGTTATGTCTCTGTGAATAGAGAGTTTTTCTTTCTTTTCTGTTCCAATCTAAGTTTACTTTATTTTCCTTGTATCACTGTGTAGAATCTATAGTACAATGTTGAACAGACTTCAGGAAAAAAGAGGAACATTCTCCAGGATAGATGACATGCTAGACCACAAAATAAGGTCTTATTAAATTTAAGAAGAATGAAATCATATCAAGCATGTTTTCTAACCACAACACTATAATACTAGAAATTAAGTAGGAGGGAAACACTGCAAAAATACACAAACACATGGAGGCTAAACAATAAGCTACTGAACAACAAATGGATCACTCAAGAAAAAAAAAAAAAAGAGGCAATCAAGAAATACCTCAAGACCAAGAAAAAAAAAAAAAACACCACATAGTGATCCAGAATCTTTGGGACACAGCAAAAGCGTTCTAAGAAGGAAGTTTATAGCAATACAAGTCTATCTCAGAAAATAAGAAAAAATCTTAAATAAACGATCTAACCTTACACCTAATGGAACCAGAAAAAGAAGGACAAATAAAATTCAACATTAGTAGAAGGAAAGATGTCATAAAGATCAAAGTAGAAATAAATGAAATAAAGACTGAAAAAACAATAGGGAGATAAGTGAAAATAAAAGCTAGTCATTGAAAAGATTTAAAGTAATTGATAAACCGTTAGCCACACTCATCAAGAAAAAGAGAGAGCCCCAATCAATAAAACTGGAAATGAAAAAGATGTAAGCTACAACTGACTCCACAGAAACACAAAGGAAAAAGAGCCCACTGCAAACAATTATACATCAATAAGATGGACAATCTAGAAGAAATAAATGCCTAGAATGTGCAGTCTTCCAAGACTGAATCTGGAGAAAAGAGAAAATATGAACAGAGCAATTATCAGTAATGAATCATAAATTTTAAAACTTCCAACAAACCAAAGTTCAGGACCAGACAGCTTCACACATGAATTTTACAAAATATTTAAGGAAAAGTTAACATCCATACTTCTCAGATGACTTCAAAAAATTGCAGAGGAGGGAAATTTCTAAACTCATCCTGCAAAGCTAATATCAACCTGACACCAAAACAAGACAAAGATACAGCAGCAACTACAAAAATGTACAGACCAATAATACTGATGAACAGAAGTGCAGAAATCCTCAACAAAATATTAGCGAACAAAATTCAACACTACATTAAATGGATTTATATAATATGATCAAGTGAGATTTATCCCAGGGGTGTGAGGATGTCTCAATATCCACAAATCAATGAGTGCGATACACCACATTAACCAGCTACAGAATATAAATCATGAAAATCTCAATAGATGCAGAAAAAGTTTTTTGACAAAATTCAACATTCAATTATGACAAAAACATTTTTTCCAAAGAAGACATACAGATGGTCAGTAGGCATGTGAGAAGATGCTCAACATCGTCAATCATCAGGAAAATGCAAATCAAAGTCACAATGAGACCTTGCCTTGCATTTGTCAGGATGGATATTATAAAAAAGACAACAAATAGCAACTGCTGGCAAAGTTTTGGAGGAAAGGGACCCTTCACGCACTGTTGGTGGGAAAGTAAATTGTTGCAGCCATTATGAAAAACACTATGGATGTTCCTCAAAAAGCTACAAATAGAATTACCATACCATCCAGCAATTCCATTTGTGAGTACTGATCCAAAAATAACAAAAACACTCACTTGAAAAGATAAATGCTCCCTGATGTTTGTAGCTGCACTACTTCAAACAGCCAGGATATGGAAGCAAGCTAAGTGTCCATCAACAGATTATGGACAAGATGTAGTGCATACACAATGGAATATTACTCAGCTCTAAGAATGAAATATTGTTATTTGTGATAACATGGGAAATTTAGAGAGCATCATGGTAAATGAAATAAGTCAGATAGAGAAAGACAGTGCATATATTTCATTTATATGTGGAATCCAAAAGGAAAATAAACATTATAGAAGAGAAACAGCGGGTAGATACAGAGGATAAACAGATGGCTGTATAAGACGAAGAAGTGGAAGAAAGAGAGAATAAGGTGAAGGAGACTAAAGGGTACAAACTTCCAGTTACAAAATAAATAAGTCAAGGGAATATGAAATGTACACTGTGGGGAAGATAGCCAATAATTATATATTATCTTTGTATGTTGGCATATGGTAACTAGACTTATCATGATGATAATTTTGAAGTGTTTGGAAATATTGGATCACTCTATTGGGCACTAGAAGCTCACATAGTATTGAAGGTCAATATTGTTCAAAAATAAACAAATATACTCATAGAAAAAGATCAGATTTGTGGTTACCAGATGCAGGATTGTGGGGAGATTGTATTTGATGAAGTAAGCACAAATGTAAAAAGTTCCAGTGAAAAGAAAAATGCATACTAGAGGTATAATGCACAACATGATAAATATAATTAAAACTGCTGTACATTATATATGAAAGTTTAAAAAAAAAACAAATCTTGACTTCTCATTATAAGGAAAAATTTTTAAATCTTTTATTTTATATCTATACAAGATGATGGATTTTCACTTCACTTATTGTAGTAATCATTTCATGATTTATATGTCAATTCCTTCTGCTGTACATCTTAAATATATACAGTTTTGGATGTCATTTATATTGTAATAAAATTGAAAGGAAAAAAAGTTAGGATTGACGATATCTTTTCCATGTTTGTGATTTTAAAGGTGATGCATTGTCTTTTATCATTCAGTTCAGTTCAGTCGCTCAATCATGTCCGTCTCTTTGTGACCCCATGAACCGCAGCAAGCCAGGCCTCCCTGTCTGTCACTAACTCCCTAAGTCCATCCAAACCCATGTCCATCGAGTCGGTGATGCCATCCAGCCATCTCATCCTCTGTCGTCCCCTTCTCCTCCTGCCCTCAATCTTTCCCAGCATCAGGGTCTTTTCCAATGAGTCAACTCTTCGCATCAGGTGGCCAAAGTATTGGTTTCAGCTTCAACATCAGTCCTTCCAGGTGAACACCCAGGACTGATCCGCTTTAGGATGGACTGGTTGGATCTCCTTGCAGTCCAAGGGATTCTCAAGAGTCTTCTCCAACACCACAGTTCAAAAGCATCAATTCTTCGGTGCTCAGCTTTCTTCACCGTCCAACTCTCACATCCATACATGACCACTGGAAAAACCATAGCCTTGACTAGACGGACCTTTGTTGGCAAAGTAATGTCTCTGCTTTTAAATATGCTGTCTAGGTTGGTCATAACTTTTCTTCCAAGGAGTATGTGTCTTTTAATTTCATGGCTGCAGTCACCATCTGCAGTGATTCTGGAGCCCAGAAAAATAAAATCAGCCACTGTTTCCACTGTTTACCCATCTATCTGCCATGAAGTGATTATTATATGGTCACTAAGTCGTGACTGACTCTTTTGTGACCCCATGGACTGTAGCTCTCCGGGTTCCTCTGTCCATGGGATTTTCTAGGCAAGAATATCGGAGTGGGTTGCCATTTCCTTCCCCAGGGGATTCCCAGCCCAAGGATCAAACCCAGGTCTCTTATGTCTCCTGCACTGGCAGGCAGATTCTTAACCACTGAGCCACCAAGGAGGCCCTTCATCTCAGCCACCACCGGATGCCTGTGCACTGGGCAGAAGACCCATGCTGCCTCACCCCATGTCCTCCGGCTAGCCAGAGACGAGAGCTGGCACCGAAGGTCAGGTCAACCAGACGTGCACACAAGAGCTGCACATATTTCATAGATCAGGTTTAGGAAATGTGCTTATATTTCTACATTCATTAAGTTTTTGAAAATAAGTAGTAGATGTTGGATTTTCTCGAATTCTTTCTCTAACTCTTTAGATGTTCACTTTTTTTTTCTTTTTAGGTTAGTCACATGGTGAATTATTTTGATTTAAACATGTTAAATATACCTAGCATTCCTAGGAAAAATCCCACTCAGTTGGGTTTGATTTTCTAACACATTTGTTAACATTTTTTGCATCTGTATTTCATGAG
This sequence comes from Okapia johnstoni, assembly GCA_024291935.2. Classification (NCBI taxonomy): domain Eukaryota; kingdom Metazoa; phylum Chordata; class Mammalia; order Artiodactyla; family Giraffidae; genus Okapia; species Okapia johnstoni. The sequence continues at coordinate 104,098,584 of CM044312.1, forward strand.
ACATAATAATTTGTAGTTCATTTTTATAATTTTTCCTCTTCAATTTTTGTACAAGGGTAATACTGGCTTTGTGGAATACATTTGAAAGTATTCATTTTTTTAAGTTTTAGAAAAGTTTTGCTTAAATTTTGTTATTTCTTCTTGAAATATTTTGTATAATTCACCAGTGAAGCCATGTCTGTGTGAATTTTAATTTATGGGAAAATGTTAACTGTAAAATCAGTTATATAAATTCTTTCCTAAGAGTTCAATTTCTTCTTGAATGAGCCTTAGCAGTTTGTATTTTTAAGGCATTTGTTCACTAAGTTGCTGAGTTTCTTAAATGTTTTTTTGAATATTCATTTATAATATTTTTAATATCTGGAAAATCTATAGTAATGCCAACTCTTTCATTCTTACATTGCTAAGTTTTCTCTTCTTTTTTTCTTGTAATGTTTGAGTAGGCTTTTTTTTTTAAATCTATTTTATTTAACTTTAGGAAGAATCAACTTTTCACACTACTTACCTTTATTGTTCATCTGTTGACTGTTTGATTGATTTCTTCCCTGACCTTTATTATTTCCTATCTGCTATTCACCTGATGCTTAATTTTGCTGAATTTTTCTACTTTCTTTTATTGGTAACTGAGAAAATTGATAATTCTCGAGCGCAGGATTCAATGTTATAATCTTTTTTTCTTATCACTGGCTTAGCAGTGTCCCACACTTTTCGATCTACTGTATTTTCATTTTATTTCAGCTCAAAATCTTGTCTAATTTCTTTTTGATTTTTTTGCCTAATGTTTTATTTAGAAATGTTTTATTTAGTTTCCAAATATTGGGGATTGTCCAGATTGTCTCTTGTTGAAGTCTAACTTAGTTTTATAGAACATAATAAGCATTTCACTACAATTGTGGATTCTGTCTCCAGCCTGCCTTTAAACTTGAAATGCAACATCATTTTCTCAGGGATTACAACCTGAAGATCTGCTCTGCAGATTCTGGATTTGTAGCACTTATATCCACTGAACCAATTCCTTATAGTCTCAGTCTCAAACTCTCACTGTCTACACACACGAACACATACACACACAAGTGTGCACATTCACATGCACACACACAACTTATTGGTTCTGTTCCTTATTAGAACCCTGACTAATGCAGATTTTGACTTTATGGCCTGGAATATGTGCTATCTTGGAAAATATTCCATATGATCTTTAACAGAATACTTAATATTGTGTTTTTGAGAACATTGTTGCATGAGTGTCAACTGGGTCAGGATGATTGGCAGTTTTGTTCAAGTCTTTTACACTCTTATCTTTTCTCTTATTATTTGTAAATTGTTGTTGAGATATGCAACTACAGTTGTAGATTTATCTGTGTCTTATTACCCTTTTTATCATATTTTATTTCAAGTATTAAGTGAGTACACATTTAGGTGTAGGTCTCCTTTTTCATAAATAATCCACATAATTCCTTGTAATATTCTTTTCTCTAAAAATGACTTTCTCTTATATTAATGTAGGAATTTTGCACTTATTTTAATTAATGTTAGAATGGTACTAATTTTTCAATATTTCTAATTTTAACATACTTGTGTCTTTATATCTGATGCTTTCTGCAAGCAGTATGTAACTGAATCTTAAATTTCATCCTATTTGCAAGTATGTGTTTATTAATCTGGTGTTTAGACCGTTTATATTCAATATGATTATTGATTTGTGCTTATTTTTCAATTTGTCCCATCTGTTTCCACTATGCCTTTCTAATTTTTCTTTCTTTCTTTTATGATTGTATTTTCATCTCCCTTTTTTTTTTTTTTTTTTTTTGACTTACCGGCTGTTACTTTGTTACTTCTTGTTTCAGCTGTAGCTTTAGGGTTTATGGTATGCATGTCTAAGGTTACTGGTCGGGGCATAGAATTGGATTACTGTGATATTGAATGGTTTGCCTTGGAAACGAACAGATATCATTCTATCGTTTTTGAGATTGCACCCAAGTACTGCCTTTTGGACTCTTTTGTTGACCATGATGGCTACTCCATTTCTTCTAAGAGATTCTTGCCCACAGTAGTAGATATAATGGTCATCTGAGTTAAATTCACCTGTTCCAGTCCATCTTAGTTCGCTGATTTCTAGAATGTCAACGTTCACTCTTGCCATCTCCTGTTTGACCAATTCCAATTTGCCTTGATTCATGGACCTAACATTCCAGGTTCCTATGCAATATTGCTCTTTACAGCATCAGACTTGGCTTCTATCACCAGTCACATCCATAGCTGGGTATCATTTTTGCTTTGGCTCTATCCCATCCTTCTTTCTGGAGTTATTTCTCCACTGATGCCCCAGTAACGCCGAAGAAGCTGAAGTTGAACGGTTCTACAAGACCTACAAGACCTTCTAGAACTAACACCCAAAACAGATGTCCTTTTCATTATAGGGGACTGGAATGCAAAAGTAGGAAGTCAGGAAACACCTGGCGTAACAGGCAAATTTGGCCTTGGAGTACAGAATGAAGCAGGGCAAAGGCTAAGAGTTTTGCCAACAGAACCCACTGGTCATAGCAAACACCCTCTTCCAACAACACAAGAGAAGACTCTACACGTGCACCTCACCAGAGGGTCAACACAGAAATCAGATTGATTATATTCTTTGCAGCCAAAGACGGAGAAGCTCTATACAGTCAGCAAAAACAAGACTGGGAGCAGACTGTGGCTCAGATCATGAACTGCTTATTGCCAAATTCAGACTTAAATTGAAGAAAGTAGGGAAAACCACTAGTCCATTCAGGTATGACCTAGATCAAATCCCTTATGAGTATACAGTAGAAGTGACAAATAGATTTAAGGGACTAGATCTGATAGACAGAGTTCCTGATGAACTATGGACAGAGGTTCGTGACATTGTACAGCAGACAGGGATCAAGACAATCCCCATGGAAAAGAAATGCAAAAAAGCAAAATGGCTGTCTGAGGAGGCCTTACAGATAGCTGGGAAGAGAAGAGAAGTGAAAAGCAAGGAGAAAAGGAAAGATATTCCCATCTGAATGCAGAGTTCCAAAGAATAGCAAGGAGAGACAAGAAAGCCTTCCTCAGCGATCCATGCAAAGAAATAGAGGAAAACAACAGATTGGGAAAGACTAGAGATCTCTTCAAGAAACTTAGAGATACCAAAGGAATATTTCATGCAAAGATAGGCTCGATAAAGGACAGAAATGGTATGGACCTAACAGAAGCAGAAGATATTAACAAGAGGTGGCAACAATACACAGAAGAACTGTACAAAAAAGATCTTCACTACCCAGATATTCACGATGGTGTGATCACTCACCTAGAGCCAGACATCCTGGAATGTGAAGTCAAGTGGGCCTTAGAAAGCATCACTACGAACAAAGCTAGTGGAGGTGATGGAATTCCAGTTGAGCTATTTCAAATCCTGAAAGACGATGTTGTGAAAGTGCTGCACTTAATATGCCAGCAAATATGGAAAACTCAGCAGTGGCCACAGGACTGGAAAAGGTCAGTTTTCACTCCAATCCCAAAGAAAGGCAATGCCAAAGAATGCTCAAACTACCGCACAATTGCACTCACCTCACACGCTAGTAAAGTAATGCTCAAAATTCTCCAAGCCAGGCTTCAGAAATACGTGAACCGTGAACTTCCAGATGTTCCAGCTGGTTTTAGAAAAGGCAGAGGAACCAGAGATCAAATTGCCAATATCCACTGGGACATCGAAAAAGCAAGAGAGTTCCAGAAAAATATCTATTTCTGCTTTATTGACTATGCCAAAGCCTTTGACTGTGTGGATCACAAGAAACTGTGGAAAATTCTGAAAGAGATGGGAATACCAGACCATCTGACCTGTCTCTTGAGAAACCTGTATGCAGGTCAGGAGGCAACAGTTAGAACTGGACATGGGACAACAGACTGGTTCCAAATAGGAAAAGGAGTACGTCAAGGCTGTGTATTGTCACCCTGTTTATTTGACTTTTATACATAGTACATCATGAGAAATGTTGGGCTGGAAGAAACACAAGCTGGAATCAAGATTGCTGGAAGAAATATCAATAACCTCAGATATGCAGATGACACCACCCTTATGGCAGAAAGTGAAGAACTAAAGAGCCTCTTGATGAAAGTGAAAGAGGAGAGTGAAAAAGTTGGCTTAAAGCTCAACGTTCAGAAAACTAAGATCATGGCATCTGGTCCCATCACTTCATGGCAAAGAGATGGGCAAACCTTGGAAACAGTGTCAGACTTTATTTTGTGGGGCTCCAAAATCACTGCTGATAGTGATTGCAGCCATGAAATTAAAAGACGGTTATTCCTTGGAAGGAAGGTTATGGCCAACCTAGATAGCATATTTAAAAGCAGAGACATTACTTTGCCAACAAAAGTCCATCTAGTCAAGGCTGTGGTTTTTCCAGTGGTCATGTATGGATGTGAGAGTTGGACGGTGAAGAAAGCTGAGCGCCACAGAATTGATGCTTTTGAACTGTGGTGTTGGAGAAGACTCTTGAGAGTCCCTTGGACTGCAAGGAGATCCAACCAGTCCATCCTAATGGAGATCAGTCCTGGGTGTTCATTGGAAGGACTGATGTTGAAGCTGAAACTACAATAATTTGACCACCTCCTGCGAAGAGCTGACTCATTGGAAAAGACTTTAATGCTGGGAAGGATTGGGGGCAGGAGGAGAGGAGGACGACAGAGGATGAGATGGTTGGACGGCATCACTGACTCGATGGACATGGGTTTGGGTAGACTCCGGGAGTTGCTGATGGACAGGGAGGCCTGGCGTGCTGCAATTCATGGGGTCGCAAAGAGTCGGACACAACTGAGCGACTGAACTGAACTGTCTAAAGTACCACAGTCTACTTTCAAGCAATATCATGCTACCTTATGTGCTGTATATGATTACTGCAATCAAATATCCTTGCTTCTCCTTCCCAAGTGATAGTCACTCGGTCGTGTCCGACTCTTTGCCACCCCATGGACTATACACAGTCTGTGGAATTCTCCAGGCCAAAATACTGGAGTGGGTAGCCATTCCCTTCTCCAGGGTATCTTCCCAACCCAGGGATTAAACCCATGTCTCCTTCATTGCAAGGGAATTCTTTACCAACTAAGTTACCAGGGAAGCCAGTGAAGTATATACCAGGGAAGTATATAAATACTGCAATTAAATATTCTTGCTTCTCTTTCCCAAGAATATTTGATTGCAGTATTCATATATTCTTGCTTTCCCTTTCCAAGGGCTTCCCTGATAGCTCAGTTGGTAAGGAATCTGCCTGCAATTCAGGAGAAGGGATAGGCTACCACGAGAGTATTCTTGAGTTTCCCTTGTGGCTCTGCTGGTAAAGAATTCGCCTGCAATATGGGAGACCTGTGTTCAATCCCTGGGTTGGGAAGATCCCTGGAGATGGGAAAGGCTAACCCACTCCAGTATTCTGGCTTAGAGAATTCCATGGTCTGTATAGTCCCTGGGGTCACAGAGAGTCAGACACAACTGAGTGACTTTCACTTTCATTTTCTTCTTCCCAAAGCTCTACTTTTTTCCATTGGATTTAGTTCCATATATGTTATATACCTCAAAATACATTCATGCTTTATTCTTTTACATAAATAATTGGTTATATTTTAAGGAAATTTTAAAAATCATAAATATATTTATATCTATCCATACATTTACTATTCCTACTGCTATTTATTCTATTGTTTAAATCCAGCTTTCTATGTGATATATTTTTTTGTTCTTTCTTTAGGATTTCCTATAATATTTATTTTAGCACAGGTGGCTGGTAATGAAATCTAAGCTTTTGTAGGTCTCAAAAAATCTTTGATTTGCATTCCTTTTCTAAAGATATGTGACTGAGTACAGAATTCTAGCATGAGTATATATTTTTTTTAGTGCTTTAAAGTTGTTGCTCCACTGTCTTTGACTTGAATGATTTGTGAAAAGAAGTCTACTTTTACTGTCATTCTTGTACCTCTGAGGATAATGTGACCTATTTTCTCTGACAGCTTTAAAATTTTGTCTTTATCAGTGTTTTTAGCACTTTGATTATCATGTGACTTGGTGTCATTTTTTAATACTTCCTCCCCTTGGAAATTACAGTTTTTGCGTCAACAAATCTGGAAATTTTTCATCCATTATTTCTTTTAATATCTGAAGGCTACCTTTAGGAACTCTAGTTACAAATTCAATTGTCCTCTTAAACTGTCCCAGCGTTTGATATTGCTCTGTTCATTTGATGCGATTGTTTTTCATTCTGTATTTCACTCTGAGTAGTTTCTGTTGCCACGTTTTCCAGTCCTTCTGGGATGGTGGGCCCTTCCCCCATATTGCTTCTGCTCTGCTGCTGAGGGCCTGGGGCCGCAAGTTAAAAGGAAATTTCCACTTTGCTTCCTCCCAGCAGGGCTCATGCCCTGATACCCTGTCACTTGATATTGGTTTTCTTGATATTGGTTTTCTGTCTCAAGTGCTATGGAGTGTGTAATATATTCTGATGGGCAGATGGATGGGAGAGTTTGATATATTGACACAGCACTAATAACCCAGCAGGCACCAAGATGAATGGTACATTATGTTTAGTGAAAGCAGACACAATTCTTCATGTACCTACTTATCTGAATTCCAAAAAAGGAGGAATAAAATGTAGGTCCTTGAGAACTTCTTTTTAAGTAAGTTAAAGATAATGTTTTTATAAGTAATTACTGATTAAATAGAACAGCTAAAACTCTAGTGGCAAAGATTCACACTGATTCCTATAATTAATGAGACATACTCTTATCTCTGAGACAGAGGAGAGGTAAAATATTATAAGAGGTTTTAAGTATGTATTAAATATCAGAATTTATCTCAGGACTAATTATATTTAGTAGTTCATTTATTTCTAACAATAACACCATAAAAGATAGGTGGTATTATTTTGGCTTAACTAAAAAAGAAAAATAGACTCGGATAAATTAAGTGAATTTCTCAAGGTAGTAGTTATTAAAATAAGAGATTTCATTTATAACTAGTGAAATTCTGAGTCAAAACTTGTGGCACTTGAGGAATATCTGATATTCCTCTAGTCTGCTAGTTTCTAGTCTGCTAGTCTGAGGCAAGAAGTACACAAAACCAGGACTCTACTGGTGGTCCAGTGGCTAAGACCACACTTCCACTGCAGGGGGACCAGTTTGATCCCTGGTCAAGGAACTAAGTTTCCACGAGGTGCACAGCCAAAAGAAAAAAGAAGTACACTAAATAATCTAGGCTATTTTATACTGCTGTAAAACAAGAAATCTAACAACATGACATTGATGCCAATGAGAAGAAGCTTCTTTGGGCACACATGAAACGATATCAACATTAAAATAACAATGAATGCAATTTATGATAACACTGTGAGAATAAAGTTCTTCTGTCAATGATGATAATTGACAGATTTCACTCTTTCACCTGAAATGATGATATTTGTAAGAATTATGCAGATAGAGTCAGGCATTAAACATCAGGCAAAACAAGTGATTTATGATAGATAAAGAAACAGAATGACAGGCTTTTTTTACTATCTGGAGAGTCCCCAGGCCACCCCAAGCTAGGGAGACCAGGACTGCAGCAGAGACTTCAGACTGAGAAAGCAGAGGTAAGGTCTGGTAAGATTAGGGTGAGTGGAGTTCCCAAAGTAGAGAATTGGAAAGAATAAAGTTGCAAGTCGAGTCTTCAGAGATCTGAAGAGATTTTTCAAATCTCCAGCTGAGCACAAATCCATGCTTGCACAGGAAGAGGTTACCTAAGGTCTGGGGATGAAGCACCTAAAGTTAGAAGGAGGAAATCTGCAGAGCTCACACACAGCTTGATTTCCTTTGCATTCACAATAGGGAGAAAGTGTGAAAAACTACCCAAGGCCAGGAAAAAAACCCCAATGGAATGGATTACAGAGAAAAATGCTCAATGCAAACTCAAGGAGGCTTAGGTCATGTTTTCCTCAGCAGCTTTAGGTTGGCTACTCAGGTTACTATTCCAATGGTGGATTACTATTAGTTCTAAACTAAATGCTGCTCTGGTTTTTCCTAACATATTCTAAAAGCAAGCATCAAAACGATTAAATCATCTCAAGTAATTGAGTCCTAAAATACAGTTTAATAATATTTATAGAATTAAAAAAAATTTCTATCCAACAAGGTAATATTCACAGAATATGCCAAAAAAGAACTAATTATCAGGCCTATAAAAATACAGAAAACTGTAAACTATGATGAAAAGAAAAAGCAATACATTGAAACTAACTCACAAATGACTTGATGTTAGAATGTACAGACAGCAAAGCTATTATTAGAGATAGGAAACTTCAAGATTAGTGAACCTGAAACAATATAAACTATCTCAAATAACATGCAAAGTATTAAGAAAAAATTGAAAAAATCAACAAAGCATCATAGAATAGTAAGATGATTCAAGAAGCCAATGTATTTGCAATTAGAGTGCTCAGTGGGAAAAGGGTACAAATACTTGAAAAAAATAACAGTTGGAAATATCCCAAATGTGTTTTTCTTGAATATAATAATATCAACAAAGAAATAGCAGTTATAAAAAAGAACTAAATGGAAATTGTAGAGTGAAAATTACAATAACAAAAATTTTGAAAATCTTATGGGCTTAATATTAGCATGGAGGTCACAAGATAGAATCAGCAAACTTGAATACAATTCAAAGGATTTACCCAATCTGAACAGTGGAGGTAAAATATATAAATAAAGTCTCAGGAGACTTGTGGGACAACACCTGAAACATGCATCATCAGAATGGCAATATAAGAAGGAAAAGAGATGAAGAGTGAAGCTGGAAAAGACAGTGTCAGATCCCACAGGTCAAGGGCTCAGTCCCCCAAGACTGCTCACTCCCCATCCCTGCTTCAGATACAAGCTGCATGTCCAAGTTCTCCTCCATACCTCTGACCAACCACCTATAGATGGGAGATTTCCAGGACTCCCCCTTGGATTTGATTAATTTGCTAGAGCAACAAACAGAATTCAGAGAACTATTTTGCTTAACAGATTTCCAGGATTTTTAAATAAAGGAGTATCAGTTCAGTTCAGTCGCTCAGTCATGTCCAACTCTTTGTGACCCCATGAACCACAGCATGCCAGGCCTCTCTGTCCATCACCAACTCCCGGAGTCTACCCAAACCAATGTCCATCGAGTCAGTGATGCCATCCAACCATCTCATCCTCTGTCGTCCCCTTCTCCTCCTGCCCCCAATCCTACCCAGCATTAGGGTCTTTTCCAATGAGTCAACTCTTCACATGAGGTGGCCAAAGTATTGGAGTTTCAGCTTCAACATCAGTCCCTCCAATGAACACCCAGGATTTATCTCCTTTAGGATGGATTGATTGGATCTCCTTACAGTCCAAGGGACTCTCAAGAGTCTTCTCCAACACCACAGTTGAAAAGCATCAATTCTGTGGCGCTCAGCTTTCTTCACCGTCCAACTCTCACATCCATACATGACCACTGGAAAAACCATAGCCTTGACTAGACGGACTTTTGTTGGCAAAGTAATGTCTCTGCTTTTAAATATGCTATCTAGGTTGGCCATAACCTTCAACTCAAGAAAAGCCAGATAGAAAGGAGGCATAGGACAAGGTGTGGGAACAGGCTGAATGTTCAGAGTTAGGTAAAATAGAGACAACATTTCGTATCAATGTTCAGGTAGCCTCCAAGCAAGGTAGAGCAGACTTAAGCTATAATTCGTTAATAAATTCTGCCCGGGAACTAGGGCACTGTTTGGGAATGTGGGCTGACATCTTCAAGCATGCTGCCAACCCAGGGGAGGTTGGTCATGACCAACGTGAAAAATGCCACACAGCTTTCCTACATTTTGTGTTGCCTTTTCCTAAATTCAGCATTTGCTTGCTTGTTATTAACTTTTGACAGTTTTCTAGATTCCTAACAAAATTGGTTCTGATAGTTTCTGCTTGTTTTTCAACGTTTTCATTCATTTTCCTCATGCTACTTTGTCAGTGATTTTTAAGTAGTTTATTTTCTTGTGGCTTGCAAGGAAATCAGGGTTGGAGAAGGTAACTCAGGACCAAATATCATAATGAATTATACTAAAATCATATGAGTGAAACATGATAAATACACTTCTTTGGGGAAGTTTGCTTATCAATTCCATTTAATATGATTGTTGCAATAGGAATAACATCATGTTTAGAAGGAACAGACTATTTTATGATCTCTCCTCTTGTTATCTTAGTGACCTTTCATGACTCATTAAATTCTTTGAACCTGTTTCCCTTCTCTAAGATGTTAACGGGCTTCCCTTGTGGCTCAGACTGTAAAGAATCTGAAGTCAATGTAGGAGATGTGAGTTCAATCCCTGGGTCATGAAGATCCCCTGGAGAAGGGAATGGTTACCCATTTTAATATTCTTGCTGGAGAATCCCATAGACAGAGGAGCCTGGCAGGATACAGTCCATGGGGCTGCAAAGAGTTGGACATGACTGAGTGACTAACATGGACAAATGATATTATTATCTGACACTTTTCTAAAGATACACTGAAATTAAAAAGAAAAACTGAGATAACTAACATATGAAGTTCTACTAAAACAATTTATAAGAATAATAATGCATTCTCCTACCTAAATATCATCACAATTTCTATCAAAGCACATAATTTCTTCCATCGTATTTTTCGATTTAAAATTTTTATATGAAACCAGGTGAAAAATCAAAGTGACTTTGGTGGATCACATAGTGTTTCACAAGGGGAGGATTTGTTCCACTTACTAAAATGTCTATAGATGGAAGAAGGAAATACATAGAAAAACCTCAATGGATCTGTCCTGGAATATATGAGTACAGTTGTTTTTCACTTTTACTTCATTCTACATGGGTGCACATAACTAAAAGAAGAAAAAATAACTCAGAAATGTCAGCACCAGTGAATTATTTAGCTTTGGTTCAGGAAAGTTCACTTTATTTCATTTAAAAGTTATCAGAGACTTTACCTCCCAAAAAGGCTTTGTACCTGATAGCTTGAAATTTTTGAGTTCACATAAGGCAAATCCTTCAAACTAGGCTTCAAGTAGCATGAGAACTGAGAACTTACAGATGTACAAGCTGGATTTGGAAAAGGCAGAGGAACCAGAAATCAAATTGCCAACAACCACAAGATCATATGAAAGCAAGGGAATTCCAGAAAACATCTACTTCTGCTTCACTGACTACGCTAAATCCTTTGACTGTGTGGATCTCAATAACTGTGGAAAATTCTTAAAGAGATGTGAATACCAGATCATCTTACCTGTCTCCTGGGAAACCTGTGTGCAGGTCAAGAAGCAATAGTCAGAACCGGACATGAAACAACAAACTGGTTCAAAATTGGGAAAGGTTGAGGCTGTATATTGTCACCCTGCTTATTTTAACTTCTGTGCAGAGTACATCATGCCAAATGCTGGGCTGGATGAATCGCAAGCTGGAATCAAGATTACCGGGAGGATATCAACAACCTCATATATGCTGATAATACCACTCTAATTGCAGAAAGCAAAGAGGAACTAAAGAGCCTTTTGATGAGGGTGAAAGAAGAGAGCAAAAAAGTTGGCTTAAAACTCAACATTCAAAAAAACTAAGGTAATGGCATCTGGTTCCATCACCTCATGGCAAATAGATGGGGAAAAAGTGGAAACAGTGACAGATTTTAATTTCTTGGGCTCCAAAATTACTGTGGATAATGACTGGAGCTATGAAATTAAAAGATGCTTTCTCCTTGCAAAAATAGCTATGACAAACCTAACAGTGTATTAAAAAGCAGAAAGATCATTTTGCTAACAAAGGTCCATACAGTCAAAGCTATGGTTTTTCCAGTAGTCGTGTGAGGATGTGAGAGTTGGACCATAAAGAAAGTGGAGCACTGAAAAACTGATACTTTTGAACTGTGGTGTTGGAGCAGACTCTTGAGAGTCCCTTGGACTGCAAGGAGATCAAGCCAGCTAATCCAAAAGGATATCAACCCTGAGTAGTCATTGGAAGGATTGATGCTGAAGCTGAAACTCCAATACTTCGGTCACTTGATACAAAGAGCCGACTCATTGGAAAAGACCCTGATACTGGGAAAGGTTGAGGGCAAAAGGAGAAGGCGGTGACAAAGGATGATATACTTGGACGAATTCACCGAGTCAATGGATGTGAGTCTGAACAAACTCTGGGTGATTGTGAAGGACAGGGAAGCCTGGCATGCTGCAATCCATGAGTCACAGAGCAACAACTGAACAACAAGGCAAACTGTCCTCTTGGTTATACAAGGAAATCAAAGATAAAGAGAACTTTCTCATAAAATTTGCAAGATAAAAACATCCTAGGGGCAATTTCAATACTCTAAAAATAAGATATCTGGTTTCTCAATAAGTGCAGTGTATGAGGGCTTACAGCAGAGCTCTTGTGCATTTACCGATCTATGACTTGACAACAGGAACCTCAAACTTGAGGGCAGCAGGCAAATATGGGTCTGTTTGGGTTCAAATTCATGAGGTGATCATTTCTAGTAGTGAAAGGCACCATTGGAAAACCCATGCTACACTTTAGCATTGAAAGATAATTTTCAAAATCCTGCTTCAGACATATTTTCAAACTTTTTAATGTAGAAAATTTCCATTGTATAAAAATGTAGAGAGAATACTGAAATATACCTCAAAGATGTAAAATCATTTACACTTGGTTAATCTTGTTTCAACTTACCTTTCTTGTTGCTCAGTTTCTATACACACACACACACACACACACACACAGATTATTTTAAAGTAAATCTGATGATGACCTAAGAATGCTTCTCCTAAAGATAAGAGATCTATTTTAAATATAAGTTAAATACTATCACAACTAAAAAAGTAAGAATTCTATATTATCTTTAAATATTCAACTAGTATTTAAATTTATTGTTTCACTTTTTAAAGTGGTTGATCTCTTGAATCAAAATCCAAGTAAGGTCTTTGTTAATTTTGCTGCTGAGCCTTGTTATTTTAATCTGTAAGCATCTTCTTTCTTTGCTTTTGTAATTTATTTATTTAAGATCTCAGTTGGTTTCCTTAAAGAATTTCCTGCCATTTGAATTTTATGTTATGCCCCTGTGTCATTAATAAGTTCAGGTGTCACCTGTATTTCTTGTAAATTTGTAGTTAAGTTTACAGTCTTGGATCAATTCAGGTTGATTCTCACAATAATGAGTTTTCAGATTATACTGAGTTACAAATGGGTTAAAATATCTAATGCAGACATGAGTATATGATGGATGATGGTTTAGGTTACAGAGTCAAGAGCTAAATATCAATTCAACATCTGGAAAAAATGTGATACCTAAAGAGGATGAAATTCTCAGTTTACAAACTTTAAAATAAAGAGTAAGTCAGAATAAGTTCTGCCTTCAAACTACCTATCCCCAGGCTGGCTGATGAGTTAACTTTACCATTTTCCATCAGTTGGGCAGAGTAGAGAACTCAGTGTCAAATATTAAGTTTCTTAGAAAGAGCAAAGTGATGTCATATTTCTCTTTTAAAAAAAATTTATTGAGTTAATATCAGGTGTTCAAAATAGTGATTCACATGTTTTAGAAGGTACACTCCATCTACAGTTATTGTAAAATATTGACTATATCCCCTGTACTGTACAATATATCCTTGTACATCTGCTTCTGTGAAATGAATCACACTAGCTTATCAGCAATGTTTCACTATAACCTTACAAAAACCCTTGGTATATATATGAATATACTTAGGACACTGATACTTGGAAATGACACTGTTGGACTTTAAAGATTTTGAATCTAAATATTTAGCTATCTTGTCTAGTTTCCTTCTGAAAACTTGTTTTGGTTTGCACTTCCAAGAGCACCCCCACTTTTGGAAATGGTATTATTTGCCAAGTTTTTAATCAGAATAGAAATTACTGTCAGTTTTGTTCACGTATTTCATCTCACTTTACTATTGTAATTATCCTGTGAGTTAAGCAGGTTATGATGAAATCAACTTGTAACTCCACACAGTTTCAATTGAACTTGAATCTGTCCAACTCCAGAAGTCCCTTTGGTAACATACTAAGGTATTCTCCTAGGGGAAATTTTGTAGAGATGGCTTTTAGATGGCAACAGATAAATAGAATAGGCTTTTAACAACTGTTTGAGAAATAACAAGGTTCAGGCATTTTGGTTTATAGAACTTTACAGTACAGGGGACTGAAATGTTAGTAATGTTCTAAATGACCTTTATCTGACCTTCCAGTTGGGAGATTTACTTCAAGAATTAGAATTCCACATAACAAAACTTAAAGAGATTTGCATCTAAAATGTTTGGTAGCCAAAGAAGATGTATATATGTGTTTGTCTCACTCTCTCTCCGTGGATAAGAGAGTTTCTACAATATTTAATGCTTTATTCCCTCAAAACAGTATTTTTTCTTCAGTTACTTTTTGAAATGGATGCTGTTTGAGGATTTTATACTATTTTTCTTTTTTGTCCCTAAAATCAAATAAATCACTCTTTCCAGGCAAGTTCAGCTTTTCATTTGTGACAAATTTAAAAACCCGACTGGCTGAAAAATGGGAGGGTTTATTTTTCGTCCCATTTTGTGAATGAGGCATTAAGTCTAGAATTGCTTTCAGTGACAAATTCCTTTCATCATTAATCCTTCATAGAAATAACTTAGTGAACTAAAAGTGATAGAGGCTTCAGAGGTGATCTCAGCTTTGTAAATAAAACCCATCTTGAAAAATAGAAGTAAAGTAACAGACATATGCTTACCCTAAAGGGTTTTGTTTTTTTTTATTTAAATTAAGCTTAAATGGCTTAAAACATATAACAAAATAAAATAAAATCTTCTAATTATTTTGTCACCCAAAGTGAAATTTTTAGTCTCTCTCTCTTGCTTGTTTTAGGACTATAAAGAAAAAGGTAGTCGTGGCTCTCGATTTTCTTCAGAACTGTCTGTGTTATTTATGGAAGAAAGTTGTTTAAAATATTTTATATTAATACTGTCAGGGGAGGGTTTGTAAATTCCTTGGTTTTGTCTCACCGCAGCAGAAATTTGAAGTGATGGATGGATGAGTGTCACAGCTTAGTTTTATTTGGCAAGCAAAGGAAACTACATCCTTGAGGCATGAGGGCAGGCTGGCCCAAAAGACACGAAGACAAGAGAGGCCCCCAGCTCAATTTTGGCTCCTCTTTTTATATGTTTTTTCTCCTCCCCATGAGCCCGCCCTATGTAAACTGGGCTAAACCAGGAAGGCTCTTTGTTTTACCAGAGGTTCTCACTCCGGTCCCCAGGCTCTCCTTTGTTCGATTCTCATGGGCTTTGCCCTTCTTTGTCTTTTAGCCACCACCATTCTGGACTCCTTTTTCCTATTCTAACTACCTAACAATGCTAATATTAAATCTTAATATCATGGTCATTTCTGCTGAATTCTAATCAACAAACTTCTTAATCTACTTTTATACACTTTGACTTGATGAAAGATGTGTGGTGATCACCTGTGTACCAGACACTGTACAGAACTAGTAGAGATGCTGAGATGTTGCAGGTAAGCATACCGGTCCAAAGGACTACTTGTCTACCTATATTTTTGACAAATGAGTTGAAATAAAATGGAAGTATTTTTAAATTGCTTTGGGTGGCAAACAAAGGAACTTTGATCTAACCTAAAAAGATGAAGAAGAATAAGGGTAGAAATAAGCGAAAATCATAACAGACCAAAGGAATACATATACAATTTAAAAAGACTTTTATCAGCACAGCAGAAATTGCTCTGTGTGACGGTGTGGCAGCAGCAGAGCAATTGCTACTGAGCATTTGGGTTCACTGTGAGGGTCTGATGAAAGCCATCTAAGGAGTTAAATGTGAACTTACACTCAATCTTCTAAAATGAGACAAATAAAGGGATTACAGTAAAAACAAGAGTTTTCTGAATTTTGTCATCAATACATTGGTTTAAACTGGACTAATTTTGATGAGGATAATTCTCAAATATTTGACTTACAGTCTTTAAAACAAAGTGAATATAAGCAACACTTCATTTAATATTTAAAATTCATAATTAGTAATTGGGCACTTGTTTTTTGAGACTTTTTGTTTAGATATAATTAAAATAATAAAATTTTTAATAAAATTTTTATATTTAAAATAACTAAAATTCACCCATTTAAAGATTACAATTTCTTGACTCAGTGTATCCAGAGTTTTGCACTTACTATCACAATTTAATTTAGAACAGCTTTGTCTTTCCAAGGGCTTCTGCTCAGACCGTACAGATTCTGCCTGCAATGAAGGAGGTGCAGGTTCAATCCCTGGGACAGAAAGATCTCCTGGCAAAGGAAGTGGCAACCTACTCCAGTATTCTTGCCTGGAGAACCCCAGGGACAGAGGAGTCTGGTGGGCTATAGTCCACCAGGTCCAAAGAGCCAGACATGACTTAACAACTAAACAGCAGCAGTTCCTTCTATGTATTTCTTCAACTGCTGTGCATTTTGTTGAGGATAGTTGTCTTTACATTCCTAAAGAATATTCATCTGGACTTTTCTTTTCTTGTGACGTTTTTCTCTCATTTTGATATTAAGATAATACTGGTCTCATAAAATGGGATGGGAAATAATTCTTCCTATGTTTCTTGAAATATTTCATGAAAGATTGTTATTCTACCTTAAATGTTTTCTAGAATTCACCAATGACTTTTTCTGGCTTGACATTTCTATGTGGGAAGTTTTTAAAAGACTACTTAAGTCACGTTAAATATTATGTCTCAGTCGGTCAGTCAGCTCAGTTGCTCAATCGTGTCCGACTCCTTGCAACCCCATGGAGCTTGCTCTGCATGTCCATTCCCAGACTTCCCTAAAAATCATCAACATCCGGAGTTGTGCTCTCTCCTTGCAGTCCAAGGGACTCTCAAGAGTCTTCTCCAACACCGCAGTTCAAAAGCATCAATTATTTGGCGCTCAGCCTTCTTTATGTCTACTCAGATTTTATATTTCTATTTGAATCAATTTTGTTAGTTTGTGTTTTTCCAGGAAACTTTCCCTCTGCTGCTTACGGTTTTCTCTTATACTCCTTTGCATGTCTTCAAGGTCATTAATGATATCCTCTTTTTTGTGTGTGATTTTAGTTATTAGAATCCTACTTTCTTTAATCAGCTTGTGTAAAGGCTTGTCAATTTTATTAATCTTTTCAAGGAAACAGATTTTGATTTCTTTAATTTTCATTAATGTTTTCTCTTTTCTAGATTAATTAATTTTGCTCTAATCTTTATCATTTCATCTTTACGTTGTCTTGGGTTAAGTTTGGTCTCCTTTATTCCAGTTACCTGAAATAAAATATTATGTTATTGATTACTTCTTTTCTGAAAGAGGTATTTACAGCAACAAATTTCCCTCTAGGCACAGCTTTAACTACATCTTAAGTCTGATATGTTGAGCTTCTCTTTTGACTCATCTTAAGGCATTTTCTAATTTACCTTATATTTTCTTCTATAATTTTTTTAATTTTACATAACTTTGGGTTTTCTTATGTAATTTAGTTCTAGTTACATTTTATTGTTTTGAATAAAGCTTATTTTATAATTTTAATTCTCTTAAATTGATTGATGTATTTTTTATGGCCTAGTATCTGACATTTAAATTCTCTTAAAATGTTAGTTTCTTCTTTCTTAAGTTTTGCTTAATATATTATGATAGGTACATATATGTTTATAAATTTTATACCTTCTTGATGGAATGGTCCTTTTATAAGCAATAAGTTGTTCAATAGTTTAAAATGCTGGTTGTTTTATTTTTTAATTAATCAAGTATTTATTGAATGCGTGATATGTGCCAGTCACTGTTCAAACTTGTGAGAAAAATAATGAATAAACAGAAAAATTTCTGTTGTAATGAAGCTTGCATTCTACTTGGGAAAGCAGACCTTAAGTATTATGAATAGTTCAGTTCAGTCGCTCAGTCGTATCTGACTCTTTGCTACCCGATGAATTGCAGCACGCCAGGCCTCCCTGTCCATCACCAACTCCCGGAGTCTACCCAAACCAATGTCCATCGAGTCAGTGATGCCATCCAACCATCTCATCCTCTGTCGTCCCCTTCTCCTCCTGCCCCCATTCCTACCCAGCGTTAGGGTCTTTTCCAATGAGTCAACTCTTCACATGAGGTGGCCAAAGTATTGGAGTTTCAGCTTCAACATCAGTCCTTCCAATGAACACCCAGGATTGCTCTCCTTTAGGATGGATTGATTGGATCTCCTTGCAGTCCAAGGGACTCTCAAGAGCCTTCTCCAACACCACAGTTCAAAAACATCAATTCTGCGGCACTCAGCTTTCTTCACCGTCCAACTCTCACATCCATACATGACCACTGGAAAACCTATAGCCTTGACTAGACGGGCTTTTGTTGGCAAAGTAATGTCTCTGCTTTTAAATATGCTATCTAGGTTGGCCATAACCTTCCTTCCAAGGAGTAAGTGTCTTTTAATTTCATGGCTGCAATCACCATCTGCAGTGATTTTGGAGCCCCCCAAAATAAAGTCTGACACTGTTTCCACTGTTTCCCCATCTATTTCCCATGAAGTGATGGGACCAAATGCCATGATCTTAGTTTTCTGAACGTTGAGCTTTAAGCCAACTTTTTCACTCTCCTCTTTCACTTTCATCAAGAGGCTCTTTAGTTCTTCTTCACTTCCTGCCATAAGGGTGGTGTCATCTGCATATCTGAGGTTATTGATATTTCTCCCAGCAATCTTGATTCCAGCTTGTGTTTCTTCCAGCCCAGCGTTTCTCATGATGTACTCTGCATAGAAGTTAAATAAGCAGGGTGACAATATACAACCTTGACGTACTCCTTTTCCTACTTGGAACCAGTCTGTTGTTCCATGCCCAGTTCTAACTGTTGCTTCCATGACCTGCATACAGGTTTCTCAAGAGACAGATCAGATGGTCTGGTATTCCCATCTCTTTCAGAATTTTCCACAATTTATTGTGATCCACAAAGTCAAAGGCTTTGGCATAGTCAATAAAGCAGAAATAGATATTTTTCTGGAACTCTCTTGCTTTTTCGATGATCCAGCGGATATTGGCAATTTGATCTCTGGTTCCTCTTCCTTTTCTAAAACCAACTTGAACATCTGGAAGTTCACGGTTCACGTTTTGCTGAAGCCCTAATATATTGCTATAGAAAAACTATTAAAAAAAGGAAGTAAAAAGATCAAACCAGTCAATACTAAAGAAATCCATCCTGAATATTCATTGAAAGGACTCATGCTGAAGCTGCAGCTCCGATACTGTGGCTACTTGGTGCAAAGAACTGACTCATTGGATAAGACCAATGCTGGGAGAAATTGAGGGCAAAAGGAGAAGGGGACAACAGAGGATGAGACGGTTGGCTGGTATCACTGACTCAACAGACACAAGTTTGAGCACTCAGGTAGATAGTGATGGACAGAGAAGCCTGGCATGCTGCAGTTCATGGGGTCACAAAGATTCGGATACAGCTTAGTGACTGAACAGCAGCATAGAAAATCTACTGAGCAAGGTAAGGCAATGATTACTGCAGGATGGAGAGAACTAAAATTTATACTATGTAACCAGAGGGGACGACAGAGGATGACATGGTTGGATGGCATCACTGACTCGACGGACATGAGTTGAGTAGGCTCCAGGAATTGGTGATGGACAGGGAAGCCTGGCATGCTGCAGTCCATGGGGTCACAAAGAGTTGGACACGACTGAGTGACTGAACTGAACCAGAGCAAACCTCTCTGAGGATATAACAACAAAACAAAGGTTTATTGTCAGGATGGGAATTCTGGATTTATTGTTAGAAATATTAGTTATTACTAAAAAAGGAATGCAGGTAAAAGAAAAATAAATAGAAATAGCTTATTGAGGGATGAAACTAAGACACTGTTTTAGGCACATTATAATCATCATAGTATTGAATTTTCACCACTATGACGAGTGGTACTTACTTTTATTCTCATTTTCCACTGAATAAATTGACATTTAAAACTTTTTTTTAAACTTGTTCATTGTCATAATATGAAGCAGGAATTAGTCAGATGAATTCAACTTTTAAGTTCTTATGTGATTCTATTACATATTAAATTGATTCTGTATATATTAGAGAATATATTTGATGATATTTTGTATATGAAATCTCTGATATGTTTATTTTAAATGACTCAAAGGGAATATGTGAAGACAACCCTGAAAGTTTAAGGGTCTATTTAAACTGATTTTATTTGAATAATGATTCCAGAATTTTTCTACATTTTTTGCATAATTATTATTAATATTCCTTTAACCTTCTGTTTGTTTCAAAGTATTTAAGATAGATGAGCTTCAAAACATAGGCAGCTTTCTTTATAGATATTCTAATGCTTTCTGGCATTAGATTGATTGTAAATATGTCTTCAAACACATATTTTATTTAGTCTTCAACTTCTTAAATTATTAAGTAGAATGTCATGCATAAATTTGACTTTACTTCATGAACAAGTTAATTTATACCTCATTAAATCAGAGACAAGATAAAGTCTGTGACATAAAATGAAATCACTACTTCCACTCATCACATTAACATTCTTAACATTTTATTAAATCTATCAACTTTCAGGAAGATATAAACAGGCAGTGAAAGAAGGGTTTCACAAGTTACATATATAAGAAAATTGAAAACAAGATGGGTAATTTGAACAAAATATCAGCAATTCTTTAGGACCTGAAGAAAGATCAATTTTTTCAAAATTATGACTCCCTTTAGAAAACTCAGGAAGAAGAAAGTTGTGGAAATATGGAATTTAATGGACCATCAGTGTTTTTCCAGTTTTATGTATTCCTAGATTATATCAACTTGCCATGTCCAGTTTAAATATCTTTTTTTTTTTTTTAATCTCAACTGTTAACCCTTGGGGAGATATTCTCCTCTTATATATTTTTATCTGTTATCCTAAAACAGCTCTGCCCTGATATTTTTACCCCGAATTTAGTAAAGGTTTTCCTCAGTAAATCTCTGAACTAATGAGAAATTTTACCCAGTTCTTGCTGTTCAGAGAAAAATCTATATTTTCTTTTAAATACAAATTTTAGAATAATATGATTCACAGATTTGGTTTTGTTAGGTTTTCAAATATGCTAATATCGGATCAAAATCTCTCTCAATTGCATTTAAAAAAGAAGTTTGTTTTCTTCCACTGTGTTTTGTTCATGTCAGTGCCTTCAGTAAAATGTTGAAGAAGCCTTGGACAGTTTCTTCAAGCTTTCTTAATATTAGTGTTTAAAAGAAGACAACAGTCCCAAAATGGAGTCAGTCATGATAAGTCTCATGTCACCAAACCAAGATTTAACTTAATGAGAGTTTGGCTGTTTCAGAAATGAAATTTCAAGCCAGCCAGTCAAGAATCACCTGCTCAGCACTACTGAGGTGATCTCCCAGGCAGAGCCCTCCCAGTCCTAAAGGGAGGTAACCTTGAAGTAACCAGCTTGCTTACTTTTTTGCCTAGAATAACTTCCTTGTTCCTGTTCCTTCCTGTCTATAAAATCTCTTACCTTGTATAGCTCTTCAGCGCTCCTCTCTGCTCGATTCATGAATCATTGAATAAACGCACTAATATGTTAAAAATTTACACAGTTGGATATTTTTTTAAAATAGTTTATGTGGATTCGGTGATAACAACTTCATGTGTTAAAGTGAAAATTAAAATATATTGTAATACAAAGTGCCTAGCACTTGTAGCTATTATTATTCAAGAAATATTGGTTTTATTTCTTTCTAATGATTCCTGCCACTTTCAGAGTTCATACCATTTCTATTTTACATGGGGGAATGGAATGTCTGGACTTCCCTGGCAGCTCAGAGGTAAAGAATCTGCCTGCAATTCAGATTGCAGGAGACTCAGGAGACATGGGTTCAATCCCTGGGTCAGGAAGACCTTCTGGATGAGGAAATGGCAACCCACTCCAGTATTCTTGCTTGGGAAATTTCATGGACAGAGGACCTTGATGGGTTACAGTCCGTGGGACTACAAAGTGTGGGACACAACTGAGAGATTAACACACACAGCAGAGGAATGTCTAGGAGATGTGAGGGGGAGGTATCAGATTAGTGCAACTCAATAGAAACAAAGTAATGAAGCCCTTCAGTAATCCAAGTGATTGGGAAAAGTTTTTACCACGTTGTAAAATTTCTAATAAAATTTGGCTGTATGTATGTAACTAAGCAATCACAGACAAGCAACTTACAGCCTCAAAACGGGAACCAAATGTATCTTTTTCCATAACCCAGTTTTTAAAATTATTTTTTATGGTATGCTTTACACAAATGTTCAGTCTTTTAAGCTAATTTATAAGTCATATATTAACATTCTGGGAAAAGTTTTATAAAATGCTGGTTAAAAGATAGCTATTTCAAAACTTTCAAGAATCAAAAAAGCCTAACAGAAAAGCAAATTGTATTTTAAAGAGGAGGGTCTCTTTGGTCAATTGTTAGAAGTCTAAAATGATCAATTCCTTTTTTCAAGGTGTACTCATTAAATTATAGCACCTTCTTATTCTCTGGAAGAAGTTCTAACAATATATAATATATTGAAGTTTTTGCCCTTACTGATTTCTATGTTAATGTAATGCTTACCTTAGCATGTCATGAATACATATTTGTGGAATCAAACTTTAATCAATTAAACTGAATTGAGAATGGAATGAATACATAGTTCCCCAGTGGCAACCATTCCAGAGTCTGAAACTAATTTTCAAAATACTCTCCCTGTTTTTCAAAGTGTAGGATGAGAATAGCAGCAATATTTTGCTTTACTTTTCTTTGAAATCCTGTGTGGAGATCCACTGAAGAAAAACTGGATCAGAATCTCTGGCCATCAGCCTCTTAACAGTCTCCCTCAGGTGATAATCTGGCACAGGAAAGTTTGAGAGCCATTCCCTCAGTACAGAGAATCACTTTCATAGTGAAATACCATACTCCATTCCTTGATTTGATTCACTGTCAAATCATAAATTCACTATATACCATATATGTATGTGTGTGTGTGTGTGTGTGTGTAAGCATGTAACATGTAGATCCACACAGAAATGTATTCTGTCTCCATAGGTTTGCCTTTTCTAGAATATCATAGAGTTGGTATCCTGGACAAAGAATGTCATCTGGCATCTCAGTAATCAAAGGATGCTATGTCCTTGAAGCCTGGAGCCTCTGTAGAGACCCCCAATGGTGAAGCCTCAGGGAATTCAGGAGGGAGAAAAAAGGATACTGGCCCTGGAGAGTTAATTTGTATATCAAAGGAAAGATTTCAATAAGCCTAGATTCTTGCTTCTTCCCATACAAAGAAAAACACTAAGTTCACTAACTTGAGATATCTGTTTTTGTGATTAGCAGCAAGTTTTTCATGTTTGAACACATACTTATCTAGTTTTTTTCCAAAAAACTAACACATATCCTGGCTCCTCCCTTACTTCTTTGGAACAATCCTTCAGGCTATTTGGGAAGTTGTACCTCAGGCTTAAGTTCTCAGCCTTTTCAAGTTGGTTTCTTACACTCAGTAACATACATTTACTTTTCCTCCATATCTTGTCATGGCTGAATAGCTCATTCCTCTTTGGCGCTGAATAATATTGCATTTTCTGGATGTTGCACAGTGTATTTATCCACTCACCTACTGAAAGACATTTCGATTGCTTCCAAGTTTGACAATTATGAACAAAGAGGCTTTAAATACACACTTTTTGTGTGGACATAAATGTTCAACTTATTTGGGTAAATATCAGGGAGCACGATTACTGACTCATACAGTAAGAGTATGACTAGTTTTCATAAGAAGCTGTCAGGATATCTTTCAAAGTGGCTGCTCCATTCTGCATTCCCACTATCAATAAATGAGAGTTCCTATTGCTCCACATTCTCACCAGCATTTGGTGTTCTCACTGTCCTGGAATTCCGTCCATTCTAATAGGTATGTAAGAGTAATTAACTGTTTTTATTTGCATTTTCCAAATGACAAATGCTGGTGAGCATCTTTTCACATACTTATATTCCATCTGCGTATTTTTTTTCTGATGAGATGTCTGTTCAGATCTTTTTGGCCACTTTTTAATTTTTATATTGTTGAGTTCTTTGTATATTTTGAATTACAATCCTTTATCAAAGGTGTTTTACAAAGATTTTTCTCCCAAAATCTGTAGCTCATCTTTTCATATGTTAATAGTGTCTTTTACAGAACACAAGTTTTTTGTTTTAAAAAGTCCAGATTGTAAATTGTTTCTTTCATGGATTGTATTTTTGGTCTCATACATAAGAGGTCATTGCCAAACCTAAAGTCACCTAAGATTCTACATTGTCTTTTAAGAGTTTTACAGTTTTGCATTTTATGTATAAATCTATGTTATTTTGAATTAATTTTATGAAAAAGCTAATTCCTGTACCTAGATACATTTTTCATGTATGTTAGAGTTGTTCGAGCAGCTTTACTCCGTTGTCTTGCCTCAACTGCTTAACCAAGATCAGTTGACTTTGGGTGGGTCTACTTGTGGGCTCTCCATTCTGATCTTGATCTCTTGTTCATCTTGTTCAGTTTTTTTTTTTTCACCACACTGTCTTAATTACTATAGCTTTATAGTAAGCCTTAAAGTCAGATGGTGTCAATTCTCTAACTTTGTTCCTCCCTTTCAATATTGTGTTGGCTCTTTTGAGTTTTCTGACTCTCCATTGTGACATTAGGATAATCTTGTTAATGTCTACAAAATAACTTTCTGAGATTTGACTGGTATTGCATTACATTAATAAATCGTTTGGAAAAACTGCTATCTTGACAAAATTCTAAGCGTTCTGTCTTCATTTTTGTTTATATATTTTCAACAACTAAAATGTAAATTTTATAAAGTCAAAGTTTAAAAGAAAATATTTTTTTCATCATTGAACCAGTTTTTACCTTTGCCATATCCCGAATAGATTCTGGCACATATAAGGTGCTGAATAAATATTGTGTAATGAATGAATATGACTTTCTACTTTGGATTCTAGCACTGTGTGTATATATCTCAACTCACTGTTGAGTGGTATATTTAGTAAGGGCAAAGCTATGCCTTATGCCAGCATGCCTTCTTCATGTCCTGCTAAGTAATCAGTGTGAGTCAATGCATCTTGAGTAACCAAATTTAAAAAGTAATGAGCTAAAATATCTCTGAAATTAAAAAAAAAAAACTAACATTTTAAAATGCCAATAGTGATATTTTATTTGCTAAAACAGAATGACAGTAAGCAATAGCATTATTCTTATATGAGTAATGCAATGCCGAAATGCATTTATGATACTTTGCACATATTTGAAGGTTGAATTTTTATATATTCTTAAAATTATCTGATTCTTTAGAAGCTTGCAAGATAGCCTCTCAGTAAGCATGTTCACATCCAAACAATTATTTATCATTTCTTTCCAAGGCCTTGTCATCATCTTCTTTCCTCTAATGGCACCTTTTAAATGAAACAGTGTCTATGTCAAGGAGGGCAGAGAGACCGAGCATAGTTATAACCTTGATCTGTAAAAATGCACTTAAATCTATGTTAGGCTTCTTGCTGGTAGCTTAACATCCCTCTTGCTGGATCCCAAGCACTTCATTATCTATTAGACATTAGTTTAGGGGAATGGAAGCCCCACGTCTATGGCTCTCTCCATCGTGTGTCTCTACTTCCACTTTCTCCTGTGATCTCTCCCAACACTCACATGAGGGACTGTGTTGAGTGGCCCTCTGCCCTATAAGCTGAATTCATTGAAAATGGAAACTGATCTGTTTTTCACAGCAAGGAAGGATCTTTCTGTTGCCATGTATTCTACCATAAACAGATGTGATATTCACAGTAACAGAAACTTCTACTGATTCAAATCAAATTGCTACTGCCAGTCTTCCCCTGGCAGGTCCTGGTCATATTGCACTAATTTCTCTGTAGCACAAGGCAGAGAAAGAAACTAAGTGTCTTTTGAATCACAGTTTAAACCAGCCCCTTATGATTCAAAATCAAGAGCCCTTTATCCTGCTGCTCAGAGACTGCTGGTGTCACTTCTTACATACCTGTGTTTAAAAAATGTCTCTGAAACTTACTTTATACATGACCTTAAGAATGGTTTGACTATCCCTCCTTCAATCTTCTGCTTCCTCATTTGTAAAATGGCAATGACAATTATCTCACTGTGTTTAAACTAAATTAGACAATGTATTAAAATCATTTCCATGACTTCTGCTCCATAAACTGCTTATTTATGACTGTCATGTTACTTCATGCAATTTTCTCAGTAGTATAGGAAATAATTAGATTTTCACCAATCCCTTTGCTCACCTGGAATTGACACACTCTTTAAATGATACAAGTGTTCCAAACTCAGTCTCCATTTTTTCTCACACCCTAAATGGACTATACCCACTCCCACTGAGAAATGACTGGAATCATTTTTCTTCTTCAACAGTTACTGCATTCTTTTCATTCATATGGGAGACTTCCAGTGAAGTGCTATGTAGGAAGTGAAGAATGCACACACACTCACACACACACATACACACACACACAATCTTTCTTCCAACTTGTATGCTACAGTGAAAGAAGTACAAATCCACATTTGCCAAGCATACAGACTTGCATTCTTTTTTCCATATTCAGATCCATAACTTCCTCCTCTAAGCTTTTTGGAATCCCTGTACTCTGTCCTAAGTAAGGTTTCCCAAGTGGACTTTAGGTAAGTGGTTCAATCTAAGTGGGAACAATGATTTTCTGCCGCTGAATCAGCCAGATTTTGAGGTTGACAGGGCATTAGAGATCATCTTTAAGTGGGAACCCAAACTGAGTTCAGGATCCAGGTAAATATTCCAGAGGTGTGAGCACATCACCATCACATTCTAGGAGCCATCATATAAGAGGAAGAAGTAACTCTACTATATTTATGCACTCATAACAAAATTTTACCCTGAACACATTTTAAACATCACTCATTTAAATCATGAAATGTAGTCTGATTTATTGTCATGCTAAATATAATGCCTCTGCTAAAGATCTAGATAGAAATATTTGAAGTGCTTTGGGGATGGAAAACCTCCTTAAAGGCCTTCAGATGTTAATTCTCCACCCCTGGTGTGTATCATCCTGATTATGATAATCTGAGTTTTAGCTAATCAGCCTGGATTTGTAGGTTAAGGTTAATTTACAAACACTTATATCAAACTCTCTCCATTTAACTATTTCAAATTATACAGATTTGAAGTTAACTGCAAACAATGAGCGACCCCATGTCTTTAATTACCATCTGCAGGCAAAAGACTCAGATCTAGACTGTCATCTCAGATGCTGAATTTGTTTTCACTGCTGCCACAGCGAATTACCACAAGCTTAATGGAGGAAAACACACACCTCTTATCTTGCAGCTCTGTAGTTTGGAAGTCTGTCACAGGTCCCAGGGAACTACAATCCAGGTGTGGTAGCACCTCATTCCCTCCAGGAGGCTCTGAGGGGACCAGCCTGCAGGCTCATGCAGAATTCTGCAGAATTTAGCTGAACGTTCTTCTTACTCTTCTAATCTCTCCAGTTGCCTCTGTCACATCTCTGATTTACTCTTCAGCCTTCTTTCACTCTTAAGGGTCCATGTGATTAGTTTTGGCCCATATAGATAATTTAAAATGATCTCCCCAACTTATGGTCCATATTTTCAATTCCACCAGCAAGTTTCCCTTTGCCAAGTAAGGCAACATACTGGCAGGTTTCATGGAATAGGGTATAGACATCTTTGGGGGTCATTTTTCTACCTACTGATACAGATGCTTATATTGATTGAGTCATGCCACTTATGAGAGTCCACTGGAAAAATATGCTTGAGTGCTCCATAGAGACCTCCATATAAGCATTTCTAGTATTTAAATTTGTGGTTTTAAAACTTGTTCACCCACCTATGTGCATGTGTTTAACCTGAAGGAATGCTCAATCTATTTGCTAACATGTGAAACCAGAAGTTTCTGAAAGTCCTTTTGCATCTTCATCCAAATTCCAAAGATCTATTGGTTTCAGCACATCAAATGTTAGGCTTCCCTGGTGGCTCAGTGATTAAAAACCTGCCTGCTAATGCAGAAGACACAGTTTCAATCCCTAGGTCAGGAAGATCCCTTGGAAAAGGAAATGACAACTCACTCCAGTATTCTTGTTTGGGAAATCCCATGGACAGAGGAGCCTGGCAGGCTACAGTCCATGAAGTAGCAAGAGTAGGACACGACTTAGCAATTAAACAACATCAAATGTTTCCATTTCTTTTCATCTCCAAAGCTGCATATAATTTAGATCATTGACAGTCATCCTGAGTTTTTGAAAATCTTTTTAACTTGTCTCTTATCTTCCAGCTTTCACTATATACCTTGATTCACTTTTCCATATTTGATCCAGAGGGGTCTTTCTAAACCAAAATCAATCTCATACTATGCTAATACTGGAAATTCTTCAGAAAGCAACTGCTTATGCTGGCCCTATGATAAAGGTCACATTTCAGACAAGGCAGTGAGAAGATATCTATTTTTAGTGAATTCTGAGTCCTCTAGGCTCACTTCTCAAGTCTTGGATCCCTGTTGCTCTGTTCACGTCACATTGAAATACTTAGAATTCTCCAGAGATGCTGTTGAGAATAGCACAGTAAGTAATGCTTTTAGGAGACTTGCTATGTGCCAATCTCTGTAATAAATACTTGTGCTAAGTTTTTGTTGTTGTTATTGCTGTTCTGTACATCTATCCTAAGTGCTCTTGTTATTCCCATTATAGAGCCAGAGAACTTTAGTAGCATATCCAAGGTCAGTAGATAGTGAATCATGGCACTAAAAGTCCAGTCCAGACTCCATTGCCCCAGAGACTGTGCTGTAAATTTTACAGTCTAGTTTTCTTTGTGTTTACCATTCCTATTCTGTCTAAATAACAGCCACTTCATGACTCAGCTTCATTTCATTCTCTACTGGACAAGAAGGACGCTCCCCAGAGATGGACTATGGGTCCCTCTTGTATGTTTGCACTGAGTGATAAGCAGAATAACAACCTTCTGCTGAAGCCACATCTGGCCTCTGTACCCCAACACCAAATTAAATCTTGGAGACAGTTTTGAGTGAAGTAGAAAAGAATAGGTTTACTGCTTTGCCAGGCAGAGGGGGCCACAGTGGGCTAATGCCCTGAAAACTGTACGTCCTGACCTGGAAGGAGTAGGGAAAAGTTTTATAGTGATGGTTCAAAGAGAGCATGATTAGCTTGTGAACATTCTGATTGGTGGGTGGTGAGGTAATTAGAAGTCAGCATCATCAACTTTCTGGTTCCAACAGTTCTGGGGTCTTCATGCTTGTGGGCAGCAAACAGTTAACTTATCCCACTTGATGAGGGTTTCAGTACAGGCAAAACAGCTCAAAGACTTCTTGTCTGTATTCCTTGAAGGGGAACCAGGACCTTGCCCAAAGGCTTCACTCTTGTTTCTTGGCTGCCCCTCCCTTTTCTCTGTATCCCCTTCCGAGATTAGCAAGTGTTTGAACCTGTTCACTGGAACCCAGGGAAGATCTTAGAGACTGAATGAACCCAGGTGGGTCAGAGAGAATCTTACTGCAATTTATGTCAGAGTGTACTGCCTATGTTATCTTCCAATAGCTTTATGGAATGTCTTGTGGTTACTTTTTTGAGCTAGGTGATTTCATATGCTAATGAGTGGGAGGGTCATTCCAACAATTAGGAAACCACCCTTTCCTTGGTCTTTTGATAGTGCCATGGACCTGGCCTGGTGCCTCTGGGTGTGTCATTTAGCTTGCAGATTGAGAATCAAGGTTTAGTTGAATCTGACTTGTCTGTCATCTTGTACCCATTTGATCTTAATTGGTTTATGTTATGCCCTTAGAAAAGGCAGAGGAGCCAGAGATCAAATTGCCAACATCTGCTGGATCATCGAAAAAGCAAGAGAGTTCCAGAAAAACATATATTTCTGCTTTATTGACTATGCCAAAGCCTTTGACTGTGTGGATCACAATAAACTGTGGAAAATTCTGAAAGAGATGGGAATACCAGACCACCTGACCTGCCTCTTGAGAAATCTATGTGTAGGTCAAGAAGCAACAGTTAGAACTGGACATGGAACAACGGACTGGTTCCAAATAGGAAAAGGAGTATGTCAAGGCTGCATATTGTCCCTCTGCTTATTTAGCTTATATGCAGAGTAAATCATGAGAAATGCTGGGTTGGAGGAAGCACAAGCTGGAATCAAGATTGCTGGGAGAAATATCAATAACATCAGATATGCAGATGACACCACCTTTATGGCAGAAAATGAAGAGGAACTAAAAAGCCTCTTGATGAATGTGAGAAGAAGAGTGAAAAAGTTGGCCTAAAGCTCAAAATTCAGAAAACTGAGATCATGGTATCTGGTCCCATCACTTCATGGAAAATAGATGGGGAAACAGTGTCAGACTTTATTTCTTTGGGCTCCAAAATCACTGCTGATGGTGATTGCAGCCATGAAATTAAAAGACGCTTACTCCTTGGAAGGAAAGTTATGACCAACCTAGACAGCATATTAAAAAGCAGAGACATTACTTTGCCAACAAAATCTGTCTAGTCAAGGCTATGGTTTTTTCCAGTAGTCATGTATGGATGTCAGAGTTGGACTGTGAAGAAAGCTGAGCACCGAAGAATTGATGCTTTTGAACTGTGGTGTTGGAGAAGACTCTTGAGAGTCCCTTGGACTGCAAGGAGATCCAACCAGTCCATCCTAAAGCAGATCAGTCCTGGTTGTTCATTGGAAGGACTGATGTTGAAGCTGAAACTCCAATACTTTGGCCACCTCATGCGAAGAGCTGACTCATTTGAAAAGACCCTGATGCTGGAAAAGATTGAGGGCAGGAGGAAAAGGGGACGACAGAGGGTGAGATGGTTGGATGGCATCACCAACTCAATGGACATGGGTTTGGGTAGACTCAGGGAGTTGGTGATGGACAGGGAGGCCTGACGTGCTGCAGTTCTTGGAGTCGCAAAGAGTCAGACAGGACTGAGCTACTGAACTGAACTGAACTCCTACAACCATGACCCTGCCCCTTTGTAGGCAACATCACTCCACCCTGCTTAGTATTAAAATACTCTTAATGCCCCTAACAGGACCATATAACCCATTCCTTTGTCATTACTTCTGCTGTTACCTAAAGTGGGTCTATGACAATGACATGTTTACATTTGGAGACACCCTAAGCTGTACTTATGGGAGGCTAGTGGTGGAAATCAATCATTTACATTCTCTTGGAGCAATAAGAGGATAAAATTTATGGCTATTTCACCATGTTCCCAGGCTCAGGGCACAGGCTTGAATTGCTTTACATCATGGTATCTATTCCCATCAGCAATGGACAAAGCAGCAATGAATTAAGATTAAAACCCCTTACTCCTACCCAGCACTGGTCACTCTGGAGACCTTGGGAGTGCCCAGCTCCAGCCTGGGATTCCCAGGAAGTCGACCTGCTTTGACCTGCCTAGAGATTTGGTACTCGGAAGTTTGTCGTGCCTCAACCTGCTCAGGGATCTGCCAGTCCAGGGGTCCCAGAAAGTCGATATGCGTGGACCTGCCCAGGGACCCAATTCTCAGGAGGTCAAAATGCCTTGACCTGCTGGGGGATTCAGTCTCCAGGAGGCTGTCATATCTCAACCGGCTTGAGGGTCTGCACCCTCACCCGAGGAAGCCCGGCTCTCAGATTGCAACAGTACTGGGTAGGATAAGCTTCAGAAAGACTCACCCCTAAGGAAGTCCATGCGTGGAAATAGAAAGAAGCCTATTAGTTGTGGAACTGCGACCTCTCTCAGCGATAACTCAGGAGTCCAACAAGAACACCATTGTCTTTTGGGAAAGGCTAAAAGAGGCTATCCAAAGTTTACCAATCTTTGGACAAGGGACAAGTGATTTTAAAGGACAAATTCCTGTCCCAATGTGCATCAGACATCAGGATAAAATTACAACAGCTTCAGCAGAAGGATCCTGCTGCCTCTTTAGATGAGATGGTCCAGACAGCCACCAATACCTTTTATAACAGAGAACAGGAGAGGGAGGCCACAGCTCAGGAAAGGGAGAGAAGGAACGAGACAAGGCATACCCAGTTGCTGGCCACCCTCCAGGGGAGCCCTATGGCAAACTCCGAGTCCCTAAAGGACAAGGCATGAGGCAAAGGCCTAATCTGTAGACAGGCGGGACATTGGGCCAAAGAGTGTCCAAACCGTGACAAGTCTCCTAAAATGGCTGGCTACAAATGCCATCAACTGGGACATTGGGCAGCCCTCTGCCCATGGGACCCAAGAGCCTCATGGTCAAGCACCAAGCCTTCCCTCACAATGCTTCAGTGGGATTGAAGCGGCCCGCTCCAGCCAGCCTGCCTTTCACAGATACCTTCACGGGGCTGGAGCCAAGGGTGCAAGTGGATGTGGCAGGTAGGTCTGAGAATTTCTTGATTGACACATGGGCTGCCTACCCTGTCCCGACTTCCTACTCCAGAGCCTTCTCCTCCCAAACCTGTACCATTTTGGGTACTACAGGAACAACAATTACACAAAAATTCACCTGAACACTTTGTTGCTGGGATTGACAAATATTTTCCCACCAGTTTCTGGTGGTCCCTGAGTGTCCTATTACCTTATTGAAAAGAGATTTTCCCTGTCTTTGAAATCTTGCAGCTATTGCAGTCCTGATAAAAGATGTTTAAAACTCTCTCTTGGGAGCAAATTATTTTTACCCGCCACCAAGTGAAACAACTCCTGAATGGGAGAGGAATTTATGGATGTCCGAACAGAGGATCCTCAGATATCAGATACTGCTGATGGAAAATCCAGGCCTGACTATATCCCCTTGTGAGGTTTTTAAGCCAGCTCCCGTCCTGCCTACCCTCGAGGGCTCTCTTTCCCCTTTCACTCTTGCCTAGAAACCTTGTACCACTGGACAAAACCCTGACAGGGATTGTCAGAAGATCCTCTGACTAATCCTGGGGAAATCTGGTAACACTGTCTTGGATGGAAAAAGAAGAGCCAGGTATGCAGTAGTCTCCAGTCTTGAGACCATAGAGGCTAAACCTTTGCCACCAGGTACTTCATCCCAATTAGCTGATCTCATAGCCCTGACTCGAGCTTTAGAGCTGGGAAAAGAAAAAGGAGTAGCCATTTATATTGACCCCAAGTATGCCTTTCTGGTGCTACATGCACATGATGCTATTTGGAAAGAAATAGGCCGCTTGACCACCCGAGGTTCCCCAATCAGATATGGTGATCAAATCTTTAGGCTCTTGGAGGCAGTCCATCTGCCCACCGAGGTTTCAGTCTCCCGTTCTAAAGGACTCTGAAAGGGAGCACAGAAGTGGTGTGAGGGAACCAAGCAGCCCGTCGGGCAGCTAAGAGAGCAGCATTACAGACCAATGACCTACTAGGGGTTGCCACCCTAGTTCCACAGACTTATTTGTCAGACACTCCTTCATATACTGAAGGTGAGACTCTTAAAGCTAAGAGTGCAGGCTTTCAAGAAGATCATATGGGGTGGTTCCAAAATGAGGGACTCCTTTTTCTGCCTGGAACCTCCGATGGAAGTTGGTTAACTCCTTACATGCCACCACTCATTTACAGGAAAAGGCCCTCCAAAGATGACTAGAAAGGTCCTTCAGAGGAACAGGCCTCCAAACGACTATAAGGCAAATGGTCTCCTCTTGTCCCACTTGTCAATTAAACAACTCCCAAGGAGCTCGAAGACCCCAGCTGGCTCAGCCCATCAAGCTTTGTGGGACCTACCCAGGAGAGGACTGGCAGATGGACTTAATCCAGATGACAGTGTCTTAGGGATATAAATACCTATTAGTCATGATAGATACATTCACAGGATAGATTGAAGGTTTTCCTACCTGGTCTGAGAAGGTTGAGGAGGTGGTAAGAAAAAAAAAAAACTGCTCCATGAAATCATTCCAAGGTTTGGTCTGCCCAGGTCACTACAAGGTGACAATGGGACATCATTTACTTCTAAGGTCACCCAAGGGGTCTCTAGAGCATTGGGCATTACTTATTACCTCCATTGTGCCTAGAGGCCTTAGTCTTCAGTAAAAGTGGAAAGAGTCAACCAATTCTTAAAATCAGCAATAAAAAAGATATCCCAAGAGCCCTCCCTCGGATGGAAGGAGGCTTTACCAATAGCCCTCCTCCGCACCCGTATTACCCTTAAGGAACAGGTTGGTCTTAGTCCTTATGAGATGCTATGACCACGTGAAGCTGCTCAGTAGTGTCTGACTCTTTGCGAACCCATAGGTTGTAACCCACCAGGCTCCTCTGTCCATGGGATTTTACAGGCAAGAGTACTAGAGTGGGTTGCCATTTCCTTCTCCAATGAGATGATATATGGGAGACCTTTTGTTTATGTCATGACCTCTTCCTAGATCCAGAGGGTCAGATCCTCTTGTCTTATACTATGGCCATTGGGCAATTCCAACAAGATATACACTTGTGGGATGTCGACCAGGACCCAAAAGATTCTAAAGAATCACCACAATATGCTCCAGGGACTCAAGTCCTAATTAAAGTC
Organism: Okapia johnstoni; assembly: GCA_024291935.2. Classification (NCBI taxonomy): domain Eukaryota; kingdom Metazoa; phylum Chordata; class Mammalia; order Artiodactyla; family Giraffidae; genus Okapia; species Okapia johnstoni. Next base: position 104,133,152 of record CM044312.1, read on the forward strand.
TGGAAGGATGGGTCCCCAAAGGCTCAACTCCAGTCCACAAGGAAGAGCACCTACCCTATAATACTTTCTAACCCCACAACAGTCAAGGTACCAGGACATGACTCCTGGATTCACTACTCGCGAGCCAAGCTGTGAAGAAAACAGAAGAGGACACTCAGTACACCTGTGAGCCCCTGGGAGATCTCAGATACCTATTCAGAACTACAAATGAGTGCCATTCTAATGAACACCCCCAAAATTAAGTTTCCGGGGATAAGATTTCTCAGGATAGCTCTAAAGAGCCAACACAGCTTGGCAGGGGTTGTACTCCAAAATAGGCAGGAGCTAGATCTCCCGATCCCTGAACAAGGAGGGACTTGAGCCATCTTGAGTGAGATGTGTTGTTTCTGGTTAGATATCTCCAGCTAAGTTAAAGAAAGTCTCACAGTCCTCAAGACAAACATTCAGGTCCTACAGGATCTCAAAGAATGAGCTGGAGAATTCTTGGGGTGACTAAAATCTCTCTTTGGTGGATCCTTCTCCTGGCGAGGGGGATTTTGGAGTTGGCTAATGCCCCTACTAATCCCTGTTATCACCATATTGCTGCTGCTTATGATTGCTCCATGTATTATCAATTATTTAACCCATTTTGTCTCTTTCCAGGTCAACAAGCTACAAAATGCAGTGCTAGTTCAACAAGGATATATAAAACTACACCTGACCACGGAAAATCTCACTCACCTTTACATGGACACTGGTATAAGGATTCAGGCTTGAAACGAGCAAGAGGGGGAGACCCAATGCCCCTCACCATCCCAGCTCAGGAGGAAGTAGCCAGAGAGACCTCAACACCCCTATTCCCAAAGAATTGGGCCTCCCATCTGTTTAAGGGGTAATGTTAGGTAGTTAGACTAGGAAAAAGGAGTCCAAAATGGCAGCGGCTAAAAGACAAAGAAAGGAAAAAGCCCACAAAAATGGAACAAAAGAAAATACACAGACTGGAGTGATAACTTCAGTTCAGTTCAGTTCAGTCGCTCAGTCGTGTCCGACTCTTTGCGACCCCATAAACTGCAGCACGCCAGGCCTCCCTGTCCATCACCAACTCCCGGAGTCTACCCAAACTCATGTCCATCGAGTCAGTGACGCCATCCAGCCATCTCATCCTCTGTCGTCCCCTTCTCCTCCTGCCCCCAATCCTTCCCAGCATTAGGGTCTTTTCCAATGAGTCAACTCTTCGCATGAGGTGGCCAAAGTCTTGGAGTTTCAGCTTCAACATCAGTCCTTCCAATGAACACCCAGGACTGATCTCCTTTAGGATGGACTGGTTGGATCTCCTTGCAGTCCAAGGGACTCTCAAGAGTCTTCTGCAACACCAGAAGGACGTAAAGGTAAGATCCCATAGCTGATAAGAGCATAAACACTGGTTTTCCATTTGTTGTCACAGTTTTATTACAGGAAATGTCAGTTTTCCTTAAAAAGGATTTGAATCAAGTCTGGGTTTGTGTTTTTATTTTTCTTGATTGGTGGTGATTAACATTTTTGAAATCATAGATATGTTGTAAGTATGATTAAGGTTATGAGCCCCAGCAAAATAAATATTCTCATCAACACACATTCCTGCAAATAATTTCATCATATTTCACGGATCCCTAAACCTATATATTGAAGGACATGTGTGAATCTGCCTTAGAAGGAGGCTGTGGGTGAAAAGAAATAAGAAGGGACTTCTGCAAAGACCTGCAAGACAAGGGCATCTTATTACTGGTTCTAAGCCAAAGAGGCACATTTTGTGAACTGGGGGCTTGATACTGGAGGTTGGGCGTGACCTTGTATGACACACCTGGTCATTTTCATGCCCTGTCTCTGGCATCCTGAAGCTACCACGTAGAGGGACTCAAAAGAAGTTTCAAATTCTGTAATCTCTAGGCAGTTTATGTAAAACTACACCAAAATTGTATACCATGTAAAGGAAAGAGAAGAGGATCTGCTGCCTGGATTTAATCTCTATAGAGAAACTGACATATTTCCAAAAATAGATTTAAGACAACATAGTGACAAACTTGCTTAGGAAGAATACAGTTAGAAATATGGATTATATTTTTCAAGCAAGGAAACCAAAACCAAACATGTAAACAGTCTCTCCCTCATCCCCGTATACTCATGAGACAACACTAGATTACATAAAATTTGGGACATTTGGCAAAATACCTGAACACTGTGCTTCCAAAGTGTCAAAATGGTGACAATGAAGGAAAGGCTGGAAAACTGTGCAGCTGAAGAGATAGAAGAGACATGAGGACTAAACACAATGGGTGTCTTGCATGGGATCCTGGAGCAGGAACAGGACTTCAGGGAAAAAAACTGTGATCTGAACAAAGTCTGTCATTTTTTAGTAATATTTGTTTAATATCTTAGTTTTGATGAATAAACCACCATTGTGTAAAATATTAAAACAGAAGAAAGTGGATGAAAGGCATATTTGAACACTCTTTAATCTCTGTGCAACTCTTCTGTAAAGTTAGAACAATACATTTAACTAGAAGCTAAAATAATCATCTTTAAAATAAGGAGTGCTTTTTCAAACTCAGTTATTGTAGGAGAAATTGAAATTAAAATTACATTGAGATATTTTTCATTTATCAACTGGTAAAAATGCAAAAGTATGACAATATACACTTAGCTTATGTATAAAACAGGAGTATCCTATATTTCTGGTAGGAATGTAAAATTATATACTCTCCAGGGAGAAGAAAATGGAAATATTTGGAAAAATGGCATATATGGTTACCTTTGAGTGTATCAGTCCTACAACCTAGAAATTATAACAATGCATCTAGGCCAAAAATAAGTTTCCCTTACAACTATGTTTATAATAGCAAAAATTAGAAACAAATATCCTTAATATGAAACTGTTTCTATGAATAGATCCATGCTGTGGTATACTATGTGTCTGTAAGAAGGATACTAAGGCCCTCTGTTGTGAATTCACCATTAGAATATTTTATTACATTAAAAAAGAGTAGAAATCTATATATAGCATCACCTACTGTAACTCTGGAGGGTAAGGAGAATGGAGGTAAGGGCAGAGGAGAGAATATATTTTCAAAGGGAAACTCCAGAAGTATAATATATAATACATGATATATAATATGATATATGATACAATATATAAAGCAGTAAGTCATATTTTAGAAGGAAAAAGGTAGAATGCACAGGGATGAAAGTGCAAGTTTTTAAAAAAATATTTTGAAAATCTCTGCTCCTTCCCAAGAATAGATGGAATAACCCTCTCCACTTCATAGAATCTTTCAACTTCAGCTTCTTGACAAGAGTGAACATCGGCATTTTAGGAATCAGCTAACTAAAATGGACTGGAATGGGTGAATTTAACTCAGATGACCATTATATCTACTACTGTGGGCAAGAATCCATTAGAAGGAATGGAGTAGCCATCATAGTCAACAAAAGAGTCCTAAATGCAGTACTTGAGTGCAGTCTCAAAAGCAACAAAATGATCTCTGTTCGTTTCCAAGGCAAACCACTCAGTATCACAGTAATTCAAGTCTATGCAACGACCAGTAATGCTGAAGAAGCTGAAGCTGCTTTCTTCTAATGGGTATATGACTTGGACATATCCTGGAGACCTTGCACTTTAGTTTCTATGTACTTGAATTGAAGCTTTTAATACTTCTTTATTAGAATAACTGTGAATTGAACGAAGCAACAGCATCAATTTTCAGCAACTAATTATATATATTTTTGTGTTAATCACAGTGTAACAGTAGGGAAAGGGGCAGGGCACAACTTTTGAAAGAATGACATAGCCCAGGGACACAACATGAACCGATTAGAATCAAATGGGACCAGGAAGGCAGGCAAGACTAGACCTTGATTCTGAATCAACAAGTGAAATGACACACCCAGAGGTGCCATGACAGTTCCAAGTCACTGTTAAAAGACCAAGGACTAGGCAGTGGCCCAAATCCTGGAAATCTCCACCCTTTCCCAAGATTAGTTGGAGTAGTCCTCCCACTCATTAGCAATATGAAATTATCCAGCCTATAAAAACTATGCATGCCACATTTTGAGGCCCCTGCACTCACCCTCTGCAATGGCCCCCACTCTGTCTGTGGAGTGTGCTTCTCTCTGTATCTGAATAAATTCACTTCTTACCTATCACTTTGTCTCTCACTAAATTCTTTATGCGATGAGACATCAAGAACCTGAGCTTCATTAGATCCTGAAACCAGGTGCTGTGGGTTTTGGCTGGGTTTGAGTCCCAGCCATGTGAGTTCGAGCCCCATGCAGGGTTTTGGCTGGGTTCGAGTCCCAGCATGTGGGTTCAAGTCCCAATCTGTGGTTAACTGTTTCAGCTGGCAACCACAAAGGGATGGTGATAAGAAAAGAAAAGGTTTCTTTGCAACAACTTTTGGACACTAACAACCGGTTGGGAGACTGCCTTGGAAGGGATAGCATCTAAAATTGTAAGTGCAAATGTTGATCAAATTGTGTGGTGGATTTTGACTTAAGGGTAAAATTTTGGATAGAGAGGGAGTTAGAGACATCATCTCTGGTTTGGGTCTGAAATTGGTCAGGAGACATCAATCCCAACCAACACCATGCTGGGTCTTATCCTCCAGGGATGGGAAAGATTCGAACTACTGGGATTAAAACCATAGAAACTTGTTAGGCTGTGTAATCATGTTTGACCACAATATAAGCTAGAAAGTCAAGAAAAGTGGCCACTAAATGGGTCCCTGAGTTATGATACTATATTGTGGCTAGGTTTATATTGTAGAAGGAAATCTAAATGGAATGAGCTTCCATATGTTCAAATTTCATGGCCTTGTATTTAGACAATGACATCCACAAGGGATTTAAGGTGTGTGTAGCTTGGAGGGATAATTCTAGTAAGGATACAGAAGAAGTTTTAACTGATAAACCCTTTAGGGCAGTCCAAAGGCTAAACCCTTTACAATGAGGAACCAGAGCTACTCCTGCCTACTGAAAGGAATCAATGCCTCAGGGGAAGACACAGCTAGGGATGAAAAGAGGCCACACCCATATTCAGGAATCTCTCTGTGCCCTGAGTTACCCAAGGGGCCCATCCTTAGCTCAGCTAGCACTGTCAGTGATATGTTACCAAACAACTGCCCCTACAGTTTTGCTTCTGAGCGAAGTTTCTGATGGAAATCGAGGAACAATAAGAGTCCATGTACCTTTCTCAATGTCTGATATAAGTATGGCAGAGGACAACTTGGGAACCCACGTGGGTTCAAGTCCCAAGCAGGCTTTTGGCACATGGGTTTAAGTCCCAATCTGTGGTTATCTGTTTCACTTGCAAGTACTGAGCTAACGGGAGAACTTAAATCTTGCCCTAACTGTTGAGAGGGCTCTTTAATGGGTATGCAGTTAAAAATTAAAACCTGGCTTGGTAAAATCTTAAGCAAGGTCTTCTTAATTCTAAAATTAAACAAGGTCTTAATTTTAATGAGGTAATTTATTTTTTTTTCTTTTTAAGAAAGGACTTACCACAAATGAATTTTAAAAAATTCCTTGGATGGCTATTTAGAATGGGATAAAATGATTAAAACAAGATTTGATGCTACTACACTACCTAAAGTGGTCTTCCCACATAACTCAGGAGGTAAAGAATCTGTGTGCAATGCAGGAGACCTGGGTTCGATACCTGGGTCAGGAAGATCCCCTAGAGAAGGAAATAGCAAACCACTCCAGTATTCTTGGCAGTAGAACCCCATGGAGAGAGGAGCATGGCAGGCTACAGTCCACGGTGTCACAAGAGTTGGACACAACTTAGCGACTAAACCACCACCACAAAAAAAAATTATAAGTTTCAACTGATAGATATATTGGTAATATATATACCTTACTTGAAAACTATATGGCAAAAAACGCAAATAATTGATATGCCATTATTGTCAGCAGGAATTTCCCTGTTACCTCAGATGGTAAAGAATCTGCTTGCAATGCAGGAGACCTGGGTTCTATCCCTGGGTTGGGAAGATCCCCTGGAGAAGGGAATGGCTACCCACTCCAGTATTCTTGGCTGGAGAATCCCCATGAACAGAGGAGCCCAGTCCATGAAGAGGCAGACACGACTGAGCAACTAATGCTCTCACTTTTCTATTGTCAGCAGTCAATATTTTCAATGTAAGGGAAAAGAGAAAATATCATAAAAGCAATGCGGTGAAGTGAAGCCTGTATTTGTAAAATTGGAACTAAAAATATCAATATAGCCTCACACTTTTTCTTTTAAAATATATACATTCTAGCTCTGTCTGTTAAAAATGTACAAAATACATGATAGCCCCATGGCAAAAGTCATGGTTAAGTGTCAAGTTAACATCTCTAAAAGCCAAAATAAGCTACAAAGATATATTGCACAATACAGGGAACATAGCCTGTATTTTATAATAACTGTAAATGGAATATGACCTTTAAAAATTGCAAGTCTCTCTATTGTACACCTGACTTATATAATATTGTGCATCAACTATACTTTTAATAAAAACAAAGATGTACCCTGAAGAAACATTACATTTCAAATAAAATAAATCACCAAGTTCCTTGGAGGAAAGGTTGACTCCAGATCTGATGAAGGAGCTCTGTGAGATGAGCTGAGGTTACTGTGCCATTGGACACTGTGGTGATTTAAAATGTCTCCACAGGATTCTCTGACCTTTAGGTACTAATTTTCTCTTCAAGATGTGGGGCCCGATTCCCATTCTCCGGAGTGGAGGATAGTGGATAATTATCCACTAACTGGACTTAGTGGATAATTTAAAGCAGAAGTGGGGGGTGTGACTTTGGAGAGGAGACCGTGAAGACACAGTGCTTTTCTCCTTGCTCACTTCTGTTTTGGATTCTTCCTTCTGGGAAAAGTAAGCTGTGTCAGGTTATGAGAAATTCCACAGAGGGTCCATGTGGTGAGCTGAGTCTTCCCACCAGCAGCCAGAGAGGAGTTGAATCCTTGTCCAAGAGTCACGTGAATGAACTTTCTCAGAGAAAAATCCTCCATGCCCAGTCAAGTCCACTGATGACTTCAGCCCATGGCCATGATTTGGTCACAACCTCATGAGAGATGTGAGCTCAAACCTTTAGTGATGCTACTGTCGGATACCAAACCCTCAGAAATTGTGTGAGATGGTGCTTGCTATTTTAAGATGCTCCTTTTGGGAGTATTTTGCTAAAAAGCAATAGATAACAAAGGCAGATAAAATTGGAAGCAACTAAGTCACATTTCCTCAATCATAAAAGGAAAGATGAAACACTTGTTTTACTATTCAGGGATGAATTTTGATTTCTGGGTAATTGAAGTTCTAGTAGATAAGGGAAAGTTTCTTTTTACAGAAGCATTCTCCTTAATACATAAGGGGAAAAAAGGAAAGTGTTGGAAAATTTTATAAGCTCTAAGGTAATAGGTCATCAACCAAACATATGACAACATTAGATTAGGTGGGAACATTTTCAATGGCGAGAGGCTGCTATCACCAAATGAACCCACTGATTAATCTTAACGCAGAAACTACACACAATGTGGGGTCTCTGTTTTATTCTTGTTCTTATCAACCAACAGAGAAAGCCCTTTTAGAGATTATCAGGGAAACCTGAATACAGTATGGGATGATACCAATAGTATTCCCTTTGCTTATATAGTCACTACAATAGGTCTCATACATATGAACAAGTTCCTTTCTGAGAGTGCGTTTGTAAGTCCAATTCATAAGCCCAACAAAGTTAACCTAGGTACTCAACTAAAAGAATCAGCGATATGAGACTGTACTGTAATAGGTTTATAAAAATAATACATAAAAACAAACACAAAAAATAAAGAAAACATGTTTAATGTGACATTGCAGTACCTTGAAAAGTATAGCAGAATAGTATAACAGATGGCATGCATATTTGCATATTTCAAAGTTTTCAACTTGAAAGTTTGTATATAGGGAATTTACTATACTTGTCATAATTTTCAAATATTAACACTCACACAATTCTTTTTCCATGGGTCACATTTTTACCTGGTTCTTCTCCCAGTTTCCAGGATGCTCAGCTTCCAGACTCAGACTTATTTCTTTTCACTGGTACACATCCCAGCCAAGGCCTTCCTTTGGGCTCAATATTTATATATTGCATTTTTTCTATTTATTCTAATGTCCTACTATAACATGGATGCTGCAAATAAATAAATAACAATATGGGACATACAGGTTTTGCTGCCTCACTGTTCCATGCATCTTAGTAAGCATTAAAATTGTGGGTTTTAATGGCTAAGAGGTATGTAAGAAAACAAACACAAACTATGGAAGCATTTCAAAAAGATACCATTTCAACTGAAGATTTTCTTAAGGAAAATTAATTGATGATAATTTACTATTTAGGAAAAAATGGTATTCACATAAACTTAACGTGTTCATTTTATTTTTTCTTTATTTTTAATTGAAGGATAATTATAATATTGCGTTGGTTTCTGCTATACATCAACATGGATCAGTCATGGGTATACGTATGTCCCCTCCCTCTTGAGCCTCCCTTCCACCTCCCACCCCATCCTACCCTCTAGATTGTCAGAGAGCACCAGGTTTGATCTCCTTGCATCATACAGCAAATTCCTACTGGCTATCTATTTTACATATGGTAATGTATATGTTTCAACACTACTTCCAATTCATCCAACCCTCTCCTTTCCGCACTGTGTCCACAAGTCTGTTCTCTATGTCTGTGTCTCTGTTGCTGCCCTGCAAGTAGGTTCATCAGTATCATGTTTCTAGATTCCATATGGATGAGTTAATCTGTGGTATTTGTTTTTCTCTTTCTGACTTACTTTACTCTGTATAATAGGTTCTAGGTTCATCCACCTCATTAGAACTAACTCAGATGCATTCCTTTTATGGCTGAGTAATATTTCACTGTATATTAAGTACCACAGCTTTATACAGACCAGTGGAAGAAGACAGAAAGCTCTGAGATAAATCCATGTATCTATGGGCACTTTATCTTTGACAAAGGAGGTAAGAATATACAGTGGAGAAAATACAGCCTCTTCAATAGATGGTACTAGGAAAACTGGACAGCTAGATGCAAGAGAATAAAACTAGAACACCTCCTAACACCACACACAAAACTACACTCAAACTGAGTCACAAACTTGAATGTAGGGCCAGAAGCTATAAAGCTCTTTGAGGAAAACATAGACAATACACTCCTTGACATAAATCACAGCAAGATCATCTAGACGTACCTCCTAGAATAATGGAAATAAAGACAAAAATAAACAAGCGGGACCTAAGTCGGACATGACTGAGGAACTGAACTGAACTGAATTAAATTTAAAATCTTTTGCACAGCAAAGGAAACTATGAACAAGGTGAAAAGATAACCCTCAGAATGGAAGAAAATAATAGCAAATGAAACAACTGACAAAGGATTAATCTCCAAAATATATAAGCACCTCCTGTAGCTCCATATCAAAAATCAAGCAACAAAATCAAAAAATAGGCAAAAGACCTAAACAGACATTTCTCCAAAGAAGATATATAGATGGCTAACAAGCACATGGAAAATGCTAAACATTGCTCGTTATTAGAGAAATACAAATCGAAACTACAATGAAACCATCGTCATAAAATCTACAAACAATAAATGATGGAGAGGGTGTGGAGAAAAGGGAAGCCTCTTGCATTGTTGGTGGGGATGTAAATTGATAGAGCTACAGTGGAGAACAGTATGGAGATTCCTTAAAAAACCAGAAATAAAATTACCATATGACCCAACAATCCCACTATTGGGCATATACCCTGAAGAAACCATAACTGGAAAACACACGTGTACCCGTATGTTCATTGCAGCACTGTTTACAACAGCTAGGACATGGAAGCAACCTAGATGTCCATCAACAGATGAAAACTCCACGCTTTGAAACATAGGAAATTTACAAAGTACATTCTTGGACCATAATGTAATTGAACTAGAAATCAGTAACAGTAAATAGCTGCAAAATTCCCAAATAGTTGGAAATTAAACAACACATTCTAAGTAAGTTATGGATCCCAGAAAAGTCACAGGGGAAAGTAAAACAGATTTTCAACTAAATTAAAGGGTAAATACAACTTATCAAAATTTGTGGACTATAGTAGAAGCTGTGCATAGAAGGAAATTTATAAATAACATTAATGCATATCTTAGAAAAGAAGGAGCATGTAAAGTTATAGTTTAACCTCCCAGGAAAATAAATAAAGGAGAACAAATTAAGCTTAAAACAAGTAGAAGAAATGAAATAATAAAAATAACAGTAGAAATTACTGGAACTAATAGGCAAGTTCAGGGCTTAAGGTTGAATGTCAATATACAAAGGTCAATTGTTTTTCTCTATAACAGAATGAATAATCAGAATTCAAAATTAAAACAGTATAATTTACAACAGTATACACAGTTACTTAAGCATAAATTTAATAAAATATGCACAGGATTTGTTTGCATGTAAATGGAAGACAAAGATGAAAGGAGTCAAGAAAGATTTGTAAAAACTGAGAAATTTCATGGATTAGAAGACTCAATACTGTTAAAAAGTCAAGCTTCTTACCACCTTGATTCATACCTTCAATGTAACCCCAGTCAAAATTTAACCAAGTCATTTTGTGGATACCAGGAAACTTATTTTTAATTTCTTTGATAAAGCAAAGGACCTAGAATTGCCAACAAATAGTGAAGAACAACATTGCAGGACTCATTATCCCTTGCAAGATGCACCATAAAGCTACAGTAATTAAGACAATGTGGTATCGGTGAAAGAATAGACAGATCAATCAGTAGAACAGAAGAGAGAGTCCAGAAATAGATCCACAATTTAGTCAATTGAGTTTTTACAAAAGTACAAACCAATTCACTGAACAAAAGACAATCTTTCCTGGAAAATGTGAACATCCATATGCAAAACATTGAACCTAGACATGGACTTTTCACTTACACAAAAATTAACTAATCATGGATCATAGACACAAATGTAAATGCAAAACTCTAACACCTACAACAGAAAACATTGGGAGAAATTTATACAATCTAGGATTTGTAAATGAGTTTTTAGACATAACACCGAAAAAAGTGATCAGTAAGAGAAGAAACTGACAAGTTTAACTTAATTGAAATTATAAATGTTATGAGTATGTGTGTTTGTGTGAAAACACTTATGAGACTGAAAAGACAAGCCAGAGATTAAGAAAAAATATTTGTAAAACATATATCTGATAAAGTACTTGTATTCCAAATAAACAAATAACTCTTAAAACTCAACATAAAGAAAACAAGTAAACCTTTTTTTTAAGTGGGGGAAGAAAAAATCAGACACATCAGAAAAGAAGATATACAGATGGCAATAAACATATAAATAGTTCCTCAAAGTTTTTTGTCCATAAAGAATTTGAAATTAACACAATAGTGATATAGCACTATATATCTAGCACAATGGCTAAAATCTGCAAAACTGATGCTATCAATTTCTGGTGAGGATGAGAGCAATAGAAATTCCTATTTATTGATTTTGGAAATATACCATGTACAGGCATTTCCAGAAAAAGTTTATCAGTTTCTTACAAAGCTAAACAGAATCTTACCATACAATCCAGGATTCACACTCCTAGGTATTTGTACAACAGTTTGAAAAATTCAGTTCAGTTCAGTTGCTCAGTTCTGTCCAACTCTTTGTGAAACCATGAACTGCAGCATGCCAGGCTTCCCTGTCCATCACCAACTCCCAGAGCTTGCTCAAACTCATGTCCATATAGCTGCCTTATAGATGTATGAAATAACATCAGAGGTGAAAAAGCAGTGCTGACCTAAATAACCATGGAAATGAATGTGGTCTCTAAGACCAAACACCTCAAAGGACTGTACAGAAGCACTGTTATCTAGTTGACAACTGTGTTCCCCAACAGGAGTCCGGGTTAGCAATTCTGATACTGTTGTCAATGTATAATAGAATTAAACAGCTAAGTAGGTAGATAGCAGATGATGGGGGTCAGGCTGCGCTCTGTTGAAGTGGGAGCTACAGACAGCAAGGAAAGGAGGCCAGAATGAACCTTGCGGTAGTGGATTGATTTGAAGACATTTGCATAAACTCATGTTTAGCTTAATGTAGATACAGCTGGTTGCAATCAGAAATATTTAAGGATTTGTGTCAGTTGCACTGTCAACTAAGAGAGCTTAGAATCAACTAGACCCCAGTAGCAAAGAGCAGTATGGCACCCAGATTCTTGGATTTTAATCCCATTGTCCAATAGAAAGAAGAAGGGCTCCTTGGAGAAATACTGATTCTAGAACCGGGGCAAAAAGCATAGACGATGAACCTGGAGCACCCTGTAATGCCTTAGGATAAAGAAGAGCTCAAAAAATAGCTATAGATATAAAAGGATCATGGGAATGTATTACAACATATGAAACAACTGATCTAAGCTGGACAATTATAACACAAACTATAAAGTTAATGACTGTGAGTCAACACTCATATGTCAATCATTTTATGCATAAATATGAGGGAGAATAGACACATCTCCCAAGGAGAAGAATTCTGAATGATTAATGTACATACCCCACCCTCAATACTACACTCTTTAGAAGTGAGCTGCACACTGTGACATTTTCCCAAAGATAACAGAACAGTTTAAGTGGAGAAATCTGACAGTGTCTCAGTCAGGGGGTAAGGGTTACCAGGTTACCATCCACTTTGTTAAGATATGCTGCTAGATAGCATGTGGTGAGAATGGCAATGACCTCTACTGTCCTCCCTATAAAAGCAGTAACTCCAAGCTAATCATAAGAAACGTATCAGACAAATCCATTTGAGAAACAATCTACTACACACCTACTCAATACTTCACAAACTGCCATGGGCATCAAAAATCAGGAGAGTCCAGGAAATTGTCACAGCCTAGAAAGCCATGGAGAATAAATGTAATATAGTTTCCTGGATGAGATCTTGGGACATAAAAAAGATATCGAGTAAAAACTAAGGAAATCTGTATAAAGTATCTGCTTTAGCTAATAATATTTATGTCAGTTCATTAATTGTGACAAATATGGATAATAATATAAGATGTCAATACTAAGGGACATTCAGTTCAGTTCAGTTCAGTCACTCAGTCGTGTCCGACTCTTATTAGATATACTTATATTGGAGTGATTTTGTTATCTCTACTTTTCTACAAACCTAAATATTTAAAATTACATTTATTACAAAATCAGTTAAGGAAACCACAAAAGAACACATTGACAGATGGACTGAATAACACTGGAAACATGGGTACATAGAACACATAATAAATGGAATTAAAACATATTGCACATATAATTGAGGAAAAATGCATTGACAAATACAGTACCACTTTGTCTTAAAGTTATCAAAGTTATTTTGAAATTATTATGAGATTATAGAGATACTACATGAATGAGACAAAGTTTCTGAAAATAAAATAGAAAAATATAAATTAAAATTTCCATCATATTCATTCATACCTAAGCAATTTTACCTTAAAGTGTTTGATTTAATTTTTGACATGCTAAGATTGTGTGTGTGTGCGCTTAGTCGCTTCAGTCATGTATGACTCTTTGCAGCTCTATGGATCATAGCCCACCAGGCTCCTCTGTTCATGGAATTCTCCAGGCAAGAATACTGGAGTGTGTTGCTATGTCCCACTCCAGGGGATCTTCCTGACCCAGAGATCAAACCCATGTGTCTTACATCTCCTGCTTTGGCAGGTGGGTTCTTTACTACTAGTGCCACCTGGGAAGCCCCAAAGCTGTGATTATTTCCTATTAAATGATGTCTATCAAAGCATTTTCTAGAATTTATTTTAATGAAGTATAGATGATTTGCAATGTGTTAGTTTCTGATGTTTAGCAGAGTGATTCATTCACACACACACACACACACACACACACACACACATATATATATGTGTGTGTATATATATATATATATATATATATATATTCACACACACATACATATATGGGCTTCCCTGATGGCTCAGAGAGTAAAGAATCTGCCTGAGTTAGAGCTCTGGGTTGGGAAGATACCCTGGAGGGGAGATAATGGCAATCCACTCCAGTATTCTTGTCTGGAGAATCCCCATGGACAGAGGAACCTGGTGGGCTACAGTCCATGGGGTTGCAAAGAGTCAGATACAACTGAGTGACTAAGCACATACATTCCTTTTCTGCTATGATTTATCACAGAATATTGAATATAAGTCTCTGTGTTATTCAGTAGGACCCTGTTTATCCATCCTGTTTATAATAGTTTTCGTCTGCTAATCCCAAACTCCCAGTCCATCTTCTCCCTTGGCAACCACAGTTCTGTTCTCTATGTCTGTGAGTCTATTTTTGCTTCATAAATGTGGTCAATTTGTGTTATATTTTAGATTACACATATGATATTATATGGTGTTTGTCTTTCTCTGACTTACTTCAATTAGTATGATAGTCTCTAGGTCCATCCATATTGCTGCAAACAGAATTATTTCATTCTTTTTTTTTCTTAAGTGAAGTGAAGTCGCTCAGTAGTGTCCAACTCTTTGCGATCCCATAGACTGTAGACTACCAGGCTCCTCCGTCCATGGGATTTTCCAGGCAAGAGTACTGGAGTGGGTTGCCATTTCCTTCTCCAGAGGATCTTCCCGATCCAGGGATCAAACCCGGGTCTCCTGCATTGTAGGCAGATGCTTTACCATCTGAGCCACCAGGGAAGCCTTTTTTTTTTTTCCCTAATATATATATTTTACTGAAGCAAAGTTGATTTGCAGTGTTTCAAGTGAACAGCAAGGTGATTCAGTTACACATATACATGTATATTATTTTTGAAATGATTTTCCATTATAAGTTATTACAAGATATTGACTATAGTTCCCTGTGAACCTTTGTTGTTTGTTGCAGATCTATTTTTTTAATTAGAAATCTAGCTTTCTATTCATACTAAGTCAAACTAGTGAAATAAAAATGTCATAAATTTTTTAGTTAGGCAAAAATTCATGTTTTCTAAAAAATATATATATACTATACATATTAAATATATATATGTATGCAAAAGCTTTTCTACTATGCTTGATAAAGGCTTGAGAAAGAACGTCAAAAAAAAAGAGAGATGGAGAAATTGGAAAACATAAACTAAATGAATGAATGAATGAATAAACTAAGTGAATATGTCTTCTTCATTGTTTTCCTGAGATCCTGGATCATTTTCACTATCATTACTCTGAATTCTTTTTCTGGAAGATTGCCTATCTCCACTTCATTTAGTTGTTTTTCTGGGGTTTTATCTTGTCCCTTCATCTGGGACCTAACTTTCTGCTTTTTCATTGTGATTAACTTTCTGTATCATGCTTTTTGCTTTAGCTGCTGTGGGACTATGGTTCTTGCTTCTTTGGTCTACTTTCTGATGGAGGATGCTAAGAGGCTTATGAAGCTTTCTGATGGGAGGGACTGGCAATGGACAAAACTGGCTCCTGCTCAGGGCCTTGCTCAGTAAAGTTTTAATCCAATTCTCTGCGGATGGATGGGGTTGCATTCCCTCCCTGTTAATTTGTTTGGCCTGAGGCAACCCAGCCCTGGGGTCTACATGCTCTGTGATAGGGTTAATGGTGAACTCTAAGAGGGCTCATGCCAATAGGGACATTCCCGGCCTGCTGCTGTCAGTCCCCCATCCCTGTGGTGAGCCCCTGCCGACCCACGCCTCCACAGGAGACCCTCCAACACTAGCAGGTAGTTTTGGTTCAGTCTGCTGTGGGGTCACTGCTCCTTTCCTCTGAGTCTTGGTGCACACAGGATTTTGTTTGTGCAGTCCAAGAGTGGAGTTTTCGTTTGTCGAAGTCCTGTGGAAGTCTTATAATCAAATCCTGCTGGCCTTCTAGGTCAGATTCCCTGGGGATTCCCAGTCCCTTTGTTGGATCCGCAGGCTGGGAAGCCTGACATGAGTTTCAGAACCTTCACAACAGTGGGAGAACTTCTTCGGTATTATTATTCTCCAGTTTCTGAGTCACCCACCTGACGGGTATGGGATTTGATTTTATCACGATTGCATCCCTCCTACCATCTTGCTGCAGCTTCTTTGTCTTTGGACACGGGATATTTTTTTGGTGGGTCCCAGTGTCCTCCTGTCAATGGTTGTTCAACAGCTAGTTGCAGTTTTGGTGTCTCACAGGAGGAGATGAACACACATCCTTCTATGCTACCATCTTGGACTGGAAGCCTATTTCATTCTTTTTTTAAAATTTTTTTAACTTTATTATTTTTTACGGCTGAATAGTGGAAGGTGAAAGAGTTAGTTGTTCAGTCATGTCTGACTCTTTGTGACCCTATGGACTGTAGCCCACCAGGCTCCTCTGTCCATGGGATTCTCCAGCCAAAAACACTAGAGTGGGTTGCCATTCCCCTCTCCAAGGGATCTTCCTGACCCAGGGATTGAACCTGGGTCTCCTGCTTTGCAGGCAGATTCTTTACCATCTAAGCCACCAGGGAAGCCATGACTGAATAGTATTCTATTGTATATATGTACCACACCTTCTTTATTCATTCATCTGTTGACAACATTTAAGTTGTTCCCATGTTTTGGCTATTATAATTAAGAAGCATTATTTTAAATTATGAAATTTTGGGAGACCATCTAAAAATAAGAAATGTTTTAGGAAATGTTACTAAATCTATGTGATAAGATATTTACTCACTAAATTTCCTGCAAACAAACAGAAATATTTAAATTCCAAAATTGTTATGGTCAGATCCCAAAATATGGAAATGACCCCAAATACGTAATACAGAAAACAATAAAAAATTTATTATTTTAGCATGGATTCTCTTGGGAGTTTCGAATTGTTAGTGATGGTTATCTTCTTATTTATAATCTTTGATTTGCCACTAGTTATCATGTACTATCCTATAATGGGATACACATGCTGAAAATAAATTATCTGCATTTACTGAGTTGAAATACTGACATAGGACACCCTCTATTAATAATAGATTTTGTCGATAAAATTTTCAGTAGAACCTTTTCCTTAAGACAATTTATTTTTCTTGAAAGATCAGATGTCTTACCAGGATGCAGAATTAATGGTGAATTTCCAAGCCCCTACCACAGGTCCACTGAAGGTCTAAAGAAGGAAGTATTTGTCTTGGCCTTTCTCTGCTCCGCCCATGAGTGTCTCATTATCTCTTTTAACCAGAGCTCATCTGGGCCCCAAGGAGGGCTATTCTCAAACCCACAAACTCTAGAATCAACCATGCCTCTGGGACAGAATTTCAAAGTAAGTTTAAGAAGTCAGTAAAGACCATATTGGTGATAGTATGACACTGGAAAGGTCCCCAATGATTGGAGAGGATGGTAAATTTTGACCCGGGCCTTAAGGGAAAATACAGCTGGGATGTTAGTTGGGGGAAAATGAGTGTGAAAGATGAGGTTATTTCATTTTCTAGATACTACTTTATTCAGCAACAAATTAATCAGAGCACCCTGCATTCAGTACTTCCTGTTGAGCACCAGAAGTTACAACAATGCACAAGTCAGACCATGTGCACCTGCTCACAAGGACCTGAACTCAAATACAATGAAAAATATTGAGATGGGATAAACTGAGAAAAGTTACAATATGTTACAAATTGAAAGTAAAGAACTAGAGGAAAAGGAGGATTTCAAAGTAAAGGAAGATGTAATAATTGAGGTAACATGTCACTGGAGCAGGTTTGGGAAGTGACAAGCTACTTAATGTTTAACTGTCTCTCTGAGGGGAAAAAGCTCTGATTTGTAGCATTTGTCAATTCCCATGGTGTAAATATCCCATGATGCCTCAAAACATAAATGGTAAAGTGCACAAAATAACTTGGAGGTGATGAAAAACAAGGATTTATTATTATCGCCTTTAATTGGCCTGATTGTCAGTTTATACAACTGAATTTTAATGAAGAATCTTTACAGCTAGATGACGAAACTGAAAAATGAAATCATCAGCTCCCCTGATGTACAAGCCAGTTCTAACAGAATACTGGATGAAATGGAAATGTGTCAATTGCATTGACTACTTTGGAATAATTCATGTTGAGTATACTAATATATATATATATATATATATAAAGAAGGGGGATCAGGAGAAGACAGAATGAAAAATTTGGCTAGGGTCAAGTTGAAGATCTTCAATCAGTCTCAGGAAGTTGGACCCCATTCTGCAGTTCATGGGGAGCCACTACAGGTGTGTCTGTGAGTGTCTGCATTTATGTGTGTCTGTGCTTTAATCAACAGTGACACTGATGTAAAACTTGGGTTAACATTTGCATTTACCGTGAATTGAAATAAAACAATATTGGAGAAAGGAAGTCAATTAAGAACCTTCATCTCTATTCAGAGGAAGAAGCAAAGTAGAAATGATGATGGCCAGAAGAAGCAGCCCTGAGAATCCAGCCTGTGCTTTGCAATCAGCCCTGGGCACTGACAAACATTTAAGTAAAACACTTAAAGAAAAACGCATTTCTCTGAGTGCAAAAGCTGCCGGTGCTGAAGAGAAAAGTCTGAACTAAGTCTACAGGGAATCTACATAGTAAAAGAAAACATTTCTGTGCTAGTTTGCTGTTCCTTTTATTTTCGAATTCCTTTCAGAATACATTTAATCTACTCATCTCAATGCTGTTGGTGACTTAGCATTAAAAAGGGTGGGGGTGCTGTTCAACTTTCACTATGTGAGCAACTCAGCAGGGTAATTTTTAATGTGGTCTCTAACCCCAGGATTCATAGGAAAGGAGGAAAGATGAGTAAGGCTCTTTTATAACTTTATAAGAGAAAGGACTAGCCCCGTTTTTCTATGTGGTTTTGCAAATGAGTGAACGTTCTCTCTGCAAAACTTAGAACAGAGTCACCAATTTTCAGCCTGGGGGTCCGAACTGTAATTAAAATGCAAATGCCTTAGCTTAATATAATAGCTGGAAGAAATCAGAAAGATCAATCTCATTGAACCATTTTATTTCATACATGAAAAATCTGAGACATAGTGGTTGGTGACATTCAGCTAATGAATTGAGATAGCACAGTACAGATGGAGGCCTGTGAGCCTGTGTCAGAACCCAGAGTGCCCCCCCGCCCAGCCTCCCAGCTTAGCTAGAACAGGAGGCCGGGCAGCCTCTGCTCCCTCCATGTTCATCCAAGTGAGGTACAAGAGGGCCGCCTGCACCAAGATCCCAAGTAATGTCCATCCATTGGCACAGCTGACATTGTAGTTGCTATTGTGATTAATGCTATTTTTGTTGTCTTGAAAAGAAATATCTTTTGAAACATGCTTCTGTTACATTTCTGAACTGAATATAAATTTTATCCAGAAAGATTTCAAATAATGTTATAGACTAAATGGCTACAAAACCTTGCAATTCATTTCAGTATTCTGGACTCCAGTTATCTATAGAATAAGGAAAACAGTAGCCTTCATAGGGTTAATCTGATGATTATACTGGGTCATGTACATAAGTTGCAGGCCATAATGCCTGACACAGCTACTCACCACACCATGTACTTGAAAATTGAACAGAAGAGACTGAATCTTGTGGCTTCCCAGTGATGGCTGATGGTGCTTATCCATGATTGCAGACTCAGCAAAGCTCAGGGTTGTTGAGAACTTAAGAATGATCAGATTCCAATCCCCAAATTTTATAAATGAAAATTATTATTTTTTTGTCAAACTGGTTAAGTGTCTTGCCTAAGGGCACTCAATAAGGGCCAGAACCCCAGGACCATTCACAAGGATCCAAGAGGAGTTTCTTCTCAGGCATGCTCAGTCCCTTCCAGAAACTCATTCTTCTATCAGTTTATTTAGGGTGTGGGAGCTTGCTTCTCGTTAAAGTAGACTCACTTTAATATCAGACTCAGAACAATTGAGAACCTTCTGGAATTACTAACTGACCTGACCCCTGAGTATTCATGTATACTTGGTCATGATTTAGTGTTTAGACCTAAAATTTCCCCCCTTTCATCCTGTTTTATTCCTCACATTTGAGTCTGTTCCACCTCATCTTGCTTGCCTCTGTCTCTAATAATTTACAGTGTACTTAAAGTCACCTCTAAGAACATGGGATTTTTTTGGTAACTCTTTGAAAATAGATTTAATTGTATCCTCCAAGCTTTAAGCCAAATTAGGGAAATATTATATATTTAGAATTTAAATTTCACAACCCTTATTGAGTTGTCACAAGGTGGAATCAAAATTGCTGGGAGATATATCAACAACCTCAAATATGCAGATGATACCACTTAAAATGGTAGAAAACAAGGAAGAACTAAAGAGCCTCTTGATGAGGGTAAAAGAGGAGAGTGAAAAAGCTGGCTTAAAACTCAACATTCAAAAAACAAAAATCATGACATCCTTCATGTCAAATAACTGGGGAAAAAGTGGAAATAGTGACATATTTTATTTTCTTGGGCTCCAAAAGAACTGTGGATGGTGACTGCAGCTAAGAAATTAAAAGACACTTGCTCCTTGGAAGAAAAGCTATGACAAACCTAGACAATGTATTTAAAAAAGTATACATATCACTTTGCCAACAAAAGTCCGCATAGTCAAAGTTATGGTTTTTCCAGTAGTCATGTACGGGTATGAGAGTTTAACCATAAAGAAAGCTGAGTCCTGAAAAACTGATGCCTTTGAATTGTGGTGCTAGAGAAGACTCTTGAGAGTCCCTTGAACTGTAAAAGAGATCAAATCAATCAATTCTAAAGGAAATCATTCCTGAATATTCGTTGGAAAGACTGATGCTGAAACTGAAGCTCCAATACTTTGGCCACCTGATGAGAAGAGCCAACTGATTGGAAAAGGCCCTGAAGCTGGAAAAGATTGAAGACAGGAGGAAAGGGGATATCAGAGGATGAGATAGTTGGATGGCATCACAGACTCAATGGACATGAGTTTTCTGGGAGATAGTGAAGGATATGGAAGCCTGGCATGTTACAGTCCACAGGGTTGCAAACAGTTGGACATGACTTAACTAAGCAAATGAGTTGGCTATGAATGCCAGGTATGATGCTAGAGATGTTTTGATAAGCAAGAGTGCTCTTTTCATCAAGAATTTTCACTCCAGTGGGGAGGGGGTGGAATAGAAAACAAATAGGACTGGCAGCTCAGGCATTTCTAGGAAGGCACACAAAATACACAGAAAACACAGAACATTTAACAGTGAGGGAACACGGTTTATTAAGGGACTTGAAGTCCATCTGAGGAAGCAAAGGCCATGAATCATGAAAATCTCCTTGCTTTGTTTTTGTGTGTGTCTTTGGTTTTGGTAATGCTTAACTGCTTAGCTCAGTTTGGCTTAATCAAAAAGCAAAAGTCAGTATTTTATTTTTTCAGCTTTACTGAGGTTTAATTGACAAATAAAATTGTAACTTGACTATGGGTCTTCTTTCATAAGGAAAGAGTGCTTTTTTTTTTAATTGGTGTGTAATTGCTTTACAATGTTGTGTTGGTTTGTATCGTACAGCAAAGTGAATCAGCCATAGGTATACACATATCTGGGGCTTCCCAGGTGGTGCTAGCTGTAAAGAACCTTCTTGCCAATGTAGAAGACACAGGAGGTGCAGATTCAATCCCTGGGTTCGGGAGATCCCCTAGAGGAGGGGAAGGTAACCTACTCCAGTATTTTGCATGAGGAATCCCATGGACAGAGGAGCCTGGTGGGCTACAGTCCATCGGGTCACAAAGCCCCAGACACTACTGAAGTGACTTAGTGCACACACACATATATATATATCCCCTGTTCCTTGGACTTTCTTCCCAGTTAGGTCATAGAGAGCACTGTGGAGAGTTCCCTGTGCTATTTAATTTCATAAATATGAAACAAAATTTACTCTGAACACCCTTTAGAAACTGGAATCATAAACAACATCTTTCATCTATCAAAGTCACCAGCAAGGGCATTTGTGCTTCAATTTTCCAAGAGAAGCTCTGGAATAATCTTTGGGTTATTTTAGCAGTCCTGTGCCCTTTGATCTTATAGCTCCTTGGAAGTGAGCACTTCAGAATTTCTGGAAGCAATCTCTATCAATACCACTTTCCTTAGGCTTCAAAAGAGAATTCCCTCAAATAAATTGTTTAATTGCTTTAAAAAATAAAAAGTAAATGAATAATTGCAGTAGGAAACCATCAAACACTTTTGACAAGGAAAGTGGCATGATTGAATGGTTACATAGATCTCTGTGGAATTCAGGTCTGAGGGGTGAATCTAGGAATTGGAAACCCAGTCATGGACATATGATAACAGTTCCAGGGAGAAATGACAGAGGTCTGTTCCACAGGGAGACATAAAGTAAGTCAGCCAATAAATATCAATGTGCAATTCTGAGTTACAGTGTAACATTAACCAAAATACCACATTTTCATTAAATTATCATTCATCACGGGGTTGGAGGTAATGTAATTCCTCTGATTTCTAATATTTTTCTCTCCACTATTACCTACTTGTCAGTTCACTTTCCCAGGACACACAGTTTCTGCAAGGCCAGAAGTGTACCTTGATCCATGATGATAAACGTTTTGCCAGTTGTGAGGTGACAAGAGATAGTGTGCTCTCCATTGAGGTTAGAGGGACAGAATTTACCGGGACAGGCCTCTGGGTCAGAGAAGAGCCTCAGAATTCACATCCAGAGGATCCAAATGTGTGATAGCCATAGATTGCAGCCTTCCTAAAACTGTTGCAGGATCTTCAAATGAGGATTCATGCCAAATGCTCTATCTATCCAGAGACAAGTGTTGGTAGGAAAGGAAAGTATGCTTTATTTTGGAGGCCAGCAACTGGGGGAGAAGGTGGACTTCTGTCCAAGAACCATCTCCTGATTGTTGCTCAGGCACCAGGAGCATTTAAAGGGGATTTCTAGGGTTGTGCAGGCAGAGAGAGGGAGTAGAACAGCACAGTCAGCCCGGCAGTCATCTTGAAATCAATGATGTGGTGGTCTGATCAGCATCGTCTTGGGTGTTTTAAGTACAGTTGGTCTTTAGTTTCAGGGTTTGTTCCCATTTCTTTGAGGCCAGTTCTTGCAATTGGGTGAAGTGGAGTAGCTCATGTCATGGCCCAATTTGGTCTTCTTGTAGTCATCTTCTTCCACCAGGGGCTTCAGTGTCTGCTCACAGGCTCATAGTAGTATCTATAAACCTTGAGCAGTAACCAAAGGTCCTTGGCTTTGCTTAGTGACTGAACTATTATAGTTTGTCTTGTGTAAAGGCTGAGAGTGTAAAGCATAACTAACTTCTAAGTCCAAGGTGATGCTTACAAAATGGCCACCAACCCCACACCTATGAGTGGACTCTGAGTCAAGGTGGTTAAAGCATCTTCACAAGGAAAGGAGGCTGTAGCTGTTTCTTGCTGACGGGTGCAGATTTTGAGTGGAAAAATCAGAAATGACCATCACAGAGACTCAACCTGATAAGACCTGAAAAGCCTGGTCTTGCTCAGTGGATCATCAGGAGATCAATGCGCCTGAATGGCAGACTGATGTTGATGAGAGGAAATACTAGAGCATAATAGGGATTTTAGAAAGTTGTGTTTAACTGCTAAGTTTGGGCTTTTTGGTACACAATTAATGTGATTGGAGATCATGGGCTGTATAATGGTGAAAATTAATCAGAGAGCAGCAGAAAGGATGGATGAAAGAGCAGCTAGTGAAAGCAGAGATATTTGGGAAACATTTTGAAAATATACCAAGAAATGCAGAGTGATAGAGATAAATTATTGGCATTTAAAAGACTTTGGTTCAAATCTCAACCACGTGCTGTATGTAGCAAGCAACATAATTAAATATATAGTGGAAACATTTTCCTCAGATTTATGAAAGTATTTTGGAAAGATGTGAATATGTTTTATAAAATGTCAAGAATTTTTAATTAGAAAGTGGTGATATTCCTTCCTTTAATGCACCAAACTAGTAGTCTAGTAGTCTTCTGTATGGTTTTTTTTTTTTTTTAAGAATTTTCCAGTATTTTTTTTTAAAGGAGCAAAGCCCTATTGCTAATTTCCAACATTTTCCATAAGCAAAGTCTGCTTTTGTGTGCCTTTGTAATCTGTATTTATCAGTTGTCTCTCCTGATGTTTAGAGTAAATAGCTTTACTCCCTAGGTGACAAACCTGTTTTTCACCTTTTTAACACACAATTATGATGCTGAGTTAATTTCCTGTGCACAGAGTATCTATTAAGAAATCCCAAGTATCTGAACATTTTCAGGATAGAACAAATGAAATTATTCCAATATGCTTCTGTAGCCTACTTCCTGGTGCTATCAGGTTATCTGTAGAGCAATTCCTTACAGATTTAACAGTCCTGACCTTGAATTCCCTAAGAGACTGCAGGGAAATGCTTCTACGTTACTGCCTGAGACTAATTTATTCATTACATTAAGTAAGGTCCATTCGGTCAACCATCCACTCTCCACGGACTTCTCCAACCTCCTTCATATTCAGGTTCCAGACTCCATATTAGCTGATGACCATTTAAGTGCTTGACTTTGGTGAATGAACATGAATTAACTTTAGATCTTCTGGTTCTCTTGCCACTCTCCCATTTAATAACTCACTAACATTATGGTATTTCTTTCTTCAAAATGTTCCTTTCCATTCATGTCACCACCTGAGTTTTGTAGACATTTATAATTTATTGAAGAGTATAATGATTCACCTTAATATATATCATCATTGCCTTCAAGTGTTGACAAAGACTTTGACAATTGATCTGCATGACAATCCTGAGGTTGAGAATATAATATCATGAACCCTATTTCACAGATAAGGGATAATGAAATCTAGACTCAGAAACTTTAGAAACTTGCAGATAGTTCAGAAACTCTGCCTTTAGAAAAGGTGTCTTTCCACAAACCGCTAGAAAAAAATGAAGTCATTTGCTCATTTCTGTTTTACTTTTCAACTCAAATTTCATCTTAATATACTGGGTTTTATTTAACTTTCAATTGGAGAGTACAAGGATCAGAGTCAGTGTTATATCACATCCAGGTGGATCTCTTGTTTCAGAATTACTCAGATTTGCAAACATTGGAAATGGCAGACACTTCCTGGCTCAGTCTTCTGACCACTTTAGGAATGCTGTCTGCTACTTCTGTCTGAATGTCTGCTTTACCAATGTTGAGCAGCCTGGATTCCTTGTACCTCTTTTCTCAAAAGTGATAAAGAGCCCATGTATCTTTTCTATTCCATGACAGTATTTTCCAGTCATCACTGACTTTAGTAGAAAAGTGGTTTCCTAATGAATATTTCTTGGCTAGGTGGCTTACTATAACCAATCGACAAGTTCAGCATTCAAAGAGAATGAATTCTGGACACTCTGAGGTTGACAGAAGCTATGATTGCCAGGTAAGTTCTTGAGTTTCTCATGAGACAGTACCAATAAAAGGCATTTCAAAAGAATACTGTGCTCTATGGCTGATGGACTTCCATACTTACTGAACTAAGATGATTATTACAACATTGTGTGGTTTCTCAATAACATACTGTGAGAGGACTGCACTATTGAATAAAATGGGAGCTTCTTTGATGCTAGGGGTGGATTTTATGCCCACACTTTTAATTTTGAAAAGTGTATAGACCTCACAAATCCTAACTGAGAAGAGTCAGTGAACTTGTCAGGAAGTTAGCATCTGTGATGCTTCTGTGAAAGGTCTTATTGTCACACTGCTGCTGACACAGAGCCCTGGAAGATGACTCACCTCTCTGGTGATCTTACAGAGCCAAATTCAGGGCTTTGCTCTATACAGTGTACCCATGGCAGGCTTCCTCTTATTTAGGAAATGTCACTAATTCTATTGTTACTCGCATTTCATACACAGTGTTGTCATTAGCAGATGTCATATCATACTTTATATATGAATGAGGACACATAGGTACACATAGACAATGTCCAGGAAACTCTTCTAGATAGCTCTCCCAGAGGCTCACTACATCAATCCAACCCTAAAGATATATAATGGAGGGGATCAAAGACATCAGCATCCAAGTAAAGGCTAATGCAGTTGACCACCTGTTTTCTGCTCTCATATCACCCCAGCAATCACAGTGAGGGGAAATCCAAGTCCATCTGCATCCAGGCCATGGAACAGTTTCCAGGCCACTTTACTAAGGAAATAGATTTGACTCACTTTTCTTCACATGGACAATAAACTACATATCACAATGTAAACTTCAAAAAAGAGCATCTATCATTTATTTAGCAAATAATATGCCTCAGATATGGAACTAGATGGTGTGAAATGATTTTTTGTTTATTTAGCCATCACGATATCCCATGCTATCCATATTCTTTTACATATGGAGTGAATATAGAGTTGAAATCACAAAATGTATTTATACAACACATTTTGTTACCTTCAACTCATTTAAACACTAACTATAAA
Organism: Okapia johnstoni; assembly: GCA_024291935.2. Taxonomy (NCBI): domain Eukaryota; kingdom Metazoa; phylum Chordata; class Mammalia; order Artiodactyla; family Giraffidae; genus Okapia; species Okapia johnstoni. The sequence continues at coordinate 104,159,557 of CM044312.1, forward strand.
CCTCACCTTATAGTTTGGTGACATATTTAGTGTTAATTATGTTGGAATCCTTTTTTTCTATCCCTATAACTTAGGAAGTATTAGGAAGGCAGGAGAAAAATATATGATTTGCAGCCCATCATGGTCTTTTTACTGTATTAGAAATGCTGAAGACATGTAAAGGAAATGGTCTTTTCAGAAATGTGGGCAGAGCTCAGGAAGCAAACCAGAGCTGGAGAGGCAGCCAGAGAGCCTCAGGAGAAGGGAGCAGCAAGCAGCACCTGTTTCTTCCTGGAAAGATTCAAAGAAATATGCTTGAAGTCTCTGTATTGAGTGAACAGAAAAAAGAAAACAAAAAACTCTGCCACTCCTCAGGCTTATGAAAAACATCCCTACCACCAATAGACACACATACACAGAATCAAAATACCCACTTTGCTCACATTGCATCCAGGTTCAATGAATGTAATACTTTCACAGGGATTGTGTCTTTAGAAAACAAGTGAGGTCTATTTTTCTGGACTCCATTTCTTCTTTAGGGCCTGCTTCCCCAAAGTCCCCCAGTGCAGTGAACAAAAGGATGTCAGATGAAGGGAAAACAAAGAACAGGTAGGAGAAATAGAGAGTAATATATTACATTACCCATGAGACACTGAGCAGAATTGTGATCTTCATGAAACATATTAAGAAAATAAAGTTGTGTGTCATTAACTGCAGAACAATTCATTAATGTCCTCCTGTATGATTAACCCTCAAAATATGTTCTTAAACATCATTTAGATTCATCCTGAAAAGTCTCTGGAAGACATATTCAATCATTTGCATTTATAGAGAAGAAACCAAACTTCGGAGATGTTGACTAATGTTCAATTTCATAAAATTATACTATCTGACTTTTCATAGAAAATGAGGGATTCAGAATCTCAAGTCATCAGCTTTCATCTACTATCAAAAAGAAAGACATGCTGGAGGGACTCAGAGAAAATAATATCTAGATATTGACTGATATTGGTTAGATTTTTGTAAGTGGATAAAAAAAAGTGACTCACCTGAGGATATAAAAATCGCCTGGATTTGACTACACCAAAATCAGAGCAAATCTAGAGACAGTCTGAAAGATTTCATCTAAAGGCCATCATGGGTAGTGATTTTTCAGATGCAACCATAAAAGCACAATCCAGGTGGGAAATACTTGTTACACTGGACTTTATTAAAATGTCTGTGAGAGACAATACAAAGAAAATGAGAAGACAAAACAGAGACTGGAGAAAATTTTTGCAAGAGACACATCTAATAAAGGAACGCTATCCAAAATATACAAAGAACTCTTAAGTCTCAATAATAAAGAAATAAATAACCTACTGAAAAAGAGGGTCAGACAACCAAGCAAAGAAGATAAACAGATAGCAAATAAACATTTGAAAAAATGCTCCACACACACACAAAAAAGAAAAAATACTCCACATCACATGCCATCAGGATAATACAAATTAAGACAACAATGAGATATGACTACACCACTATTAGAATGTTTAAAATCCAAAACACTGACACCACCAAATACTGGGAATGTGGAGCAACAGGCTCTCATTGCCAGTGGGAATGCAAAATGGTACAGCCACTTTGGAGACAATTTGTAAATTTCTTACAAAACTAAACATGTTGTTTAGTTGCTAAGTCATGTTCCACCCCTTGCGACCCCATGGATTGTAGTCCCCCAGGCTCCTCTGCCCATAGGCTGTTCCAGGCAAGAAAACTGGAGTGAGTTGCCATTTCCTTCTCCAGGGGATCTTCTCCATCCAGGCATTGAACCTGCATCTCCTGCTTGGCAGGAGATGAGCTACCAGGGAAGCCTGAACTAAACATAAATATGAGCTATCAAGCTACACAAACAAGCAACAGAACCTTAAATGGATATTAATAAGTGAAAGAAGCTAATCTGAAAAGACTACATACTACATGATTCCAACTATTATGCCATTCTGGAAAAGGAAAACTATGGAGATAGTAAAAATATCAGTGATTGCAAGGGCATGGTGAGTGGAAGGGAGGGCTAAACAGGTGGAGCACAGAGGACTTCTAGGGGAGGGAAAGTACTATATAATACCATAATGATGGATGCATGCCATCATTTGTTGTTCAGTCACTCAGTCATGTCTGACTCCTTGCAGTCCCATGGGTTGCAACACATCAGGCTTTCCTGTACTTTACTATCTCCCAGAGCTTGCTCGAATTCATGTCCATTGAGTCAGTGATTCAAACTTCTCGTCCTCTGTCGTTCCTTCTCCTCACACCTTCAATCTTTTGCAGCATCAAGGCCTTTTCCAAGAGTTGGCTCTTTGCATCAAGTGGCCAAAAATTTGGAGCTTCAGCTTCAGCATCAGTCCTGCTAATGAATATTCAGGATTGATTTCCTTTAGGATGGACTGCTTTGATCTCCTTGCAGTCCAAGGGACTCTCAAGAATCTTCTCTAACACCACAGCTCAAAAGCATCAATTCTTCGGGTTGCAGCCTTCTTTATGGTCCAACTCTCACATTCATAAATGACTACTGGAAAAACCATAGCTTTGACTAGACAGACCTTTGTTGGCAAAGTAATGTCTCTGCTTTATAATACGGTGCCTAGACTTGTCATAGCTTTTATTCCAAGAAGCAAGCATCTTTTAATTTCATGGCTGAAGTCACCATCTGCAGTGATTTTGGAGCCCACACAAATAAAGTCTCTCACTGTTTCTATTTTCTCCCCATCTGTTTGCCATGATGTGATGGGACCAGATGCCATGATCTTAGTTTTCTGAATGCTGAGTTTTAAGGCAGCTTTTTCACTCTTGTCTTTCACCTTCATCAAGAGGCTCTTTAGTTCCTCTTTGCTTTCTGCTATAAGGATGGTGTCATCTGCATATCTGGGGTTATTGACATTAATCCTGGCAATCTTGATTCCAGCTTGTGCTTCATCCAGCCTGGCATTTCACATGATGTACACTGCATTTAAGTTAAATAAGCAGGGTAACAATATACAGCCTTGATGTACTCCTTTCCTGATTTGGAACCAGTCCATTATCCCATGTCCCATTCTAACTGTTGCTTCTTGACCTGCATATAGGTTTCTCAGGAGGCAGGTAAAGTCTTCTTGTATAACCATCTCTTGAAGAATTTTCTGTAGTTTGTCGTGATCCACACAGTCAAAGTCTTTAGCATAGTCAATGAAGCAGAAATAGATGTTTTTCTGGAATTCTCTTGCTTTTTTAATGATCCAATTTGATCAAATGGCAATTTGATCTCTGATTCTTCTATCTTTTCTAAATCCAGCTTGAACATCTGGAAGTTCTTGGTTCACACACTGTTGAAGCCTAGCTTGGAGAATTTTGAACACTACTTTGCTAGCATGTGAGATGAGTGCAATTGTGAGGTCATACATGCTGTCATATAGCTGTCCAAACCTATATAGCATACACAAAGACTGAGCTGTAATGAAAAGTACAGACCTTGGAATTCTAATGTATTAATATCAGTTCATAAACTGTGTAACAGTTATATTACTGTGGTGTAAGATGTTATAATAGGGCAGGCTGAATATGTACAGGGGCAGGAGGTATGGGGGAAATTTCTATTCCTACCCTTCCATTTTGCTGTGAACTTAAATCTGCCATAAACAAAGAGGCTGAGAGAAATAAACAAAGAGAAAGGGAGGAAGCAAGGAGGAAAGAAGGAGGGAGGAAAGAAGGAAGTAGGAAGAGAGAGAAGGAAGGAGGAAAAGAAAGGCCAACTGAGTAAGCCTTGTGTCTGCATTTGAGTCTAACACCTACTGAATTATATATTATATTATGAACCAAATTTTAAAAAATATTTATTGAGCACCTATTGTGTCCTAAGTTCCTAGGTACCATTTCAGGTAATCAGGATGCCAATATGATGTATCTTCTCAGCATCTGTTACAACAAGTACTGATTAAAATTTAGTCCCTATTTTCCTTTCAACTTCTACTTAAGTCAAATTCAGCTTCTCAATATATTTTAAGTCCCAATACAATTGCTGCAACGTCACCTCCTCATAAATGTAATTTTAAAAGTGTAGTCAAGCATAAAACACATATAAAACACACTCCAACAATATTTCAAGGTGCAAAGTTTCAATTAGAAATTAATTTACAGAGCCTAGGTTAGATGTTGCCTTGAGTACATACATGCAACCTCATTTTCTCTAGTTAAGCTCAATCTATCTTCATTTTTAATGAAATAATATAACATCACTGAATTAGTCTTGTTCTGTTATATATACACATACACCAAGTGGTTAACACACAACAGAAACACAGAAGCTTATGTTGTGGACGTAGAGAAGGGTCTCTATTAAGATAGGACTGGTGTCCTCTCTGACAGCAGAGGGTACCACAACAGGAGAGGAGCTAAATCTTGGGAAACTGGGAGGTGAGAGGACAAGTTCTACCTAGCTTGGCAGTCTGAGCACAGAGCAGATCCTTGATTGGGAAAGTAGAAAGCTATTATTTTCACCATAGATGATTTTAAAGCACTCAAGGAAGAAGCATCAATAACCTAAAATAGGGAGGAACAGTTTCAAGACATTTTTGGAAAAGATCGCTAAAAGCCCTTACACAATACATCCTCTTTATTTACCGTCCTTCCCCACTCTGACAAATACATGGTACGTTCTTTAAAGAAGGTAGTCAAGTGACTTCTGTTCTTGGGACCCCAGGAACAGATGGAGTCAAGGCACCCTACCTAAATCACAGGAGTAAGAGTTCACATGCACAATAAGGGCTCAACACAAGTTCCAGATCCCTAAAAGCTAGACCTCACTGTCCACACAGGAGATTGAAGACTTTCTGGAGAAGTCACCTTGCCACAGAAGGCCAGAGACTCTCCAACAAAACTCTCCCACATGAAGCTGAGAGACAGAAAGACCTCTTAGCATCCAATGCTCAGAGAATTATGTCAGTTTTTAAATTCTTCGCCTCTACTCAAGAGAAGAATATTCAAGTTTTCCCAGTATATAAGCATATCCTATTTCTAGGAAAAGAGTAGTACAAAGAAACAGGAAACATTCTAGAGACATGAAGGTAATGAAAAGCTACAAGAAGAAAATTTTGAAAACTTTAATAACATAATTTTTTAAAAAGATAACTCTTTAAGAACAAAAAGAACCCCTGAAAATAAAAGACATGATAAAAAAATGTAAAAATTAAAAGAAGGTTTGGAAAAAGGGTTGGTGTAATATCTCAGAAAGCAAAAGCTAAAAGAGATGGTAGACATGGGAAAATATGTTTTTAAATGAAGAAAGAAAGGACACCATCTTTTAAACAATAGAAGTTTCAGAAAGACAAAAAGGAAAATAAATTTTGAGGAATTATTCAAAGCAATGCCATAGGACTTAACACATTGTATAAGCAGATTGAAAGGGTCCACAAAGCACTCCAAATGGACAGGTCAATAGGCCAACATGAAGGCATACCTTTAAGAAACTATATAACACCTGGAACAAAGATCCCGTAAGCTTCTATAGAAAGAAAAGTTTGGACTCATCAACAGCAACATGAGAGCAAAAAGCAATACCTTCAAACTTCTGAAAACAGCTGACTTCTTACTTGCCACTGTGTGTGTGTGTGTGTGTATGTGTGTGTGTGTGTGTGTGTGTGTGTGTGTGTGTGTGTGTTAGTTACTCAGTCGTGTCCAACTCTTTGTGACTCCATGGGCTGTAGCCCACCAGGCTTCTCCCAACCAAAATATCAGTCAAGGGGGATACATGTGTTTAGATGGACAAGATCTCCAAAACTGCATTTATCTTCCTCCAAACCTGAAGGAGCTCCTGGAGTGTATGTGCCGTAGAAAAGAAGGAGGAATACATGGAAAATAGGGAATATGAGACTACACAGAAGAGACAAGTAAAGGCGATCCTCGGTGACTACCATAGAAAGGAACTGGGAATGTGTGCTAAACATTGGTCCTTGTGTCTCATTGAGGTGACCAGAAAGACATAGAGAAATTTAGTGTATGCTGACCATCTTTACAGTGACAAGCTGATGAGATGATATGTGTGTATTTTCAGTCGTATTTGATGCTTTGTGACCCCAAAGAGTCACTTTTGATTTGCATGATTTGCATTTCCCTCATGATTAGAGACGGTGAACATCTTTCTATGTTTCTATTGGCTATTAGTATGTCTTTCTTGGGAAAATGTCTGCTCAGAACCTCTGCCCATTTTTAAACCCAGTTGTTTGGGTCTTTTTTTTTTTTTTGATGTGTGTTTTGGATATTGTTTATTGTCCTCTGTATGTTGTGGTGGTGGCTTAGTCACTAAGTCGTGTCCAACTCTTGTGACCCCATGGACTGTAGCTCACCAGGCTCCTCTGACAATGGAATTCTCTAGGCAAGAATACTAGAGAGGGTAGCCATTGTTTCTCCAGGGGATCTTCCCAACCCAGGGATCAAACCCACATCTCCTGCATTGCAGGTGGGTTCTTTATCCCTGAGCCACAAGGGAAGCCAGTATATGTTGCATATTTTGGTTATTCATGCCTTACTGAATATATTATTTGCAAATATCTTCTCTCATATAGTAGATGGCCTTTTCATTTTGTTGATAGTTTTCTTCATGGTGCAAAAATTTTTAGTTTGTTGTAGTCCCATTTCTTTATTTCTGCCTTTGTTCCCTTATCTGAGAAGATATAGCCAAAAAAAAAAATTACAAAGACTGATGTCAAAAAACATACTGCCTATGTTTTCTTCTAGGGGCTTTATGGTTTCAGGTATTATATTTAAGTCAATCCATTTTGAATTTATTTTTGTGCATGGTGTGAGAGAGTAGCCCCATTTGATTCTTTTGCATATAGCTCCAGTTTCCCCAACACAATTTGTTGAAGAGGCTATCTTTTCCCCATTGTGTATTAGTGCTGCCTTTGTCACAGTATAATTGTCCCCAGATGTGGGTTTATATCTGGGCTCTGTATTCTGTTTCATTGATCTGAGTCTGTTTTTGTGTCAATACAAATCAAACAAATCAAATTTGATCACTGTAACTTTGTAGTATAGTTTGACATCAGGGAGTAGGACACCTGCTTTCTGACCCTGAAGTAAGCCTTGGAGAAATGGACATTTGCCTTCAGTTCTTTGTCAGTTCCTTGTCACTTATCTAGGTGCTGGGCACCATCAGATGGTCTTCCAGACTCAGCTTCACATCTTCAGTTGGGTTTCCTCCTGGTGATAATGAAGCAATTCAATAAGTTTAGGCAGGCAAAGCTTCTATTACGGTGATGAGCACACAGTTAATCTCAATATAAAGTAGCTGCTGCCCTTCACTTCCTTCATCTACCATGTTACAAATGGTTTCCCTTTTAATCCACCCCATACTTCATGTGTCAAGACATGAGGCCAGAATCGTAGAAGCCAATCCATTAGCACAATGTATCCAAGAAAGAGATGTCCTTAAATGAAGGAATAAGTGAATCAGTAAATTATGAAGACGAACATATCTTCCAGGGGCTAAGCTCTCACCTGGGGAGCAGCCCGCACATTCCAGAGGGCAGTTCATCAACACAGTTGTCAGAGCCAAGCAAAGAACACAGGTGCTTTCATTTTGCTAGGTACTTCTTTGGCTTGTGGTTTGAGTCTTCTAATTTGAATCTGATTCTCTGTTTGCTTCTCTGAGAAAATCCCTCTCAAATGCTTTTCTCATCATTAAGAATACCTGCCACATAAGATGAAGAGTGTCCCTGAATTTCTATTTTCAATAAAGTGAAAATGGAAATTACAGATGAAGTAATGGCTTGTTTTCTCTTTGCTTTTAACTATTTCATGGAGATACTATTGTGAGACATGAAAGTATTTTTTATTAATATTTTGATGTTAATACTTTATTAACATACTTATACTTTATGATGTAAATATCTTGCTTTTAATATTATATAACTTTTGTCACATTATGTAAATATAGTTCTGAACTGTGGTGTATTCGTTCATATAAATTGCTATTTAGTTTTTTATGATAATATTTAATGTATAGTTTAATAATGGGAGATACAAAAAAGTTAAGTTAGTTTTTCATAAACATTTAAGTGGTTTGTACTTTTTCAAACTCCTTTATTGAAAAGTATAAATTTCTATGAAAATTCATCTTTTACCCCCCTTAAATTTTCAAAAATTATGAGTTTAATGTCTTTATTTGTACCAATTTGCATTTTTATACAAACATTCCCTTGCTGTCTGGGAAGAAAAAAAGACTTTAAAAACTTCAAGCATCAAAAGATGACAAAAATTTTCATGATAATCTACTGGAATGAATGTTTCTAGTAAGAAATCCTAGCTAACACCTGTGTGCTTTCGATATGGCAGAATGTGCCAAGCACTTATATATACACTATTAACCCCTGGTGGTTCAATTGGTAAAGTATCTGCCTGCAATGCAAGAGATCACCTATAAAGTTGGAGACCTGGGTTCTATTCCTGAGTCGGAAGATCCCCTGGAGAAGGAAATGGCAACACACCCCAGTATTCTTGCCAGGAAAATCCCATGGAAAAGGAGCCTGGAGGGCTACAGTCAATGGGGTCGCAAGAGTCAGATATAACTTAGCAGTAAACCACCACCATACACTATTAATTTTGTGTATTTATTAAGTCTGTGGGCTGAGTAGCAACATTCTTGTAGTTTCAATGTCATTTATGAAATAAGGAAACAAAGCACTGCATATAAAATAATTTGCCTAATCATTCAGTTGGTATTCAGGTAACTCAACATATAGAATATGACTTCAACACTTTTACAATATAATATCTTGTTAACATTCAGTATATCAACTAACACATTTTCAATATTCATAGAAAACCAAGTGGAAATTAGTGTAATAACAAAATAACATGTAAATGATCCTATATCTGGATGTTTTTGTCACAACGTAGTTGCTTTTAAACTGTACTTGGCAAGTAATATCATTATCATCCTTGTATAGCAAAAACATTAAGGTGCAGATAATTTGTGTTACCTGCCCAGGATTGACCAGCTTCTTAGCAGCAAAGCATGTGACCACAGGTACAGCATTAACAGAAACTGGGGGAAAACAACCTAGAAGGGTGGGAAAGGGTGGGAGGGAGGTTCAAAAGGGAGGGGACATATGTATACCTATGGCTAATTCTTGTTGATGCATGGCAGAAATCAAACCAATATTGTAAAGCAATTATCCTTCAATTAAAAATAAATAAGATTTTAAAAATCTATTTGGTTTCTGTCTTTCCTGCCCAGGAGATGATTTTCACAATAGAAATGAAAGACAACTATAGGAAAAAGGAATTCTCAGCTGAGGCAGGGGGAAGTTTGAGGGAACGTCTTTCTTGAGTTGTGTCTCTGCCTCGAGGCCCTGTAGATGACCTCATCTTTCCAGACAAGGAGAAAACTTGTGGTCCATATGGTCAGGGTGAGGTTGAATATGTTTGAGGACAAACAGAGCTGGAAAATGGGAAAAACGAAGGAGAGAAGCACAATGATTAAACAGATTGCAGGAAGCATGGCTTATTTGAGTCTGGAGAATAAAGTGGTGACCACCAGCAGCGAGGAATCAGGCAAGTAGAATGAATCCATCCTCCTTTCCCTGGGGTTTCTTCTGGGCAACTAAGTCATGGGGTTGAAAGTAAAAGTGAAAGTTGCTTGGTTGTGTCCAACTCTTTGTGATCTCAGTGACTATACAGTCCATGGAATTCTCCAGGCCAGAATACTGGAGTGGGTAGCCTTTCCCTTCTCCAGGGGATCTTCCCAACCCAGGGATCGAACCCAGGTCTCCAATATTGCTGGTGGATTATTTACCAGCTGAGCTACCAGGGAAGCCCACGAATACTGGAGTGGGTAGCCTATTCCTTCTCCAGCAGATCTTCCTGACCCAGTAATTGAACCGAGGTCTCCTGCATTGCAGGTGGATTCTTTACCAGCTGAGCTACCGGGGAAGCCCAGTCATGGGGTTGCCCTTCATCAGCCACATACCCTGTGCCAGGCTCTGCTGAATGCTGTGTGCTAAAGTCGCTACTTAAACCCAGTTGGCGTTTGGACTAATGCTTAATTCCATCACTTTCTGTATGTCTCTTAATGGCTATCAGTTTGGAAGTTAGCACCAGGCCACGTTTTATTGGAGTTCTCATGTTAACTTTATGAACACAGTGCAGTAGGAAGTGATGTCAGAATTTCATAGATGAGAAAAGTGAGTCTCAGCAAATACCTCCCCCTACTCGAGTAGGAATGGGGGCTGGAGGAGGTTTTCCTCTGACTACAGAGCCTGTGAGCCACCTGTGTGGTGGGAGTTCCGGGTAGATGGAGGCAAGTGCCAGAGCTCGTGTCACTGCATTTGAGTATGAGGTTGGCAATGTGTTTTAGTTTTGTGATTTCTTTTTGAGGGCAAGAAGAAATGTGAGCTGGGTGAGAGCATACAGAGGAGGATTTATGAGTTGGAAACTGTCATCTGAGGCCCCTGAATGATGCAGCCAGTGTCAATCACCATTCACATCTCCAGAGAAGTGGTTCTCAAACTTACCTAGAAAGACAGTGTCATGGGCATCAACCCCAGAGATCCTTGCTCAGTAGGTCTGGAGTGGACCTGAGAGTCTGCATTTCTCAGCAGCAGACATGGATGCCGTTGGTCCATCCACACCTTGAGAGTCACTGCCATGCGGGACACGTGTGTGGTTTCCCATATTCAAATTCATGATGAAAGGTTTGTTTATAGAAGCATGTAGCTGATATTTTGACTGATCATAATTTAGGTATACATATTCTTCCCAATGGGCTTCCCCGATAGCTCAACGGGTAAGGAATCTACCCGCAATGCTGGAGAACCAGGAGATGCAGGTTTGATCCCTGGATTGGGAAGATCCCCTGGAGAAGAAAATGGCAACCCACTCCAGTATTCTTGGCTGCAGAACCCCATAGACAGAGGAGCCTGACAGGCTACAGTCCATGGGGTAAGAAAGAGTCAGACACAACTGAACAACTAAGCATGAATTCTTCACAATAAACACAATATGATCCAACAATAAGTAAGTTAAATAAGTTGATACAAACATGAGTCCTGATTTTATGTATGTGTGTGTGTATATCTATATCTATATCTATATCTTTATCTAATCTCTATAGCCATTTTGTTTTGTTCTTGTCATTATGCACAAATTCTCTGGTGCAAAATGGTGCTCAGACACAAAAAATGACAATTATTTTGTTATTGTTTTTAGATGGTTGTCAAAAGAGATAATACAATATTTAGGCTAAGTGAAATGTCCATAATAAAAAAGAAAACTTGAAAGTATCTTTTGGGAACAAGCTGATCACTTTGTAGATAACACTGAAATAAGTATATCTGTGTAAGGAGAAGAGAGGAAAATACAAAATTCCTGAGTCAGATTTCTTATGCTTCAGAACATAGGAGGGCAGTATAGGCAGAAAGAAGACAGAATTACTGAAGAGATATATAAAGAATTCAAATTCAGTTTTATAATACACAGAGACTCAGGAGAAAAGGAAAGATAAACCCATCTGAATTCAAAGTGCCAAGGAATAGCAAAGAGAGATAAGAAAGACTTCCTCAGTGGTCAGTGCAAAGAAATAGAGGAAAACAATAGAATGGGAAAGACTAGAGATCTCTTCAAGAAAATCAGAGACACGAAGGGAACATTTCATGCAAATATGGGCACAATAAAGGACAGAAAATGTATGGACCTAACAAAAGCAGAAGATGTTAAGAAGAGGTTGCAAGAATACACAGAAGAACTGTACAAAAAAGATCTTCATAACGCAGATAACCATGATGGTGTGATCACTCATCTAGAGCCAGACATCCTGGAATGCAAACTCAAGTGGGCCTTAGGAAGCATCACTATGACAAAGCTAGTAGAGGTGATGGAATTCCAGCTGAGCTATTTTGAATCTTAAAAGATGATGCTGTGAAAGTGCTGCACTCAATACACCAGCAAATTTGGAAAACTCAGCAGTGGCCACAGGACTGGAAAAGTTCAGTTTTCATTCCAATCCCAAAGAAAAGTAATGCCAAATAATGCTCAAACTACCACACAATTGTATTCATCTCACACGCTAGCGAAGTAGTACTCAAAATTCTCTAAGCCAGTCTTCAACAATATGTGAACCGTGAATTTCCAGATGTTCAAGCTGGTTTTAGAAAAGGTAGAGGAACCAGAGATCAAATTGCCAGCATCCACTGGATCATCAAAAAAGCAAGAGAGTTCCAGAAAAACATCTACCTCTTCCTTTACTGACTACGCCAAAGCTTTTGACTGTGTGGATCATAAAAATCTGTGGAAAATTCATCAAGATATGGGAATACCAGACCACCTGACTGGCCTCCTGAGAAACCTATATGCAGATCAAGAAGCAATAGTTAGAAAGGGACCTGGAACAACAAGCTGGTTCCAAATCGGGAAAGGAGTACATCAAGGCTGTATATTATCACCCTGTTTATTTAACTTACATGCAGAGAATATCATGCAAAATGCCAGGCTTGATGAAGCAGAAGCTGGAATCAAGCTTGCTGGGAGAAATATCAATAACCTCAGATATACAGATGACACCACCCTTATGGCAGAAAGTGAAGAAGAACTAAAGATCCTCTTGATGAAAGTAAAAGAGGAGAGTGAAAAAGTTGGCTTAAAACTCAACATTCAGAAAACTAAGATCATAGCATCCGGTCCCATCACTTCATGGCAAATAGATGGGGAAACAATGGAAACAGTGAGAGACTTCATTTTTGTGGGCTCCAAAATCACTGCAGATGATGACTGCAGCCATGAAATTAAAAAAGACTTGCTCCTTGGAAGAAAAGCTATGACCAACCTAGACAGCATATTGAAAAGCAGAGACATTACTTTGCCAGCAAAGTCCATCTAGTCAAAGCTATGGTTTTTCCAGTAGTCATGCATGGATGTGAGAGGTGGACTATAAAGAAAGCTGAGCACCAGAGAATTAATGCTTTTGAACTGTGGTGTTGGAGAAGACGCTTGAGAGTCCCTTGGACTGAAAGGAGATCCAACCAGTCCATCCTAAAGGAGATCAGTCCTGGGTGTTCATTGGAAGGACTGATGCTGAAGCTGAAACTCCAATATTTTGGCCACCTGATGGAAAGAACTGACTCATTGGAAATGACCGTGATGTTGGGAAAGATTGAAGGTGGGAGGAGAAGGGGATGACAGAGGATGAGATGGTTGGATGGCATCACCGACTCAGTGGACATGAGTTTGAGTAACCTCTGTGACTTGGTGATGGGCAGGAAATCCTGGCGTGCTGCAGTCTATGGCGTCGCAAAGAGTCGGACACGACTGAGCGACTGAACTGAACCGAGACTGAGTTTGGATTTTTAATATATTGAGACAGACAAAATGGAAACAATTATAGGAGAAACACTAGGCATACAACTTTCTGTTTGTCATGTAGATTTGTCCCCAGAAAGTAAACAGCACACCCATCCTCCCTGATAGGAAGAGTTTCCCAAAACCCAAGAGACCCTTCCCTAAGATCCCCAGCAGACACGGGGCCAGTAAGCAGAGACCCAGCCTCACAGGGAACGGGATGCGGAGGACTGGAGATGGGAGGCGCTTCTCCATAACTGCACAGCATGGAGTGGCTGCTTCTCACGCAGGCTACCGGAAGGCACCTTCGGGAAACCTCAGGGCCTATGCGCCATCTGGGGGCAACAGGAGCAGGTAGAGACTGGCTCCTACCTTACGGGAAATGGCTTTGCAGCAACCATTGAAGCAATTGTGGAGGTTCCTTCCTTTCTGTGCTTAAGTTGCTGTTTGTTTATGTTGTTGGGGGGAAGCTTTTTCCTTTTTTTTTTTCTTGATTTTACCACGTTCCAACTACTGTTGGGTGCTTAGTGAGCAGGATTCCTTCTTTTCTGGTGTTTACCTTCTGGTGGCAGGACTGGCAATTAACCCAGGCGTTCAAGCAAGTACCACAGACCATGGACAAGAGAGTTTCCACGTCCATGTCAGGGGAGCTCCAGGCAGCTCTGAAGATAGCAGGAGTGTTCATGGCAGGCATTACAAGGGGGAACAGGATAGAAGGAAAAACGTAAAAGGTACCTGGAGGAAAAACTGCACTACTTAACATGTAATAACACTGCTACTATAAATATCAGCTCTCTGCTGAATGCTCAGTTTGGTTTGTGGTATGTTGATAGAGGGATGCTGCATCTATCTTCATGAGTGAGCTTGGCCTGAAGGTCTCCTTTCTGGTTTGGTTTTGGTACAGAGGATGTGCTGACCTCATCAAATCTGTTGAGGAGAGCTTCCAGTTTCTGGTTTTTTGTTCTTAGAAGGGTCTGTAGTAACCTGCTGACTTCTAACGTGTGTTTGATATAGTCCAACAGGGTGCATGCATGCTTAGTTGCTCAGTTGTCTCCGATTCATTGCCACCCTACAGGCTGTAGCCTCTCAGACTCCTCTGTGCATGGGATTTCCCAGGCAAGAATACCGGAATGGGTTGCCATTTCCTCCTCCAGGGGATCTTCCTGACCCAGGGATTGAAACTGCATCACCTGTGTCTCCTCCATTGCAGGCAGGTTCTTTACCCACTGAGCCATCAGGGAAGCCCTCCCACCAGGGTAGCCAGCATGTCCTGCCATATGATGCTGGTACAGCACTGCACTTACTGTAGTGTACCTCGCTGTATTGTATGTACCACACCACACATAGCACCAAGCCACACACAGCACACACCACATTGTACCCTACAATACTGCACCACACCACACCACACCAACATAATGTTTGTTTAGGCTAAAAAATAAGTTGGTAAATTAATAGTAGGAATGAACTTCTTTAATTTCATGCAGGTTATGGACAAAAAAACTATAGTTATTAGAGTAATTATACTGATGGCATGTTGAAAGCTTTCCCTTTGAGATTAAGAGTGAAACACAGATTCTCACCGTCACACTTGTATTCAATATTATGTTTCACGTACTAGCCATGGAAGCTAGAAAGGTAATCATGCAATGTTCATGAAAACTGGAAGTAATTAAGTATATCTATCATTATTCATGAATGCATGATGATTTTGAAATTAATATAGGAGGTAAGCAAAGTTTCAGGATATAAGTTCAATATAAAGTTCAACTTGTATTTCTGAACAAAAAAAGATGTAAAATAGGGGCTTCCCAGATGGTGCAGTAAAGAATCTGACTGTCAATGTAGGCAACACAAAACCCCAGATCAGATTCCTGGGTTGGGAAGATCCCCTGGAGGAGGAAATGGCAAACCACTTTAGGATGCTTGCCTGGAAAATTCCAAGGACAGAGGAGACTGGAAGGCTACACATAGTCCATGGAGTTGCGAAGAGTCGAACACAACCAAGCACACACACACACAAATATAAAATTGGCCTTTATAAAAACATAAAAATATTAAGTATAGAATAATAAATATAAACAAAACATGAGTTCAGTATATAATTTTTACCAAACTAATTTATAAAATTAAAAGAAATTAAAAAATTATGAGTAGGTGTCTGTGAAAATAGACAAACTGATTCTGGGGTTTATCAGTTCAGTTCAGTCGCTTAGTCGTGTCCGACTCTTTGCGACCTCATGAATCGCAGCACACCAGGCCTCCCTGTCCATCACCAACTCCCGGAGTTTACCCAAACCCATGTCCTTTGAGTCAGTGATGCCATCCAACCATCTCATCCTCTGTCGTCCCCTTCTCCTCCTGCCCCCAGTCCTTCCCAGCATTGGGTTTATATGGAGATGCAAAAGATCAAGAGAAGCCTAGACAATCTTGATAAAAAATAGAACAAGGTAGGGGAACTAACTTTTCCAAATATCAAGGCATTTACAAAGGTAAAATAAAGACAAGAAAGAACAACAGAGAACTTGACTCCAGGTCATACCATGCAAAAAATGAATTTTGGATGCTTTAAAACCACATTAAGCTTACAAACGATAACATAAATGAATATATACAAGATCTTGGGTAGATTTCACAAGCAGAAAAAAACAAAGTACCAGTAGCAAAATAAAATATTTATAAATTATACTCCATTGAAAAAAAAATTCAAATGTGTCACTAAGTGATTGAAAATTTAAACCACTAAGAGCGAGAACTTATTTGCAATAAGTATAACCAATCACCACCAGATTATTATGCTATCTGACTTTCCCCAAGAATAAGAACTATAGGTAGCCATTAACCGGTTAGAAAATTTTTGTGGCTTTGGGTTAGACAAATATGTCTAACACAAGTCACAATAAAACAGAACATAATTAAAAACTGAGACAAACTTAATCAAAATTAAAACACTTTCACTTTTAAAGCTACTATTAAAAAAGATAAACCACAGACAAGGAGAAAGTATTTATAAATTATAAAAGTGATAAAAATTAACTTTTAGAGCTTCATAATAATGCCAATAAAATGTAAGCAAAGATTTGAGCAAACACTTCACAAAATATATTGTGAATGCCCGATAAGCACGTGAAGAAGCTCAACGTTGTGAGTCATCAAGAATTCTAGTTAAACCACAGTGAGATTCCTCTGCACACTACTGGTATGTCTGCATTTTAAAAGGGTATATATATTGCTGGTGACAACAATAAGTCTCATTTCATCACTAATGAGGCTGGCCACTTTGGAAAAATTATTTGACAATTAAAAGATAATAATTAAATTCTTAACATGTGGCCAGGCCATTCCACTCCTAAATATATACTCAAGAGAGATAAAAACATCAAAACAAGGATAATTTATCTTTTGTTTCTAATTTGTATATCTTTTGTAGATAATTTGAGTCTGACAAATTATAAGCAGTTCAAACTTATATATTCATGCCCAAATATATCTCCAGACACATCATGTTTAGGCTAATTTTTTAAGAGGTTGCCAATTTTACCATATATTTTTATATCTATTTAATCTTGAAATATAATATACAAGATAGTATGTAACATATATGTATATAATTTTAAAAATAATAAATACTAATGTGCTAACAATAAAAAGAGAAATAATAGACAAAAACTAGAAACTCTCAAAGTGTGGATAAACACATTCTGATATGCATAAAAGAATTGGATAACGCTCTCAAATGTAGTTTCAATACTATGTCTATACTCTACATACATTTGAGTACTACTCAAAAATCAAAAATAAACTAGCTATTGACATCATAACATGAATGAATCTCATATCTCTGCCAATAGAAAGAAGCCACACATAAAAGAGTGCACACATTTTATTCCTCTTGTGTGATATTTAGAAAAGGCAATCTATTCTGTTAGCCAGGGATGTGTATTGATTGGGAAGAGGCACAGGGGAATTTTTGGAGTGAGGGAAATATTCCACATCTTGACAGCGATGGTGATTCCCACCATATGTTTCTTAATACTCATTGAACTATACATACACTTAAAACAGATTTTGTTAAATGCTATGTAATTATACCTTAATAAAATTGCTTAAGAAAATCAAGACATTTATGAATAATAGATTTGAAAAGAATGAAGTTAAACAAAGGAAGTAAATATAAGAGTCATTGACTTTCCTGTACAGCCCTCATTTTGCTGACCACTGTCCAACATCATAGACCTCTTGGTTGTGACTCAACAGTCTGTATCACTCATCTTGATGACAATGCCTCACTCAAATACTTGGACGTCATTTTTTAAAGATCATTTAGTGTTTTTAATTTTATTTGTTTTTTTTAAATTCACCTTTATTTGACTTCATCAGGTCTTAGTCGCTGCACGTGGGATCTTCAATCATCAATGCAGCATGTGGAATCTCTAGCTGTGGCATGTGGGATCTAGTTCCCTGACCAGGGATCAAACTCACCCCCCCTACATTGTGAGTCTGAAGTCTTAGCCATTGGACCACCCTACTTGAATCTTAATCTTCTATTTTTCCAGTTAAGAATGATGTCAATAACTACCACCTGCCTGACATCATGCTTTCCTCTGTTTCATCTCTTCTCCCACCTCCATTATGGTCACCATCTACTTTGTAGCACATTTGAGTTGCTATAGACTTTGGTTATTTGGCGTTTATCTGTACTACTTGCTCCTGGACATCGACCTAGTCTGATTACTACTTGGTCATGATGCTTTCTCTTTCCACATGTGGCCATGTAATTATTGTTGCTGAACAGATGAAAAGAGAACCTCCAAATTATGATAATCCACTAGGGAAAAACAGTTATCATACAAATAACATCATTTAAAATGTTAATCAATGGAATTCCATTATGTGCTTGCTATAGATTTGAATCAAAGAATACAGTTGGAAAAGATGATAGAGGCCACCTTATCCATTTAAAATCACTGAAAATGTTTGCTCTTCCTAATGATGTCGTAATAAAACATACAACACTAGCAGAGGTGATATCAGGTCCTTTAATGTGATTTTCCCTCACTAGTGATTTTAAAGAATAAAATTCTACTTTTTCCTGAACAAGGTCATCATCGCTGCAAGATATTAAGTAAGACCTTCATAGAAGTCAAAGCATAGCTCATTGAAAAACAGAGTATGTGTAAAACTATTTCTTTAGAGTAACACAGCTTAATTCTCTGTCTTAAGTGGCATGCTACTTGAGCTTCTGACACAGACTGTCCTAGGATTTTAAGATGCCTGTGCATGAACACAAAGAGATAAATGTATCCCAGCAACACTGAAAATTAAGAGTTAACATTCAGGGTCACTAAGGAGAATTTTTATTAACCACAAGGTCACAAAAGATGACCTGAGATGCATAATCAGTGGACCTCTCGTGCCATGGGAGAGACGCCTGGGAAAAAGCGAGTGGTCTAAATCTCTTTTTGTCTCTTACTAGGGCCCTTATGCAGTCAGAAATGTAAGATCTCCCACTGTTACAAGGCTGCATTTTTTTCTTTTGAGATAACTGAAACAATCTCCTCTCCCCTTCCTTCTGCTCGGCAGACACGACACTGTCCTGGACAAGGAAAGTGGTGAAAATGAGTAAGTGAATTTGCATGTGTACTCACACATGTCTTGGTGTGTGCGTGTGTAAAGGAGAAACAGGTTCACTCTCTGATTTGGGACAGTGGTTCAGAAAGATGGGGTTTCCAGAGCATAGATTCTGACTTTGCGGAGAAAGTGAGGGCGGGGGACTTTAAGTGGACAGAAAGGGAGTGAAGGACAGGCACACACTTCTGACATTTTCCTTGGGGTGAAGTCTTCTCCCATCCTCAGATCAGTCGTGGACATGATAAAGACAGGGATACTTGACAGTTATAACCCACTGACTGTCTCTTGAACTAGGCATCATATAAATAAACAAGTAGTACAGATAGTATTGGGCTTCCCTGGTGGCTCAGTGGTAAAGAATCTTCCTGCCAATACAGGAGAATTAGGTTTGATCCCTGGGTTGGAAAGATACCCTGGAGAAGGAAATGACAACCCACTCCAGTATTCTGGCCTGGGAAATCCCATGGACAGAGGAGCTTGGTGGGCTACAGTCCACGGGGTCACAAAGAGTTGGACACAACTAGGTGACTAACAACAACAATACACAGTATTGCCGATATCAGCAAATCACATAGCATCCTGAATCTTCAGTTCTTTTCCTTCTGTTTTCTCACCGGAAGAGTTTGGATTTGACAATTTTCTACTCCACTCTCAAAGTTTAATTATCTTCATGGGCGGCCAGGTGAAGGACTCACCTCTCTCTGCCTTCTGAGGCAGACCTATGAAATCTTCCTGCTTCTTTCCCGGGTATAAGCACCACCGTTCACTCTAGCCCTTGGAATATTTATCCCTGAGGATGGTGACAGGGTACAATACATCCTCTACTCTCTTCACCATTGGAGCTAACACCCACATTGCCCACCTAGGACCATTGGAAACAAAGGTGAGTGCATGCGTGTTAAGTCACTTCAGTCATGTCTGATTCTTTGCAACCCTATGGACTGCAGTAGGCAGGCTCCTCTGTCCATGGGGATTCTCCAAGCAAGAAGATTGAAGTGGTACCTTGCCCATTTTCCCCAGGAAACTAGAAAGTGGAAAGCTAAACAAGAAAGGATGATAATAAATAAAACATAAAAATAGATTTCTAAGATATTAACCCTGGCCAGTTTCCCCAGAGTCAGTCTTAATTGACAATGGTTAGTCCTGTTCTTAGGTTGAAATCTAAACCCCGAGGGAAGGACTTCTAATCACACCTGCCACCCACAACCCACAATCTGACAGTCCTGCTCAGCACTGGAACTTCCATCAGAGACTGAAGCAGCACTTACAGCCCTTGGGAACCCACTCATCTCATGAAGAGCATTTTCATCGTCCTCACTCAGGGCCAACATCTCTGGTTCTGGAAGATCCAAGCACAGTCCGCCAGGGTCCATTCTTTCGTCATATCCACCTAGTGCTGCTCTGACATCGGTTATTGAAAACACACTTTGGATCAATATTTAAGTTCTGTGTTTTCACATATTTCTTCTTGGCTTCTCAGGGAAACTTTTTGGATTCTTACATCCAGTACTTAGCGTGATTGTGTCTCATGGACTCCAGGTAAATCCCATGACACCCAACTTTGAGGAAGGGGTGCCGTCACCAAGCATTCTCTATGATATCATCATTTCTGCTGCCTCTGCTCCTTATTCTCTGGGACTCATCAGCCACCAAAAGGTCACTTTGTGGCAACAGCAGGAATTAAAAATAGAGATGAAAGGAAGCCAGCATTGACCACACTAAGGTTAAATGAAGGATGCTCAAACTTTGTTCTTCTGGTCCTTTTGACTATGCAATGTACTCTGTACTCCAATAATAATAAAATCTCAGGGACCAGATTAAAAAATGACCTCTTTAAATATCAGTTTTCTCTTTGAAGAAAGAAAGATATAACTAGATACCTGTTTCCCCACTGGACCTGTCAGATGTTGAACCTTCTAACTCTGAAGGCAACAAAGGGGTGGAAAGGAATTTGTGCCCCCACATCTCTGGGTTTAGCTCACACTGTACAGATGTGGAGTCACTGCGTGACTTGGATCACACAGAAGCAGCCATTACTTCAGCCATTCTATACAATTTATTCGAGATGTTTCCAAAAGCAGTGATTCCAGGGATAACTTTCACACATCAGGGAAGAGAGTGATTCAGACTCTGGTTAGAGTGACTTGATAAGACTGAGAGGAAACTCTCACCCTTCCTCTTTCAAAACTCACAAGACTTATAATGCTCTTCTAATCAGAGCAGAGAGTATCTAAGAAGTCCTGGTGACTGAAGTCTTCAAACTCAGAAATTTAATGTAAGTTACTGAAAACTGGCAGCTTACTGCTTCCTTTCAAAACCTGCACATCTCTATGGTGTTGATTTGTGTGTGTATGTGTTTGGAAAGCTTATTAACATTTAATTCACATATAAAATTCATCCCCTAAAAATATGCAATTGTTTGGTTTTAGAATATTTACAGAGTTACCCAACCTTACAACTTATCTTTAGAACATGTTCATCACCCCAATAAGAAAATCCCAGCCACTCTGCAGTCACTCTCTGTCCTTCTCAACTTTACATCTAGGTAAGTACTGACCTTCTTTCTGTCTCTATAGAGGCACCTATTCTAGACACTTTGTAAATGGAATTACACAATGTATATATTTTTGTATTTGTCTTCTTCATATAACTGTTTTCCAAGTTCACTTTGTAGCATGCATCAGTGTTGAATTCCTTTTTAATGAACAAGTAACATTCCATTGTGTGGATATGCCACTTTTATTTATCCATTCATCAGTTGATGAATATTTCTTATAGGATAGGTTTATTGGAGGAAAATTCGCTTTTTAAAAAAATAATTTGTTTGCTGATATAGAATTACTGATTTTTTTTTTGTATGACTTTGTATATGGCATCTTACAGCCCTCTGGCCTTCATGGTTTCTGGCAGGAAGTCAGTTTTTAACCTAACTGACAATCCACTGTGCACAATAAATTATTTTTCTCTTGCTGCTTACAAGGTTATCTCTGTATTTTCCTTTCAAAAAATGTGCAATGATATATCTAAGTGTTTATTCAGTTCGAGTTTGCTGAGCTTGTTGGGTTTATAGATTAATGTTTTTCATAAAAAAAAATCTTGGTTTTTTCTGGTTTTTTTGTTTGTTTTTGAAATATACATTCTGTCCTTCTCTCTTCTTCTGGGACTCCCATTATGTTTATGCTGTTGTGTTTTATGGTCTTCCAAAAGTTTCAGAAGCTCTGATCATACTTCTTCATTGCTTTTGTTCTCTGTTCCTTATTAAATAACTTCAATAAACCCTTCTTCAAGTTCAGTGATTCTTTCTTGGAATCAAATGTGTTGTCCCCTCTAGTAAGTTTTTCATTTCCTGTTATGCATTTTTCAAATATCTAAGCTAGAGTTGATTCATTTTTTATAATTTTGATCACTTTAATAATGTTCTTAATATGGTGAGACATTGCTGGCATGCATTCTTTTAATTATTCATGCCTTTTTTTTAGTTCGTGGAACATAGTTATAATTGCTAATTTAATGTCATTTTCTAGTCAGTCCAATGTGGATCACTGAAGGGAGAGTTTTCTTCTGATTCCTGCTTATTTGCATAGCTCAGAATTTATTATTTAAAACTGGACTTTTCACATCATACAAGGTGACAGTTCTGGAAATCAGATTTCTTCCTCTCCCACAGTATTTGATTTATTGCATATTTCTTGTTGTCATATTCTAAACTGCCATTTGTTTAGTCAGTTCCATGGACTAATTCTGTAGTCTCTTTCCCTGTTGTGTACTTTGTATCTGTCTTCTTCATATAACAATTTTTTTCAATTTCACCTGAGTCAGTTGACTTGTTTCAGCTAATAAATGGGCAGTTCAGTTCAGATCAGTTCAGTTGCTCAGTCGTGTCTGAATTTTTGTGACCCCCATGGACTGCAGCACACCAGGCCTCCCTGTCTATTACCAACTCCTGGAGTTTACTCAAACTCATGTCCACTGAGTCAATGATGCCATCCAACCATCTCATCCTCTGTCGTCCCCTTCCCCTCCTGCCTTCAATCTTTCCCAGTATCAGGAAATATGAATGAATCAGCTCTTCGCATCAGGTGGCCAAAGTTTTGGAGTTTCAGCTTCAACATCAGTCCTTCTAATGAACATTCAGGGCTGATTTCCTTTGGGATGGACTGGTTGGATCTCCTTGCAGTCTAAGGGACTCTCAAGAGTCTTTTCCAACACCACAGTTCAAAAGCATCGATTCTTTGTTGCTCAGCCTTCTTTATAGTCCAACTCGCACATCCATACATGACTACTGGAAAAACCATAGTTTGACTAGACGGACCTTTGTTGGCCAAGTAATGTCTCTGCTTTTTAATATGCTGTCTAGGTTGGTTATAACTTTCCTTAAATGGGCAGAGATTTCCCTAAATCTCTTAAACCAATAAGTTTTCGAGCCATAAACATGAGGATCTATGCGTGTGTCAAGGCATGCCTTAGACGTTCACCTTACAATTTCACCTTATTCTTCATTTCTGCTTAAAAAAGACCATACAGCAGACACGTGAAAGCCTGGGGCCTGCTCAGCCTATCTTAAGTATGTTCTGTTCTACTCAGGGCCTTCTAGATCCACTGCAATATAACAGAACTGTATGTAGTCCTCTATGAACATCTCTTTTTCCCAAAATTAACATGAAAAAATTATGGCTAGGCCTTTGTTTGCAACTGCTATCACAGATTTAACCCATGTTTAATCTGTGATAGCAGTTAAAAACAACTATATAAGATTAAAAATAAGGTGAAATGCCCTATAGGTAAGGCTTTTCTTCAGAGCTGTGATGTTGGCAATGCTCTGCTGATGGGTTTTGTGAGGATCATCCCCTGCAGGGACTCTCTAGAGGTTGCAGGGTGGCTGTGACTCTGAGGATCAAGCTGCAGGGCCACACCCTGTTCTTACCAAGGAGTTGCAGTTTTCCTGAAGTAAAAGCCCTTCAGATGTTTTCAAGCCTGTGGCTAATTCTGAGAATTCTGAATAAAGTTAGTTTTGATATTTTCTGACATTTTTCATTGCTTTTATTGGAGGAAGACATTTTTGTAAGTTCTTACATCACCACCCTGGAAACCCTGCCCACAGCTGGATTTTCTTCCTGGTGTAATTCAATGTAAAAATAATTAAACTTGAGAAGACCCAGAAAATGCCAAAGACATCCCAGCATTTTTGTCATGCTTGGAAAATAATACAAGCTGTTGATTTTTAATATCTTCATGTATCACATATGGAAATGATGGCTAATTGAAAATACTTTTGTGAGGATTAAATAATATGCTGCAAATAAAGTGTTTGGCATAAAATTTCAGTGTATCTGATGAACAAATAATGAGAAATGTATGGCAGGGATGAGGTAGAATGTGTGAGAGGTCTTCAGGAGCCAGTAGACTCTATGATGCAGAGACAGAATATTATCACATTTTTGCTTAAGAGAGAATAATTTATTTGCAGCATAATAGTAATTTGTAAAATTATCACTCTGTCCAAAAAGTGTTTCTAAAACAATGAAGAACATTATGGTTTATGAATTTGTGCTAAGATTACAAGAAGATCATACCTAGACAAGAGAAGGTACAGAAGTTCAGCTGAAAGCAGGAGCACAAATAGCATCTATCTTTTACTTAAAATTAATAGACAAATGGAAAAAAATTCTTAAAGACATGAGTATGTCTAATGTGTCATTTAAAAAAGCAATTGGTAGCTTTAAAAAAATGGGAAAAATCATTGGGAAAAAAGGTCAAATTACTTTAGTACTCAAGGTGGTTCAGGCCAAATATGAGCCAACACATACCTTAAATTTTAGGGACAATGAGTGCCAGAAAAACCTCCCCAAACAGAACAAAACTCTGCTACTAAAAATAAACTTTACTACAGAAAAGGAAACTGTGAAAGTAAACAGTTTTCAGAGGTAGGAAGCAACCAAAAGTGTAATTATGATGGTATAAAAGATGCAACATGGGAGAGAAGTTGGAGGTTCCTCAAAAATGTAACATCAAGATTCTAGAATTGCTCACAGTAGAAAAAATTTTTAAAGATTGATAAATACATACTACTGAGTATAGAATAATGACCAACAAAGACTAGCTGTTTGGTACAGGGTGACCTATATCAGAGCAACATCTAAAGGGGAGTGGATATATATATGTATGGGGGATTCACTTTGCTGTGCACCTGAAGCGTTGTAAATCAGCTGTACAGTAAGTCCCCTACATATGAATCTGAAAGTTGCAGACTTTCAAAGATGCAAATGTGCTTTCAAATATCCAATCACGTGAAATTAGTTCACATGTCTGGCATACATTGTCACATGTGCAACTCTTCAAGTCGTTGTGCTTTTGTGTACTTTGCATGATTGTTCAGAGTACTGATGTGCAGTACCTTTATATCAAGCCCAGGAAATCCAGAAGCAAGCATAAAAGCAGCAGTGCTGTAGCTGGTACTACTGTACATGTCAATGTACTGTACTGTAAGACTAGAAATGTTTTCTTTATTTTTTGTGTTTGCTTTTTATGTATTATTGGTGTGAAAAGTATTATAAACCTATCATACTACAATACTATATGGCCAATTGCATTAGTTTTGTACCAAGGCTAACTTTGTTGGATTTATGAACAAATTGGACTTAAAAACATGCTCTTGGAATGGAACTTCTTCATATATAGGGGACTTACTGTACTCAATAAAATTTTTTTTAGAAAGAGTGTGATCTCTGGATTCAGATCAACAAATGTCCATATCCTGGCTCCATTACCAAATAGCCCTGTAACTTCAGGAAACATACATGAAATCATGGGCCTCAATGTTTGTCTGTAAAGTGGAAAAGAAAATAATCCCTATGATTTTGGCTTGCCATGAGGGTTCAACAAGATGGTATATGTGACAAACTTTGAATAATCAAGAAAATCTAAAAAAAGAGAGATTTATCTGTTAGAGGATTTTTTTTTTCTAAGAACTAATCCAGGTAGAATTAGAGAACTGTGAATAAGCCTTAGGAATATTTGAAACTCATAAAAAAACAGTATCATAAATTTCTGGGAATTACAAAATGACCTGTTAGCTTTAACAAAAGCAGAACAATTGTCCACTGTTTATGACATTTCAACAGTAGTGACAACAGTCACCATGGGGAGTGCTTGGTCGTGCCTGAGGTGCTGTGCCAACCACCTTGTGTAACAATACTAGTAATAACAGTAATGACTGTGGCTGATAGAGGGGGAGATAAAATTATGGTTTCACCATAGAAAAGGCTATAAAACAGATCATTAACAAATTGTGTGAGCCTCTTAGGGTGGAATAAATGATCATGCAGAAGGGGTTTGAGTTTCCTAAGTCTCTACCAGATTCAACTCATTTCCCCTTGGACTATAATAGAAGGAAGAGAAAATTTGTAGAAAAATATAATTTTCCCGAAAAATGGTATATATCCTGGAGAATTTTCATGTATCATATCTTCATGACAAGGCTCCTTAAAGGTCAGAAATGGTCATACATTGATCACTGTAACTTCTTTTTTTTTTTTTAAATCATAGTCTGCATTGTGTTTGTCTAAAGCTGTAGTATATAACTTTCACCCCAGTGGTCATGTAAAGTGGTGAGAGCTGGACCATAAAGAAGACAGAATGCCAAAGAATTGATGCCTTTGAACTGTGGTTCTGGAGAAGACTCCTGAAAGTCCCTTGAACACCGCAAGGAGATCAAACTAGTCAATCTTAAGGGAGATAAACCCTGAATATTCACTGGAAGGACTGATGCTGAAGCTCCAGTATTTTGGTCATCTGATGTGAATAGATGACTCATTGGGAAAGTCCTTGATGCTGGGAAAGATTGAGGGCAGAAGGAAAAGTGGGTGTCAGAGGATGAGATGGCTGGATGGCATCACTGATACAAAGAACGTGAACTTGGGCAAACTCCAGGAGATGGTGAAGAACAGGAAGGCCTGGCATGCCACAGTTCATGGGGCCACAAAGAGTTGGGCATGACTGGGCAACCTAACAACATAATGCATTAAAAATGTTAACGAAAGTAAAAGCACATATGTGGCCTTCAAACTTTAAAAATGAAGCACACCTGGGCACATATATAAAATGGAAGAATGAAACTGTGCCATTCGTAGAGATGTGGGTGGACATAGAGACTGTTATTCAGAGCAAGGTATGTCAGAAAGAGAAAAACAAGTGCTGTATATTAATGCATGTATGTGGAATCTAGAAAACTGGTACAGATGAATCTATTTGAGAGCAGAAATCGAGACACAGACATAGAGAACAAATGCCCAGACACCAAGGAGGGAAAGGCAGAGTTGGGATAAATTGGGAGATTGTGATAGATATATATACACTACTATGCATAAAATAGATAACTAATGAGAGAAGAAAAGAAGAAAAAAGGGGAAAAAGCAAGGTACAATCTGCTCACAGGACATACATTAAGTTAACTTTAAAAATGAATTCCAGTGCACAGTTCAGTTCAATTGTGCAGTCGTGTCCCATGAGTCGCAGCACGCCATGACCCCATGAATCGCAACACGCCATGAATTGCAGCACGCCAGGCCTCCCTGTCCATCACCAACTCCCGGAGTCTACCCAAACCCATGTCCATCGAGTCGGTGATGCCATGCAGCCATCTCATCCTCTGTCATCCCCTTCTCCTCCCACCCCCAATCCTTCCCAGCATTAGGGTCTCCTCCAATGAGTCAACTCTTCGCATGAGGTGGCCAAAGTATTGAAGTTTCAGCTTCAACATCAGTCCTTCCAATGAAAGTAGGTGAAGACAAATACTGTTTGATTCCTTATATGAGGTAACTAGAATTGTCAAATTCATAGAGTCAGAAAGTACATTGGTAGATGCCAAGGACAAGGAGGTGGGGATGGGATGGGGACAGGGGATGGGGACTTAGTATTTAATTGGGACAGAGTTTCAGGTTAGGAAGGTGAAAAATTCAGGAGATGGATGATGGTGAGGGCTGCTCAACAATGTGAATATACTTAGTGTCATTGAACTGTACAACTGAATATGGTCAAAACTGTATGTTTTATATTATGTAAATTTTACCACAATAAAAAAAATTAAAGAAATGAAGCACCCTTTCCCACAGATTCAAACACCTGTCTTGTGTGTGCGTGTCTCTCTTTGCAATAAATGTTATAATGATTGCAAAATGCACAAATACACAACTAAGGACCGCATCAAATAAAGCACTGGAAGTAGATAGTCTCTTTTCTCACAGAAAGTATCATCTTGTACACCCCCTGGGTGAATGCCTCACCAGCCACACATTTTAAAAATTACTTTGGATTATATGACCATGAAGGTGCCTTCTGTATCTGAGATTGCAAATGATTATTGCTAAAAATGCAGTATGTTTATTTATAACTCTTTTATTTTTCTTGGATTTTAATATTCTTAAGAACTGGAACAGTGTTTTGAAGCCCTTGAAAATCTCAGCACCTCAATCAGGTAATGCTCTGTGTAGTAGCATCATACATATTTATTGACCAACTGACTGATTGAAAGGGTGAGTGAAATCCCAGAGAATCCTTACAGAGTGACAGTGATGTTAGCT
Source organism: Okapia johnstoni (assembly GCA_024291935.2). Lineage (NCBI taxonomy): Eukaryota > Metazoa > Chordata > Mammalia > Artiodactyla > Giraffidae > Okapia > Okapia johnstoni. The sequence goes on from CM044312.1 coordinate 104,188,089, forward strand.
CTTGACTTAAACTCATGGGGAAACACATGGAAAGATGCATGCATTGGTGGCCCTTAGCCTGACTCTGAGTTCAGTCCCTCCGTGTTCAGAGGTTATCAGTACACCTTCCAAATGGAGATTTTTTTGAAGTTTGCAGCTTTGAAGTTTCATGTCTTGTTTCCGTGCTAGTCCAGTGTCATGGTCTCCAGCCCCACCCTCTTCACTGGACCCTTTGTCCCCGTAGACAAGTCTCCTTTGTCCCCACAAAGAGATCTTTGCATTCCCTTCCTTCCATGAAGTGTAGTTCCCATAAATGACTGATTTCTTTTTAAATTTTAACTTGTGTTATTTCTTCATAACATACATAAACAGACACCAAGAAAAATTTAATTATCTTGGCAGCAAGAAGCAGTAGAGAGGAAGATTTAGGGACGTGCTCATAATTCTGGTGTCTTGATTTCTAAACTTTGCACTATTAACTGCAGGTGAGCTTAGAATCCTAGACACTGGACCTGAGTGGAGATTTCATTCTCATCAATGATTAAGGAGGGTGGTTTTTACCAGTTTTGTGCATGACCGTGGGACCAACACAAATACCTACTTATGTGTGTGTATGTGTGTTCCTTCTCCCTTCCCCCTCCTCCTTCTTCGCTGTTTCTTTGCTTATGAAAATCCAATTGCTCCAGCAGCATTTGTTGTAAATACCATATTTTCTTCACTGAATTGGCTTTGGACCTTTATCAAAACTCAATTATCCTTACATGTGAGTTTGCTTCTGAAACCTCCCTCTATTCTGTTAGTCTGTGTGTTTCTCATGACAAAAATGCCACATTGTCCTTCTCATTATAAATCTACAATGTCTTGACATCAAATTAATAATAGCACTAATCTTGGAAGATTCTAATGGCCACATGGAAACAGGAAGCAAATATAGAAATAGTGAATGGGTGTAGAGAGAGTCTGTGTTCCATCTGGACCACTGTGAAGCCCAGCATGTAAGTCTACATATCCCTCCCCTAGTTTCTTTCCTTGGATCCTTGGAGCTCAGTCTACTCTCCCCAGGTAAAATCACCTGTTTTATTGCTATTTGCAAACACAAAACAGATGGAACATAAAAACATAAAAGCTATGAATTGTGTTTGGGAGGGACGGTGAAGTTTCCAGGCTTCCTAGTTATTGCTCCAACTGAGTGCTAAAACTCTAGCCCATGGTGGTGACTGGATGTTCCAACTGAAATTCTAGGAGGACTTTATGAGCAGATTTATCCTCCTGAATGGGATGTACAACATCAGCTCCCCTCAAGGCACCCTCCCTACCTTTGTAATCACTTCTGTATTTATTTTTGTTTAGTTGCCCATTTCTCACTTTCTGAAATATGAGACTAACAGAGTGCTCCTTTCAGTAGTACTCTAAGGAGACTTGTCTCCCTCTTCCTCTTGTTCTCTGAGAAAATGTATCCTTCAGTAATTGTGTTTTAGCCTGTCCTAGCTTACTCACTGCAATGATATATACATGCCCTCTTGTTGCCTAGCCTGGGGCGTGGACAGGCACATAAATAGGTGGTTTGGGGAAGGAAACGATACATAGGGTCACATAGGACTACAAAGATGGAGCAACAAAATATGCTTTGGGGAATCAGGGGAGGAAGGATAAAATCTAAGCGAGACTGAACAGTGAAAACTCTGTAAGCAGTGGGACCTCAAACTGGGCCCTCAAATTCAATTCACTTCAACACACATACATGAGGTACACATCACATAGGGGAAACAGGCAGGACTGGAGGAAAAGAGGGGATAAGACAGAGTTTAGTTCAGGTCAGTTCAGTCACTCAATTGTGTCTGACTTTTTGCGACCCCATGGATTGCAGCACACCAGGCCTCCCTGTCCATCACCAACTCCTGGAGTTTACTCAAACTTACATCCATTGAGTCGGTAATGCCACCCAACCATCTCATCCTCTGTCATCCCCTTCTCCTTCTGCCTTCAATCTTTCCCAGCATCAGGATCTTTTCAAATGAGTCAACTCTTCACATCAAGTGGCCAAAGTATTGGAGTTTCAGCTTCAGCATCAGTCCTTCCAATGAACATTCAGGACTGATTTCCTTTAGGATGAACTGGTTGGATCTCCTTGCAGTCCAAGGGACTCTCAAGAGTCTTCTCTAACATCACAGTTCAAAAACTGATGGGTCTGGGACTTGTCCTATACATCTGCCTTCAAAAGAACTTTCGTTAGCTTTGGTATTTAAATGTCTCGCCAGGACTGATGATGCTGCAGGATGGCAGAGTTTTGTGTTGGTCCACATGGACCCTTTCCTCTGCATACCATTCTCACTCCACTCAATTTGGTAATCCTCTGATGCCTTCATTTATGATTTGTTTTCAAGGTGGTATCCTGAGTAATAGGCAACAATATTATCTCAGGCACCACTTTCTTTGTTCAGTGGCTTAGAGGAAATTCATTATGTATTATATAGTTTTATTATCATCATCATTGAAGGGAAAGTTGGAGGTTCCCAGAATGCGCTGTGCATGACTCAGCCTCTAGATGCTGGTACAGGCACAGCTCATCACTTCTCATCATTGTGTGAGCTGAGTCATTCTTCACACACCTGCGGTCTTCATCTGATCCGAAGTTACAGGATCCCTGTAGGTAGGGTTATATTGATATATTAGGACAGAATGTCTCAGGGGACATTTCTGTCCCTGGGGTGAACAAAGCCAGCTTAGTAAGTTCTCTTTGGGACACTGCTCATGAGGCCCGCTGCTCCCTGGGTGCCCATGCTTTCAAGCCTCTGGCTCAGTCTCACCAAGCTCAGAGGAGCTGCGGCTCTGCAGGGGCTTAGGAGCATTTCTGTGGCCATCGTTTATATTTGGTACCAGGACAGATCACTCCCTGATTGTCCCCTCTTCTGAGTAATGTTCAAAACTTGCTTCAAGACTGAAATAAACTTTAAAGATAAAAGGGATTTCTGAAATGGTAGTCAGGTCATCCTTCATTTCTTTGACAGGTTAAAAAATCTGTGCTTATCCCTTTAGAGTGGATATATCAGAGACACAGAAAAAAAAGGAAGCTGAGTTTTAGATTATTTCTGGGGACAGAACATATGATTTCCCATTTCTTCTGTTAGCAAACGACGAAGCATGTATGCAGCAGGCAGGTGGCCACATCTGCAGTATTTTCTATATTTCAAGCGGCTTATCAATTGGGTATGTGGTAGATGGAAGGGAAAGAGCTAAGTGAAGAGACCTGATGATTTTCCTCCATGTCATCTTTAATAAATTCCAATAATCACTTGAAAATAGGTAGCATAGTAATTGCTACTTTAAAGTTATGTGTTCTAATTACTTTGGCTAATGATGTGGTCCCCCCAAAACCAAAAACATTTTGATATTTGTTCTTTGGTTTCTATTATTTTATATGAATCCTCTTTCCCAAACTTCCATGTCATAAGCACATGTCCCTACTTTTCTAAAAGTAAGTGAATATTGGTTAGTTAGTGAGACACATTAGCAGGAGAGTATTAGTCATCACTTCAATTTGTGAAGAGAGAAAATTAAACAATGTTTGGTGTAAAGATTTTAATAGCTTTTCCTCTGACAAGCTCATTTCTATCACAAAAGCAACAAACAAACAAAAACCATGTAATGAGCTGCTACTTTAGGAAGAAGGCTTCTTGTTAGGTGTTGTGAAAACTGAATGGAAGCGTCCCTTCAGGGTGAATATATGTGCTTTACAGGAAGTAATAACATCAAACGGGTTGTTCTGACTCTGCCATCCTTTTGAGTCAGTAAATTTGATCCAGCATTAGGGTTGTTGTGTTCTGTAGTAGTGGTAATGTTGGTAAAAAATATCCCTGTCATAAACTTTATCATTTTCACTTTATTAAATTAATTTTTATTGGAGGATACTTGCTTTACAATATTGTGTCAATTTCTCCTGTACAACAAAATGAATCAGCCATACTTACACATACATCCATTCCCCTTTGTACTTCCTTCCCATTCAGGTCACCATAGTGCATTAAGTCGAGTTCCCTGTGCTATACAATATGTTCTCATTAGTTATCCATTTTATACATATTATCAGTACTGTATATATATCACTCCCCATCTCCCAGTTCATTCTACCCTTCCCCCCTTGGTATTGATTCAATACATTTGTTCTCTACATCTCGGTCCCTGTTTCTGCTTTCCAGATAGGATCACTTTTCTTTGGCTACTTGATATGAAGAGCTGACTCACTGGAAAAGACCCTGATGCTGGGAAAGGTTAAAGGCAGGAGAAGAAGGGGGCAACAGAGGATGAGATGGTTGGATGGCATCACTGACTCAATGGACATGAGTTTGAGCAAGCTTCAGGAGATAGTGAAGGACAAGGAAGCCTGGCACGCTGCAGTCCATGGGGTCACAAAGAATAGGACATGACTTAGCAACTGAACAACAACAAATACCACTTTTCTAGATTCTACATATATATGTTAATTTGATGATTTTAAGTGTACAGTTCTGTGGCATTAAGTATATTCATTCATGTTGTTGCATAACCATAACCACCATCCATCTCTAGAACTTTTCATCTTCTCGAACTAAAACTTTGCCCACATCCTCACTCCTCCCAGCCCCTGCAACCATCATTCTATTTCCTGTCTCTGTGAATCTGACTGCTTCAGGGACTTTCTCTTAGTGGAATCATACAGTTTTTATCCTTTCCTAACCAGCTTGTTTCATTTAGTGTAATGTCCTCAAGGTTGCAAGAGGGTTTTAACATCCCAATGATCAACATTCTCCCATTCTTGTTTCACCTCCATCAAGTCCCAGCTTGTGAGTCAAAGGGATATTATAACACTTCCTTTTTAGTAATTTATTTTTTACCATGTTCTTGGAAGTGGCATCTGTCTTACATAAAATCATTGTTTTTTTGTTCTGTTACAAAGTTAACATTTGCAAAAGATGCTGCTGTTACTTTTACAGTTCTTAATCCCAACCCTAATTATGGGGAAATTTATTTTCTTAGTTATACATCTTTCTATCGTTCAAAATTTTCACCTGTATTTATTTATTTGTGATTCTAGCTTTCAGTAGAGGATATAAATTGTGTTTTGCAATGGTTTCAATTCCAATACATGCTATGGGATTCACTTATTTCATTTAGCACCTATTCAAGTATTCAAAGTGTCTAGAAATTCATATTCTAGGAAAGATTGAAGGTGAGAGGAGACGGGGACAACAGAGGATGAGATAGTTGGATGGCATCACCGACTCAATTGACATGAGTTTGAATAAACTCCAGGAGTTGGTGATGGACAGGGAGGCCTGGGGTGCAGCAGTCCATGGGGTCGCAAAGGGTCAGACACGACTGAGTGACTGAACTGAACTGAACTGAACTGAGTTCAAATATAGTTTAACCTTCTCTCAACTTGTGGCTTTAAAATTTAGGTCTGTCCAAGAGACTGTGGCCAGTTGAGTGAAACATACTCCTTGGCCTTCTGGGATAACTTCCAAGAGCAGGTTTTCATGGAGAAGCTGCAGACGGAACACTCCAGGGTGCAAAGAGCCCTAAGACTTGCCCCAACACTCAGACACTCCTGGGGGTGATGAAGTTGCCACCATTCTCCAGCTTTTTCTCCTGAGAAAACTGATTCAGTGACATCTGGGTTCTTGCCCAGAGAGGAGATGACTTTGTTGCGCTTTTTGAGAATCTCCCTTTACTCCTCTTCATTGATCTTCTTGGGAGTTTCTATGTCTCTTGGTGCCTTTTGCACTAAAAATTGAAGTTGTAGAAAGACACCCTGTCTCTTGGTTTCTCACAGTCACCAGGCTGTCAATACGTTCCTTGTTTAAATGGCACTGTGTGACCTCAAATAGGTTACCTAACTCCTCTGAACTTTCCTGTAAAATGGAAATAATAATACACAACTCACAATTTTCTTGCGAGGAATATAATCAGAGGCATTCTGATTTGGAAGACTGTGATATCTTTTATTTTACCATAAATTCATGGTGTCGCTGTTTAAACAAAGAAGTCTCTTGAAAATACAAAATCATTCTTCTTCTTCTAGGTCTCTCATTGCTAAAACAAAACCAAATCTTTATGCTTGTTGACTTTGTTGTTCAATACATTGTGGGATGAATAGAATTGAGATATAAATGCTAATATATAATATATGTATATCCTTTGAGATGGCACATATTTAGTTAACATGGAAATATATCATACTGTAATTATAATACATAGTTGTATGTTTTATGCATTATATTCTATATTATACTTTACATTGTTTTAACATATTATAGTATAAGATTGTTTAAAAATTTATAGGATTTCTCTTTATAATCTCCCAAATTATCCTATTTTGAATACATTCACATAAAGTTATCCATGTTGCTATTAAAGTAACTTTAGTGAAATCTTCGGCTGATAGCCAGTGTTAAAGTGTTAAGCTGATTTAAACTAGTTGTGTTTTGTTTTATCTAATAAGATCTTTTAAAGTCCTTTGGCTATTAATGTGGAAATATCTATGTCAAATTATGGATTAACTGTTGTGAGTAAATTGGTGTTTTATTTTGATGAATCAAGCAATACATTTAGCCAAATGAGATGTTTCCTCTTAGGCTGGTGTGTGAATTGATTAGGTTGCCAATATTTACTAGTCAGGCAATAGGCAAATACACTGCAGAACTGATAATTTTTTTAAAGCTTAGCATTATTATTATTTTTATATACTTCTTTTGCAAAGACAATTGTCTTTCTAAAATTCAAAATATGAAATCTTAAACTAATATACTTAAAGTCAATATTGTTTTATTATCTATGTGATAAACTTTGCTAACAATTTTTTTTAACTTTGGAGCAATAGTTGATCATTGTCACCCATGGATCAAATAGTAAAATGGCTTTCAAATACTTGTTGAATATGTTGATATTTAGTTCACCTGTAACCACCTTCAGGCTACTGTGTGATATAATTGAACTTTAAGACTGGAATCTTAATCATGGGAATAGATCATTGTGTTAAGCATGGCCTATTCTATAAAATGGATAAAATACTGTTTAATTAGTCCACATTTGTACACCCTGTTCTTTTGAATAACTACCTACAACATTGGACAATAGTTTCAACGTGACATTTTGGAGAATTCACATACATTTGCTCTGATCATCTGATTTTCCACTGATGGCTCACCTCCAACCCTGCTGGGACTACCAGCAGAGCATTAAATAAGCTGTTTCATCCCCTTTGCCATCCTCAGTCAAGTCATCCATCACTTGGAACCCAAAGATTGTTACTTATTTGCTTTCCCAGCCCCATGGTTCATGTCCTGTCTTGTTCTTTTGGTCTTTTTTGCTAACGATCTTCTCATTCTAGAATGGCTACTTGGTGAAACTGAAGGAAATCTCTGAGGATAGAAAGTCAACATGTCAGGGAGGGGACCAACAGAAGGAACCGAATGGCTTGTGTCCCGTGTTTACACACTTGGGAGGCAGGGACGTATCCAGTCTGAAGGCACTCTGGCTGAGAAACGCTTCGACACAGGCTCACAGTGACTGTGCACACAATAGAGGTTTAACCTCAGGAATTATTAACCTACGAGAAATACTAAGTATAAAGATGCAAACAGAACATTAAAGAGGGCCATATGGCTGAGGAGGGTACTTCCAGAAGGAAACACCTGGAAATATAATTTCTCTAATTAATTTATCTATTTGACAAACAGAAGATGTTTGTCTCCTGTCATTTCTTACTGTGGTATGATGTTGATTAAGGTGCAAATCTATTAAAAAATTAACCTATTTGTTTTAAACAAACAAAAATAACCATTGGGAAAAACACTAAATTCTTTCTGATATTCTTGGGTTATTTCCATGTCTGAACTATTTTTCCTTCCTTGGTCACACTTATTACTGGATGAAACATTCAACTCCTAACATTAGTTTCTTGTCTTTCTAAACTGTGAGATTCTACCTCTCATCTGGATAAGTAAATACTGTCCAGTTTTGAAGAGTTCATGTCAGTGGGGCTCGCTCCCCTTGAATATGTTGTGAAACTTTCTTCCCTAGATTTAATACAATCACCACTAGCATAGAAATTACTTCCTATCACTCAAAAACTAAATTTCCCACCCTGTTCAGTTAATCATATAAGCTGTGTGATACAAGCTTGATTATGTTACTTTTTCTTCTTCTGATTCTGCATCTAAGTATATTTCTGATTGCTCACCTAGAAATTATAGCATGCATGCTTAACATGTCAAATTATACATTGAGTCAATGCCTTTTCTCCCTGTAAATATGACCAAGAATTATGAAGAATATAGAAGAAAATTATTCCTGATTATGCTCCTCTCTCTACTTGTAAGCTACTGTCTTTTTCTTCTAAAGATAGTTTTTCTATATATAAATTCCATTTACTTTCTTCTCTTTTCTTCCAGAATTCATTTCTGAGGTATACTCAAGCTTTTTACTTTATCTTCCAGGTCTCCTAATATTTCTCTCATATTTTCTATTTCTTTATCTCTATAGGGCTTATTTCTCCTCATCTATCATTCAGTTCATGAATTCTCTCTGCTACTGTGTTAAATCTACAAGGGTACCTAAATATCAATTTTTGAATTTCAATTATTGAATTTTTTTTACTTATTGATGTACTATGTAATTATTTTTTAAATGTTAGGTGATCATTATAGTTTAAAGTTTCCTGTAGACATGATAAACTTCTCTTTTGTTTATTCAGACAGTGTTAACATAGTTGTTTTATCATGATGATTTATTTAATCAATTGATTGATTTATCTTCTGGCTTAATTTTGCTGAATCTTTTCTTGATCTTTTCCTGATTCCTTAGTTACACTACTGAATTCTACAGACTTACGCTCAGAGCAATCAGTATTCTCAGAGTCACTGGCATCATTGGGTCATCATGAATTTTTCCTTAATGTATATAGCATCCTGGGCTTACACTTGTGTGTCCCAATTTGTCTACCACACAAGGAGCATTAGCTTTTAAATATGAGCCTCATCACTCCTCTGCCTTCCTGAACTATTCAGTGGTCCTCATAATGTGTACAGTGGAGTTAATCAAGGTGCCTTGTGATTCAAGCCCCCACTTTCAATTCCAGCTTTGTGTCCTTCATCAACACTGGCCACAGCTTCCTGAATGCCTTAGTGTCAGCCAGTCTGTGGACAGGCTGACACAAGCTCTCATTTACTCTTGCTTTTGCATTCGATTTTTACCTCTGCTAGAAGGAAGACAATACTTTCCCTTACATACCTGGGAAACTCTTACACATCCATCAGGATTTATCTTGCAGGACTTCTGTTTATTTGCTCCTGACCTTCTCCACAACACAAGTTAGTTATTTGTTCTCTTCTCTGTCTCCCCTGACAGAATTACATGCACGCACATTATACACACACACACACACACACACACACACATATGTGCTGCCCAGGTGGTGGTAGTGGTAAAGAACCCAACTGCCAGTGCAGGAGATAATGGGTTCAATCCCTGGGTTTGGAAGATGGAAGATCCCCTGGAAAAGGGAATGGCTACCCACTCCAGTAATCTTGCCTGGAAAATCCCATGGACAGAGGAGCTACATGGGCTACAGTCCATAGGATCACAAAGAGTCAGAAGTCAACGCTTCACTTCTCTTTGAGCATCTTTCCCGATAGACCAAATGCAGAGGTCATTCCCTTCACCTCTGTCTCCAGCAACAAGCATCAGATTCTGAAAGGTAAGATGGATATTGGATAAATGTTAAATGAAAGAATATATTTAGAATGTGTATCACAGGAAAGATAATTTAGGGATTTATGACACTTGTCTTCAAATATACAAAGGACTTATTTGGGGAAATAAGAGATTCTTCCATTCTGTAGTAGGATTGGGATAAGTGGTGGGAATTTCAAAGAAATGATGTGATCTTCAGATAAGAAAAAACATTTTGAATAATAAGCATTGTCCAGGAGTAGTATGTGCCAGTTCCTAGACTTCTGAGCTCCAAAGTGCTAAAATGAGGATGAATCAGTGATCTTCTGCAGCTGTTATAAAAGAGCTGCTTCTGTGGAAACTGTTTAGGTGGACTTTGGGGTCCCATCTAGCTCTTAAGGTCATGTGAATGGAAAGCAAAAAAGATTTTAAGGTTAAAACTAAAGGTTTTCATAAGCAAAGTGACTTTTTCCCTTGCCCCATAGCTTTTTACTGTGTTTTTTCTTTTTTTTTTTCAGGAAGAGAACCTGCATATTACTCTGATATATCAAAAGACATTACATTAAAACCATCTTCTCTCTGAGTGTGTCTAGAGAAAATTTGCTTCTGCCCTTGTTTCCTTTGGCTTTCAAGCATCTCATCTTCTAAGGGGCAAGGCTTTTTGTGACTGATATGCAGACATGGTAGGTCTAAAATGTCAAATAAAAGAATATGAGAGCAACTTCTAATTCTAAAAATTTCAGGAGCTGGAAAAGAGAGCCATTTTCAATAAGAAGCACACCAAAACCTGCATAGGTATTGCACAGCTGGAGCAGAGCTGACAGTTAATATGGTGCCAGGGAGAAAGGAGTCAGCCTTTACACATAGCTAAAGAACATGGCATCACTAAATGGCAAGGATAAATATGTATGGAGGAGAAAAAAGAATACTAATTAAAGTTCACTTACACTGACATGGATATATTTTGCATATGAAAATTTTGATCTTTGAAATGGTGTCATTTCCATATCATTTTCATTAGCGGAATATATCAGTCTTTCCAGTTGTCACTTTTCTTATGTGTAACTGATTCACCTTGCTATACAGCAGAAACTAGCATAACATTGTAAATCTACTTACACTCCAATAAAAATTTTTTAAAAATGCATATAGAACCCAACATGTTATTGGCTTCAGTAACATATGCTACTAAACGGAGGATCACACTATTCTTTCTGGTATGATAGCCTGAAGCAGTCACTCTGTGACCTGCAACCAGAAGTTGGGGGGATTGTCCTGGAGGACCAGGCAGCTGTAGGTCTCACTCACAAGCTAGACACCTAGCATCCCCTCTCTATTTGCTGAGCGTAATATTACTGAGTATATGTGCAACAGAGTCTGGTGGACTCCATCTCAAAAGGATTCCTGGGAAGATTCACCTATACCAAGACTCCTGTTCCCAGTGACTGGTAATGAGGAAAAGGTGCTCTGGACAGAGCAAAAAAAATAGAGCAAGGGCATCTTTGCAATCCCAGGCTCTGTGCCCAATATCCCCAATGATGAGCTTTGTGATCTAAGATGAAGTGAAGTAAAAGTCCCTCAGTTGTGTTCGACCCTTTGCCCCCCCATGGACTATACAGTCCATGGAATTCTCCAGGCCAGAATAGTGAAGTGGGCAGCCTTTCCCTTTTCCAGGGCATCTTCCCAACCCAGGGATTGAACCCAGGTCTTCTGCATTGCAGGCAGATTCTTTACCAACTGAAATATCAGGGAAGCCCTATCTAAAAATGAGTCCATAAGATTTCAATAAGTGTGGAGATGAAAATGAAGACATTGCATAAGTCAAATGAGAATCACTTTTATTTCTTCTTCCTAAAAGGAAAATGGTCAGGAGAACAAATATCCTCTACAAGAGGCATGAACATCAATCATTCAGGAACCCCTCCAAGAAGGACAGGATGAAAGTGAGGTCTCCAATGCCCAGGAGCTGGTGCAATAGGCTGGCTGGCATCCCTCTCAGTGGTCCAGCTGGCTCACACACAGCACCTTGCCTGCCTGCATCAGGTGGAGTGATGCCTACCATTGTACTTGGGAGATGAGGCTGTTAACAGAGCCCTTTGGGAAGGTTTTGAAGGGAGAGCATCTCTGAGCAGCAAAGGGGCCCCAGAGTAAGGTCAAATTCTTCCTTCCTCTCTCAGAAGCAGTGGTCAGCACCACCAGCCCTTTCCAACCTCCCAGATGTCCTTCTGCTCACACAGCAAACTAAGCTAAAGCTTTCTACAAAATTCCTTCACCACATCCACACCTCTCCTCTCCTAAGACTCCTACATGGTCTGACTGTGCACACAGTACATCCTAGGAACACGAGGAATCCACTTCCCATTCCCTTGTCCCTGGTAGCACCTGGCCAGGGCTGCAGTAATCATGCTAGGATCCCAATTTTTTTTCGTCATTACTTTTTAAAATTGTTTTTTTTTTATTGAAGTATAACTGATGAACAATGTTGTGTTAGTTTTGGGGGTATAGCAAAGTGATTTAGTTATACATATGTAATATATTACAAGTATATATGTTCTTTGTCTATCTGCACACACACACACACACACACACACACACACACACACACACACACACACACACACACACACACACACACATATATATATATTCTTTTCCCTTATAGGTTACTATAAGATATGGAGTACAGTTCCTATGCTATAGAGTAGGCACTTGTGGGTTGTCTATTTTATATAGTAGTGTGCATATGATATTGCTTATATGTGGAATCTAAAAAGTGATACTAATGAACTTATTTACAAAACAGAAATAAGCTCATAGACATAGAAAACAAGCTTATGGTTATTAAAGGGGAAAGGAGGGAGAGGTAATTTAGGAATTTGGGATTAACTATGGATTCTTGCTTTCCCCTTTCCAAATATCATTGGCACTTGTATCCAATCTGGTCTCAGATCCCCACAACAAGCCCCTAACACATTTGCCAATGACCTCACCACTCTACACACACACACACACACACACACACACACACACACACACACACACACACAATTGCTTAGCTGCACAGTGGGACTCACAGGCTATAGCTGTGCATAAGGACGGCCTGCATCCCCCACCTTGGAAGGAGGAAACCCAGCCCCAGGCACCTGCCCTCACTACTGTGAGTGAGATATATATGATCCCAGTGGGTTTGGTGAGGGGCACTCACAGTGTGGCGGTGGAGGGAAGACATGGAATCTACTCCTTGCACAAGGCACCACTGTATCCCTGCAAAATGTAACTGTGGAGCCGGTGTCCCCTGCCAACACCCACTGCGTGCCTGCCAGGTCAGGCCAATAAGCTGTCTGGACACACAGTCCAAGGCTTTGCTTCCCTCCTGTAAAGGAAAGTAGTGTCATGTATCCTGTCATGTTGAGTAATCTAGAGGCCCATGATGAGTAATTTATAGGCTCAGCAGACAGGGGTCATGTGGGTTTTCCAGTACCTTTGAGAGGTTGTTAAGACTCTTCCTAAAGGACAAGGCTTACACCAACCACTGTTCAGCTTGCCTGCACCTGGATGTGGGCCTGAGTGAGGCTCTATGAATGGTTGATTGGATGAATAAGGGGTGACAACCAACCCTTAATTTCAAGAAAAGTTATCTCATTACAAGATTCCATCTTGTTTTGCCCCTAAACAGTACCTGGCCAGCTAACCTCAGTGCGTCTCTTGATGACTTTTCCCTTCACTAGTCCCTGCTTCGAATAGCCCTTGATCTTTTCATGACAAGGACTTAGGCTGTCTGAGTGTCTCATGAAGAAATACCCACTCCCAGATCTGAAGCTCACAGTCCAGAGGAAGATACAGGGAGCCTTCTGGGAAAGCAAAGATGCTCTGACTTGTGGGGGACGTTGGGAGCGATGGGGAAGTGCATCCACTCACTTCCCACCACTTTAGTGAATATAATCCACCAAGAAAGTGTGCTTTCTGAAACACCTAAAGCAGGCATCAGTTGTTGCTCCAATGTATCTGATTCTGCTTCCTGTTTTCCCAGTTACCCATCTTCTCTGGATTCTCAGGGCTCTAGGCTCCAGCCTATGACTCCAAGGCTCACTTACTGGGCCTCAGGCTGCTGAGTCTCTTGTGCACGAGTTGAGCTCTTGTCTCAAACCTTCCCTCAGACAAATGCATGTGGGCATTCATCCTCAGACCACACTCTTGCAGCCAAGACTAAGGGATGCTCCCACTGCTGGCCTTGGTGTCTCAGGACTCCTTCTGAGGAGTCCCCACCAGCCATCTCTACTGGGAAGAGTGGGAGATTTTAGACCAGGAACTCAGAACAGATGAGCATAAAGCTCTCCTGAGCGCACATCCCACCCCATCAGCATGCTAGTTTACAGACTGTCATTCAGCGATGAGAGTGCTAGTATCCAAGGAATGCAATGGTTCCAGCTTTAAGTAGAAGGGAAGTCTGGTCCTCTTAATCTATGAGAGGAGTCTCCTTGCTCTTGATGGGACAATGTGACCTGCTGTGCCTTCATCACTTTGCAAGCTCCCTCTGTTTTCCATGAGTTGTAGGTCTTTGGGGAAAATTACTTAACCCTATTAGACTTCTGACTGTCATCTGAAATATGGGAAAAATAATAATATCCACATCCAGAAGGCTGTCCTGAAGCTTTGCAAACATAGATGCCTGCTCTTAATACAATGTCTGACTCAAAATACTTACTACACATTCTCTACTAGGATCATCTAAATCCTTCATTCACATAAGTACCTTTTGCCAAACAATCTTTTTGTGAATTAGACTATTTTCAAATGAGAAAATTTCTGACCATGTTCCCAGACTTTGGGAAGCAGGACATCTATTTTAGTTCTTTAGCTCTTTACTTATGTTGTAGGATCTGTGTGCCCTTGACAATTATTTTTAATAATTTAATATAATATATAGAAGTCTAATCAGAGCTTTATTTGCACTTTAAACAATTAGTGTGCAAACTATTAAAGCTACAGAACACTAGATCTTCATTAATATTTTGTTTTCAACTTACAAAATACTCTATTTATACTCCTGCACATTTTAGCAATCACTTCAAATGAGCATTTGAATAATATCTGGTCCCATTTGCAAAGTTTGTTAAATAGTCACCTTTAAAATCTACTTATCTGTGATGATATATTTAATTTCCAACTCAAATATTTTAATTTCATAGTCAAGAAACAATTTATTCTCAAGAGCTTAAATAAGTTTTCTAAATTTCACACATTTATAGCTTTATAGTTTTTATCTATTTAAATCTACTTTATGCTTAAAATTTTCTTAGATAATCCAATAACATGCATATTTTAATAATTATTTCATTAAAAATTCATAGACAAAAGCTAGTCAATATGCATTTAAAAATTTTAGATACAAGGGTGTCCAAATTCTTTTGAACATCACTACATCAAAGGTGTATAAAATGCCAACTATGAATGAACTTTTCTAATTTAAAAAAAATTAACTGGTTTTGATTTTTTAATGCCTTCTGCTCCTAATTTATGCTTCTATTGAGGAGAGGGGAGTATTAATTTAAAGAAAACAGCACAAATCCAGTTAACTGAGTTTATTAAATACCAAAGGATTCTGCCTAGATGATTTCATGTAGCTCAGATAGACACACTGAATCCCTGTTATATTGCTATATCAGTGACTTAAGAGGGGCACAAAGCCCCAGATTCAAGTCAGCTGCCTGCAGAAAGTACACTCAGGTTACCACTAGTTGAATTTCACATTTATTAGGCTCCCACGGAGTAAAGATGTCTTTCATCCTTGGTCTAAAGATTTTTGGGTGTAATGGAACCTAGTGTCCTTCAGCGCTGTGTGATATGTCATTGAATTTTGTGTAGTGCATGGCTCTGTCCACTTACAGTCACCATGCATGAATTTATTCTACTGATAACACTGAGGTAACAAACAGGTGATGTTATGGACACAGGGAGCTGTTTTTGCGCAGTCACTACCAATTACCAACAGGTATACAAAGGCCAAGCTCTAGATTACACAAATGATTCATATTTTCTAATAAGTAAAACAATATCTATACTTTTCAATATATACCAAAGAAAGGAAGCAAGAACAGATATAATCTATCTTTTAAGAAGACCTTTGTTATAGGAACAAAGCAAAGGAAACCAGTACTTTAAGGTTGATTACACAAATGTCTCTCTTCCCTTCCACTTAGTTTGCATTTCTACATCTGCCCTGACTAAGGCGGACAATTGAAGCAAGAAAAAAGATTTATACCCACAGATTAAAAACTTTTGCAAAGAAAACTAATTACAGTTCCTGAGACGGAAATCAACTTCCCTCTTTTCCCAATTTGTCTGCCAATAATAAATAGAAAGTCAATGCTTTATTCCAAAGATTTCTTTTATTTTTATTTTCCTATGATTATAGATGAAGTTATTAGTTCAGTCCAATCAAGGCCAACATTAATGTTTGAGAAGAAAATGGTTGTACTACAAAAGTTGCACGTACATATTCTTCATGTAAATAAAGGGAAGTTATTGGGGCTTCCATGATAGCTCAGTTGGTAAAGAATCCACCTGCAATGCAGGAGACCCTGGTCTGATTCCTGGGTTGGGAAGATCCTCTGGAGAAGGGATAGGCTATCCACTCCAGTATTCTTGGGCGTCCCTTGGGGCTCAGCTGGTAAAGAATCTGCCTGCCATGCAGGAGACCTGAGTTCGATCCCTAGGTTGGGAAGATCCCCTGGAGAAGAGAAAGGCTACTCACTCCAATATTCTGGCCTGGAGAATTCCATGGACTGTGTAGTCTATGAGGTTGCAAAGAATCGGACATGACTGAGAGACTTTCATTTTCACTTGCATACTATATTCATTGGTACTCAAAATTTCTAAGATGCCAGTTCCTCCCTCTGATTTATTATAAATGTCCAGTGTCAGTTCAATTCAGTCACACAGTTGTGTCCGACTCTTTGTGACCCCATGGACTGAAGCACAACAGGTTTCCTTGTCCATCATTAACTCCCAGAGCTTACACAAACTCATGTCCATTGAGTCGGTGATGCCATCCAACCATCTCATCCTCTGTCGTCCCCTTCTCCTCCCTCCTTCAATCTTTCCCAGCATCAAGGTCTCTTCAAATGAGTCAGTTCTTTGCATCAGGTGGCCAAAGTATTGGAGTTTCAGCTTCAGCATCAGTCCTTCCAATGAGTATTCGGACTGATTTCCTTTAGGATGGACTGGTTGGATCTCCTTACAGTCCAAGGGACTCTCAAGAGTCTTCTCCAGCACCACAGTTCAAAAGCATCAATTCTTTGGTGCTCAGCATTCTTTATAGTCCAAATCTCAATCCATACATGACTACTGGAAAAACCATAGCTTTGATTAGATGGACCTTTGTTGGCAAAATAATGTCTCTTCTTTTTAATATGCTATCTAGGATAGTCAAGGCTTTTCTTCCAAGGAGCAAGCGTCTTTTACTTTCATGGCTGCAGTCACCATCTGCAGTGATTTTGGAGCCCACAAAAATAAAGTCTCTCACTGTTTCCATTGTTTCCCCATCTATTTGCCACGAAGTGATGGGACTGGATACCATGATCTTAGTTTTCTGAATGCTGAGTTTTAAGGTCCAATGTAATTCCAATCAAAATTCAAGCAGGATTTTCATAGATAGTAACATGTTGATTTTAGAGTGTGTATGGAATGGCAAAGGGACCAGAAGAGCCACAACAATCTTGGAAAAGAAAAAATTTGAAGAACTCATCTTCCCTGACTGCTAAACTCATTACAAAAGTAGAGCAACTAAAACTAATGTAGTATTGGTGAAAGTATAGGAATAGCTATATAGCTCAATGGAACAGAACAGAGAGCTCAGAAATAAACTTATACCACAGATTTCTTGCAAAAGTGAAAAAAGCAATTCAAAGGAGAGAAAATAGACTCTTTCCACTAAACTGATACTTTGATAATTGGGTTTCCATATGTAAAAAAAAAAAAGTAAAAATTTCAACTTATACTTTAAATCTATGCAAAAATTAAGATATTGGTAAAGACTTAAAAATAAATACAAATGTGTGTGTATTTGTGTATTAGTACATTTACATATATTTCCTACTTCCATCTGATAAAAAGGGCTATGACACTACAGTGACTATGAGCATATCTCATGTCCTGATACTGGTTTTAAATAATATTCTTTAATCAGGAGAATTAGGGCTTCAGGTAGAAAGGATTCCAGAATTGAGATAGGGGAGAAACAAGATGAGCTTAAAGTATCTTATATGCTGTAAAGAAAGAAAATGTAACAACAATAAAGAGACAGGCTGAAAAGCCCATTTGAAAGAAATTGCATTGGCTCAAATTGGAATGACTTGAGCAAAACATTAAATAAATATTGCATTATAAACAAAGGAATAATATAAATATCTGCGATTCCACACTGACATAAATATAACAGTTTTACTTATAAATAAGACAGTACAACCAAGTGATAAGTATTAGCCTGAACAGAAATATAAACTAAGAACATGTACCCCAGAACCATGGACTGGAAAGAGTGCTGTGGGATCCTTCCCGGTAATGCATAACACTCTATCTAATAATGAGAACACATCAGAAAGATTCAAATTGAGAACATCCACCCAAATAAGATAAAGGTCCTGTTCAAACATGTCCAGGTCATGAAGTAAAAGAAGAGACTGAGGTGCTGACAGAGATTGAAAGAGAATAAGGAGATTGACAAGTAAATGCAAAAGATGTCCTGGATGGGATGATGGAGAAAGAAAAAGGGTATTAGTAGGGAAATGGTGAAATTCCAGTAGATTCTGTATCGTAATATTAACCAAAATCAGTTTCCAGTTTGATAAGTGTTCTATAATCATGTTAGCAAAGAAGAAGTATGGGAACGATCTATAGGAATTCTCTGTACCAGAATTCAATACTCTGTAAATCTAAAATCATATAAGAATTTAAACAATAACTTAAATATATTAAGGCAAAGATGAGGGGTATGGTGTCAGCATTCTAGAGCAGGTTTCTCAGCCTCAGTACTGCTGGTATTTCAGGCCAGACATTCTTTGTCTTTGGGCCATCTTCTTCATTGTAGGATGTTTAGTTGCATCCCTGGTCATTCCCCGCTAGACATTACTAGCAGCTCTCCTGCCTCTGGTTTGACATCACCAATATCTCCAGACTTTGCCAAATGGCCCCATGAGAAAAAACTGCCCCCAGTGGAGAGCTGCAGTTCCAGAGAGTATTGAGTTGTAATAACAGGTGAGACCAACATCAGAGGAGAGGGGCTGAAGAATAAGAAAATTAATCATGTTCTATCACTTGGTGTATAGATCATCTACTTGTTAATGAATACTTTGTTCCAGCATTTGGGTGGCAGCTGTATATATCAGCATAGTTGGGATGATTCCTAAAAGCCCTCAATTTAGGACATCCAGATGAAATGGTAGCAGATGGTCAAGAGGCATTGGTATTGGCCCTTTAAGTTTAGAAATATGAGTTCAAGGACCAATGTCTTGGAGATCTGCTACTCTGTCAGTTGTTTGAAGTGTGGGATAAGGCCTTTCCACTTAGCTCAAGATCGGGGTTTCTCTTTTGTCCTTTTCAGAAAACCAAAGCTCAGACTTCAGTTTATAAGGAAACCACGTGGTGGAGTGTTCTGGAAATTCAGAATGCACCTACTGGTATTAAACCTGGAATATTGCATGACTCCCAAGCTTCTTACCAGGCGGAACCTAGGATTTGAGGGCTTTTGAAATTTTGAAAGATTTTGAGCTTTAATAATTTTAGTATTATAATTCCCTTAGTCTCTCTCTCTCTCTCTTTCCCACCTGAGCTTGTGGACTGAAAGGAGAAATCTGTGCATGAAAGTCAGCTTATCAGGGCAGCTGAATATAGTACAATTGAAATATATGCCCTTGGAGAGAAAAATTGGAATGCAGCAATTGGAAAAAGGAGAGCGAGTTTTAATTTTTTTAATGTTTATAACTATGATAGTCATTGTTTTCTAGCAACAGAAGCAACTCACTTAAAGACTAAACAACAAGAATCAGAATGGAATCACAGCCCATTTGGAAGTGACCAAAATGGCCCCAGGGCATTAACTTCAGCCTGTGTCCAGCAGGTACAGTTGACAGGACTGTACCATTGGCGGATGGGCCTGTACTGAAAACCACCTCCACCCACACTTCTTAAAATTCGCCGATCAATATTGGATCAATGTCAAGTTCACATTTTTTCTGCTACTGCAGGTAAGACCATACAGCATATTTGCTAACCTCTCCCTTTATTATGGTTATCTCCTTAATTAATAGCAAAGCTGCTCAAGATGTTGTAACTTATGATTCATTTTGGAGCTTCTCAGGTGGTGGTAGTGGTAAAGAACCCACCTGCCAAGCAGATAGACTAAGAGACGATCCCTGGGTCAGGAAGATCCCCTGGAGGAGGGCATGGCAACTCACTCCAGTATTCTTGCCTGGAGAATCTCATGGACAGAGGAACCTGGTGGGCTACAGTTCATGGGGTCACAAAGAGTTGGACATGACTGAAGTGACAGCAGGCACACATGATTCATTTGATATGGGTACCAGCAGTGATCGGGAAATGTTTGTTTCTAAAGAAATTCAAATTCATGGAATAATACACTATCATATACCTCCCATTAGTATAAAATTTGCTCTTTTATCTTTTGTCAGATAGGAGATCTGGGCAAAGTCAATTAATTTAACTGTCTAAAATGATCTACTTTTGTGAAATACTTTTTATTTCAAGGACAAATTTAGATCTGCCTGTGGTAGTATAACCTCTTTAGCATGCTTTAGTTTTTCTCTTTAAGTGTAAACTTTCCATATGTAGAAATCAGGATTTTCCAAAAGAATCTGCATCTGTGGGACATGAATAGTTCCCTGATAGAGGTTAAGGAATCATGCAATTCTCTTTTTTCAGGTGAAAAAGAAATGATGACTACTTTTAAAGAAAAATAAGCAATGTGAGTGGAGGTTAGGTGATTGCTCAAAAATAAAAAATAAAGGCTACAGGTATTTACTATGTAAAAAAAAGAAAAACAACGCTGAAAGTTTTCTGTCCGTAGACGTCTCCTTCACAGGTCCCAAATGCAAAGAAAACTCTTAAGTTTAGTGAAAAAGCCCAGACTGAAATCAGAGATTTACATACATTCTTCTCCTGGTGCTACAGTTTTGAAACTAGGTGGGCAAGTCTTGCTACTGCATCTTGGAGAAGACTGAAGTAAGAAAAGTTCCCTGACAATATCTGTGTCTAGAATTTTCAAGAAAAAAACAGGGGAGCTTGTTGATCTGGAATCCTGGAAACAAAGGTTTTGTGGATAGTTACTGTTCCTGCTTATGTGCTGGTCATCAGTAACCTTCCAAAGTGGCCCTCATCACCTCTGCTTCCCTGGGCTGCACACCTGTGTGGTAGCCTGCCCTTCAGTGTGGATGTGTCTGACCTAATCAGTCAAGCCCTCTGAAGAGGATCCAGAGGTCAGTGTCTTCCCCTATTCAGGCTACTAAAATGGAAGGCAACACACCTGGTGGCTTATCGCCAACATAAAGCTGTTCCTCACAATTCTGGAGTCTGTAAGTCAATGATCCTATATTAGTATGATCAAGTGAGAGCCCTTTTCCAGGTTGCAGATGGCTGACTCCTCGTTGTGTCCTCCCACAGAAGAAGAGGTGAAGAAGCTTTGAGATGCCTTTTTTATTAGGGCACTAACCTCAATTTTGAGGGGTCCACCCTCATGACCTAAGCACCACCCACTCATCTTGCCTCCTAATACCATTACCTTCAACTTATGGGTTAGGCTTCAACTTATGAATTTTTGGAGGGACACATGCAGACCATGGCAGATATAGAAGAAATGAGAGGATTGGGGTTGGTAAGTAGATTCCTTGGTGTAAGACCCTGAAAGTAACTACCAAGGGCCAAAAGGGAACCTCAGTCCCTAGCCAGCAGGGCGGCATTTGGTATATGGTTAATCTATTGCCATCTTAAGAAATAAAGTCAATTAAAATTATATTTAGAAATTAGTGTTTTGTACTTATTTCTTGTTTAGAAAATGTCTATTTGTTCAGAGATTATTTAACTTAATAAAATGTCTAAGTTCTGAAGTTATCTGTGCTGTGTGCTTAGTTGCTCAGTCATGTCTGACTCTTTCCAACGCCACGGACTGTAGCCCTCCAGGCTCCCCTGTGCTTGGTTTTTCTCCAAGCAAGAATACTGGAGTGGGTAGCCTATCCCCTCTCCAGGGGATCTTCCTGACCCAGTATAGAACTGGGGTATCCTGCATTACAGGTGGGTTCTTTACCAGCTGAGCTACCAGAGACGCCTGAAAGTTAACTAAGTATCTGGAAATTAAAGTTTAGTTAATATACTAAATTGTTATGGAGTTTAAAAAATATTTCTTGAGTAACCTTCTTTATTTTATTTTATTTATTTTTTTGACATTCACTCTGTGACATGTGGGATCTTAGTTTTTGGATCAGGGATTGAACCTGTGGCCCCTGCATTGAAAGCTCAGAGTTTTAACCACTAGACCATCAGGAAAGTCCCTTGTTATGATCTTTTTGCATTGTGAGAATACTATAAAATTAAACTCTGTAAAAATGCATCTATTATCATTTCATTTAGCAGAATCAAATTGTGTGCATATAATATTCAATTCTAAAGAAATTATGGAAAAAATGTTTGACTCATAAAACTTATGTAGGAATTTTAGTAAGTTTGAATCAGGAAAATGCTTAATGGTGGTCTTATATAAACCAAAATATTATATGCACATTATTTTTATATGGAAAACTCATTTTCAAAGACTTTAATTGCATCCCAAACTTATCTTTTATCTTAGATACGAGGCTATTTTTTAAGCTCATGACTTTAGCAACAAAGGCTATTTTGTAAAAGGACTTTTAAGGGTTCATAAAAAGAAATATAGCTTAATAACTTTTTCTTTCTTTTAGATATTTTTAACTACTGGCCATAAATGATATACATGAAAGAGTGAATGATTTATTTTTGATCAATCTTTCTCAGGTGGAAAATTTTCTCAAGAGAAGAAAAAAAAAGAGTAATAGAAAATAAGATGAAAAGGTGACAAGTGTACAATTATCGTTGTTAAAGGGCTAATTGTGTTCCTGGGAAGAATGTTTAGGTGTAGGAAGAAGAAATGATGTTATAAACACACAAGAAAAGTGGGTAATATGCAGCTAGTTTCGACATAACTTGGGCTTTTGGCAATTTGATCATTCTACACCACTAAAAAGCTCTATTATTACCTCTAAGTACAGAAAGTGATGTCCCTTTTAGATAAACAAGATGGTCATCTCATGAGGCTCTTCTAGTTTTGCTCTAAGGTACCTCTTAAAGTTACCCCTTCTTTTTCATGCCCGAAGCTGCCCTGCTATCTGAAGTGGCTTGGTGAGACTGTACCAGTGAGAGAGGTGTCCGAGCCAGCATCACCTCAAAACTGAAGGAGGTGTTCCAGGGGAGCTGGGCCACTTGCAAACAGAGAGCTCCTGTGACTCTGCATCGCTACAGCTTGGCCAAAGGCCAATGATCCAAGACAAAGGATCTGACAAACCCCAAGTCCAGACAGAGCCCAGGGCAGGTCTCAGGGGTACACGAACAGACAGGGTTGAGGGGCCAGCTGGATACAAACACAGTGGACCTGGGGTGGCTCTCCCCGGCTCTGATTTCCTCTAATGGACACACGACACTGACCAGGCTGGGCACAAAGACTCACAGAAGAGCCAGGAAGCAGACTCTCTGTGACTGAACATTTTAATAGGTCCTGTCCACAAAGATATTAGAATGAGCCCAAAGTTAAAGCTGTGATGGATAAATAAACAACAGTTGCTCACATTAGCTAGAAAGCGGAAGTTTGGCCATTTTTGTGTGACTGCAGGGTTTATGCTTGTGTACAGGTGAGATGAAAATTGGGAGGTCTTGATTTGGTCCTAGTCTCAGAGTGGCCTGTGAAGGCTGCTTCCAGCCTGAGACACAGCCCACGTGGCAGCACTGTCAGCCCTTGGGTGCCCAGGAAGGCTTTCTTTGGACCTGTGAGCTCAGCTTATTTGAAGTATTGAAAATGCCTGTAATAAAAGTATTAGTCACTCAGTCATGTCTGAGTCTTTGTAACCCCACGGACTGTAGCTCTCCAGGCTCTTCTGTCCATGGAATTTTCCAGGCAAGAATACTGGAGTGGGTAGCCATTCGCTTCTCCAGGGAATTGTCCTGATCGAAGGATCGAACCCAGGTCTCCTGCATTGCAGGCAGATTCTTTACTGTCTGAGCCATCAGGGATAATAAAATGTAATCTCCAAAGTTTGATCTTATTGATTAAACAGTTAGATCGATCAGAGTTACCTTTGTTTCAGAAAAAGGCTGGTTTTGTTTTCCCATTCATTTGTGCTCCCTTGACAACTGCTTCATCTCTCCTGAAAGCTAGGAAGTCTGACATGACTATAAAACATGCTCTTGAAAGCCAGTGTGGTGGCATCGGTGGTGAGGGTAGTGGAAACAGATTTCTTTACTACTATCCCAGGGTTCTGTGGTCCCTGGAAACTCTTGAATAGCTTGAGGGATAGCAAGATGTCACACTAAAGATAACTAACTGGTCTGTTTGCTGGAGAAATTGAAAACAAAGTCCAAGTTTTAGTATTAGGAATTCAGGTTGTTTTATATCTCCCAGTCCTCTGTTGTTTTATGAAATTACCTAAGAATCAATTTTGTAAAGTGTAGGTGTGAATAATTTTTTTTCCCCTGAGCCTATTAATCTTGGACAGCAGATTTCTAACTTGGAAACAGGAATAGTCACGTGTGTTGAATGTTGGCTTTGGGAGATTGAGAGGTGACCTCTGGCATATGCTGGGTGAATTCTGCATTACCCACTTCCTGGAAAGTCCATTGGATGAAGACTCTTGGGAACTGAGAGGTCCTCAGGATTTGATTATTTTACTAAGTGAGGAATTATTAATTTTTAAATGAGGATAATTGCTTTACAATGTGACCTTGATTTCTGCTGTACAACAATGTGAATCAGTCATAAGTATACATATATCCCTTCCCTCTTGAGCCTCCCTCCTCCCCCGCCCCCGCCCTACCACTCTAACTCATCACAGAGCACTGGCCTGAGCTCCCTGTGTTATACAGCAATTTCCCACTAGCTAACTATTCTACACATGATAGTGTATATATGTCAATGCTACTCTTTCAATTCAGCCCACCATCTCCTTCCCCTTCTGTGTTATTAAAGGAAAAAAATTGTCTGCTAAGAGCTAAAACTGAATGGCCCAACAGCAATAATGTTTTAAAGAGAGGATCATTCTAAACTTACATTTTAATTCAAAAATGTGTCTTCTATAACATATGAGGTCCTCTTTTCAAAATATCTGATGGAATTGCATTTTTAGTTCTGTTAACCATTTCTTGAACTCTCTGATGAACCATTCATAACTGTTCCTTCCTGAATTTCACATATATATATCTGTACAGATGAGAAATGTGTGTTCTTTGTTGGAAATACTGATTCACTTGGCACATTTTATTCTGATCAGCCAACATGATGACTGTGTCTCTCAAAGTCACCTTTGGTTTATTATTGGCTTATGCTGCATGTAGGCTAAGCCATATTTGACCGGTATTGGGTGGGTAGTACTTTTATAACTAGAATTTTTATACATACTGATGCCCATTATTCTTGACTAGATTTTTTCAATGAACACATAAAGTCTGAAGAAAGCTACCAATGACAGTGAGAACACTGATATTTTAGACTCTACCAAACATGTTCAAGCTGGTAATATCAGCTTTTCTTTCAGGGGGTGTGAAACTCTGTTACAAACTAGCCCCCAAATCTTAGTGACACTGAAATGGAGCAGGAACCTATGGTCCTTCCTGCCCATGTCCTCAGCCTGACTTTTGTCTGTAGAAAAAGTTTAGCCAAAGAATAAGTTTAATCAGAGAAGTGTGAAAAGGCAGAAGCAAAGGCAAGCAGACAGGACAAAATAATGATTGTTTAGTCATTCAGCCAAGTCAAGGACCTTTAGTTCCTCCCCAAGAGTTGTAGATAATATTCTGAGCTATGTCCTTTGAGCTGTCTTACAGATACTAAAACCCCCACCAGGTGGAAGAAGTTAACTACATGATGGCCAGACTGTAGCCATGACGTAAGTTGCCACAATGCTAAGAACTGGACTCCACATGGCTTAAAGTACCTTCATGTGTTTGCTGATCAAGAGTATTTCATTTAGTGTATTTTGATTCACTTTTCCCGCTTCTCTCCTGGGGCTCTGAAGAATAAAGAAAGCTGTAAAAAGACAAGATACAGGCTCAATCAACATGTTAGGGGTACATTTAACCTCAGAACCAATGGGGCAATTTTCCTCCAGTTGCAAGAATACAAAAATAAAAAAGTGACAGTGAGCCTCAGCAACAGCAGTGAAATGAAACAGCGCATGAAGGGACAGTTCTCACAGTACAGCCAGCGAGGGACTGGGGTTGGGCTGGGGGCGTCCAAGGACCACTTCATTTCAGACCAGCTGGATAAACATTCAGGGGGATGTCTCACTATCTCCTTTAAATTTGATATTTGCTAGAAAACAAAGAACTCAGAAAAGTGGTGTACTTACAGTCATGGTTTTGTTGTAGCCAAAGAAAACAAATTAGGGTAGTAGCCAAAAACAAAGAAAAGATGCCTAAAATGAAGAGGATCCAAACCTACATTATAAATCAGTGTTACATTGTCTAGGGACCAGAGACAGGATATCACAGGGCCGAGAGACCACCCCACAGGTGCTGAGGACAAAGGTTTCTCTTTGAGAAAAACTGTTTCTTTCACAACACAGGCACAGCTTACTTCCAGCTTAATTCTGTACTGTCTAGTAGATGTCTTCATTGTAGTGGTTGTTTAAGTTTTCACTTCTTGTTTTTATTTTTGGACTGGATGACTTCCAGAGACAACCCACAAGGTGCGTCTTCCACAGGATTTGTTAAACGCTGAGTCTACATACTGGGGATTCCATTCCTATCAATAAAGAACAAGCAATGCAAACCTAGGCTAAAATGCCAGGTCCACAGTTTACCTGGACAAGTTCATAAACTTCTTTCAGACTTTTCCAAGTATAAAATTTGGACAATGTCCATTTCAAATGACTATGGTGAGGGTCAATCAAATACCTTGTGTGTGTGTGTGTGTGTGTGTGTGTGTGTGCGCGCGCGCATTCAGTCATTTCAATCATGTCCAACTCTTTGTAACCCTGACCGCATGCCATGCCCTTCTCCAGGGGATCTTCCCAACCCAGGGATCAAACTCCTGTCTCCTGCGTCTCCTGCACTGTAGGCAGATGCTTTACTGCTGAGCCTCCAGGGAAGATATAGATTTACATATATCAATAACTAATTACTGTCACACAACGTTTTGTTAACAAATCTCTTGGCAAACCTCTGTCCATTCCCCTGCCTTGATCCATTTATCCCCAAATACCAGTTTCCCAGAGCAGGCACTGTCTCGCGAGGAAAAGTCCTCAGATCCAGCTCCTCAGCTCCTCATCTTAACTCAGTTTAAACAAGGAAACTGCACAAAAGAAAAAGAACTTCAACTCTGATATCTCTCTTCTCCTGAAATGGTTTCTTCCAGATCTCATGAAAGAAGCAAATGGTAAATTGTTTCCTGATGGTTTCACCATATCCCAGGTTAAAAGTACAGGTAATGTGGAGATGAGACTGTGGAGAAGAGCAAAGAATGAACCTGGAAAAAATGTGTTAGTTGGTAATTCTGAGCCTGACATGATTTGATGCTGCAATAATGACAGTGATTTTTCAGAAGTGAATCTTCCCTCCAAGGAGATTATGAATACCCATGACTATTGAAAGTCAGTGGGACCCATTCCAATAAAAAGGAATGATAATAATCCTGAGAAGAAATGATAGCATAGAATTTTGCAGTGAAAAATTTGCAGTGAAAAGAGATGCAGTTTGCCATTTCATTCCAAAGCACAAGCTTGGGGACACACCCTGGTGTATATACACACTAAATTACATCCTATTTATTTATTTAACTTTTTTATTGAAGTATAGTAGATTTACAATATTGTGGTACTTTCAGGGATTCAGCAAAGTGGTTTGGTATAACACCATATATATATATATGCTATACAGTAGGTCCTTGTTGGTTATCTATTTTATATCAATTCAGTCATCAGTTCAGTTGCTCAGTTACGTCTGACTCTTTGCGACCCCACGGACTGCAGCACGCCAGGCTTCTCTGTCCATCACCAACTCCCGAGGCTTGCTCAAACTCATGTCCAACTAGTCGGTGATGCCATCCAACCATCTCACCCTCTGTTATCCCCTTATCCTCCTGCCTTCAATCTTTCCCAGCATCAGAGTCTTTTCCAATGAGTCACTTCTTCACATCAGGTGGCCAAAGTATTGGAGTTTCAGCTTCAGCATCAGTCCTTCCAATGAATATTCAGGACTGATTTCATTCAGGATTGACTGGTTGGATCTCTTCTCCAACATCACAGTTGAAAAGCATCAATTCTATTTTATGTAAGTAGTGTGCATTTAGTA
The DNA here is from genome assembly GCA_024291935.2 of Okapia johnstoni. Taxonomy (NCBI): domain Eukaryota; kingdom Metazoa; phylum Chordata; class Mammalia; order Artiodactyla; family Giraffidae; genus Okapia; species Okapia johnstoni. The sequence continues at coordinate 104,216,355 of CM044312.1, forward strand.
GATGTTTTCCTTGTCGTATTTGTTGACAATATGAGTAAAACATGATTCAGACAGCCAAAGTGAGTTCTGCAAGATTTTATTGATTTACTTGAGTGCCTCTCTCCCTCTTTTCTCTTCTAATCCCATAATTTGTTTGTAGTGACTATAAGATTCACTCTCCATGTCTCACAGAATTCTAAAATTTGACAGTAACACGAGATAGTCATACCATTGGCCAATAAAATCTAGGAAAGTTGCAATGAAGATCTGAACTAAGTTGAGAGCTCACCATGGCCACCACCACCTAGATGTCAGGATAGGGCTGCTATGGTTACCCACAAAACCAGCCCCACAACCTGGAGCTTGTCACTCAGGGTGGATGTTGATGAACGTAGCCTTTTCAAGCATCATGCCCTGGGATCTGACAGGCAAGTGACTCCCATTTCTCTTATTATTTGAAGATTTCAAATAAGTAGATCTCAGCACAATTGACATTGCATCCAGAGTTCCAGCTCTCAGGGATTTGGGAAAAAACAGTTTTTAACCTTTGCAGACATTTTTATATGTGCACTTTTTAAAACCAAAGGGGAAAATAAAGGCTGGAAATAAATCCTGAATTTGAGTAAATGGTATCCTGCACAGCGTATAAATGGGGTTATAGACACCTCAACACTGGAAAAGCCTTTATTTCATCCTCAATCTTCAGTCATGCCTTAGGAGGGCACAGATTCCAAGATGGTAAATATTTTCCCTCATCACTTTGAAAATATCATTATATTAATCAGGAATTAGGGCAAAGGCTAACAGAGTTTTGCTAAGAGAACGCACTGGTAATAACAAACACCCTCTTCCAACAACAAAACAGAAGACTCTACACGTGGACATCACCAGATGGTAAACACCGAAATCAGATTGATTATATTCTTTTCAGCCGAAGATGGAGAAACTCTATACAGTCAGCAAAAACAAGACTGGGGGCAGACTGTGGCTAAGGTCATGAACTGCTTATTGCCAAATTCAGACTTAAATTGAAGAAAGTAGGGAAAACCACTAGTCCATTCAGGTATGACCTAGATCAAATCCCTTATGAGTATACAGTAGAAGTGACAAATAGATTTAAGGGGCTAGATCTGATAGACAGAATGTCTGATGAACTATGGACAGAGGTTCATGACATTGTACAGCAGACAGGGATCAAGACCATCCCCACGGAAAAGAAATGCAAAAAACAAAATGGCTGTCTGAGGAGGCCTTACAAATAGCTGGGAAGAGAAGCGAAGAGAAAAGCAAAGGAGAAAAGGAAAGATATTCCCATCTGAATGCAGAGTTCCGAAGAATAGCAAGGAGAGATAAGAAAGCCTTCCTCAGCGATCAATGCAAAGAAATAGAGGAAAACAACAGATTGGGAAAGACTAGAGATCTCTTCAAGAAACTTAGAGATACCAAAGGAACATTTCATGCAAAGATAGGCTCGATAAAGGACAGAAATGGTATGGACCTAACAGAAGCAGAAGATATTCAGAAGAGGTGGCAAGAATACACAGAAGAACTGTACAAAAAAGATCTTCATGACCCAGATAATCATGATGGTGTGATCACTCACCTAGAGCCAGACATCCTGGAATGTGAAGTCAAGTGGGCCTTAGAAAGCATCACTATGAACAAAGCTAGTGGAGGTGATGGAATTCCAGTTGAGCTATTTCAAGTCCTGAAAGATGATGATGCTGTGAAAGTGCTGCACTCGATATGCCAGCAAATTTGGAAAACTCAGCAGTGGCCACAGAACTGGAAAAGGTCAGTTTTCATTCCAATCCCAAAGAAAGGCAATGTCAAAGAATGCTCGAACTACTGCACAATTGCACTCACCTCACATGCTAGTAAAGTAATGCTCAACATTCTCCAAGCCAGGCTTCAGCAATACATGAACCGTGAACTTCCAGATGTTCCAGCTGGTTTTAGAAAAGGCAGAGGAAACAGAGATCAAATAGCCAATATCTGCTGGATCATCAAAAAAGCAAGAGAGTTCCAGAAAAACATCTATTTCTGCTTTATTGACTATGCCAAAGCCTTTGACTGTGTGGATCACAATAAACTGTGGAAAATTCTGAAAGAGATGGGAATACCAGACCATCTGACCTGTCTCTTGAGAAACCTGTATGCAGGTCAGGAAGCAACAGTTAGAACTGGACATGGAACAACAGACTGGTTCCAAATAGGGAAAGGAGTATGTCAAGGCTGTATATTGTCACCCTGCTTATTTAACTTATATGCAGAGTACATCATGAGAAACTCTGGGCTGGAAGAAACACAAGCTGGAGTCAAGATTGCTGGGAGAAATATCAATAACCTTAGATATACAGATGACACAACCCTTATGGCAGAAACTGAAGAAGAACTAAAGAGCCTCTTGATGAAGGTGAAAGAAGAGAGTGAAAAGTTGGCTTAAAGCTCAATGTTCAGAAAACTAAGATCATGGCATCTTGTCCCATCACTTCATGGGAAATAGATGGGGAAACAGTGGAAACAGTGTCAGACTTTATTTTTTCGGGCTCCAAAATCACTGCTGATGGTGGTTGCAGCCATGAAATTAAAAGATGCTTACTCCTTGGAAGGAAGGTTATAGCCAACCTAGATAGCATATTTAAAAGCAGAGACATTACTTTGCCAACAAAACTCCATCTAGTCAAGGCTATGGTTTTTCCAGTGGTCATGTATGGATGTGAGATTTGGACGGTGAAGAAAGCTGAGTGCTTCAGAATTGATGCTTTTGAACTGTGGTGTTGGAGAAGACTCTTGAGAGTCCCTTGGACTGCAAGGAGATCCAACCAATCCATCCTAAAGGAGATCAATCCTGGGTGTTCATTGGAAGGACTGATGTTGAATCTGAAACTCCAATACTTTGGCCACCTCATGCGAAGAGTTGACTCATTGGAAAAGACCCTAATGCTGGGTAGGATTGGGGGCAGGAGGAGAAGGGGATGACAGAGGATGAGATGGTTGGATGGCATCACTGACTCGATGGACATGGGTTTGGGTAGACTCCAGGAGTTGATGATAGACAGTGAGGCCTGGCGTGCTGCAACTCATGGGGTCGCAAAAGTTGGGCACGACTGAGTGACTGAACTGAACTGAACTGATTTTCCTTTGAGAAGAGTGTAATCATTTTTGTTGGCTTTGGTGTCCCACTTAGTTTTGTTTGTTTAAAGGCTGTGGATGTCCTTAAGTCTTTTGTTGCCTGTAGTGGTCCATTGGCAGTCCATGATATTTCTAGGTATAGATTACCTTTATGCTAATCCATTCAGCATTTACTGTGTTCCTTCAAACTTGATAATCATAAATTTTCAGTTGTGTAAAATCAACCACTTTCTAGAGTGTCTGTCCCTTTCTCCACTTTCTCTTCCCCTAGAACTTCTGTTTTATGTATATTTGACAATTTCATTACATGACACGTCTTTGTAAGTTTCCACATCTAATCTCTGATCCTTCAATATACCTGAAAAAAGTCCAGTAATTTGAAAAGATACATGCACCCCAATTTCATAGAAGTATTATTTACAATCATCAAGATATGGAAGCAAACTAATTGTCCACTGACAGATAAATGGATAAAGATATGGTTTATATATACCATGGAATATTTCAGCAACATGGTTGAAGGCATTATGGTTTAGTGAAATAAATCAAAGAAAGACAAATAATGTATGGTATCACATATATAGAATCTAAAAAATACAAAAAAGTAGTGAATATAATATAAAAGAAGCAGACTCACAGACATAGAGAACAAACTGGTGATTACCACTGGGTGGCAGGCGCAATATAGAGGTGAGGGAGGTAAAAGCTATTGCGTGTAAGATTAACTCAAAGATGTATACAACACTGGGAGTATAGCCAGTATTTTTCAATAACTATAAATGGAAAGTAACCTTTAAAGTCTGTATAGAAATAAAAGCAATTTAAAAACCGGTCCAACTGTTACAGCCTTAACACCCCCACTTAGTCTCCGTTTTTTACTTTTATTGAACTGGAATTATGCCGGTTTTCGGTCTACCTTATTACTGTCAGGTTATTAAGCGAAGGAAAGTGAGTAAATTTTGTTTGAGATATTAACAGGAAATGTCACTTTTATTGTTTTATTATTTTTTTCCTCCAGCTTCCTTTCCCAGCTAATATTAGGGTGTGGTTACAGGGCAAATGACTCAAGAGAAAAACCAAGCCTCTTGGAGGTTAGAGATGAGGTCAGCCTCCATTGAGCAAAAGGACTCCTTTTGCTGATGGTGGTCAATCCTTCTGGGCTGAATTGCAGAGAAGGGCATGACAACCCTCTCTAGTATTTTTGCCTTGAGAATCCCATGGACAGAGAAGCCTGGCGGGCTATAGTCCATAGGGTCGCAAAAGAGTCAGACAAGACTGAAGCGACTTAGCACGCATGCACAGCCTTAGAAATCCCTCACTATAAATTAATAAGATCCATGCCCTCACTGAAAGTTTGGCATTTCTAGAAGAATATTTAACTCACAAGGTCTATTGCAAAACCATGTAAATCTTAAAAACACTGATTCGTAGTTATAATTTACATTTCACATGGTGTGTGTTCAGTCCACACTAACTGTTCTGGCTGACTCTTTGAGACTCCATGAACTGCAGCATTTCAGGCTTCCCTGTCCTTCACTGTCTCCTGGAGTTTGCTCAAATTTGTGTCTATTGAGTCGGTGATGCTGTCTAACCATCTCATCCTCTGTCGTCCCCTTCTCCTCCTGCCTTCAATCTTTCCCAGCATCAGGGTCTTTTCCAAAGAGTGAGCTATTCATATCAGATGGCCAAAATATTGGAGCTTCATCTTCAGCATCAGGTTAACCCAATTCAGGGTTGATTTCATTTACCACTGACTGGTTTGAACTCCTCGCAGTCCAAGAGACTCTCAAGAGTCTTCTCCAGTACCACACGTTGATAGCATCAATTCTTTGGACTCAGACTTCTTTATGGTCCAACTCTCATATTCGTACATGACTACTGGAAAAACGATAGCTTTGACTATATGGACCTTTGTCAGCAAGAGATGTCTCTGCTTTTTAAGATGCTGTCTAGATTAGTCACAGCTTTTCTTCCAAGGAGCAAGCGTCTTTTAATTTCATGGCTGCAGTCACCATCTTCAGTGATTTTGGAAACCAAGAAAATAAAATTTGCCACTGTTTCCACTTTTTCTTCAGCTATTTGCCATGAAGTGATGGGACTGGATGCCATGATCTTAGTTTTATGAAAGTTGAGTATTAAGACAGCTTTTTCACTCTCCTTTTTCACCCTCGTCAAGATGCTCTTTAGTTTCTCTTCAATTTCTGCCATTAGAGTGGTATCATCTGCATAGCTGATGTTGTTGATATTTCTCCCAGCATTCTTGATTCAAGCTTGTGATTCATCCAGCCTGGCATTTCACATAAGATACTCTACATGTAAGTTAAATAAGCAGGGTGACAATAAACAGCCTTGACATACTCCTTTCCCAATTTTGAGTTAGTCCATTGGTTGTCCCATGTCCGGTTCTAACTGTTGCTTCTTGAACTGCATACAGGTTTCTCATGAGGCAGGTAAACTGAAGTTGCTCAGTTGTGTCTGACTCTTTGCCACTCCATGGACTGTAGCCCACCAGGTTTCTTCATCCATGGGATTTTCCAGGCAAGAGTACTGGAGTGGGTTGCCATTTCCTCCTAGGTGGTCCAGTATTTCCATCTCTAAGAACTTACAACAGTTTGTTGTGATCCACATAGTCAAAGGCTTTATTGTCAATGAAGCAGAAGTAGATTTTTTTATGGAATTCTCTTGCTTTTTTTTAATGTTCCAGTGGATGTTGGCAATTTGATATCTGGTTCCTCTGCCTTTTCTAAATCCAGGTTGTACATCTGGAAGTTTTCAGTTCACGTACTTTTGAAGCCTGCCTTGAAGGATTTTGAGCATTTCCTTGCTAGCATGTGAAATGAGTGCAATTGTGCAGTAGTTTGAACACACTTTGGCATTGCCTTTCTTGGAAATTGGAATGAAAACTGACTTTTCCAGTCTTGTTTCCACTGCTGAGTTTTCCACATTTGCTGGCATATTGAGTGCCTCAACATTAACAGCATCATCACTTTACATAACTCTAATCTATTATGAAAACCAGGAAATTGATAGCGGCATGACACAATGAAGCAGATGACACATTTTACTCAGATTTATCATTGTTTGCATGTGCTCTTTCTTTTGTAGGTCTCTGTGTGTATGTTGTTGCTGTTCAGTCATTCAGTCATGTCCGACTCTTTTTGACCCCATGGACTGCAGCACGGCAGGCTTCCCTGTCCTTCACCATCTCTTGAAACTTGCTCAAACTCATGTCCATCGAGTCAGTGATGCCATCCAACCATCTCATCCTCTTTTGTCCCCTTCTCCTCCTGTCTTCAATCTTTCCCATCATCAGGGCCTTTTCTCATGAGATGGTTCTTCACATCAGGTGCTCAAAATATTGAAACTTCAACTTCAGCATCAGTCCTTCCAATGACTATTCAGGATTGATTTCCCTTAGGATGACTGGAAATTCCATAGAACTCTTGTTACGTATTCCCTTGTGGCTTGTCTTGTGGCTCAGCTGGTAAAGAACTCGCCTGCAATTCGGGAGATCTGGGTTCGATCTCTGGGTTGGGAAAATCCCCTGGAAAAGGGAAAGGCTACCCACTCCAGTCTTGCCTGGAGAATTCCATGGACTGTATAGGCCATGGGGTCACAAAGAGTTGGACACAACAGAGTGACTTTCACATCACTGTTGTGTATAGTTCTATGGAGTTTTATTACATTGATAGATTCATGGAAATACCATCACAGCCAAAACAAAACTGTTTAGTCACTACAAAGAAATCTTCTAGTGTTACCTGTTATGGCCACATCTTCTGCTTCTTTCCCCAATTCTTGACAAAATTACTGCTCTGCTCGGTATATTTTTGTCATTTTGAGAATGTTGTATCAATTGAATCATATAGTATCTAACCTTTTATATCGGTTTTCCTCACTCAGAATAATGCCTCTGAGATCCATAAAAGTTGTGAAGTGTATCATAGCTTGTTCTCTTATGACTGCAGAGTGGTATTCCATTGTAGGAAAATACCACATTTTCTTTATCCATTCACCCACTAAAAGACATTTAGGTCATTTCCAGTTTTATATTATTACATATATAGATGCTATAAACATTCATAGACAGGTTTTTAAAGGAACTTAAGTTTTCATTTCTCTAAAATAAATTCCCAGGCGTGTGATTGCTATATCATATGATGAGCTTGGTTTAATTTTGTTTTATAGAAAACTCTAGATTATTTTCTAGAGTGAGTGTATGATTTGACATTTTTGAAAAAACAGTGTGGTGGGGGAGTGGGCATGGAAGACCCAGTTCTCCTCATTCTTCTTAGGTTTTGTAACTGCTCTTTTGATTTGCTTTGTTTGGTTTTGTTTGGCCCTTCTAATGCACATGCATGCTAGCTGACAATGATTCTAAATTACACTTAACCTAATGGCTTATTATGTTGAGCGTGTTTTCATGTGCTCATCTACTGTTTATATATCTTCTCTGTTCAAGTGTCACTTAAGTGTAGTAAGGACAATTTTGTAATTGGATTGTTTGTTTTCTTACTGTTGAATTTAGCATGGCCATTATGTATTCTAGGTGAAAATTTCTTGCCTGATGATGTGATTGTCAAATAATTTCTTCTAGTCCATGACTTTCATTTTCTTACAGTGTCGCACAGAGGAAAAGATTTTCATTTTGATGATGCCTAGGTTATAATTTATTTTCCTTTATGGGCTACGTTTTGGGAATCACATCTAAGAACTCTTTGTCTAAACTTGTTCACAAATATTTTCTCCTCTGTTCGCTTGTAAAGTATTTGCAGTGTTTCACACTTAGACCTATAATCCATTTTCAGTCAGTTTTAAGAAAGTGGGAAAATTGCGCTGAGATTTGTTTATCCTATTTTGTCCAGTTGCTCCAGCCCCAGTGAGCGGTTCTTGCAAGCTTCTCAAAACCACTTGGGTCATGTAAGCCTCTTCCTAGATTTTCTGTCTGTTCCTTTGTTCTATGTGTCCTGCCCTCTGTCAAGTCACACTGGTTTACTTGCTGCAGCTGTAAAGTTCAGTCCTGAAACTGGATGATGTGATTCCTCCAACTATCTTCTTTTTTTATCCCAAAGTTGTTTTCACTGTTCCAGTCACTTAGTCTTCTGTTCTCAGTGTCACAAGTCATTAGGGATGTAAATTCCAACCAAATGAGACACCATGACACATGAACTAGAAGACTGTTATCAAACAGATCCACCCACCAAGTGTTCTTGATCATGTGGAGAAGCTGAAACCGTTTAAGTTGAACATATAATATGATCCAGTAATTCCATTTCTAGCTATTTATCCAAGGAAAATGGGAATACATAGCTACATGAAGTCTTATGTATCCTTGACAGTCAAAATGTGGAAAAAAACTCAAATGTCCATCACTTGGAAGATAGATTTAAAAAAACAATGTGGCCTATCCACATAAATGGATTATTATCAAACAACAGAAAAACGTTTGCTACTAATAACATAATACAACATGGATGAATCTCAAAACATGCAAAGTGAAAGAAGCCAAACACAAAAGGCCACATATTGTACATTTTTATTTATATCAAATGTGCAGAAAGAGACAAATCTAAAGAGCTCAAGCTCAGGTATGTAAGTCACATCTCAATAAAGCTCTTAAAATGCATCAGTAACACTCCAAGCAAATAACTATAATTAAATTTCCTTCATCAGTTCATTCAGTTCCATGAAATTAGTTATTTTTCTTGATTTGGGGTCAATAGTCTGCTTTCATGAAGTATCTCTGCTGCTATTGGGACATCCTGGCTAGCTCATCCTGAAAATTCTCTAAGTAAACTGTATTTAGCAAATTAAGTTAATAAATAGATCCTACTGTGTATTTTTTGAAGCAGCATCAAAAGTTCAGAATCCCTGGCAATTTCCTTCCATAGGGCTCCAGCAGTCCTGTCTTTAAATTTTAGTTGGTAGCTAGTGTTTCACAAATTTAAAAGTTTGGGCTTATAATACGCACAAGGGAGCCCCAGACAAGCATGAGAAGATAGCAGAAATCTGTTTGATAACAAGACTGAATAGCTCTTACCAATTCATTATGATGAAAACCTGAAAGTGAAAGTTGCTCAGTCATGTCTGATTCTTTGTAACCCCATGAACTGTAGCTCGCCAGGCTCCTCTGTCCTTGGAATTCTCTAGGCAAGGATATTGAAGTGGGTAGTCATTCCCTTTTCTAGGGGATCTTCCCAATGCAGGGATTGTACTCATGTCTCCTGCACTGCACACAGATTCTTTACTGTCTGAGCCACCAGGGAACCCTGGTATCAATTTATTATTTTAGTAAAGATTAAAGAGAGTAAAATTATGTACTTTGTACATACAATATACAGCAAGGATTTGATGAATATTTTTGCTATAATAACAGCATACCACAGAAAGCAGGCACAGGAACATACTCTAGGGCCTTTTTATAGATGCACAATTTAAAAATTTAGAAAACAAAAAAAATGCAAACATTTCTAACACATTTGATAGTTTATTTTCAGAGTCACACATTATAAAACTGTGAAAATAAAGTTCATTGTCCTCAAAGCTTTTACAACCTGTTAAACTTCCTCAAGTTTTTTTCCTCTGTATTTCTTGTTTTATATTCTGTAGCAAATTACTATTGCATTGGAAACAGCTATTCTCCTTATTTTAATGGAAAACAAAAGCCTATGCATGATCCTGGATAAGAAACTGTATTTTTCAGTCACAGTCATTCTACATAAAAACTCAGTTCTCTATATAAATAAAAGTTATTACCCAAAGTAAAATTTTCTCTACCACAGATAAAACTAGGAAGAAGATAACTGAGGACAATCTGTCACTTATATGCATTTTATCAAATTACAAAAATTTTATGCAACCACATGTATTCCTTTGATGACTACTTAAATAAAAAAAAACCATTAACTTGACCCATAAAGACTGTCTATAAAATATAATAAGAAAAACAAAAGTACATAAACTTAAGTTGTGTTAATTGATCAATGTGCCAGTATCCAATCATGTAGAGAAATAATCTAAGTATCCTAAAATATCCATTAATTAACTCAATTCAATATAAGTATAGGGAAGACAGTTCCTAAAGATCTTGAAATTCATAATTAATCAGACATAATAGCTAATATTAATACACTGGTAAAAATTATCATTCAGTTTAGTCAAATGTAAGTTATAATTTTTAATAACAGTAAAATGTATCTAGGCATCTTGTTCTGCAAGAGAGTCCAAGAAAAACCTCTACTTCTGCTTTATTGACTACTCCAAAGCCTTTGGCTGTGTGGATCACAAGAAACTGTGGGAAATTCTTAAAGAGATGGGAATACCAGACCACCTTATCTACCTGCTGAGAAATCTTTATGCAGCTCAAGAAGCAACAGTTAGAACCAGACATGGAATAACAGACTGGTTCCAAATTGGGAAAGGAGTATGTCAAGGCTGTATATTGTCACCCTGCTCATTTAACTTCTATGTAGAGTGCATCATGTGAAATGCTGGACTGGATGAAGCACAAGTTGGAATCAAGATTAAGAAATATCTTAATTAATTTAGAAATTAAGAAATATCAATAATTCCATATACACAGATGACACCACCCTTATGAGTGGTGAAAAACTAAAAGAAAGTGAAGAGCTAAAAAGCCTCTTGATGAAAGTTTAAGAGGAGAGTGAAAAAGCTGGACTAAAACTCAACATTCACAAAAAACGAAGATCATGGCATCCGATCCCATCACTTCGTGGCAAATAGATGGGGAAACAATGGAAACAGAGAGACATTTTATTTTTGTGGGCTCCAAAATCACTGCAGATGGTGACTGCAACCATGAAATCAAAAGAGACTTTCTCCTTGGAAGAAAAGCTATGACCTACCTAGACAGCATATTGAAAAGCGGAGACATTACTTTGCCAACAAAGGTCCATCTAGTCAAACTATGGTTTTTCCAGTAGTCATGTATGGATGTGAGAGTTGGACTATAAAGAAAGCTGAGCACTGAAGAATTGATGCTTCGAACTGTGGTGTTGAAGACCCTTGAGAGTCCCTTGGACTGACTTATTGGAAAAGACCCTGATGTTGGGAAAGATTGAAGGCAAGAAGAGAAGAGGACGACAGAGGAGGAAATGGTTGGGTGGCATCACTGACTCGATGGACATGAGTTTGAGCAAGCTGTGGGAGCTGATGATGGATAGGGAAGCCTGTTGTACTGCAGTCCATGGGGTCACAAAGAGTCGGACATGACTGAGCACCTGAATTGAACTGAACTGAGGAGTAATGCTATCTCATTTGATTAGTAAACCAACATAAAAAATTTAAGAAGTAATGATTAGCTAGTATCTTTATATGAAAGCAAATTCAACATAGTAAAATATATTTGCTGTTTTATCATAGGCTCATAGGCAAAGAACAAAAAGCAGTTTCTTTTTCTTGTCTTTAGAGTATTAAACCAGTTGATTTATGAATACCTCAACTTAAGTATGTAAATTTGGATTATTTTTCTTTTTTTAAAAATATTGACTTTTTATTTGGCTGCATTGGTTCTTCGTGACACACAGGTGTCAGTAAGTGTGGGCATGGGCTCGGTACTTGTGGTGCAAGGGCTCAGTTGTCCCCTCAGCATGTGGGAACTTAGCTCCCTGACCAGGGCTCGAACCCGTGTCTCCTGCCTCAGAAGGCAGATTCTCAAACACTGGACCACCTGTGAAGTCCCATATATTTGGATTTTTAAAATGGTTCTGATCTAGAGACATTTTTTTAAGGCTAGAAATTTTAAAGTGAGAGAAGTTCAGTTTTCTGACCCTGTAAAATTTGGGAAAATTCGATTTCTATAGGACCTTCTTTTTCTGTTTTGAAATTTTTAGAGTATAATTGCTTTAAAGTGTTGTGCTAGTTTCTTCTGTACAGCAAAGTGCATCACCATACCTATACATATATCTACTCTTTTGTGATTTCCCTCCCATTTAGTTCACCACAGAGCACTGAGTGGAGTTCCCTGTGCTATATACTATGTATAAAATGGAAAAAATAATGAGGCTCTTATTTTTCTATACAAACCAATAAAAACAGAGTTCCTCTGATTCAATAGACAAAATCTACTTTAGTAATAGCTTCTAGAGTTGAGAAAATATTGTACACTCACCCATGAGAGATAAAGGCCTTTTCTATTTGCAACCACATGGACACCAGATATACCAAGAGCTTAGAGCCTCAGGGGCACATCATAGCCACAGCGCAAAAGTAGACATAGAAACGTAAAAATTCACCAGGCCATGGGACTTCCTTGGTGGTCCAGAGGTTAAGAATCTGCCTGCTAATGCAGGGGACATGGGTTCGATTCCCGGGCCAGGAAGAGTCTGCATGTCATGGGGAAACTAACTACTGAGCTTATGCTCCAGGGGCTGTTCTCTGCAAAAAGTAAAGCCCTGCAACGAGAAGCACATGCACTACAACTAGAGAGTAGCCACCACTCACTGCAGCTAGAGCAAGCCTGCACTCAGCAACAAAGAGCCTGTGCACTGCAGCAAAGACCAGGTACAGCCAATAAATAAATATTAAGAAAACCTCACCAGTTCAGATCTCAAAAACATGCTGTCCTTTTAACTGAGTATATAACCCTTAATTCATTTGATCTTGTAAATAAATAGATAATAAGCAAGGAAACAAACTAGATTCTCTATCATCTCATGCTTAATAGCTACTAATGATCCATCACCTGGGCTTCCCCGGTGGCTCAGTCAGAAATCTGCCTGCAAAGCAGGAGATCGACTGCACGGCAAAAGATCTGAGTTCAGTCTCTGGGTCAGGAAGAGTCCCTAGAGAAGGAAATGACAACCCACTCCAGTATTCTTGCTTGGGAAATCCCACCGACAGAGGAGTCTTGCGGGTTACAGTCCATGGGGGTCACAAGAGCAAGACATGACTTAGCGAATAACCACAAACAGCACCATCCATCACATATGAGACAGACATCACCAAACGATTAGTCCATAAACATAAGTTCCCGATATGCACTTTTAATGGTATAATTTATTGACTGTGTCAAATAAAAAGCAAAACAGAAACGTAAACAGGTAAGGCAAAAAGTTTCAGCTAAAGTAAAGTTAAATTTCAACAGTCATTTGGGATTTTCTCAGGGAGTCTAAAAATTATATGCTTGAACTTTTACTAACCATGAAGTTCAGTTCTCCAACAACAGGTCAAGTGAAAGTGCTAGGACATTTCATAGCACCTCAAAAACCGTACAATTACCATTTTATGGGGTCAAATTATGATCTCACATAAAATCGTCTCATATAATATCATTTTACATTCTCATATAAAGTACAAAATCATATAAGAATACAAAAGGAACGTGTAAAAATTCTATTCAATCCACTAACTAACGAGGAAACATATAAAAGATTAAAACCAACCCAAAGAGCATTTGAGGAGATTGATAACACAATTTTAACATAAGATTCTTGGGTCAGAGGTAAAGGTGGTCAGTATGATACAAGACAACGAACAGCAAGCTTCACAGTTATCTGTTCCCCTGAGATGCAGTTATTTCCTTCTCTAACATACAAAATCCTGCATAAAAGAAGAAAAACAGAGGGAGGAATTATTTTATGCCTAGACTGACTACCAGGAGATGCTTCTAAGAAAAGGTCACTTCTGAACATGTGGATCATTAAATTCATATTAAACAAATATTAAGGGATAAAAGGCATTCTGTGCAAAAAAAAACCCACATGAGAAAAACTATAAATTATGAAATTCGCAGTATATTTGTTCAAATGTAATAACAGAAGGAATATTAGAAGGAAGTGAGATGAAGTGGGAGATTGGGGGAAAATTAAGAGTCAAAGAGTATGGAAAATCAGGTTGGAAATTAAGCATTTTTTTAAATGGATGCACTGAAGTGAACAATGGAGTTTTTAAGGTTTAGAGTGGCTTTAAAAGATGGCACCTAGTGACAGCAGCATCACTCAAAAATGGCAAAATTGGGAATCCCAAAACTTTGCCTCCACTAAAGCAATGATTAAGCTGGCAGAACTGTCAGAGTCAGCTTTTTTGAAACTTGGGAATCTAATATAAACTTGTGGTAATCAGCAGGACACAATAAAGAAAGCAACTGCTGAAATTCTGTAAGACAGCATTGTGGCATCCTGGCTTTTCCATGTACTATCCCTCACTCCTCAGCTAAGTGGTGGTCATGGAGACAATAACTGAATTCCTAGTGTAGATTTCAGATGCCATGGGGTGATAGATGGACCCTAGCCTTGAAGAACTGATGTTTTGTGGTTTTACCTGTGTGAGGCCTCCAGAAGGATCAGTGCAAGGACTTGCCTTCAGAACTTTCTCAGGTTATAATGGCTTCCCAGGTGGTATTGGTTGAAAATATTTAAAAATGAATACAGTAAAAGTGAAAGTCACCTGGGCAAAGGATGAGAGACAAGCAGTAGACAGACCAAAAAGTCATATGGAACAGGCTATAAAAAGAGATACACTAGAGACAAGCACTCTGATAAGCTCCCCAAAGAGGATGAGATGGTTGGGTGGCATCACTGACTCAAGGGACAGGAGTTTGAGCAAGTTCTGGGAGATGGTGAAGGACAGGGAAGCCTGGTGTGCTACAGTCCATGTGGTCACAAAGAGTCACACATGATTGAGCACCTGAACAACAACAACAAGGGAATCTAGAAGACCAGATGCAAACCCAAGGCTGGATACATACTCAGAAAAGACACCAAGCTTTCACCTCTGGCCAGTGATTGAGCTCTGTACAAGCAATAAGTGAAGGCTGAAACAGAGTTGTAAGTTGTCAGACCAAATGCAGAAGAAGTGTCCACACACAGCCAATTTGCAAATCTTGGGATCAGCATTTCACTTTTGGCTTGAGACATTTCCATCAAAAACTCAGGGACCACTTAGCTAATGGAACAGAGACTTCAGTGCCCATACAAAAGGATACAGTTTTTATGAAAGTAGTTCAGAAAACCCACCAAACAAGCAAACAACAACCCACACCAAGCAGCATCAGGATAGAGAAAAGCTGATTGCTAGAGTCACCAAATAAAGTTGAAAATGTTCAGTTTTCCACCAAAAAATACAAGGCATGGAAATACATAATAAAGTATCACCCAATCACAGGGAAAATAAACAGGTGGAAACTACCCCTGAGGGAGCCCAGATATTGGAATTATCAGACAAAAACTTTGAAGCAACTGTCTTTAATATGGTCAAAACTCGGAAACAGACTAGAGTGATGTCTCATCAAACAAAATATCAATAAAGAAGTAGAAATTACAATAACAACAACAAAATGGAAATTGTGAAACTAAAAAGTACAACAACTGACATTAGAGAGATTTAACAGGAAATTTGAATATGCAGAAGAGTCAGGAAATAGGCAAACTGAGATCATATACTCTGAGGAGAATCAAGAAAAAAGGGTGACAAAAAATGAAATCCCAAGAGAACTGTGGGAACTCATCGAGTTTACCAACATTCACGTAATGGACTGAACCTTCTGACAAGCCTTCACAGTTTTCCTTTGAGCTCATTTCTCCATCTCATAAAGGGACAATACAGTTCACAATGACAACTGGGTCCATCATCCCGGTTGCATATTCCCAAAGTCGCTCTGGGATATTGTCTCTTGTTCAGATCATCTAAGAACATCCATCAGCAGCAATTTTTAGCCAGGTGAACACTAAACATTAATCCTAAGAACTGCACTGTTTTGTCACAGGATAGCCTTGGGTGTAATTAAAAGTTTCATTACAGGACATGGACAAGAAGCTGCTACAGCAACAAACTAACTAAGACATATAACCCAAAATTCCTAAGATGAAAAATATGCTCCTTCCTGGCTAGCATTTTACATCTCATCTTCCTAGTGCATGAAAAAGTGAAAGTCACATAGTCATAGAGAACTCTTTGCAACCCCATGGACTGAAGCCTGCCAGGCTCCTCTGTCCATGGGATTCTCCAGGCAAGTTGCCATGCCTTCCTCCAGAGGATCTTCCTGACCCATGGACTGAACCTGGGCCTCCTGCATTGCAGGCAGATTCTTTGACATTTGAGCCACCATGGAATCCCAAGTGCATACTGATCTCTAACCAGTTTTTGCCCCTTGACTGAAAAAGCTTCTTCACCTATCCTGTTATCACCTGCTGTCTTTAAATCACTTTTTCTTGTTACCTCAAACTTTAAGTTTTTCTCCCTATCAGTGGAACTTAAATTCTTCATTTTAACAGTGAATATGAAAATCCCATAATCTAGTGATTACCAGTTGTGTATCAGACATTGTACTGAAATGATTCATACACTTATGCCTCACAACAACCATCTACAGTAGGAAACATTGTCTTCATTTTACAAGGTTAAAAAAAAAAGAAAGAAAGGTTCAGAAATATTAAAACTTATCCAAGGTTATTCAACACATTTGGGATCTACATCTAGGATTCTCTGATTCTAGGGTCCAAGTTGTTCCCATAAAATTGTTGCCAACCAAACTGGTTAAAGACAAAATAAAACAAAATATTATGCTAATGCCCATTCAGTTCTTAAAACCAGGATGAGAAATGTTCTTGAAATTTGGTTTGCTTAAATATTTAATTAACTTATGTTATTTTTTATGACCTGAAATAGGTGCTCAAAATAAAATATATTGCATGTTCATAGAAAAGTGCAAAATATACAAAATCACGTGCACTTATAAAAGTCTACTTCCCACTTCTCATTATCAGCCATCTACTTGACCCCACATGAGGGGTGTCATCATGAAGGGTTAAAACCATCTGTGGTCAGCATGTAGCTCCCTGAAGCCAGCCCAGCACACTGGGAGATACAGGGATCCAAGGTTCCAGCACAGTGAGGAAGGCTGGGCTCACACCCTGACCAAAGGGGTCCCAGGCTCCTTGAATGCATTCCATTGGCCCACAGTTGCAACAGTCACATAGTTACTCTTGTCCAATGCTGTATAATTCACTGCACAATGGGTTTATGACTCATTAAAAGGTATACAAATATTTAGCAATACATTCCAGAAACTGTCTGTATTTTCCAAAGCACATTTATGACAACTCATGGAAAACTAAGTTGACTGCTTCAAACAGAAAAAAAAAAACATGAATATTCAACCCTGAATATTCATTGGAAGGACTGATGCTGAAGTTCCAATACTTTGGCCACCTGAAGGGAAGAGTCAACTTAATGGAAAAGACCCTGATGCTGGGAAAGATTGAAGGCAAAGAGAGAAGGGGGTGGCAGAGGATGAGATGGTTTGATTTTATCACCAACACGATGCAATCTGAGAAAACTCCAAGAGATAATAAAGGACAGAGAAACCAGGTATACTACAGTCTATGGGGTCACAAAGAGTCAGACACGGTTTAGCAACTAAACAACAAACAACAACAGAAAAGCATGTTTATCGGCAATGTTACATTTTTTGGTGGAAAAATTCAGTTTTAAATACAACAAATTCATATATATATATATATATATATATATATATATATATATATATATATATATATATACACACACACGAACATACATATTTATATATGTAAATTAACATGTAGAGTGAGAGAGTGTTATGAGATTCAGTTCCACATAACACAACCTACACCAGCACCTCTCATCCTTAAGTCCTATATTATCATACAATGAAGATTATTTACTGGCACACCCTGGGAGTAAGTGTTAGACTCTTTTGTATTGTTAAAGCTTTGGAAGATGTATAGCCTCGAATACACACCTTTAA
This sequence comes from Okapia johnstoni, assembly GCA_024291935.2. NCBI lineage: Eukaryota > Metazoa > Chordata > Mammalia > Artiodactyla > Giraffidae > Okapia > Okapia johnstoni. The sequence goes on from CM044312.1 coordinate 104,234,215, forward strand.
CTGATGCATGGGTAAACAAATTGTGGAGTATTCATAGAATAGAATAATCTCAGCAGTGAAAAGGATTGGAGAGATGATACATGCCGCATCATAGATGGGTCTTGAGAATATCATTCAAAGTGAAAAAAGTCAGTGCCAAAGGATCACATATATATGATTTTATTGATATTAAATATCCAGAGTAGGCAAATCCACAGAAGTAAAATAGAGTAATGTTTACCTGGGGCTGAGGGAGGGGAATGAGAGAGGACATCAGAGGGGAGACACAACTGAAACCATAATCATAGAAAACTAGCCAATCTGATCACATGCACCACAGCCTTGTCTAATTCAGTGAAACTAAGCCATGCCGTGTGGGGCCACTTAAGACAGACAGGTCATGGTGGAGAGGTCTGACAGAATGTGGTCCATTGGAGAAGGGAATGGCAAATTACTTCAGAATTCTCGCCTTGAGAATTCCATGAACAGTATGAAAAGTAAAAATGATAGGACACTGAAAGAGGAACTCCCCAGGTCAGTAGATGCCCAAAATGCTACTGGAGATCAGTGGAGAAATAACTCCAGAAAGAATGAAGGGATGAAGCCAAAGCAAAACAAAACACATTTGTGGATGTGACTGGTGATAGAAGCAAGGTCCGATGCTGTAAAGAGCAATATTGCATAGGAACCTGGAATGTTAGGTCCATGAATCAAGGCAAATTGGAAGCGGTCAAACAGGAGATGGCAAGAGTGAACATCGACATTGTAGGAATCAGAGAACTAAGATGGTTTGGAAAGGGTGAATTTAACTCAGATGGCCATTATATCTGCTACTGTAGGCAAGAATCCCTTAGAAGGAATGGAGTAGCCATCATAATCAACAAAAGAGTCCAAAATGCAGTACTTGGATGCAATCTCAAAAATGACAGAATGATCTCTGTTCGTTTCCAAGGCAAATCATTCAATATCATGGTAATCCAAGCCAATACCCCCTCCAGTAACGCTGAAGAAGCTGAAGTTCAATGATTCTATGAAGACCTACAAGACCTTTTAGAACTAACACCCAAAACAGATGTCCTTTTCATTATAGGGGACTAGAATGCAAAAGTAGGAAGTCAAGAAACACCTGGCATAACAGGCAAATTTGGCCTTGGAGTACAGAATGAAGCAGGGCAAAGGCTGATAGAGTTTTGCCAAGAGAACGCACTGGTCATAGCAAACACCCTCTTCCAAGAACACCAGAGAAGACTCTACACATGGACATCACCAGATGGTCAACACCAAAATCAGATTGATCATATTCTTTACAGCCAAAGATGGAGAAGCTCTATACAGTCAGCAAAAACAAGACCAGGAGCTGACTGTGGCTCAGATCATGAACTCCTTATTGCCAAATTCAGACTTAAATTGAAGAAAGTAGGGAAAACCACTAGACTATTCAGGTGTGACCTTAATCAAGTCCCTTATGATTATACAGTGGAAGTGACAAATAGATTTAAGGACTAGATTTGACAGACAGAGTGCCTGAAGAACTATGGACGGAGGTTCGTGACATTGTACAGGAGACAGGGATCAAGACCATCCTCATGGAAAAGAAATGAAAAAAAGCAAAATGGCTGTCTGGGGAGGCCTTACAAATAGCTGTGAAAAGAAGAGAAGTGAAAAGCAAAGGAGAAAGGGAAAGATATCCCCATTTGAATGCAGAGTTCCAAAGAATAGCAAGGAGAGATAAGAAAGCCTTCTTCAGTGATCAATGCAAAGAAATAGAGGAAAACAACAGAATGGGAAAGACTAGAGATCTCTTCAAGAAAATTAGAGATACCAAGGGAACACTTCATGCAAAATTGGACTCCATAAAGGACAGAAATGGTATAGACCTAACAGAAGCAGAAGCTATTAAGAAGAGGTGGCAAGAATACACAGAAGAACTGTACAAAAAAGATCTTCATGACCCAGATATTCACGATGGTGTGATCACTCACCTAGAGACAGACATCCTGGAATGTGAAGTCAAGTGGGCTTTAGGAAGCATCACTACAACAAAGCTAGTGGAGGTGATGGAATTCCAGTTGAGCTATTTCAAATCCTGAAAGATGATGCTGTGAAAGTGCTGCACTTGATATGCCAGCAAATTTGGAAAACTCAGCAGTGGCCACAGGACTGGAAAAGGTCAGTTTTCATTCCAATCCCAAAAAAAGACACTGCTAAAGAATGCTCAAACTACCACACAATTGCACTCATCTCACACTCTGGTAAAGTAATGCTCAAAATTCTCCAAGCCAGGCATCAGCAATACGTGAACCGTGAACTTCCAGATGTTCAAGCTGGTTTTAGAAAAGGCAGAGGAACCAGAGATCAAATTGCCAATATCCGCTGGATCATCAAAAAAGCAAGAGAGGTCCAGAAAAACATCTATTTCTGCTTTATGGACTATGCCAAAGCCTTTGACTGTGTGGATCACAATAAACTGTGGAAAATTCTGAAAGAGATGGGAATACCAGGCCACCTGACCTGTCTCTTGAGAAACCTGTATGCAGGTCAGGAAGCAACAGTTAGTACTGGACATAGACCAACAGACTGGTTCCACATAGGGAAAGGGGTACGTCAAGGCTGTATATTGTCACCCTGCTTATTTAACTTATATACAGAGTACATCATGAGAAAGCCTGGGCTGGAAGAAGCACAAGCTGGAATCAAGATTGCTGGGAGAAATATCAATAACCTCAGATATACAGATGACACCACCCTTATGGCAGAAAGTGCAGAGGAACTAAAAGGCCTCTTGATGAAAGTGAAAGAGGAAAGTGAAAAAATTGGCTTAAAGCTCAACATTCAGAAAACTAAGATCATGGCATCTGGTCCCATCACTTCATGGGAATTAGATGGGGAAACAGTGGAAACAGTGTCAGACTTTATTTTTGGAGGCTCCAAAATCACTGCAGATTATGATTGCAGCAGATTATGATTATGAAATTAAAAGACGCTTACTCCTTGGAAGGAAGGTTATGTCCAGCCTAGATAGCATATTAAAAAGCAGAGACATTACTTTGCCAACAAAGGTCCACCTAGTCAAGGCCACGGTTTTTCCAGTAGTCATGTATGGATGTGAGAGTTGGACAGTGAAGAAAGCTGAGTGCCAAAGAATTGATGCTTTTAAACTGTGGTGTTGGAGAAGACTCTTGAGAGTCCTTTGGACTGCAAGGAGATCTAACCAGTCCATTCTAAAGAAGATCAGTCCTGGGTGTTCATTGGAAGGACTGATGTTGAAGGTGAAACTCTAATACTTTGGCCACCTCATGTGAAGACTTGACTCATTGGGAAAGATCCTGATGCTGGGAAGGGTTGGGGGCAGGAGGAGAAGGGGACGACAGAGGATGAGATGACTGGATGGCATCACTGACTCGATGGATATGGGTTTGGTTAAACTCTGGGAGTTGGTGATGGACAGGGAGGCCTGGAATGCTGTGATTCATGGGGTCACAAAGAGTTGGACATGACTGAGTGACTGAACTGAACTGAACTGAGCTGATTGAGTGGATGCAGGGTACAACAAAGGGGAACAGGCAGTGACTGTTAACAGGTAAAAGTTTCTTTGAGGATGATGAGGATATTCTAAACTTAGATTATGAGAAGGGTTGCATACTGTCTGCCTGCCTGCTATGTCACTTCAGTCATGTCCAACTCTGTGCAACTCTGGGCTGTAGCCTGCCATGGGTTCCTCCAGGCAAGAATACTGGAGTGGGCTGCCATGCCCTCATCCAGGGGATCTTCCCAACCCAGGGATCAAACCTTTGTCTCCTACATCTCTTGCATTGGCATACTGTAAGTATATCTAAAACCACTAAATGGCATTTAAAGTGGGTAAATTTGCATATACAAATTAGACTGCAATACAGTTCTTGACAGCACATCTTTAATAGTGGGGCATCATGATCATCTCTGTCAGATCACTTCTCCTTTCCATCTAGATTTGCTAATGGACGACACACAGCACATGCTTTCCATCTATGGAGTTTAAAAGTTCTTTCTCCTGTTTGTCATTATCAACATTACTGTAATTTTACCTAGAAAAAGAATATATTTGATTAACCCAGCAATATCAAAATAATTTCAATTTTTTCCAGTCTTTCCAATAATCAAAATCAAGGTGAAGTAACTTCACACGTTACACTCAGTCTATATCTTTGTCAAGATTCTTTAATCATTTGCATATTCGGTATTCCATAATATTTTCTGGACTTTCTTCCTCTAGGATGCTCATCTTATTATGTACACATTTATCCTTACTTGATGTAAGTGAGGAAGAGGCTATTTCTTACATTCACTTCATTTCCTCAGAAAAGAGAATTGTCTTATGGTAGAAAAAGATAACTTTGGGACAATCCAGACTTCCTCTTAGTATTGCCAGTTTGTCTGTTCATTGGGATATCATGTTTGCCCCTTTTTCATCATATTCATAATTTCATGTATACGCCAACACTTCATGTTGATTCGGGCCAGGGGGCTGCTTTTCATCTGGAGAAGTAAAGCTTTCACAGTTTCTAAGACCATGTTTGTGGTGGTTTTAAGGCAAGAAATCACTTACAGGAATCATTCCTTACTGGGTATATCCATAAACCTTCCCTCCACATTTAATCCAATTGCTTCTACAGTAGAAGTTACTTCCTATTATCTGAAGTCTAGTGCCAAGTATGATTAGTTCATTATAGTCTAATAGGAATGCCATGTGTGATTGTTTCTACTGTCCTCCAGAGGTTACTTCTAGGTTTATTTGATAATTTATCTTAGCATCACAGATTTGCTTTTCTATTTTTTTTATTCTGCTTCATTTATGAACTCCTACATGTGGGTTAGATATTCCATTTTATTTCACCTTGTCCAGACATAGCTTTAATCAATTTCTTTGACCAGCTGTTTGATGGCTTTCTATCTTCACACAATATTCTTTTTGAATGAAGACTTAATTGTTTCATATAATGTATTCCTCTGGTTGTCCATATCTTTAAGGTCCTACTAACAACCTGGGACTTTGATTTTTCATATCTTCTACATCATTGAACAATTTAATTAACTTTATCCTCACTTTCAATTGCATACCCACCAAAGCCTGAGCCTTGACTTGTAACTCACTTCTTCCTTTCCTGGGTTAAATATTTGTTTCTTTAATTTTTTGACACTGTAGTGTAATAACTGGTTTTCTTAAGGGGATCAAGATCTATTTCTGTTCTCACACAATCAGTCAGATCACTTGAAAATTTGTTTTTGCGCCACCTCATATTTGAGAAGAATCTACTAAATTTGCCCAACTTCGTACATCCCTCCCTACATTTTAGCTTTTATTTATAGACTCTCTGCCTCCTAAAGAACACTGTAATTAGTGATACATAGCCCTCTGTCTGATCCTTATGCTACAGGATCACTGAGGTCCAACTATTTGGCCAAGCACTATCTATGTAGGTTTTTATATCATTCCATATGTCATTTAGGCCAATGCTTAATTTTGAAAATTTCTCTCCTGGTGGCAGGATCCCGCCTGCAGGGAGAAAAATGAGAAAGTCAGAGTAGTGAGCCCACAAGTTTCTGACGATCTCTGGCCATAGCTATTATACACCATTTTATTCTGTATGTAAGCAAAATATTTTGGGTGACCTTGATAATAGGTGACATTAATAGTTTGGACCCAATTATCTGTTGTCTTGTGCAATTTCTCCTACTTTCAGGTAAAATCTCAACAAGTTGTTTTTGGACACCATATTTTGGTGTGTGCGTGTTTCAAAGTTTTGTTTGTATTTGAAATCTGACTTCTAATTATCTCTAAATACATAGATCCACTCTCTTATAGTGACTTTTCAAGGTAAATATACCATCCACTCTTCTAGATTAGTGGCTAAAAATTCTTAGCCAAATGTGTAAGACTCATTTAAGTTCTGTCTTAATTAAGTCTATAGGAGTCTGTTTTCCTGGAGTTTTTGTTGAACTCCTACAGCATTGGAAGTCTAGTTTTTTTGGGTTTTGTTGTTGCTTTTTACCAGTCCTGGAATCCCTGACTGGTACAATTATAACCATTCACATATTCTATCTGACTTTGCTTGATCAGCATATTTATTAAATACATAGTAGACTTTTGGCAAGTTGACTTTTGACTTTCGGGAATTTCATTGTTTCTTGAATTCTGTTAGGTAATATCTTCTCTGCCATCTCTTTTGTCTTTATAAAATCTGTTTTTAATGGGGTTAATTAGCTGAAAATTTGAACTCACGGCAAAAATGTCTCTTCTGGTGGCAAGATTTCTCTTATAGGGAGTAAAGTGGGAAAATCAGATCAGTATGCCCACTGGTTTCTGACCATCTCTAGCCATCATTATATCACACCATTTTATTTTGTACATAACCAAAATATTTTGGATGGCTTTAGTAATAGGTATCATTAATATTTTAGTCTCAGTCATAATTATTAGTTGAAATCTTTGAATTCATGGCAAAATATGTTATCACTTTTTTTTCCTCAAGGCATTGTTCTTGGTGTATAGTTTTCTGTCAACAGTTTGTCCTGCATTTTTGTTATCATTGTATTGGGGTTTTGGCATGCATTTTGCTTGTCTGTTGCTTTTGATCATCATAATACTGATCCTATACCCTCAATTGTTTTGAGGTGAAATTCATACAACATAAAATTAGCCATTTTGAGGTATACAAGTCCATGGTATTAGTACACTTACAAAGTTGGACAACTGCACCTTTTTCTGATTCCAGAACATCTTCATCACCCTCCAAGAAGACCTTATGCCCAGTCAATGCCCCTCAACATATAAAAGGACCAATATACAAAAGGACCACGCATTTTCCAATAAAGACAGGAAAAGGAGTAAAGTGCTGACATATGACACCATGGATGCACCTCTTGACTCTTTTTTGATCATTATTCACAGAGAATGTGAGGGCTTCCAGGATCCAGCATTTGCAGAGTCTGCATGGAAGATGGCGCAGCATGGCAGGAACTTTGGGAGCCCATAAGAATGGCTGTGCGTGTGTAAACCCCGTCCTTCTTCCAGCCCACAGCACCAAGCGTAAGGGGAGAGGCTTTCTCTTTAGCCAGCCACCTTGTTTCCTAGAAGGACAGGACTCTGAACTTTGTCCTGCTCTCTGGGTTTGGCACCTCCCACTGCCCTGCCTGAACCTCAGTCTACTTGTCAGTCTATCCTCATAGGTTGTGTTTCAGGATTATGGATGTTTCCTAGTACTGTTGAAGATGAAGTTTGAATTCCTCATTCTCATCCTTCTTGGCTTTGAATCATGTTCAACAGCCCAAAATGGCAGCACCATTTTTATTCAGCCGTTTTTCTGAGAATAACTGCCTACTGTTTAAAAAGCACTTTCATGTGAATAATCACCTTCTGTCCTGATGACACCCCTGTGAGGTTCTGATATTACTTCCATGGTTATAAATCACCCAGCATCAACGAGGCAGCAACTTGATTGAAACCAGGTTTTTCTGTTTTCCAAAGGTTTCCTTTTGATATTTTGTAACACAATTTGTGACGCTTGGAAAAAATTAACCGAGATATCTGAACATAAATTCTTTATATGTCAAAATAAAATGATCGTGTTTTTGTGCAAATCTGATGAAATAACTTATGGCAGATTTTCAAGACTTAGAATACATTCAATTAATGCTGAATTCGTTTGCATTAAATGAGCTGAACAAATTATGTATATGAAATGGTATTGTCTTTACTGGAAAACGTGTGATTTCCCAAATGATTGTGCCAGAGATCATCTTAAAGCCTAGTTATGACTCCACACCTCACCTGGTCTGATGAATACAGAACAGAATCACATTAAGTGTCATATTGGAGGTTTGGTGTGCTGATCTTCAGCAGTGCTAAAAGCTGAGAGGGTCTGGCAAGCTATTATCTATAGGATGGGTAAACAACAAAGTCCTTCTGTATAGCACAGAGAACTATACTCAATATCCGATGATAAACCATAGTGAAAAGTAGTATGAAAAAGAATGTATATTTATATATAACTGAATCATTTTACTGTATAGCATAAATTAACACAACAGTTGTAAATCAACTATACTTCAATAAAAAATAATTTTTTAAAAGGCTAAGAGCATCTGAAGCCAGACTGCATGGAGTAACCCAAGCCCACCACTCACTAGCTAGGTCACTTCTGGCTGAGAAAGCCTGTTTTCTCTTTGGGAATCAAGGATAGTAATAGAACCTAACTTATAGGTCATTAGGAGTTTTAATAAGATATGAAATGTAAAATGTTTATACCACACCCAACATATGGTAGCTACTTGATTAATGTCGATATCTGCTATTTGTATTTCTGCAATTCCACATTCATAGGACAAGCAAGTCAGCTTTCTAGATAGGAGAGAAGGTTCTATCTGATTAGGAGACCTAGCACCCCTGTACCTGGGAAGGGATAACTCCCATCTCCTGGTCTCATTTAACAGATGGGCCTCTGGTTTATAAACCAGACTCTTGGTACTTGCTCAGCATCTGTTTTCCTTCCTGCGTGTGATCAACTCTGGGTGTCTTTAAAATGTAAACCGCTGAAACTGCAAAGCTGAGAACCAGAATCCAGATCATGGGGCTGCTATAAATGGCAGAGCCTAGGAAGACAGCTGGCCTCCTCAGATGACACTTGTACTCTTCGCATAACCCAAATTCTACTGGAAGGAATTTGTGTAGAAGGCACGTTATGCACAACAATCTGACCCTCAGTCTGTGTTCTCTGACCTAAGCTCCCCTGGAAGGACTGAGGCTTTCTCATTTTTGCCTCAACTCTTGCTATCTCTTGAAGCCCATAACAGCTCTCCAATTACTCAGAGGAAGTGCTTTACGTTTGAAAGTCATTCTGGGAAGCCAGATGAGTTCACATTTTTAAGCTATTTTTTTTTCCCTTAAGAATGCTTATCAACTGAAATTCTGGAACGGATCTGAATTGCTACTCATCACATTAAAACAAAGCATAATGTAGAATTTTCCCATTCAAAAAAAAAAAGTTGGTTATCCCTCTATTACTTGTGCTAAAGTAGACAAAAAGACCATAAAAATTTGAATTATGACACCTGAAAGCTGATGACAACATGTGGTAATGTGGATCATGCAAGGGAAAGAAAATATGCTTTACCCGGCAACACATGTGTAACTGTCACCATTGTCCATGTGTAAGGGCATGAAGACAGCTGCACTTAAATCAGCTGCGTAGAAGTGAATGTCAGGCCAGAAGATTTGTGATAGGCAAAGGGGCCAAGAACAACTGTGAATTAAAGAGGCTGAGTGTCCTGTTAGTTCTAAATAAACTCTGTGCTCTCCATGGACTCATTCCACTGTTAAAACCCATCTGCAGCAGTAATGCAAGAAAATAAAAACTACGGAAAAGAAATAGAAAACACTTGGAAATGAAGAATCTTATTATTATAATGTTTTGACTGTTATTCTCAAGCCACAAGCACCCACGTTTAAGGATATCACTCCTATACTTTTATGTTCACCATGCACACACATGAATTTAAAAAATTACAAACATCAAGACATGTTTGCCATCGACCCTAGAACATCCTCTCTTGTCTTCAAGCAGGAGCCCTTTGATCTACTTCTTCCCTATTTCTGAATCTTCATTCCACCTTCATTTACATTTCTTTGTAAATTTTGCAAATTACATTTCTCCTTTCTTTGAAGGAGACTTTCTGCTTGTCTCTGGGACCTAGACTTCCAGCTCAGGCCCAAAGACTCTGGATGATCAATCTCCAAAATCTCCCCATGAGAACTCTACCTCCTGCCACCTGGTGGAAACGACCATAGTGCTAGATCCCTGGGAGCCCCTAAATCTACCTCTTCACCCAAGAGTTCTGACAAACACCACTTTAATGAACTGGATTTTACATATGCACTCGCACTCACACACACACACACACACACACACACACACACACACTCAACAATCAACAAGATGAAATGAAGCACTGACCTTTCAAAGGGACTTAAGGAAAGTAGGAGAACACAGGCTCTGTCCTCTAATGCCACATAAGACTTACATAGAAAGTATGGAACATGTCCCAAGGTGACATCTGATATTACCCCAACAGACCTCTATCTGCTCAGAGCCCCAAGACTGTTTCAGAGCTGTCCTCCTGGCACAGTGTAGAACCCATGGGGTTTAGAAATTTCTTTTTGTCTACATATAACTGACTTGGCAAGCACCCTCATGAGTAACCGCTCTAAGCTGAAATCTATCCCTAGCTCCTTAGGTTCTGACTTGGCCTTCTATCAGCAGATACACACTTCCCTCTAGACTAGCATTCAACAAACCAACCAGTTGCCTGTTTTTATAAGTAAAGAGTTCGTGGAATGACTATTCATGTCTGTCTTGTCCACGGATGCTTCTCCACTACACAGGCAGAGGTGAGTAGCTGCAACAGATACTGTGAACGTGAAAATCTAAATTGTGTGCTCTCTGGCTTCAGCATTAAAAAAAGTACTGACTTACTCTTCAGATCAGGAGCTGTCCCCTTTCAGATAATGTTGGTATTTATTGTCCCTTGTATGACATTCCTCTTTGTTATCAATGCTTTTTCAGTAGTGGATGATTTTTCTCAGAAATTGATGGAGGCAGGTAATGAACCTATTAGTGAGTGTCCCCAGAATGGGAACTATCCCTAATAAAAGTGATTCTTCATGTGAAAATATTAAACATAACACATTTTATAATTCAATTACAAAGTTTCCCACAAGAACCATAACTTGTTCATATAACTTGTATCATATCATGCAGCCAAATCAATTTCATATTTTAAACACTTTTCTTGTTAATGTGACTTTTTTCTTAATTGTTATAAAATGGCAAAGGGAATGAGTAATATGAAGACTTCTATTACCTAGTCCTTTTCCTTGGAACCAGAGTTACTCCGCAAGGGAGCCACCCTATGTGATGACCCAGGCTGTGCTGCACAGAGTGGGCTGAGCACAGACTACAACTATAGAGTTCTGTCTAGAGTTGTGCAGTGCCCAACATACACAGCTGTGCATGGTGGGCCCACAGATTTTGGAGCCAAATTCAGAAAATTATTGACATAAATGAGGACAGGATTGTCAAATAGGACTCAGACAAACTGCATTCTTTCCCAGCATCAATGTCATTCATAATTTCAAGGGAACAGACAAGTAACCAGGAGGCAAGTGAAGCAGAAATCAGTCTGAGACTGTCACCACAAGTCTCTAAATCTCTTCTCATCAGGTTGGACACACTTGGCCCATTTTACCATGTGTTGGCTCTTAATAATATAAGTGGCTCCATTCTTAGGCCAAAGAGTGACATCTGAGCCATGAAACATTTTCAATTTATACTTAATTTACTTACAGATAACTATCTAGCTTGCATGGCATTTTTCAGGCTGCTATGTCTTAAACATCCATAGTCCCAGGTGTGTTTATCCTGAGCTATGCTAAACAACCAAACACATCCCATCGATAAAGACTCGCCTCCACCTAGCAGACACTATACTGTGTTCACCAATATAGAAGTTACAGGGATGTGGCCCCAGGTCACCTTCCTTTCACTCCTGGAGCAGTTCCATCACCTCTTACTTCCCAGAAGATTTCCCTGAGGCAGCAGAGTGAAGAAAGCTTGAGTAGGACACTTGAATTCTCCTCCAGGATAAGCAAAAGCTAAGGGCTAGAGTGTTTAGAAGGTCAGCATCAATTTGAACAGGAACATAGGCTGAGTACAAACTAAGGATGCTCCGAATCATGCAAGATCCAAGGGAAGTTCTCCAAGTGAATGTCACATAGGATGAAAGAACACATCGCCTGAGGAGAAGCAGGAGGTTGTGGTCGAGGACACTTAGGACTCTGGAACTGGAAAGATTTTTCTTCAGTTAGAGCTCTATCTTTCCCAACCCAAAGAATCTATGAATAGGTTGCCTCACTTCTCTGAGGCACAGTCCCCTCACCAATGGAGGTGATCTTACGCGTTGAGGAGTAAACAGTTTGTGAGGGTCAGCACCATAAAGTACTGTCTTGCGGTCCCTGGGGCTGCCTCCACCATGTGCAAACTTCCAAACCAAATGGTTATAGTTAAGTCATCAGACATTTGAAAATAGGCAAAAGAAATCTCTGGATATTCTTCAGTGCTTGACTGGTGTTGCCTTTCTAATAATGGGCTACTTCATGATTTCATAAGGGCAGAAGCTGGAGAAGGGAATGGCTACCCACTCTTGTATGCTTGCCTGTAGAATCCCATGGACAGAGGAACCTGGCAGGCTACAGCCCATGGGGTTGCAAAGAGTTGAACGTGACTAAAGCAACTTAGCACACATGAAAGCAAGGGCAGAGAATAACTTGTAGGTTTTTATCCACTGCAGTTGCAAATAATTTCTCTCCAATGAAACATGTACGACCCTAAGTAGTGTGGCTTATAGCCACAAATTAACTTGTGTTGCATTTATCCAGTCATCAACTAAATTGCCTTTATATATCTTGATTCTCAAATGCTATCTGAACTGATATTTACCTCATCCATATTCCCCTCATTAATTCATGAGTTGAGCAAAATCTCTGACACTTGCTTATTTTACTTTAGCATGAAAGTCACATATCATATTTTTGAACATAGCAAAGTAACAAACAAAACAGACTTGAAGGTTTTGAGTAGGATTCACAGACAGCTCTGTCCTACACATCATGAGGAAATTCAGGTTTAGGGAAAATATTTTATTCATTTATGGTGTGAGGCTCAAGATTTTGAGCAATGGAGGACGACTCTAACCCTTGAGCTCTCCTCCTCACCTCCTGCCCTCTCTTTCCAAGAGGGAGGTGTGGCATTCATCTGCTTCAAGGAGCCCCTCCACGGACAGAAGAGATTAGCTCTGTTGTAAGTCTCTAAGGTCAACCTTGTCTTTCACCTTTTGTTTGCCATGCTTTTCCACAGATGCATTTAGCTTCATCCTCAGAATACTCAGATCCTACAGACTAAGACTGGGATATAGACATAGAATAAATTGACACTGTGTATAAAATAGGTAACTAATGAGAACCTACTGTGATAGCTCAGGGAATTCTACTCAGTGCTCTGTGGTGACCTACATGGGAAGGAAGTCCAAAACAGAGGGGATATATGTAACCATATAGCTGATTCACTTTTCTGTATAGCAGAAACTAACACAACATCGCAAAACAACTATACTCCCATAAAATTTAATTTTTTTAAAAGGAGGCTCAAATAGTCTCTTGTTCTTGGTATTTTAAGTCATCAGGTCACCAGCTAGGCAAAACAAGTTTTCTATGCCATCTAGAATTAAACCACTGAAATTTGGAGCAAAGCAGATTTCATTTTACAAACACGGCCTTTTATTCACGTCTTTCTAATGCACCACACAAGTGGCCATTGGGAAGACAAAGTTGCCATGTCTGAGATTTCAGCAATTGGGCAAATGCTATTTCCTCAGTGGCATTTCTGATGAATGCCATCTAATTCCTTCTTCTGAGAGCTCTGTCCATATTTTCTTTCAGTAGCTTCAGAGTTACCTTTCTGTTAGAATTTTCCCTTACATTCTACCCCTAGTATTCTCATCGTTTATCCCTCAAGGTTTCTGGTCCATCCCATTCGACATGACTTTCACTTGGTTTATCCATAAGTCACAAGGCTTGTGTCTGTTCAAGTGGACTGGCTTGCTATAGAAAGTCTATGGTTATGGGTAATAGGAAGATTGGATGCAGTCTAGGAAAGGGAATTCAAGGTGATGCATTGGATATGAAAACTGCTACATTTGTCACTCGAGAATGACAAAATTAAGAATAACCTTTTCTTATCACTCTTAATCAGAGATATGTAGGATAGAGGCTGGATATTAGGAAAGTTTGCTATTTCCATTATACCATGAAATCTTAAATCAGTTCAGTTCAGTTCAGTTCAGTTGCTCAGTCGTGTCCAACTCTTTGCCACCCCATGAACCACAGCATCCCAGGCCTCCCTGTCCATCACCAACTCCCAGAGTTTACGCAAACTCATGTCCATCGAGTCGGCGATGCCATCCAGCCATGTCATCCTCTGTTGTCCCCTTCTCCTCCTGCCCCTAATCCTTCCCAGCATCAGGGTCTTTTCCAAAGAGTCAACTCTTCGCATCAAGTGGCCAAAGTATTGGAGTTTCAGCTTCAACACAGTCCTTCTAATGAACACCCAGGACTGATATTCTTTAGGATGGACTGGTTGGATCTCCTTGCAGTCTGAGGGACTCTCAAGAGTCTTCTCCAACACCACAGTTCAAAAGCATCAATTCTTCAGCGCTCAGCTTTCTTCACAGTCCAACTCTCGCATCCATACATGACTACTGGAAAACCCACAGCCTTGACTAGACGGGACCTTTGTCGGCAAAGTAATGTCTCTGCTTTTCAATATGCTATCTAGGCTGGTCATAAATTTCCTTCCAAGGAGTAAGCATCTTTTAATTTCATGGCTGCAATCACCATCTGCAGTGATTTTGGAGCCCCCAAAAATAAAGTCTGACACTGTTTCCACTGTTTACCCATTTATTTCCCAGGAAGTGATGGGACCAGATGCCATGATCTTAGTTTTCTGAATGTTGAGCTTTAAGCCAACTTTTTCACTCTCCACTTTCACTTTCATCAAGAGGCTCTTTAGTTATTCCTCACTTTCTGCCATAAAGGTGGTGTCATTTGCATATCTGAGGTTATTGATATTTCTCCCTGCAATCTTGATTCCAGCTTGTGCTTCATCCAGTCCAGCATTTCTCATGATGTACTCTGCATAGAAGTTAAATGAGCAGGGTGACAATATACAGCCTTGACGTATTCCTTTTCCTATTTGGAACTAGTCTGTTGTTCCATGTCCAGTTCTAACTGTTGCTTCCTGACCTGCATACAGGTTTCTCAAGAGACAGGTCAGGTGGTCTGGTATTCCCATCTCTTGAAGAATTTTCTACACTCTATTGTGATCCACACAGTCAAAGGCTTTGGTATAGGCAATAAAGCAGAAATAGATGTTTTTCTGGAACTCTCTTGCTTTTTTGATCCAGTGGATGTTGGCAATTTGATCTCTGGTTCCTCTGCCTTTTCTAAAACCAGCTTGAACATCTGGAAATTCACGGTTCACGTATTGCTGAAGCCTGGCTTGGAGAATGTTGAGCATTACTTTACTAGCGTGTGAGATGAGTGCGATTGTGTGGTAGTTTGAGCATTCTTTGGCAGTGCCTTTCTTTGGGATTGGAATGAAAACTGACCTTTTCCAGTCCTGTGGCCACTGCTGAGTTTTCCAGATTTGTTGGCATATTGAGTGCAGCACTTTCACGGTATCATCTTTCAGGATTTGAAATAGCTCAACTGGAATTCTATCACCTCCATTAGCTTTGTTCGTAGTGATGCTTCCTGAGGCCCACTTGACTTCACATTCCAGGATGTCTGTCTCTAGGTGAGTGATCACACCATCGTGATTATCTGGGTTGTAAAGATCTTTTTTGTATAGTTCTTCTGTGTATCCTTGCCACCTCTTCTTAATATCTTCTACTTCTAAATCTTAGTAGGTAAATCTTAACTACTAAAACTCAAGTTACAAAGAATGGGAAAGAAGCATACATATGACTGAAACTTGTCAGAAATCCTTAAAATCAGTCTTTGGAGGCCTTTCTTCCTTTGACTGAGTGGTCCTCTAGCATCTCCACACTCAACTTCCTGAGGAGTTTCCTGTGAAGGAGCTCTAAGGAGCTCTAAGCCCCAAGAATATGGCTGCACCAATAACCATTCAACAGGCTTGCAGTGGGGTGGAGGTGGGGAGGTGGGTCAGTATCTATAGTATCAGTATCCTCTAAACTTCCAAATTCTCCAGTGGCTCTGCTTTAAGGCATCTTCCCTGTGTCTGCCTGTTAAAAGTAAACTAAATAATGTATCCATTATGGCCAAAATAAATGATGAGGCTTATTTTGTAAAACAGGCATATATGATTTTGAACGTCATACCTCTATATTATGTTTCCTGATTTTAAGTTAAATATAATACTAACTGCCTTGTTAGAGTTACTCAGTTAAAGCAGGATTACCTTTTGGTAGTTTCAGTCCTGAAATAAGAATATCTGAAAGGAACTTAGTGTTTATTCAACCCATCTTTGAACTTGGAAGTGGCCTTCTATCAGCCAATCATTCACACCAGTCAACATGTAGATGCAGACACACCACAAGCACCCAGCATGCTTTTAGTGCATACGTACTGACATGACACTTATGCTATGCTGAGGATTAATTTTACATCCTTGCATTTATTTAAAAGAATCGGTCCCATCTATTATTGACCTTAAGAATATGTGATTATTTTCTTAAACTTTCACTGTAATTTTTTAGCATCCTCAAAATGCACCACTGAAGCAGAAATCACATTTCTAATAACAACTGTGTCCTGGATGTGTTATATCACATAACTTTCCTTCCTGCTGTTTCTGGGACTTGATTGCTTAAATACCTTGAAAATATTATGACTCACTCTGTATTTTGTTGGTATTTATAATAGCATCATCCAGAAATCAGAGCCTATATTCATTTAAAGTACAGTGATTGAATTAGTTGATTTCCAGCTGAATCATCCAGTGTAGATTAAAACATAAAAATAAACTCTGCCTCCTAAATGCTTAGTCAGTTTCTTCAGAGCTTTGAAAGGGTTAATTAGGAAAAAGGCTAAAAAATTATGTTGTCCAATAATGTGAGTGTGAATGTTAAGGACTCAATCAGTTGATTTTGCTCAATTCCAAAAATGGTTTTTCAAGCACACAGTTGAGTGAATAAAGTTTTTTACTGACTTTTCCAAGTATTAAACTATGTGGCAAAGTTTCCTTCTTGGGTAGGGACATACTTGTAATGTTTCAAATTAAAAAAAAAAGAAAGAAACACTTCTTAGACATCTAGGGATTCAAGAAGTATTTCTGAACTTTTGGCATGCTTTATAGATTGTGCTAGGTGAGTAGACTGCATTAGTGAAAATTCCCAGCCACACTGGTGATAAAAATCACAGTTTAATGTTTAGATGGAAAA
The DNA here is from genome assembly GCA_024291935.2 of Okapia johnstoni. NCBI lineage: Eukaryota > Metazoa > Chordata > Mammalia > Artiodactyla > Giraffidae > Okapia > Okapia johnstoni. The sequence continues at coordinate 104,251,243 of CM044312.1, forward strand.
TTAAGCAAACAATGACAATGCAATGTGATTCGTGGCATGCCAGAGAAACCTCAGGAGGCTGTGAATTTTATAAAGGAGACCACCTAATTCATTTTGACAGTCAATGAAGATTTCCAGAAAGAAATTATTTAAACTGAGACTTAAAATTAGGTATAAACTCACCATTTCAAAGGGTATGTAGGCACTGAGGAAAATATATGAATGCTCAGAATATAAGTATGTAATCCACAAACTGTTTTTGAATCAGGCTGGGACCTGGGATCTGGGACCTGGATCTTTTGCTTCAGTGCTTGTACATGGATAAATATCTCTTCCAGCAACAAAATACAAAGAAACTGTGAGAGACTAAAAATAACAGCGTGCATGTACAGTAGGAACAGATTTTGGACAACAAAATACAAAAAGAACAAAAAGCCCAACTGCCACGTCCGAAGAACCAGAGCAAGATCAGGGTACTGTGCATGTTCCTTGTACAGCACCACCACCTAAGAGGTGGGCAGACCACTTAAGTCATCTCTTCAGCCCAACCCCTGGACACACCCCTATCCTCACCGCATGTAAGGAATAGCTCACCACCCTCCTTTCGGGGAGCAAGCAAGGATACTTGTTACTTGTTCTTGCTTCCCCCCTGCTGCAACAGAGCCCCCAATAAAGCCTTGCTTGAATTTCTTGTCTGTTCTTGTCTGGTCTCTGATCAATTTCGATTGATTTGGGAAGGCCAAGAACCCTGATAGGTATCACTTTAGCAACCTTCTGAAGGGTGTTGACAATTCTCCACAGGTAGAACTACTGTCCTCTGTGTGTGTGTTGTAGTAAGATAAGCAAATCTGATCAGCAATGTAAAACTACAATTTTAATAATAAGAAACAAATCAGGGAGACACTTTCAACCAAAATGAAATAATAGAGATAGGATTTAACGTCCCTCCTGAAGTAACAAAATCCTGGACAAAATATATTAAACAGTGGTTTCAAGACCCTAGACATAAGGCATCAAAGGGCAGTGATCCCTAAAGATGTTTAACTAATGATGTGAGGACCACAGCAGCTAGTGATCTTGGGAGCAAAGGTAAAGGCTAGGCAGAGGCAGACCAGGTCCAGCAAACTTTCTGAGTTAAAGGGAGAGCCGGGACTCAGGAGAGACCTCCCGAGGTCTCTCTTTCCTAAGAGAGTATATAGAAGAGAGAGCTGCACAAAGAACGAACTCCAGAAAGTGGTTACAGTGAGCTACCTGTGAGTATTCACCTGAGTGCTGACCACACGTGGTATGAGAAAAATACCCTAGTTTGGGGAAAGAAGCTGCTGAGACGATGAGAGGAAACAGTATGTGATGCCAAGGCAGGTTCATGGGGCAGTAGGAAGAGCACCCAGATGCATCTCATTTGGGAGTGGAGCATCCTACTCCCTCCTCTGAGAGTATGGTCCCACCTAACAATTATTAAAAACTAGAGCTGAAAAGATTATACCGTTTCCAAGTAACTTAATTATATCCCTGAGCCAAGTTTGAAAACACATATGGGAATACAAAAATAAGCATCACAAAACAGGGTAATATTTATCATTTCTAACAGCCAATTGAATATTAGTAGGTATGAAAAGAAATTTTTAATGTAATTTATAATGAGGATAAAAATCAATTCAAACACATTTGACAGATGTCAGAATCAGTAGACAAGGATCTACACAGATATTTTGACTTTATTCTATATGTTATAAAGTTAACTAGAGAAACAGAAAATATGAAATATTTGTTTCAAACTTCTAGGTCTGAGAATTGCACTTTGTGGATTTAAAAAATATATATATATATATATATATATACCAAATTGGATTAACAGTGGAGTGGATATCACAGATAGAAAAATTAGTGAATGTGGAAACATAGCAATAAAAGTTATCCAATATGAAGGAGAGAGAAATAATAGTTTAAAACAATGTAAAAAAAACCATTTGTAAGCTATGGCACATCTTTCAGTGACCTAATATACATGTAATTGAAGCCCACAAAGAAAGGACAGGGGTAGAGAAAATATTTGAAAAATCTATGAGCAGAATTATTTCAAGTTTGATGAGAGTTATATATCCAAAACTCCAAGAAAATCAACAAAACTCAAGCATAAGAAATATATAGAAAACTACACCAAGATGCATCATAATCAAATTGCTTGAAATCAGTGATAAAGGGAAAAATGTAAAGTAGCCAGAGGTACAGGTGGGGTGAGGGAGATGGCAGGATTTTCAGAAACAAAGCAAGTGAGAAGAGAGTGGAGACACAACTTTAAAATTTTAAGACAGAAAAAAACTTCAGGATTATCTGCTCACTGAAAATATCTTTCAGAAACAAAGGCAAATTCACTAAGTTTCAATTATGCAGTAGCTGAAACAACTCACCACCAAAAATTTTGTATTATAAGGTATGTTAGAGAAAGTCCTTGGAGATAATGTGGGAGAAACATAGATGACCTTGGAGATGGTGATACCTTTTAGATACAATCCCAGAGTCAAAATCCATGAAACTATTAATAAGCTTGACTCTATTAAAATAAAAGTCTTCTACTCTGTGAAAGAAAGTGTCGGGAGAAGAAGACAAGCCATCAACTAGCAGAAAATATTTACAAAAGACATCCCTAATGCAGGACTGCTATTCAAAATGTAAAACGCCCTTAAAACTCAATAATCAGAGAATGAATGAACCTACTAAAAACAGTCAAGATATGCAAGCAACCTAAATGTCCATTGACAGAAGAATGAATAAAGAAGATGTGGTACATATATACAATGGAATATACTCAACTATAAAAAAGAATGAAATAATGCCATTTGCAGCAACATGCATGGATCAAGAGATCCACTATCATAAGTGAAGTAAGAGAAAAAGGCAAATCTCATGTTATAACTTGTATGTGGAATCAAAAAATTATACAAATGAACTTATTTACAAAACATCCACAGACATAGAAAACAAACTTATGGTTACTAAAGGAGAAAGGTAGGGAGAAGGAATAGATTAGGTATATGGAATAAGGAGATACACACTATTATGTGTAAAATAGATAACCAACAAAGACCTGCTGGAGAGCACAGGGAACTATACATGATATTTTATAATAATGTATAAGGCAAAAGAATCTGAAAAAGAGCTGAATCGTGCTGCTATACAACTGAAACCAACACGACATTGTAAATCAATTATACTTCTCTTAAAAACATTTTTAAAGTAGGCCAAAAATAACTAACAGACACCTCACCAAAGGAGATATTCAAATGGCAGATAACATATGGAAAGATCCTCCACATATGATGTCATCAAGGAAATGCAATTTAAAACCACAGTGAGTTATCACTATACACCTTTTAGAATAGTCAAAATCTGGAATATCTGGAATATTGACAACACCAAATGCTGGAAAATAAGAGCTCTCATCTATCGCTCAGTTCAGTTCAGTCCAGTCACTCAGTCGTGTCCCACTCTTTGCAAACTCGTGGACTACAGCACGCGAGGCTTCCCTGTTCATCACCAATACCAGGAATTTGCTCAAACTCATGTCCATTGAGTCGGTGATGCCATCCAACCATATCATCTTCTGTCGTCCCCTTCTCCTTCTGCCTTCAATCTTTCCCAGCATCAGGGTCTTTTCCAATGAGTTGGTTCTTCACATCAGGTGGCCAAATTATTGGAGCTTCAGCTTCAGCATCAGTTCTTCCAATGAATATTCAGGACTGATTTCCTTTAGGATGGACTGGTTGGATCTCCTTTCAGTCCAAGGGACTCTCAAGAGTCCTGTCCAACACCACAGTCCAAAAGCACCAATTCCTCAGCACTCAGGTCTCTTTATAGTCCAACTCTCACATCCATACATGACTACTGGATAAACCATAGCTTTGACTAGACTGACCATTATCAGTAATGTCTCAGCTTTTTAATATGCTGTCTAGGTTGGTCATAGCTTTTCTTCCAAGGAGCAAGCATCCTTTAATTTCATGGCTGCAGTCACCATCTGCAGTAATTTGGAGCCCAAGAAAATAAAGTTTGTCACCATTTCCATTGTTTCCCCATCTATTTGCCATGAAGTGATGGGATTGAATGCCATGATCTTAGTTTTTTGAATGTTGAGTTTTAAGCCAGCTTTTTCACTCTTCTCTTTCACTTTCATCAAGAGGCTCTTTAGTTCCTCTTCATTTTCTGCCAAAAGAATGGTGTCTTTTGCATATCTGAGGTTATTGATATTTCTCCCTGCAATCTTGATTCCAGCTGGTGCTTCATCCAGCCAGGCATTTCGCATGATGTACTCTACATAGAAGTTAAATAAGCAGGGTGGTGATATACAGCCTTGACATACTCCTTTCTCAATTTGGAACTGGTCAATTGTCCTATGCCCGGTTCTAACTGTTGCTTCTTGAACTACATACAGATTTCTCAGGAGGCAGGTCAGGTGGTCTGGTATTCCCATCTCTTAAAGAATTTTCCACAGTTTGCTGTGATCCACACAAAGACTTTGGCATAGTCAATAAAGCAGAAATAGATGTTTTTTCTGGAGCTCTCTTGCTTTTTCAATGATCCAGTGGATGTTGGTAATTTGGTCTCTGGTTCCTCTGCCTTTTCTAAATTCAGCTTGAACACCTGTAAGTTCTCGATTCGCGTACTGTTGAAGCCTGGCTTGGAGAATTTTGAGTTTTACTTTGTTAGTGTGTGAGATGAGTGCAATTGTGTGTTATTTGAACATTCTTTGGCATTGCCTGTCTTTGGGATTGGAATGAAAACTGACATTTTCCAGTCCTGTGGCCACTGCTGAGTCTTCAAAATTTGCTGGCATATTGAGTGCAGCACTTTCACAGCAGCATCTTTGAGGATTTGAAATAGCTCAACTAGAATTCCATCACCTCCACTAGCTTTGTTGATAGCAATGCTTCCTAAGACCTACTTGACTTCACATTCCAGGATGTCTGGCTCTAGGTGAGTTCATACACCATCATGATTATCCTTTAAGATCTTTTTTGCCGGAGACCTGCTCCAGCTGGACAGGGTTCCCTCAGGATGGATGGCGTCAGCGATAAGAAGGAGAAGACACAGCGAGTCGTGGTGTTTCCAAGTGTCTTCTGACTTTTTTGTTTTCAAGACAGCTTTTATACTTTTTGTTGTACATTGAAACAAATGTAAAGTGTAGAGTCATGCAAAATCAAATCAAATGGTCAGCAGTTTTTGACCCTTATCAGAACCAGGACACTGCTTGTGTTTTTTAATTACAAAAAGGTTTAAAGTTATTTACATCATCTTTGGGCCTGGAGGCCTGCTAACATCCTTTGACTCCTTTATTGATAAGGGTTGATCAGCCAGAACACTTTTGTATCAGGCACAGAAAGTACCAGAGTTACATTTTTCAAAGAATACAGGCACAGCAGATTATGACAAAGAAAGAATTTATAAACTCAAAGTTTCAAAGTAAAACCTGTTTTTCTGTAATCTATCTTATGCCTTGACCCTAACAGAAAAGAATGTGGTCCCATAAAGTCATGGCACAGCAAGCTGAGACAATGTAGTGCAAAGGTCAGTGCTTAGCAAAACCACCAGCTGAATTAACAATTGTTTTATTATTTGTATTAAAGCTAAACTTCTACTTATATAAGTTTTTAACTATTATGTTTTTATTATATAGGCTAGATACATGACAAATAAAAAACATAGTGAGTAAATATAGACTAAGTAACAGTTTCATAAAGCAATACCTCTTATATTTCCTAATAAGCCTTTTTTCCCTATAAAGGGCTCTGTGCCCATCGGGGCCTTTTGTGTGGAAGCTCTCAATGCTGTTTTATTGTTAAGGAGTAGTCATGCGCATTAGCCCCAAAGGCACAGGTACATTTATTAAACAAACCAATATGTTGGCAAGAGGAATTTATATTAGCATACTTTATATCCCAGATAATTTTATTAGGGTGCTACCGTTCAGGGGCCTTGCTGATTGAAGCTTCAGAAAGATCTGTTTTAGAAGGGAATCAGAATAGGCCTTTTGTCTAAGTCACAGAAAATAAGAGGAGGTTTATTATAGTAAACGTCAGAGAAACAGGTATCATCTTTTAAGGGAGCGCTGAGGCAGCCTCCTGAGAATCCCTGGGGTCTGAGAAGCCATGCTCGATCAGCCCTCTTTCTCATGACTCTGTCATGGGTGGGATCTCATGAGCTGGCTCCCGGCACTTTTTTGTATAGTTCTTCTGTGTATTCTTGCCACATCTACTTAATATCATCTGCTTCTGTTAGATCCCTACCATTTCTGTCCTTTATTGTGCTCATCTTTGCATGAAATGTTCCCTAGGTATCTCTAATTTTCTTGAAGAAATCTCTAGTCTTTCCCATTCTATTGGGAATGGGGGCTAATGGATTCTATTCTATTTCCCCCTCTATTTCTTTGCATTGATCACTGAGGAAGGCTTTCTTATCTCTCCTTGCTATTCTTTGGAACTCTGCATTCAAATGGGTATATTTTTCCTTTTCTCCTTTGCCTTTCACTTCTCTTTTCTCAGCTATTTGTAAGACCTCCTCAAGCAGCCATTTTGCCTTTTTGTATTTCTTTTTCTTGGGGATGGTCTTCATCACTGCCTCTTGTATAACATCACGAACCTCCATCCATAGTTCTTCAGGCACTTTGTCTATCAGATCTAATCCCTTGAATATCTTTGTCACTTCCACTGTATAATCATAAGGGATTTGATTTAGGTCATACCTGAATGGTCTAGTGGCTTTCCCTACTTTCTTCAACTTAAGTCTGAATTTTGTAATAAAGCGTTCATGATCTGAGCCACAGTCAGCTCCTAGTCTTGTTTTTGTTGACTGTATAGAGCTTCTCCATCTTTGGCTGCAAAAAATATAATCAATCTAATTTCAATATTGACCATCTAGTGATGTCCATGTGTAGAGTCTTCTCTTGTGTTGTTGGAAGAGAGTGTTTGCTATGACCAACACACTGTTTTGGCAAAACTCTGTTAGCCTTTGCCCTGCTCCATTTTGTACTCCAAGGCCTAATTTGCCTGTTACTCCAGGTATTTCTTGACTCCCTAGTTTTCATTCCAGTTCCCTATGATGTAAAGGACATCTTTTTTTTGGTGTTAGTTCTAGAAGGTGTTGTAGGTCTTCATAGAACTGTTCAACTTCAGCTTCTTCAGCATTGCAAGTTGGGGCATAGATTAGGATTACTGTGGTATTGAATGGTTTGCCTTGGATTTGAACAGAGATCATTCTGTCGTTTTTGAGATAGAACCCAAGTACTGTATTTCAGATTCTTTTGTTGACTATGAGGGCTACTCCATTTCTTCCAAGGGATTCTTGCCCACAGTTCAGTTCAGTTCAGTCGCTCAGTCGTGTACGACTCTATGCGACCCCATGAATTGCAGCATGCCAGGCCTCTCTGTCCATCACCAGCTCCCAGAGTCTACCCAAACCCATGTCCATCGAGTCGGTGATGCCATCCAAACATCTCATCCTCTGTCGTTCCCTTCTCCTCCCGCCCCCAATACTACCCAGCATCAGGGTCTTTTCCAATGAGTCAACCCTTCGCATGAGGTGGCCAAAGTATGGGAGTTTCAGCTTCAACATCAGACCTTCCTTTTTTTTTTTTTTTTTTTAATTTTTTTTTTTTTTAGTTTTTTATTGCTACCAACCCATCTCCTCCACCTCATGCACGCGTGCTCAGTCATGTAACCCCATGGATGCAGCCCACCATCCTCTGTTCATGGACTTTTCCAGCAAGAATACTGGAGTGGGTTGCCATTTCTTCTCCAGGAACATGCTTCCAATGAACACAGGATTGATCTCTTTTAGGATGGATTGATTCTTCTTGCAGTCCACACTCTCAAGAGTCTTCTCCAACACCACAGTTCAAAAGCATCAATTCTTCAGCGCTCAGCTTTCTTCACCGTCCAACTCTCACATCCATACATGACTACTGGAAAAACCATAGCCTTGACTAGACAGACTTTTGTTGGCAAAGTAATGTCTCTGCTTTTAAATATGCTATCTAGGTTGGCCATAACCTTCCTTCCAAGGAGTAAGCGTCTTTTAATTTCATGGCTGCAATCACCATCAGCAGTGATTCTGGAGCCCCCAAAAATAAAGTCTGACACTGTTTCCACTGTTTCCCCATCTATTTCCCAGGAAGTGATGGGACCAGATGCCATGATCTTAGTTTTCTGAACGTTGAGCTTTAAGCCAACTTGTTCACTCTCCTTCATCAAGAGGCTCTTTAGTTCTTCTTCACTTTCTGCCATAAGGGTGGTGTCATCCGCATATCTGAGGTTATTGATATTTCTCCAGGCAATCTTGATTCCAGCTTGTGTTTCTTCCAGCCCAGCGTTTCTCATGATGTACTCTGCATATAAGTTAAATAAGCAGGGTGACAATATACAGCCTTGACGTACTCCTTTTCCTATTTGAAACCAGTCTGTTGTTCCATGTCCAGTTCTAACTGTTGCTTCCTGACCTGCATACAGGTTTCTCAAGAGACAAGTCAGATGGTCTGGTATTCCCATCTCTTTCAGAGTTTTCCACAGTTTATTGTGATCCACACAGTCAAAGGCTTTGGCATAGTCAGTAAAGCAGAAATAGATGTTTTTCTGGAACTCTCTTGCTTTTTCGATGATCCAGCGGATATTGGCAATTTGATCTCTGGTTCCTCTGCCTTTTCTAAAACCAGCTTGAACATTTGGAAGTTCACGGTTCACGTATTGCTGAAGCCTGGCTTGGAGAATGTTGAGCATTACTTTACTAGCATGTGAGATGAGTGCAATTGTGTGGTAGTTTGAGCATTCTTTGGCGTTGCCTTTCTTTGGGATTGGAACGAAAACTGACCTTTTCCAGTCCTGTGGCCACTGCTGAGTTTTCCAAATTTGCTGGCATATCGAGTGTAGCACTTTCACAGCATCACCTTTGAGGACTTGAAATAGCTCAACTGGAATTCCATCACCTCCACTAGCTTTGTTCGTAGTGATGCTTTCTAAGGCCCACTTGACTTCACATTCCAGGATGTCTGGCTCTAGGTGAGTGATCACACCATCGTGATTATCTGGGTCGTGAAGATCTTTTCTTGCCCACAGTAGTAGATATAATGGTCATCTGAATTAAATTCACCCATTCCAGTCCATTTTAGTTCACTGATTCCTAAAATGTCAATGTTCACTCTTGCCATCTCCTATTTGACCACTTCCAATTTAACTTGATCCATGAACCTAAAATTCCAGGTTCCTATGCAATATTATTCATCACAGCATCGGACTTTACTTCCATCACCAGTCACATCCATAACTGGATGTTGTTTTGCGTGCCTCTTCACTCTTTCTGGAGTTATTTCTCCACTCTTCTCCAGTAGCATATTGGGCACCTATTGACCTGGGGAGTTCATCTTTCAGTGTTCTATATTTTTGCCTTTTCATACTGTTTATGAGGCTCTCAAGGGAAGAATACTGAAGCGGTTTGCCATCCCCCTCTCCAGTGGACCGTATTTTGTCAGACCTCTCCACCATGACCATCCATCTTCAGTGGCCCCACATGGCACGGCTCATTGTTTCATTGAGTTAGACCAGGTTATGTTCCATGTGCTCAGTTTGGTTAGTTTTCTGTGATTGTGATTTTCATTCTGTTTGCCCTCTGATGTATATGGATAAAAGGCTTATGGGATCTTCCTGATGGGAGAGACTGACTGTGGGGGAAACTGTGTCTTGTTCTGATGGGCAGGGCCATGCTCAGAAAATCTTTAATCCACATTTCTTTTGATGGGCGGGACTGTGTTCCCTCCCTGTTGTTTGGCTTGAGGCCAAACTATGGTAAGGTTAATGAAGGTAACCTTAAGGTGACCTCCTTCAAAAGGACTTGTGCACTCACTGTTGTATTCAGTGCCACTGACCCTGCAGCAGGCCACTGTTAACCCACGCCTCCACTGGAGACTCCTGGACACTCACAGGCAAGTCTTGATCACTCTCTTGTGGGGACACTCTTCCTTTCTCCTGGTGCACACAAGGTTTTGTTTGTGCCCTCCAAGTGTCTGTTTCGCGGTCCTGTGGAAGTTCTGTAATCAAATCCCACTGGCCTCCAAAGTCAAATTCTTCGGGGTTTCTCAGTCCCTTTTCTGGATCCCCAGGTTTGGAAATCTGTTGTGGGTCATAAAACTTTCTTAATAGTGCAAGAATTTCTTTGCTGTAATTGTTTTGTGGGTTGTCTGCTAGGCAGCTCTGTGGTGTGGTTAATGGATACCTTCCCCAAGAGGGCTTATGCCACGTGCTGCATGACCCAGGATTGCTGCAGCCAGAGCCCTGTCTCTGCACCAGGCCACTGTGACCCGTGCCTCCACAGGAGATACTCAAACACTCAAAGGCAGGTCTGACTCAGTCTCTGGGGGTCTCTGGTTCATGGTGCACACAAGGTTTTTTTTGAGCTCTCTGAACATCTCTGGCAGGTAAATCGGGTTTGATTCTAAATGTGATTTCGTCCCTCCAACCATATTGTTGGGACTTCTCCTTTGACCTTGAACATGAGGCATCTTTTTTTTGATGAAATCCAACATTCTCCTGTCGATGATTGTTCAGCAGTGAGTTGCAATTTTGAAGTTCTCGCAGGAGAAGATGAGTGCACATCCTTCTACTCTGCCATCTTTAAAATTGCTCAGGAGAGTACAAAATGGTACAGTTATTTTGAAAGACAGTTGGTTATTTCTTACAAAACTATCATATGCTTACCATACAATCCAGCAATTACACCCATTTATATTTACTCAAAGGAGTTGAAAACTTATGTCCACACAAAAATTTGCATATGGATGTTCATATTAGTCACAATTGTCCAAACTTGGAAACAACCAACATTTCCTTTGGTGTGTGAATGGATAAATAAATTTCAACACATCCAGACAATGGAATATTATTCACCACTCAAAAGAAATGATCTATCAAAAGCCATGGAAAAACATGGAAGACACTTAAATGCATATATCACTAAGTGAAAGAAGCCAATCTTAAAAGGCTGTATACTGTACAGTTACACCTACCTAACATTCTGGAAAAGGTGAAGCAGTGGAGACAGTTGAAAAAAGATTAGTAGTTGTCAGCAGTGGAGTGGAGGAGAGATGAATTGGCAGAGCACGGAGGATCTTTGGAACAATGAAAAAACTCTGTATTATATTTTACTGATGGAAATATGTCATTATACATCCAAATCTGTAGAATACACACCCCCAACACTGAACCCTAAAGTAAACTATGTACTTTGTGTGATTAAGATGTGTTAATGTAGATTCATTCTTGGTAAAAAAAAAAAAAAATCACCCATGATGATGGTGATTAATTAGTGATGTTGATAATGAGGGAATCTATTTATGTGGGGGTACAGGGGTATGTAGGAGTTGCCTGTATCTCCCTCTTAGTTCATTGTAAACCTGAGGCTTCTCTAAAAATGTCCAATGATAAGTGACATCATTAAAAAAAGAGGGGGGGAAATTTAGACACAAGGATCCAACAGATAGAGGTGGAGATGGGAGAGATGTAGCTATCAGTATAAGCCATACCTATATTTCCAAAGCCAAAGAATCTCAAACAGAAATCACACAAAGGAACCCACCAACCAACCTGTTTGAAGTTAAAGATAAAGGAAGATTTTGACAGCAGCCAGATTAAAATAAGGTACATTTCCTGTAGAGAACAACAATTCAACTGATTGCATATTTCTCATCAGAAAACATGGCAACCAGAGGGGAGAGAGGATATTCTTTAATTGCTGAAAGGAAAGAAATGACAACCCAGATTTATACAAATAATTCAGCAGTGAGCATAGAGAAAAAGACTGGGACAAAAAACCAGAAGGAACCAACAGAAAGTTATTATGGACAAAGAAGGCTGTTGTAGTAATTAAATAGTCTCCCAAAAAAACAGACCAACTGTAAATGCATCTATGCCTATCATCAGAGCTTGAAGATATCTGAAGGAAAAAGTAGAATTCAAAGGAGAAATAGACAATCCAGGATTTTACTTACAGACTTAAATAGTGCTCTCTTGTCTTGTCAAGCTATTTATGTCTTTGGACCAATATGAGCCTCTTTTACATAACATATATTTGTATCATTTTTTTTAAATCACTTCTGCCACATTCTGCATTTTTAATTGAAATACCTAATCCATTTTTTTCATTTAATGTAATTACTGAAAAGGAAGTGCTTACTTCTGTCAATTAGCTGTTTGTTTTCTCTGACTTACATCCTTAATTCCTGCATTACATTATATGTGTTTTAATTGATGTGTGTGTGTGTTGTGTCTTAATAGGTATTTCCTAAGTGTTCCATTTTGATGTTATCCTTATTTCTTGTACTATTTTTTCTCCTAGTGGTTAGCATGATGCATTACTTCAATACAATTCCAGTTCTAATCCCCCGTAATTAGTGTCAGATCCTACAGTTTAAAGGACCTAATCAATAGGACTACCTTCACTTCAGCTGCTACAAGTTCCGTGATCTCCAGCCCACTCATACTGCTGATCAGGGGCTCTAGATCCGAGGGTTTCCCACAGCTCCCTCACAAGACTGACCTCACTTCAGACTGTGGCCAGAAATTTAGGGATCGTGAAGCCATTCACACTTCTGACCAATGAAACCAATTCCATGGAGTTTCTACAACGCCCTCAGGTTTGACAATTAGCTGGAACAATTCAGAGAATCTAGAAAAGTACTGTATTTTTGACTGCAGCTTTGCTATAAAAGATACAAGTCAGGGCTTCCCAGGCGGCACTAGTGCTAAAGAACTTGCCTGCCAACGCAGGAGACATAAGAGAGACGGGTTCGAGCCCTGGGTTGGGAAGATCCCCTGGAGGAGGGCATGGCAACCCACTCCAGTATTCTTCCCTGTAAAATCCCATGGACAGAGAAGCCTGGAGGGCTACAGTCCATGGGGTCGCGAAGAATCAGACACAACTAAAGCGACTTAGCACACACACACACATACACAGGACCAGTCAAATGAGAGACACACAGTGTGAGTTCTGGGAGGAAACTGAACCTGGAATCTCTGCGCTTTCTCCCCGTGAGATCCGGGTGCTTTGCCCGCCTGCTATGGCCATGTGATCACCAGTCAGGAAGCCCCACTGGGCTCAGGTCCAGAGCTTGTTCAGGAAGTCCTCTGCATATGAATGAGTTCCATTTCAAGAGCCCATTATTAAGTCCAATTCGTTTGGAAGTCCAACAAAGTTAGCCTAGATACCCAACTAACACAGTGGGCTATATAGTACTGTACTGGAATAGGGTCATAATACTTCTCACATAAATAATACATAACAGACACAAAAATAAAGAAAACATTTTTAATCATATAGTAATTATTTTGAAAAGTACAGTAGTGTAGTACAACAGCTGACATACAAGGGCTGGCACTAAGTGAATTTCAGACCAGAAGAGTTACTGACTGGAGAACAGAGAGGATGTGGGAGGTGGCATAGCTGAAAAATTGTTAGTAAGAGGAGACAGAGGGCAAGCTGCAATTTCTCTCACCTCTGACATTGACGGCATAGGCTCTGGTTCCTTGCTGGAACCAGATGTATGTTCACATCTTTGAAAGTTCACAACTTGAAAGGGCAAACTGTACTGAGCTTTCATCTTGCAGGCCTGATGGACTATTATTAACTACAGGATTTAACTTGGGCAATAGCCTTGCAAATTTGGGAAGTTTTGACCATTAATTTTTTGAGATTACAATTATATCTACACTGGTGTATTAATGCCATCCCATAGGGATGGGCCCTGTTTGCTTTGCTGATTACTTTTTCTTTCTGCTTCTCAGACCTGCTAATCTCTATTGACCTTTCTTCAAATTCACTGATTCTTCCTTCTGCTTGCTTAAATCTATTATGAATCCTTCTAGTGAATTTTTCACTTAAGTTATACTGCTTTCCATCTCCAAAGCTGTTGTTTGGTTTTTTTATGTAATTTCTATCTCTTTATTGATATTATTCTTTTGGGAAAACATCGTTTTCCTAACTTTTTAAAACTCTTTATCCATAATTGCTTTAGCTTTTTGTGAATATTTAAGACAGTTCACAAAGTTCATTTCTAGTAAATCCATGTCTGGGCTTCATCAAGGACAGTTTCTATTAATTTTTTTTTTCTGTGCATGGGCTATGTTTTTCTTGTTTGTTTGAATGCTTCAAAAATTTTGTTAAAAATTAGAAACAGACTTACAAACATAGAAAACAGATTTGTGATTGCCAAGAAGAAGGGTGCGAGAGGAAAGGACTGGGAGTTTGGGGTTAGCAGATGCTAACTATTATATATAGAAAGGATAAACAATTAGTCCTACTGTGCAGCACAGAGAACTATATTAAATATGCTGAGATAAACAATAGTGGAAAAAAGTACAAAATGTTATATATATTTATATAGACCTGAATCACTTTGCTATACAGCAGAAGTTAACACAACATTGCAAATCAACTACACTTCAATAAAATTTGTTAAAAAGAAAATTAAATCACTATATGAGAAAACATTGCTGAAAACTAGACATTTTGGATATGCTTAATGTGCCAGTTCTAGAAATAAAATTCTATCTTCTCTTCAGAGGATGTTGTTGGACTTGCAAGACTTATTATCTGTTTGTTTAGTAACTTTTATGACCTAGTTTTGTAAAACCTGTATTCTTTGTCACATGTGGCCACTGAGGTCTCTATTAGCTTACAGGTCACCTGGGTGTTTGACAGAATTTGCTTAAACACATGAAAAAATCTAACAGAAAAAAAAAAATAAATCCCAGTCTCACAGGGATGACTCTGTGTTCCCTGAGTTGGGAAGATCCCCTGGAGAAGGAAGTAGCAACCCATCCCAGTACTCTCGCCTGGAAAATTCCATGGAGAGAGGAACCTGGTAAGCTACAGTCCATGGAATTACAGAGTCTCACAAGACTGAGCAACTTCATGTCTCTGTGTCTGGAAGCCTTCAACACTCAAGTCAGCAGTTTATGTCCCTGCCTTAGCCTTCACTTCTGCACACAAAGAGCCAAGGCTCAGCACATGGAGCCTTCTCAGATCTCCTCCACGTGCACGCGCAGCCCTGGACTGGAACATCCTCTAGGTTCCAAAGCAAAGGTGGGAGCTTTTCAAAGCTTTTATTTCCCAAAGCTTCTCATCCCCCAGCATTTCCTCCAAAATTTTACAGGTAGGCTCCTTTTCCCTATAAATTAATTATTGCTGTCCCCAGGTGGCAGCAGCTAATACATTTTCCTTTAAATTTTTCAAACAAATATCCCTGGATAGATTAATCAGCCTGGGAAAGTTCTGAGTTATACAAAATAAAGGCAAGTCTCTTGAAACAGTTCTACAAGGACCCCTGAGGTCAAGATAAACAACAACAGTATTTTGAGAAGAAGGTCTGCTCTGCTCTATTAAATAACAGTTTCATGCACTAAAATACGGGTGGCTGTTTTCAAAGCCACTGCTGAGCCTTGGAGAGAGGGCCTGCCCCACCTCAGCTGAAACACTACAAGCTCCCTGCTTTATACACAGCTTGTTTGTTGCTCTTCCTTCATTGTGTTCTCCTGATTGCTGTAACACTTTGGTTGAATTCTAAAGATCTGAGGGTTTATACTAATAGACTTTGCCAGCTTATTCATTGTTTTGTAGAGGGATTGACTTGCAGCCCCTTACTCTGCTGTTTCCACTGATGATTACGTAGAGGATCTTGTAGAACCACAAAATAAGAAAATACTAAAAAAAAAAATTAACAAAAACATATTACATATTTGAGAACCCATAGAATGGGACAACATAGAGTGAACCCTAATGTAAATGATAGATTTAGTTAATATCAATTTTGGTTCATGACTTCTGATAAACATACCATAATATCTCATGATGTTAACCACAGGGGGATCCATGTGCAAGATATTCAGGAACTCTCTGTGCTATCTTTACAACTGCTGTAAATATAAACTATCAAATAAAATTTTTCTTTTAAAAATAAAATAACCCAAATAGAATCAATCTGGTATTATCATCTGATTAATAGGATTCCCGAAAGGAGAGAACATGGTAAATGGGGGAGGATAAATTATTAAAGGTGTTATGGAAGGTAATTTTTCAGAGATGAAACATAGTTTTTGGTGGAAATTTCCTAATGAGTACAGTAATTATACTTAATATTATGAAATTATAAACCATAAAAAAAATGATAAAGAGAAAATCCTGAAAATTTCCTGGAAACAAAATAGGTCGCCCCAAAGGACTAAATGGCCGCCTAACTTCAATTGTTTTACCAGCAGCTCTATATGTTAGAACACATAGGAGAAGTCTGTAAATTCTCGGGAAACATAATTTATAACATAGGATTTTTCACCCAAACTACCAGCACATTTTGAAGCCAAGTTAAAGATATTTTTACACATGCCAGAACAGATAAATTCTATTTATCACACCTTTACTTAGGTAGGTACTTGAAGCTATGATGCAGAAAATGAAGTGAGAAAAAGTCGCTCATAGGTTAAGAAAATTCCAGACAGTAGAACCATGAGGGCAAAGCTAAAATATGCAATTATAAACTGGAGAAGAAAACCAGTCCAAAGTTAAACAAGGCAAAATTATAGGATTTGGGGAAAAAGAATCAAAATATATATCAGGACTAGACGATCACTTGAGAATCTAATGAAGGTATTTGATGAGGTATAAAAATGAGGAGGAGCTAATGCCACCTTGTATCAGACATTTCTCTGCTGGGTTCATGTTACTGACACAGAGAGCATACAATTTAAACCTGATATATTAGCAGATTTTTATCCACTTTGAAAATGTGAAATAATGATTGAAACTTTTCCTAAGAGATTAGGAGGAATAAGGCAAAAATATTCACATCACTACTCTATTTAATATGGGCTGAAAGCCCTAGCCCAGTGTCAAGAAAAATTAATATGAATATTGAAAAGGGTAAACTGTCGTTACACGCATAGACCTTTTAGAATTATATATTTAAATAGCATGAAAAGCTCAAATAAACATCAATAAATCTAACCAAATCTTGCTGTTGTTTGCACATTGCCCTATAAAAGGAGTTGAGCAAAATTTAAGATGATCTAAGAAATGGAGGAGTATACTCTGTTCACAGATTAGAAGGATCAGTGTTGTAAAGGTGACAGTACTTTATAAATTAAACTAACATTCAGTGAAATCTCAAGAAAATTCCCACTAGCATGTGTATGAAGCAGGGGGTAGTAAATCAGGAGGATAGTTTTAATTTCTAAGGCAACTGTAAAACAGATATAGAAAACAAAATAAGATAATAGAGAAGTTGAGGAAAGATTTTTATTGTTAATGTTGTCCAGTCAATTGGACATGGAAATTAATGACAACTGATATACAGTTCACACTATAAGAAGATAGATATGAATGGGTTTTAAATCTAAATGTGAATTCCAAAACACTAAAAATTCTTCAAAATGTTTTTTAAAATCTCTAAATTCTTGGCATAGGGAAATATTCCCTGGGTGCCAGGAAAGGAAATGCTCAGTTCCGTTCATTTCAGTTCCTCACTCGTGTCCAACTCTTTGTGACCCCATGGATTGCAGCACGCCAGGCCTCCCTATCCATCACCAACTCCAGGAGTTTACTCAAACTCGTGTCCATTGAGTCAGTGATGCCATCCAACCATCTCATCCTCTGTTGTCCCCTTCTCCTCCTTCCCTCAATCCTTCCCAGCATCAGGGTCTTTTCAAATGAGTTAGTTCTTTGCATCAGGTGGCCAAAGTATTATGTTTCAGTTTTAGCATCAGTGCTTCCAATGAATGCTCAGAACTGATTTCCTTTAGGATGGACTGGTTGGATTTCCTTGCAGTCCAAGGGACTCTCAAGAGTCTTCTCCAACACCACAGTTCAAAAGCATCAATTCTTTGGTGCTCAGCTTTTTTTATAATCCAACTCTCACATCCATACAGGACTACTGAAAAAACCATAGCCTTAACTAGACGTACCTTTGTTGGCAAAGTAATGTCTCTGCTTTTTAATATGCTGACTAGATTGATCATAACTTTTCTCCCAAGGAATAAGTGTTTTTTTAATTTCATGGCACAGTCACCATCTGCAGTGATTTTGGAGCCGTCAAAGGCTTTGGCATAGGCAATAAAGAAAAAATAGATGTTTTTCTGAAACTCTCTTGCTTTTTCGATGATCCAACAGATGTTGGCAATTTGATCTCTGGTTCCTCTGCCTTTTCTAAAACCAGCTCGAACATTTGGAAGTTCATGAACCATGTACTGTTGAAGCCTGGCTTGGAGAATTTTGAGCATTACTTTACTAGAGTGTGAGATGAGTGCAATTGTGTGGTCATTTGAGCATTCTTTCGTATTGCCTTTCTTTGAGGAAATCATGAGGAAAAATAAAAACTGACTTCACTAAAATTAAGAAATTTAGTTTCTCAAAATACATCATTTAGAGAGAGAAATGACAGGCCAAAGACTGGGGGAATATATTTACCAGTCACACAACCATCAATGGCTATGTCCAGGACATATGGATCACTTCTATAAGTTCAGTTCAGTTCAGTCGCTCAGTCGTGTCTGACTCTTTGCGACCCCATGAATTGCAGCATGCCAGGCCTCTCTGTCCATCACCAACTCCCGGAGTCTACCCAAACCCATGTCCATTGAGTCGGTGATGCCATCCAACCATCTCATCCTCTGTCGTCCCCTTTTCTTCCTGCCCCCAATCCTACCCAGCATTAGGGTCTTTTCCAATGAGTCAACCCTTCGCATGAGGTGGCCAAAGTATTGGAGTTTCAGCTTCAACATCAGACCTTCCAATGAACACCCAGGATTGATCTCTTTTAGGATGGATTGATTGGATCTCCTTGCAGTCCAAGGGACTCTCGAGAGTCTTCTCCAACACCACAGTTCAAAAGCATCAATTCTTCAGCGCTCAGCTTTCTTCACCATCCAACTCTCACATCCATACATGACTACTGGAAAAACCATAGCCTTGACTAGACAGACTTTTGTTGGCAAAGTAATGTCTCTGCTTTTCAATATGCCATCTAGGTTGGTCATAACCTTCCTTCCAAGGAGTAAGCGTCTTTTAATTTCATGGCTGCAATCACCATCAGCAGTGATTCTGGAGCCCCCAAAAATAAAGTCTGACACTGTTTCCACTGTTTCCCCATCTATTTCCCAGGAAGTGATGGGACCGGATGCCATGATCTTAGTTTTCTGAACGTTGAGCTTTAAGCCAACTTTTTCACTCTCCTCTTTCACTTTCATCAAGAGGCTCTTTAGTTCTTCTTCACTTTCTGCCATAAGGGTGGTGTCATCCACATATCTGAGGTTATTGATATTTCTCCAGGCAATCTTGACTCCAGCTTGTGTTTCTTCCAGCCCAGCGTTTCTCATG
This sequence comes from Okapia johnstoni, assembly GCA_024291935.2. NCBI lineage: Eukaryota > Metazoa > Chordata > Mammalia > Artiodactyla > Giraffidae > Okapia > Okapia johnstoni. The sequence continues at coordinate 104,270,623 of CM044312.1, forward strand.
ATGTACTCTGCATAGAAGTTAAATAAGCAGGGTGACAATATACAGCCTTGACGTACTCCTTTTCCTATTAGGAACCAGTCTGTTGTTCCATGTCCAGTTCTAACTGTTGCTTCCTGACCTGCCTACAGGTTTCTCAAGAGACAGGTCAGATGGTCTGGTATTCCCATCTCTTTCAGAATTTTCCACAGTTTATTGTGATCCATACAGTCAAAGGCTTTGGCATAGTCATCAAAAACCAATAACCCAAGAGAAAAATAGACAAGAAATATTGAACTAGTTCACCAAAAAATAAGGTACATGGATGAAAAATGAACATGTGAAGGGTGCTCAAACTCATGACCAATAAGAAAAATGAACACTAAACCTAAACTAAAAATTCTATGCTAATTTGATGCTGTGACCAGTAGTCCTGTTCAGCATGATACATGGGCATGATAAGATTTTTAAACATCTGTTTGAAATATCGGAGTACTTCCAAACCACCCAGGACCTGAGGAGCAAGGATGTGGATATAAAGGAAGCATTTTGTCTACTGTTTGTTCCTTTGATCATGTGCAGTTCTTGGTGTAAGGAGGGAGTCCAGAAGTGGCAGGTAAGTCACAGTATCTCTGAAAGCTTTGGGGAATCTCGTAAAAGCAGAAAAGAAAACACACTAGCACTGGAATCTTAAGGCAGATAGTTGGTGAGGGGCTAGGATCCCAGGGAGAAGGAGAAAAGGAAGTGATAGCAAGACTCACCCCCAGTTTTCTCCTTGAAGTGTTTGCCCTTGAGTCTTCCCAGGCCATGAAGCAAATAATGCCTGGACATGGAATGACCAGCAGAGCAGAGACTTTTGCATCTTCACAATTCTGATGAGCAACAGTTAGAACTCAGGAGCCATCCAGGGGAGGGAATATACAAAACACCAGAGACCCTGAGTGGAGACTTTCAGAGCACCAGATTTTAGAATGGAAGTAAGTCAGAGAACTCCATGGAGTCGCAGAGTCAGACACGACTGAGTGCCTTTCACTTTTACTTTCAGAACCCAGAGGAGACCAAAGTAGAAAAAGATGGCAGTCGAAGCACAGGTGGGCTCCTGATGGGAATGAATGGAGAAGCTGTGTCTCTCTGTCAACTGCAAAGGAACTTTGTACCCCTGGATGATAGTCTCTTAAAATTCTTTTAAAATGAGTGCTATCTAGACTTTCTGAAACAGTGGCTTATATGACCATAAAAATAGCGAGAGGGTAAACTAAATTCAATTATAATAGTGATTACATTAAACTCAAATATAAAAAAAAACTCCAGTTAAAAGACAATAACCTAAATTAAAAAATAAATCCTGACAATATGATATTCAAAGAAGATACATTTAAATAAAGTTTGAAAAAGGTTATTTTGCACAAACATTAGTCAAAGGGTGAAAGTAAGTCAATCAGTCATGTCCGACACTTTCTGACCCCATGGACTGTAGCCGAGGGGCTCCTCTGTTCATGAATTCTCCAGGAAAGAATGTTGGAGTGGGTAGCCATTCCCTTCTTCAGGGGATCTTCCTGACCCAGTAATGGAACTGGGGTCTCCTGCATTGCAGGAGGATTCTTTTACCAGCTGAAATACAAAAAAGGTTGGTATAATTAGGTCAATATAAATAATTTTAAGACATAATACTAAGCCTATCAGTTAAACAGGATAATATGGTAATCTTAAAATCCCCACCACTATTAGCATGGCTTGAAAATATGTAAAGCAGAAGTTGAGCAATGAGAAAATCCATAATCATTACTCAAAAATGTAACACGTTTATCTCAGCAATACAACAAGCTAAGAAGCAAATCAATTCTTCAAACAATAAAGAATAGGTTTAGCAAATTTTATTGATTCAGTATATGTAGAACACTTCAACCAATAACTGCAGAAAGCACATTCTTTTAAAGTAAAAATAAAATATTTAGTAACTGGTCATATTTTTTGCCTTACAACAAGTTACAACAGGTTTCAAATGATTGAAATAAAGTGAGATTTTTTTTCTGGCTACAGTGGAAGTAAGGTAGGTAGAAATCCATAACCAAAAGAAAACTGGGATATTTCTAAAAGCGTGAAAATTAAACAATAATTTTCTAAAAAGCTGATAGATCAAATAAGCTAACTTATAAATAACAAATTAAATTCAATTAAAGTAGAAGAAAGGAAACACAAAAGTAAGATTAAAAATTAGTAGAAAAATGAGAACATTGAAAAATCAACAAAGCTATAAGTTAGTTCTTTGGAAAATGCTTAATGGTATAAATTAACTTATTATCTAGGTTTGCCATAGATTTTCTTCAAAGGAGAAAGCATCTTTTAATTTCATGGCTACAATCACTGTGTGCAGTGATATTGGAACCTAAAAAAATCTGTCACTGTTTCCACTGTTTCCCCATCTATTTGCCATGAAATGATGGGACCAGATGCCATGATCTTAGTTTTTTGAATGTTGAGTTTTAAGCCAGCTTTTTCACTCTCCTCTTTCACCTCACCAAGAGGCTCTTTAGTTCCTCTTCACTTCCTACCATTAAGGTGGAATCATCTGCATATCTGGGGTTGTTATTTCTCCTGGTAATCTTGATTCTAGCTTGTAATTCATCCAGGCAAGCATTTCACATCATGTACTCCACATTGAAGATAAATAAACAGGGTTATAATACACAGCCTTGTCATACTCCTTTCCCAATTTTCTCCATTTCTCCTTTCTCCAATCTCCTTTCTCCATTGTTCCATGTCAGGTTTCAACTGTTGCTTCTTGACCTGCATATAGGTTTTTCAGGAGACAGGTAAGGTGGTCTGGTATTCTCATCTCTATATTATGTGTATAAATGTATGCATATAGATAGATAGATAGATAGATATTATAGATATAATGATATATCCATTATACCAGCTTTGTAAAGCATTAGATCTGAAATTAGAAGAAGAAAATCATTTACAAATTTATCAATCAACACCAAGTACCTAAGAATAATTCTGAATAAAAATTTGCATGGCCTCTACATAGAAGCCATAAATAAATAAATAAATGGAGGAATACATATGGATATATATGCATGTTATTGGGCTTCCCTGGTAACTCAACTGGTAAAGATCCACCTGCAATGCAGGAGATCTTGGTTTGATTCCTGGGTCAGGAAGATCCTCTGGAGAAGGGATAGGCTACCCATTCCAGTATTCTTAGGCTTCCCTTGTGGCTCAGATGGTAAAGAATCTTCCTGCAATGAGAGACACCTGTATTTGATCCCTGGGTTGGGAAGATCCCCTGGAGGAGGGCATGGCAACCTATTCCAGTATTATTTCCTGAAGAATCCCCATGGACAGAGGAGCCTGGTGGGGTACAGTCCATGGGATAGCAAAGAATTGGACACAATTGAGTGACCAAGCACAGCACAGTGGCATGCATGTTACTGTGGTTTACCAGGTGGCTCAGTGGTAAAGAATTTGCCTGCCAATACAGGAGATGCAGGAGATATGGATTTGATCCCTGAGTTGGGAAGATCTCCTGGAAGAGGTCACGGCAACCCATTCCAGTATTCTTGCCTGGAAAACCCCATGGGCAGAGAAGCCTGGTGGGCTACAGTCCATGGGGTCACAAAGAGCTAGACACGACTTAGTGACTGAGCATCAGCAGAATGTATATTATTATAGTATACATGCTGATATATAGAGACAGAGACAGAGTGAGATCTATTATAAGGAGCTGGCCCACGTGATCCAGGGTCTATAGTGGGCCAACTGGAGACTCAGGATAAATAATAGTATAAGTTCCTGGTCCAAACGCCAGCAGGCTGGAGACCCAGGAAGAGCCAATATTTCCATTTGAATCCAAAAGTAGGAAAAAAACAAACTCATGTTTCAGCTTGAAGGCAGTCAGGCTGAAGGAGTTCCCTCTTACTTGTAGGATGGTCAGCCTTTTTGTTTTATTCAGCCCTTCAACTGATTGGACAAGGCCCATCCACATTAGGAAGTGCAGTCTGCTTTACTCAGACTACTGATTCAAATATTAATATCATCAGAAACACCACCCCAGACACACTTAGAGTAATATTTGACCAAATGCCTTGTGACTCAGGCAAATTGACTCATCAAGCTAATCATCACAAGAATACTCTTTGTCAACTTGGCATCCATGCACATCTCCTTAAATGAAACTTAATGTTTGAGTAGAGACAATAACAAGATTACAATTCTTCCAAACTTGATATAACAATCCTGTATACAATCAAAAACACTAACCCCTTCCTCAAAGGAGGTAATATCTTTGAGTGATGTTTTCTCTTTGATATCCCTAGATGACATATAATGATGTACAATTAGTGATATTTAAATACTATGATATTGGAGAAGAAAATGGCTACCCACTCTAGTATTCTTGCCTAGAGAATCCCGTTGACAGAGGAGCCTGGTGGGCTGCTGTCCATAGGGTCACACAGAGTCGGACACAACTGAAGCGACTTCGCATGCATGCATGCATCAGAGAAGAAAATGGCAACCCTCTCCAATGTTCTTGCCTGCAGAATCCCAGGGACAGAGGAGCCTGGTGGGCTGCCGTCTCTGAGGTCACACAGAGTCAGACATGACTGAAGCGACTTACCAGCAGCAGCAAAAACTATGATATAAAGTTCAGCCATCTTATGTTACATCATAAAAGGATAACAATATATGTTATATGATAATTGGCCAGAATAGCACACTCAAAAGAGAAATAGATTGCCTTCAGCATCCAAAGAGGCCCACTAGGTGTTTTGCCTCTATTTCAGTTGTAGGAGAGGCTGGAGACAGCCCCTTATCCTCTGCATTAAAAAGAGTATCTCTACATGCCCCACGCCACTGCATACTTTGAGCTATTGTCAGATGTACTTCCTACTCTTCTGGCCCACTTTTTGCTACTTCTTGCCAGCTAAGTCTGATCAGCATAATGTCAGCCACATAATGGATGAGTAAGGTATCTTGTAAAAGGGACATTTGATCACGATTCCAGCAAATTACATGATGGCATAGGCCTGCAAAGTGGATGCTCCTCTGAAGTAGGAAAGTGGGGTGTATTGTTGGCCTTGCCAGCAGAAAGCAAACTGCTTCAGATATTTCATATTGACAGATAAGGAGAAAAAAGCATTTGCAGGTCAATAGCTGAACCCCAGGTACCAGGGGGTGTGTTAACTTGTTCAAGCACAACTGTTACATCAGCTGTAATGGAAGTCACCACCTGATTAATATAACAACAATCAACGTTCACTCTCAAGACCCATCTGTCTTCTGCAAGGGTGAAAAAGGTGAGTCAAAAGGGGATGTGGTAGGAATCGCCACCCCTCCATCTTTCAAGTTCCTGATGGGGGCACTGATCTCTGCAACCCCTCCAGGAATGTAATATTGCTTTTGGTTCAGCATTTTCTTAGGTAGAGCCCATTCTCATGGCTCCCACTTGGCATTTTGTACCATAATATTTGTCGCTTGAAAGATCAAGGAACAAATGTGAAGATGCTGCCAGCTGCTAAGCATTTCCACTCCAATAATGCATCCTGAAACTGAGAAAATAACCATGGGATGGGTTGTAGGGCTCACTGGGCTCCCTGGGGGTTAAGCCTGACACCAATAAGTCCCTCCTCCAACTGGTGGGCCACAGGGACATTATGGCTCTCTTGGAATTTGTATCAGTCCAGTCAGTGTTCAGGAGCCCCTGAAAGTTCTGATTATTCCCTTCTTACCAAAGTACAGTTACCTCATAAATGGCTGGAGGTCCCTTTGGGGAAGGCTGAATAGCAGTTTAACAATATACATTTTTAGCAGTGCATGAGGGTCCTTCCTGGGGGAGACCTGACCTCCCTTCATTCAAAGAGTTCTGGGTCTGCAGAACTTTAACCCTCTGTGTTTAGGATTCAAGTTATACTTTTGGTCCCTTGACCTAGCACTTTTCTGCTTATACAATTCAAATAAAAATTCAGTAGACTTTCTATTTCACTTCTAGGAACAATATCACAATCAGTAGAGCAGTGCCCTCGGGCTGTGGGAGTCAGACTATTTGATCAATCATTGTGATTGCTGTTTTGACTTCAGTGTCCACACAGTGACCATGCCTGCCTTTGGTGGTTGAGTATGTCCACCACCTCATGGCCCCTGCCACCTGGGATCCAATTACTCCACTGCATTTGCAGTTCTCTACTGTAAGATCTGGAATTTTTTCCTACAGAAAAGACTTATCACAGAGCTCTTTGAGGATGTAGGATGGAGGGTGGGGGAAATCACAGATTTATTTCTCACAGTCACAGTGAAAGGCTGTCCCCTGGACCCTCCCAGGGTAGAGGAGCAGGTCTTAAATGACAAGTCCTCCCTAACATCCTGCTCTCTCTGAGACTTGGAATGCCTTCCTCTACATTAAGAAAAGGCCACTCTAGCAGTTATAACTCACTCACTATGGACCACTTTTGGGTCCATGTACAAATCAACCAATCAATCAAACTCCCAAAGCTGCAACAGTGATGTAGAATCTCTGCTCAGAGAGCCCAATTCAATACACTGGGCCAGATGGATCCAGTGCCGTGTTCCTCCCCGCATCACCCCATACTTAGTGACTATCCCCAAACATGGTCCCTAACAACAGCTGAGGGCTCAGGGTTTAATTTGGAAGGGATGAAAATATTCCAAAATTGACTATGCTGGTTGCAAGTATCTGTGAATGCACTAAAAATCCTCAAATTGTGCATGTTAAATGAATGAATTATATGGTATTTTATTTTTTTTTAATTCTATCTCAATATAGCTGTTAAAAAAAAAAAAAAAGGAAAGTTGGGCTCGCTGCTGTGCTGTAATAATTCCCTTAGGCCCTTCCCCTCTTTCTCTGGCACCTGTGAGATGGTGGCCATGGCAGCCTAACCAGTGGGGTGAAGTCTCAGAGCCCCAACCCTTCTGGACCATATTTCCTTCAGAAACAGCCAACTTTGTCTCCACACACCTACTGTCTCCCAGGGAATTGATGGACGGGTAGAAGCCTGGTCTGAGTCAGATGATAGTTTCTGTGGACTTTTGAGCTTGTGCCTGAGTTAAAGCTGTAAGATGTAAATTTAGGAACTTCAGAGACTGTGTTCCCTGGCATGTAGAGTAAACTCCTTTATAATGAGAAGGAAGATGGTGAATTTACATCATATCCAGGCAGGATTCCTACCCTCCTTGAGGCTTGGTTGTTCCATGGAGTGCCCCACATCCTTCCAGTAATGATGTATATGTGCTTAATCCAAGTACTAGAGAACCTATATTATTTTACTTTTAAGTATATTTAAAACTCTGGCCTCCACGCACATAGTTAAGAGGAAAGATCATTGTCCCCAAAGGCTTGTGGTGAAACACAGGCAGGTTCTGCACATCCCTGTACCAGGGGTTCATTCACAAGGGCAGTGCTGATCACTCCTCCTATTTCTTCTAAACTGATGTCTCTGTGTGTGTGTGTGTGTGTGTGTGTGTGTGTGTGTGTGTGTGTGCTCAGTTGTGTCCAACTCTTTTCCACCCCATGGATTATAGCCCAACAGGCTCCTCTGTCCATGCATGGGCTTAAGCAGGCAAGAATACTAGAGTGGGTTGCCATTTCCTCCTCCAAGTAATCTTCCCAGCTTAGGGAACAAACATGCATCTTCTGAATCTTCTGCATTTCAGGTGGATTCTTTAACCTGTGTGCCATTGGGGAAGCCCCAAATTGTTGCATCCAAACATCAAAATAGTACACTTCTTATGCTATGACTTGATTTTTCTGCTTTAGATGTTATCTATTGATGTCCTGATTTAAAAGACAAAGTTTAACTTTATTACAATGCTTATTCCACACTCACCTTTCCAGTGAAATTTAATCAATAAACAGTGCTTATATGACAGCCGTTTAAATGTATTTACTAAAGAGTCAAATAGTTTATCACTCATGTAATTTTTTTCTGGCATAAATATTTTATTTTCTTGAGTTCCTTTTTTTCAGCATTTTTTCTTTATGCTGCTTAATCCTTTTTGTATTTTTATTGTGATTTTTTTGGAAATTACTACACTTTCATAAAATCTACAAGCATAACACAACGAGAACTTGTATTCTCTCACCTCAATCAGAAATGTTTATTTTATCAAGCTTGTCTTCTCTCTGTCTCCCTATCTTCCTTTTACATACATACACACACACACAGACAACATAATGTGTATTGTGAAATCACTTTGCCCCTAATTACTTGAGTACATAACTCCTAGGACAAATGAAGTGTTCCCATATAACTTCAATTCAATTATCTCACTTTTAACTCATAGTTGCCAAGATTCATACAATATTTTAATTTACTACATAAGCCATACTCAGGTGTTGTCCACTGTCATAATAATAGCTTTATAGTTTTTTTCCTCCCAAATGCAGAATCCAAAGATCACATGTTGCTCTTGGCTGTCAGATCTTTCTGGTCTCCTTTGAACTAGAACCTTTTTTTGAGGTTCTCCTTCTCCCTTTTTCTCTTCTTCTGCTCCATCAATATTGACAGTTTTTATTTTCTGAGTAACTCCCTCTCCAGCCTCCCAGTCTCTCTGCCTCAAGATACTTTCTAATTATGATTTAGTGAGGTCTTGAGTAAGAGAAGGAAAATGTGTTGGCTCAAGTCATCATTTTAATAAGAATTCAATAAACAAAACCTCTCCTCTCATATATCTTGCTATAAATTTCCTTTAAGAAAGAGAACCAAACTCAGTTCTTTTGGATATTTTTTTTTATTAGTTCACGTGTCTGGCATACATTGTCATGTGCAAGCATCCTCATAAGCGGTTGTGCTTTTGTGTACTTTACAGTCCTATATATAGAGTACAGCAGTGCAGTGTCTCTATTTCAAGCTCAGGACATCCAGAAGAAAGCGTAAGAGCAGTGGTATTGTAGCTTGTACTGCTAAGAAGAGATTCACAATGCAGGAAATGGCAAGGAGATTTTCTTTGATTGATGCCCAGGACCTGAACATAGAATAATACATACAGATTGCAGCCATTCAGAATGAATCCAGTGCTACTGTGTCATCTGTTGATACAATGATAAAAAAAAAAAAAAAACTACTACCCAGACATCACTGGATTGTTTTTTTCAAGAGGGTAGATAAAATTGAATCCAGCAAGGATCCAGAACCTGTGCCATCAATATCAGATGTGAGTGACACTGCATCTCGCCCTCCATCTCCTATCACTGACAACCCTTCAGCTCCACCATCTCCCATCTCCTCTCCCTCTCCAGTCAGTAACTCATCTTCCCTGCTCACTTGGCGCCAGCCCCTGTACGCCAGCTATTGTACTGTACTGCTGTACTTTTCAAGATACTATACCCTAAGATTAAAAATGTTTTCTTTATTTTTTGTGTTTGTTTTTATGTACATATTATTTGTGTGAAAAGTATTATAAACCTATTACCATACTATATAGCCAATTGTGTTAGTTGGGTACCTGGGCTAACTTTGTTGGACTTACAAATACACTAGACTTAAAAACATGCTCTCAGAATGAACCTTGTTCATATGTACGGGACTTGCTGCATCTTCATTCCAAATTTTAACCCATCTTATGGTTCTAACTCATTTTCAAATTTGTGAATGATAAAAGAATTCTTATGACCCAATTATATACATGCAAATGCTTCCTTACTCCTTAATTCTTTCTATCATCACCTTGAATTTTTAATTTTTTTATTGTGGTAAAAGATATAAAACATACTATTTTAACTACATTTACATCAAAGTGGCATTAAGTACACTTACATTGCTGTGCAACTGTCAATATCATCCACCTCCTGAATTCTTCACCTTCCTAAACTGAAACTCTGTCCCCATTAAACACTGATTTCCCATCCCCACTCCCCACCTCTGCACACCCTGTCCCCTGGCATCTACCAATGTACTTTCTTACTCCATGAATTTGACTATTCTAAGCATCTCATCATTCTGAATCTTGCTGAGGCATTATCTTTAACATTTTATCTCACATATTAAATCCTAAATATGGTAGTTGATATTTCATTCAATTTTATTGTCAGAGTTATAAATGAAAGACTTAAAGTCATCTACTTAACTGTGGTGAATGCAGTTGCAGTCATCTTCCAATGATTAAGCTTGCTCTTCAAAAAGAAAAACTATCAGAATAATTTTTCAATGTTTTTATCTTGTCAACCTTTCTAATTTTAGCTTCTCAAGCTGTTTTCATTATACAAGCATTTCCTCTTAACATCAGCCATTCAGCACAAAACAATAACGTTATGCTCACTTTTGATTAATTATAAAAAAATTTAATGTTTTGCATGATCCTCAATCTGTATTCTAAAAAAATCCTCAATCTGTATTCTAACAAAAAGTAAAAGTACTGTATAAACAAACTATCATGTTAAAATGAATATAAATGCAAACATAATGTTTAAAAGGTAAAAGGCTTAAGAATCTTCGCTTCAGATTCACCAGGTCACAGTGCTGATCATTCAGGAGACAGATCATTGTTAACAAATTTCAAAACCTTACCCTTGACTATGATGAATTAATTCTTGTATTTGGAAAGGAATGTGAGATGATTTTTCCCTCCCCATAGCTTTGGTAAAAGCAAGTTGAATTGTAAAGAAGTAACTCTATATTTTTTCAAAATATACTTCCTGAATCATGATGTACTGTAAAATATGTGCATTTGATGTAGATCGTATATTGAAAAACAAAGCCTGACTCCTGGGAAAATGTTAGCAAGAAGATGTCTTGTGAAATGTTCCTAAATTAATGGGGCAAACTGCTTCTCCTCCAAACTCTGAACACAGCATACAGCTTTTTCTACTAGAGTTCAAAGATATGACATATGAGTCAACCATATTTTTGTAGCTTTATGTATATAACCTATAGGAACTTGACCTGGAAAAGTTTACCTTATTGATGGAAAGTAACTTGTATGGTTATATTTAGAGAATTTGTTGTTTGTTTGTTTGTTTTTAATAAAGTTCACATCAAAAATTCATCCTCCCACTTTTTAATCAACTTTTTTGAGCATCTCCTATGTACAAACACTATGCAAGGATGCAATGATTTTTATGTCCCCACTATTCTGCAATTGCTTTGGATTCCTATTAACCTGATTTTTGTGTGGCTTTTTGGTGGGGGGAGAGTGTTGGTTATTTTCCTTTTAATCTCAATCAGTGTCTTTGGACTGTTAACAAACGAGACAAGGCCCCTAGTAGAATCGCTTATGCTAAGCCCTGAGTCACCAAGATGAGACTGAACTGAATTGAAGTCTGGCTCTCCCAGAAATGGAGCCTTAAATCAGCCAATCAACAATCACCCCAAGAGCACAAATGCGGTCAGCTGCTCACAGGTCACTGCCATCCCGTAAACGAGGGTGATCCTGCCGTAACTAACACACTGTTCTTACTGAGTATAGCTTCCTTGTTTCCTCCCTCTTCTGCCTAATTGTCTCATTTCATTTTGATTAGCAACTTGGCACTCCATTCTGCTAGCTTGGACCCTGCCCAACTCAAATAGAATTTTGCTCAAAAACACTTAAAATTTTTAATGCGCCCCAGTACATCTTTCAAGAGTACAGATTTTTTTTTTAATTTTTAAAAACATATACTACATGTATGGTGTACATAGTATAAAGACCTAAAGATCTAGAATCAACAAACTTAAAAAAGTACCAGTCTTGGGGACTTCCCTGATGGTCCAGTAGTTAAGACACGGCCTTCCAAAGCAGGGGATGTGGGTTCAATCCCTAGTCGGGGAGTTGAGATCACATATGCCTTGTAGCAAAAGCCAAAACAGAAGCAATATTGTAACAAATTCAATAAAACCTTTTAAAAAATGGATCACATCAAAAAAAAAAAAAAAAAAAAAAACCTAAAAAAAAAAGAAAACAGAAGAACAGGTCTTAGACATTGTACATAATGCTCTGAGACTGAGTTTGCTAATATAAAAAATCAGGATGATAGAGAGCTCTTCTGAAGATTAAAGAAATAGCAAAGTAGTGAAAACCTTAAGGGAAGGATGTGATACAATAAATAGAGATTAAACATTGAAATGAGACAATATGCAACTCAGTTCTCCACTAGCTAATGGTGATCAGGCTCAGGTCATTGCCCTGTCTCTGCCCTGGTTACTCACATATGCAGCGATCATCTTGCAAAGTGGCCATGGGGACAAAGTGGCAGGGCCACCATTGCCTCTGCCCAGGACCCTGGCATCTCACAGGTTCAACACATGTATCTACAGTTACAAGCACCTTCATTTTCCTTCAGATGAAAGTTTTAAATTCTGTACAGTCTATAAGTGTTAGAGATCAGTATAGATATAATAATAAATGAAATTCAGAATATTTCCATGTTAAGTGTTTTCTTAAATGTGTAGATGAGTTGTTTGGTAAAACAAAATATGCTATGCAAATATAAGGCAATTCCAGACCTCTACAACTTAATTTAAGATCCTGACCTGTCATATTTACTTCAGTTAAGTTCAGTCACTCAGTCATATCTGACTCTTTGTGACTCCATGGACTGCAGCATTACCAGGCCTCCCTGTCCATCACCAACTCCCGGAGCTTACTCAAACTCATGTCCACCGAGTCAGTGATGCCATCCAACCGTCTCATCCTCTGTCATCCCCTTCTCCTCCCACCTTCAATCTTTCCCAGCATGCGGGTCCTTTCAAATGAGTTGGTTCTTCACATCAGGTGGCCAAAGTATTGGAGTTTCAGCTTCAGCATCAGTCCTTCCAATGAATATTCAGGACTGATTTCCTTTAGGATGGACTGGTTTGATCTTCTTGCAGTCCAAGGGACTCTCAAGAGTCTTCTCCACCACCACAGTTCAAAGGCATCAATTCTTTGGCCCTCATCTTTCTTTATAGTCTAACTCTCACATCCATACATGACTACTGGAAAAACAATAGCTTTCACTAGACAGACCTTTGTTGGCAAAGTAATGTCTCTGCTTTTTAATATGTTGTCATATTTACTTGGTACAGGTTTAATGTGTAAAGATTTACTGTTTTGAGGGTAAAGTGTATGAGGAATGCCTTCCTTCCCTTCCATAGCCTCCAATGAGTGGATAAATTCTCAGGGCACAGTTAGGAGTTAGTAGATTTTGCAGAAAAAAAAAAAAACAAGGATGGTTTTCTCCTTTTAGTCCTTCAAATATACTGCTGCTACTGACCATTGTGCTCTACTCTCCTCTGGAATTGCTCTGTGTGGTCAAATGTGTACTTTAACTGAAAGTTTTACAATAGGCAAAGACAAACATTGAAAATAAACATAAAAATATTAAAAATTCATTGTGATAGTGTGTAGGTCTGAGTGTGTCTGTTGTTCAGTTGTGTCCAGCTCTTTGTGACCCCATGGATTGAGGCCTGCCAGTCTCCTTCATTCATGGGATTTTCCAGGCAAAACTAATGGATGGGTTACCATTCCCTTCTTGTGGGTGTCTTCCTGATCCAGGAATCGAACCTAGGTCTCCCACATTGCAGGCAAACTCTTTACCAATAGTGAATAATTATTAAAAATAAATTGATGTTATATTATTCAGGCAAGAAACTCTATTAGAAATGTAGTAATCTTATGTTAGATTTTTTTAGATTAAAATAAAAAATCAGTTCTATTTCTCAATAGAATCACTTGTATAGGAGGCATTGCTGGTCTTTGACCTCTTTTTCAAATATTCCTCTTCATGGTTGTATCTTCATTTTCTTACTTTAGAAATAAAAGTCACAGCACTAATCAAGAAATATAGGCAGATTTGTGGTTGCTTGGGGATTCAAACATCCATATTTACCAGAACTAAGAGTTTTTAATAAAGCTGGGCCTTGAAGCTTCAGTTTCTATGGAACCAAAACTTAATGATAGCAAACCAAATGGTGAATCATTTACTTGAAAATGTAAAAGTATAGAAGGTATACGTGTTTATTTTACTGTTAATTTTATTATTTTGAAATAGATCTAGAAATTGTCATTTATCTTATTGCTATTATATTTCCTAATAACTATAAATTAATAAGAATCAAGTGAAAATAGATCTTCATCTTTGATTACATGTAGTGAATTCCCTGCTTCCCACAGATTAAGGAACCACAGAGATGGCATCTACTACCTGCCAACTAGCTAAAAGGTCAAAATCCCCATTGTGAGCGGGCAGGTACTGCAAATTTTCTCAGGCCAGCATGACTTGCAAATAAGGCTTCCTAGCAGATCAGCCTGAGTTATTCAACAGCTCTGCTAAGGCAGACCCAGTAAGAACAGAATTGCTTTTAAAGCTGAATCTGGCCTCTGGACCCCTACACTGAATTCCTTCTTGAAGCCAGAGTTTTGTGTGATGTAGAAAAGAGCATAACTTGTAAAGACACAACATTCCGTATGAAAATTCCTTTGTTAAAATTATGTTTCCTAAAACATTCTCTAACATAAATTGAAGCAATATTTTCTTAAATCGTTCTGGTTAAATGCTAGAGAGGGTGTGGAAGAAAAGGAACCCTCCTACACTGTTTGTGGATATGTAAGTTGGTGCAACAAACTATGGGGAACAGCATGCAGGTTCCTCAAAAAACTAAAAATAGAACTGTCATATGACTCAGCAATTTCATTCCTAGGTTTATATCGAAAAACCCCACTATTCTATTTGAAAAGATACATGCAACCAATTATTATTGCAGCACTGTCCACAATAGCCAAGACATGAAAACAATCTAAATGCCCACTGACAGATGAATGAAAGAAGATGTGATACATATACACAATGAAATACTACTCAACCATGAAAAAAAATCCAAAATATTTGCTATTTGCAGCAACATGGATGAGCCTAGAGATTATCATACTATGTGAAGTTAGCCAGACAGGGAAAAGCATATACCATATGATACCACTTATATGTGGAGTGAAATATGACACAGATGAACTTATTCATAAACAGAAAGACTTACAGACATAGAAAACGAACTTGTGGTTACCAAAGAGGAGAGGGAAGAGATAAATTAGGAGTTTGGGATTAACATATACACATTGCTATATATAAAATAAACAAGGACCTACTATATAGAACAGGGAATTATATTTATCACCTTGTAATAAACTATATTGGAGGAGAAAAATTATGACTGCCTACATTTGCCATTTAAGACATTGCATTTGCATTTGAGAAACCTGAGCCCCACATAGCTTAGCCAATTAGGTCACACTGAGAAGCAGAGCATAAACTCACATCTACATATCAGGGCTCCCAGCTCCCTGTGCTCACTTCCACATTTTTTAAGAATGTATGAGGCATATGAAGTTCCCATGTTTTCTTGATTTTGCTTGTTAAAGATAATTTAAAATGGCACTTAATGTCTAAACAAAAACGATTATTTTTTTCTATTATGAATATAAAATCATGGCACCTAGTCCCATCACTTCATGGCAAATAGATGCAGAAAAAATGGAAACAGTGACAGATTTTATTTTCTTGGGCTCCAAAATCACTGTGAATGGTGTCTGCAGCCCTGAGATTACAAGATGCTTGCTGCTTGGAAGGAAAGCTATGACAAACCTACACAGCATATTGAAAAACAAAGACGCTCCTTTGTCAACAAAGGTCCATACGGTCAAAGATATGGTTTTTTTGGTAGTCATGTATGGATGTAAGAGCTGGACCATAAAAAAGGCTAAACACTGAAGAACTGATGCTTTTGAATTGTGGTGCTGGGGAAGACTCTTGAGAGTCCCATCAACAGCAAGGAGGTCAAAACAGTCAAACCTAAAGAAAATCAACCCTGAACATTCATTGGAAGGACTGATGCTGAAGTTGAAGCTCCAATACTTTGGCCACCTGATGCAAAGAGCCGACTCATTGGAAAAGATCCTGACGCTGGAAAGACTAAAGACAAAAAGAGAAGGGAGCAGCAGAGAATGAGACTGTTAGATAGCATCACCGACTCAACGGACATGAATTTGAGCCAACCCAGGGAGACAGTGAAGGACAGGGAAGCCTGGTATGCTGTAGCTCATGGGGCCACAAAGAATCAAACACAACTTAGTGACTGAACAAAAACAAATTATGAATATACAATTCTCTGTAAATTATTTCCACTTCAGTCACTATGAAAAGTCTCTAAGTGGAGAGATATATGTGTTATGTAGACAAAAGGATATGGGAGAATAAACCCTCTCTCAAGGTGAAGACAATTTTTATAAAGAATACTAAGTTTTGGAGTAGAGCAGATATTAGAGATGCTTAAACACTGGATGGCATCACCGACTTGATGGACATGGGTTTGGATAGACTCCAGAAGTTGGTGATGGATAGGGAGGCCTGGCGTGCTGCGATTCATGGGGTCGCAAAGAGTCGGACATGACTGAGCAACTGAACTGAACTGAACTGAAACACATTATAAAGATATAAATGGTGTGAAATTTAAACATTATTATCATGGAATCAATTATTCAGAAAAGATGCCACTAAAATGATAGTACATAATAAAGTTAATATTCTACATGGCTTATCGACCCTGTTTTTTGTTTTTTCTTTTCTTCTAGAACATAGGAATCAGATTTGTAGAAGCTAATTAAAAGAAAACTATTAACTTAGATTAATATCATATGCTATATAGAAAATTAATTTGCAATTGGATTGAAGTTTTCATATAGTTTTAGAGAAGGGAATGGCTACCCACCTCAGTATTCTTGCCTAGAGAATTCTATGGACAAAGGAACCTGGCAAGCTATAGTCCATGGGGTCTCAAAGAGTTGGATATGACTTAGCAACTAACACTTTCACTTTCACACTTTTCATATAATTGAAAATAGGAAAGTAAAAGAATAATATATGCAATTGGTGAGAGAGAGAAGGACTTTCTAAGTATCATAACACTTGAGACAAATACCATAGAAAAAAAATGAGTAATATTAGTAGTTACAACCTTATATTTTAAATGTTCACCATAAGCAAAACTTTTTAAGATGTAC
Organism: Okapia johnstoni; assembly: GCA_024291935.2. Classification (NCBI taxonomy): domain Eukaryota; kingdom Metazoa; phylum Chordata; class Mammalia; order Artiodactyla; family Giraffidae; genus Okapia; species Okapia johnstoni. The sequence continues at coordinate 104,287,567 of CM044312.1, forward strand.
TAAAAAGTTTGAAACATATTTCCAAAATAGTTAAGTGATAAGAATTCTTTATATGCTAACTACAAAAAGCTCAATAGAAAATCAGCACAGATGACTTCCATGGCAGACCAGTGGCTAAGACTTTGCCTTCCAATGCAGAGGGTACGAGCTTGACCCTCAGTCAGAGTTAAGATCCTACATGCCATGTGGCCAAAAAAAAAAAAAGAAAAGAAAACCATAAAACAGAAGCAATATTGTAATAAATTCAATGAATACCTTCAAAAAAAAGAGCAAATGAGCACAGGACTTGAATAGGTAATTCAAGAAGGAAGGAATAGGAAAAAAAAGCAGAGAGCTCCCTGATGGCCTAGTGTTAAGATTCTTGGTTTTCATTGCTTTGGCCCAGGTTCAATACCTGGTCAGGGAACTAAAATCCTACAAGCCACATGTCTGAATAAAAAATAAAGAAAGAAAAAAAGAAATTTTAAAAAATAATTGTAATAATAAAATTAATATTATAAGGATTTTTTTTAGAGGGACATATTCAAAAATGGCAGAATAGGAAACTGTAAAACACTGTTCCTCCAGAAAGCCAATGAATAAGACAGCAAAAAAATAAAATGCTAGAATCAATTTTTTCAGCACTTTGGACTCTAATAGCAAACATTGCCACAACCAGAAGAATACTTAATGAAAAAAATAAATAAACTGATGAATTTTGATAAAAAGAGAATTGCAGTATCAAAATTTACCTGCTTACCACCTCTAAATCACCAACTTCTACACTGAAACTTTCAAAGCATTGTTCAAAGAACTTAAAGATCTAATTAAATGCAAAAATACATCATGTTCACGTGTTAGAAGACTATATTATTAAAAAGGAGTGCGTGCTGTGTGCTGAGTCACTTCAGTGGTATCTGACTCTTTGCAACCCCATGGTCTATAGCCTGCCAGGCCCCTCTGTCCATGGAATTTCCCAGGTAAGGCTACTAGAGTGGGTTGCCATTTCCTTCTCCAGGGGATCTTCCAACCCAGGGATCCAACTGGAGGCTCCTGCTTTGGGAATCAGATTCTTTAACACTAGCGCCATCTAGGAAGCCGCTAGGACTATGTGTTTGCTAAGTCGCTTCAGTTGTGTCCGACTCTGTGTGACCATATGGACTGCACTCTACCAGGCTTCTCTGTCCGTGGGATTGTCCAAGCAAGAATGCTGGAGTGCCTTACCATTTTCTTCTCTAGGGGATCTTCCCCACGCAGGGATCGAACCAGCCTCTCTTAGGTGTGACCTGCATTGGCAGGTAGGGTCTTTACTAGCGCCACCTGGGAAGTCCAATAGTGCCTTGAAATTAAACTCTTGCATCTATACTTCAAAGAACTGATGATGGGTAGGCAAACAAGTCTATGTGCACATATATTCATAGCAGCATTATTCATAGCAGCAAAAATGTAGAAACAACCTAAACCTGAAGCATGAATGAATAAACAGATTGCAGAATATCCATACAATAGAATGCTATCTTTGCCATAAAATGGAGTGAAAAGGTGATGCTACAACAAGTGATGCTGGGTGTTATAGTGTGCTATAACTCATGAACCTAGTAAGAGGGAATAGTTTACATACAGCTCACTTGGTTTCTATCTTTTCTTTCTGAATCATGAATTCTTTGTGCATTTTCAATATTAATCATTTACTGGTCACAAATACCTTCTCCTGCTCTTGACTTATATTTTTACTGTCTTTGTAACTCTACTTCCTTAAGAGTAGTTTTTAATTTAATGTAGTAGAATTTATCAAATTATTTATTTTTACATTTAATTTTTTAAACCTACTAGGATTTCTTTTGTATGATATGATGCAAATCCAATTAATTTTTATATGAATAACCAATTTCATATAAATACTCATTGAAATATGCATAAAACCCCCCTGTTATATATAATCAATCAGAAATGAAATACATTTATATGCATAGATCTGTTTCTGGATCCTTGTTTATTTTTTACTGTGACTTTTTTTCACTTATGTGCCCATTTTTGATAGATAGTATAATGGTACCCAAAAATATCTACACCTTAATCTGCAGAACATGTGATCATCTTATCTTATATTACAAAGTGAACTTTACAGGAGTGATTAAATTAAGGAGTTGACTTGGGAAAATTACCCTGGATGATTCCAGGATAATCTGGGGCTCAATAAAAGGGTTTTGCTCAGCAAAAGGCTTGCCTAGGTGAGTGGAGCCAGAAAAGGAAATGTGAGCAGTGAAACACGGTTGGAGTGATGAAATTCACAGAGATTTGACTAGTCATCTTTGGCTTTGAGGGTGGGAAGGAGGCAGCTGCCAAGAATACCAGAGGCTTGTGGAAGTTGGAAATTCAAGGAAATACATCTGCCTCAGCACCTCCAGGAGGGAACTCAGCCCTGTGGACACTTGGATGTTAGCCAGGTGAGGACATTTCAGTGTTCTGTCCCTGAGCTATGAGAACATTTTTCTGTACTCTTTTAAGGCACTGAGTTCAAGGTAATTTGTTATAGCATCAAGAAGGAAATAAATACTACTCAGGAAGGTCTTCCCTAGTATTACAGATTTATAGTAAATATTATTTGGCTGATACGTAACCACCACTGCCCCTGACAAACACACAGATATATAAAACTTCTTGGGATTTTAGAATGCACTGATTATATAGACCCACTCTTAAAGTAGAGCCCAAGAACACTAGATATCCCAATACCTTTGCAGAGTATCCTCAAGATTCTCCTTCCTCCTACTCATGTACACATTACAACAGACTACAGAAATGAAGACCATAATCCAGCCAACTGTTGTCAGATATTATATATATTTCAAAAATAGAGAAATGAGGTCACCCTCTTCATTATAATATCTGTTTTGGAAACAACAGTTATCTTTTATAAAATATTAATATGTGCTATTTATGTTTATGTCAAATGATTTTGCCATTTTAAATAAACTAAAAATACATATTTTAAATTTTTCTAAACTTCCATTTATAAGAAGATCAATGTTGAGAGATGCAGTCCACATAAGCAAAAGCTCTCGGTAGTCTTCAACAATTTTGGGGAGGCTAAAGGACTAAACAGATCAAAAAGGTTGAAAACAATCTATATAAATTAATTTTTGTGCAAGATATGTTTACAATGCCAGGTTTCCTTATGAATGACCATGGTTTAATCTCTGCTTTTATTAAAGTGTTTGATGACTTTCAATAATATTTTACAATTTCTCCAAATAGTTATGTGACTTTGGTAAATTTATTGCTAGATAATTATTTTTTTCTCTTTTATAAACTTTATAAATATTATAAGCATATATATTTTATATGTGTTTTAAGTTTATACTATACTGATAAAAATGATCTGTTTTATCTAACAACTCTTTGTCCACTAATTTCCCTAAACTCACTTGTTATACTTAATAATGATCTGTAAACTTTTGGGGATGTTTATTGTCATAAGTAGAATTTAAATAATATATGCACAGTGACTTTTTTACCTTTTCAAAACTTATAAATGTATTTTTGCTTCCTAATTGCACTAAGATTTTCAGTAGAATATTGAGCAAACTTAATGAGAGTAGGTACCTTGTATTTAGCTTAAATTAATGTTTCAAAAATTCAGCATTAATGACGCTATTTACTGCAGGCATTTTCTTCTAGATTTATATTGTTAAATCAGGATCAGAAATGTTTCTTATTCCCATGTTCCTACAGGGTGTTGTTTGTTTTTGTTTTGTTTTTTTTTAATTATAAGTAAATGTTGAATGTCACCAAGTGATTTTCTATCCTGTTAAGGTCAGGTTTTACAAGCTCTGGCAGAACCACAAATAAACCTCAAATCTCACTGCATTACTAGAATAATACATCTTAAATCACATAATCATCAGACGCAGGATAGAGGGAAAATTTCAATAGTTCTATGTCAAACAAAGATTTGGCGTCTCTAATTTAAAACCTTTCCACAAAGAAAATCTCATGCTCAGGCAGTTTTGTTTTTGAATTCCTACAAATTCTTCTAAGAGAATGTAAAATTAGAAAAAGCCCAATTTGTTTGGAGCACCTAGTGTAAACTTGATATCAAATCTGGATAAAGTCATTATGAAAACGGGAAAAATCAGGAAAATGCCTCTCATTATTATAGATATGATGTTAAAAAATAAGATATTAACAAGTCTAGCTCAGTCTTGTGTAAAATTATAAATAGATCATGATTAATCAGTATATATTCCAAGGTTGGTTCAATATTAAAAGAATAAATCAATGTTATAATTCAAAAGTATGACCATCTTAATTGCTACAGAATAATGCATTTGATAAAATGAAAGAGCTAGAAATAAAATTCAGAAAATTAGAAATAGATGGAAACATATTTGATCTGTTAAGAAGTATTTACAAAGAAATAAAAAATACAGACAACATCTTGTTCAAGACAAAATTTTGAAAGCTTTATTTTTGGACTGAAGAAAAAGAAAAATAGTTCTACTATTAATTTTACTGGATGTTATCAGGTGCAATATCAAGGTAGGAAATACTGGTGAAAGTATAAAAATACAAAAGAAAGCTATAATTATTTGCAGGAGACATTATCATATATGTAGAAAATCCAAAATAAAGCACCTCTGAATTGTTAGGTTAATAAGTGAATTTAGTAAAGTAACTAAATTCTGTAACTGATCTGTGCTTGACCTATAATCTATAGTTGATTAAAAGAGTATTAATTAGTAGCATTACACACATTTATAAATATATTAAATAAAAAATTCAGTAAGGACTCCAAACAAAAATTAAAACGCTAATTAGGTTTTACTAAGTAAATTTTAAAATGTAAAATGTCAATGGATTGGAAAAAGCAATATTATAAAGACATCACCAAGTTCAACTTGAGCTGTACATTTTATCAAGGTGACAGAAGTTTTTTAAAATCAATATTCACAAAGTCATCCTATAACCATACAAAAATGCAAAGAGTCAAGAATACTAGAATTGATCCTGTAGAATCAAAGCTGAACTTGAGGACTGAGATACAGATACAAGGCATGTTTTAAAGCTAGGACTGGGACACTCTTGTCCTGGTGCAAAGCTGGAAAATGGACTGAGGCCAGAATAGACAGAAAGATCCATGATATATGATGATCTGATTATGGCAAAAGTGACCCTCTGGTCCTTAGGAAGGAAAATATATCTAAATGGTGCCGAATTTTGCTTTTTAACAACAACAAAAAAAAAAAAGAAAGAAAATACTTTTTGACATTATACCCACTCCTTACAGAATAGCATACCAGGTGGCTTATGAATCTAAAAGTAGAAAGTAAAATGATAATAATTTTGGAAGAGATAGAAGACAATCTTCATGAATTTAAGGGGGTGGGAAGGTGTCTTACACAGGAAATACAAAGCACCAGTCATAATGTAAAAGAAAATAAACAGGAATACATTCAAATCCAGTATTTGTGTTCACTGAAAAACCGTTAAGCAAAATGTAAGCTATCAGGTACAGAAAAAATAATTGTAATACTCTGAAAATGCATTTACATAAAATATATAGAGAATGCTTAGAAATCAACCAGAAGGTAACAGACAATGGGATGAAAATGGGGGAAATATCATATTTAAAAATTAGGATATCCACTTCAAAACAGAGACTATCCATTTGGACATGATAGGTGACAGAATGCTCACTGTCACTAGTTGTCAGAGAAAGGCAAACTAAACTATTATAAGCTATTACTGTGCTCTGGCTAGAAAACCTAAGTTTCAAAAGGCAGACAATCCTATCAGTCATGTCCGACTCTGCGACTCCATGTCAGGCTTCCCTGTCCATCACCAATTCCTGAAGCTTACTCAAACTATGTCCATCGAGTCTGTGAGGCCATCCAACCATCTCATCCTCTGTCATCCCCTTCTCTTCTCTCAGTCTTTCCCAGCATCAAGATCTTTTCTAATGAGTCAACTCTTAACATCAGGTGGCCAAAGTATTGGAGCTTCAGCTTCAGCATCAGTCCTTCCAATGAATATTCAGACTGATTTCCTTTAGGATGGACTGGTTTGATCTCCTTGAGGTCCAAGGAACTCTCAAGTCTTCTCCAACATCACAATTCAAAAGCATCAATGCTTCAGCACTCAGGTTTCTTTATGGTACAACTCTCACATCCACACATGACTACCAGAAAAACCATAGCTATGTACTCACATGGAACTTTGTCGACAAAGTAACATCGCTGGTTTTTAATATGATGTCAAGGTTGGAAATAGCTTTTCTTCCAAGGAGCAAGCGTCTTTTAATTTCATGGCTGCAGTCACCACTGTCAGTGATTTTGGAGCCCACAAAAATAAAGTCTGTCACTGTTTCCATTTTCCCCATTTATGTGACACGAAATGATGAGACCAGATGCCATGATCTTAGTTTTCTGAAGGTTGAGTTTTAAGCCAACTTTTTCACTCTCCTCTTTCACTTTCATCAAGAGACTCTTTAGTTCTTCTTCACTTTCTACCATAAGGGTGGTGTCATCTGTGTATTTTACAGTATTGATATTTCCTCCAGCAATCTTGATTCAACTTATGCTTCATCCAGCCTGGCATTTTGCATTATATACTCTGCATGAAGTTAAATAAGTAAGGTGATAACATACAACCTTGAGGGTACTCCTATCCCTATTTGGAACCAGTCTGTTGTTCCATGTCCCATTCTAACTGTTCCTTCTTGACCTGCATACAGATTTCTCAGAAGGCAGGTCAGGTGGTCTGGTATTCCCATCTCCTGAAGAACTTTCCACAGTTTGTTGTGATCCACACAGTCTAAGGCTTTGGCATAGTAAACAAAGCAGAAGTAAATATTTTTCTGAAACTCTCATGTTTTATTGATGATACAGCAGATGTTGACAATTTGATCTTTGGTTCCTCTGCCTTTTCTAAATCCAGCTTGAACATCTAGAAGTTCACGGTTCACATACTGTTGAAGCCTTGCTTGGAGAATTTTGAGCATTACTTTGCTAGCGTGTGAGATGCACGCAATTGTGCAGTAGTTTAAACATTCTTTGGCATTGTCTTTCTTTGGGATTGGAATGAAAACTGATATTTTCCAGTCCTGTGGCCACTGCTGAGTTTTCCAGATTTGCTGGCATATTGAGTGCAGCACTTTCACAGTGTCATCTTTTAGGATTTGACATAGCTCAACTGGAATTCCATCACCTCCACTAGCTTTGTTCCTAGTGATGCTTTCTAAGGCCTACTTGACTTTGCATTCCAGGATGTCTGGCTCTAGGTGAATGATCACACCATCATGTTAATCTGGGTGGTGAAGACCTTTTTTGTACAGTTCTTCTGTGGATTCTTGCCACCTCTTCTCAATATCTTCTGCTTCTGTTAGGTCCATACCATTTCTGTCCTTTATTGTGCCCATCTTTGCATGAAATGTTCCCTTGGTATCTCTAATTTTCTTGAAGAGATCTCTAGTCTTTCCCATTCTATATTTTCCCTCTATTTCTTTGCATTGGTCACTGAGGAAGGCTTTCTTATTTCTTCTTGCTATTCTTTGGAACTCTGCATTCAAGTGGGCCTATCTTTCCTTTTCTCCTTTGCCTTTCACTTCTCTTCTTTCCACACCTATTTGTAAGGCTTACTCAGACAACCATTTTGCCTTTTTGCATTTCTTTCTCTTGGGGATATTCTTGATCACTGCTTCGTATACAATATCACGAACCTCTGTCCATAGTTCATGAGGCACTCTGTCTATCAGATCTAATCCCTTAAATTTATTTGTCACTTTCACTGTATAATCATGAGGGATTTGATTAAGGTCATACCTGAATGGTCTAGTGGTTTTCCCTACTTTCTTCAATTTAAGTCTGAATTTGGCAATAAGGAGTTTATGATCTGAGCCACAGTCAGCTCCCAATCTTGTTTTTGCTGACTGTACAGAGTTTCTCCATTTTCGGCTGCAAAGAATACAATCAATCTGATTTCAGTATAGACCATTTGGTGATGTCCATGTGTAGAGTCTTCTCTTGTGTTGTTGGAAGAGGGTGTTTGCTATGACCAGGGCATTCTCTTGACAAAACTGTATTAGCCTTTGCCCTGCTTTATTCTGTACTCCAAGGCCAAACTTGCCTGTTACTCCAAGTATTTCTTGACTTCCTACTTTTGCATTCTAGTCCCCTATAATGAAAAGGACATCTGTTTTGGGTGTTAGTTCTAGAAGGTCTTGTAGGTCTTTATAGAACTGTTCAACTTCAGCTTCTTTACAAGAATGAACACCAACATTTTAGGAATCAGCAAACTAAAATGTATTGGAATGGTTGAATTTAACTCAGATGACCATTATTTCTACTACTGTGGGCAAGAATCCATTAGAAGGAATGGAGTAGCCATCATAGTCAATGAAAGAGTCCTAAATGCAGTACCTGGATGCAGTCTCAAAAATGACAGAATGACCTCTGTTTGTTTCCAAGGCAAACCATTCAGTATCACAGTAATCCAAGTCTATGCCTTGAGCAGTAATGCTGAAGAAGCTGAAGCTGCTTTCTTCTAATGGGTATATGACTTGCACATATCCGGGAGACCTTGCACTTTAGTTTCTATGTATGTGAATTGTGGCTTCTAATACTTCTTTATTAGTATACCTGTGAATTTAATGAAGCAACAGCATTAATTTTAAGCAACTAATAACATATATTTTTGTGTTAATCACAGTGTAACAGGAGGGAAAGGGGCAGGGCACAACTTTTGAAGGAATGACATAGCCCAAGGACACAACATGAACCGATTAGAATCAAATGGGACCAAGAGGGCAGACAAGACTAGACCTTGATCCTGAATCAGCAAGTGAAATGACACACCCAGAGGTGCCACGACAGTTCCAAGTCACTGTTAAAAGACCAAGGACTGGGCAGTGGCTCAAATTCAGGAAATCTCTGCCCATTCCACAAAATAGTTGGAATAATCCTCCCACTCATTAGCAATATGAAATTACCCAGTCTATAAAAACTATGCATGCCACATTTCGAGGCCCCTGCACTCACCCTCTGCAGTGGTCCCCACTCTGTCTGTGGAGTGTGCTTCTTTCTGTATCTGAATAAATCCACTTCTTATCTATCACTTTGTCTCTCACTGAATTCTTTCTGTGATGAGACATCAAGAACCTGAGCTTCATTAGGTCCTGAAAGCAGGTACTGTGGGTTTTGGCTGGGTTCAAGTCCCAGCCACATGGGTTCAAGTCCCAAGCAGGATTTTGACTGGGTTCAAGTCCCAGTCACATGGATTCAAGTCCCAAGCAGGGTATTGGCTGGGTTTGAGTCCCAGCCATGTGGGTTTGAGTCCCAATCTGTGGTAAATGGTTTTAACAGTGCTGTGAGATATAAAGGATGAGAAAATGTCTGAAAATAATAGCATCAACAAACCAAAATTGACTTTTATCTAATGTATTTTTTGATGTCAGAAAAAGAAAATGTATATATATATATGTGTGTGTACACATGTACACACGGAAACAAGTAGTTTCCAGATAATATCAGCACTTCTGCCTTAAACATAACAGCCCTGCAGAGCTGACAGGCTTGATCACCTCTCCAATTTCTTGCCCGGAAACATGGTGCCTCCCAGACTGGGCCTCGATTCCTGGCTCCAGGCTCCCCACATGATGTGTATGAGCAGGAATAAAGTCACCACGTGAGATCTGAGTGGAGTTCTGTACAGTAGCTGTGGCAAAACCAGTTGGTATTTCCAACTTGGCTCCAATCTCTACAGTTCATAGATAGCCTTTTTCTTTCTCTTTATTTCTATTCATTCAAACATCTGTCATCTCCACCTATAAACAAAAATAAATTTTCTTCTCACGGTGTTCAGGCACTAGAACTGAAAATGTTCTTTTTACCAAAATCATAGTGTGTTTTCTGGATAAGAGGTTAGGGTTTGGGTTAGGGTTGGGATTGACATATATATATTCGTTGTTCAATCACTAAGTCCTGTCCGAATCTTTGCAATCCCATGGACTGAAACACACCAGGTTTCCCTGTCCTTCACTATCTCCTGAAGTGTGCTCAATCTCATGTACATTGAGTCAGTGATGCCATTCAACCATCTCATCCTCTGTCTTGCCCTTCTACTCTTGCCCTCAAACTTTCCACATCATCAGGGTCTTTTCCAATGAGTCTGCTGTTCACATCAGGTGGCCAAAGTATTGGAGCTTCAACTTCAGCATCAGTCCTTCTAATGAATATTCAGAGTTGATGAGAACCTACTGTATAGCACAGGGAACTCTACGCAGGGCTCTGTGGTGATCTAAGTGGGAAGGAAATCCAAAAAAGGGGGCACGTATGTAAATATGTGACTGGTTCACTTTGCTGTGCAGCAGAGACTAGCACAACACTATAAAGCAACTATGTTGTTGTTGTTTTAGTAGCTAAATTATGTCTGACTCTTTGCGACCCCATGGACTATAGCCCAACAAGCTCCTCTGTCCATGGGATTTCCAAGGCAAGAATACTGGAGTGGGTTGCCATTTCCTTCTCCAAAAGCACCTATATTCCAATAAAATTTTTCTAAAGAAGATATTTTTAACTAAATTAAAATGACAAACTCTTATTTTATTACTGAGTCTTTGTTTCAATTGAGTTTCCCTTGGTTTTCTCAAGTGCACTTATGAAACCTAGATGCTGTTATACACATTGTTATAAAATCATCAAAATATTCAACCTCAGTCAGACGCTATGTGTTTCTTCATCAAAATCAATCAAATGTCTAAAATTTAAAATAAAATCGTAATTGTGTAAATTTCTTCCACAACAAACTGGAAAATCCTTAAAGAGATGGGAATACTAGACCATCTTACCTGAGAAGTCTGTATGCAGGTAAAGAAGCAACAGTTAGAACTGGACATGGAGCAAAAGACTGGTTCCAAACTGGGAAAGGAGTGTGTGAAGGATGTATTTTGTCACCCTGTTTGTTTAACTTATATGCAGAGTACATCATGCAAAATGCCGAGCTGGATGAAGCACAAGCTGGAATCAAGACAACAGGGAGAAATATCAATAAGCTCAGAAATGCAGATGACACCACCCTTATGGCAGAAATTGAAAAACTAAAGAGTCTCTTGATGAAAAAGAGGAGAGTGGAAAGCTGGCCTAAGATTCAAAATTCAGAAAACTAAGATCATAGCATCTGGTCCTATCACTTCATGGCAAATAGATGGGGAAACAATGGAAACAGTGACAGACTTTATTTTTCTGGGCTCCAAAATCACTTCAGATAGTGACTGCAGCCATGAAATTAAAAGACGCTTGCTCCATGGAAGAAAAGCTATGACAAACCTATACAGCATATTAAAAAGCAGAGACATTACTTTGTCGACAAAGGTCTCTCTAGTCAAAGCTATGGTTTTTCCAGTAGTCATGTATGGATGTGACAGTTGGACCATAAAGAATGCTGAGCACCAAAGAATTGATGCTTTTGAACTGTGGTATTGAGAAGAGTCTTGAGAGTCCCTTGGACTGCAAGGAGATCAAACCAGTCAATCCTAAAGGAAATCAGTCCTGAATATTCATTGGAAGGACTGATGCTGAAGCTGAAGCTCCAATACTGTGGCTACCTGGCATGAGGAACTGGCTCATTAGAAAAGATCCTGATCCTGGGAAAGATTGAAGGCAGGAGGCGAAGGGGATGGCAGAGGATGAGATGGTTGGATGGCATCACCAACTCAATGGACATGAGTTTGAGCAAGCTCCGGGAGTTGGTGAAGGACAGGGAAGCCTGGCGTGCTGCAATCCATGGGGTCGCAAAGAGTTGGACACGAATGAGAGACTGAACTGAACTGAATGCCTGCTTGAGCTGTGGTTAAGGTTTAAGTTTTGTGACTTCACTACTAGAATCTAAGCAACAGTTTTGAAGTCCCTCCAGCCTATACTCAAGGGGCCAGTGAGAAAAACTGGGGGAAGGCAGCCCTGTCTCCCCAGTCTGGTATAAGGAAAGGACTGTTATAAAGGAATTTGAGCATCCCACCTGGAACAGAGAAGGTGTAGGACTAGGGAGAAATTACTACGTGACATGGGGTCACATAGTAATTCTTGGGGTTTTCATGACATTTGAAAGTATATGGTTATCAGCATCGCATTCCTGTGTAACAAGGACAGATTACTTCGTTTTTTGTAATGACTAAGAATAGCTTCTCTAGGGAGATCAAGACAACACAAATGAACTGAAATTGGGTGTTTATTTTTCAGACATCGTTCCTCTCTTTAATCCAGCCAGCATTCCCCTGACTTAAGGTAAAACATGTCCTCTACAACTCAGAAACTAATTCTTTCACGTATCCTTAACCGTATTTATTGAGCTTACTAACTTTTCCGTAGGATTCTAAGCACTGGAGATATATATGCTGTTTACGGACCCACTAAGTCTTCCTTGTTGGTTTGCAGCAGATTCATAACCTCACCTGAATCCTGCTATCATTTTTTTAATCTTTTGTATCATATCAAATTCAACTAATAAGCTCTAGGGTTTTTTATTCCTGTGTGCTACCTGCATTGTTGTTTTTGATTAGTTGATAAGTCCTGTCTGACTCTTTTGCTATCGCATGGACTATAGCCACAGAAAAATGGTTTTAACTCCCAGCAGATTGTCAATTACTGACCTTGTAGCTGAGGGTGAGGACTTCTGAGCTTCTGTTTGTCTTAGCAAGGGAAGATCTGAGGGGGATGGGTGAGAGGGGAAAGGCCACACAGCCTCTACCCCTGTTCACATTTCTAAATGACTAACTCAACATTTCTAGCGCTGTTCCAGAGAAAGGAGCAGAGCTGTTTTCTACAGCAGAGGGATGAGGAACCATGGGTCAGATAAAAAAATTCTGTCCACCAGTTTTCAATTCCCCCATATCTTTTGTATGATATCAAAGATGTGAACAATAAAGGACAGAAATGGTATGGACCTAACAGAAGCAGAAAATATTAAGAAGAGGTGGCAAAAATACACAGAAGAACTATACAAAAAATCTTAATGATGCAGATAATCATGATGCTGTGATCAACCACACAGAGCCAGACATACTGGAGTGTGAAGTCAAATGGGCCTTAGGAAGCATCACTACAAACAAAGCTAGTGAAGATAATGGAATTTCAGCTGAGCTATTTCATATCCTGAAAGATGATGCTATTAATGTGTTGCACTCAATATTCCAGCTAATTTGGAAAACTCAGCAGTAGCCACAGGACTGGAAAAGGTCATTTTTCTGTCCAATCCCAAAGAAGGGCAATGACAAAGAATGTTCAAATTATTGCACAATTGCATTTATTTCACATGCTAGCAAGGTAATGCTCAAAATCCTTCAAGGTAAGATTCAAAAGTATGTGAACAGAGAACTTCAAGATGTACAAGCTGGAATTAGAAAGGGCAGAGGAACCAGAGATCAAATTGCCAACATCAATTGGATCATAGAAAACATCTACTTTTGCTTCATTAGGGCTTCCCTGGTATCTCAGCTGGTAAAGAATCCACCTGCAATGCAGGAGGCCCTGGTTCAATTCCTGGGTTGGGAAGATCCCCTGAAGAGCAGAGCATCCCCTGGAGAAGGGAATGGCTACCCACTCCAGTATTCTGGCCTGGAGAATTCCATGGACTCTATAATCCATGGGGTCACAACGAGTCAGACAGGACTGAGCAACTTTCACTTTCACTTTTCTGCTTCATTGACTACACTAAAGTCTTTGACTGTGTGGATCAAAACAACCTGTGGAAAATTCTTAAAGAGATGGGAATACCAGACCACCTTACCTGCCTCCTGAGAAGCCTGTATTCCAGCTTGTTCTAACTGTAAGCAACAGTTAGAACCAAACATGGAACACAGACTAGTCTGGGAAAGGGGTGAATCAAAGATTGCTGGAAGAAATATCAGTAACCTCAGATATGCAGATGATACCACCCTTATGGCAGAAAGCAGAGTAAAGAGCCTCTTGATGAGGGTGAAAGTGAAAGAGGAGAGTGCAAAAGCTGGCTTAAAACTCAACATTCAAAAAACTGGTTGGATGGCATCACTGACACAATGGACATGAGTTTTAGCAAGCTCTGGGAGATGGTGAAGGACAGGGAAGCCTGGCGTGCTGCAGTTCATAGGGTCACAAAGAGTTGCATACAACTGAGCGACTGAACAACATGTTAATTGTCCTAGCAAGCTCCAGGCACAGAGACCTTTGGTTCAATGTCACAGGACAGCTGAAGCACCCCAAACTTTTCTGCATCTTTTGACAGAGTGGCTAGGGCACTGTTTGTGTGGTGCACTCAGTCACACAGTGGAGTCTGAGTCTTCTGCCCCAAGGACAGTAGCCCACCAGGTTCCTCTGTCCATGGAATTCTCCAAGCAGGAATAGTGAAAGGGGTTGCCATCTTCCCAACCCAGAGATAGAACTCATGTCTCCTGTGTCTCCTGCATTGGCCGTCAGATTCTTTTCCACAGAGCCACCTGGGAAGCCTTGCTGGGCCACTATGTAAACAAAGGTAATGCCCTCTCTATGAGAGGCCATTCCTGGGTTCTTTGAAGTAGAAATAAATTTAGAACTCAAGGGAAGAAGAGAAAAGTGATTTTGCTACTTGCCTTAAATGTGTTAGTCGTATTTTTTCTAATTTCTAATGACAAATATTTTATTTTAATCATTTTTTAAATTGAAGTATAATTGATTTACAATGTTGTGTTAGTTTCAGATATACAGCAAAATGATCCAGTTATACACAAATACATATCTATTCTTTTTCAGGTTCTTTTCCCTTAGGTTATTACAAAACATTAAATATAGTTCCTTGTGCTGTACAGTAAGTCTTTGTCGATTACTGATTCTGAGAAACCTGTATGCAGTTCAAGAAGTGACAGAACCGAACATGGAATAACAGACTGGTTCCAAATTTGGAGAAGAGTACGTCAAGGCTGTATATTGTCACCCTGTTTATCTCACTTACATGCAGAGTACATCATGCGAAATGCCGTACTGGATGAATCATAAGTATATATGTCAATCCCAACCTCCTAATTTATCCCTTCCCCTCTCTTTCCCCTTTGGTAAACATAAGTTTGTTTTCTCTGTCTGTTGGGCTCTCTGTTTTTTATATAAGTTCATTTGTATCATTTTAAATGGATTATCCATATTTCTTTGGATAAGATAGGCAGGTAGTAGACATTGAAATGGGAAGAGTCCTCGTGGTCACTGAGTCTCTTCAGGCTCTGTTCTCACTCATCCCTCACCCCTAGACATCTTGTGCTTACTCATCACTCTCCTTACAACATTCAACAGCTGTGCCTGTGTGCTCACTTGCTCTTTGCAACCCCACGGACTATAGCCCACCAGGCTCCTCTGGCCATGGAGTGGGTTGCCATTTCTTCCTCCAGGGATCGAACCCAAGTCTCCTGCATCTCCTGAATTGGCAGGCAGATTCTTTGCCACTGAACCACTTGCGGAAGCCCTGACTTGACTCATCAATAAATACTGCCAGTTGACTACTCCTTATGATCTAGACCCAGCCTCAAACTTACCTCTTTTTTCCATGAAAAACAAAACGAAACAAAACAAAAAGTCTCTTCCAATGTGTTCCTTCTTGATTAATGTCATCATCATCCATCCATGGGTACAATTCAGAAGCTGACAGTGAGTCTGGACACCCTCTCCTCTCGTCCTCCAATGATGGTCCATACTGGGTCCTGGTGTATTATTCCTAGCAAATCTCTTCACTCTGCTCCAAACGCCTCATCAGTGTGTAGTCAAAGCCATCATCAGCTCTCTCCTTTCCTGGGACCAAAATATCTCCAAATGATCTATACATACCAGCTTTACACTCCACCCTGTCCCTCCTCTATGTCCAACCAAAGATGCTATTTCAAACACGAATGTTCATACTCCATGGTTTTAAATTGCTTTTCTTTGTAAAATATTTTAAAGAAGTTCTTTATTTTATTTTTTGGCTACACAGCATGTGAGATCTTAGTTCCCATACCAGGGATCAAATCCATGTCCATCGTGTAGTGATGTCCCAAAACTCTGGCAACTACATTCCAACTCTTAGTTTGCCTGGAGGCTCTTCCCTTCCATAATCTTTTTAGACTTCCCAATCCAGTCATTATTTTGGAAAACATAGTGCCTGAATTTGTTAGAAATATAAGTCTCAACCTGCTTATACACTTTCTTCAATTCATATAATGGTATCATAAAATTTAATGTGGGCAGATACGATTCCCAAATTCTGAGTTTAAAGAATTTTATATTAGCATCCTTATGAAAAAACAGCTCACCTGAGCACTGCATACATTTCAGAAGCTTTTTAGGTTTATCGATACAGTGTTTATCATGGTAGAGATGTGGGTAGGAGTTGTAATATGATATCAGCAGCAGGCAACAGACCACAGTGCCATTTATAATTTTAGATGGTAAAGAGTGGCACTGCAGCTGTGTATGTGAGTAACTGAAGCTTGGGAAGCTGACAAATTATTACTTATTATGTAAATAGCAAATGATAATGTGATGTCTCAGGGAAAAAAATGTCTTTGTCTTTTAAATCCACACTTCATTGTTCAAACATCTATCAGTGGGGAAGGGCAGTGGAATGAAATAATATAAAGCAAAAGGTAAACATGCTCAAGCCAGTTGATGGTATGTCATTAATATGCAATTGAGCTTTCTTATTTTGAAACTGTATCTTCATTCATTATGCATTTTTCAACAAAAATATTTTAAACACCCAGTATATTAGTAACAAAAAAATCTCTTAATTGTATAATTTTTATCATCTATGTTATTAAATGTTCATCTCATATAATCTGGTTGCAATTTTGTATTAAGAGGCTCTTTCCAATGCCACATTTGTGTATTCCCCTATGAAGCTTGGGGGGCTTCCTAGGTGGTGCTATTGTCAATGCTGGAGATGTTAGGAGATTCAGGTTCAATGCCTGGGTCAGGAAAATCTGCTGGAGGAGGGCATGGCAACCCTCTCCAGTATTCTTGCCTGGAGAATCCCATGGACAGAGGAACCTGGTGGGCTACAGTCCATAGGGTCACAAAGAGTCTGACACAACCGAAGCAACTTAGCATGCATGCACACGTAAAGCATATTGTCAACTTAAATTACTGAATTTACTTGTATTTACTCACAAATCGTTTGGTTAAATGATACTTACAATTCCATTGAGTGTTGTGATTTAATCATCTGCTTTCAAAGAGACTCCTCTGTTAAACCATTGTGCACAGCAATCAGATGATTCATTTCTCTTTTCACTAAGTAGGTCCAGTACTTTTGGTTTGGAAAACACCTTCTCCTCTTTAAGATGTGAGTTCTAAAACTCATGACAAAAAAAAAAAAGAAGAAAAAAGAATCATTTCTGTGAGGAGTTGTTAGGAATTGTGGACACATGAATGAAACAACCATTTTCAGTCATGAATGAAATGTCCATCTCCACCATCACATGGGTAGAAAACAGCAGAAAATGCTGTCAACACAGATCCATCCCTCTGACACTATCGAGGGGCAGAGCAGCTTGACCTGGGAGAGGTGGGTGAGTCCCTTACAGACATACCACAGAACTGTAGGAGCAGAGAGTGGCTATGTGGGGTGTTCCCTGTTCCCAGAAATCAGCACAGGAAGGGGCAGGGCAAGCATGAACATCTCCTAACACAGTGGTCCCACCAGAGACAAGACGTCTGACCCTGTCAGTGTCCAGCTGCCCTCCAAGTAGGCGGCATCCTGTCTGTGCTTCCACCAGCATCTCACTACACAGCTGAGGTTACATTCCTGTTCCTCAGGAAGGTACTGAGGTGAGCAAACAGCTCCAGGGCAGCCCTGTGCCAACCCTTCCCAGAGGGTTTTTGTGATCTGAACCCGGGTGCTCCTCGGGTCAGCTGTTGGGCTCAGATTCAAGGGACCATGGCCAGATGCTAGCAACAGCATTAAGGATGGGTTTCTGTGGAACCTGGAAGGAATGGGGCACTGCACCCCAGGACCTTTCCAGTGCTCGGGGCAACTTAGGAAGCAGGGAAAAGGAAGCTACTAGTAGCCTGAACCTCATCCCTCTCTTGCAGACGCCCCCCCCCCAGAGGTGTAAGCTCTGAAAAGCCACCTTCTAGGAACTAAGCATCACAACAAAGAGCCCAGGTCACAGCTGTTGCTGTGCCTTGTGGATGGAATGGACAGATGGTTCCTCAATGTCCTATTTGGAGTTGAGGAGCGTCAGGGCTTCTGTCCTCACTTTGTTATTCCTTTACATGCACCAGCCAGCCTAAGACAAGGAAATCCTTCAGGAAAGATATTCACAACAAAGCTAAGTTTTTTTAAGTAGACTCAAGATTTTTAATTTGGAATTGGGTCTTGGCATTGCTAATGAATCCACTAGATGTGTCCTCTAATCAGAATTGCTGTTCAAAGACCAAGTCTGACGTTAGGGATGCTGTTCTCACTGCTAAGTGCTCACGTGGGCCCTGGAAGGCATTGCACATCCCATGGATGTGGAGGCAAGCATGCATCCTTCACCCCAGAAGAGGCACAGCCGCAGGTCTGTGGGACACTGCTCCTTCTGCCTTGTTCTGGGAAGCGAGGGTGCTCTAGACACACCCCATGGACAGGAAATAATGGAGGTTTTGGGTTTGGTTCACAGCATAAATGGGGCTTCACTTCCACAGGGGGAGGCTCTCATTACTCAGGTTCAGGTAGCAGAATGGATCCCCAGCTCCTCCTACAGTGTCCTGTGCTTTTCTCTGATAGAGCACAAGCCCACGGAGGTCTCAGTGACTGCCATCTCCTAGAGGGGAAGGGGCACAATCCCAGGGATGGGCCTGGAACCAAGACTTGGGCTTTGGGCTTGTGCTTTGCACCCGACTCTGCCGTTCACTGTCCACAAGCCCTGGCCAAGCATGTCACCCCTGGTCTCGGTTTTCTCTCTAGCGAAGTGGAGATGACAAAATAGCCTTTGGGGTCACAATCAGGGTTTCAAGAAATGACATGTGCAGAGCACAGAGTAAGTCCTTAATCCACTTTTTTCTGTGAATATATGCATGCGTGCTGAGCCTTGAGTGCATGCCAGGAGTCTTTGATTAATAAAGCAGTTAATCAATCACACGAAGGAAGATGTAGACAGAAAGTAAGGAGAGGAGGAAATTAATAAGAATAACCAAATATCCACATGTTAGATTCTTACGTATACATGGGCCAGATTTCTCTAATGTCCACAAAAACAAGGTATTTGAGAAAATTCATTTCCATATCTAAACGTTATTCATAATCTTGTATTGATTGACTTCATCCCGTGAACACAATAATTAACTTCAAACTGCTTCGAATGATATAAAAAGCATCAGGAACCATGAAGCTGAATATGGCCCCGCCCAGCACTATTTAGAAAATAGTGAAAAAAAGCACTTTCTTCTTTTGTTTATAAGCACGAACAGGGGAGCTGTTCTTCATCCCCATGCACTGAGATGACCTTGACCAGCATTTATTGTTGGTCTTTGGTGGAACATTGCAAAGGAAAGAAGTCTATGATAAACTAGAAGCACATCCACAAGACAGTCAGTGATGCTATTGTGCATGTGCCAGAAGGATGTGCACACCCCAGGCTTGTCAGGGATCCAGAACTGCAAGGACATGGGGTCATGTGGTCCACTGGCCTTTGTTTATATGATCAGAATCTCCATGTTAAAGGAAATTTTAAATAGTCAAGGCCTTCATTCAATGTTACCCTGGAAAGTTACATCTTTTGTAACATCACTATTCAGTACATAGCAACAATAAATTTTATTTATATATATATATATAAAAAATAGTCAAATTCATAGAGACAGACAGTAGAATGGTCATTGCCAGGAGCTGGGAGGATGGGGGAAAAGAAAACTGATAGATATAGAGCTTCAAATTTACAAGATGAAAAAGTTCTGGAGATCTGTTTCATAACAAAGTGAATACAGTCAGTAGTGAACTGTATGCTTAAAATGATAAAGATGGCAAATTATATATTTTTTGTGACATTTAAATTTTAAAAAATATAAAATGCAGTAAGTCTCTGTGTCTTCAATATTGTCTTGGCTACTTTGAGTCCTGTGAATTCCTAGGCATTTTTAAATAGTGTATACATTTTTACAGAAAAAAAAATTGCTGGGGTTTTGTCTGGGATTAGTTGTATTCTATAAATTGGTGTTAGGAAATTTTTCAAATATACAAATTAAAGTTTTTAACTACTGAAAGTTGCTCAGTCGAGTCCGACTCTTTGCAACCCCATGGACTGTAGCCTCCCAGGCTTCTCTGTCCGTGGAATTCTCCAGGCAGAATACTGGAGTGGCTACCTCCTCCCTTCCCCAGGAGATCATACCAACCCAGTATTGAACCCAGGTTCCCCACATTGCAGGGGATCTTCCTAACCCAGGGATCGAACTCAGGTCTCCTGCATTGCAGGCAGATTCTTTACCAGCTGAGCCACCAGTGAATTGAAATGCTATGTTCATTCATTTATTTAGGAATTATTTAATTCTTTCAGTTACATTTGTAGTTTAAAGGGTACAAGTTCCCTATATCTTTATTATATTTACCCCTAGGCATTTGTCATTTCCCAATAATACTGTTATCTTTTTAATTCATTTCTATTTGTTGCTAGTACATGAAAATACTAACATACTAATAGTTTATGTTGATAACATATCTAGTAATTTTGCTAAATTTATTTATAAACCTGATTGTTTACTTATGTTAGAATTTCTAGGTATTAATTATGTCATCTGGTATATGACTTCTTTCTTCCTTAATCCTTAAACATCTTACTTCTTTTCTTTCCTTATTATTTATGTTAGGACTTTCAGTGCAGTGTTGAATTCAAGTGCTAACAAAAATCATATATTTTGTTGTTATTAATTTCAATATAATAGATTATTTTCACTTTTTTTGTCCCTGTGCCTTGCCTGGATAATTTTGATTGATCTGTATTCCACTTCAGTAATCTTCTCTTTTACTGTTTCTAGTTTACTGATAACCCCATCTTGAATTCTCAACTATTGGCAGAATATTTTTTCAATTTAATGATTATATATATTTTTCCAGGTATATGGTAAAATTCTCCATTTTTTCAGATGTTTATGAACTTTCTTATTCTACTAATTTTGTAATCATAACATTTCTTGGTCATTTTCTCATACCTATAATACTTGAATCACCTGTGTATTTGTTCCTATAGTCTTGTCTGATAATTTTTGTTAAACCCAGATGTTGTTTATGAAATATTGTATAAATGTGTACCTGTGTTCAGAAAAAGACTTGAGATTGTCATAGCAGCAATCTTTATAACAGACAAAAACTGGATATAAAAACTGGGTAAATGTTCTCTGCATTGTAAGCAGATTCTTTACTATCTGAGCCACCAAGGAAGTCCTAACCTGATATAGGATAAATAAATTATCATCCTTTTGCACAATTGACTGTTTTATAGAAATTGGAAGTAATAAACCATTGTTACATATGACTACAAAGATAAATCTCCACAAGAACACAAGCTGACAACAACAAAAAAGCTGTAAGTAACAGAGCATTTTCTATTTTAATTTATACATGTAGACTTGTAAAAACAGGCAAATCAAATTCAGGGTTCAGACATCAACTTAATTCACTTTGGGGGGAGAAATTTCCTGAATAGAGTTTCTGAGATGCTAGCACTCTCTAGCAGAGTTTTATCTGAATCAGATTTTAATTGAGAAACTCCCGTCCCTTCTGGACATGTATTCTAAAGGCAAACTAGTAAATACATAAGATACTGTTTGCATAAGTTTCTTCTATGAAACTCTGTAAAGAGGGGCAAAAGACTGGAAAAATGTCAAATACCTATTTATAGGGCTTCCCTGGTGGCTCAGCTGATAAAGAATCCTTCTGCAATGTGGGAGACCTGGGTTCAGCCCCTGAGTTGGGAAGATCCCCTGAATAAGGGAAAGGCTACCCACTCCATTATAAAAGGGGGACTAGATGAATAACTAATAAATCCACACAATGGGATTTTATGAAATTGTAAAAAGAAGGAATGAAGAGAATAACAATAATGATGAAAATAACAATGATAAAACTCAGAAGACTTAAAACATCAAATAAGCATGTCTCTTTATTAGAAGACCCTATAAACTAGACAAAGTGCATGAAACAACTTTTTTCAGGTATTAGCTAAGAGGCAGTGCAGGACTGCAATCCCTGGAAAGAAAAAGAGGATGTGATCACCATAATAGCCCCAGCTCTGCCTGTAGGAACTTTCCAGATGGCAATACCAGGAGGGGAGCCCAGACAGGATTCAGGGGTTTTTCTGAGCTGAGTGGACAGATTAGAGTTTGGGGCTCTTAAGTAGCTGATATTTGCCACAAACTTCAGAATTCTGCATAAGTGTCTCCTTTAGTATTCAGCTGGGTATGAACAGGTCAGGAAAGAAAACAGAACCAGAGAAGGAGCAACTACGGACGAATTGGGAACTGAAAAGCTATCAAAGTTTGTACCAGATGTTCAAGTTCCAAGGAGCCAGAATGCAAACACCTTGTTGAACACTTTGGTAATTCGGAAGAGATCCCAGAAAGTTCACACCCTCAGAATAAGTTTAATTTAGCCCTGAACTAAACTGCTACTCAGAACCAATTTTTTTAAAGACTTGGTTGGAACTGTCAAGCTGGTTTACAATAAATGAGAGTCCCTTGTACTGCAAGGAGATCCAACCAGTCCATCTTAAAGGAAATAAGTCCTGAATATTCATTGGAAGGACTGATGTTGAAGATGAAACTCCAATACTTTGGCCATCTGATGCGAAGAACTGACTCATTTGAAAAGACCTTGATGCTGGGAAAGATTAAAGGCGGGAGGAGAACGGGACTAGACGACAGAGGATGGGATGGTTGGATGGCATCACCGACTCAATGGACATGAGTTTGAGTAAACTCCTGGAGTTTGTGATGGACAAGGAGGCCTGGCATGCTGCAGTCCTTGGGTTGCAAAGAGTTGGACACGACTGATTGACTGAACTGAACTGAACCGAACACTTAAAAGAAAAAATCCAAGTACTGAAGATTTAGAATCTTAGAAGGTAAGATGTCCAACAAACAATGGAAAGCTATTAGTTCTGCAAAGAAGCAAGGAAACATAACCATAAAGGAGGAATATAACTCAACGTAAATGGCCACCAAAATGGCAGATGATGGAATTAATAGACAAGGCCACTAAACAACTATTAAAATTACACTTAAAGATTGAAAGAGAGCCATGAACATAAATAGAATTGGAAGGTTATTTAGAGGCAAGGGGTATTTTTAGAGCTAAATAAGCCAATACCTAAAATGAATCTTTCACAGATCTGTAAACCTGACAACACTTTCTGCAAATAGAAATATGGAGAAATGGAAAAGAAGGACACCCAATGAACTGTGTCGTTCCGTTGTTGTTCAGTCTCTAAGTCGTGTCTGACTTTTTGTGATCCCATGGACTGCAGGACGCCAGGCTTCCCTGTCCTTCACCATCTCCCAGAGCTCATTCAGACTCATGTCCATTGAATTGAGGATGCCATCCAGCCACCCCATCCTCTGCTGCCCCCTTCTCCTCCTGCCCTCAATCTTTCCCAGCATCAGGGTCTTTTCCAATGAGTTGGCTCTTCACATCAGATAGCCAAACTATTGGAGCTTCAGCTTCAGTCCTTCCAATGATTATTCAGGGTTTATTTCCTTTAGGATTGACTGGTTTGATCTCCTTTCTGTACAAAAGACTCTCAAGAGTCTTCTCCAGCACCACAAATTGAAAGCATCAATTATTCGGTGCTCAGCCTTCTTTATGGTTCATCTCTCATATCTATATATGACTACTGGAAAAACCATAGCTTTGACTATCCAGACCTTTGTCGGCAAAATGATGTCTCTAATTTTTAATAGCTGTGTAGATTTGTCATAGCTTTTTTTCCAAGGAGCAAGTATCTTTTAATTGCAGAATGAACTGTGAAGCAGTATTAACTATAATACATATAAATAGATTAGGAGAGGGAGAGGAGGGCAGAAAAATCCAAAAAGTTCAATGAACCTCAGACATAATAAAATAAATGCAGGGGATATCATAGACAAATCCTTGAAATCCAGTGATAAACAGAAAATCATAAGAGAATCCAGAAAGAAAAAAGACACATCAGACACTGAGGAACAAAGGTAAGAGTCATGATCAATCTTTTTTTTTCTTTTTTGGCCTAAAACAATACAACCCAGAAAATGATAGGAAAAACATTTAACCTGCCAAAAGAGGGGAAAAACATTAATCCGGAGCTCAATTTCTATTGCAGATATTCTTCAAATGTCATGATGAGCCTTCCAGTTTCACCTTGAAGATATAGACAGTTAAAGTGTTAATCCCATGCTCATAAGAATAATCCTGTAAGACTTTACATCTGTGACTTTTCTTGAACCAATCAGGTAACTGATGTCTCAGGGCAAACAACCAACTTGAAATCAAGGGAAGCATATGCATTTGTGGAGAAAAAGCAAGACCCAAGCATTTGTTTACCAGCCAAAGGGCCATCGAACACTCAATAAGCCAACAGCAAACTCCTGTTTCAGTGAATGTGAGTCAGGGTAGGGGTGTATCAGACATACAGTTTTTGCAATCTCCTGGAGGCTCTTCCACCAAGAACCCCACCAGGACTCACAGGGAAGATGAGATTTGTCTCTCCATGGGAAAGAAACTCCTATGACTCTCCTATGGCTCTTGTACAGCACAGGCTGTGGGAGGGACGCATAGCCATTGCCAAAACTCCTCCCCTACTCACGCCCTCTAGGGGAGAAGATCATCCACGTCAGAGGTGATTGGGGTCTTTATTGCAGTTGGAGGAGAAGAAAGGGGTCACCACTGCCAGCTACCCGGATCATCTTCTTACCTTGTCTCAGTGACAAATATTAATCTGCAGGGAGTAGCGCATGACAACTGTGTCCTGAGGGCACTGGTGGAAATAACTACAGCTGGAGACAAAGAGAGACAGAAAAAAGCTCTGATCCTGAGGGCAGTGCAGAAATGCACACCAGACTCAGCATCACACCTGGAGGAAAGGCAGGGACCCACATGCTTCACGAGACTGAAGACCGAGAGTCAACTAGAATGTCAGAGACAGCTTCATTGTCCTCTTCCCACACCCACGGATACTAAGTAGCCCTAAGCAGAAGCAGCAGTGGGGTCCTGCCAGGGACAGACCCTAGGGAGCAGCAAAAGAGGAAGGAATGAAAGTAAGTAGAGAAGTTGTCAAGAGATGAATTTAAAGTCTTGGTGCAACAAACTTAAAAACCTACCCACGTCTCGATGAGAGTAGCATTATCACACACCTACCTTAATGCATAACTGAAGGGAAAACATGCTCATCTTCAAGGATAAAAACATTTATCTCAATATCTCTTGTTTTTGCAATTCTGGTTTTCAATGAAAAATTATAATGTATACAAAATGGCAAGAAAAACAATTGAAAGAGACAAAGCAGGGCTTCCCTGGTGGTCCAGTGGTTAAGAATCCACCTGCCAATGCATGGACATGGGTTCAATCCCTGGTTTGGGAAGATTCTGCATTCCATGGAGCAACTAAGTCCATAAATCACAACTGCTGAAGCTCGAGTGCGCTAGAGCCCCTGCTCCACTTGTTGTAGAGAAGCCAGTGCAATGAGAAGCTCACAAAATATAACTGGAGAGTGGCCCGCACTTGTCGCAACTAGAGAAAGCCCAGACACAGCAACTAAGACCCAGTGCAGCCCTAATAAATAAATAAAATTTTTAAAAAGTTAAAAGAAGGTTCTGATGTAACTATTTATAAAGAGACAAAGCAATCAGATAGGGGGCAGGTGATGCAGCTAAAGGAAAGGGAACTTAACATGACTATGACTGATGTGATAAAGTTCTCAAAGCAAAAGTTCTCAGCTGAGGAGGCAAGATACTGCCCCCCAACTTGGGAGAGGGACATCTAACAATATCTGAGGACTTCTTTTTTTTGATGGTCTCATCTAGAGGGTAGAGGTCAGAGATGCTGCTAAATATCTTACAACCTACAGGACTGTCCTTGACAATGCAAAATTACCCCGTCCAAAATATCATTACTGTCAAGGTTGATAAATGTTGCTCTAGTAGAAAGAATACACAATAGGTGAGACCAGACTGGAAAATTCAGCAGACATAAAAACTACAAGAAAGAATCAGTTTAAATGCTAGAAATCAAATGCACAGGAATAGAAGAGTACCTTTCATGGACTCATGAGTAGACCCAAGGAAAGAATCACTCAAACTGAAGACAGATCAATACAAATGACCCAAACCAAAATGCAAAAATAAATAGAGTAGAACCCCACCCACCCAAGATCAGAACATTTAAGAGCTGAGGATATGTAGCAAATGAAGTAATATTTGTATAATTAGAATCAGTAGATGATGAAAGCGAGATAAAGCACAGAGGAGCTATTTCAAAAATTATGGCTGAGAAATTTTCAAAACACAAACTATGACAGTTTATGAGACATAAACTACGAACCCAAGAATCTCCTAGGACATCAAATACACACATGAGCGCACAAACACACACACACACACACACACACACACACACACTCAGGCATAGCATTCAAATATTCAAACAGGAAAAGAAGTGTGCACACTTCAAAGCACACACATTAAAACTGGGAAGATGCAGATTAGCATGACCTCTGCCCAAGGATAACATGAAAATTCAACACTACTTAACTGTACACTAAAATATGTCTAAGATGGTAAATTTTATGTTACATGTCTTTTAAATTACAACTACAATCCTCAGATTAAAAATGTTCTTTTTAAAAGCTGAAGGCAAAGAAAGTATTGAAGAAAGCAAAGAAAGACACATTACTTAGTAAGCATGCATTTGGAACAGGAATGAGGTTGCCCACAAAGAAGTAAACTTGGTTCTCAGTGGGCCAAAAAAAAAAATCTTACATATTTTATCATGGTGTGTGGTCCTCTAGAGCATAATCTTTAATGAAGAAAAAAAAAGGTATTCCTTGGTATTTAACTTCTTTCTTTAGGAAGAAATTTTAATTTAGTTAACTTTTCTCCTTAAGGGATGGGGTAATAAGGATGAAGAGAAGGTTGAATGAGACCTGCAGAAAAACAAGGATAAGAATTTTCTGAATAAATTTGTCAGTAAGTACCTTCAGCATAGAAGCCTTAAATATATCAGCAAGAACTCATCATGGTACCATTGGGTGGAGGTGTACCACCAGCCCTCCCTACAGAGAACACCTCTGAAAACACCCTGATGCTGGCCCCACCATCTGGAGGGTAAAACAGTCAGTCAAGGGGATTTACATGTTGTCAGGCCTGTTATCAAGTCCCAGCCGTGCCAGTTGTTGTATTGAAATGCCCTTGAGAATTGCAGAAAAAATTATTGCGTAGTCACTGATAACAGTTATCTTGGGAAAGCGATCTTAGTGAACACTGTCCTCTGGACCTTATGATTATGACTCAGAGAAAGTTTGAAAATGATGGGCTTTGACCTAACTTGTACCCCCTCTTCAAAATTTATTGAGCATTTACTATGCACTGTGCCGAGTCTAGGGATATAAAGATCAATGAACCAGACTCTTGGGCTATAGCTAGAGAAGCACGTGGCAGAGGACTGGCCTTGTTATTACATCCTATATACTTATTGAGTCGTTCCCTGTAGGCAGTGGGAAGATTTTGGTGGATTTTAATGACTAACTTTCTGTTTCTGTTCATCTCCAAGTAATAATTCCCCAGAGCAATTTGTAAAGCATTGCTGATTACAAATTCTCTGAGGCTTCAAGCAGGAGGCATCACAGGAAATCACAGAAAAATATTACAGAGAATACTTTCTAAATGATTATTCTGGTCAACCTCTTTGGCTTGGATTTATGCAAAAACTGTGACATCTCTAAAGGAGTAGCTAACACTAAATACAGAGTATGTTGATTTACCTAATTAACATTACCTTGTAGTCTCCCACCTTTCTTTAAATCAATATTGTGAAGTTTCTTTTCTTTATACTTTATACTTCCAGTGAAGCTGGAAATCAATGATACCAGATAATCTCAGCACAGAAAGAAATCTGAACAAAGGGAAAGTAGCTGTGACTGAGGAGTGCAAGCCGTAACGGCATTTTGATGCAGCCAGCCTTCTTGACTCACTTAAAACAGGTGGTCTGTTCAATGTTCACATCCTGTCACATTTCGTATTGCTATTTGAGATTTTTATGACTTGGATAAATTAAGATTCAAGTGGAGCTCAGGGTGCTGGCTAAGGATCCAGGGTTCAATAAAAGACCACAGTAGAATTTGATATAGAGAACTTTATTACTTCCAAGTCCTGGAGGAAGTACCTGACCTCCTGGGGCCCCTCAGGGAGGTCGAGGCAGAGGTCAAGGGTGGAGGCAGGGAAACCATAGCAGAACCTGGAGCACATGTTTTCATCAGGGTCCATAAATGAAGTGTTCTAAGATTCCTACCTAAGGCCTGACTGGTCAATTAAAACTGAAAAGAGCTGAGTTTTAGGTTAAGCTCTGGGGTCTTATCTAACAGGGTTATAGGGGAGGCCTTGGTAGGGAGTGGACTGTTGACCACAAGGACCATTGGAGGAGTCACATCAGGAACTTAAATTTGCTTGTGATTCTAAGGGCTATTGTCTACAGCATGTGCTCAAGAGAAGGGCTCAGGTTAGTTCAAGGCACATGAAGGCCATGTGGCCAAATAAACTGGATGCCAAGGCAATGATGCATGGAGTAGCTCAGCTAAACTCTCAACGTAGGTGTCCTAATGTGTGATTATGATTTTTAAAAGAGTTCTAGTCATTTGGAGACACGCTGAGACCCTTGCAGATGAAATTCTATGATGTCTGTAATTTACTTTAAACAGTTGGAAAAAATAGAATGTGATCAGGGCTATGGATTTAACAAGAGTGCTCTCAAGATGATAAATGCTGAGGCCAGTGCCACATCTCTCTCAACACCATCTGCCCCCAGAATAAAGCTCAGTAAAATAGAAATTAAAGGGTGACCTGAGATCACTGAAAGGTGCACTAGTGAGAAAGCCAGCTTGCAAATGATGAAAATTTAACTCTAACAAATGAATTTTATGCTAATCATCAAAGTAAGTGTGAGTGAAAATCGCTCAGTCGTGTCTGACTTTTTGCAGCCGCATGGACTGTAACCTGCCAGGCTCCTCTGTCCATAGAATCCTCCAGGCCAGAATACTGGAGTGGGTAGCCATTCCCTTCTCCAAGGGATCTTCCTGACCCAGGGATCAAACTGGGGTTTCCCAAATTGCAGGGGGATTCTTTACTGTCTGAGCCACCAATCATCAAGGTACAAGCTGGTTTCTGCCATTGCTGGATGTAAGATCTCTAATGATGCCTTGTAATTTTTTCCTTGTCTCTCCCGTGAAACTGTTTTTTTCTGCACTGACTGTATTCTTACACAAGTTCTTGACATGTGGCAGAAAATACAGCCACAGGCTGCTCTGGCCTTACAATTTTTTTTTGCAAGTAAGATACTCACAGTAAATAAAGTAACCCATCCCTTCTGTATCCCCTACATACTGGAGAGTGTTTATGTTAAACTCACTGAAGGTTCTGATTGGTCCCACCCTGGTCATTGCCTCCGAGGGAAGAAGGAGGTAAATGGGTTGGCTAGATGAGTTACACTCCCCCAGCTTGTGGGAGAGGAGGTAGGACACCTCAGCAGGCAAGGCAAACTCTTATACCATGTCCTCTATTCACTGTGTGACCTCATTTTCCACTGCTCCCCATACCCACCCTACACCAGCTGCTTGACCTCACTACACTGCCTCTGATATCCCAGGCACTTCTGCTCTGCAAGAATTCAGACTTTGGCTGGAATGTGCTTTCCCCATTGTTCCCATGACTATTTATTTGCCTTCAAATCTTGGCTTGGAAATCTCAAAAATGATCTACCCCTTCTCTATCAATCTCCCTATTCAGCACACATCATCTTTTGAAGTGCTATTGAATTCATGTATTTCTTATGTTTGCTGAGCTTTTCTTGCCTACTCCCAAGAGGAAAAAAAAAAGGAAAACTTCATGAGAACAGCAATTGTTTTGTATCCTAAGTGCTTGATTGCTGGTCTCTGAATCCTTGAATAACAGTGCCTGGTAGACACTTTCTAAATATTTGAATATAAGTGAATGAATAAATGTACCTAATCAGAATTGTTAGTACTGGAGGCAATGAGCTCTTAAAAAACAATTCTTGTACCA
The DNA here is from genome assembly GCA_024291935.2 of Okapia johnstoni. Taxonomy (NCBI): domain Eukaryota; kingdom Metazoa; phylum Chordata; class Mammalia; order Artiodactyla; family Giraffidae; genus Okapia; species Okapia johnstoni. Next base: position 104,317,791 of record CM044312.1, read on the forward strand.
GGGGCATGAGTTGTTGGGCAGGAAAAATCAGATTCTATAATATTGCAGGTATGTCTAGTCTCAACCTTGCTATCAGGGAAGGCTTCTCGGAGGAAGAAACATCCAAGGATGGGTCAGAACTCTTAGGTGAGGAAGCAGAAGCAAGTTTGGTGACAGTGTCAAGAGAGTGCACACTAGGATCTTACACACAGATTTTAGGGTTAGATGGCATGATACACTGTGACTGTGTATGCACAAACCTATACAGAGACAGGCAGGTACATTTACATGCATACACATCATACAGAGCAGCCCCGGATAAAACTGGCAAGGTGAGCAAGTCTGTGTCACAGTTGCAATTCACAGTAACACACTTGGACTTTAGCCTGTAGGCACTGGAAAGGCATGGAAGGATTTTACAAATGGAAGTGACACAATTAGGTTCATTTTAAAATGTTCTCTGTGGCTGAAGGATGAAAAATGAACCAGACAGAGCTCAAGATGGGAGACAGGAAGAATGATTTCAAGCAATGCATGCAGCAGTAACTGGCCCAAACAAAGCAACAGAGCCTCCTATCCAGGGACTGAAGGTCAAGAGACCTCAGGTGCGTAGGGAGTACAATGCTGAGTGTATTTTCTTTTTATAAAAAAAAAGTTGACTGTATAGCAAAAACAAACGTAGTCCTTGATTTGTAAGTTTCAGAAATTATCAGTTAGATTTCAAACCAAAAATTTCAAATTTAGAGAATCCTTCAAGACCGAATTACAAGTAGACATCAAGACTGGATTTATCTCTGCTGTTGTTTTGTCATTAAGTCATGTTGGACATTTTTGCGACCCCATGAACTGTAGCCTGAGAGACTCCTCTGTCCAGGGGATTTCCCAGGCAAGAACACTGGAGTGGGTTGCCATTTCCTTCTCCAGGAGATTTTTCCACCCCAGGGATTGAACTCGTGTCTCCTGCATTGCAGGTGGATTCTTTTACCACTGAACCCCAGTTGAAGGCAGAAGAATATTTGGATCCCAGCTTGAAAAATGTCAGCCATTGGCCACTGAAATCTGGTGAAGTATGTTTGGGCTTTATGACATGTGACCAAGAACCTCATTTTGCACTTTTAAGACCATAGTGACAGAAGTGATAATTTCCATCTTTCCAGCAGGTTTCAACATTTCCTTCATAATCAGTAATGGGCCCAGGGACTTCCCTGATAGTCCAGTGGTTAAGACTTTAAGACAGAAGCAATACTGTAGCAAATTCTATCGAGTCTTTAAAAATGGTCCACATAAAAAAAAATCTTAAAAAAATAAAATAATAGACCCTAAAATGCATTCCAAAAGCCCTCTGTACAGCCTTCAGAAGATGTGCTGTGACATTCAGATTCCTGAAGCTAAGTTCTTTGTTTAAAATAAGACTTGAACTACTGAATGCCCGGATGTGACCTCCAGATATATATACTCAGAAGTGGGATTACTGGGTGATAGAATAATTTCATTTTGTATTTTTTCATGAACCTCCTTACTATTCTCCAAGGTGGTTTCACCATTTTACCTTCTTGCCAACAGCATTCAGGGGTTCCCTTCTCTCCACATCCTCACCAGCACTTGTCAACTCTTGTCTTTTTGATAATAGCCATTTCAACAGAGGTCATATGTTATGTGCCTTTGATCTCTATTTTCTTGATGATGAGTGATGTTGATCATCTTTCCACGTACCTGTTGGCTGTTTGTGTGTCTTTCTTGGAAAAATGTCTATACAGGTCTTTTGCCCATTGTTTCATAAATATGTAGTTTGTTTCTTTGCTATTGAGTTGTATGTGTTCCCTATGTATTTCAGATATGTAGTTTGTAATTATTTCTCTCATTCCCTGGGTTGCCTTTGCATCTTGTTGATTGCTTCTGTTTGAAGAAGCAGTCACCTCTCCTAGACTTTATGGTTTGGCATCAATGAGTAGAGACATCCCGCTGTTGTTGGTGATGCCAGAAATCTTGGCGCTCTGTGCACTGATGCTGAAAAAAAATATGGGGACAGAATTTTGGATGAAAAGAAACTGTGGCCCTAAGTCTAGTGGCTCAGGGTACTGGATGTGCTAGCCTGTAGTGGCTCCTGGATTGGAATTGGGGGTACAGTGTCCCATGGGCTCAGAAAGTTGGAGTCCATCACAGCTGGTTGATCCTTGGCCATGAGAGCTATCAGGTCAACAAGGACTGTTGGGGAACCCAGTGATGCCTCTGTATCCAGTAAGAAGAGACCAGGGGAGGCAGCAGTGGTGGCCAGGGCCAGTGATGTGCACACACTTGACTGCAGGCGCATGCACCGTGGTGCGTATTGAGATGAGCAGCAGGGGCGGGAGTCAACTGTGAACACACAGGCAGATTCCGGAGCAGGACACAGTGATGTACACAGCTGTCACCGCAGTGGAAGATGGACCTGGACAATTCAAGTATGCCAACGAAACATCCTGCGGGACCTCTGTGGCGGTGGTGGGGAGGTGCAGTCCACAGTGGTTGTGCTGGCTACTGGTTTCAACTGCCCAAGTCCCTTGTGTAGCAGGCTACTGGGGTGGTGGTGGTGAGCACTGCAGGGTACTCAACAGTAAAAACTGTTGGGATCTGCAAGGCTGAGGTTCTCAGTAGTGATAGCTCCACCGTGTTGCTACAACCTTGTGCTTTAGAAGTTTGGGAAGAGACTTGGAAGCTAGAATTCTGCAAATTCTGTTGCAGAATCGTTTTTATTCACTTATCAATTGAGTTGTTTTCTTATTGTTGAATTTTGAGGAATTTTTACATATTTTGGACACAAGAAGCTTAACAGATATGTGTTTAGGATATGTTTATTTAGATCTTCTTTAATTCATTTATCAGAGTTTTGTAGTTTTTCAAAATCAAAACGAAATGTAGCAATCCAATAAATGTGTTTTTAACTATTAAAAACAGCTTTTCACAGAAAAATCTTATTTTCTTTTAACAAATTTACTTTAATATCTTAAAAAAAAGAATTTTGTAGTTTTCCCCATGTAAAGCCCAAACATAATATGTGATATTTATAACTATTTCACTTTAGGGTGCTAGTATAAGTGATATTTCTGTTTTAATTTCAAATTGCAATTGTCCATTGTTGATATATAGGCAAGCAACCGACATTTGTATAATAAACTTGCATCCCATGATTTTTTTTTTCATATCATCGATCATTGGTTCCAAGAAGGTTTGTCTCTAATGTTTGGAATTTTCTATGTAGACAAGTATGTCATCTAAACAAAGACAGTTTTATTTATTCCTTCCCAATTTATGTACTGGTTAGTTCTTCTTCTTGTCTTTTTACACTGGCTAGGGCTTCCAGTAAATCTTAAATTGGAGTTGTGAGGGATCATCCTTGCCATTTCCCTTATCTTAGTGAGAAAATAGCTAATTTATCTCTACTCACTCTTAGATATATATTTTTGTAGATATTCTTTATCAAGTGAGAAAGTTTCTTCTCAATTCCTGCTTGGCTGACAGTTTTTATGATAATTGGATATTGGATTTGTCAAATGCTTTTTCTTCATCTATTGGTATAATCGTGATTTTTTTTTCTTTAGCCTATTGACATGGTGGATGAAATTAATTGAATTTCAAATATTTAACTAGCCTTCCATAACTGGAATAAATCCTACTTGGTATAATTAATGTTTGATTCAATTTGTACATTATTAAACTTGATTGACTAAGGAATCTTAGATTGATTTTCATGAGGCATATTCACCGGGCCTCCCTGCTGGCTCAGTGGATAGAGAGTCCACCTGCACACAGGAGACTCAGAGATGCAGGTTTGATCTCCGGGCCAGGAAGATCCCTGGAGAAGGAAATGGCAACTCACTCCAGGGCTTTTACCTGAAAAATCCCATGGAGAGAGGAGTCTGGTGGCTACAATCTAAAGGGTCGCAAAGAATTGAACACAACTGAGCAACTAAACACATTCATCTATGGGATTTTTATAGTGTCTTTCTTTGGCTTAGTGTAATGCTGGCCTTTCAGGCTTCCCTGGTGGCTCAGATGGTAAAGAATCCACCAGCAATGCAGAAGACCTGGGTTCGAGGGTTAGGAAGATCCCTTGGAGGAGGGCATGGCAACCCACTCCAGTATTCTTGCCTGGAGAATTCCATGGATAGAGGAGTCTGGCGGGCTACAGTCCATAGGGTCGCACAGAATTGGACATGACTGAGCAACTAAGCAGCAGTAGAAGTAGCAGCAGCAGCAATGCTGGCCTTTTACAGTGAGTTAAGAAGTGATCCACTGCTTCTGTTTTCTGGACTAAATTGTGGGAAATTGACTTCACTATTTTTTTTTTAAAGTTTTGTAGAATTCACCAATGAAACCATTTGGACCTGGACATTTCTTTTTTGGAAGGTTAGTAATTACTGACTTAAGTTCTTTAATAGATTTAACTCTATTCTGATTCCCTATTTCTCCTTCTGTGAGTTTTGGAAAGTTTTATATTGCAAAGATCAGTCTCATTTCACCTAAGCAATAAAATTTGTTAGTACAGGATTGTTTGCAGTATTTCTTTATTATCATTTTAATGTTCACAGCATCGGTGGTGATGAAATGTCTTTCAGTTCTGATAGTAAGAAATTGTGCAATTTCTTACTCTTTGTTGGTTGGATTGACTAGAAGTTTATCAATTTTTATTGATTTCTTCAAAGAAACAGCTTTTGCTTTCACTAATTTTCTCTAATGTTTTCCTTTTTCTTTAGTGTCCTTGACTTCTGTTTTAATGTATATTTTCTCTTTCTTTTTTTACTGTAAATTGTTCTTCTTATGCTCTAGTTCCCTAAAATGAAAGCTCAAATTATTGATTTTATGTATTTCTTCTTTTCTATAAATCATTCATCCAGTGCTATAAATTTCTCTCTAATCAAATCATGCTTTCATTGTATCCCATAAGTTCTGACAAGTTACATATTCAATTTCATTTAGCTCAAAGTATTTTTAATTTCTCTTCAGTCTTCTTCTTTGACCCATGTTATTTAGAAGTGTGTTGTTTAATTTCCTATTAATTGGAGATATTCCAGACATTATGTTATTGATTTCAAGTTTCCTTCCATTGTAGTCTGAGAACAGAATTTCTGATTTCCATCCCTTTAGAGTTGTTAGGATATGTTTTATGGCCCAGAATGTTAGCTAATTTTGCCACTAATTCAAAGGCAATGGCAACCCACTCTAGTACTCTTGCCTGGAAAATCCCATGGATGGAGGAGCCTGGTAGGCTGAAGTCCATGGGGTTGTGAAGAGTCGGACACGACTGAGCGACTTCACTTTCACTTTTCACTTTCATGCATTGGAGAAGGAAATGGCAACCCACTCCAGTGTTTTTGCCTGGAGAATCCCAGGGACGGCAGAGCCTGGTGGGCGGCCGTCTATGGGGTCGCACAGAGTCGGACATGACTAAAGCAACTTAGCAGCAGCAGCAGGAGCATGCAAGCTTGAAAAACCAGCATGTATCAGCTGTGGTTGAATGGAGTATTCTTTAAATATCAACCAATGTAGTTAATTGTTATACTGCTCAGGTCATCTCTATCCTTACTGATTTTTCTCTCCATTTGATTTACCAATTACTGAAAAGGGGGTTTGTGATGATAATACTGGATTTGTCTATTTTTCCTTGTAGTTCTACCAAACAATGCCTCATTCTCTGTGGTTTCAGGTGCATACACATTTAGACTGACAATTCTCATTCTTTTGAAGGTTGCTTGGCTTGCGTCTCCTCCATTGGCTTTGACTGTACCTAAGAACTCCTGCTTGAGTAGCATGTGTTTGTTTCAGCTCTTTCCTGTGTAATCTATGCTGTGATGCTGGAGCCTTGGTTTGGGAGTAAGGACTGGGTGAGGGGGGTGGGGGCGGGGAGGAAGTTCTATAATCTTAGGAAGCCATCTCAGTACCACTGTGTGCCCGTGCCCCTGGGCTCTGACCATCAAAAGGGCTCCTAGTTTTCTGCTTACCTTCTTAAGTGAGAAGGAAGGGGCCAGACTGGAGTCACAGACATGCCCTTCCTACAAGCTTTTTCCCTAAAGCCTGAGTCTCTGTTAAGAAGCCTGCTCTGAGGGTATTTCTCAATGTACTCTGGCCCTCCCCCTGCCAGAGCCACAGTGGATATTTCTGAGTCTTACCTGTGGTGTTCGTTGAGGTTGAGCCCATGATATCAGACACACGACCCAGGAGTTCCTCACTTTCCTGTGAGCCCACATCCAGCCTCCATTAGCTTGTCAAAATAACTATTTAGCATTCCTATGGGTTTATGGCTTCCAGGAGCATGTCAGCTGTGACTCTCTGGATTTACTTGTTTCCTGAGATTTAGGGTTGGGTTTTCCCCTGTGACTTGTTCTTTTATGAGTTCAAGAAAAATCTTTGATTTCTAGCCTGATTAACTTTCTCTTGTTATAGGAGAAGAATTGATCTCAGAGGGACAGCAGTGATCCTGAAGAGAGATCTTAGTTCCGTGTCTAGGAACTGAACCTGAGTAGCCTGGATGAAAATCAGAAGTCCTAACCACCAGACCACCAGGGGCTAGGTTAGAAGGAAAGTGGCCCTGTCTCTTCCCTGATTTGAAATCAAAAAAGTTTCAAGGAGGAAAAACTGTAAAAAAAAAAAATGGTACGAAATTTATTATTAGAGACACAGCATAACATGTGGGCTAGCACACAGAGAAACGGTTTATTTAAGACGGAAGCAAGACAGGAATACGTACCCAGAGAGAAAGGGCACGGGCATCGTTTCTAATGAGGAGGAGTGCAGTAAGCCAGAAGCAAGGCAGAGACACACATCCAGAGAGGGGTGTGGGCATCTGGAATGAGCAGTGTAATAAAGAGGTGATGTAGATCACTTATATAGGACAGTCTTTCTGGGTCTTTGTGGACATTTGGCCAATTATCTCATATCTTTCTTCATCTCTGCCTGGTTCTTAGATCCTCCTCAAGATACCTGTGCAAATTTTTGCTAAGGTGGATCCCACCACAGAGGCATGTGGGTACATGTCTATGCTTACTATGGGGTGGGACACCCTCCATTTTTTGACCCCCAAGAAGTCTTTTTGTGCATGTCCACACAGGTAAATCTTCTTTGACCTCAGGAGTGGGCACCTCATCTCCTTCCTTCAGCAGAGATCAACTTTTGTCACTAGCTTCATCCTTGGAGTGTCTGGGTGAGAACAAAGCTTGAATTTTACTCTGCTTGATAAATACCAGCTGTCCAGCCTAGGGGCCCATCTATCTTCTACCTCAGAATGACTGTTTCCAAGATCTTTATGTGTTGAAGGTAAAACCAAAAATTCTCTAAACTTCATTTCAAATCCCAAATAATTCCCAAATGAATTGATCCATTTTTCCTCATCTCCTTTCAATAATCCTAGGAAAAAGAAAAAGCCAGCAACTTGTCTTTCACAGAATAACGTAACAATCCCCTAACTGATGTCCACACTGCTACACTTTCATCCCAGCTCCAATACATTCTCTGTACAACTTGGAGAAGTATATTAAAATACAATTTAAGTCAATTACCTGCTTAAAATTATCTGCTTAAAGCTCATTGACAGTGGCAATGGAAATTGAAGGGAAGGCTCTTCTGTATAAACTTTTAAACTTTCATACAAACAAAATATGATGAGATAATAGCTATGAAATGTATGGTCCTGTGGAAAAAAAGCAAAGGGATTTTGAGAGAGGAACACGATTAGAGATGTTATAAAAGGGAAGATGGAAAACAGATGGACGTAAGAACAAGCTGTGAGAGAAGCAGAGAAGGTTGACAGCTGAGTTTGGGGATGATGGGTCCTTGGATGTGGTGCTGCTGGGTGAACAAGTACAAGAGCACTGGTGACTTTTCAGAATGCTGGGGTGTTGACAAGTGGGAGGCCCAGGTCCTCCAATGAATGATGCCAGGATACCCAGGTGGCGATGAACATGGGAGGATGGGTAAAAAGTCTACCTAAGGAGAAGTTGGACACTCAGATATACTCCACATTCTAAGATATACTCCACATTCTAGTCATCCTGACCTAGAGAATAAAAACAAACCTGGAATAAATGTGACTCCCTAAAGAGATTAAATCAGAGCAATTTAGGAAGCAGACACTGGTCAGAGCTGAAGGCAAGAGTGAGGTACACAGTGAAAAGAGGGGATTGAACGCAAATGTACATACTCAGATGTTGTACACACTATGATGCCTTAGGTTCTCAGTGAACAGAGTAAGAAACAGCTGAATGAATAAATGAGTGATTTAACCAGTTGACTTCTGAATACTTACAGCTTCATGCCTTTGAGATTGTACAATTTTCCTAATATTTTCCTAGGAAGAAAAATCAATCTAAAAGTTTATTAATTGGAGGAAAACATCAACACAGAGGGAATATACCAAACATGGGATGAAAGAAAAGACCAAACTTCCTTTTCACTGGTAAGAAGCTGTTTTATCCCTTCAATGCCTTGACTGTCTTGTGTGTCTCACTGCAACAGAGATGTGGGGATTAGCCAACTAATTCCCTTAGGCTGACTATTAGTGAGACACAGCATCCAAGCGTCAACTAAAAAAGTACAAGCAACCTAAAGTTGAGAGCTATGTTTTATTCAGTGGAAAATTTGGGGACTTCAAGACCTGGAGACAGCGTCTCAATAACCCTGAGAGAACTGGTCCAAGGAGGTGAGTGGAAGAGTCAGGTTATACAGAAACTTTTGCAACAAAAGGTAGATAGTCTGAACATCAAAAGTGAAAGTCACTCAGTCGTGTCCAACTCTTTGCGACCACATGGACTATACAGTCCATGGAATTCTCCAGGCCAGAATACTGGCTGGGTAGCCGTTCCCCTCTCCAGGGGATCTTCCCAACCCAGGGATGGGACCCAGGTCTCCTGCATTGCAGGTGGATTCTTTACCAGCTGAGCCACCAGGGAAGCCCCTGAACATCAAAAGATGGCTGTCAGTTAAAGAAAACTGGATAACCCACGTTAAGGAATTTAGTGCTTTTCTATGTATGGGAAGATGAAAGACTCTGGACTCCCTGAAATCATCCCTTTGCTATGCATCTCAGCTACCTAGGGGTCAGTATCCTGTTTTCATATCCTGAGTTCCTCAAGGCTTAACATGGAAAGTGGCTGCAGTCTGATGACTACAAGATGGCAGGTATTCTCTTTCTTGAGTCCCCTAGGGCTCACCAGCTTATATTGGAGGACCACAGTGGCTGATGCAAAGAGGAACTAAAGAGCCTCTTGATGAAAGTGAAAGAGGAGAGTGAAAAAGCTAGCTTAAAACTCAACATTCAAGAATCTAAGATCATGGCATCCGATCCCATCACTTCATGGCAAATAGATGGGGAAACAATAGAAACAGTGACAAACTTTATTTTCTTGGGCTCCAAAATCACTGCCAGTGGTGAATGCAGCCATGAAATTAAAAGATGCTTGCTCCTTGGAAGAAAAGCTATGACAAACCTAGACAGCATATTAAATAGCAGAGACATTACTTTGCCAACAAAGGTCCGTCTAGTCAAAGCTATGGTTTTTCCAGTAGTCATGTATGGATGTGAGAGTTGGACCATAAAGAAGGCTGGGCATCATCAATCCAATTGATGCTTTTGAACTGAGGTGTTGGAGAAGACTCTTGAGAGTCCTTGGATAGCAAGATCAAGCCAGTCAAGCCTAAAGGAAATCAACCCTGAATATTCATTGGAAGGACTGATGCTGAAGCTAAAGCTCCAATGTTTTGGCTACATGATGCAAAGAGCTGACTCATTGGAAAAGACCCTCATGCTGGGAGAGATTGAAGGCAAGAGGAGAAGGGGACAACAGAGGACAAGATGGTTGAATGGCATCACTGACTCAATGGACACGAGTTTGAGCAAGCTCCGGGATATTGTGAAGGACAGGGAAGCCTGGTGTTCTGCAGTCCTTGGGGTCACAAAGAGTTGGATACAACTGAGTGACTGAACAAGAATGAAAATGGTTGATGACTAAAAAATTTCCAATGAATAAAACATAACTCTCAATTTTTATGTTTCGTGTATTTTTTTCAATTGACAATGCAAAATTCTCTACTTGATATTAAACCAAACAGAACAAGGTATACAAAGGAAGATGCATCATGATCAAATCAGATGTGTTCCAGAAATATAATAGGGATTTGACATTTTTAAAAAATCAGTTAATATTTTCAACCAACTCTAACAGAGTAAAGTCTCGATTTTTTTTGGTCACCTCAATACACTGAAAAACTGTTTCATAAGGATTCCCAATGGAGGGGTCCATGTATCAAGGAACACAGGATGGACAAGCCAACAGCCAGCCAGAAACTCAAGCTTTAGGCTTACGCCTGATATGGAACTCTCCACGGTCAACTCTACATGAGCCCTGAAGTGAATCTTTCGCTGTTTGAACTTTGAGATGAATCCATGGCCTTCACCAACATGTTGCTTTCAGTCTTGTGAGAGAAAAGTAAGCAAAGGATCCAGCTAAGTCATTCTTGGACAGCTGACACCCAGAAACTATCCAATAATAAATGTGTATTTTAAGCCACCAAGTCTGTGCTACTTTGGTATCTAACAATACATAACAAATCCAGCAGCCATGAACCAAATCCAGCTGGTAGTGATACAAGGGTCTAATGGCCATCTCAATCCAATGACCCTCATGTTCAAGACACACACAGCCATGTCAAGTGCATATGAAGTGAAGGGGAAAAAGGTTCAGGCAATCTTTAGCAAAGTGTTTAAAAATAGAGACTTTTTTCTTTTTTAAAGGAGTTATACATTCAGAATGACAACATAGGACCTTGACAAACCAAATCCCCAGTAAAACTTGTAAAAAGTATTTTTAAAAAGTAAAACCGTTTAATTTTTCTAGAAATGGCCCTGAGGACATATTATACAATGATTGAAGAAACAAGTATTTGAGAAAATCTACGAAAACTTGGTAGGAAAACAGGGAGTCATAGTAAAAGACAGAGAGAACCTGCTAAATCCAGTGTCATCTCAGGTGACTGTGTAAGCCCAAGAGTGAGCCTTGCAGTCAAACCATGGCTGCCCTGCCTCCCTTGCCCTCTGAACTCATTGTGAAAGAGGCTCCCTTGAAGACAGGTGCAGCCAAGTACTGCTGGCTCCTATTTCCAGTTGCAATTCAAGGGCTAAGATATCCCCTCAGAAAGGGTGGGACATCAACATTCCTGTCTCCCAGCTACTTGTCACAGAGGTTACAGCTCGGGTAAATGCACCTGAGAAATAAGAAGCTTATTTCCCACCTGACTCTTACTCGTAGACTGAGGCTCTACCTTAGGCAGGTAGACTTGAGACTCTTAGGGTTCCAATTACCCTCACCCTGACTCATCCATAGGGTGGAAATGCAACCCAAGAAGACAGGGGGTCAGGAAAAAGACAGAGGGAACCTGCTAGCTCCAGTGTCATCAGAGGTGACTGTGTATAAGCCCAAAGGTGAACCTTCGTAGCGGCAGCAACAGAAGTCCTCACCAAGGGAGAGATGGACTTAATGAGGGCGACTCAGCCAGTGGACATCAAACAAACAACAGTGAGGAGCAGCGCCCAGACTCGCTGCCGTATCTTATCTGAAAGGTCCAGTTTCCATCAATCAATAAAAAAAAGAAGCCCCAGCCTCTTTCTCCACTGGGCCTATGTCTTCATTATGATAATGTGCATCTCTTTAAGCCTCCATTCCGTGTGACAGGAAGAAAGATCTACATATTCCAGAAGTTCCACCCCTTTTCATCTCAGTGATGGCACTGCTGGTTTTCCCGGACTCCGCAACTCAAAACCTGTGAGTCATCCCCAGATTTTCCCTTTCTTTCCTCTCTAAGTAAATGTGCATTGACTAGGCCTCTCTCACCTGTCTGAGCTGCCTGCTCACAGGACACCAACCCTCCTAACTCTGTGTTGCAGGGGGGCTTTACCACCCTGGCCGCCTCTGCAGACTCAGCCCAGTGCTTTGCTGCTGAAGCTCATTGCACTGCTCCAGGCTCCCTGCTCTTCCCCGGTCCCCTTCCAGCTTTTGAAAGTCAGCTCCTAGGTTAGGGCCAGCACTTCCTCAGGCCCCGATGACACCACATTCCTTTTCATGTGTTTTTTTGTTTTTGTTTTTTCTTTTATCTTTGGCTCCTAGCATACACTCATGCTCAATAACTGTTTACTGATTGTGTGCTAAGTTGCTTCAGTCATGTCTGACTCTTTGCGACCCTATGGATTATATAGCCCACTAGGTACTTCAGTCCATGGGACTCTCCCAGCAAGAATACTGGAGTAGGTGGCTGTGCCCTCCTCCAGGGGATCTTCCCAACCCAGGGATCAAACCCACATCTCTTATGCCTTCTACAAGTGTTTGTTACTGAATGCTTTATTATTTGAGTAAACTTGTGTGCATTTCTTTTTAAAGGTAATGCCAGTGCAGAATCTCAATCTCAGAACTCATGAAGAGGATCCATTATAACAACTCTATTAGTAAAATAACCTAAACATTTAAAATCTTTAGATAATCTGATTCAGTGATCCCATTCATTTGAAGTGTGTGTTTTTCACCTATGTACAAATAAGTAAAATAAGTCTCAAGAATACTAACAGCGGTTACCATTGAGTTAGAGAATTTATGGTAGATTTCACTATTTAAATTTTGGTAAAATTCAAAATTTTTGGAATGAATTTATGTTATTTTAATATTTATATATCTTTTTTTTTTAGAAGGAAAAGAATTGTTAGTTCATAATGACTTAAAATTTCAGTTAAGAGAAATAGACTAAGTAGGACCTAGCAAAGTTCAAGTCCTTTGTCTTGTCTGGAAAATTTTGCCCCCACAATGTACATTTAAACTTGCATTTGAAAATGGGGATTTTTTTTCTCATTTATTTTAATCTAAAGGAATAACACATACAAAAGTAAAAGAAGTAGCAAGTATTGATGACTGTCTGACTAGGGCTAGGTGTTTTCACATGCATTAAATTAGTAAATACAATCATCTCCTGAAGTAGAAACTGACGACTCCCTATTTCAATAGAAAATGATCACTCCCAGAGGAAAGAAGGGTCAAAGTGAAAACTCAGAACTACCTCATCTTGAAACAAAAGAGTACAGATGTGGAAGGACCTAGAGTGTGTCATACAGACTGAAGTACGTCAGAAAGAGAAAAATAAATATATATTAACATGCATATGTGGAATCTAGAAAAATGGTACAGATGAACCTATTTGCAAGGCAGGAATATAGATGCAGATGTAGAGAACAGGAATGTGGACATGGCAGCAGCGGAAACAGGAGGGTGAGATAAATTTGGAGAGTAGCACTGACATATATACACTACCATGTGTAAATAGGTAACTAGCAGGAAGCGTCTGTATAGCATGGGGAGCTCAACTCAATGCTGTGAGATGACCTAAAGGAGTGGAATAGGGGAGTAGCAGGGAGAGAGGCTCAAAAGGGAGGGGATATATGTATATAGATATACCTGATTCACTTTGCCATACAGCAGAAATTAACACGACATTGCAGAGCAATTATACTCCAATAAAAACACATATATATGTTCATTTTATTTTTCAAAGAATTCTCTATGTTATAGCAATCCAATTTTAAAGGTTTGATCCCTAGGTCAGGAAGATCCTCTGGAGTAAGAAATGGCACCCCACTCCAGTATTCTTGCCTGGAAAATTCCATGGGCAGAGAAGCCTGACGGGTTGGACACGACCGAGCAAGTAAGCACACACAACTTCAAAAATGGTAGGTTTAAAAACTAGAGAGAATAATAGCTAGGTGATTGGAAGATAACATGGATAGATACCCAGATGAATAACAGAGTTCTGGGCTGAACTGCACACTCTCAAAATTAACAAGTTGAAGTCCTAACCCCCACTACCTCAGAATGTCCCTGTATTGAAGACAGTGCTTTTAAAGAAATGATCAGGTTGAAATGAGTTCCTAATCAAATCTGATTAGTATCCTTGTAAGAAGATACTGGACACACCAAGGGTGGGCAGAAAGACCAGGTAAGGACACAGCAAAAAGTCTGCCACCTGCAAAACAAGGAGAAAGGCCCCAGGAGAAGCAAAATCTGCCCTCCCCTTGATCTTAGACCTCTAGCTTTCAGAATCCTGAGAAAATAATGAACTGTGATTTAAGCCAACCAAACTGTGGTGTTGTGTGGGGGCAACCTTGGAAACCAGCAGAGGAAGAGCTCGTGCACTTGAGAGAGACATTCCAATTCCTCTGGACCCTCATTTTGCAGTCTCCATTATGTTTTGAAAAATAATATGAGGTAAGCACTCAGAGAAGAGTGTATTTTTAGAAGCTATTTTTGCGTTTTGCTCCTAAACGCACAAATAATTCTTCCTGATAGATTGCCAAGATGATTTTTGTCAGAAGCTGATTTCTCTGGAAATAATTAAGCTTGCAGACAAATTGCACCTATTGTAGTATCATCCTGCTTGGAGTTTCATCTTCTGAAAACAAAGGTTTCATCTTGATAATATAGGAATAACAGATGTTATTGTAAATGGTCTATCCTTCGAACAGAAAGTGTCTCCCCCTGAGCAATAATCACCAGCAAGGGTCACAGGCTTGCTTTGTCACAATCACATGCTTAGGTGACTAGCAGTGGCTCTGCAAGCTTTTAGATTTATGAACAAGTTCCTGAATAACAAGATTTCTCTTGACTGCAATTCTAGTTTAATACATACGGTTAATGGGTATTATTATGGAAACTTTTTTCTTATATGAATTGTTTGTGCCTGTTTGATGACTGTTCTTTGTTCATGGCACTGAATTTAACCTAATAATCTCATTAATGTTAACGGGAACTGCCAAGTTAAAATGCATGGAAGCAAATTAATATGCCCTGCAGTCCTTGGACATGACTTTGATACATTTTATATGATTAATCTCATTCACAGATAGACTTTATATCGTTATAATTAGACATAACGAGATTGGATGCCTTCTGCAACCCAGGGAGACTACCTTTAGGGGGTTAATTTAGGAACAGTAGATAGCCTATTGGAAACCTCAGAAAGGGACTTCACAGAATACTTTAGAGGGATTCAGTTATTTGTAAAATGTCAAGCTTCCTATCTTTGATTTGGGCAAGATCTCCTACACCTCCAGAAAATTATTTTCCTCTGGGTGCTTTCAAAGAAAGAGCTGAGTCCCAGTGCTAGCCATGGACCCTGGAGAAGTCACCTGTGCCCTATTCCATTTCCCCAGGGAGAAGTAGAACCCTCAACATCTTGGGGTGCTTTAATCATTTCAGACACTCCTGGATGTAGGACTCAGCTGAGACAGGCTGGCTTTTCATACAGAGTTAAGAATTTGCTCGCTTTCAGTGATACTTTTGAGTGTTGTTTAATGGAATTCAGAGAAGAGGCTTGAGGAGGATGGTGGAAGCAGAGCTCCTATGGCTGCCTTTCCTCTGCATCCCCACAAACTGCCAGAGAAGTAACCACACCCTCCCAGAGGCTCCCAAGAGGAGACTGACCCCAGAGCGAAGCCCTGCTCAGACCCACTGCCCCCGGCTGTGTTGGTTGTTCTGGAAAACACCAAGGGGTCTTTTGCTTCCCTTTCTTTAATTTTCTTCTCTTCTCTCCTTCTCATTTCATTCTGTTTTCTTTACATGAGAGATGAGATAAAGAGCAGACTGTGGAAACAGAGGGGCACAGTCCCCATAGAGCAACATTAACTGAAACACCAAGATCATCCTTTGCTCTGCTGTCCAAGGTGCTGAGCAATTTCCTGTGTTGTTTCTTTTACCCAGAGGAAAGACTCCTTCACCACTCTATCACCGTTCATCCCCAACCCAGGTGTGAGAGGATGAGCTGGCACAGAAGTTCCCTTTGCACTGTAGTGATGGAATGACAGCCCCACCATTGCAGCTGAGAACCTGAGGATGAATCGGGAGCCTGTGAATGAGGAGGGAGGGCTCATCCGACTATGGTCCATCCTCAGCGTTGTCTCCATATCAGTGAGCTAAGCTTCAGACACACTCTATGCGAACTTTTCCCTAAATCTGTGAAAAGCGCACTCTCTTGGGGGATGTTTTTAGTTTCAAAATCTCCAGAGGTACATGGTATTCCAAGTATTTTTCATACATTAGTAATAATAATACATTAGTAATAGAATAATTGCTAATGCTATAATAATTAATTAACATAATAATATTTAAATTTAGTCTTTATAGAAGTCTTTGAGGTGGACACCACAATAATTTACTTCACAAATGACAAACTAAAACATGGAGAAATCGAAGGATTGACCCCATGTCAATCTAGTGTACAAATCCTAGGGTACGAAGGAGCTGCGTCTCCGTTCCAGGTACCCACCTTACATATGTTACTCCCTGCTCCCTGGTACCATATGCCCCACCATACATTGAGGAACTTATCTAAGCTAGCAAACACTGCCTGTTTGCTTGTGGTGTCTTTTTAAGGACTAATTAAAATTGCAATAGCTTAAATCATTGAAAGAGTCAGTAAAATTTGAGTAAAAATATTAAAAGAATAAAAAATGTGAAATAATATTTTGTAAATACACACTCAGCATCACCATCAACATCATCACCATCATCATCATCATCACCGTCATTGTCATCCCATCTGTTCCTGGTTCTTGGCACAGAGCTCCTAAAACGCTTGTCATTTCCTGAGTGACCATCATCATCTTCAACATCATGCCATCATCACCATCATCACCACCATCATCATCATCGCCGTCATTGTCATCCCATCTGTTTCTGGGTCCTGGCACAGAGCTCCTAAAATGCTTGTAATTTCCTGAGTGATAAGGACATTAGGAGTATCCTTTGGTTCTATTAATAATATTCGGTCATTGGCCCTATTTCTTCACACAGAGCTCTTAAATTCCTTGGTAGCCAACTTCTCACTTGTCCTCATCTGGCCTTTTCTCACTGTGGACACCTCTGATCACTTCCTTTTCTTATAAGAACACCAGTCGTACTGGATAAGGAGCCCTGATAACCTAACTTAACCTTAATCACCTCTTTACATGCCCCATCTCCAAATACACTCCCATTAGAAGTTAGGGTTTCATTCTATTTTTATTGTTTTATTTTCTTCCCTGACACAGCTGAGTAAAATTCAACTTGTTATGTTACAGAGCTTCTTAACCTCCACGGACTCCACTGCTTTTAACATTAGAGAGTAGGAACCCTACACCCTAACACCTGTATCCTGAGCTAAGTGAGACTTGCTGTTGAGGCTTCCTTGAGTAGGGGAATAAGGAAGAAATTAACTTTAGAGGATGAAAGAGTGTCATTTGTCTTAGTATAAGACTGGGAGTGTGTGTGAGGAGTGCTCACAGGCCCACATGTGAGGAGAGAATGGCCTCAGAACACACATATAGAAGCTAAGACAAATGGGCAGGGAGCCCCGTCAGCCACAGTGCTGACCACTTGTCCTGAAACTGCAGGTGACAGGGAAAGGGAAAGCAGCCATGTGCTTCTGGGTTAGAAGTCAGAATAATAGGATCAGGATCCACACTTAATTACAAGAAAACCCTCTGTGCTTTGTGGTTGACAACTTGCTAGAGGCCTGAAGATTGAGCCCTTGGTCTAATTGAAAAGATGAAGACGAGCGACCTGCAAAGTAACATTCTCAAGTACATGATGACTTAGGAGCTCATTCATTGTGATGCCAGAGTAAGGAAGGTCGGAGGAAGAAAGACTCCCAGTGCTTCTTCAGGATTCCCAACCAAGGCACAGATAAAGGCAGCAGAAACAGGCAGAGGGGCACCTGTTTTGACAAGCTCTTTGTCCAGTGACCAGAGGACAGAGTTAAGATGGTTTGGGGAAAGCAAGACATCAGACACAGCAACTAAAATAATGCAACCCACCAAAGGAAGAGGGAAATAATGCTTTTCCCAACACACCACTGGAGGGAACTGTGGGCCTCCCTCACTTTAAAGGAAAGCTGCCAGAAGAAAGAGGGGTTAAATGATCTCAACTGTCCCCAGAAAGTGGTAGGACTCTAATTAGCACTGGGACCCCCAGCCGGCACTCAGGACTCATATCAGAATGGTATCTCCATATCCCTCCAAATGCAAGAGATTATTACAAATCCCAGGACCATCCTTGCAGCTGTTTTCTAATTGCACAAGTTTGCAGGGAAATAATTCAGTTGTGCACATATGTGTTCTTATTCCCTCATCAGAATTAAAAAGAAAAAAAATAGCTAAAAACTTGCACTCATCCAAGCCTGTCTGGGGTCACAAGGGAAGGGAAATGGGGATCAGTCCAGTGGGGAGGAAGCTGCTGGCAGCAGGCGGGAGACTAGATGGGACAGCCCGGATAAATGCAGGAAACCCAGAGTCAGAGAAAATAGGGAGAGAGAGCAGAAGTCAGGAAGATGACTGAGGACCAGTGAGACAGATGGAGGGCTGGAGGCAGAGAATTCCACCCCAAAGAATGCCACCCTTCTCCTGGAAGGAAGGAGGGGTGTCAGAGCTTAGCTCCTCCAGGAGTTCCAACAACAAGCACATCCTTGAACTTAATGAGACTTTTCCAAAACTTATCAACAGTCTGACGCCATCTCAGAGAAGGGCCAAATGTGCCCCCCACTGGCAAGTCCTCCTGCCCAAGGCCTGAGCCAGACATGGTTCTTGAGTTAATCCCACATCCAATGACAAGGGCTCTGGGTCCCTTTTTAAGAAAGCCTTTTAAAATGAATAATGCAAAGAAATAGAGGAAAACAAGAGAATCAGAAAAACTACAGATCTCTTCAAGAAAATTAGAAATACCAAGGGAATATTTCATGCAAAGATAGGCACAATAAAGAACAGAAATAGTATGGACCTAACAGAAGCAGAAGATATTAAGAACAGGTGGCAAGAATACACAGAAAAACTATACAAAAAAAAAAAAAAAGATCGTAATGACCTGGATAACCACAAACCATAATGATCACTCATCTAGAGCCAGACATCCTGCAGTGTGAGGTCAAGCGGGCCTCAGGAAGCAACACTTCAAAAAAAGCTAGTGGAGGTGGTAGAATTCCAGCTGAGCTATTTCAAATCCTAAAAGATATGCTGTTAATGTTCTACACTCAATATATCAGCAAATTTGGAAAACTCAGCAGTGGCCACAGAATTGGAAAAGGTAAGTTTTCACTCCAATCTTAAAGAAGGGCAATGCCAAAGAACGTTCAAACTACCACACAGTTGCACTCAATTCACTTGCTAGCAAGGTAATGCTCAAAATCCTTCAAGTCCTATGTGAACCAAGAACTTTCAGATGTACAAACAGGATTTAGAAAAGACAGAGGAAGCAGAGATCAAATTGCCAACATCCACTGGATCATAGAAAAAGCAAGAGAATTCCAGAAAAACACCTACTTCTGCTTCATTGCCTATGCTAAAGACTTTTACTATGTGGATCACAACAAACTGTGATTCTTCAAGAGAAGGGAATACCAGACCACCTTACCTGCTTCCTGATAAACCTGTATTCAGCTCAAGAAACAACAGTTAGAACCAGACATGGAACAACAGACTGGTTCCAAATTGGGAAAGAAGTACCTCAACACTTATTTCACTTATATGCAGAGTAATCATGTGAAATGCTATGCTGGATGAAGCACAAGCTTGAATCAAGATTGCTGGGAGAAATGTCAATAACCTCAGATATGCAGATGACACCACCCTTACGGCAGAAAGCAAAAAGAAATTAAAGAGCCTGTTGATGAAGGTGAAAGAGGAAAAGTGAAAAGGATGACTTAAAACTCAACACTCAGAAAATGAAGATCATGGCATCCGGTCCCATCACTTCATAGCAAATAGATGGGGAAACAATGGAAACAGTGACAGTCTTTATTTTCTTGGGCTCCAAAATCACTGCCAATGGTGACTACAGCCATGAAATTAAAAGACGCTTGCTCCTTGGAAGAAAAGCAATGACAAACCTAGGCAGCATATTAAAAAGCAGAGACATTACTTTGTCCATCTAGTCAAAGTTATGGTTTTTCCAGTAGTCATGTATGGATATAAGAGCTAGACAATAAAAATTGCTGAGCACCAAAGAATTGATGCCTTCAAACTGTGGTGCTGGAGAAGACTCTTGAGAGTCCCTTGGACAGCAAGGAGATCAAACCAATCAATCCTAAAGGAAAGGATATATTCTTTAGAAGGACTGATGCTGAAGCTAAAGCTCCAATACTCTGGCCCCCTGATGTGAAGAGCCAACTCATTGGAAAAGACCCTGACACTAGGAAAGACTGAGGGCAGGAGGACAAGGGTGTGACAGAGAATAAGATGGTTGGATGGCATCACTGACTCGATAGACATGAGTTTGAGCAAACTCTGGAAGATAGCGAAGGACAGGGGAGCCTGGCATGCTGCAGTTCATGGAGTCGAAAAGAGCCAGACATGACTGAGTGAGTGAATAGCAACAAGCAGTCAGTAATGTGATGCACTAGAGAAAGACCTCACGTCACAATCCAGAGCAGCAAGATCACGACTCAAACACCTCCCACCCTCCTCCCTTGCCCACCTCTTCCTGGATAGAAAAGTTACCCAGCACAGCAATTAAGTCGCCATGAACAGCCACCACAGGAAGCAGCGAGAGGGCTGGGCTTCAACATTTTTTATTAATTTCATAAGACCTTTCACTGAGATTCTGCTGACCATGTGAAAATGAATGCAATCAATACAAAAACAGTATCTGGAAGGTAGAGAGTCAAGTTTTCAGTTTTTGCAAAGCCCGTAGAGCCCCGCGATGAAAACATGCTTCCTACAAATGTGTTTAAATTTTTCATAACATCACAGGACCTTGTATTCATTTGGTTTTTACAGCTCTAAACAGACATGCTGCTGCTGATGCTGCTAAGTCATGACCCCATAGACGGCAGCCCACCAGGCTCCCCCGTCCCTGGGATTCTCCAGGCAAGAACACTGGAGTGGGTTTCCATTTCCTTCTCCAGTGCATGAAAGTGAAGTCACTCAGTTGTGTCCAACTCTTCAAGACCACATGGACTGCAGCCTACCAGCCTCCTCCATCCATGGGATTTTCGAGGCAAGAGTACTGGAGTGGCATGAACATGTTTGAAAATCAAATAGATTGATCTTCAAACCTTAGCTCTTCCAATATCCTAATATTTTGGCTTTCATGAACCTGTTTCTTCATCTAGAGAAGGAAAACAATAATCATTGCTTCAGAGAGACTGTGACCCAAGATTTAACATCATGTGTCTGAAATTACCTACACAGTTCCTGTTACATAGAAAGCAAATACTAAACTAAATCTCCTTCTTTCCTTCCTTGGAGACATAAAGGTAAGATCACACTCCTCAAGTATGATGTTCTTTAGTATGTGGTCTCTTTTTAGAACTAGAGCTCATGAAATTAAAGAAAATCAGACCAACTAATATTTTCATTTTGGAGGAGAATTAGTAGAGTCAGGTTTCCAAAGCAATAAATGGAAACTGGGCTACAGCAGAAGAATTCAATTATTTAAAGGGATGTCTCTTTCCAGATAGCAGCTTATGAAAGAAGATTTAGGTAAAGCATAAATGTAGTGAGAAACCAAGCAGAGGAAGAATTTTAATAAATAAAAGAACCACAGTGAAATGTTACTGGCATCAGAATTTATCTCATTATCTCCAACTGTTTTTTTGTTTGTTTTTTTTCCCCTGGAAGTTATTTCACTAGGCACAGACATTTCTCTGAGAACTTGCCTGCTTTGCCATATGAGAGATGGGCTGTACAGCTGCTGCTCCAAATTGAGCCCGTTTAAGAGTATACCAGGAGGATAAAGCACTAGGGGAGGGATGTGGAAGGGCTGGTCCTACAGGCCATTTCTCCCCACCTGGAATCACTTTCGGATCCTACCATACTTCTCAGGCTCTATACACAGCCTCACATGCCAAGAGAAAATGATTGGTAGACTCTGTGAAGGCAGGCATATGTTCAGAGTTTCTGCTCTGGTACCCACACTAGCAGGTGGTAAAGCTTGTAGTTTTTCATCTTGTTTTTGAGCTTTATGGTCATTCTAGGTGCCTACCCTGCATCATTTTATTTAATCCTCAAGACAGTCGTGTGTGTTGAAATTTTATCTCCATGTGATAGAGAAAATCTGAAGCTCAGAAAATTCAAGGACCTTGGGTTGAAGTCAGGCTTTTGGATTTAAAAACTCATGCATTTCTTACCACTTCAATCTGGTACCAATTTCAGGGCCCAAGCCTTCTTACTGCGCTCAATAACTAGTTGCATCCCTTGATTTCTCTCCAGCAACCAACTTTCTTCAGGGTCATGGCCCCACCTCCCCTTACCACCACCTCCCCTTACCACCACCTCTCCCCCTCAGGTCTCCGTGCTTCCTCATCTCTGCATACCACTGGCTTCTAGACATCGACCTCCACTTACCTGCTTGCAGGTCCATTGCGGCACCTATGTGATATAGTAAATTGAGACCTCAACAAAACCCCAGTTGAGAAAGTGGCAGGAAGTTCCAGACAGTTCCTCACTTAGAGGAGCCATAGACCATCATATAATACAAGCAAACCTGCAGGTAGGACAGTGCAGGTTGGCAGAGGGTGCAGCTCGTGGGTCTCATGAATCTGTTGCTGCTCTGACTGAAGCCAAGACTCAGCTTGGAGTACCTGGAGAAACAGGTGTATGGAATATTCTAGACCATCCTCTGTGAATATGGATGCTTACACTCAATTGTGAGATAGGAAATACCTGGTAGGGAGTTTCAGGCTATAATCTCTGAAAAGAATTTGGAGAAGAGAAATACCATGTTGCCACTCAAGACTGTACCCATGTGTTGGAATAGAGTCAAGGTCAGTATGCAGATGTTTTCTTTTCTAATGCTTGAAAGTACGTGGGAAAGTTCCAGGGAGGGAGGAGTCTCATGGGCTCACATTCTCTTTTTTCTTTCTTTCTACTGAAGAGAGTTGCTTTACAATATTGTGTTAGTTTCAGCTTTACAGAAAAATGATTTAGGTATATATACAGACATTTATGAGTCTGTGTATATTTGGGACTTCCCTGGTGGCTCAGATGGTAAAGAATTGGCCTGCAATTTGGGAGACCTGGATTTGATACCTGGGTTAGGAAGATCCCCTGGAGGAAGAAAGAGCAACCCACTACAGGACTCTTGCCTAGAAAATCCACATGGACAGAGGAGCCTGATTGCAAGGAGTCAGATAGGACACAGCGACTAAGCACAACACATGGGTACATTTGTTGATATTCATTCGCTAATTCAACTCTTTGCCACCCCATTAACAGCAGCACGCCAGGCCTCCCTGTCCCTCACTATCTCCCAGAGTTCGCCCAAGTTCATGTCCATTGAGTTGGTGATGTTATCCAACTGTCTCATCATCTGCTGCCCTCTTCTCCTTTTGCCCTCAATCTTTCTCAGCATCAGAGTCTTTGCCAATAAGTCTGCTCTTCATATCAGGTGGCCAAAGTATTGGAGCTTCAACTTCAGCATTAGACCTTCCAATGAGTATTCAGGGTTTATTTCCTTTAGGATTGACTGGTTTGATCTCCTTGCAGTCCAAGGGATTCTCAAGAGTCTTATCCAGCACCACAGTTTGAAAGCATCAAATCTCTAGTGCTCATTCTTATTTATGGTCCATCTCTCACATCCATACATGACTACTGGAAAGACTGTAGCTTTGACTATACAGATTTTTGTCAGCAAAGTGCTGTCTCTGCTTTTTAACACACTATCTAGGTTCGCCATAGCTTTCCTTCCAAGGAACAAGCGTCTTTGTATTTCAAAGCTGCAGTCACCATCTGCAGTGATTTTTGGAGCCCAAGAAAATAAAACCTGTCACTGTTTCCATTTTTTCTCCATATATTTGCCATGAAGTGATGCAACTGGATGCCATGACCTTAGTTTTCTGAATGCTGAGTTTTAAGCCAGCTTTTTCACTCTGCTCTTTCACCTTCATCAAGAGTCTCTTTAGTTCCTCTTCCCTTTCTGCCGTTAAGGTGATGTCATCTGCATATCTAAGGTTATTGATATGTCTCCCAACAATCTTGATTCCAGCTTGTGCTTCATCCAGCCTGCCATTCTGCATGATGTATTCTGCATCATAAGCAGGGTGACAATAAACATACTTGACGTGCTCCTTTCCAAATTTGGAACCAGTCCGTTGTTCCATGTCTGGTTCTAATTGTTGCTTATTGACCTGCATACAGGTTTCTCAGGAGCCAGGTAAGGTGGTCTGGTATTCCCATCTCTAAGAATTTTTCACAGTTTGTTGTGATCCACACAGTCAAAGACTTAGTGTAGTCAATGTAGCAGAAGCAGATATTTTCTGGAATTCTCTTGCTTTTTCTATGATCCAACAGATGTTGGTAATTTGATCTTTGGTTCCTCTGCCTTTTCTAAATGCAGCTTGTACACTTGGAATTTATCTATTCACATACTGTTGAAGCCTAGCTTGAACCATTTTGAGCATTACCTTGCCAGCATGTGAAGTGAGTACAATTGTGCAGTAGTTTGAACATTCTTTGGCATTGCCCTTCTTTGGGATTGGAATGAAAACTGACCTTTTCCAGTCCTGTGGCCACTGCTGAGTTTTCCAAATTTGCCGGCATATTGAGTGCAGCCCTTTAACAGAATCAACTTTTAGGATTTGAAATAGCTCAGCTGGAATTCCATCACCTCTTACTAGCTTTGTTCATAGTAATGGTTTTCCCTTACAAGTTATTACAAAATTCTAGGTATAGTTCCCTGCTCTTTATAGTAGATCCTTGTTGATTACCCAGTTTATATATAGTAGTGTATATAAGTTAGTCCCAAATTCCTTATTAACCCTTCCCCTGCTTTCCCCTTTGGTAACCATGTTTGTTTTCTATGTCTGTAAGTCTGTTTCTGTTTCGTAAATAAGTTCATTTGTCGTGTCTTTATGTTCTGATTGAGAAAATTCAAGTAGTAAAATGTTTTAAAGTCTAAATAAGACAATATAGGTAAGTGTGTATAGCTAATTAATGACACACACCAAACCTTCCACAGATAAATGTTTGTTGACATCATCCATGCTCCATCTTACCATCCAAGCACTGGAGCATGCTATTTATACATGGGGAGCCAGGGCGACTCTTACAACTAATTAGTTTTAACTGAAGAGTTTAATTGGCCAGAACTGGGTGATGCATTTCCCAGACAGGGGACATGCCCATTGGAAATTCTCGTAATAAATCATCTCTATCAACATGACATTTACCAGGACAGGTGCAAACTGCCTCCTTTTGCTTTTGTGAATCTTGCCTAATAAAAGTGATCATTAAGGAAGCTGTGAACAGGAGATCAGTTGAGAAAAATAACTGGAATCAACAACATCCTGGCATTGGAGTGATGGGTCAGCATCTGTGAACCACATAAAAGTGAAAGTAAACCCCCAAGAAGTAGTCATACACCAATGAAAAATGGTGTCACACCCCAAGGACAAAAGACAGAATGTGAGCCATTTACTGGAGAGAGTAAGTAGATGAACTTTCTAGGAGCTCTCAAATAACACTTCCCTCAGCTTTGCCAGGACTTTCCACCCAGAGAAGATGCATGTGGCAGATGTCAGCAGAGCAAGGTCATTCCACAGAGCTCCTTAGAAGACAGTTTAATCTACAGTTAAATCATTTCTGTGTCCACACTGCCTCCATTCTGTCACCTTGTAAACATGCATCACAGTTACTTGAATCCCTTATGCTTTGCTATTTCTTCCTCAATAACCAATGTGTCTGAGTGCACTTCCCACCTTTCTTGAACATTTTATTCTGGTTATTTCATCCTTAACTGAAATATTTGCTTAATGATGTCAGAAATAGTAAATGGACTCTGATAGTTTTGAGTCTTTGCTACTCCTAAAATATCATCTTTTGACCTTCCTGGTAAATAATAATTTGAGTGAATATGGAATGTAAGGATTTTAATCTGCCTCCTCTTAGAAAAGTGAAAGTATTGATCTGGTGTCTTCAAGCATTTAGTGCTAAGAGTGGCAAGGCTGGTGATAGTCTGACTTGTTTTTATATCCTAACCTGTTGATTTGTTGCAATTTTTTCAGCCAGAAGCTTGTGGGTTTTTTCTCTATTTTTAAATTCTGAAATTGAACCTGGTTTAAGATCTGTCCATGTATATCTCTCTCCAGTGTTCTGAATGGCCTTAAATGAGCCCTTCTGATGGGAAGGTGTCTCCATATTTTTAGTCACCATTTCTATTTCATTTGCCCTGTTCTCTCATTTCTGAGTACTTTTCAGATACCAGCCCCCAAATATTGCCATGCTTCTGAATTTTAGCCACATGTGCTTGAGGGATTCATGAAAATTCGTTCCGAATTTGGCCCCTGGGCTGTCATCTAACAAAAATTTTTCTAAATCATTATTTATGCAAAGTTCACTCAGCTCTAATTTTATAGTTTTATTAATTGCATGTCAGAAGACCAAGAATCTCCTCTTGCTTTCAATTTTCTAGTTTTTTTTTCATTCTTCAGAACTTCTTATTCTTATTCTCTAGATATCATCTTGTCTGAATCTCATTGAAGGTAATGGTTTCCTATGTTCTTTACTGTTTCCTGGATCAGATCCTTTCCACCTCATGAGTCTGGTCTGCTTCTGTTGAGATGCTGATTCTCCTCAAGGGATGATGGATTCCTTATCTAGGTGAATGAGTGGAGAGCTGAGCTCTGGCTCGGTCAGCGCCCTCTGCTGGTGGCCACCTTTGGGCCCCTCCTGCACATCCTCTGGCACCAGAGGCCCCAGCCATGCAAGCGGGGAGCTTGAGCCCTGGGGAGCTGGAGCCATCCCCATGTTCAGGGCGTGAGTGCCATTCAGAGGCTGCATGCTGCTCCCTGGTTGCTCATCTCTGAGCCCACCTGCCCAGTCCCACCCAGTGACTCTCAGGAGTACCGGGAAAGGGCAAGAGGGCTGTAACTCTCGGGACATAGGGAAGGCATTGCCGTGGGAGTGGAGCTGTTTAGACAATTCAGCCTCTGAGTTGATTTTCCAACCACTGGCCTTAACTTAGCCAGGAGGTAGATCCTTCTGTCTGGCTGTCTGGCTCATGCCTCTGACCCACAGTATTTAGCAAAAAAATGAAATATGGATGTCAGAGCTGCTCCTGAGGCTGCCAGCTCACCCCTGTATTTGTCTGCTCAGGCTACAAGTACCACAGACAGGGTTCAGGAAGCAGTAGAAATCCACTACTTATGGTTCTGGAGGCTGGAGTCCAAGATCAAGGCACCTTCTAGTTTGGCTCCTGGTGAGGGTTAGCCTTCTGGGAAGATAAGAGCCACAGTTCAGTTGTGTCCTTATAAAATGGAGAGAAAAGGAGAAGAAGCTGGGGTCTTCAGTGTCCTTCACGTAAGCCCATTGAATCCACCATGAGGGCTCCACCCTCATAACCTCATCTAAACTGGATTAACTCGCAAAGGTCTCATCTCCAAATACCATCTCATAGGAGGTTATGGTTCCAACATTCAGCTGAATTTAGAGGGGACCCAATTCAGTCCATCACAGTGTCCATCACTGTATTCTTGACATCCAACTCCTCTCTCTCCCTTTGGTATCCATAAGTTTGTTCTCTTTCTTTATAGTCTAACTCTCACGTCCATACATGACAGCTCGAAAAACCATAGCCTTGACTAGACGAACCTTTGTTGGCAAAGTAATGCTGCTTTTTAGAGTTGGACTATAAAGAAAGCTGAGCGCCAAAGAATTGATGCTTTTGAACTGTGGTGTTGGAGAAGACTCTTGAGAGTCCCTTGGACTGCAAGGAGATCCAACCAGTTCATCCTAAAGGAAATCAGTCCTGAATATTCATTGGAAGAGCTGATGCTGAAGCTGAAACTCCAATACTTTGGCCACCTCATGCAAAGAACTGACTCATTTAAAAAGACCCTGATGCTGGGAAAGATTGAAGGCGGGAGGAGAAGGGGATGACAGAGGATGAGATGGTTGGATGGCATCACTGACTCGACGGACATGAGTTTGAGTAAGTTCGGGGAGCTGGTGATGGACAGGGAAGCCTGGCGTGCTGTGGTCCATGGGGTCGCAAAGAGTCGGACACAACTGAGCGACTGAACTGAACTGAAATGAAATGAAGTTTGTTCTCTACATCTGTGTCTCTATTACATATGAAATGCACTCTTGGTGCCCTAATTTTGGGGGTGTTTCTGGCTGCCATCAGAGAAACTGGTCCAGCCCTTCACTTTTCCAGGGCGGGTTAGCATGGAGCCTTGTTAGCTTATTCTGTGAGCTCAGCTCTGAGCTGCTTTTCCATCAACATGTCCCACCAGGGAGTGAGGTATTAAAGCACTGGCCTGTGATTCATTTGACCTTTTGGGCATAAAGACCCCTGTGAAAGGAAGAGATGTGAGCAACTTGTCTAGTTCTGTCTCTTTGGCAATCATGTCCACAGTGGATACTCCCATTGCCCAGGTAAATGATGACGCAGAGTAAATAAATAAGCCCAGAGTCTTGAGAACTGGCAATGGGGAATGCCTTATAGGCACACAGTTTTCTTGAAGGGTTTGTGACTCCCCCTGCTGCTGTGTATCTGACCTCTGCTGTGTAGGCTTCCTCTGCTGCTCTGATGCAGGTGTGCATGCGTTAAAAAAAGAAAAGGAGCACAGAAGCCATTCTCTACAGCCCAGACTGCTCTGAGCTGAGCCTTGGGAGTGCCCTCATCTCTCCAATTACCCACATATCTTGACATCCTGAAGCTCTGGCGAGTGGGAACCTAATTTGAAAACCAAATCTCATGCCAACTCCCCAAAAGAATAAAAAAATAGAAGAAACTTGCAAAATGTATAGCCCACAGATGGGACCCTTTTCTGTTCCATAGCACTGCTGAAGGTGACTTAATACCATTTATTTTTCTTGGGTCTTTTCTCCCTGTTCCTGGAGGTGGGAGCAGTTGATCTGTGGGTTGAATGGATTGAAGCTAAATCCTCTTCGTTGCCTTTAATAATGTCCTTATCTTTCCCTCCACTGTGTGACAAAATAGAGCATTTCAGATGAAGGCAGAATTTGTCACCTTTATCTGCACCATTTTTATTGGACAGAAACCAGTGATATGAGTCAGAATGATAGTGCCCTGTGAGCCAGGGCTCAAAGCAACTTATCATACTGAAACGCTAAACAGTGAAGTTCCCTGTGTAGACAGGATGTGCACTCCAGGGGATTCAGAAAGACAAATCAGTAAACTGTCACAAGATGATTCACACGTGACCGTGCTGTGCCTACACGTTTCAGAACTCCCTACAAGTGACTGAAATCTTTCTGTCACTCTCAGTGTATTTCTCTCCAAGGGGTCCTGAGGCAGAGCTGCACCTGGCCAAGCAGACAGGGAGACAGCACATGGAGGACTCACCCATGCCAGGTGAGGGCATCAGAGGTCAGTGAGGGAGACATTATATTCACATAAAGGAGCCACATTCTGGATATTGCCAATACGTGAGTGCTTTATACACATTTTTTTCTTTAGGGCCTTAATTAATAAACTTTATTTTTAGGACAAGTTTATTTAGGTTTGCAGAAAAATTTAGGGGAAAATACAGAAAGTCCTGAGAGCTTGCAGGTACCTTACACTCATTCACACGTACGATTTCCTCCAGCAACATCTTGCATCCTGTGGCATATTTGCTTGGAGAGATGAGTCAATATGTACATTAACATTAGCTAAAGCCCACAGTTTACATTAGGGTTCACTCTTTCTATGGGTTTTTACAAACAGATAATAACATGTATCCACCATTATAGTACTATACAGAATAGTTGTACTTCTCTGTGATCTGCCTGTTTATCCCTCCCCCAACCCCTCAGTCAGTTCAGTCGTTCAGTCATGTCCAACTCTTTGCAACCCCATGGATGAAGCATGCCAGACTTCCCTGTCCATCACTTACTTGAACTCATGTCCATCTAGTCAGTGATGCCATCCAACCATCCCATCCTGTTGGCCAGGTGTCCCCAGCCCCTGGCAACCACTAATATTTTTATTGTCCCCATAGTTTTGCCTTTTTTGGATATCACATTATTGGAATCAAACAGTGTGTAGCCTTTTCAGATTGACTTCCTTCATTTAGTCATATGCATTTAAGTTTCCTCATTCTGTATTTCTGTGGCTTGATAAATCATTTCTTTCTTATCACTGAATAATATTTCATTGTCTGGATGCACCAGAGTTTATTTATCAATCAGCCATTGAAGGAAATCGTGGTTGCTTCCAAGTTTTGGCAACTAGGAATAAAACTGCTGCAAATATCTGTGTGCAGGTTTTTGTGTGTACATAGTTTTCAATTTCTTTGGGTGAAACCATAGAGAGTGATTGTTGGATAAAATGGTAAAAGTATGCTTAGTTTTGTGAGCAACTGCAAAACCATCTTCCAATGGCTGCACCGTTTTGTACTCCCCCCAGCAATGGTGAGAGGTCTTGTTGCTCTATCTCCTCACCAGCATTTGGTGATGTCAGTGTACTGAATTTTGGTCATTCTGACATGCGTGTAGAGGGATCTCCCTGTTGTTCTAATCTGAATTTTCCTGATGACAAATGATGTGGAATAGCTCTCCATATGTGCATTTGCCATTTGCATATCCTCCTTGTGAGAAGTCTGTTCAAACTTTTCCCTTCTTAAAAAATTTTTGCTATTGTAATTTCCTAATTTTTGAGTTTTAAGAGATTTTTAAAATATATTTTGGACACCAACTTTCTATCAGAGACTTGTTTTTTCAAATATTTTCTTCCATCCTGTGGCTGGTACTTTCATTCTTTTAACAGTGTCTTTCACAGAACAGACATTTTAATATTAATGAAATCCAACTTATCAATTTTTTATTTCATGGGTTATGCTTTTGCTGTTGTCTGTAGGAAAGTGAAAGTCACTCAGTCATGTCTGACTCTTTGCAACCCCTTGGACTATACAGTCCATGGAATTCTCCAGGCCAGAATACTGGAGTGGGTAGCCATTCCCTTCTCCAGGGGATCTTCCCAACCCAAAGATCGAACCCAGGTCTCCTGCATTGCAGGCGGATTCTTTACCAGCTGAGCCATAAGGGAAGCCCATTGGTCTGTAGGAAGTTATGTCCAAATCTAATGTGTCCTGGATTTTTCCTGTTATTTTCTGAGAGTTTTATAGTCTTGCAATTTACATTAGATCTATAGTCTATGTTGAGTTAATTTTTGTGAGAAATGTAAGGTCTTTGTCTAGATTTACTGTTTTGTGTTTTGGCATCATTTGTTGGAAAGACTATCCTTTCTCTATTGAATTCCCTTTTTAAAAAATGCTTTTTAGAAATTAATTTTCATCCAAAAATCATATAATTAGCTGTTTTATGTTGATTTTCCAAAGAGAGAAAAGGAAAAACAAGAGCTAGAGAGTGAAGGCATTTGTCTTAGTGGTCAACCAGTAAACATAGAACCAGGATGCAGTTGCATGTTTGAGCCCTGAAACTTTTCCTGAGAGTTTTTCCAAATGGGAGATTTTGGAGGAAAATTCTCTGGTAAGTTTATGAAATGACATGTAATCAATCCTTTCTGATCTTTTCTCTAAGATCAGAGCATATCTACTGGCAGAAAAGAAACCTGTGTGTGCAGCGCAGGGCTCCCCATGTGTGGTTTCAGGCACCAGATTTTAATTTTGCCTCCAAGATAATTCACCTCTATAGGACACCATCAGCAAATAAACATCTGTGATGAAAAATGTCTGTGAAAAACTTCATCCGAAGACATTTCAGGCCCTGTGCCGGTTCTGACACACATCATCCTTCTGCCCACAATTTGCTTAT
The DNA here is from genome assembly GCA_024291935.2 of Okapia johnstoni. NCBI lineage: Eukaryota > Metazoa > Chordata > Mammalia > Artiodactyla > Giraffidae > Okapia > Okapia johnstoni. Next base: position 104,349,517 of record CM044312.1, read on the forward strand.
CTATAAAATGGAGACGCTAAGATAAACGTTTTCTTTGCTTTCCTTCTGTTCTGACATATCAAAGACATATCTGACATATCGAAGAGCCTGTGCCCTCTCCCTCTTCACCCAACACTGCGTTTTTTTCTGGACAGTGTTCTTATTCCTTGTTGAACAACTTGCATGTCTAGGAAGAACATTCCAAGGCACTAGGAATCTGTAGGAATCTGTCTCTTTCCCAAACAATGGCTCCAGGGTCCTCTCTGCTCACTGGCCACATCCCAGTTCAGGGTCCTGGGTAGGTTCCCGGGCAGCCCTCGTGGTCCACCTTCAGGAAACTCCCAGGAGACACATACCGACTTGATTTGCCTTCTGAAGTGACTTGTGTGGTGGTCACAATCAGAGGATTTGCAGGCTCATTTCCCCCAATCCTACACCACCACAGTGGGATCCACCCACTCCCAGAGGGTGGATCCTCCTGGGCCTCCTGTGGAGATAGATGCCCCTAGATGCTGGACGGCTTGCACCAAGCAGCTCCCAAAAGGAGCCCTGTAAAAAGCTCTCAGGACCCCTCCACAGCCCACACTCTGTCTTAATTGGAGCAAATGGTTTGTACCTCCCTAGCCTCAGAGACTGATCCACAGGGAACACAGGGGCCCAGGAGGATCAAGAGAAACAGAACGAAAATGTCTCAAGTGCTTTTCAGAGTGAAACACCAGTGACAATCTCAGTAGCAGTTTTAAAATACCTCCTTCAAAGTTAAGGTTTTTGGTCAGTTCTGCTCACCTTAAAAACAATATGTCTTACAAACCCTAAATGGACCTCCCAGAGGAACGGAAGGATATGAGGGCCCTGGAGGAAGATGTGGATCAGGCAGTCTGCAGTGCTGGAATCTCTGCCTCCCAGCTCACAACATTCAGGGGAAGACAAAGAGACTTCCCACAGTCTGTTTTAGCTCATGGAAGACACATATTGGGTCCTTAATAAATATTTGGAAATGAAAGCATGAGCAAACCAATCAATTACTCAGCTCACTTAATCAATCAATAGAAGCATGCTTGAAACTTCAGTAGGGAGAAGGAGGATGAAAGGAGACAGTGATGAGTTGAGAGAACAACTATTCACCAAGGTGTCCATTCACCGGGGCGTTTGGTCGGGGGTTGCTAGGACAGTGTCACACCTGTGGAGATCTGGATCTGAGAGTCAAAAGTTTGGAGCTGGACTAAACTAGTTAAAACTGATGCCTGGACATGAGAGTGAAGAGATACTGCGAACAGAGATGACTGTGAGAAGATGTCTGGAGCTCTGCCCTGCATTGAGGGCAGCCATACTCAAGGGCCCCCCCGGGCAGGCGGTCCACATGAAGCCTCACAGTGGAAAGGGCAGAGTGTGCCTTGGGACTGGGGGCAGAGGGGGAGGGGTTCTGGATTGTACTGATTAGCTTCCACGTGCTTGATAATAACACAAGACAAATTATGGTGAAAGGCATTCCTTGTGGTGTACAGTCCTGGCTTATACAAATGCATGATTTAATTTGAATTAATTTAAAAAATACTTGTCCATTCAATAACACAATTTTCATTCAGCTATATTCACGGTATATTAAAGATCACAGTATATTAAGTGTGAGTAATTGCAGGAAGTTCAAACATGACTGCAGCTCAACAGTCCACAAATTACCCATAGATAAGAGACACAGAGCATGATCCATGACCTCCATGTCACATCCTGGAGAGTCTCCTGGTGACCAGCCCCTGTGCATCTGTGTTTGATCCACACAGGTCAGGAGCTCAGACTCCTCTAGAAGCAACTGGGCAGCCCAGTGTCCCTGCAGCCAAACAAAGCAGACAGAACTAGCAACGAAGCCTCCAGGCAATAGTTTAAGAGACCAAACCCACAAAGGGCTGACTTTCCCAGTTCCCATTTCTACCATGGAGAAGTCTGCTGGATCACCATAGACACAGGTCACCTCACTGCTGAGAGAACCCCACGCAAAATGGTCCTACAGTTCTATGGAACCAGGGACTGAGGGAGTGAGAGGGAAGGTCTGACTCCCTGTGGATAATTATACATTATGTGCTGAGCTAAGTCACTCAGTTGTGTTCGACTCTTTGTGAGCCCATGGACTATAACCCGCCAGGCTCCTCTGTCCATGGGATTTTCCAGGCAAGAATACTGGGGTGGGTTGCCATGCCCTCCTCTAGGGGATCTTCCCAACCCAGGGATCAAACCCAAATATCCCACATTGCAGGTGGATTCTTTACTATCTGAGCCACCAGGGAAGTCCAATTATGTATTATATATTTATGCTACTTTACGTTTTATGTCTTGCAGGAAGCAAACGGCAGAACACAGAGGTAGGTTAATTCAGTGCAGGTCTCACAGTGTAGCTCATAGAACAGGCGTTAAACCTCAGGCCCTGGACTCAGAGGCAGTGCGTCCACCTCCAGACAAGCTCCTGTTCCCTGCTCACACCCTCTCACACCCCATCTGTTCCCCACTTCCCCTCACTAGCATGAGTGGCCTTCCAACCTTCCTTTGTTTCTCATGAGTTCCTGTGTAGCATGAACACTGCTCTTGCCCTAGGCACCCCATAACCATTGCCTAGACCCTCTGCTGGGTCCTGGGCTGCCCTCTGCAGACCCGCTTCCTTCAGTCCCTTGAAACTGTCCTGTTGCCAAGCCAGATGCCCCTACTGGTCCTCAGTCCCCATGACCATGCTTGGCCTGCCCCTCAGAACTCTGTTAAGCTCCAGACAGTCTTCAGAAACAAGGTTCCAACTCCAGGAGCTGAAAGTTGGGGCACCTCACAGTATGAACATAGTTTACTTATATCATCCAAATCTTCTCAGCAACAAGAATTGACTTTGGCTTTTGTTCATTGTTCTTTCATTTTTATTTTTAGTTTACTGTTGTTTTTATTTATGGTACAAGAGCCCATAAAAGGATTAATCATAATCCTTAGTTCAATGACACTGGCCATCTAGTTAGTAACTTTGTGCATGAAGCACCAATGTATCAACTACCCCAAAGGTCGGGGCGTTGACATCTTGATGGAAACCAATGACATCTTTTTTTTTTTTTACCTCTTTCATCTTTACTTTTTAAATTATCAAAGTATAATAATACATTTACAGGAGACTTGGAAAGCACAGAACAAAGTTACATATAGTTTCACTATGAGTGCATGTGTGAAGTCACTTCAGTCATGTCTGACTCTCTGCAACCCTGTGGACCATAGCCCACCAGACTTCTCTGTCCATGGGATTCTCTAGGCAAGAACATTTGAGTGGATTGCCATTTCCTACTCCAGGGGATCTTCCTGACTCAGGGACTAAACTCACATCTCTTACATCTCTTGCACTGGCAGGCAGGTTCTTTATCACTAGTGCCATCCACTATATATTACAATTACTTTTTAGTATATAAATTAAGATTTTTAGTTGAAGTCCAATGTCAAAATCTCAAAAATTAATAGAATGTCTACACAGAAAATCAGTAGGATATAGTAGACCTTAAAAGCACTATGAACCAATTCAACATACTTAAGATTTATACAACTGTCACACAACAGTCTTCTATTCAAGGGAAGCTATAACATCTTATCACAGCTACTCACACTTCCCTTTATCTTTCTACCCAAGTAACCATCCTTCTTACTTCATTTCTGTCTTTCCCTTTGGCATCTTCCTTTTTATATCTTGTATATCATTTTTATGTATTTCTACATATAAATACTTATATGGATATATATACAGATGGTCCCGGACTTACAATGGTTTGACTTAAATTCTTCTGACTTTGTGACATGTAAAAGCAATATGTATTCAGCACAAACCATGCTTCAAATTTGGAATTGTGATCTTTTCCTGGGCTGGCTCTGTGTGGTGCTATGATTCCCTCTCCTACTGCTGGCAGGGGCTACAGCCACAGCTCCCATCAGCTCCACAATCACCAAGGTCAACAAACCATGCGCTCAAAACCATGCTGGACCCAGATCATCATGCTGTTTCCTCTTCCAGTACAGTGTACAATAAACACTTTATTGTAAAAGTAGGCTGGTGTTAGATGATTTTGCCCAACTGTAGATTACTGTAAGTATTCTGAGTGTATTTTTTTAACATTATATATTAAAAATATCTATAGTTCTCATGCACAAAATTCCATCATTCACATACAAGTATCACCCCCGCCTCACCTTAACAGAAAGATGGTGGTTTGCGAACTGAAGAAACAGCACTCAGTCCTTATGGTCTTGGGAACTACAGACCCTCCCCTCCCCCAGTCTCTTCCTGGCAGGGCACTGAGGTGGCAGATGCTGCCGACAGGGTGCTCACTCATACCTCCGCTTAGAGGGCAGGATCAGGTGTGGGGACAGCTCGTGGCCCACCAGCTTGACTTTGATGAGGGGGTTGTCCAGGGCAAACTCCTCGCCATGCAGCAGCCCATCCTGGTCCATGTTGGCTGCCTTCCAGATCTTCCCCAGCACCGTGTGGAGTGGCTGGGACTTCACCATCTCCTTCTTAGCACTGACGGGGGACAGTATGTAGGTCTCATCCATAGTACATGGCTTGTCCTTGCTCACCACCCATCTGACATCGTCGATGCCCTAGCAAGTCCCATCGCCATAGCCAGTCCCAAAGGGCCTGTTCATGGTGCTGGTGAAAGTCCCACCCTTCACAGCCTGGGAGGGCAGCAGGGACTCCTGGTGCACCATCACCATCAGTCAGGTGATGTCGTTGGCCATCATGTCCTCCACCAGGTCCAGTAGCTTGGGCTTCAGGGCCAGAGCTTGCTGAAGCTCTGGGTCTGCAGGAGTTCCTGCATCATGTGGAGGCTAGGAAGTTGTGGGCAGGGGAGAAATCTGATGCTTTTATTCAATCTTCTGGCAAATCTCGCCCAAGTTGTTCACCAGCTTTTTCTTCTTGCTCTCCTTACCAAAGACATTGGGCATCTCCTTCTTGAGGGAGCTGATGAGGTTGGCGTGGACTGTGGTGAGCCATGGCCACTTGATCAAGTCACTGAGTTTCCTGACAGCAACGTTTAGAGGCAGATACTGGATGTCTTTGAAGAGGTCCTGCTCCTCGGCCTTGAAGAGTTTGGGGTTGTCTGGGATGAGAAACGGGTGGGAACAGAAGGAGCCAAGGAACACCCTGACCACCTCGGGGGTTGTTGATGATCTTCCCCAGAGACTACATGAGGCCCCCGTGAACTCAACAGTTCATGAGATCTGGGTCTGCTCAGCCTTGTTCAGGACCACGCGGACCTTGTCCTGGTGATTCTTGAGGGCCTTGGTGACTTCAGAGAACTCTTTGGAGATGTCCAACTTGTAGAGATCAAAGAGAAGGAAGATAGGGTCCACCCACTCGGCAAACCACACTGGGATGGCCACAAAGTTGTAACATCTGCTGATGCTCTGCTTCTCTCCAGACAGGATCTCTGGAGTATCAGTGATGTTTATTTAGACCAAGACCAGGATAGGCTAAGCTCAGATGTTTGGCAGGTTAGGTGTTTTAAAGGTATTTTCAACTTATAATATTTCAATTTATGATGGGTTTATCAGATATAACACTTGTAAGTCGAGGAACATCTGTGTGTGTATATATATATATTTTATATTTAATTATATATATTTATATTTCTATATAATAATATAATAATAATATCATTATACAATATTATATATATATTATCATATATACACTGGAATTCCTGTTGGCACAGTGGTAAATATAAACATACATAAATATAATATATATATTATATATAATATGTATGTTATATAATATATATTATATATGTATATATGTATATATATGTATAAATGTATATATGTATGTATATGTATGTATACGTATATATCATATATGTATATATAATATATATATTAAATGCATTATATATGATATATATTATATATAGATATTACACTATATACAAGATATATTATATTAGATATATAACACCAATATATAATAACAATAATAAATAATAAATATAATATATATTAATATATAATATATACAACATGTTATATATTAATATATATTATAGTACAGTTATATAATATATAACATATATTATATATATATATTATATGTGATATATATAATATATATATTATTGTATATTATAATAATATATATATATATATTATATATATTATATATAATAATATTCTATATGTATTATATATATTTTATATGTATTATAATATATTATATCTAATATATCTAATATATATTTTATAATATATAATATTTATATACATATAATATATTAGGTATATATTATATATATAATATATATATAAATATATTAGGTATAATATATATATAAGGTATAATATATATAATATAATATATATTAATATATTAATAATATAATATTATATATAATATAATATAGTATAGTATTATATTATAATATCATAATAATATTTAATTATTAATAATCATTAAGGTTAACAATTATTTATTATTAATAATTAATGATTATTATTAATTATTAATAACTAATAAATTAAATAAAAATAAATTGAATATAAATAAATGTAAAATTAAATATAAAATTAAATATAAATGAATTAAATATAAATAAAAATTAATAAATAATTAATTATAATAATTAATGATACAAACGTACTAATCTGCAAAACAGAAACAGACTCACATTGAGAGGAAACAAATTTATGGTTACAAAAGGCTAAACTGGGGAAGGTATAAATTGGGAGTTTGGATTAACATATTCTCATACTAAAATAATATACACATACATAAAATAAACCACAACGACCTACTTTATAGCACAGAAAACTGTATTAAATGTTTTGTAGAACCCATGTCCTACCTACAGTGAAAATCCAGCAATGCAGGCAGATTCTTTACCAGCTGAGCCACCAGGGAAGCCCCAAGAATACTGGAGTGGGTAGCCTATACCTTCTCCAGGGGATCTTCCTGACCCAGAAATCAAACCAGGATTTCCTGATTTGCAAGCAGATTCTTTACCAGATGAGTTATATAAATAGCTCATATATTTATATTATATATATATATGAAATACTTACATATATGCATATATGTATACATATATACATGAATTATATATATATTATACCAGCTGAGCTATATAAATAGCTCATATATTTATATATTAAATAGCTATATATTTATATAAATATATATAGGCACTCCAGTATATTTATATAATACAACTGGCTCATCCGGTTGTACACCTGAAACTAACACAGCATTGTAAATCAACTATGTTTCAATATGAAATTTTGAAAATTAAACAAAAAATACAAAGCCATAAAAAATAAAACAAAAGAATCACTTTCTAAAGCAGAAGCACCCTGGTCTGCCTGGCAGCAAAGGCTATCCTGGAATCCATTTGGAATTCCAGGAGTCATGGGCCACCTATTCCAGGCAGGGCTAGCAGCTTCATTAAAAGGCTGATAGTGAAAAGATGGAGCCATCAACACATCTTCTGATTCATTCAGGACGGAAGCACTAAACCTTTCTGCAACAAGCCTGGTTTTACAAAACTAGAGAAAAGGAATTTATTGCCTAATACATGTCACTTGCTTTCACTTTGCCTAGTAATATTAATAATGATATGCATTTAGTTTATAACCATATAACTCACTGTACTAAACATTTTTTAGTTTTGTCATTTAATTTTTTATCATTTAATTATCACCAGCTATCTCATTTAATTTTATTTTAAAAACTATATAAAGTGGGAACCAATATTATCCTTGTTTTTCAAAAAGAACACTAAAGTTTAAAAAGTTTAAGAAGTTTTCCCAAGGTTACCTGTACAGCAGATAGAAAAGGAGGCATTTGGGTTGTGTTTCTCAAACTTCTTTTATGGGGAGAGGAAGGGCTCACACAGCCTTCTCACAAAATATTAAGGCCAAGTATAAATTCCTTTAGCTCTCATGCAAATGTGATATGGAAAACACCTACAAATAACATACCACACACAAAACCAATATGATTTAAGTTGAATCGTGCTTGGATGAGGCAGAGAATGTAGTCTTGAATTGCTTCGCTGTGTCTACTGCCCTGTTTATGCAATGATTCACATCTCCCCTCACTTCCCTGTAGTGGAATGACTGTGAAACTTCATTAGTGAGTGTGCCACGGTGCCATCTGGCCTGCTCTACATGAAAGCACATCTCTTATAAGTTAATTCACCCAGTACTTTCCCATTAGCCGGTGACAGTGAAAGAAACATTCCTTGGCACCAACACAATTATGAGCACAAACCCATATGTGGGCACTAAATGCTCCTGGCTGTGATCAGGTGTCCGCTAGTAATCTCCTGGAGAAATCTGGACCCAATTTGAAAACTGTTTTATTATGCTCACCCACCTCCCACCAATTCTAATCCTAAGCAGAAAGGCACTAATCCCCACTGTGTAATAAACACCAGACAAAGCAAAATGCAGGGATCAGGAGATGGTACAGAAGACCAACCCATCTGCCGTAAGAGCACATGAAAGGTTTTCTGAAGTGTCCTTCTGGGCTATCTCTTGAAGAAGTTGCCTGGAGAGGGAGAGAAGAGCTTTCCAGGTGAAGGAAACAGTGTAAAATAAGAAAAGGCAAGGGAGCATGAAGCAGCATAAATGTATGTACAAATCAGAAAAAAATGTATAGATATATACAATGAGGAGGGAGAGTAGGCTGGACAGACATGTACAAGCAAATCATGAGGTATCCATCTCTATACCTACTTACAGTACATCTGCATCTGTATCTACATCTGTGTCTGTTTTCACATCTTCATCTACATCTACATCAATATCGAAATCTACATCTCCTTCCCCATCTCCACCCCCAGCTCTGTATCTACATCAGCATCTCCTTGTACATCTGTATCTGTGTCTACTTCTATTTCTATGCCCCCAGGTGCCCATGGCCCACACAATAAAAGAGAGGAAAGCAAGACAAGGTAATGTTCCGAATATTTCCATTTTCCATTATCCTCTGTACCGGCTATACAAAGAGCACCTCTGCTGTGTTTGAAATGGAAACATCATGACCTCTGATGAGGCCATCTCTCCCTATTACCCTGACATCCACCTTATTGTCAGTTTCCTACATCCTGCCAGGCCAGGGCTGCAGCTCACAGGCCTTTTCAGGTGACAAGAGAAGGGCTTGGAGCTCTATTTCCCAGCACTGGTATTTGCTTGTATTATGCAGCCACGGTTTGCTAGATCCTTTCCATTATTTTCCCACCTCCCCGTGCTCTGATCATTGCAGCTCTCGTGGCCACATTCCTTAAAGCAATAACTTTCATTTACAATAATTTTTCTTTAATAGGGGAATGCTGGCCAATATTCATGTGCACAAACACATGCATAGTGTTTTCTTCATCCCAGAGCCTGTGCCAAAACTAAATAGGTGAATTTAGTAAAAGCAGAGAAGCATAAAGAGGAAAATAAACATGACCCATGAACCTCCCTCTCAGAGTAGTTCCTCTGCATATCAGAAACATCAAATTCTGAGTTTCACCATTAACATTAAAACATAAAAATATCTATACAACTTTGAATGTATTGGAAAATAACCTAATGTCTGTGTACTGTTTCTTTATAGACATCCCTGGTGGCTCAGTGGTAAAGAATCTGCCTGCCAACGCAGGACACTCAGGTTCGATCCCTGGGTCAGGGAGTATATTGATGAACAGATGTGTCTTCTTTCTCTCTGAAACATTTTTTTAATGAGTATAAAGTCTCCAGGGCCAAAAAAAAAAAAAAGGCAGAATATGACAATCCATTTAAAACCAATTCCAAAAATAATAGCCCTGATGCACCAGGACAAAAATCTTAATGAATTCTTTCATTCAACAAGAATATATTGAGGAATTTCTCTGTGCAGAAGTTCTAGGCTTCAGGAATCAGCAGTGACACTAGATATTTTATAAAAACTGTTACATCATTCAATCTTTAAAACAATCATTAAAGATAAATCATTATTATCTTTCCCTAGCAATGAAAAACTGGAGGAGCAAAGAGTCTAAGTTGCTTTCCCAAAGATCTAACCCAGAAAGGTCTAGTCACCAAGCTGTGCTCCTGTGTTGACTTGAGGCAGAAGGTCCTGCCTCCATCGCCAGAATTGGAAGTAGATGTCACCTGTTCCAAGAGACTTGCTTCTGCATCTCCCATTTTTTTCTCATCACAGCATGTTCTTTGCTACTGTCAGTTGTAACCTTCCTCAATGTGAATCTATGTATATGTGCAGATGCATATATACACAGAAATGCAAGCATGTGATCAATTTGTTGCTCCATCAAGCTCCATTCAGTCCAGTACTGAGGAGGCAGAATCATGTCCCCCTGACAAAGATGACCAGGTCCTAATACCTGAAGTGTGTTAGTCACTCAGTCATGTCCAACTCTTTGCAACCCCATGGACTGTAGCCCACCAGGCACCTCTGTTCAAGGGATTTTCTAGGCAAGAATACTGGAGTGGTTGTCATTCCCTTCTCCAGGGGATCTTCCTGACCCAGGGATCAAACCTGGGTCTCCTGTATTGCACACAAATTCTTTACTATCTGAGCCACTAGGAAAGGCTCAGGAACATTTAACCTGTTAACATTATGACATTACCTGAAAGGAGGAAGTAAGGTTACAGATGGAATTAATGTTGCCTATCAGCTGACTTTATAATGAAGATATAATCCATTATTGTCCTGGCAGGACCAATGTAATCTCAAGGATCCCTGAAATGGGAAGGGGAAAGATGGAATATGAGTCAGTGACAAAGTGGTGCTGGATAAGAAGGACTGACCCCACCATCGCTAGCTTGAGGATGCAGTCATCCTTTCAAGAAGTAGAAGCCAGACTATAGATGCTTCCCAAAATGAAAGCAGCCCACAACACCTAGATGTTAACCAGGTAAGAGCTATTTCAGACTCCTGGCCTTCACAACTACAAGATCAGACATTTCTGTGTCTTAAGTCACCAAGCGCATTATTGATGTACACATCTCAGTCCCCAGCCTAGAGAACTGAGCACACAGAAATGACCAAGTAAGAGCCTCAAACTGCCTCTGCAGAAAGGTGCTTTTACCCTGCCTTGAATCCCACAGTGAGCCCACTAATCGATGCCTTCTTCATGCCTCACCTGGAACATTTCTGTAGCCTCTAGACTAGACACAGGCTCTCCATCTTTAGGTGAGACTTTCTGAAGTCGAGATCTAATTAGTGTATTATCTTCCTGCTCAAAGTCTGTGAATGGTCCCTCACAGTCTTTGCCGAGTAACAACAGTATGACTCTAACTACGCTACCTTCTCTATTACTTCTGGTTGTGTGTATCCAAACCAAAGCGCTAGTCCTTGGCCATGGAGGCCCTACAAATTCCCACTGGAGCCCTCTGTCTGGATTCCTCTGCCCTCTTCTCCTTGGGTCCCCACCTGTGTTGGTACAAGACATCTGAGCACTGCCCCAACCCTCCTTCACAGCACATGATGACATAATGGCCCCCCAGGGTCAGTAGTTGTGAGGCAGAGACAGACATCTTTAATATCTGAAAGTTTCACACATGCCAGCCAACTGGGAAACCACTGGTCCCTTTATCACCTTTCCATGGACCCCACTGTTCTGTGAAGAATTCCTAAGCCAGAAAAGTCCTCTCCCTCCTTTGAAATTGAATGTCACTTTAACTGTACTTCTGGCTGTCAAACTTAACAGGTTTTAGCTTTTGTTGTGTATTTCTTACCCACCAGCAGGGTACTGGTCTGCAAGAAGAGTTCCTGCCAGCACAAGCAGATGTTACAAGGCCCTGACAGCCCACATTTCACTATACACCCAACTACAGCATCATCGAAAGAGATTCTTGAATGAGCAGTAGCAAACAACCATCAACAAGTCTGCGCTTTACAATATGCATAAATCATTTTGTTTAATTACCCAAAACGGCCAGGAGACCATGAGTCTCAGCCTCATTTTACAGACAAATAAACTAGACTCAGTGACTTTAAATAATGTGCCTGAGGATCTGAGGCAGGACTCAAGCTTGGATCCTATGATTGCTGATCCGCGCTGGTCTAAAGTGTCCTTCCCTGTCCAGGAGTAAAAAGCCTGCTCTGTCTAGATTATATCCTTCCTATCCAGAAGTTTCTCCAGGTTCTGCTTTCAGCTCTCCATCCTGAAACTGCTCACTTAAACAAACAGCACCTCCCCAGTTTCTCTCCTGTCTCCTGGTACCAAGACTCTCTGCCAAGCCCTCTTGTATGCACAACTTCACTGGATAGTTTCCTGCTGCGAATTGTCTCCAGGATTCTTCCTCAAGGCTTCAAATTTCTCCCACAGCTGGTCTAGTGGCTCAAACTCCCAACCAGGACCCCGAAACTTGGGTTTTTCAGGGAGGGAGCCACAGTCAAAGGCAGTTCCTTGCACAGAAGAGAGCCAAATGGGTGTTTGTTCATCTGGCAAGTGGTTGAAATGAAGCAACTGCTGTACAGATGGGTCCACGCATTCTCCCTCTCAACCCCCTCCCCTACTACTCCATCACCAGATCCACAACCAGGCTGGAACATTGGGAAGACCAACGATGAAAGAGAGATTTTTATGGTTACAAGGGCCACTGCCGAATAGTAAACTCTCTGTGGAAATTATACTGCCACAAATCTGGGAGTGAAATAAATGAAATCAATAGCAAGGCATGAAGTGAGTAATAGAGCCAGCTCAGAGCTAGAAGCAGGTTTAACTGTGTCCTCGGAACATCCTGCTCCGGTCTCTGCTGCCTGCTTAAAATGCAATAGACACAAAAGTGGGCAGCTTCCTCAGTATCACTTCTCTTTTCCCGGGGAATTGGGTACCGCCATCTAGTCATTAGCACCGGGATGCAAGTTTTAGGTTAAAGCTTCAGCTCCAGTTATTCCAGGGGGCTTCAGGGAAACTCCCACTATAATCAGCAGCTTGAATCTTGTTTGCGTTTGTTTTTTCCTGGCTAATGTTCATCCTTTTGCAATTAATCCATTCATTCCTTAATCAGGAAATGTTTATTGAGCATCTCCTCTGCCCCAGTGTCCTGCTCCTTAGAGACATTCAAGATGAAGGCGATAGACCTCCACGATGGGAAACCTACACACTAACTGAGGGTGACTAGAAGTTCATGTTTGCCTGGGAATGATGGATTTCCTCGGTTCTATCAACGCTGAAACTGACAAAGTCCTGAGTGAACCTGGACACCTGGCCAGGCCCACCTCCCTGTTTCAGGGCTCCCACTCTTCAGTAGGTCATGCCATGGTTTGGGGCCCCTGGCACCCATTCCCAAAGCCTGAAATCACTGTGGGATGGTGTCTGGTAACGTCTGTACTCATGACTCAGTCTGTATTGCCATAGCCTCACAGACTTCTGACAATGACTGGCCCAGGAAGGCCAAGCCACAGACAAAGCTGAGTCAGCCAGACTGCTGCTTCAGGTCAGATGAGCTGAAATGTCCTAGAGGTCAAGTCTGGGCAGGTCATCCTGACCACATGCAAAGGAAAGGGGGCAGGAGAACAGTTACTAGAGACACAGACACAACAGAGACCACACAACCCCTGAAACTTACAACAGAGGGGGCTTCAAATTATTACTTTCCAGTTTTGGGGAAATAGGGAGATGCAGAGATGGGAAGTATCATGAAGAACCTGAAAGAAAGAAAAAGGGGCTTCAGATCCCAATTTTCCAGTGTCCTGGCTAAAATGAATTTCTTCAGTGAACCAATACATATGAAATGGTGAAGTCAGCACATGGTAAATTGGCCACTATTATTCGTGGCATCCATGATATTGTTGTAATGTTGGAAAATGTAATAAATACTTTGAGGCCACTTCAGCAAAGACTATGGAAATTTACACAGAACATCTTGTTTCCTCACTTTCTGAAACTTACAGAATTGTGGATGGTAGGCATCTTACTATTCAAACTAATTAGATACACATAAAGGTTGTTTTCAGGATCCATTGATATTCAAACACATCCCAGTTTCGGTGTTTCACTTCTTGCCTGTTAATCATATAACTCTGCATAGTTAGGCTTGGGCCCAGATCAGAGAATTTTCATACTTTATAAGGATGGCTTATTTTTAAGCCTCAGGGTCTCTGGCTATCAGAGAAAGTTTCATATTTTGTAAGGATGGCTTATTTTTAAGCCTCATTGTCTCTGGCTAACAGACACTCTACCAGTGCATGACACTCACCCTGGTCATGAGTCATAAATTAAGCCTGAGCAACAACAAAAAAGAGTTTAATTCTAATACTCAGAACCATAAACCTGACAAAATCTATGACTCAGATGGCTAAGCTGGCATAAGGCAGAGTTCAATTCAATGCAAGGGACTTCCTTGAAGTCATATAAGTTCAGTGGCTCTTTGTGAATCCATGGACTGCAGCATGCCAGGTTTCCCTGTCCATCACCAACTCAAACTCATGTCCATCGAGTTGGTGATGTCATCCAACCATCTCGTGCTCTATCATCCCCTTCTCCTCCCACCTTCAATCTTTCCTAGCATCAGGATCTTTCCATTGAGTCAGTTCTTCATATCAGGTGGCCAAAGTGTTGGAGTTTCAGCTTCAATAATAAGTCTTTCCAATGAATATTCAAGACTGATTTCCTTTAGGATTGACTGGTTGGGTCTCCTTGCAGTCCAAGGGACTCTCAAGAGTGAGTCTCAGGCAAGTCTGGGTCAGTCTTGTGGGGACACTGCTCCTTCCTCCTGGGTCCTAGTGCACACAAGGTTTTGTTTGTGCCTTCCAAGAGTCTGTTTCCTCAGTCCTGTGTAAGTTATGGTGGCTCTGTGGTGGGGTTAATGGTGACCTCCTCCAAGAGAGCTTGTACTATACCCTCCATAAGCCTCTTATCCTTATTCATCAGAGGGCAGACAGAATGAAAATCACAATCACAGAGAACTAATCAAACTGATCACATGGACCACAGCTTTGTTTAACTCAATGGAACTAAGCCATACCATGTAGGGCCACCCAAGACAGACAGGGCACGGTGGAGAGTTCTGACAAAATGTGGTCCACTGGAGAAGGGAGTGACAAACCACTTCAGTATTCTTGCCTTGAGAACCCCATGAACAGTATGAAAAGGCAAAAAGGTAGGACACTGAAAGATGAACTCCCCAGGTCAGTAGATGCCCAATATGCCAGAATCTTAGAAGAACCTTAGCTAGAACCTTAGAAGAAATGGCCATCATAGTCAACAAAAGAGTCCAAAATGCAGTTCTCAGATGCAATCTCAAAAATGACAGAATGATCTCTGTTCATTTCCAAGGTAAACCATTCAATATCACAGTAATCCAAGGCTATGCCTGACCAGTAATGCTGATGAAGCTGAAGTTGAACAGTTCTATGAAGACCTACAAGACCTTCTAGAACTAACACCCCAAAAAAAGATGTCCTTTTCATTAAATGGGACTGAAATGCAAAAGTAGGAAGTCAAGAGATACCTGGAGTAACGGGCAAATTTGGCCTTGGAGTACAGAATGAAGCAGGGCAAAGGCTAATAGAGTTTTGCCAAGAGAATGCACTGGTCATAGCAAACACCCTCTTCCAACAATGCAAGAGAAGACTCTACACATGGACTTCACCAAATGGTCAATAAAAAAATCAGATTGATTATTATTCTTTGCAGCCAAAGAAAGAGAAGTTCTGTACAGTCAGCAAAAACAAGACTGGAAGCTGACTGTGGCTCAGATCATGAACTCCTTATTGTCAAATTCAGACTGAAATTGAAGAAAATAGGGAAAATCACCAGACCATTCAGGTATGACCTTAATCAACTCCCTTATGATTATACAGTGAAAGTGACAAATAGAATCAAGGGATTAGATCTGATAGACAGAGTGCCTGAAGAACTATGGACAGAGGTTTGTGACATTGTACAGGAAGCAGGGATCAAGACCATTCCCAAGAGAAAGAAATGCAAAAAGGCAAAATGGTTGTCTGAGGAGGCCTTACAAATAGCTGTGAAAAGAAGAGAAGCAAAAAGCAAAGAAGAAAAGGAAAGATATACACCTTTGAATACAGTGTTCCAAAGAATAGCAAGGCAAGATAAGAAAGCTCTCCTCAGTGATCAAGGCAAAGAAAAGGAGGCAAACAATAGAATGGGAAAGACTGGAGATCTCTTCAAGAAAATTAGAGATACCAAGGGAACATCTCATGCAAAGATGGACACAATAAAGGACAAATAGTATGGACATAACAGAAGCAGAAGCTATTAAGAGGAGGTGGCAAGAATACACAGAAGAACTACACAAAAAAGATCTTCATGACCCAGATAACCACAATGGTGTGATCACTCAACTAGAGCCAGACATCCTGGAAATGTGGAGTCAAGTGGGCCTTAGGAAGCATCACTATGAACAAAGCTAGTGGAGGTGATGGAATTTCAGTTGAGCTATTTCAGATCCTAAAAGATGATGCTGTGAATGTGCTGCCCTCAATATGCCAGCAAATTTGGAAAGTCATAAGCCAGGAGGCTTTTGAAATTACCTCTCTCCATGTGTTAGTTTTTCTCTGAGTTGTCAGCGTGGGCTTGGAAGTCTCAAGATGAAAAATAAGGGGCACATTATGTTGAAATGCTCTCAAATGACAGGGGTCTCCTATCCCTAGTGGGAAGACTTACAAAGAAGTTGGGTGGACAAATATCACCAAAGCTTAGCAGACTCATGCCTGGGAGGGACAGTCAGAAATAAGCTAAGGCAAGGACCAGAAGGCTGATGAGAGGAAGGCCCTTTCCTTGTCTATTACTGTCTAGAGCTGCAGTTTCTGTGGCTGTGAACTGTACAGATGGTCACCCAGAGGGGCTGAATTCCAGCCCACCTCCCATTATTAAGCTCTGTACTCTGGCACCAGCCTACTCACTGAGTAGGAAGGGGTGCCTTTATTAATTCACTGTATATGTTCAAATTCACTCAAGAAATCAAGCAAAAATTAACAAATAATTACTTATCAGATAAAGAATCAATTTCCCAAAGAATTTTTTTAAATAGATGCAAAATTATGACTCTTTCATTAAAAGAAAACATTTGAGAGGAAGAGAGCAACAGACCTTGATTTTGTATTATGAATTCTTATATACTGTTTATTTTATATGATTTTTCTAGTAGTCATTACAGATGTGAGAGCTGGATCATAGAGAAGGCTGACTGCCAAATAATTGATGCTTTCAAACTGTGGTGCTGGAGAAGACTCTTGAGAGTCCCTTGGACTACAAGGAGATTAAACCGGTCAATCCTAAAGGAAATGAACCCCGAATATTCAATGGAAGGACTGATGCTGAAGCTGAAGTATTGGGCTAAAGCTCCAATACTTGGGCCACCTGAGTTGAAGAGCCAACTCACTGGAAAAGACCCTGATGCTGGGAAAGATTGAGAGCAGGAGGCAATGGGGTCTGACAGAAGATGAAATAATTGGGTGACCTCACAAAATCAATGGATATGAGTTTGAACAAACTCCAGGAGATAGTGAAGGACAGGGAAGCCTGGCATGCTGCAGTCCACAGGGGTGGAAAGAGTCAGACATGACTTAGTAACTGAACAACAACAGCTTGAAAAGTACCTATTCCTCACACCAGTCCCCAAAAGTCAGCCTACAGTGATGCATGGATGGTCCTCAGCACAGAGAACAAAGGCCATTTTATCATGATATTACTTTTTTTCAGTTAGAATAAATGTTCTTTAATCAAATCATAATGTGAAGTTGAGAGGGAGGATTAATTACAAGGATTCATGGGCCATGGGAGTGGAATCCTTTCCCAACCAAGCTGTGTTTGCATGATTTTTTTAAAAAAATTCAGCTTAGCTAACTGCCCTAAAGACTTTCTTTCCTGTTTTTGAAAATTGGAATGAACCCTTAGGATGCACAGTGTAATTGAATTTTCATTTTTTGGTTAAAGGAAGAAAGCCATGGCCTGGAGCTATATGCTGTAAGCATCTCCTTGGCAAGATTCAGCACATGTCATTGGAAGATATTTAGAGGAGGAGGTGAGCTGGGGTGTTTAAAGTAGCAAATTACTAATTTACTTCTGAATTAAAAGAAAACAAAATGGGAGTTAAAGAATAAATAGGCTTCCATTTGGCTGCTACCACTAAAAAAGTAAACATTTTTCAAAACAAAGGAACAAAAAAGTCAATCAAATAATAAACAAATAAATACTTGTCAGATATAAAGACAATAATCTCCAAGAATATGAAGCAAATTTGCTTCAAAGTGATGGCTCTGAGGTAGATAGAAAATATATGGGGAATAAAAGGTAAACTCTTCCTATTTGGGAATGCTAAAGTGATTTCTATGATATAAAGTGATAGCATATGTTAATTTGTTATATTTGATTATATTTTTATAAAATTTAAGCTATCAACCTTATGATTATGTTTCTACTTTATTTGCTTACATTACATCAGTCTTTGAATCCCAAGCCTTGAAATCACTTTATAGATTTATAAATTGCTACATTCATCAACTCAACACCAAATTTGGTTGGGAAAAATTAGAATGTGAATTAGATAATGCTCAACTCTTCAAATAGCTCTAAAGAAGAAAACCTAGGACAGTTAAGAAAACACTTCTTAACTGCCCTGGAACTAAATCTTATAGCTACATTCTCACCAGTAAAATTCTTATAAGCATTCAGCTGATGTATTCATTCCTTCTTTCAATTAGAGAAGACAAAAATCCTTACACAAATAAAACAGAAACCAAGTCATACGACTAACCCAGAGGAAGGACTGCAAGTGGAAGTAAAGGATTTTTCTCTTCAGTTCAGTCGCTCACTCGTGTCCGACTCTTTGCAACCCCATGAATTGCAGCACGCCAGGCCTCTCTGTCCATCACAACTCCCGAAGTCTACCCAAACCCATGTCCATCGAATCAGTGATGCCATCCAACCATCTCATCCTCTGTCATCCCCTTCTCCTCCTGCCTCCAATCCTACCCAGTATTAGGGTCTTTTCCAATGAGGCAACTCTTCACATGAGGTGGACAAAGTCTTAGAGTTTCAGCTTCAACATCAGTCCTTCCAATGAACACCCAGGACTGATCTCCTTTAGGATGGATTGATTGGATCTCCTTGCAGTCCAAGGGACTCTCAAGAGTCTTCTCCAACACCACAGTTCAAAAGCATCAATTTTGCGGCACTCAGCTTTCTTCACCATCCAACTCTCACATCCATACATGACCACTGGAAAAACCATAGCCTTGACTAGATGGATTTTCGTTGGCAAAATAATGTCTCTGCTTTTCAATATGCTATCTAGATTGGCCATAACCTTCCTTCCAAGGAGTAAGTGTCTTTTAATTTCATGGCTGCAATCACCATCAGCAGTGATTTTGGAGCCCCCCAAAATAAAGTCTGACACTGTTTCCACTGTTTCCCCATCTATTTCCCATGAAGTGATGGGACCAGATGCCATGATCTTAGTTTTCTGAACGATGAGCTTTAAGCCAACTTTTTCACTCTCCTCTTTCACTTTCATCAAGAGGCTCTTTAGTTCTTCTTCACTTTCTGCCATAAGGGTGGTGTCATCTGCATATCTGAGGTTATTGATATTTCTCCTGGCAATCTTGATTCCAGCTTGTGTTTCTTCAAGCCCAGCATTTCTCATGATGTACTCTGCATAGAAGTTAAATAAGCAGGGTGACAATATACAGCCTTGACGTACTCCTTTTCCTATTTGGAGCCAGTCTGTTGTTATTGTTATGAAATTTCGTTCTCAATATTTTAAGCATTACATGGCATATGCCTCTACCATGAGGAGCACACATTATGAACTTACCAGAAAAATATAACCTTTACTTTCTTTGAAATATCTCTGGAGAAATAAATATTTTACCATGGAGACAAATAGATTCTAATTATTAGCTCTCCCAAGAAAAAGAGTCTCCATTACTTTCAGCAAATCCCTGTTCTCAAAGCTGCTCTGACCAGTAAACCCTGTTTGTCTTCAGACACACCCATGAGTGCCTGGTCCTAGGGTAGTGTAGTCAAGGGATATCTGAATACAGTAAGCCCTCTACGTGCGTGCATGCATGCTCAGTCACTTTGGTTGTGTCTGACTCTCTGCAACACTTTGGACTTTACTCCAAGAAACTCCTCTGTCCATGGGATTCTCCAGGTAAGAATACTAGAGTTAGTTGCCATGCCTTCCTCCAGGGGATCTTCCCAACCCAGGGATCGAACCCATGTTTCCCGTATCTCCTGCATTGAAGGCAGATTCTTTACCCACTGAGCCACCTGTGAAGTCTCAAGTCCCCTACATAAAATCTTCAAGTTGCAGACTTTCAAAAATGTGAGCGTGCATGTCAGACAATGTATGCCAGTTGGTGTACTTTTCAAGATACTGTACTGTAAGATTAAAACTATTTTATTTTTTTTGTTTGTATTTAATGTATTATTTGTGTGAAAAGTATTGTAAACCTATTACAGTATAGTAGTCTATGGCTAATTGTGTTATTTGGGTACTTAGACTAACCTTGTTGGACTTACAAGCAAATTGAACTTAATGTACTCTCAGAATGGAACTCGTTGGTATGTAGGGGGCCACAAGAAAGAACTCCCTCCCGCCTGTGTTAAGGCCAGAGTATCAAAGAACGTTACAATCAGCCATTTGTATGAATCCATACTAATTTAATAGCGAACAAAGTTAAAAATTCACATCTACTGTGAACACAAAATTGATAAAATATTTTCTGGAAATTAATTCCAAAATATGCTTTAAGACTTTAAAATTAAGACACCCTGTGGCCCAATAGTTTCATTTGCTTCTAGAAAAAAAATGTTTAGTTTGTTATCAGAAATACAGGCAGATATTTATATAGTGACCACACTTTTGTAAATAAGAGCAAAAGAGTAGAATCTCCAATATAAAATAATGGTTAAATACAGTATCAGTTCAGTTCAGTTCAGTTGCTCAGTCCTGTCCCACTCTTTGTGACCCCATGAATTGCAGCATGCCAGACCTCCCTGTCCATCACCAGCTCCAGGAGTTTACCCAAACTCATGTACATCAAATTGATGATGCCATCCAGCCATCTCATCCTCTGTCGTCCCCTTCTCCTCCTGCTCCTAATCCTTCCCAGCATCAGGGTCTTTTCCAGTGAGTCAACTCTTCGCATGAGGTGGCCAAAGTATTGGAGCTTCGGCCGCAACATCAGTCCTTCCAATGAACACCCAGGACTGATCTCCTTTAGGATGGACTGGTTGGATCTTGCAGTCCAAGGGATTCTCAAGAGTTTTCTCCAACACCACAGTTCAAAAGCATCAATTTTTTGGTGCTCAGCTTGCTACACAGTCCAACTCTCACATCCATACATGACCACTAGAAAAACCATAGCCTTGACTAGACGGACATTTGTTGGCAAAGTAATGTCTCTGCTTTTTAATATGTTGTCTATGTTGGTCATAACTTTCCTTCCAAGGAGTAAGCGTCTTTTAATTTCATGGCTGCAATCATCATCAGCAGTGATTTTTGAGCCCCCAAAAATAAAGTCTGACACTGTTTCCACTGTTTCCACTGTTTCTCCATCTATTTCCCATGAAATGATGGGACCAGATGCCATGATCTTAGTTTTCTGAATGTTGAGTTTTAAGCCAACTTTTTCACTCTCCTCTTTCATTTTCATCAAGAGGCCTTTTAGTCCCTCTTCACTTTCTGCCATAAGGGCAGTGTCACCTGCATATCTGAGGTTATTGATATTTCTCCTGGCAATCTTGATTCCAGCTTGTGTTTCTTCCAGCCCAGCGTTTCTAATGATGTACTGTGCATATAAGTTAAATAATCAGGGTGACAATATAGAGCCTTGACGTACTCCTTTTCCTATTTGGAACCAGTCTGTTGTTCCATGTCCAGTTTTAACTGTTGCTTCCTGACCTGCATACAGGTTTCTCCAGAGACAGGTCAGATGGTCTGGTATTCCCATCTCTTTAAGAATTTTTCACAGTTTATTGGGATCCACACAGTCAAAGGCTTTGGCATAGTCAATAAAGCAGAAATAGATGTTTTTCTGGAACTCTCTTGCTTTTTCAATGAGCCAGCTGATGTTGGCAATGTGATCTCTGGTTCCTCTGCCTTTTCTAAAACCAGCTTGAATATCTGGAAGTTCACGGTTCACGTATTGTTGAAGCCTGGCTTGGAGAATATTGAGCATTACTTTACTAGCGTGTGAGACGAGTGCAATTGTGCGATAGCTTGAGCATTCTTCAGCATTGCCTTTCTTTGGGATTGGAATGAAAACTGACCTTTTCCAGTCCTGTGGCCAGTGCTGAGTTTAACAAATTTGCTGACATATTGAGTGCAGCACTTTCACAGCATCATCTTTCAGGATTTGAAATAGCTCAACTGGAATTCTATCACCTCCACTAGCTTTTTTCATAATGATGCTTTCTAAGGCCCACTTGACTTCACATTCCAGGATGTCTGGCTCTAGGTGAGTGATCACATGATCGTGATTATTTGGGTCATGAAGATCTTTTTTGTACAGTTCTTCTGTGTATTCTTGCCACCTCTTCTTAATATCTTCTGCTTCTGTTAGGTCCATACCATTTCTGTCCTTTATTGAGCCCATCTTTGCACGAAATTTTCCCTTGGTATCTCTAATTTTCTTGAAGAGATCTCTAGTCTTTCCCAATCTGTTGTTTTCCTCTCTTTCTTTGCACTGATCGCTGAGGAAGGCTTTCTTATCTCTCCTTGCTATTCTTTGGAACTCTGCATTCAGATGGGTATATCTTTCCTTTTCTCCTTTGCTTTTCTCTTCCCTTCTTTTCACAGGTATTTGTAAGGCCTCTTCAGACAGCCATTGTGCTTTTTTGCATTTCTTTTCCATGAGGATGGTCTTGATTCCTGTCTCCTGTACAATGTCACGAACCTCCGTCCATAGTTCATCAAGCACTCTGCTTTCAGATCTAGTCTCTTAAATCTATTTCTCACTTCCAATGTATAATCATAAGGGATTTGATTTAGGTCATACCTGAATTGCCTCGTGGTTTTCCCTACTTTCTTCAATTTAATTCTGAATTTGGCAATAAGGAGTTCATGATCTGAACCACAGTCATCTCCCAGTGCTGTTTTTGCTGACTGTATAGAGCTTCAGTTTATCCATAAATTGCTGTCACAAAATGAAATTAACTTTACTTTTAAAAGCAAGTAAATTATGTATATAATTCATATGGTAGAATGTTAAGTGGAAAACAAGGATGGAGAATTAATATGTTAAATGATTTCAATTTTTTATAAAAATATATCATAACTCTTTATCTCTTAAAGAGGTGGAATTTGATTTGCATTTTTTTCTTTGTAACATCCACAGTTTTAAAATTGCATACAAGGATCATTCATCCACGCTAGACAAATTCTCTCTTTTTGAGTTTTTGCTTATCCAATCCACACACTTGTATACCCAATTTTGTTTGAAGAGAAAATTTTATTTTGCCTCTTCAAGGTCAAAGCCTGGTTGCAGGTACAAAAGTCAAGTGACACCCAATTTTCCCATGATGCTATTTGTCCAAAGTATCAGTTTGATTTTAATCTCCACACTATGTGCCTGCCAAGATAATACACTTGTTTCAAAATCCATGTTAGGATAAAATTGCTTCCTTTTTTTTTTCTTTTGCAAAGTGGCTTCTAAGCACAGTACAGTGCTAATAATTTGCACAGTTTTCACAGAACTGCCAAATTGGCAAGTCCTGAATTTGCGGCTGTTACAGTTCCTATTTGCTTTAGTAACATGTGCACTTTATTATGGAAAAGACCACCAGGCATAAAGTTAACTCTGGTTTCTATTTACAGATGTGTGCTATTGGAATTGTCTGCTTGATGCTTACATATGCTTGCTATCAATAGAGTATTGGTTATATCACAATGTACTCAGAAGAGTACAAAGTTTTAAAGTAGTTATACTCAGGTAGTGAAGGATGAGGTTATTTATTGTCTTTCTAATTAGGAAAGAAAATTGTGTCACTGTCATTGTTAAGTCAAATTATACAGTTGCAATTATGTTGGCACTATAGTCAGATTGATGCCCTTGATTCTATTCCATAAACCACTCAAATGAGGAAATTGATCTCCAAAGAAACAATGTGATTTTTCCCAAGATTATATGTTGCTAGTGTAGCACAGGGAGGTCTAGAACTTAAACAGCCCTGACAGATCCAGCACTTTTGTTATGCTACATCTCTTTTGCGATATTCAGACAGAGAAAAAAAAAATCAAACCAGTGATGATATATTGGTAATAAGCAATAATATTAGCACAGGCCATTGACTGAGGGCATTAGTATTAGAAATGTTAAAATGTATTCACATATAAAAATGAAAAAATTTAAAAATCCTGTGATCCTGAATATAATATCTCCATGTAAATAAAATTATAAGGTACCTATTTCTTTGCAAATCAAAACCACAATGAGGCACCATTTCATGCCCCTCAGAATGGCTGCTATGTAAAAGACTGCAAGCAATAAATGCTGGAGAGGGTGTGGAGAAAAGGGAACCCTCTTACACTGTTGGTGGGAATGCAAACTAGTACAGCCACTATGGAGAACAGTGTGGAGATTCCTCAAAAAACTGGAAATAGAACTGCCATATGATCCAGCAATCCCACTGCTGGGCATACACACTGAGGAAACCATAATTGAAAGAGATGCGTGTACCCCAATGTTCATCGCAGCACTGTTTATAATAGCCAGGACATGGAAGCAGCCTAGATGTCCATCAGCAGATGAATGGATAAGGAAGCAGTGGTACATATACACAATGGAATATTACTCAGCCATTAAAAAGAATACATTTGAATCAGTTCTATGAGGTGGATGAAACTGGAGCCTATTATACAGAGTGAAGTAAGCCAGAAAGAAAAACACCAACACAGTATACTAACACATATATATGGTATTTAGTTAATTGGTAAAGATAACTCTGTATGCGAGACATCAAAAGAGACACAGATAAATAGAACAGTATTATGAACTCTATGGAAGAGGGCGAGGGCGGGATACTATGGGAGAATGGCGCTGAAGCATGTAAATTATCATATGTGAAATGAATCGCCAGTCCAGGTTCGATGCATGATACAGGGCGCTCGGGGCTGGTGCACCAGGATGACCCAGAGGGATGGGTTGGGGAGGGAGGTGGGAGAGGGGGTCTGGAAGGGGAAAACATGTACACCCATGGTGGATTCATGTCAAAGTATGGCAAAACAAATACAATATTGTAAAGTTAAAAAATAGATAAATAAAAAAAAAAGTACCTATTTCTTTATGTGTGGCTTCTTTCCCTCAATTACACTTGGAAAACAAGTCATTCCTTATTTATCACTTTATGATTTTCCACTCCATGGACATATCACAGTTCCTTTATCCATTTTATTGTTGAGTCATCATGCTTTTTAATTATACATTCTTTTTTGCATTTGTTAAAAATGTCAATCCCTTCCCCTAGATAATTTTAAAGGTTTGTTTATTGATCTATTTATGGATAAATAAATGTCTTTTTTTAGTTTACCTTTCATAATATATTGTCACTTGTTTTCTCTGTTTTCATCAGCAGTTCCTTTCTCTCTTAGATGAAGCGCCATTAAGCTATTTTCTATTTCATTATATTTTCTAAACTTGCTTTGATCCACGGTGTTTCTTAACTTTATCTTAATTATCACTGATTAACTTTTCTGCAAGCTTAGTTCTACTCTTTAATTTCCTCCAAACCCAATTTCTTTAGTTAATTAAAGCCCTCCTTTCAATATATTCTTTGTTTCTGCCTATTTTTTATATATATAAATACTCTTCCAATCAAATTGAGAACAGATAAAAACCATTCTGTAACTTCATTTTTGAAACACTTTCAAATGGAAGATTTTCCTAACAAACCTAAACATCAATCGAATTTTTTCAGATGGCTGAATATACATTAATTATTAAATGTGATATAAAATACCACCTCCACATGGTAGTTTTCATTGAACTACTCAACTCAGCCACAGAATGACTGACAGAAGTTATTTCATATATGACATAAGTAGATTTTAAACTTTGAAAGCGCAATCCATTGTGTTAGCAACACTGGCTAAATAAGATTAGTATTACAACAATGGTAACACTAGATAAATCTGTTATTTAACACCACAGTGTCATTTTCACTTAGTTAAGACAGCATTAATGTCTCTGTTTGCATGACAACACTGCCATATGGTCACCACTTTAGCCCCACTTAACCCCAAGGAGTGCTCAGAAATCAAACCCAGCTCTGTATTTAGGGGAAAGGAAACGGTGAGGAAACCCTGGCAGTCCCTGCCCTAGTCCTCTCTTCTTGTGCCCAAACGTTCATTTCATTCTTCCTCTCAAACAAAGGGACACTCGCTCCTACCCCAAGGAATGTACTTCACTTCTTACCTAAATTCCAAAATCAGTTGAAATTCCAAAGCTTCTGGATGATACAGAATATTCACGTTCAAGTGCAGATAGGCTGTTCGTGGGTTGATAACACACCTATGCTCTGTGTCCTGGAAGATGGGGGACAGGGCAACCTCTGCCCACTCTCCCTCAGAGCCTTGGACAAACTGCTCTCCTAGAGCCAGAGCTTTCCCAGGTCCTGATGGGTGGAGAATTTCCCTGATTATCTTCACTTTTGTTTGGGGGAAGGATCTCCACAGTCCTCTCTTCTTCACACCCCACAGCTCCACCAGTTTAGAAGTTCCCCTTGTTTCTACCCTGTAGGGCCACCTCAGACTGGTCATTCTAGAGTTTGCTTTCTTTCCTGGCTGCCCAGTCTCTAGAGTTGACTCATAGTTTGTGGGAATGTAAGTGTCTCACACTTTTACATTTCTAACAGTTGAAGGCAGATTTACACAAGCCAGTGAACTCATATTTTCCAAGTGACTGGCACTTCTTATTACAAAAATCATGCATGATATTTAATACATAAAAAAAAAAGATACATCTACAAGCTAGATAAATGCAGCAGTGTATGTAAAGTTCTTGGCAACTAACTTTTAAGAAAAAGACAGTATATCTCAGGAATTCCTTGGTGGTCTAGTGGTTAGGATTCTGAGCTTTCAATGCCATTGCCCAGGTTCAACCCCTGGTCAGGGAACTAAGACCCAGCAAGCGATGTGAATGGCTCCCCATGCTCCAGCAAAAAAAAAAAAAGAAAGAAAGAAATTACTCCATACCCAGTTATGGTAGAAAATCAAGGAAGAAAGTCTATAATTATAACTACAATTAATAGCTAAAATGAGAATACTTTTAAAACACTAGTCCATTTTCAAGCTACATGCAGGTCTGTCTGAGGTCATATTTCCTTTGTATTTACTTCAACCAAAACAATATATTGCAACAGATTGAATTTAGAAACAGGTGGGTGAATACAGCATTGTCCTGTTAATCTAGACATAAAAGAGATTTGCAAACAAACAATACCATTTTTCTATTTTTCTGGATTTATATCTATATTATTATTTCCTTTTTTATTAAAGATAGTTGATTTATAATGTTCTGTTAACTTCTCCTGTACAGCAAAGTGATTCAAATACACACACACACACACACACACACACACACACACACATATTCTTTTCCATTATGGTTTATCATAGGATATTGAATATAGTTCCTTGTGCTATACAGTAGGACCTTGTTATTTATCCATCCTATATATAATAGTTTGCACCTGTTAATCCTAAACTCCCATCCATCACTCCCTACCTCCTTCCCCCTTGTCAACTACAAGTTTGTTCTCTATGTCTGTGAGTCTGTTTCTGTTTTGTAGATACATACAAAATGCCATTTTTCTATTTTTGTTATAGAAAATATAGTTATATTTCATGATAAATATTATGTATATTAACATGGGCTAGATTTATTATTATTTATTTACATAAATGAACTAAGATTTTCAAAGTTCTCAGTTTAATTTCCTATATATTAAATATAAATACACAGAATACACACCAACAAAAGCGTTTTTAGAGTCATCAACAAGTTTTCAAAGTGTAAAGGGACTCTGAGAACCAAACTTAGAGGACTACTGGTCTAGAAGTCAGTCCGAGAAGAAAGAGAAGTGGGATTTGTGAAACATCACATCTCTGCAACAAACACTACAGAATTCATTTTTCCATATAGAATCCTCTGTCGTGAAAATCCTTAACACCTGAGGAAAGACAACCGCAATCATCTGTGATATGAGAATACATCAATAAAAAGTAGCCTATCTGGGCTATTTTGTGCAGAAAAGACTCAAGGGTAAGAATAAAGCAAAAGAACATATGAAGCTATGGTGTTTTCATCATATTACCCAACAGGGAAATGAACAGTCTGTGAAGACATCCATCCAACAAGGATGGAAACTAGCTTACATTCATGTTCTCAGATGCTCCTAAATTTAGATGATGTGATTTTCATTTTGTGCCATATTTCCAGACTCTGTATTTTCAGTTTGGTCTTTAAATGATTTACAACCTGATAAGATTCAGTTGTATATAGCTGCTTATTATAGAAATATCTTTGAAATGCTAGATTCTTTGTTGTCATTATTTCTTGATACATATACTTAGAAGTAATAAATCACAAATTTCACTCAATATCTACAAAGTAAGCCTCAGTGAATTTGAAAGGACTGAAATCATACAAAGTATGTTTTCTAACAGGAAATTTGGGACATTCTCAAACGTGTATACTAAATAACACATCTTAAATAACCAAGTGATCAAAAAGTAAACAAAGGGAAATTAGAAAATATTTCCTAGACTAAAGTGGATGGCATCACCGACTCAATAGACATGGGTTTGGGTGGACTCCGGGAGTTGGTGATGGACAGGGATGATGGACATGGGGTCGCAAAGAGTCGGACACGACTGAGCGGCTGAACTGAACTGAACTGAAAGTGGTAATTCCACACAGGTTGATGAAATGGTGATTGGCTCGCCACACCTGTGTCTTCCCCGGACTAGCAGTTGGCCAGCTAAGTGACTGTGTATTTGTCCATTTCCTATCTCATTACTCCAGAGGCTGCTACAAAACCTCAGTTCAACCATAAAAAGACCTCTATTAGTTTAGGGGTCACTCCAAATAATGCCAACCCAGCAGTGGACTCAAATTTGTCTCTCAAATTTCATCATCTACAGTCAAGCCATGACTGTGTTCACCACACATTCTATTCCATTTATAAA
Source organism: Okapia johnstoni (assembly GCA_024291935.2). NCBI lineage: Eukaryota > Metazoa > Chordata > Mammalia > Artiodactyla > Giraffidae > Okapia > Okapia johnstoni. The sequence continues at coordinate 104,378,653 of CM044312.1, forward strand.
TAGTACAAATAATATGCAGTTATAGCACATTTTTTGTCATATGACTAAAAAGAGCAATTCCCATTGCCATTAGAACTATTAAACCCATTGATGTCAAACTCTCAAACATCATTAGTAAATTAGAAGTTAATGTGCAAAGGAAAAAATGCACACCCCAGGAATTATTGACACTTTAGGCAAAAATTGTCAAAATGTTTGTGGGAAAAAGTAATAGTTTCCTTTACATAAACATTTAGAATGAAACAACTGGAAATGTCCATACCAAAGAAAGCCAAAAATTCTAGAATATATCACAAAGGTGTCAATGAATCTCACTCAGGTTCATTCAGAATTATTATGCCCATACACATATATGAAAGTATTATAACTTTTATATTCACAGTAGTTACTAAATTGTTGAAAAGATAATACATTCATATGATTCAAAATAAGAAGTAAAAGAACAAAGTGAATAATTCTCGCTTGGCATATGGTATAATCTTTCTAGATATAACAAAATTAAAGAACAACCTTAGCACTTGTGTTCCCACTCTGCCCAATTAACATCCATCTCACCTCCAACTAGGTAACTACTATTATTATTTTCTTGTATATCCTTCTAGACATACTCTCAGAATCACATAAGCAAAAACTATAATGCTGTCTCATCTTCCAACTTCTTAACACAGGTGGTAGCATATGGCCCAAAGTGGGCTGAATCTTGGTTTATTTAATCTATGATATACAGCAGAGATATTTTTATTATACAACAGAGTGGGTTCATTTATTTTTTTAATTGTTTCATCGTGGCAGTTTATAGACAAAAAAAAAAAGTACCTGTATTCATCTTACCATCCTGTATTAATGAAAATTTAGAACATTTTGCTATCAATAATAATGTTTCAACAAATTATATAGTACATATGCTACTTTTACCATGTGAATATATTCGTGGTACATATCCTTGAAAGAAGACTTGATAGGCCAAAGGGTATGCATTGATAATATTGATCAATACTGATAAATTTCTCTCCTATAGAACAATTACATTTCCAATATATATGATTCCTTGATCCCACACACTTACTAGTAGAGGATATTGGCAAGTTTTTAATTTGCCAAATTTGATAGAGAGTTGAGGAAACTCAATCACATAGCCTGATGCATCTTTTTATTTAGCAAGAAAATCTGATCATTAAAATTGTGACTATGCTCAGTTTATGTTTGTTTGTTTTTTATCAAGTATATGTTTTGTGGTTTGATTACTGTCTCTAAAATAGTGAACTTGTCAAACTGATTTTTTACGGCTTTTGGATTGTAAGTTACAGTTAGAAAGTTCTTTACCATGGTTAGTTATAAATAAATTCCAGTTTTCATTAATTACATTTAAATCTTTGACCCACATAGAGCTGTTCCAGCTGTTCACTGGGAGATGGAGATCTAAATTAACTTCTTTCCAGATGGCTAGCCTGGTTTTCTCAATAATATTTATTGCATAGTCCATATTTTTCCCCACTTATTTGAGATACCAACTTTAGTTTATACTAAATATCTGTAAGTATAGGGATTTTTTTTCAAATATAGTTCTATTAGTCTACATGATGTTAGTAGAAGAAAGGTACAAGGTAGGTAGGTTTAGTCACCCAGTCATGTCCAAATCTTGAGACCCCATGGACTACAGGAGCCCACCAGCCTCCTCTGTCCGTGGAATTTTCCAGGCAGGAATACTAGAGTTGGGTGCCAGTTCCTTCTCCAGGGGATCTTCCTGACCCAGGGATCGAACCCAGGTCTATGGCATTGCAGGCAGACTCTTTACCAACTGAGCCACCAGGGAAGTATTGAGTTTATACCGAATATCTGTTAGCATAGAGGTTTTTTAAAATATATTTCCAGTAGTCTCCATGATATTAGAGGAAAAGTACCAAGCTATTTTAATTACAAAGGTTCTGCAAAAGCATTCCGTGTCTGTTAGAACTGACCCACCTGCATTGATCTGTTTCTCTATAGGGTTTTTTATTATTGTTTCATTTTTGATATAACCTTAAACATTTTGTGTAAAATCAAATAACATAAAACTCCTAGAGGAAAACAAGCAGAAAACTCTTTGATATAAATCACAGAAATATTTTTTGGGATCTGTCTCTTTTTTTTTTTAAATAAATTTATTTATTTTAGTTGGGGGCTAATTACTTTACAATATTGTAGTGGTTTTTGCCATACATTGACATGAATCAGCCATGGGTTTACATGTGTTCCCCATCCTGAACCCTCCTCCCACCTCCCTCCCCATCCCATCCCTCTGGGTCATCCCATTGCCCCAGCCCTGAGCATTTGTCTCATGCATCGAACCTGGAATGGTGTTCTGTTTCACATATGATAATATACATGTTTCAATGCTATTCTCTCAGAACATCCCACCCTCACCTTCTCCCTCAGAGTTCATAAGACTGTTCTATGCATCTATGTCTCTTATTCTGTCTCACATATAGGGTTATCGTTACCATCTTTCAAATTCCATATATATGCATTAGTATACTGTATTGGTGTTTTTCTTTCTGGCTTACTTCACTCTGTATAATGGGCTCCAGTTTCATCCATCTCAATAGAACTGATTCAAATGTATTCTTTTTAATGGCTGAGTAATATTCCATTGTGTATATGTACCACAGCTTCATTATCCATTCGTCTGCTGATGGACATCTAGGTTGCTTCCTTAAAAAACTGGGAATAGAACTGCCATACAACCCAGCAATCCCACTGCTGGGCATACACACCAAGGAAATCAGAATTGAAAGAGACACATGTACCCCAATGCTCCTCGCAGCACTGTTTACAATAGCCAGGGATCTGTCTCTTAATGCAAAGGAAATAAAAGGAAAATAAACAAATGGGACTTAATGAAACTTAAAAGCTTTTGCACAACAAAGGAATCCATCAACACAATGAAAAGACAGCCTACTGAATGGACAAAAATATTTACAAATGATATGACCTGCCTGATAAGGGGTCAATAGTCAACCTATATAAACAGCTTATACAACTCAATATCAGAAAAACAGATACCCCAGTTTAAAAATGGGCACAAGAAATGAGTAGACATTTTTTTCATGGCCAACAGGCACATGAAAAGATGCTCAACAACACTAATCACCAAGGAAATGAAAATCAAAACCACAGTGAGATGTCATCTCACACCTGTCAGAATGACCATCAAAAAAGAATCCACAAATAATAAATGCTGGAGAGGGTGTGGGAAAAAAGGAACTCTCCCATAGTGTTGATGCAAATGCGAAGTGGTGCAGTCACTGGAAAACAGTATGGAAGTTTCTCAAAAAACTAAAAATAGAGTTAGTATATGACTCAGCAATTCCACTCCTGGGTATATATCAAAAGAAAAAAAACAACATTAATTAGAAATATTCAGAGCAGCCCTATTTACAGCTGCCAAGATATGGAAGCAATCTAAACCTAAGTGTTCATCAGCAGATGGATGGGTAAAGGATACACGTGCTTGTGCACATGTACACACACACCCACACATATACAGAATGCAATACATCTAGCCAGTAGAAAGAACAATATTTTGCCATTTGCAGGAACATAGGTGGACTTGGAGGACACTATGTTAAATGAAATAAGGATAAGTCACACCGAAAAAGACAAACACTGTATGGTATCACTTGTATGTGGAATCTAGAAAACACAGCAAACTAGCCAATATAACAAAAAAGAAGCAGACTCATAGATGTTTAGAATAAACTATTGTTACCACTGTGGAGAAGGAAGGGGAGAAAGGAAGTAGGGGAGTAAGTAAGCAGTATAAATTATTGGTTATAAAATAAGCTACAAAAATATATAACACAACATGGAGAGTACAGCCAATATTTTATAATATCTATAAATGGAGTATCACCTTTAAAAATTGTGAATTACTATGCTGTATACTTATAACTTATATAAAATTGTACAGCAACTATACTTTAGTTAAAAATACTAAATAAATAAAATTTATAACAGTAAGTAGGCATATGAAAAATATAAATAAACATTCAAATGACTTTGTCAGCTTATAGTATTTATAGTTTGAAGTTAATAAATCTTAAAAATGCTCAAAGGAAAAAAACTTTATTGCTAAAAAATACTAAGCATTATCGGAGCCTTCAGTGACTTGTAGTAGTAACATCAGACAATAGATCACCATAACAAACGTAATAGTAATGAAAAAGCTTGAAATATTGCAAGAATTACCAAAATGTAACACAGAGACATGAAGTCAGCAAATGCCATTGGAAAATGGTACTCAGAGATTTATTGGAACCAGGATGCAACAAATTGGCAACTTGTGGGAAAAAAAAAAAAAGCAGTATCCCTAAGGTACAATAAAGTAAAACACAGTAAAATAAGTTGTGCCTGGCACTTGTGTGTGAGCTCCAATAGCTTTATCATTTTGTGCCTCCCTGTTAACCATTTTAGGAAAAGTCTTCCTTGGCATAAGGTATAATGTTTCTAGATATAAACTGGAATCTTAATTTTATTTCTTCAAGTATATCTTTAAATATTTTTCCATATTACTGCTTTGTTCTACGCAAATTTTGCATGTATTGGATTGCCTTTCCTTGTGTTTCATGGTTTGAATTCTCTTTTTCACTTTTAACAAATTTTTATTTTTCATTTATTTTGCTTACTTTTTAAATTTTTTCCCCTCTGTCCTCTACTATGCTTCCCACAGTATCCCTTCTGCCTTTTACTTGCTTTTATTTCTGTAACAATTATATTTCTCTCAGCTTATTCCTCATTTCCTCCTTTGTCTTGTATTTGTCCTTGATTATTTCAAATTATTCTTGTTTTGTGGTCTCCCCTCACAGGCAATTATTCACTACGTTTTGGTGTATTGTTTTTAACTTAAGCCAGTGTTTTAATTACAATTTTTATCTTCTCCAGGGCAAATTTCTCCAATGAAAGTTCATTGTTGTTGTTCAGTCGCAGAGTTATGTTCAACATTTTGTGACCCCATCAGTTCAGTTCAGATCAGTGGCTCAGTCACGTCATGCAACCCCATGGACTGCAGCACGCCAGGCTTCACTGTCCATCAGTAAATCCCAGAGCTTACTCAAACTCATGTCCATTGAGTCGTTGATGCCATCCAACCATCTCATCCTCTGTTGTTACCTTCTCCTCTCGCCTTCAATCTTTCCCAGGATTAGAGTCTTTTCTAGCCAGTCAGTTCTTCTCATCAGGTGGGCAAAGTATTGGAGCTTCAGCTTCAGCATCAGCTCTTCCAGTGAATATTCAGGACTGATTTCCTTTAGGATAGGCTTATTGGATCTCTTTGAAGTCCAAGGGACTCTCAAGAGTCTTCTCCAACACCAGAGTTCAAAAACATCAATTCTTCAGTGCTCAGCTTTCTTTATACTCCAACTCTCATACCCATACATGACTACAGGAAAAACCATAGCTTTAACTAGGTGGATCTTTGTTGGAAAAGTAATGTCTGTGCTTTTTAATATGCTGTCTAGGTTGATCTTAGCTTTCCTTTCAAGGAGGAAGGAAATTTAATTTCCTTATTTTAATTTCATGGCTGCAGTCACCATCTGCAGTGATTTTGGAGCCCATAAAAATAAAGCCTGACACTCTTTCCACTGTTTCCCCATCTGTTTGCCATGAATTGATTGGACCGGATGCAATGATCTTAGTTTTCTGAATGTTGAGTTTTAAGCCAACTTTTTCACTCTCCTCTTTCAATTTCATCAAGTGGCTCGTTAGTTCCTCTTCACTTTCTGCCATAAGGATGGTGTCATCTGCATATCTGAGATTATTGATATTTCTCCTGGCAATCTTGATTCCAGCTTGTGCTTCCTCCAGCCCAGCATTTCTCATGATATACTCTGCATATAAGTTAAATAAGCAGGGTGACAATATGCAGCTTTGATGTACTCCTTTCCCTATTTGGAATCAGTCTGTTGCTCCACGTACAGTTCTAACTGTTGCTTCTTGACCAGCATACAGATTTCTCAGGAGGCAGGTCAGGTGGTCTGCTATTCCCATCTCTTCCAGAATTTTCCACAGTTTGTTGTGATCCACACAATCAAAGGCTTTGGCATAGTCAATAAAGCAGAAGCAGATGTTTTTCTGGAACTCTCTAGCTTTTTGGATGATCCAACGGATGTTGGCAGTTTGATCTCTGGTTCCTCTTGCCTTTTCTAAATTCATCTTCAACATCTGGAAGTCCACGGTTCACATACTGTTGAAGCCTCGCTTGGAGAGTTTTGAGCATTACTTTGCCAGCATGTGAGTTAAGTGCAGTTGTGCAGTAGTTTGAACATTCTTTGGCATTGCTTTTCTTTGAGATTGGAATGAAAACTGACCTTTTTCAGTCCCTCACTTCTGAGTTTCCAAATTTGCTGCCATATTGAATGCAAAACTTTCACAACATCATCTTTAGGATGTGGAATAGCTCAACTGGAATTCCATCACCTCCACTAGCTTTGTTCATAGTGCTGCTTCCTAAGGCCCACTTGACTTTGCATTCCAGGATGTGTGGCTCTAAGTGAGTGATCACACCATCGTGGTTATCTGGGCCTTGATGATCTCTTTTGTATAGTTCTGTGTATTCTTGCCACCTCTTCTTAATTCACAGCCTTGTCTGACTCAAAGAAATTATGAGTCATGCCATGTGTAGGGTCACCCAAGACAAACATGTCATGGTAGAGTTCTGACAAAACGTGGTTCACTGGAGAATGGAATGGCAAACCGCTTCAGTATTCTTGCCTTGAGAATCCCATGAACAATATGAAAAGGCAAAAAGATAGAATACTGAAAGATGAACTCCCCAGGTCGATAGGTGCCCAATATGCTACTGGATAGCTGTGGACAAATAACTCCAGAAAGAATGAAGAGAAACAACACCCAGTTGTGGATGTGACTGGTGATGGAGGTAAAGTATGATGCTGTAAATAACAATATTGCATAGGAACCTGGAATGTTAGGTCCATGAATCAAGGTAAATTGGAAGTGGTCAAACAGGAGATGGCAAGAGTGAACATTGACATTTTAGGAATCAGTGAACTAAAATGGACTGGAATGGGTGAATTTAATTTAGATAACCATTATATCTATTATTGTGAGCAAGAATCCCTTAGAAGAAATGGAGTAGCCATCATAGTCAACAAAAGAGTCCAAAACTCAGTACTCGGATGTAATCTCAAAAATGAGAGAATGATCTCTGTGCATTTCCAAGGCAAACTATTCAATATCACACTAATCCAAGTCTATGCCCCGACCAGTAATGCTGGTGAAGCTGAAGTTGAATGGTTCTATGAAGACGTACAAGACCTTCTAGAGCTAACACTCAAAAAACATGTCCTTTTCATTAAAGGGGACTGGAATGCAAAAGTAGGAAGTCAAGAGATACCTGGAGTAACAGGCAAATTTGGCCTTGGAGTACAGAATGAAACAGGGCAAAGGCTAACAGAGTTTTGCCAAGAGAGTGCACTGATCATAGCAAACACCCTCTTCCAACAACACAAGAAAAGACTCTACACATGGACTTTACCAGATGGCTGACACCAAAATCAGATTGACTATATTCTTTGCAGCCAAAGAAGGAGATGCTCTGTACAGTCAGCAAAAACAAGACCGGGAGCTGACTATGGCTCAGATCATGAACTCCTTATTGCCAAATTCAGACTTAAATTGAAGAAAGTAGGGAAAACCACCAGACCATTCAGGTATGACCTTAATCAAATCCCTTACGATATACAGTGGAAGTGATAAATAGATTTAAGGGACTAGATCTGATGGACAGAGTGCCTGAAGAACTACGGATGGAGGTTTGTGACATTGTGCAGGAGGCAGTGATCAAGACCATTCCAAGAGAAAGAAATGCAAAAAGGCAAAATGGTTGTCTGAGGTGGCCTTACAAATAGCTGAGAAAAGAAGAGAAGCTAAAAGCAAAGGAGAAAAGGAAAGGTATACCCATTTGTGACCCCATGGACTGCAGCAAGCCAGGCTTCCCTATCTCCTAGTCATGTCCGATTCTTTGCAGCCCTATGGACTGTAGCCCTCCAGGCTCCTCTATCCATGCAGATTCTCCAAGCAAGAATACTGGAATGTGTTGCCATGTCCTCCTCCAGGTGACTCAAACTCATCTCCATTGAGTCACTGATGCCATCCAACTATCCTATCCTCTGTCGTCCCCTTTTCCTCCTGCCTTCAATCTTTCCCAGCATCAGAGTCTTTTCCAATGAGTTGGCTCTTTGCATCAGGTGGCCAATGTACTGGAGCTTCAGCTTCAGCATCGGTCCTTCCAATGAATATTCAGGGTTGATTTCCTTTAGGATTAACTGGTTTCATCTCCTTGCAGTCCAAGAGACTCTCAAGAGTCTTCTTCAGACCACAGTTCAAAAGCATCCATTCTTTGGCTCTCAGCCTTCTTTATGGCCTGACTCTCACATCTGTATGTGATTATTGGAAAAACAATAGCTTTAACTATACAGACTTTGTCAGCAAAGTGATGTTGTTTATCTACTAGTAATCTTTCCTGCTCTTTTCTTTAGTTTTTTCTTATACTTTCCTTATACTAATACTATATTTCTTTTATACCTCATCATGTAATAACTCGACATTCCTGGAATTTGGTTCATACTAGCTGAGGAGGACAGAGAGGCTATTCATGTACCCATGGCTCTTCCTGCCACCTTCTCTGCTCCTTTGACTGAAGCTTATCCAGAATGTTTCAGCTGCTAGATTTTTACACTCAGGTCTGTGATTTTCTCTTTCAACACTAGTGTTTCTTAGTATGTATTTCTTATACCTGATGCTACTGGTCTCTTCCTTCATTCATTCCAGCCTAGTATTTTTTTTTCAACACTCCTGGTTAGTCTCTTGAATGTTTTTGGAACCTATTAATTATATATATTTTCTATTTTACTAAAACCTGAATTAAAAAAAATTTTTTTTCTTCTTTTTATTTTGCTTTTAAATAATTTCATGAAGAGGAAAAGTGCAGACTTTTGTTGCCATATTCAAGATAAAACTCCTCTTGAGTAATTTATTGAAACTTATTGGCTTTTTTTTCTAAAACTGAAATAAAAGGTACATGAATTCATCACAATTAAAATATTTATCAGAAAATAAATTTTAGTTATGAACTTGACACTAAGCTATGTACTTTAAAATATAACATTTCACTTTGAAGCAAAACATATATATGAGGGCAGAAGTCTTTTATGATTATGAGTCTTAGAAGAGAGAACTTAGACATTTGTGTAAATCCAGTTTTGCATACCAGGTAGAGAATAGTTAGAATGTTTTTCACATTTACAGTTTTAACTTAAGAATCTGCATCATATAAATCACTTGGGGGACTTCCTTGGTGGTCCAGTGGTGAAGAATCTGTCTTCTAACACAGGGGATGTGGGTTAGATTGCTGGTCAGGGAACTAAGATTCCACCTGCCACAACCAGAGAGAAAGCCACACTTCACAACCACAGAAGCCAGCAAGCTGCCACTAAGACCGAATGCAGCCAAATAATGGGCTTCCCCGGTGGCTCAATGGTTAAAGAACTTGCCTACCAATGCAGGAGATGCAAGCAACTCAAGTTCAATCCCTGGTCCAGGAAGATCCTCTGGAGAAGGAAATGGATCCCGCACCAATATTCTTGCTTGGAAAATTCCACGGACAGAGGAGCTATGGGGTCACAAAGAGTCAGACATGACAGAGTGCGCACACATGACTGAGTGCGGACATGACAAGAGTGTGTGCACAGCCAAATAGTAAATAGATATCACTTGGAATAGTGTACCTCACAGGTACATTTCACTGATGCTAGAGTTACATATTCCTAAAATGTAACAGTAGGTCCAAGATTCATAAAAGAACTTGTCAAACCACATTTCCCATTTCTTACATTCATCGGTTCTCTGTTTCAGCCTCTTGAGGTAGTTGATGTTGAAGAAAATTCTCTCCTTTTCTCCGGTTCTTTCAATCCCATGGAATTCTGTTTCTGTGTGGATGGGAAGCATCTGCCTTTAACTCTCCGATTCTCCGGATAGATAGGTGATCGATAGATAGATATATAGCCACAATGTTTCTATATAATATTTTGGGGATAAAAAAATATCTTCTTGGTGAAGTAGCTATCATGTTACAAAGATGTTAGTCTTCTTTTACATTGTTACATCTTGTTTCTTATTTTTCCTCAGTAATTTTTACTTTCCTACTCAAAGGTTTACACTTTAAGTCTTCTTTTACCGTCTTTCCTTTTTATTACAAACAAATGCTATTTGAAACTTGACTCTGAAAAGTTCTATGTAGAGTTTGCCTTCAGTGTCTCTTTCATAGGCACAATCTGTCACCATGGTTCTGCTCATGTCTCCAGTTGGAAAATCAGCTCTCATGGTTATAAATGGGCACACTCCCCTAAAGGGGCCAATGACCACAATAGCAATGGACCTTGAGTGCAAGCTGGGAAAGTCCATTTCTTCCTCCAGCCATTTGGAATCAGGATATTAACACTAAAGTTTGTCCAATAACTATTTAAACTGAGGCTCCTTAAATCTAAGGCTGAAGAAGCCAGGTTTATGAAGAGAAGAAAAAATTGAGAGAAAGAAATATAGTATGATAAAAAGGGGAGAGGGTGAGGGATTGGTATGAAGAAGAGGAAAAAAATTGAGAGAAAGAAATATAGTGTGATAAAAAGGGGAGAGAGGGTGAGGGATTGGTATAAAAGATGAAGGCCAGGTGGGAAAGCGTGGGCCCCAAGGGGAATGGAGTGACAGCTACGTGGTCTGAGCTGTCAAACCCCCTGAGCTCAAGCCCACTTTTTGATGCTGGGATTTGCTAGTTTGCCAATGATCCTTTCAGATTTCCTTTTTTGCTTACCCTGGTTTCACTAAACCAATTCTTTGTGAGACAATTATTCCATCAGGACTTCCCCAGTGGCTCAGAGGTAAAGAATCCACCTGCAGTGCAGGAGATCAAGGTTCAGTCCCTGGGTTGGGAAGATCCCTTGGAGAAGGAAATGGCAACCTACTCCAGTATTCTTGCCTGGGAAGTCCCATGGACAGAGGAGCCTGGTGGGCTACAGTCCATGGGGTCTTAGAAGAGTTGGCCATGACTTAGTGACTAAACAACAACAATTTTTTAACACAAAACAACGTGAAGACATTTATTGAAAAAGATGAACCTAGCAGAGAATGGACTTGTGGACACAGCAGGGACTGGTGAGGGTAAGACAAACTGAGAAAGTAGCATTGACATATGTGCATATCACGTAAAATAGTGGGAATTTGCTATATAATACAGGGAGCCCAGCCTGGCACGCTGTGATGATCTAGAGAGGAGGGGAGGGGAGGGAGGCTCAAGAGGAAGAGGATTTTCCTCTTGACTGATTTTCATTGTTGTACAGCAGAAACCAACACAATGTTTTAAAGCAATTTTCCATCATTAAAAATAAAAGAAAAATGCCACAAAATATTTGAATTACTAGAATAACAGCAGAGGTTCAAATTAAAGGTTAGGAGGAGGAGCAATGCTGGACCATTTGCAGTCCTGACCTATGGGAAATGACTTGTTTGTGCCGGCTCATTAGGCTTCAAAGAATCCTCAATGGAACATATTATGTAGAATAAAATTAAAATAAAATATCACAACATCCTAAATTTTCAATCCTGCTATGAAAATCAGAAAGCTATACTTCCAAACCTGCTTACACACCAAAAATGTTAATCATAGCCTTGAGACCACTTCAGATGAATTAATCCCGATTCACAGACATGGGATGAGAATGATTCTTCTTCAGCCAACTGGAGAACCTCTCTAGGGGATAAAACAGTTATTGTTTAGGCATAAAGAGTATTAAAAAATAAAACAGAGACTAGCACAAACAGTGGGCATAGCAGGAGGGTGAAGGCAGTGGGCCCACCTGGAATAGTAGCTCTGCTGGAGCTCAGATCCCAGACACAAGGCAGGTCTCCCAACCTCAGGCTCTGGTGAGACATCAAATGAGATATTAAGTTAGATGAGTTACTAAATCCCAGTCATGGAAGAGATGCACTGGATGTCCGATGCCTGTCCACCTAGGGCTCATGATCCGACTTTCACAAGTCAGTGTCACACACGCACTGTTGTCAGTGTACACACGCACATGTGAGCCATGCACAAGCAGGTGCACGCTTCTTCAGATGTGCTTTCTGTCTCCCCTACCCATGGTCTTATTCCCATGCTCCATGCATTTAAACCCATCAGCATTTGCTTAGGAGTTTCCTGTCGTGTTTTTTTGCCTAAGTGCAGACTACCTATGAATTTAGAAAAGTTGATGTAGAACAAGAAGAAATTGGATCACTTTACTCTTTATTCAAATAGAGCTGCAATCATCTGTCTCTGATTGAGTGTATAAACACATTCACTTAACTCGCATGTCTTCTTATGGGAGTGGAGAGCTGAGTGTGTGTATTCTGTTTTTAACCACACACAGGAATGAAGAGGCTTATGTTAATGTATCTTAATGTTTCTTTCTTTTATTGCCCAAATGTTTACTGTACTAAACAACACTTGAATGCAGATTCAATATGTAGAATCTAGAAAAATGATATAGATGATCTTATTTGCAAAACAGAAATAGAGACATAGAGGTAGAGAACAAACGTGGCCACCAAAAGGGGAAATGGGGGGTGGGGTTTGAGATGAATTAGAAGATTGGAACTGACATGTATACACTATTGATACTATGTATAAAATAGATAATTGAAGAGAACCTGCTGTATAGCACAGAGAAAGCTACTCAATGCTCTCTGATGACCTAAACAGGAAGGAAACCCAAAAGATATGGGATACATGTATATATTCAGCTAATTCATTTTGCTGTACAGTAGAAATCAACACAACACTGTAAAGCAAATATACTCCAATAAAAATTAATTTAAAAAATAAACAACAAGATCTTAGTGTATAGCACAGGAAACTATATTCAATATCTTGTAATAAGCTTGTGTAAATACATATATGTATAAAAGAATCACTTTGCTGTACACCAAAAACTAGCACAACATTGCAAATCAGCTATACTTTAATATGGGGAAGGAAAAGGCAACCAATTTCAATATGCCTGCCTGGAAAATCCCATGGACAGAGGAGCCTGGCAGGCTACAGTCCGTGGTGTCACAAGAGTCAGACATGACTTAGTGACTAAACAACAGTACTTTAATAAAAGACAGTTAGCTTAAAAAAACACACGCTGATGTATAGCCGGAAGCATACTTGGCCAAAAAAAACTGTATCTAAAGTCTCTCTCTATAACTTGTTTTGCCCTTGCAGCCTGCAACCAGGGTGGTCTCCAGCCAGCCTACTTCTCCATCTAGAGCAATAGCCCTGGGAGTGAATGTTCCTGGTAATTTAATAGAAGGTGACAAGTAAAGGATTTGTCCCTTCAGTCATCTCTGACTCTTTGCAGCTCTATGGACTGTAGCCCACCAGACTCTTCTGTTCATGGGATTCTCCAGGCAAGAATACTGGAGTGGATTGCCGTGCCCTCCTCCAGGGGATCTTTCTGACCCAGGGATCGGACCCATATCTCCTGCAGCTCCTTCACTGGTGGGTGGATTCTTTACCACTAGCACCACCTGGGAGGCCCAGAACACTGGCACAAAATGAGAAAAATTGAATAAAAAAGACTTTTCCCCCCTGGAAAGATGCAAAGTTTAAACTCTCGTTCTCCTGGATTAGAAGAATGGACATTAAAATGACCATACTACTCAAAGCAATCTACAGATGTAATACAATTTCTATCTGAAATTATTGGTACCACATAGTTTATGAAGTTTTTTAAACAGCTTCAGTTATTACCAGGCCTGGAATTTTCTTTTTTTATCCCATCCTTTTCTGAGTCCACATGATATAACTGTGAGTTCATCCTGATTTGAACCACACTTACATGAGAGTGCTGGTCTTCAGCTCTGTTTATTGACACGTTCAAACTCTATCTGATTCTTTTCCTGATCAAAAGCCCTGTGAGGGAGGCTTCCCTCTGCTGATAAGCAAATTAAATATCTGCTACTAAATACAGCCAACCCTCTTCTTCAGTACTTGAGTCACATTTATAACATGTGTTTGATACTGTTTAGTAAATGTCAGTCAGCAATCATCCTTCTATTAATGCTCCCCTCATAGATGTGTTTTCTCTCATTGACAACCAATTTCTGATTCAAATTCACACCATGGATGGCCTTTTCCATGGAACAGAATGACAATCCTGGTGACCTGTTCAGTGCTGAACTTGACTATCACCATCAGCCCCAGAGCAGGTCATTTCCTTTCTGTGTATCTATCCAGGGCCTTGTGCCTTTGGTCCAGATAGTTTTGTCTAATTAAGTAGAATTTAAATACATCAGATAGATTTGGAATCATTTTGAGGGCCCTGTTGGATTTTTCAACCTTGGCTTCTTACTAGAATTACCTGGGGGAGAATTTTGAAAATGCTGAAATGTCATCCATGTCTGGGTAAATTCATTCGGACTGCCTGGAGGCAGCACACGACATTTGTGTCCAGCACTGTTCAGGTGATTCCAGCAGCAGCTGAGTGTCGAGAGCTGCCAGGTGCGATATAGGAGTTCTGGCAACATCTAGGAGACAAGTATTCTGAATGTGTCCTGCGGGCTTTTCTACTCCATGCTCCTTGAGTGGCACTACATTGTTTTTCTCTCTAAGCAGCACTGTGCTAAACTCACATTTGAGTGCCTTCCACCTGCCATTTTAATCGTGTTCCCCTGTGATGGGACACCTGGCTCTGCCTCGGAAGCTCCCTACAGGCAGGAGCTGCCCATCCCCACACTCCCTCATCTCTGCAGTGAACAAGCAGGGAGAGGACCAGTCCAGTGGAGGGTGCCCAGAGGGCTACCACTGGCATTTCAAGGAACTCAGAGGGAACTCTCATCTGTACCTCCAAACCTTGCCATCTTCAACAACACAGGAGGACTAGTCTTTCTCATATGTTATTTCTCGCCTGCCTCTGAGACCATTTATCAATTGGTTCAGGATCTATGCAGCAGGGAGAAGGAATGAATTATATGATATATAATTAACGTATATTAATATATAATTATATAAAATTAATATGTATAATTATACAAAATATATAATGTAATTATACATTATAATTATAAAAAATGAATTATAAATCTGCACAGCTTGCACCATGGCTGAGCTTTATGGAACTAAGGACCCCGTGCAGAGAGGAAGAGTGGCTGCCTCTGAGGGGAAGCAGTGTGCATGCTCCAGGCATCCGCAGGCACCTTGCCCAGCACCAACATCAAGTGGAGGATGAAGGATGCTCCCACTCCACCTGGAGCCAAGCACAGCTCCTCAGTAGTGATGATGGGAGGGAACAGCATCCCTCAGGCAGTGCATGACATACATCGCTCTGGGGTCATCAGGAGACCACCTCATCTCCCACCGAGAGCATGACTGGTGAGGGGAAGCAGCCTGGGTTTTTTCCTTCACTCCTCTTTGTATAGCTGCTGATAAGATGTGAGGTTCAAGAATATGTATGACTATATTCAGGTTAATAGTAAAATCATTTTATTTCTAAAGGTTCTGGCTAATAATGATTTTTATTGTTTTCCTTAGCTGAATTTTCATCTGAAGTCTGAAGACTTACTGCTTATTGAAAAAGAACAAGAATTAAAATGTATTACTAAAATAAAATAGTAGTTTTGTGATTGGTTTTCGACATTTGTGCAAGTTTATTTAATAGAAACTATCTCCAACTTTTGCTCAAACTAAGCCACATAGCAGCTCAGATATTAAAATGCTCAGTACTTCTGAAAACATACAGTGGGACAGGAATGTAGTAGGTTCTTTATGTTAAATCTCTTTAAAAGAGAAATTGTTCCTACTTTACAAATGAAAAATTAAAACACTCAAACATTTGTACTCACATGCCCAATTTCCCACCTCCATTCTGAATGTTTTATAATGGATTGGTAAGTATGTTTTGTACTCAATAGTGTGGTCTTTTTCTTTTAAATCTAGTCTAAATCAGTAATCAATTTTCAAAGGGTTATGTGTTTAATAGCACAAGCATTTTAATGTGAACATAAACTCTGCTTTCCCAAACTCTGTTGCATTAGTCCATCACTCTCTTCTATTGCATTTTTTTTAATTTATATTTGTTAATAGACGAGTACAAGCTTTGGAATCTCATGAACTAGACTTATGTCCTGGGTCTGCCTGATGCAGGAGACCTGAGCAGTGGCTTTGGATTCAGAGGCGGGGATTTCAGTTGAGTGCAGCCGCTCACTAGCTGTATGCTTGGTCCTTCCAGCAGCTCATTTTCCTCATCTGGAAAATAGTGGTTAAATGGCTTTCTTGGTGAGATTATTGTGAGGACACAATGAAGTAATGCCTATAAATACTATTGCACTGTGACTGGCACATCATAAAAGATGAATTGCTCACGCTTCCTTTCTCGTCTGTTAATCATCCACACAAATATTTCAAGCTTATGTAGCTAAACCCTTGTGCTATTCAGAGAGTCTCCATCCATATGTCTTTGTGTCCCCCTGACTCTTGTGTAACTGATTGTTTAAGGAGGGGTTGAAGTTTACAGCAGTAAAAACATTTCAATTCTCCCTAATGAATCAATCCAACTTAATGATTGTATGTTAAGAACAATAATAGAACAGAGAAGTGTCATCAGGGCTTTTTCCTCCAAAAAAACACATTTGAGTTTCAGCCCCTACAGTGGAAGCTGAGACAGGTAGAAGTCAGCAGAGCAAGGGAAGTTTTCCTCCTAAGAATTCTCTTGCTTCCTGGCTCACTGAGCACTTTACAGAACACCTGGTACCAGAACTAGGGAGGCAGATGACAAGTGATCATCTATTTCCAGAATTAAATCCACATTCAAAATCTTCTACCTCACTGATGTCAGTGCTACAGAGTTCATCCTAGAGTTTCCAGTGTGTTCATGAAAGAAGAACATAAAATCATGAGTATTCTCCCCATAAAGTATTTGCCAACTTTGCACTGCATTAGATGTAACACTGTCCACTGTGTTCACCCTTGGGGAGCTGTTTATATGATCATAACTCAAAGGACAAGCCGGATCTGTGCAAATGGACATGTCAGCTCCCATGGGTACAAAGCCCTGCATGTCTGGCTAAATTAAACCTCTGAAGAGGTCAAGTTCAACGTGCGCTTGTTTCTGCTTACAAACTTGCCAGTGTCATCAGTGGAAGAGACAGTCTTGAAAGAATATTTCTTGGTAAACCTACCTATTGCAGAGGTATCTTCTACACCTTCCCTGATAGCCAGGCATGTGGGCTTCCTGTGAAAGGTGATAAAAATATAGTAGAAAAAGCAAAAAAGCAGGGAATCAGCCAGATCTGGGCTCAATTCCTGGATGCATTACTTAATCAATGCTCTACCTGATTTGAAAATTTTAAGCTTCAGTTTCTTATGAGAGATAGAAAGGCCAGCCCTGCAGAACATTCTTCCTCCTTCTGTTTCCCTATCACACATGGATCCTGTCTGCCTTAATGTGACTTCTGCTCCTGGCCCTTTTCCATCTTGGTGGCTACCCATCCTTGTCAGGATTTATCTTCAAATAAAAGATATCTCCTCTCTATCTCCTCATCCCAGGCTAACCCAGCATCCAGTTGCATTACCATCTTGTCAGTGGGAAGGAACAAAAAGCCCCCTCACATGTCCTAAGTCAGCAAGGAGTTTTATCAGCTCTGTGATTAAAAAGTTTGGAGGTTCATGGGTTTCACACTTAGTCTTCTTGGTACTATTGGTGCAACCAAGTCCTCTGTGAGGACTTGAGGTTTAGATTCTTAAATGTGTTGCTTTTGCCCCCCAAAGATGGCTGTTAGTATTACCAGAGTGCCATGCTGCCCATCTGGGGAAACACTATGCCTCTTTCATACCGATTATAAAATGTCTTCAGCTTCGCTATGTGGGGAGCAGCTCAAACCATAAGTCTACTTCCCAGCCAATCACTGTATTACCCTGATTGACCCTCCTGAGTCAGAGGTGGAGTCTACCCAGCTAAGAACACATGATGGCCACATACAAGAAGGGTAACATAGATTCGAAGAAGGCAAATAAAACTCCCACATTCCCTCACCACCACCAAGCCTCCACATTCTGTGAAGTTTCCCAGCCCTGAACACCTTTGCTTCTATGTTATGATGTTCTAATCCAACATGATCCTAGTAGCTGACTCTAGAAGGTTCAATGGGAGAGGCTTTGGCCAGAAAGCCTTGTGGTGATGCATCTGCGGGAGAAGGACATCTAGTTGACTGTCTGGTAATATGGAAAGGAGTTGCTAAAATTATAAAGACTCCTTATAAACTACACATGAGTGTGAAAGTCTCCTGGCTGGTTCCAAGTAAAACTCATCTACAAAAATAAACTTGCGTACTGGTGAGGAGCCACTGATTTATGGAAAAGAAATAAGTTTGGGGGGGGGAGTCCAACAGCAGAGGAATCACTAATTAAATGATGGTTTATTACTCACTCAGTTATTGCATAGTCATGAAATGTACCAACTCATATCAAATTAATGTTTTGAAGTGAAAGTCTGTTTGTGATATGATTATATTTACATGAAATAAACTTTGCAAAGCAATGATGGTGAAGATTTTTAAAAAACCATGAAAATATTAGGAGTCTCCATGTGTGGCATTATGGATGTATTTTTAACAATGGAAAGGAGACTACATATTAGTTTTTAAATTACAGGTTCCAAATAAAGTTTGCCATATTATAATGAATATGTACAGCCTTTCAAGTGACTGCTTTAAATGAGTAATACATGTTATACTTAGTGAAAGAGAAATTAAAAACAACCTAATACTTAATATATTCAAGATGGCACCCATAATATTGGTTCTGTCATTACTTGTTAATATAGACTTACTTATCATCTCTCAAATTTTTAGACTGTGC
Source organism: Okapia johnstoni (assembly GCA_024291935.2). Classification (NCBI taxonomy): domain Eukaryota; kingdom Metazoa; phylum Chordata; class Mammalia; order Artiodactyla; family Giraffidae; genus Okapia; species Okapia johnstoni. Next base: position 104,397,578 of record CM044312.1, read on the forward strand.
TACTCAGTTCTGTTAAGTATTCATCCCGTCAATATTCAGTCCTGCAGAAAACTTCACAAACAAGCTCCACATAAATACATCACAATAAACTTCTCAGATAAATACAAATATGTCTGTTTCTTTAAGAAAGGACATTCTCATCAGCCAGTAGAACCCTACCTTACAGGACCCCTGTTACAGGATACCCTAAAATTTTATTTTTTTCTCTTGAAAACCTAGAGCCACAAGCATCTCCCTGGCTGAATTCCCAGATGCCTGGTGTTTTAGTTTTATTACAAAGCTTGCCCATTTTAATCTGATTCTTTCTTCATGATACATGAGCCTCTCCTTGCAGGCTAAGTTCATCTGAGTATGGTCCTTTCATTTTAAATTAATCAGCTGTTTTCAGCATCATCCAGATTGAAATGTTGATTGTGTACTGTTTATCTTCTTAATAACAAAAAATTAATCTGCAAAGCAAAGATCTAAGGGGATGGTCTGTTCTCCACGGTGAGAGATGAAATGGTCTGATACTCTCACCGAGGGTAACATTTGGCTTCTTAGAGTTATTCCTGGGTAGCCATTATTTTGTTTCAATGTGATTGCTTTCTGGACTTTATATTTTATCATTATTCCCAGAACACCCATCAGGTTCACTCCAGGTCTCATCAAGTTGGAGCAGCTCCTGCCAGGAAAGCTGAAAAACACCTCCTAACTTTCTTTTAGGCCAACACCCTTACATCCCTTCTTGGGACCACGGATGTAACATCCACACCAAAAGCAAATATTACAAAGGGATGCTCAGGTTTACAAAACACACCTCTGTCCTGTCTGGTCAGTGCAATTCCTTCCTAACATCTCTGCATTTATTGCTTCCCAGAATCATCTTCCCCACCCGCTTCTCCTTCCCATTCCACAGGGTGACACAGGAAATGCCAGGGTGGGGATCAGTAACACATCCTCAGAAACCTAAAAAGTAGGTCCCATTCTAATTCTGCTCAGGACTCTGCTTACCAAGAAGTCCAGCCTGTGCTTTGAGGAAGAACAGCTGTCTAGGGTTGTGCACGATAAGTCACCTTAGTCATGTCCAACTCTCTGCGACGGTATGGATTGTAGCCCACCAGGATCCTCTGTCCATGGGATTCTCCAGGCAAGAATACTGGAGTGGGTCTCCATGCCCTCCTCCAGGGGATCTTTCCAACCCAGGGATTGAATCCATGTCTTTTATGTTTGATGCATTGGCAGGCAGGTTCTTTACCACCTGGGAAGCCCAGTTAGGATTATTCCCAGGTTAAGGAAAGATGCAGAAAAAGACAAGTCCTTCTATGAACTATGCTCAAAAGAACAAACAAAGGAGATGGCAAGGTCATGATAGAAGTAATGACAGAGCCCTGAGATGAAGTCGGGTCTCTGTAACATTCCTTCCACCAAACCTCAGGCCCTCCATTCAGCATATGGCAAGTACCAACCACATGCCCTGCCCTGGAAAGACAGCTGAAAACCAGGAGGTCATAGCCCCACCCTCAGTGGACTTGGAGAACATGATAACACAGGCTTTAGATGCCTGGCATTGCTCTACATATTTCCCACATATTCATCCTTTTAGTCCACAAAAAAATACTTATAATTATCATTGTCTCTATTTTTACAGATGAAGTAACACAAAACAGAATGTCTAAATAACTGGCCCCAAAACAGGGCCAACAAGTTGCAGAGAAGGATCTGTGAACAGGTAGGAATGGCCCAAATCTGTGTTCTGACCACCCTGGTTGCATTCATGGTCCTTGCAATGCTCAACAGTCACCCTCCCAAAACAAGACAAGATTACAGCTTCTTTATGGCTGCAAGTCAAGGTGGAGATCATCTTATCTAGCTGTTTGCAATGAGGAGACTAGAGCACAGGCAGGGTTACTGAGAGATCAGGTGGAAGGATGTATCTGCATTCGCCAGGCTGTCTCCCCCCACTTAAAAGTAGTTAAATACTTGGGGGTGCATCATGCTAACTGGACAGCTGAACCCCACTTTCCCCAGCCTACACTTGCCATAAGGACCACAGCTGAACACTCCTGTCTATATTTTGTCTTCAGTTTCTCTCTCAGTTCTTTTTTCTCAACTCCCTATCTCCTAATACACTTGGTCTATGTACTTGTGGGCTTACATCTCACTCCAAGTCTTGTGTCATGACAACAGGTCACGTCATCCCCCAAGAACTTTCACAGCATCCAGATCACCCAGGGCATTGTCACTTTTTCCTAAATATGCCCATCACTGGGGAGTAAGTTGCTGACTTTCTGTATCCAGTAAGTATCCAGGAAGACCAGAATATAACCAAACACTAGTGACCCTCTGAGGATAGCTGGGCAGCTCCAAGAGGACAAAGAAAAAGTGAAAGGTAGCACCAGACATGAGCGGTAACCCAGCCAGAGACACATGCCCATGTCTGCTCCTTCAGTTAGGAGTTTTGCTCTTCTCTCTGCATGCAGGTCCTCATTGTAAAATGAGGACAAAAAGGATATGTCATTTTCCAAGATCTTAGATCATTTTTACTATCATCATTCTGAATTCTTTTTCAGGTAGATTACCTATTTTCTCTTCATTTATTTCATCTTGTGGTATTTTACCTTGTTCATTCATCTGCAACATATTTCTCTGTCATCTCATTTTGTCTAATTTGGGTCATTTGCAGAAACTAGGATGGACATAGAAACTGTCATACAAAGTGAAGTAAGTGAAGTAAGTCAGAAAGAAAAAAGCAAGTATCATTTAATATCACTTATGAATGGACTTGAAGGACCAACCTTCCTGATTTCAGATTATATTACAAACATACAGTCATCAAGACAGCAAGGTACTGGCATAAAAACAGAGACATAAACCAAGGGAACAAGATAGAGAACCCAGAGATAAACCCACACACCTATGGGCATCTTATCTTTGACAAGGGAGGCGAGAATATACAATGGAGCAAAAACAGTCTCTTTAAAAAGTGGTGCTGGGAGAACGGAACAGCTACATGTGAAAGAATGAAAATGGAACACTTCCTAACACCAAACACAAAAATAAACTCAAAATGGATTAAAGACTTAAATTTAAGACCCTAAACTATAAAAATCTTAGAGGAAAACATGGGCAGAACACTCTTAGATATAAATCAAAGGAAGATCTTTTATGGCCCACGTCCCAGAGTAATGGAATTAAAAACAAAAATAAACAAATGGGACCTAATTAAACTTAAAACTTGTGCACAGCAAAGGAATAGGACAAAATAATAGCAAATGAAACAACTGACAAAGGATTCAGTTCAGTTCAGTCGCTCAGTTGTGTCCGACTCTTTGTGACCCCATGAATTGCAGCACGCCAGGCCTCCCGGTCCATCACCAACTCCCAGAGTTTACCCAAACCCATATCCATAGAGTCAGTGATGCCATCCAGCCATCTCATCCTCTGTCGTCCCCTTCTCCTCATGACCCCAATCCTACCCAGCATTAGGGTCTTTTCCAATGAGTCAACTCTTCGCATGAGGTGGCCAAAGTCTTGGAGTTTCAGCTTCAACATCAGTCCTTCCAGTGAACAACCAGGACTGACCTCCTTTAGGATGGATTAATTGAATCTCCTTGCAGTCCAAGGGACTCTCAACAGTCTTCTCCAACACCACAGTTCAAAAGCATCAATTCTGCGGTGCTCAGCTTTCTTCACCATCCAACTCTCACATCCATACATGACCACTGGAAAAACCATAGCCTTGACCAGACGGACTTTTGTTGGCAAAGTAATGTCTCTGCTTTTCAATATGCTATCTAGGTTGGCCATAACCTTCCTTCCAAGGAGTAAGCATCTTTTAATTTCATGGCTGCAATCACTATCAGCAGTGATTTTGGAGTCCCCAAAAATAAAGTCTGATACTGTTTCCAATGTTTCCCCATCTATTTCCCAGGAAGTGATGGGAACAGATGCCATGATCTTAGTTTTCTGAATGTTGAGCTTTAAGCCACCTTTTTCACTCTCCTCTCACTTTCATCAAGAGGCTCTTTAGTTCTTCTTCACTTTTTGCCATAAGGGTGGTGTCATCTGCATATCTGAGGTTATTGATATTTCTCCCAGCAATCTTCATTCCAGTTTGTGTTTCTTCCAGCCCAGTGTTTCTCATGATGTACTCTGCATGTAAGTTAAATAAGCAGGGTGATAATATACAGCCTTGACGTACTCCTTTTCCTATTTGGAACCAGTCTGTTGTTCCATGTCCAGTTCTAACTGTTGCTTCCTGACCTGCATACAGATTTCTCAAGAGGCAGGTCAGGTGGTCTGGTATGCCCATCTCTTTCAGAATTTTCCACAGTTTATTGTGATCCACAGTCAAAGGCTTTGGTATAGTCAGTAAAGCAGAAATAGATGTTTTTCTGGAACTCTCTTGCTTTTTCAATGATCCAGCGGATATTGGCAATTTGATCTCTGGTTCCTCTGCCTTTTCTAAAACCAGCTTGAACATCTGGAAGTTCACGGTTCACGTATTGCTGAAGCCTGGCTTGGAGAATTTTGAGCATTACTTTACTAGGGTGTGAGATGAGTGCAGTTGTGTGGTAGTTTGAGCATTCTTGGCATTGCCATTCTTTGGGATTGGGATGAAAACTGACCTTTTCCAGTCCTGTGGCCACTGCTGAGTTTTCCAAATTTTCTGGCGTATCAAGTGCAGCACTTTCACACCATCATCTTTCAGGATTTGAAATAGCTCAACTGGAATTCCATCACCTCCACTAGCTTTGTTCATAGCGATGCTTTCTAAGGCCCACTTGAGTTCACATTCCAGGATGTCTGGCTCTAGGTGAGTGATCACACCATCATGATTATCTGGGTCATGAAGATCTTTTTTGTACAGTTCTTCTGTGTATTCTTGCCACCTCTTCTTAATATTTTCTGCTTCTGTTAGGTCCATACCATTTCTGTCCTTTATCGAGCCTATCTTTGCATGAAATGTTCCCTTGGTATCTCTAATTTTCTTGAAGAGATCTCTAGTCTTTCCCAATCTGTTGTTTTCCTCTATTTCTTTTCACTGATCGCTGAGGAAGGCTTTGTTACCTCTTCTTGCTATTCTTTGGAACTCTGCAGTCAGTTGGGCATATCTTTCCCTTTCTCCTTTGTTTTTCACTTCTCTTCTCTTCCCAGCTATCTGTAAGGCCTCCTCAGACAGCCATTTTTCTTTTTTGCATGTTTTGCCTTTCTTTTCCATGGGGATGGTCTTGATCCCTGTCTCCTATACAATGTCACGGGACCTCTGTCCATAGTTCATCAGGCACTCTGTCTATCAGATCTAGTCCCTTAAATCTATTCGTCACTTCAAAGGATTAATCTCCAAAATATACAAGCAGCTCTTTCAGCTCAATAACAGAAAAATAATCAACCCAATCAAAAAGTAGGTAGAACACCTAAACAGACATTTCTCCAAGGAAGACATACAGATAGCTAATAAACGTATGAACAGATGCCAACATCACTCATTATCAGAGAAATGCAAATCAAAACTGCAATGAGGTATCACCTCATACCAGTCAGAATAGCCATCATCAAAAAGTCTACAAACAATAAATGCTGGAGAGGGTGTGGAGAAAAAGGAAGCCTCTTGCACTGTTGGTGGGGATGCAAATTTATACAGTCATTGTGGAGAACAGTATGGAGATTCCTGTAAGAAACTAGGTCTAAAACTGCCATATGACCTAGCAATCCCACTGCTGGCATATAAATGAGAAAACTGTAATTAAAAAAGACACAAGTACCCTAGTGTTTATTGCTGCACTACTTACAATAGGTAGGCATGGAGGCAACCTAGATGCCCATCAATGTACGAATGGATAAAGAAGCAGTGGCACATATACTAAACGGAATACTACTCAGCCATAAAAAGGAACACACATGACTCAGTTCTAATAAGGTGGATGAACCTAGAGCCTATTATAGAGAGTGAAGTAAGTCAGAAAGAGAAAGACAAATATAGTATATTGACACTTATACATAGAATCTATAAATATAGTACTAATGAACCTATCTGCAGGGCAGCAGTGAAGACTCAGACTTAGAGAATAGATATGGACACAGAGGTGAAGGAGAGGGTGGGATGATACTGAGAGAGTAGCATTGAAACATATACATTAGTATATGAAAAATTAGATAGCCAGTAGAAATTTGCTGTATGATGCAGGGAGCTCAAAACTGGTGCTCTGTGACAACCTAGAGGAGTGAGATGAGGTAGGAGGTGGGAAGGAGGTTCAAGAGGGAGGGAACATACATATACCTATGGCCAAGCTATGTTGATATATGGCAGATGCCAACACAATATTGTAAAGCAATAATCCTCCAACTAAAAATAAATAAATTTTTAAAAAATAATAATACCACTTATTTGTGGAATCTAGAAATATGATGCAAATGAACTTATTTGCAAAGCAGAAATAGAGACACAGATGTGGAAAACAAACTATGGACACCAAAGGGAGAAATAGTGGGTGGGATGAATTAGAAGATTGGAATTGACATGTACACTACTGATACTATGTACAAAACAGATAACTGATGAGAATCTATGGTATAGCACAAGGAACTGCACTCAGTGCTCTGTGGTGACCTGAATGGGAAAGAAATCCAAGGAAGAGGAATATATGTATATGTGTGGTTGGCTCACTTTGCTGTACAGCAGAAACTAATACAACATTGTAACACAATTCTACTCTAATAAAAATCAAAATTTTTAAATGGATATGGGCTCCAGAACAGTGAATATCTTGTACAAATGCCTGAAAACATCACTCTGATTGTTGATGAGTGATTTTTATCCATGTTGGATGCTTAGGTGTTTTCACTTTGCAAAGGTGTATCTTTTTTTTCAGCTTTTTTTAATAACAATTTTTATTGACGCATATAGTTAATTTGCAATGTTGTGTTAGCTTCAGGTGCACAGCAAGATGATTCCATATATATACATATACATATCTATGTACCTATATACATTCTATTTCAGATTCTTTTCCAAAAATGTATCACTTTTGATCTATACTATTTTCTGTTGATTCACTAAAAATGCATATGTTTCAAAATCACATGGACCTGAGTCTAAACCGCCAGACAATGTGCACTTCTACCTTTGATTCTGGGCAAATTTCTCAATCTATCACAAATAATTACACCTCCCAGAGTTTCCCTGGGAAAATGAAAGTACCCCACACATATAAAGGCATCTGGAACACAACAGCATTCTCATAAAGAAAGAGACTCCTTTTTTTTTTAACCTTCTCTCCCAAATACCCATCATGGAATAGCTTAACCAATATTTTGTTTTTAAAGTATCTATTAAATGATCAACTGACTTTTCTCAAAGGGACAAAGCCTTTCATTTTCAAAAGGCAATTCTGACAATCCTGAATTTGAGGACTTAGAGGTTCTTTACACAACCCAACCCAATAGCAGAGGAGATACTGTGGATCTCACCAAGACTGAGCACAGCCCCGCTGAGCTGGTTAAAATAGTCCTTCAAGATCTGGTTCTCCCTGAGCTGTCTCCAGCCACCATCAATGCTTCTGTAGGATGTAATGGCCTGATTTGCATAGCTAATCACCCTCCTTCCCCGCCCTGCAGCCCGGCCTGTGCCAGCAGTCTGATCTGGGGCTGAGAGCCAGCCATCCTGGTGCAGACTCTCCCTCTGCCCTGCATTTGCTGAACAGTTCAGACAAATCACTTAGAGCCTCCTCATCTCAATTCCCACTCTTGAGAACAGTACCCACGGTTTATACTTGTTTACCCATTAGCTGACTTAGTTAATAAATTTAAATTGCTTTGTAGATAGGTGAAACTGAGTGTGCAGAAGTGTTAATTATTGTGATTTGTGGACACTTTTCAAGTCCTGCGTCTTGTATGCAAATGAAGCAGTTACTACCTCATTTGGTAAAAAGAGAAATAAACACTAAGTAGAAACCATGTCGGTGAGTACAAATGTTTACATGAAAGCAGAAAGGAAGAATGAGAGGACTCTTTGGTGGGAGATTGTCCTTGAGTTGCCAAAATCATCTTTTGCTTGTGGAGTCTAAACTCTAAAAGAGACGGAGCAGATGGGAGCCTGGGACAGCCTCAAACCTTCAGAGAGGGTGGGTGGAAATCTCAGCAACTGGCCCTGGGAGGAGGTGAGATGCCCGGCAGTTAGGAACGCTTCCCTTGAAAGTAACTAACTATTAGATACAACATCCCTGAACTGAATGTGGATTAGGAATTGCAAACTCTGTTGGGTGAATTGGTGTGACTGGGAGAGACAAGAACTAATAATGAGTAACTTTCAACCTTTGAAACACCCATGAGCTAAGAAGGGAGCACAGGCAGGTGAATGAAGAGCTGCAATCAATATGCTGGTAAGAGCAGTCAGGAGAGGCTTCAGGAGGAGGTGACATTTGAACAGGATTCTGGTCATTAAGTAGGAATTAACCAGGAAGAAATGAGGAAGGGGTCAATGGGATACACACACCACTCCAGGCACTATATAGAATGTGGACATGAAAGGCCCAGGGAAAGCCAGTGCAGGTAAGAGATGATCAGGATAGCAGATGACAGAGAGGAAACAGTGTCACCTAGGGAACATCTAAGGCTAGGAATTTAGTACATCATCACCTAGAAAACCAGATTCTGTGCCAAGGACAGATTTCAGGTCTACAAAAGGATCTCTTCCCTCAGTCACTAAAATTTCCCTTTACCACGAGTTCCAAGAGTGTAACCCATGACAGTTAGGTTTAAAACTGTTAGGGTTAGGCTACTAAATTTACAAGCCTCCAGACATCAATGGCCTTGACATTATGGATACTCATTTCTGCCATTATACTATACAGGATCATAATCCTTTACTCATGTCTTCACCTGCCCACCTGTCACACAACAGACCCCACTAAACCTGAGTCTGTGATGGGTATTAGTCTATGTGGGCATCCTTGGTTTCACCTATCTACAAAGCAATTTTAATTTATTAACTAAATCAGCTAATGGGTAAACAAGTATAAACCATGGCTCCTTCCTATTTAGGGGGACTCTCACTGTTTGCTCCTGGGGGAGGCAGGTTCCTCGCTCTGGGGAGGCCACACCTGGAGCAGGGAGGGTGAGTGGGGCAGGGCCACCCTCTGGGCTCCAACAATATGGTCCTTCCCAGTTTGTGCAGGGACCGGGCTAAGCCAGAAAGCACGTGCATGGTGATCATCATGTCGGTGCTGGCGCCCCAACCAGAGCCTGCCTGACGTTTCCAGTTCCAGCCTCTGCCCTTTCCCAGCCAGGACCACCATGCTTTTCCCAATAACTCTTGTATGGGTTTTTATTTGATTTCTGTTCGAGCTTACAAACAAGAATGCTGACTGCACTGAACAAGTCCCATCCCTTACGGAGGAGCATGGGGACACCTGCTCTGTCCAGCACTTCCTGAGCCTCTGTTGGGTGACCACTCAATGGGCACACAAAATTGAGCAGAGTCAGAGGGGGCTGGAAGCTGCCTAGTAGCAAATCTGTTTCATCTATGTCCACACCCCTCAATCCACATAACAGAGGGGACAGGAAAATGGGTTTTTATACCCACTCCGTGTCTGTCTTGTGCTTTAACACAGCCCATCTCAGCTAATCTTATTGTTTATGTGAAACAGTGTTATTGTCCCTGTTGACAAAAAAAGAAGCTGAGACTCAGAAAAGAGAGGTGATTTGCAAACAACACAGAAATAATACAGGTTTGCTGGACTCCTGAGCCACATTCTTTCTGTCTCACCCAAGCACAGTCCACCTGAGACAGGTAGGTGTGGAGACCTATGCTGCCATTTCACAGCCTGTGCTGATGGGGGACAGCAGGGCAGAGCACAATTCAGAAAATAGGTGCTCATTTGTAGGTTTTCCTGTAATAGTCGAAGACCCCTATTATCCTGCAGAAATAGAAGCTGTTTTGCTTTTATCCCTCCAGTATCATTCATGCATGCAAAGAAAAAAATCTTTACAAATAATATATCCAAGAACATGTACCCAGAATACATAAATAATTCTTTAAAGTGGGCAAAGATTTGAATAGAAATTTCTCCAGTCAAGATATACACATGGCCAATAAGCACATGAAAAGATGCTCAACATCATTAGTCATTAGGGGAAATTCAACTCAAAAGCACAGTGAGATCACCTCACACCCACTGGAATGGCTAAAATAAAAAACACAAGAGAATAGTAAATGTTGGCAAAGATGCGGAGAAATTAAAACTTTGATACTTGCTGATGGAGATGCAAGATACGTGTAATAGCATGAATAAGCCTCAGGAATATTATGCCAAGTGAAATAAGCTGGTCTCAAACAAGGTACATATTTATGATTTCATCAAAGGAAACATCTGCGATGGATGAAATTTAGAGATAAAGGCTGATTAGTGCTGCCTAAAGCTTGGGTCAACGAGATGGGGGCAATCATGGGTAGAAATGAGGACTGACTGATGGTCAAAGGCAGTTTTGTTTCATCTTTTGTTTCATTTAAATAAGTTGTAACATGGGGTTCCCAGTTTCAATTGCCATTAGAGTACCTTTAAAAACAACCTAGACCTGCACAAACCAAAGCTGCATTTTTTACCTTTTACAAAGGTTATATCAAACCCATATTTTCAGTTTTTGGACTTTTAATCAGAACTTAATGTCAAAACTAATATTATATGTCCATAGGTGTGTGCCAGAAATGGAATATTCTCACTAAAAATTATCTGTAGTTTCATTTTCTATCCTATTCACACTTGTAAGCTAATTTTAAATTTATTACTGTAACATGACTCTGGAAAGCCTTATACTGTTCAAAAACTTATTTTTATACAATTTTAAAGGCTACTTTCCATTTACAGTTATTACAAAATATTGGCTAGATTCCTCTAATGTACAATACATCCTTGAGCCATCTGACATCAAGTAGTTTGTACCTTCCCTTCCCCCACCCCTATATGGCTCCTCCCTGTCTCCTCACCAGTAGATCAAAGTGTCTTTGAGGGTTAATAACAATTTTCTAAAATTAGATTGTGGCTGATTTCTGAATAAGTGTGCTAAAAAGTGTGCAAATCACACTCTAAGTAGTGAGTTTTGTGGTATGTAAACTATATCTCACCGAATCTTTCCACAAAAAAAAAGAAAGAAAGAAATGCATTGTCAATTGATAATCATACACTCTGACATACTCTCCTACTCAAATAATCTCACCAAATTGGTTTGATGGTTGCCCCCTCTGTGGTGGAGGAATGAGAGGCTGCCACGTCAGGGGCAGGTGGCCTCCTCAGGGTGACTTAGCCGATGAGGGGTGGCTCCGAAACCCATCGTCATCTCCTCTCACAGTGATGGAGCAACAAGCTCCATCGTGTTCTTAACCAAACATCATCTTCAGGTGAAAGGATCCAGTATATTCTGGAGACTGCATGTTGAACCCCACAACAGGTCTGTCCTGTCTTTAATATTATTTCCACTTTAGGGTTCGAGAACCTGAGATTCAGAGAGGATATTTTTCAGTTTTGCACATTTTATTAATAAGTTGTCCAAATTCACATTTCTTTGGCTTCAAAACGGTAACTCTTTTCTCCTATACACATAATGTTTTGTTCTCTAGTCATTCTAATCCTTAACTTTTTGCTTCAAAGCTATTGAACCTTATGAAGAGCAAAGTTTCAAGTTTCTCATCATTTACAGCAAAAAAAAAAAAAAAAAAATACACCAGAGGACATTGTGAAAATTGTCTGAAAGAAAAACACTGTGTAAGAATGATGGTTCACCATCTACTGACCCTAATATTTCTGAAAACGTTTGTGTGGTGCAGTACTACCTAGAACTCATATTTAATTTTCTTTTTGTTAATTGTTGCAAAATATACATAATCTATTTTCTTCTTCTTTAGGAAAGTGACATAATTAATACACAGATGACTACAAAAAAACCAGATCTTTCCATTCTAGGACAGGTGTTAAATTAGCCACAAGAGGACTCTCGTGTTATTTCCCAAAGGTAATACAATAAAATTACAAGGAAGGCATCACTAAAAAGGGAAATGCTTTTTAAACTCCTCTTCTCTGGTCTAAATTAATAGCTTCTAGGATTATTGGTTCCCAGAAGAAAACAAGCTGAATTTGTTTACTCCTACGTATGAATAATCATGTCCATAGTGTTCCAAGGGAAGAAAACACGCTAGAATGATCAGTGTTCCCGGTTCTAAGAAGTAAACAGAAAGCTCAATCAGAACGAGGAGGGAGGGTCTGAAATGGAACAGAGATAATGGAGTTTGCCCCAGGAAGTTCGTGTGTATAGATGGAGAGAGTAAGAAGCAATAATTCAGGAAGACAAGAGAGATGTGACCCTACAATGTACCAACAAGCATGGATGAGAACTATCTCCTCCCACCCCACCCTGCAGAAAGCTTATGGTTTCCTTAATTCCAATTCAGTGGAGTGAGTTTCATTTATGGAGAACTGGGAAACAGAAAACAGAGAGATGGGCATAAACACTTCCCCAAATAAAATGACCTATATATAATTTTTTTTAAATTGTAATAAAATTACCCTATATTTATACAGCTATTTAGAATTTACTCAATTTGCTGTTTTAAAATACTTTCAAATATTGAATAGGAAGTACGAGGTTATAAATTTGCAAGAAATAATAATTAAAAAAAAATTCCACAAAGCAAGCCATATGAAAGAAGCAATCTTTGTATGTGTCTTTCCTCATTCCTCATGGCTGGAACAGAACAACAAATGCTATTATTCTGTTATAGCTAGCAGTGCAATCATAAGTGAAAATTTGCCTGTTTACTGTCAACTTGAGCTGGGTGTAAAGAAACATCTAAAAGAAAACTGAGTCATTGAGCGAGAACTGAGTGTAGAAAGCATTCAATTTGAAGATTTAACCAAAAAAGTATAAACGTGAGTAGGCAAAGACATTTCTAGAGTCCTTAACCATCTGTCAACCTCCATTCAACCACTAAGGACATATATGACAGAAACTTGATGATCTGCATCATGTCCCTCAAAATGTCTTTTCTCTGTTGTGCTTCTATACTATCTGCCTGGAGATGCTGAGAAAGATGGGGAATGAGCTTTCTTGTGGATCCAGGGAACACCTACAGCCTTTTATACAAAGTTCATGTGTGCATGCGTGCGTTCGTGCATGCACGCGTGCTCAGACGCTAAGTCTGAGCCCATGGACTGTAGCCTGCCAGGTTCCTCTGTCCATGGAGCTTTCTAAGCACGAATACTGGAGGGGGTTGCCATTTCCTTCCCCATTTTTACCCAAAGTGAGGGCTCTCAAAATGAAAGTTAGACAAATAACCATAGAGGAAGGTAAACATCAAATAAAAGCAAATGACTTAAGTACATTAGCTAATCATAAATACCATAAGCAAATCTCATTGAGCAGGTTAAATTTGCATAACGAATCATTTATTCCTGTGTACTATTTGTAAAAGCCTTATGAGATGTTGTGGTCCACATTTTCCAGATGGGAAAACTGAGGTTAGAGGAGGTACGTGCACTCAAGCTTAAGTGGCCTGGTCCACCTCTAAAATGCAGGGCCATTTGACTCTGCGAACCATTCTGTTAATGCTTGTGATTAATATCTTCTTTTGGAAAAGCGGACAGAAAAAAATCGAAAGAAAATCATTCCAGGCATGCAGGCCAGCAGGGAAACGATGTAAACCAACACTACGTGCTCAAGGAGATGCCAGCCTATGAAGCCCCTGGGGAAAGATCTCCAGGGAAAAGCAGGGAGATGAAGCAAAAGAATTAGGAGGGAGAAGGTCTGAGCAAGTACTGCAAGGTTTGTAGTGGTCAGCTCTCACTGGGTAACAGACAAGCTCAGGATCTCACAGACATGCATGTAAGCGTTTATTTCTTACTCACGTGTTAGTGCATCAGCTGGGGTAACTCTGGTCCATGTGTCTTTCATCCTCCACGCAGAACCAGACTATGTTCTTTCCCAGCTACTGGAAGATGCTCCGAGAGCCCTCCCAGCTGTGCAGCTGACAACAGGAGCCCCTGCCTGAAGTCAGCTCTGACCTCAATGGTCAGAACTAGCCACAAGGCACAGCCCACGGCTGAAGGGGAGGGAAGTGGGCTTTGTCTTTGTGGGAAGAATATCAGAGTGAAAAATCACGGGATGTAAAGACAGTGAGGTATGAGAAACACACGCTTCACATCACAGCATTTAAAGAAATTTGACTTCATGAGAAGCTTCTGGAGAACCACTCCAGCTTTTACTCACCAGTTTGAAACAGATTTGTTTTAGGGAGAAAAAAAGAACTTTAGAAGAAGAAATCAGTTTGGGGGATGCTTGGTTAAGGGAATAACTTTTTCCCTTTCTTAAAAAATGTGTGGTACTAGAAAGAGAGATTCTACTCCGGCTGAGGAGGATGGATGGAATGCATGTGCCTGATGCACTCAGATGGCTTCTGTGATCTGATAATGTACATTTGTCCCATCTGACTCTCGTAGATATGTGACCAGAAGCATTTTCCTGGAGTTTTTATAGCCACTTGTTCAAAGACAAAGAAGCCCAAAAGGAACTGGGATGAGATTTCAAACCTGTTTGAAATTAAGCAACATACTTAATACCTTTAAATGTAGTTTTGTACTTTTATCCATTAGACAGTTAAGTTACCAACTGACTAATTTTTATTAAGTATGTACATTTCCATTCAATAAATGTGTTGGTTCTGTCACTGTGTCTTTAAATTGACACAATTATTTTTACAGCCCACTCCCAGCTTTACCCACCACTTGAACATGACTCTTTTACCCAAATGTGTGAGCATGCATGCTTGAAATGAACATCATCTTCATGTTTTTGGACTTTGAAGTCACATATCTGAGCACTTAACTTTTCTGATCCTCAGTTTCCTTGTTTTCAAAAGAAAAATACTAAAACCTACATTTAAGGAAATTGTGGGTGTTATGAAAGATGCATAGCCAGCATCAAGCCTGGCACAGGGCCTCCAGCAAAGGGGACAATGATGATGGTGACAGTGGTACCATCAGTTAAAAGTGGACACACAGTTACAACACTTCAAAGACTTCTCTAGATGAGGATGAGCCACTGCCAATCCTTTTAGAGTAACAACAACCAGGAAGAAAATAGTTTTGCTGCTAAAGTATCCATCAGGCAAGCAATAGGTTTGCAAAAACAAGCTGTGGCATTTTCATTTTCTTGCTTAGTTTGAATCTAGATCTGCACTTTGAAGACGAAAAGTTATTACCGCCTGATGGCCTGCAATAAAGAATGTGAGAGTCTCCATCTAGGGCTGTGGAGACATATGTCTGGTCCAGTAAAACGAATGTCCGTAACTTCAGGGGATGCTCAGAGATCCTGAGAGGGATGAAGGATCCGCTGAGCATATTGATGCATGGTGCACAGCATCCCTGGAGGGAGGAGCAGAGAGAACCTCACCCATGGGCTTCTCTCTTTCACTCTCTTTTAATAGAGAGAGCTAAGCATCTTCTTATGTAGCATCAGCAGTTCAGGAAACTCGGGACACCAGGTTCTTACAGTGTGAAAAGCAAGTCCATAGAAATGATGTGGCCCACATTTGACCAAGTTTGTATCACACACATTTGAAGGTCAGGTCTATCCCTTCCAAACACAAACAACAACAAAACAACAAGCATAAAACACTTAATCACTATGAACCACAAAGGAAAGGAGACAATGTATTTGGATTTAATCCTTTAAACACAAGAGTGTTAAGTTCTTCTCAAGATCTCCCAACAATGTCTGAGCAACTCTTCTGGTTATGTCTGCTCTACCCCATAGGAGAGAAATATCTGGGTTTTTAAACATTACATTGGAGAATGAGACTCTATGCTTTGTCCAGACTTGTCCTACAAATGTATTGTAGACATAGTTGAATATTTCGACAGTGCATTCATTGAGCACACAAAAGCTAGGGTAATTAGCGAATTTATCAAATGCCAGCATCTCAAATGATTCTAACAGCACTGGCAAAGCCAACGTGATGAAAATTAATGAGGACGAAAATTCCCTGCACTAGTATGGGGAAGGGAGAAGGAACTGCTTGTTTGTTTTTCTCCTTGCAAATCTGTCCCTCTGTCCAAAAAATGCTCAACTACAAGTCAGGAAGCACACCTGAAGCATTCAGGTAAAGCAAGGTCAGCTTCAAGAGCATCAGTGAACTGTGATACCAAAGCTGCTGGTGGTGTGGTTTAGTCGCTCAGTCATGTCTGACTCTTTTGCAACTCCATGGACTGTAGCCTGCTAGGCTTCTCGGTCCATGGGATTTCTCAGGCAAGAATACCAGAGTGGGTTGTCGTTTCTTTCTCCAACCAAAGCAGGAGACAGGGACAAAAATAATGCAGGAAGAGGGATCTTCAACACAGAACTCAGGGAAGGCAGCAGGGAGGCACGGTTGGTTCCAGGGCAGGTTTGTGAATACAGCGTCCCATGTTTGAGAGGTTCCTCCAACACTGAGCGGAAATGGTAAGGATCATTCTGTGCTGTGGAATGAGTATGAGCAGGCTACTCATGTGAGTCCCCTAGAATCTTCTTGCAAGACACACATTATGATCTTGCCAAATGTAATCATGGGAGTGACATCACCTCTGTCACCTCCTGTTGGAGACAGACCCTCCCCACACTAAAGTGGAGAAGGACAGGAAAGGATGTGAGATCCAGGAGGTGGGCTCCTTGGGAGCTTATCCCAGAGTCTGCAGTCACCTGGCCTCTTACCTGGGGGGTGGGAAAGGAAATGCTACAATAGACAGTTAAGCAAAATCCAAAATTGCATGAAACCCCTGCCCAGTTCCACTACATCTCTTCAACTCACTCTCAGAGAGATCTCTCTACAATTATGACTTAGAAGAGACTCCGTGGAGGGTCAGAGGGTTGTGAGTTACCACCAGAGTTTCCAAGCAGAGGCAGTACAGCTGATCAATCCGGATACCTGCTACCTGCTTATACTACACAGATGTTTCATATCCAGCTTCTAACATAGAAAACTGGAAAAGACATAGACTTCCCTGGTAGCCCATGGTTAAGACTCTGCCTTCCAATGCAGGGGATGCAGGTTTGGTCCTTGTTCAGGGAACTATGGTCACACATGCTATGGGGGCTGGCCAAAATTTTTTTTAAAAAAGAAAATTTGAAAGGACATTCACATGAGTTGCACAGCTACTATTTGCCAGACACTATTATGGAAGCTTTACAGAGACTTGTTTTTAAATTAAATAATGACACACCTCCAGAGCAACTCTATTTTTATAGAAAAAAGAGATATGATTCAGAGAGAAAAAAGGATCTTACGCAAGATTTTGTATCTAGAGAATGTCAGAGCTGGGATTTAACCAGAGCCAGTCAAGCTTTTATTTTATTTCATGGCAGGACCAGTTTGCTTTGCTTCACCTCCCAAAACTACCTGATAACCCTCGCACACGAGTAATGATCATGTGCAATCAGAAGGTGAATTTGATGGAGCTTGGCCTTTTTCATTGGAGAAGGCAATGGCACCCCACTCCAGTACTCTTGCCTGGAAAATCCCATGGACGGAGGAGCCTGGTGGGCTATAGTCCTTGGGGTCGCTAAGAGTCGGACACGACTGAAGCAACTTAGCAGCAGCAGCAGGCCTTTTTCATTAGTGACTAAACACATTACCCTGTGAGTCAGAAAGAAAAGCAAATAAGGTAGCAGTTTCTGCGGCATCATCTCCTCCCAGTAACTTGACTGGAGGGAAATGAGAAAAGCAAAAGCTGTTTAAAAAAAAAAAAAACAACTTTGGTGAAATAAATAAAATATTATACTCCTTAAATAAAAGAAGTGCCTTTTCCTGGCTCCCTACTATCCTGACGTCAAAAAATGTTAACTTGGCAGGTGTTGGGAGGAGAAATGCAAAAAACCAAAAGCTTTCCTAAAGGAAATATAAATAGTAGGACAGGAACACAGAAGAATTACCAGACTTCTAGGTTCACCCAGAATCAACAAAGAATCTCTACTCAACTTTCCAAATCCAAGGGCTTCCTTGAAGACAGAAATTAAAATGTCTTGAGTAGATTGGGATGGCTCTGCTGGCTGGAAAGTCTTTATGAAAGTGAAGTGTTAGTCTTTCAGTTGTGTCTGACTCTTTGTGACCCTATGGACTGTGTCCCGCCAGGCTCCTCTGTCCATGGGATTTTCTAGAAAGAATATTGGAGTGGGTAACCATTCCCTTCTCCAAAGGATCTTCCCGACTCGGGGATTGAACCCTGGTCTCCTACATTGCAGGCAGACTTTTTACCTTCTGAGCCACCATATTCCCTAAAACCTCCTTGTGGAATCCTCAATTTCTGGAAAAGTTGTCAAGAATAGAAAAACAAAGAAGAAGGATCTCCCTTTAGCCTTGTTCATAAAAACAAAAATAGCCAGCCATTTGGAAAGGGGAGACTTTTAAGAGAAGGATGCTCCTCATGACTGAAGAAGCAGAGAGAGCATGGGAGATGAGATGGGAATAGGTCAACCTTCAAAAGGGCAGTGTGACATTGTCACCCCCTCAAGTCTCCCAAACTCTGGTCTGGAATTATCCACAGCCCTTCACCCTCCCCTTTATTTGATATGGGTGGGGCTTCCCTCATAGATCAGTTGGTAAAGAATCTGCCTGCAATGCAGGAGACCTGGGTTCGATTCCTTGGTCAGGAAAATCCCCTGGAGAAGGAAATGGCAACCCACTCCAGTATCCTTGCATGGAGAATCCCATGGACAGAGGAGCCTGACAGGCTCATGGGGTTACAAGAGTCAGACACGATTTAGCAACTACAGAGAGAGAGAAAGAAAGAGAGAGAGAGAGGAAATCTTACATGTTGAATACTATTCTAAATGCTGATTTCAGACACAGCATCATTTCTTGGAGGGGCCCAGGACTGGTAGGGAGGGTGGGGTCAGCTAGCCAGTGATCAAACCTAGCATTCTATGTACTGTACTAGTGGTATGCTTTCTAGATCAACGTGATGCAGAGAGGAGGAGGAGGGTCTGAGTTCCCTTCGAGTTGGGTCAGGACTTAAACAAAGGAGCTGATGTCAACCAAGCAATTAATGCGTAGTATCAGCCTTCTTAGGCTAGTTCAGTATAAATAAGTACATTAGAGGAGTCAGAATTATGTTTATGTTTCTTGTTGAATACAGAAGTTAGGGGACTTCTCTGAAGTCAGATTGCTGAGCTCCAATATTTACTATCTATATAACCTTCAAAAATTTTTCACTCTCTAACCCCAGTTTTTTTTAAGTTTATTTTATATAATTAATTTACAATGCTGTGTTAATTTCTGCTGTAGAGCAAAGTGATTCAGTCATATATATACATATATATATGTATATCTATACATGAATATATGTTCTTTTTTTAACATTCTTTCCCATTATGGTTTATCACAGGATACTGACTATAGTCCCCTGTGCTATACAATAAGAACTTGTTTACCCATCCTATATATAACAGTTTGCATCTGCTAGCTCAAACTCCCAAACCTTCCTTCCCCACCTCTCCTCTCCCTGGGCAACCACAAGTCTGTTCTCTATGTTCTAAGCTCTAGTTTTTCAACAGTGTAATGAGTATGCTGATAGGTCCTACCTCATGGTATTTTTATAAGAATAAGCAGAAGTATCTATGATTAGCATAGTACTTAAAACATCTGTTGTTATTCAGTTGCTAAGTCATGTATGACTCTTTTTTGTGACCCCATGGACTGCAGCACACCAGCACACTATTTTTCACTATCTCCCAGAGTTTGTTCAAACTCATATCCATTGAGTCAGTGATGTCATCCAACTATCTCATCCTCTGTCTTCCCCTTCTCCTCCTGCCCTCAATCTTTCCCAGCATCAGGATCTTTTCCAATGAGTCGACTCTTCACATCAGGTGGCCAAAGTATTGGAGCTTCAGCTTCAGCATCAGTCCTTCACAATGAATATTCAGGACTGATTTCTGTTAGGATTGACTGGTTTGTTCTTCTTGCCATTCAAGGGACTAAAGAGTCTTCTCCAGTACTATAGTTCGAAAGTATCACTTCAGTGCTCAACCTTCTTTATGTTCCAATTATCACATCCATACATGACTACTGGAAAAGCCAGAGCTTTGACTAGACAGACCTTTGTCAGCAAAGTGATGTCTCTGCTTTTTAATATGCTCTCTAGGTTTGTAATAGGTTTTCTTCCAAAGAGCAAGCATCTTTTAATTTCATGCTGCAGTCACCATCTGCAGTGATTTTGGAGTCCAGGCATGCCGCATATAAACGTTGGCAATTATTTTCATTGTAAATTAGAAACAAAGACTAATTTAGATTTGCTTCCCCATTGAGAGTTTATAAGCCTTATAATCTTCTGGATATAAACCTTTTTCAAAGAGCCAATGGATCAAGATGACATGGACCATCTCTTGAGAGGTAGCATTGCTGACTTTTACCTGCTATCCATGGGTCAATTGCAAAAAATTAATTTTTTTAATTAAATATTGTTGACATTCTTTCAGGGTATCTAGGATGACTGGGTTACAAAATGAAACAAAGTTTTCAGTTACTGAGATGAGCCAGTAACATTACTATATAGAAAAGGAAACTGGGTCTTCTACACTCTAATGTATCCAGTAAAGAAAAATAGTCCACCACAAAATGTGAGTACCAGGATGTGCCATTTAAGGCTTTCAGGCACCGCCAACATCAGGGCTCCAATATCCTACACTCATCACAGTCTAGGAGCAAACCACTGACTTCTCAACAAGGAATGCCACTTTTTCCAGCTTCTGACTTTGTTCTGGGCCATTTCGTTTATAATCATACCTCACACCTCAGTGATGATGCTGTCCAGTACCTCCCATCACGAGGATAGCTCCTCCCCTTGGTGATGCTCCAGACTGCCCTTCCATCTACGTGTCTGAGAGAAAGTCTCACTCCATGTCCAGAGCCCTTGGCAGGCAATCCTCAAGGGCAAAGCCTTCTTTATGTTTCACAACAAGCAATTCTGTGTGTTTCCATGTGCATCTGGCCACAAAATCTATAGGGCCTGGTGCGAATGAATGGTAGGGTCTCTTACTCAATAAGATGAGAGTGGCATTCTAAACCAAGCATGGGTTCTCCATGAGGGCATCTGCATAGTGGAGGCGTCTGCACTATTTAGGGTCCAGTACCCAATTCCATTGCTTGGGAGGGTGCAAGGGGTGTTCCCCAAAAACACCAAGCAATGCTCCAGACTCCAGCTTTGGGGGGGGGGGGTCCCACAATTCAACTCAGTTCTGACACTGTCTGCCTAGAGACAACATGAGACCCCCTAGATACAGGGCGTGGGTGCATGTGCTCAGTCGTATCTGACTCTTTGTGACCCCATGGACTGCAGCCCACCAGCTCCTCTGTCCATGGAATTTTCCAAGCAATACTGGTTTTCATTTCTTTCTCCAGGGGATCTTCCCAAATCAGGGATGGAACCCAAGTCTTTTGTGTTTTCTGCATTGGCAAGTGGGTTCTTTACCAGCTGAACCACCAGGGAAGCCAGTCCCGTAAAACCTCCCTCCATTTCAGACAGCCATCACAAGACCAGGCAGTTATCTGTACTTCCGATGGGCTATACAACAGCTTCCCACAACTCCTCCTGAGGTTTGATTAATTTTCCAGAGAAGCTTGTAGAACTCAGGAAACTGATGTACTTACTAGATGACCCATTTACTGCAAAGGACACTGAAGGATAGAGAGAGGTGAAGAGATACAGAGGATGAATCCCAAACAAAAAGCCTCTGTCTTCACGGAGTTTGAGGTCCCACACTGTGCCAAGCCAACGTGTTCTGGTTCATCAACCCAGAAGCTTTCTGAACAACTCTGTCCTTGTTGGTTTTTATAGAGGCTTCGTTACATATGTGCATGCTGAGTCACTTCAATCACGTCTGACTTTTTGCAACCCTATAGACTGTAGCCCACTAGGCTTCTCTGTCCGTGGGATTCTCCAGCAAGAATACTGGAGTGGGTTGCCATTCCCTCCTCCAGGGGATCTTCCTGACCCAGGGATTGAACCTGTGTCACTTATGTCTCCTGCACTGGCAGCCAGGTTCTTCACCACAGCAGACCTTGGGAAGCCCATCATTACATATACACAATAGGTTAAATCACTGGCTATCAGTAATTGACTCAACCTCAGACAATAAAGCAACTCAGTCAGTTCTAAGTTCCAGAAGTGTCTCCCCGATGACACAAGCCCTTCAAACTGCCCACTCTCTCGACAGTGAAGGGACTGACAGTGCATTCCAAGGGAAAGTCAGTCCCCTGGGAACTGGAGATGAGGAATTTCCTGGTGGCTCAGTCAGTAAAGAATCTGCCTGCATTGCAGGAGACCTGGGTTCAATCCCCGGGTCAGGAAGACTCCCTGGAGAAGGAAATGGCAACCTACTCCAGTATTCTTACCTTGAAAATCCCATGAACAGAGGAGCCTGGGGGGCTACAGTCCATGGGGTTGCAGGAGTCAGACATGACTTAGCAACTAAACCACCAAGAACCTGAATATCTGCTGTGTACAGTTCTTTTCCTCAGGTGTTTAGTTAACGCTAGTCAACATCCTTCAAGCTCAGTCAGTTCTACAATTCTGACAATATTGAGTGATCAGTGGGCAGAACTCAAAGTCCAACCCCTGGGCTCAGTGTGACATCATATCTTGCACACAATATGCCATTTCAGCCAGCCTTCCTCACTGGGGGCCAGCCACACCACCTTCCTTAAAAAAGTCAGTAGTCTCACTGACAATATTTCTCTTATGAAAAGCTTAAAATGGTAAAGTAAGAGGTATTGAAGGTCGCTGGAGACCTCCTCATCCTGCAGAAGAAGCCTTACCTCGTGGAATTCCCAGGTCTTTGCCAGACGTTGTGATCCAGCATCTTTGCCTTCTGAGGTTGAGGGAACCACTCAAGCATCTCTTGGCCTTGATCTCTAAAGGACCCCTGGTTAGTACTCACTGCAGTAGAAGTGAGCACACAGCTCTGGATGGAGCAGCCAAAAGAGACTCTCGAGTTCTTTCTTAAAGAAGGCAATGCCCATCAGGGTGTGGTTAGAAAATGGCCCAAATAGTAGTGATTGATGTGACAAAAACACAAATTAAACTCAAGGCTAGAGAAGGGCATCTATTCCAGTTTTATCCACTGTAGAAGAAGCAAACATCCGGGAATCCTATTCCCCAACTGCAGGTAAATGATGCCTATACTCTACATGTTAGTTGTCTTTGACATCACGTCCATGTTCAGACTGATGAAGGCTATGAGGATGACTTCAGATGATGGATGCAGCCACCACATCCCTTCTTGCAAAAATAAAATCACGTAAAGGTGATTAATGGACTAGGAGTGTCAGTGAGTGAATGGTAGGAAATAAAATACATATTCAGCAGTATTGGTATTCCCCTTCCCAAGGGAGATCTGTGATCAGGCTGGGTGTGGTTTGGATACTTAAAAAGTCTACTGTTCTTGTAAAGGAAGCATGCCTGATACCTAACAGCCTGTGTGAAAGGACCAGCCACCACAAAGAGCCTTGAGGCTCAGCATTACAACTGGACAGAGAACTTATCTGGGCATGGCTATTTTTGAGGATGCCTGTTAGGGTGACATGGGGCATCTCTGAACATTTTTTACTTTCGTCTGAACTTCCTTCTAATAATATTGACAAAGTTCAAAGTGTTTGCTCAGCTTCATTTTATCTGTTCAGAAATAACTATAACTGGAAAAGACTCTGATGGTGGGAAAGATCAAAGGCAGGAGGAAAGGGGGACAACAGAGGATGAGATGATTGGATGGGCATCACTGACTCAATGGACTTGAGTTTGAGCAAACCCCCAGAGATGGTGAAGGGCAGGGAAGCCTAGCATACTGAAGTCCATGGGATTGCAAAGAGTTGGACATGACTGAGAGACTGAACAGCAATGTCATATAGAACCTCGAAGGCATGAACAAAATTCTAATTGAATTGTGTGCTGGTGGGAGGAG
Organism: Okapia johnstoni; assembly: GCA_024291935.2. Lineage (NCBI taxonomy): Eukaryota > Metazoa > Chordata > Mammalia > Artiodactyla > Giraffidae > Okapia > Okapia johnstoni. The sequence goes on from CM044312.1 coordinate 104,421,536, forward strand.
CTTTTAAAACATTAACTCTTGAGAACTGATGCCCACGAAGGAAAGTGAAGACCAAATCATCTCTTCCCAGGCTTACGAGATTAAGGAGCAAACATGATCTTCCAAAAAGAATGGCAACCTCACCAGACACTAACCTGTGGGTTAATATCCAAAATATTCAACTGGAAGGAGATTATTAAAATGTGATATAGGAAAGACTGAATAATGGGGACTCATGGCCACAACAGACTCAAGTTTTACTCAAAGAAAGTGAGAACTACTCAAACAAAATACAAGTTTGCATAACTCAATGGAGAAAATTCAAGGTTCCCAGATGTACAGGACTGAGCCTGTGTTACATAGAAAACCTGGAGATCTTTGCTCCAGAGATGCGAGTAGGGCAGTCTGTTGGTCAGGAAGTTATATGAGAGGGGTTCCTTAGAGGGCAGCTATGACTCAGAGCCCATATGTGTAAGACGTGAATCTTCACATCAGCAGACCTGGTAGCCTTGACTAGATGACATCAACATTCAAAAAGTGACTTACTACTAGCAACTTGGAAAATCCCAGAAAAAAATCATAACATGAAAAATCATAATCCCAGAAAATCACAATACACAGTAAGTCCTTTACAAATATGAACAAGTTCCATTCTGAGAGCATGTTCATTAAGTCCAATTTGTTTGTAAGTCCAACAAACTTGGTCAAGGTGCCCAACTAACACAATTGGCTATATAGTACTGTACTCTAATAGGTTTATAATGCTTTCACACAAATAATCCATAAAAAACAAGCAAAAAAATAAAACATGCTTAATCTTACAGTACAGTACCTTGAATAGTACAGTAGTACTGTACAACAGCTGATATATAGGGACTGACATCAAGTGAACAGGCAAGAAGATCTACTGACTGCAGGAGAAAGGAGTAGGAGATGGTGGAGCTGAAGGATGGTCAGCATTAGGATATGAAGGGCAAGCTGCGATCTCACTCACAACTGCCGTTGATGGTACAGGTTCTACTTCCTTGCGGAATTCAATTCTATCTACCCTCTTGAAAACACGATCCAGTGATGTTTGGCTAATAACTCTTCTTTGCTTATCATAGATGACACAACTGTTCTGAATTGCATTCTGAATGGCTGCTGCAACTTTCACATTCAGTTTTTTTCTACATTCGGGTCCTGTACCTCACCTCAGCCACCAGGGGAGCCCCCCAAACTAACACTGCCTCCTTAAAGAAAATCCGCTTGCCATTTCCTGCATCATGAACCTCTTCAGTTCTTCAGTTACTTCTTCATCCTCTTATCTCTCTTTGTCCTTTCTCTAGGCCTCCAATTCCATCAGGTTTTCCTTAGTAAGCTTCTCATGTTGCACAGCAACAATACTGTGCAGTAAAGTACATAAAAGCAAAGGATGCCTGCACAGGACTATATACACCAGACATGAACTAACGTACATGTCCGGACATGTTTGTTTGTTTTTGTTTTTCAGTTGAAAGACAGTCAATGCCTATTGCATTCCTCGTGAATAGGAAAATCAATTTTCTTTCCTGCTGGGAGGGCCAAGTGTCTGACCGGGCCTGTCTTCTGCTGGCCTGCTGCCGGACAGGGTTTAGCCTGTGGCACTGAGACCTTATTAGGGACCTAGACAGGCAGCCAAGGACTTGTACGTGGGATTGTCTCAGATCCACTGGGCTCCAAAAAGTGTGAGGAAGGATTTGGAGAGAACTGAAGAGGCTCACAGAGCCAGTCAGGACACAGGGCAGTCAGTGCAGGGGCTGCCTCTCTGGAGGTGGACACCAGGGGGAGGCACTGGGTCAGCCTCAGCCCCCAGAAGAGCAGAGCAGTGACGAGGCTTCTTGGCACAACATCCACCAGGAAGTGGCTAAACGGGCATCTTGGGTGGTGCTGGCTCCAAGCAGAGCCCTGCTGGTGTCCATGTGCCCAAAACCTCCCAGATGAGGTGACAGTCCCCCATGAGATTTGAGCTCCCAAAAAATGAACAAGTGAGGAGTTCCAGGGAGTTCTGCTGTGGGTAAGGAAGGGATCAGGGGGAGCAGAGCTAGCTGAGCACTGCTCAGATGCAGGATCAGAACTGTAGTAGAGTTACACTTGGAATACCGCTCAGTCATCAAAAATGATGCCATTTGCAGCAACATGGATGGACCTAGAGAAAGTAAGTTAGAGAAATAGACTCACCAACATAGAAAACAAACTTTTGGTTACCAGGAAGGAAAGCTGAGGAGGGATAAATTGGGAATTGGGGATTAACATACACACACATAATAAAATTGATTATCAACAAGGACCTACTGTATAACACAGGGAACTACACTCAATGTTTCATAATAACCTACAAGGAGGAAAAAATCTGAGAAAAAATATATATGTAAAATATATATATTTATGTATATATATATATATATATATTTATGTACATAACTGAATCACTTTGCCGTACACCTGAAACTAACACAACATTGTAAATCAACTATATTTCAATTTAAAAAATTAAAGAACAAGCAAAAAAAGTATACTTCAATAAGAGCTTCCCCAGTGGCTCAGCAGTAAAGAATCTTCCTGCAAAGCAGGAGATGTGAGTTCGACCCATGAGTCAAGAAGATCCCCTGGAGGAGGGCATGGCAACTCACTCCACCATTCTTGCCTGGGGAATCCCATGGACAGAGGAGCCTGGAGGGCTACAGTCCATAGAGTCACAAAGAGTTGGAAACGACTGAAGCAACTGAGCGTACATGCACGCACATACTTCAATAAAAAGGAAATAATTTTTCTAAAAAAAGAATTGTCAGGAAGAGACTAATAGCAGAATAAGAGCCTACAATTGCCATCAGCAAACTTTTCCCAGTAAAGGTTCAGATAATAAATACTTCAGGCTTTGCAGGCCATTCTGTTCAACTATTCACCTCTGCAGTTGTTGAACACAGAGGATCAGACAGCACATAAGCAGGTGGGCGAAGCTGCGTTTCAATCAATTTCACTTATAAATTCAGCTTGCTGGCTGGGTTTGGTTGTAGTTGGCCAATCAGTGTTTTAGTGAAAAGGCTTTACATTTTTAAGTAATATTTTATTTCTTTGTCCCGACAACAACAACAACAAAAATGTGCTTATTGGTCAAAATTTAGGCAAAATAGGGAATTCCCTGGCAGTCCGGTGGTTAGGACTCTGAGCTTTTACTGCCACAGCCCAGGGTTCAGTACCTGGTTGGGGAACAAACATCCCACAATCTGCACAGTATTATAGGCAAAATAGAAAAGTCATTGAATGTATTCCATCCAGTATTTCTGCTACCTTTTACATAAAATTTAAATCCTAATGTGTGACTGACTCTGACTACTGCTTTTTCATGGAAAATTACATCATGTATATATACACATAATTTCATAAATTCCTCATAAATATTCTGGAGTGGGTTTCCATGCCCTACTCCAAGAGATCTTCCTGACAGAGGGATTGAACCTGATCTCTTACATCTCCTGAATAGACAGGTGGGTTCTTTACCACTAGTGCCACCTGGGAAACCCCATATAATATTCTACCATATGGATATGTCAACTTTTATTTAATCCATACAAACTGGATAAAAAGTTTCTTTTAATATTTTACTGTTATAAAGTCTTGTCACACAGAAATTTATGTTTGCCCACAAATCTGTCTACTCACAAACCTTTGATACACAAACATTTCTCCATGCGTCTTATTGTTTTCCCATAATCTCCTACTTCAAGTAGAAGCTGAGGGGAGAACCCAGTTTGTAACTCGGAGCACAAAAACAAATCAAAGGAAGGGCTAATTTTCAAGATTACCCATAACCTGGCTTTTAGGACAGAGCAGAGAATAATGACAGTGTTTTTCTGCAGTTAAAAACAATTATTATTGCTCTCTGTGACCATTCTATTAGAATGAAATTTGAACCAAAGACAATTTTACAACTCTGTATGTGTGGTGACAGATGTTAACTAGAAATACTGTGATCATTTTACAATATATACAAATATTCAATCATTACACCGTACACTGGAAACTAATATATGTTATTTACACTTCAATTAAAAAAATAACTATTATTGCTATCCATCATCATTTTACTACCATGAAAACTTGGACCAAAAAATTGTGAGTGTGTCCATTGCTCAGAAACTATAACAAGGTTAAAGCACTCAATTTCAGTAGTTGAGTTTTAAATTTGAATATTAAGAAAAAACATCTGCAGATAGAGGCTCAGGAGCCAAATAAAACATTATAGATCATAGTTGCAATAATAACTCGCATTTGTATCATGACTTACTGGTTTTAAAATCATTTTCACATGCATTATATTATTTGCCTGTAGAATTAGCACTTTCTCTAGATGAGTATTTTAAGACAATAGATGCATGATCTCAATTAAGCAAATAAGCTCTTGGACTAGATCCTCAGCATCAAAACAAATCCATATGCTGTTTGCACAATCCCAAACTGAACTCCGAAATCTCTTCCTAGGAGAGGAATTTGTGGATGGGCATCATCCTCTACTTTCTGTTTCCTGCACCTGCTGTGCTCACAGAGGGTCTGATTACTTGTATTTTCTCTTTGATGGCAGGCATTTGGTAATTCTAAAGCAATTAAAAGCAGCCTTGGCAAAAAGGCCAAATTAGTATCTGAGTTAAATAAAATCAAACATTTATGTAACACTTTACTATTTGCAGATCTAAACATTAAAACATGAACTATTTAACAATGAATTATTTTTTCATTCTTAAAAGTAGTTGTTTTCTTTAATTATTATTTAGCATAAGAATTGTCCATTTTATATGCTCATATTCAAAAAATAACTTTGAAGTATGATTATGCTGAATTGTGTAAAGAGTTTAAATTCACAGTAAACCAAAAGATAACTTATATGATTCAACTCCATTTCAGTCAATCCAACAACCATTTCTTGTGTCTTCTATGTGAGGACTATCATCATAAATTGCAATAGCCATTAGATAAAGGCCTAAAGAACAATTGTCTTCTAAAGTATTGCAGTTGACTTCAATAGAGGAGAAGAGAGCAGAAATTGTAGCATCTATAAAATTTGCGGTAGATTTTTTTATTAGGACACAAATTCAAATAAAAGAGAGAAAATTAAGATCTATATTAAGAAATGATTTGTTTCTGGTCATAAATCCGATGGTGTCTGTGTATCTTAGGAAAAAAAACAGTTTTATGGTATATAACCCACAGCCTATAGCAATGAAAGCTTCACAATATATGCAACAATTTCTCTGAGATCTTACACTGGTAATGTAATCTCTGGTTCTGAACTACTGTTTCCATTGAAATGATTAACCATTCAATTGCCTAGAAATTCTACAAGTGTTCTCTCCATCTGTCTTATACTAATAAAAAGAATAATAGGCACAAAACAAATAAACATACCTACAAAACAAAATTTATTGAAAAATTCTTAGGAAGGGTAAAAGAGTTTATATTTTAGCAACACAAAGAAATTCATAGTCTTATTATTAAAAGTACTTCTGTAAGGAACAGGTATTGAAAGCTTGAGCAGACCTAGAATTGGGAGTCTAAATGGTGATCTGTGTTTAGGGGTGAGATATGAACATCACACCTTCAGGTGTGGATAAAAAACAACAATCCTGAAAAACAGAAGGGAACAATAGGAAACATAGCTGTTTACAGGTAAAGCATAGGCTTAATTAGAAGGGAACATTTCATGCAAAGATGGGCACAATAAAGGACAGAAATGGTATGGACCTAACAGAAGCAGAAGATATTAAGAAGAGGTGGCAAGAATCCACAGAAGAACTATACAAAAAAGATCTTCATGACCCAGATAACCATGATGGTGTGATCACTCACCTAGAGCCAGACATCCAGGAATGCAAAGTCAAGTAGGCTTTAGGAAACATCACTATGAACAAAGCTAGTCGAGGTGATGGAATTCCAGTTGAGTTATGTCAAATCCTGAAAGATGATGCTGTGAAAGTGCTTCACTCAAAATGCCAGCAAATCTGGAAAACCCAGCAGTGGGCACAGGACTGGAAAAGGTCAGTTTTCATTCCAATCCCAAAGAAAGGCAATGCCAAAGAATGCTCAAACTACCGCACAATCACACTCATCTCACATGCTAGAAAAGTAACCATCAAAATTCTCCAAGCCAGGCTTCAACAGTACGTGAACCGTGAACTTCCAGATGTTCAAGCTGGTTTTAGAAAAGGCAGAGGAAACAGAGATCAAATTGCCAATATCCGCTGGATCATGGAAAAAGCAAGAGAGTTCCAGAAAAACATCTATTTCTGCTTTATTGACTATTTCAAAGCCTTTGACTGTGTGGATCACAACAAACTGTGGAAAATTCTTAAAGAGATGGGAATAGCAGACCACTTGACCTGCCTCTTGAGAAATCTATATGCAGGTCAGGAAGCAACAGTAAGAAGTGGACATGGAACAACAGACTGGTTCCAAATAGGAAAAGGAGTACATCAAGGCTATATATTGTCACCCTGCTTATTTAACTTATATGCAGAGTACATCATGAGAAAGGCTGGGCTGGAAGAAACACAAGCTGGAATCAAGATTGCCGGGAGAAATATCAATAACCTCAGATATGCAGATGATGTCACCTTTATGGCAGAAAGTGAAGAAGAACTAAAGAGCCTCTTGATGAAAGTGAAATAGAAGAGTGAAAAAGTTGGTTTAAAACTCAATATTCAGAAACTAAGATCCTGGCATCTGGTCCAATCACTTCATGGCACATAGATGGGGAAACAGTGACAGACTTTATTTTTCTGGGCTCTAAAATCACTGCAGATGGTAATTGCAGCCATGAAATTAAAAGGCTCTTGCTCCTTGAAAGAAAAGTTATGACCAACCTAGACAGCATATTAAAAAGCAGAGACATTACTTTGCCAACAAAGGTCCGTCTAGTCAAAGTTGTGGTTTTTCCAGTAGTCATGTATGGATGTGAGAGTTGGACTATAAAGAAATCTGAGGGGTAGAAGAATTGATGCTTTTGAACTGTGGTATAGGAGAAGACTCTTGAGAGTGCCTTGGACTGCAAGGAGATCCAACCAGTACATCCTAAAGGAAATCAGTCCTGAATATTCATTGGAAGGACTGATGTTGAAGCTGAAACTCCAATACTTTGGTCACCTGATGTGAAGAACAGATTCATTTGAAAAGACCCTGATGCTGGGGAAGATTGAAGGTGGGAGGATAAGGGGATGACAGAGGATGAGATGGTTGGATGACATCACTGACTCAATGGACATGGGTTTGAGTAAACTCCGGGTGTTGGCAATGGACAAGGAGACCTAGCATGCTGCAGTCGCTGGGGTCGCAAAAAGTCAGACACGACTGAGCAACTGAACTGAACGGAACTGAAAGCATAAGTGAGAATTTTTTTTTTTAATCTCCATCACCAAACCTAACCAGAGCTTGTAGACACCATCTGTGCTACCAGAAATGTCTGAAAAACCTCAGATGAAGTATTTAACTCAATATAGCCTTGGGTTGATGGTATTAGAGGTGACTGACAGAAACAAATCTCTGAAGGAATATCATTTCAACTCACAGATAAATTTCCACAAGTGTTTTTCCAAATATAAGGCATTAAGGGGAAAAAAAAATCATAGAACAATCAAGTAAGTAAGGCATTTTGAATGAAAGCAACCAAACAAGAAAAGATAGACAATGTGGTTATCAGAATGGAGACAGAACACAAATTGCTTGACATATGTCTCCAAAATAAAAGTGGCACATTGAAATATAAGCCATGAGCAAGGGACCAAGCAAATTTTGGAAAAATACATGAATTTCTCAAAAGTTAGGAAAAAATATTGTAGATTAATACTAATTGTTAGATTAATATTAATTGTAGATTAATACTAATATTGTAGATTCATTGGATAAATTATTAAAGAAGAATACTAGATACAGCCAAAAATAAAATTAGTAAACATGAGCTCAGTTCAGTCGCTCAGTCATGTCCAACTCTTTGCGACCCCATGGACTGCAGCATACCAGGCTTCCCTGTCCATCACCAACTCCCGAGCTTGCTCAAACTCATGTCCATCGAGTTGGTGATGCCATCCAACCATCTCATCCTCTGTCGTCCCCTTCTCCTCCTGCCTTCAATCTTTCCCAGCATCAGGGTCTTTTCCAATGAGTCAGATCTTTGCATCAGGTGGCCAAAGTATTGGAGTTTCAGCTTCAGCATCAGTCCTTCCAGTGAATATTCAGGACTGATTTCCTTTAGGATGACTGGTTTGATCTCCTTGCAGTCCAAAGGACTCTCAAGAGTCTTCTCCAACACCACAGTTCAAAAATCACAATTCTTCAGCGCTCAGCTTTCAAATAAAAGAGAGAAAATTAAGATCTATATTAAGAAGGATTTCTCGCAGAAAAATCTGATGATGCCCCCATATCTAGAAAAAGACAGTTTTTATTGTATATAACCCACAGCCTATAGCAGGTATAACTTTCACAATAAATCAAACAATTTCTCTGAAATCTTACACTGGTAAGGTAACCTTGGTTCAGAACTACTGTTTCACTGAAATTATTAACCAGTCAATGCATTGAAATTTCTACAATTGCCTAGAAATTTCCTAACTAAAAAGGTCTGTCCTAGTCAAAGATATGATTTCACCTTTCTCTATCCCATGTATGGATATGAGAGTTGGACTATAAAGAAACATGAGTATGATCATGAAAAATTTATTCAGAGTACAACACAGAGAAAACAAAACCAAAAAATATTTTAAAATATTAAAGAAGAGATTTTACAACACATAGAAGATTATTAAATAAAAATTCATGGAAAAGAAAGATTGTAGAAGATTAAACAAAGGCATATTAGTTCCAATAATGATTGAGAACTTTTCAGATTCTGCACCAGAAACACCATAAAACCTAAAATCAATTACAGAAATTAATGATATTTTACTGAAAAGAAGTGAGTTCTTTTTCCACTATTAAAATAATTTAGTAACTTCTACTGACTAATATTTTCAGTAGAGATTAATCAATCCAAGCTGAAAAGTCAAGGAAGCAAGAAAATACAGGCAAGTACCAAATTTAATACTTATAACATAGTTTTACTATTTAGACCTAAAATTAATATTACTGTTCAATTTACAGATAAATGAAATAAGGAAAAAACTAATATACTGAACGAAAAATATTATAAAAGATGAAAAATAATCTAAGTTAAAGTCACTCAGAGTCCTATCTTGTTCTATGAAGATTAAAAAAAAGACTGATTATATATTATATAATCAATCCAAAAAAATGACAGAGATCCAGTCTAAAAGACAAATAGCACCAATAAAAAGATGAAAAACAAATTCCAAAAATACAAAAATTACATAAACATAAAAGAAATCAGAGATTCTTTTTTTTTATTTTAATTTATTTTTATTTAGTTGGGGGTTAATTACTTTACATATTGTTAGTAGTTTTTGCCAAACATTCTACATGAAACAGGCCATGGAATTCACATGTGCTCCCCTCCCAAACCCTCCTCCCACCTCCCTCCCCCTCCCATCCCTCAGTGTCTTCACCCAACCTCCATCCCTGACATCCGTCGCCATGGCATATAACATGGAATGGAGGTTCTGCTTCACATATGACAATATACATAACATGTTTTCAATGTAAGGTCCCAGGAACGTTCCAACCCTCACCTATCTCCCTCAGAGTCCATCAGTAGTGTTCTATGCGATACTGTGTCCTCTTATTCTGTCTCACATATAGGGTTTACCATTACCATCTTTCAAATTCATATGCATGCACTTAGTATACTGTATTGGTGCTTTTCTTTCTGGCTCACTTCACTCTGTATAATGGGCTCCAATCATCCATTCAATAAACAGATTCAAATGTATTCTTTTAATGGCTGAGTAATATTCCATTGTGTATATGTACCACAGCTTCCTTATCCATTCGTCTGCCGATGGACATCTAGGTTGCTTCCATGTCCTGGCTATTGTAAACAGTGCTGCGATGAACATTGGGGTACACGCGTCTCTTTCAATTCTGGTTTCCTCGTGTATATGCCTAGCAGTGGGATTGCTGGGTCAATATGGTCAGTTCTATTCACCATTTTTAAGAATCTCCACACGGTTCTCCATAGTGGCTGTACTAGTTTTGCATTCCCACCAACAGTGTAAGAGGGTTCCCTTTTCTCCACACCCTCTCCAGCATTTATTGCTTGTAGACTTTTGGATAGCAGCCATTCTGACTGGTGTGTAATGGTACCTCATTGTGGTTTTGATTTGCATTCTCTAATAATTGATGATGTTGACATCTTTTCATGTGTTTTGTTAGCCATCTGTAGTCCTTCTTTTTGGAGAACGGTCTGTTAGTTCTTATGGCCCTTTTGATGGGTCGTTATTTTCCAGGAATCAGCCTGCAGGAGGTTGCTTGTATATTTTGAGATTAATTGTTTGTCTGTTGCATCGTTTCAATTTAGTTTTCTCCATTTCTGAAGCTGTCTTTTCAACCTTGCTGTATAGTTTCCTTTTTGTTGTGCAAAAGCTTTAATTTAATTAGTCCCCATTTGTTATTTTTGCTTTATTTCCAAATATTCTGGGGGTGGGTCATGAGATCCTGCTTGTGACTTTATGTCGAGAGTGTTTTGCTCATGTTTTCCTCTAGGAGTTTTATAGTTTTCTGGTCTTACATTTAGATTCTTTAATCATTTCAGTTTATTTTGTGTATGGTGTTAGGAAGTGTTCTAGTTCACTCCTTCTACAAGTGGTTGACCCAGTTATCCCAGCACCACTGTTAAAGATAATGTCTTTTCTCCAGTGTATAACTCTTGCCTCCTTTGTCGAAGATAATGTGTCCCAAGGTGCGTGGTTTATCTCTGGCCTTCTATTTTGTTCCGATTGATTCTATATTTCTATCCTTGTGCCAGTACCACACTGTCTTGATGACTGTGCTTTGTAGTCAGAGCTTGAAGTCAGGCAGGTTGATTCCTCCAGTTCCATTCTTCTTTCTCAAGATTGCTTTGGCTATTCGAGGTTTCTTATATTTCCATACAAATTGTGAGATGATTTGTTCTATTCTGTGAAAAATACCATTGGTAGCTTGATAGGGATTGCATTGAATCTATAGATTGCTTTGGGTAGTATACTCATTTTCACTATATTAATTCTTCCAATCCATGAACACGGTATATTTCTCCATCTGTTTGTGTCCTCTTTGATTTCTTTCATCAGTGTTTTATAGTTTTCTATATATAAGTCTTTTGTTTCTTTAGGTAGAAATATTCCTCAGTAATTTTATTCTTTTTGTTGCAATTGTGAATGGTATTGTTTCCTTAATTTCTCTTTCTGTTTTCTCACTATTGGTGTATAGGAATGCAAGGGATTTCTGTGTGTTAATTTTGTATCCTGCACATTACCTATAAACATTGATTAGCTCTAATAGTTTTCTGGATAACATCTTTAGGGTTTCTATGTAGAGGATCAAGGTCTCATGCAAACAGTGATAGTTTTACTTTCTTCTTTTCCTATCTGTATTCCTTTTATTTCTTTTTTCCTCTCGATTGCTGTGCCAAAACTTCCAAAAATATGTTGAATAGTAGTGGTTGAAAGTGGCACCTTGCCTTGTTCCCTTAATTTAGGGGAAATTGCTCAGTTTTTTCACCATTGAGGATAAGTTTGCTGGGGTTTGTCATATAAACTTTTATTATTGTTTTGAGGTAAGTTCCTTCTATTCCTAGCTTTCTGGAGAGTTTTTAATCATAAATGGATGTTTTAATTTTGTCAAAGGCTTTTCTGCATCATTGAGATAATCATATTGTTCTTATTTTTCATTTTTTAATGTGGGAATTACATGGATTGGATTTGCGGATGTTAAAGAAACTTGCATTCCTGGTATAAGCCCACTTGGTCATGAAGTATGATCTTTTTAATATGATGTTTGGATTGTTTGCTAGAATTTTATTAAGGATTTTTGCATCTATGTTCATCAGTGATAATGGCCTGTAGTTTTTCCTTTTTTGTGACACTTGTCTGGTTTTGGAATTAGGGTGATGGTGGCCTCATAGAATGAGTTTGGAAGTTTACCATCTTCTGCAATTCTCTGGAAAGTTTGTAGTATGATAGTTTAGCTCTTCTCTAAATTTTGGTAGAAATTCCGCTGTGAACCGTCTGGTCCTGGGATTTTGTTTGCTGGAAGATTTCTGATACAGTTCGATTCCGTGCTTGTGGAAGGGTCTGTTAAGATCAGTCTATTTCTTCCTGGTTCAATTTGGAAAGTTATACTTTTCTAAGAATTTGTCCCAATTTCTTCCAAGTTGTCCATTATATTGCATATAGCTGTTGGTAGTAGTCTCTTATGATCCTTTTATTTCTGTGTAGTCTTTGTGATCTCTCCAATTTTCATTTCTAATTTTGGTTGATCAGATTCTTCTCCCTTTGTTTCCTGATGAGTCTGGCTAATGGCTTGTCAATTTTTGTTTATCTTCTCGAAAAAACCAACTTTTAGTTTTGTTGATTTTTGCTATGGTCTCTTTTGTTCTTTTGCATTTAATTTCTGCTCTAATTTTTAAAGATTTCTTTCCTCTACTAACCCTGGGGTTCTCATTTCTTCCTTTCTCAGTTTGCTTTAGGTGTAAGTTAGTTTAGTTTATTTTAGTTTTTTCTTGTGTTTTCTGAGGTACGCCTTATTGCTATGAACCATCCCCTTAGCATTGCCTTTTTACAGTGTACCATAGTTTTGGTTGTGTGTTTTTCATTTTCATCCGTTTCTATGCATATTTTGATTTCTATTTTGATTTCTTCTGTGATTTGTTGGTTATTTCAGAAGTGTGTTGTTTAGCCTCCATATGTTTGGAAATTTTAATAGTTTTTTTTCCTGAAAATGAGGCTGAGTTCTTACGCCAATTGTGGTCAGAGAAAATGGCTGGATTATTTCAATTTTTTTGAATTTACCAGGCTAGTTTTATGGCCCAGGATAGGTGATCTATCCCTGGAGAAAGTTCCATGTGCACTTGAGAAAAAGTGAAATTGCTTGTTTTGGGGTGGAAAGTTCCAGAAAATATCGATTAAATCTAATTGTCTAATAGTATCCATTAAAGTTTGTGTTTCCTTGTAATTTTCTGTTTTGTGATCTAGCCATAGGTGTGAAGTGGAGTATAAAGTCTCCACAATATGTGTTATTGTTTGAATTTCCCCTTTCAAACATTGTTAGTAGTTGCCTTATATAATTGTGGGGCTCCATGTTGGGTTGCAATATATATTTAATAATTGTTTTACATCTTCTTCTGGATGACCCTTGATCATTATGGTATGTCCTTCTTTGGTCCCTTTTTCACAGCCTTATTTAAAGTCTATTTTAATCTGAAATGAGTTATTGCACTCCTGCTTTCTTTTGTCTCCATTTGCTGAAATAATTTTTCCATCCCTTCACTTTCAGCCTGTATGTTGTTCCCTAGTTTTGAGGTGGGTCTCTCTTGTAGACAGCAAATGTAGGTGTCTGTTTTTTGTATCCACTCAGCCACCTCTTTTTCGTTTTGTTGGGCATTCAACCCATTTACATTTAAGGTATTTATTAGATAATATGGTCCCAGTTGCCATTTACTTTGTAGTTTTAAGTTCGTGTTTAAACATCCTTCTGTGTTTCCTTTAGAGAAGATCCTTTAGTACATTTGTTTGGAGAGCTGTATTGTGGTGCTAGATTCCTTATCAGTTCTTGCTTGTCTGTAAAGCTTTTGAATCTCCTGCATATCTGAATGAGATCCTTGCCGGGTACAGTAATCTGGTTGTAGATTTTCTCTTTCATTACTTTAAGTATGTCCCTCCATTCCCTTCTAGCCTGAACGAGTTTCTATGAAGATCAGCTGTTATCCTTAGGGGATCCCTCTGTTTGTTACTTGTTGTTTTCCCTTTGCTGCTTTTAATATTGTTCTTTGTGTTGATCTTTGTTAATTGATTATAGTTCTTGGGGTTTTCGCCTTGGTTTATCCTGTTTTGGGACTCTCTGGTTTGGACTTCTGTGACTATTTCCTTCCTCATTTTAGGGAAATTTTCAACTATTATCTCCTCGAGTATCTTTTCATGGCCTTTCCTTTTATCTTCTTCTTCTGGGACTCCTATGAGAATCAGAAATTCTTAATAAATAACAGATTCTCATGCGAAGAGAGATCAAAACCCAGAGAGATCAAAATTTAGGTGTGGAGAATTATTGACAGATATAATAACCAAAAGTAAAGTGGTACTCTTATATTAGTAAATGGAAAATAGTGTTTTGGTAAAGAACGCTTCTAGAGACAAAGTTTCAACATTCTAAGTAAAAGGTACAATTCATCAAGAATAATAAAATACACAGATGTGGATTTGTATATATGTATGTCCCCAAACTAGAAACAGCCCAGGTGTCCATCCATAGAAAAATCAATAAAACAACTGTGGTACAGATACAGAAAAAATTGAATCCTATTCAGCAATAAAAAGGAAGAAAGAAAACAACATGGATAAATCTCAAAATCACAATACTATGTGAAAAAAGCCTTATAAAAGATGCTGTATAATTACATATATAAATGTCAAAAACAGGTAAAACTAATCTGGGGTAGAAAAAAATCAGAGGAATATTTGCCTGAGTTAAAGAAGGATTTATCAGGAGGAGCCATCAGGGCAATGATCATGTCCTACATATTGATAAAGGTTTTATTTGCACAGGTGTGCACAGTCATGGGAACTTACCAAAGATACACTTATGCAAGTAAATTTTATCTCAATTCTTTTAAAGTAAGTAAATATGGAACTCTTCTCAATGTTATACACGATACACGCTGCAATATTGGGCTTCCCAGGTAGCACTAGTGGTGAAGAACCCACCTGCCAATGCAGGACACAGAAGAGACTCAGGTTCAATCCCTGTGTTGGGAAGACCCCCTGGAGGAGAGCATGGCAACCCACTCAAGTACTCTTGCCTGGAGAATCCCATGGGCAGAGGAGCCTGGTGGGCTACAGTCCATAGGGTCACACAGAGTCAGACATGACTGAAGCAATTTAGCAGCAGAAGCAGAAAGTGTACTGAAGTTTACTTTGAAATGTGTCACAAGAATAAGCTGGATTGAAAAGTGGAGAAAGAAATGAACATATATGTGAAAAATCAAGCATAGTGCAATGTAAACTGTAATATTTAGGTGGCAGTTTCATAGGACTGCACTGTAAAATGCTTTCAATCTTGTTGTATATTTGAAAATATTTATACTAAAATTGTAGGGTAAGTAGTAGGCTGACCCTCAAATAAGACACACACAAAAAATAAGGACGATCTTCAAAGAACAT
Source organism: Okapia johnstoni (assembly GCA_024291935.2). Taxonomy (NCBI): domain Eukaryota; kingdom Metazoa; phylum Chordata; class Mammalia; order Artiodactyla; family Giraffidae; genus Okapia; species Okapia johnstoni. The sequence continues at coordinate 104,436,826 of CM044312.1, forward strand.
TTTAGTGAACCTACCCTGTTTGTAGTTGATAGATTGAGTGCACATAGGAAATATGTAAGACTATAGAAGATTTGAGTTATAATAACCACCTTGACCTAATAAACAAATCAAACCATAGATTTGTTTCATTCCTTTTCAGCCACCTCAACACATTTCAAGGCTTTGACTAAGAGACAATTTTTTTTTCTCATGAAAATACAAGTATGTAGAAATCAATAACAGACACAAATAAGAAGTCCATATGTTCAAAAATTTTAAAAACTGTTTTAAACACTCAGAGTCAGAGAAGAAACACAATTTTAAAGTATTTATTTTGAATGATAGTTAACACTAATACATACCCAATGAGCTTTAAAAGAAAATCCAGCCATAAATACTTGCATTATAAGTGAAGAAAAAGTGCAAGGACACTAATCATTAACTTTATATTGCAAAGTAGTATTGTTACTCAATGCAGTAAGACAAGAAAATAGATTAAAAACTATCAAGATTGGGGACAATAAAAATAAAATAGCATACAGATAATACATTTGCTTATGAAAAAATTCATGAGTATAGCAAGAATGCTAGATATACAATTAACCTACAAATGCTATCATAGTCACATAGCATCAACATGGTAGAAAATATTTTTTAAAAAATAAAAATCCTCTATAATTAAATATACACATATTATGTGATATAGAAATTCCAAGCTTAGGTAGGTATCCAAGCAGAAATACAAGCATATATACCCCAAACAGTGACTCCAAAAATGACCATCCCAGTATTATTATTATTATTATTTGCTCATGCTTCATGAGCTCTGTGACTTATGCTTTTGTTGTGTTGTCTCTGAAATATCTAATGATATCAGTATCACTGGAAACAGAATAGGGCCCATTTGGGCTTTTGTGGTTACATTGTCAAGGTTAGGGTTAGTGGCAGAAAAGTGGGTATTGTGTGACACTAACAGGGGAGCAGGAGGAATATCCATGTAGTTATGGATCAGTTCTGTATCTTGATCATGGTGTTAAACATACTCATGCGACAGAATGGCAGACAACCACACACACATTGCACCAATGTTAGTTTCTGCTTTTGATATTTCACTATGGTAATGTAAAATGCAGCCATCAGAAGAACTGTGTGACAGGTCCATGGAACTTTCTTGTACTATACTGACAACTTCCTATGAATCTATAATGATTTTAAAATAAAAAGCTAGAAGAAAGATTTGTTCTACATTAACCACATTAAGAGCTTCTGCTAAACAAATAACCATAAACATTTCTCCAAAGAAGACATACAGAAGGCTAACAAACACATGAAAAGGTGCTCAACATCACTCATTATCAGAGAAATGCAACTCAAAACCACAATGAGGTACCATCTCATGCCAGTCAGAATGGCTGCTATCCAAAAGTCTACAAGCAATAAATGCTGGAGAGGGTGTGGAGAAAAGGGAACCCTCTTACACTGTTGGTGGGAATAAAAACTAGTACAGCCACTATGGAGAAGAGTGTGGAGATTCCTTAAAAAACTGGAAATAGAACTGCCATATGACCCAGCAATCCCACTGCTGGGCATACACACTGAGGAAACAAGAATTGAAAGAGACATGTGTACCCCAATGTTCATCACAGCACTGTTTACAATAGCCAGGACATGAAAGCAACCTAGATGTCCATCGGCAGACAAATGGATAAGAAAGCTGTGGTACATATACACAGTGGAATATTACTCAGCCATTAAAAAGAATGCATTTGAATCAGTTCTAATGAGGTGGATGAAACTGGAGCCTATTATACAGAGTGAAGTAAGTCAGAAAGAAAAACACCAATACAGTATACTAATCCATATATATGGTATTTAGTAAATCGGTAAAGATAACCCTGTATGCAAGACAGCAAAAGAGACACAGATGTAAAGAACAGACTTTTGGACTCTGTGAGAGAATGTGAGGGTGAGATGATTTGAGAGAATGGCATTGAAACATGTATATTATCATATGTGAAATAGATCACCAGTCCAGGTTCGATGCATGAGACAGGGTGCTTGGGGCTGGTGCACTGGGATGACCCTGAGGGACGGGAAGGGGGGGAGGTGAAAGGGAGGTTCAGGATGGCGAACACATGTACACCCATCGCTGATTCATGTCAATGTATGGCAAAAATCACTACAATATTATAATTAGCTTCCAATTAAAATAAATAAATTAATTACAAAAAAAAGAATGAAAAGTGAAACCAAGAATTTGGTAAGGATATTGCCATGTATATAGTCAACAAAGGACAATATAAAAAACATATCAAGAATGTTTATAATTCAGTAGCAATCTGAAAATCAATCTAAGAGAAAATAAGCAAACTACTTAAACAGTTATTTCTGGGAAGAGAAAACATGAATGACAAATGAATACACAAATATATACTCATCTTCATTTGAAACAAGTATCAATCAAACCATTATTGACTCTTTTATAGCCTGTAATGTTGGGGAAAGGCACAGAGCAACAAGAGCTGATACCCACTGTTGGTTGCTGTGTAACTGGTACAGTCAATTCCAAAAACAATTTGATGAACTTGAGTAAAGTCAAAGACTTGTATATCATACAGTCCAGCACATTCCTTCCAAATCACACACCTTAGAGAATCTCTAGCACCGCAAGCTAAGACAACATTGTTAAGAAACAAACAAGTGGAAAAAAATGTCTAAGAACAGGAGAACCAGGATGAGGAATGTTTTATTTTTTTCCATTTTTTAAATTTAATTAAAAAAAAATTTTTTTTACAATATTGTGTTGGTTTTTGCCATACAGCAATACAAATTAGCCATAATTATACATACATCTGCTCCCTCCCCAGCCTAGCCTCCTCACCCCATCTCATCGCTCCCGGTCATCAGGGAGTGTAGGACTAAAATTCAAGAATCATGGTTACATTTTGTCACTATGGCAAAATATATTTCTCATGAGAAAGATATAGGATAAAAAAATACTGAATAGTACATGCTTGTAAAGTTTCAAACAGGCTAGAGTAAGTGAAATTTAGACGACTGAGACAAAACCATAAATAAAAATAATGAGCTACCCAGTATCCAGGAAGGTGGTTTTCTCACTGGAGTTGGAGGGATGGTAGAAGATGAAAGTAAGAGGTCCGAGGGAGCCGTTCCTGCCCTTAAGGTGGGTGATGAAGACCTGGGTGTTTGTACTGTTGTATACTTTACAGCATTTAGATTTCCTTTGAACCTACTGGATAATACTAAAAAAAAAAAAGAATTTAAGTGAAATAAAGTTAACTTAAATGGTCATTTAGCCATTTGCCCACTCGAGGGGGTAGATACTTCATCCCATATGTACACCAAGCTCAGACCATGTCACTGGCTTCCCACCTCTTTCCCCTTCTGTCTCCCCTCCTTAGTTTCCTTTTACTTTAGTATGCAAAGTAGTGAGCAACTTTCCGCAATTCCCAATGGCAAACTCACCTCAAAGCCCATCTGTAGATATTCAAATTCCCTGCAGTGTAAACATGGGCTTCCCAGGTGTTGCTTGTGGTAAAGAATCCTGCCAATGCAGGAGACATAAGAGACACGGGTTTGATCCCTGGGTCTGGAAGATGCCCTGGAGAAGGGTGTGACAACCCACTCCAGTGTCCTTGCCTGGAGAATCCCATGGACAGAGGAGCCTGGCAGGGTACAGTCCATAGGGTTGCAAAGAATCGGACACGACTGAAGTGACTTAGCATGCATGCAGCGTAAACCTAGCAACATTCAAAACATTTAACACTGCTGTAGAACAGACACTGATCAATTAGAATGGACTTGGAGATCAGTCAGAATGTTAAATGATGATTATAAAGCAATTATGATAGCCTCTCAGACTGAACTACCCTCATCTCGGCGCCCTAGTTCAAAGCAAATCTACTCAACAATGTAGACCATAGACATCCATGTACACTCTTTGTCAGTGTTATGTAAACACTTGTAGTTTGGCTGAGTTATGATCCTGAATGGTTCACCCAGTTGAAGCTAAGTGAAAGCAAATCACTTGGCTTGCCAAAGGAGTTCAGCCTGACAGCAGACCTGAGGGTCCTTGTGTTTTCACCTGTTGCAGTGGAGTAAACCCTAATCTTACCCTAACCTGCTTCCACCCTGATACCATCCGTCTGAGACCATATACCTGACACCATACAAATCATATTATTTAGTATTCATGGCACTAGAGACCCCTTTTGTCATTTCAACCCACTTCCATATATAAACCATCCCAGGACAGTCTTTTTTCTCTTTATTCCGACTACCAATTGTAATTACTAGAATAAATGTGAATTACTAATAAAAATTGCAGTCTCACTGTTCAAGATGAGAATAAAACTTTTAGTCTCTGTAAGCACTTAAGGTATTTAAGGATGATCTGTGTTTGATGTCTTCCTTTTATCTTTTTCTTGACAGGAAAACAATTAAGAAAGAAGGGACATTTTATAGAGCTGCTAAAGTGGCAGTTGTGTAGACATTGCTCATCTTCACTTTGGAAGGAAAATAATTTACAGTTCATGTCAGTCTGTCTATAAAATGGTGCTTGGCAGACAATATTTAGTGGAAAAACCAGGACATTCATATAGAAAAAAGTGTATGAATTAATAAGAAACTTAAGGTTTCAAACTGTAAAACCCTAGCTTACATTCATTTTGTGATTTAGAATTTCAGGCAGTTGAAGTCTCTAAGTTGTTTGCAAACTGTTGTGGCAATTTGTATTATTATATAATTCATGCCATGTAGAATACTTGAACTTACAGAAAAGTAGAAAAAATAATAAATAATGTTACAATGAGAATACCTGGGACTACAGAAAATGTAAAATGTTTATAATCAATTACATATTTTTCTTGACTTCATCTATTGAGTTTGCTCTGAAAGAAAAGTCTCATCAGAAACTTCAGCTAATTTCTCATTTACTTGTTCTAATATATAATTATTTTATATTAAAACATAACAATTGGTCTGTTCACAGATAGGAAGATTGTCAACATTCCAATAACCATCATCAAGGTGCTGGTTCTTCCCAACTTGATCTATAGATTCAATGCGGTCTCAATAAAAATCCTAGCAAGTTATTTTGTGGATCTTTAAAAAATGATTCTAATGGTTCTATGGAGAGTCAAAAGACACAGAGATTGAACACAATATTGAAGGAGAAAGTCAAAATTGGAGAACTGGCCCTACCTGATTTTAAGACTACAGTCATCAGGACAGTGTGGTTTTGGCAAAAGAGAAGATGAATAGACATGAATAGATCAGTGGGACAGAATAAAGAATCCAGAAACAGACCTACAGAAATAGTCAATTTGTTTCCAAGGAATGCATATAGGCCACAGAATGGATCAAAGACTGTTTCTTCAATAAATGGTGTTGAAAAAACCTACATCCACATGCAAAAGAAACAAATTTAGGCCCAGACCTTATACCCTTCACAAAAAGTAACTCAAAATTGATCATAGACCAAAATATAAAACAAACAAAACAAAAACTAGAAAATAACACAGGAGAAAACTTACAATAATGACTGTTAGGTATGAAGATCAAAGGTATGGTCCATGAAAGAAGCAATTGACAAGCTGGACTTCATTAAACTTTCAGACTTGCTCTATGAAAGACAATATCAAGAGAATGAGAAGATAAAACACAAACTGGGAGAAAATACTTGCAACAGACACATCTGATAAAAGACTATTAATCCAAATATACAAAGAATGCATGAAACTCAACAATAAGAAAGCAATTCAATCAAACAATGGGCCAAAGACTTCACAGGCATTCCACCAAAGATATGTAGGTGGAAGACATGCATATGAAAAGATGATCCCTATCATGTCATCAGGGAAATGCAAATGAAAACTGCAGCGAGGTACCACTGTACATATATTAGAATAACCATAGTCTGGGACACTGAAAACACCAAAGCTGACAGGAATATGGAGCAACAGGAACTCTCATTCATTGCTGCTGGGAGAGCAAAATGGTTGAGCCACTCTGTATGACAGTTTGATGGCTTCTCACAGAACTAAACATTATCTTACTATGATACAACAGTCATATTACTTGGTATTTGTCCAAAGGAGTAAAAAACTTATGTCCACACACAAACCTGCACATGGATTTTTATAATAGCATCATTCATACTTGCCAAAACTTGGAAGCAACCAGCATGTCCTTCAGTAAGTTCAGTTCAGTTCAGTTCAGTCGCTCAGTCATGTCTGACTCTTTGCGACCCCATGAACTGCAGCACGCCAGGCCTCTCTGTCCATCACCAACTCCCGGAGTCTACCCAAACCCATGTCCATCGAGTCAGTAATGCCATCCAACCACCTCATCCTCTGTCGTCCCCTTCTCCTCCTGCCCCCAATCCTACCCAGCATTAGGGTCTTTTCCAATGAGTCAACTCATCGCATGAGGTGGCCAAAGTATTGGAGTTTCAGCTTCAACATCAGTCCTTCCAATGAACACCCAGGACTGATCTCCTTTAGGATGGACTGGTTGGATCTCCTTGCAGTCCAAGGGACTCTCAAGAATCTTCTCCAACACCACAGTTCAAAAGAATCAATTCTGCGGTGCTCAGCTTTCTTCACCATACATGACCACTGGAAAAACCATAGCCTTGACTAGATGGACTTTTGTTGGCAAAGTAATGTCTCTGCTTTTAAATATGCTATCTAGGTTGGCCATAACCTTCCTTCCAAGGAGTAAGTGTCTTTTAATTTCATGGCTGCGATCACCATCAGCAGTGATTTTGGAGCCCCAAAAAATAAAGTCTGGCACTGTTTCTACTGTTTCCCCATCTATTTCCCATGAAATGATGGGACCAGATGCCATGATCTTAGTTTTCTGAACGTTGAGCTTTAAGCCAACTTGTTCACTCTCCTCTTTCACTTTCATCAAGAGGCTCTTTAGTTCTTCTTCACTTTCTGCCATAAGGGTGGTGTCATCTGCATATCTGAGGTTATTGATATTTCTCTCAATAATCTTGATTCCAGCTTGTGTTTCTTCCAGCCCAGCGTTTCTCATGATGTACTCTGCATAAAAGTTAAATAAGCAGGGTGACAATATACAACCTTGACGTACTCCTTTTCCTGTTTGGAACCAGTCTGTTGTTCCATGTCCAGTTCTAACTGTTGCTTCCTGACCTGCATACAGGTTTCTCAAGAGACAGGTCAGATGGTCTAGTATTCCCATCTCTTTCAGAATTTTCCACAGTTTATTGTGATCCACACAGTCAAAGGCTTTTGCATGGTCAATAAAGCAGAAATAGATGTTTTTCTGGAACTCTCTTGCTTTTTCGATGATCCAGCGGTTTCGATGATCAGTAAGTTAGTAGATAGATAAACTGTGGTCCATTTAGACAATGGAATATTACTCCATGATAAAGGAGTAATCAAGCCACAGAAAGCCAGGAAGGAATCTTCAATGCACATTACTAAGTGAAAATAGTCAATTTGAAAAGGCTACACACTATATGATTCCAACTACATGACATTCTGGAAAAGGTAAATCTATGGGAACAGTAAAATGATCAGTGATTGCCTAGGGTTAGAGGAAGGGAAGGGTGAACAGGTGGAGCACAGAGGAGTTTGGAAGCAGTGAAAATATTATACAATACCATAACAATACATTCATGTGATTTTTCATTTGTTCAAACCCATAGAATATACAGCATCAACAGTTAACAGTGATGTAAACTATAGATTCTGGGTAATAATGATGTGTCTGTGTAGGTTTATCCATTTCAACAAATGTACCCTCCCTCTGGTGTGGATCATGACCATGGGGCAGGCTGTGTTTGTGTGTTGGGGGAGAGTGTATACTAGAAATCTCTCTGTCCCCCTCAATTTTGCTATGAACCTAAAACTGTTCTAAAAACATATATTAATAATATTATTTTTTAAACATACATAACTATTTCACTTACTAATGTTTTATTTCCAACTTTTTGTTCTCTCCTTTCTTGACTTGTAATTATTCTTTGTTAATGCATTAAGGCCTTATTTATACTAAAAGTCTTCCCTGTGACTCAGTGGTAAAGAATCTGCCTGCAGTGCAGCAGCCACAGGAGACATGGGTTCAATCTCTAGGTCAGAATGATCCCTTGGAGGATGAAATGGCAACCTATTCCAGTATTCTTTCCTGAAGAATCCCATGGACAGAGGATCCTGGTGGGCTACAGTCCATGGAGTCTCAAGGAGTCAGATGTGATCAAAATGACTGAGAATGCATACTAAAATTCATTCTAAAGAGCTTCTATTTCATTGATCATCTGGGATTTCTTAATAGCTATCCATGTATATGTTTTATTGGCCTTTTGTGTGTGTGTGTGTGTGTGTGTGTGTGTGTGTTTTAGTTTTAAAAATGAGATCTTAAGCAACCTAGATGTGCATCAACAGATGAACAGGTAAAGAAGTTGTGGTACATACATACAATGGAATATTACTCAGCCATATAAAGGAATGAATTTGAGTCAGTTCTAGTGAGGTGGATGAACCTAGAACCTGTTATACTTAGTGAAGTAAGTCAGAAAGAGAAAAACAAATATCATACACTAACACATATATATAGAATATAGACAAATGGTACTGATGAACCTATTTGCAGGGCAGCAATAGAGATGCAGACATAGAAAACAGACTTGTAGACATAGCAGGGAAAGGAGAGGGTGGGACAAATTGAGAAAGTAGCATTGAAACATATACATTACCACATGTAAAATAGCTAGTGGGAAGTTGCTGTATAACACAGGAAGCTCAACCCACTGCTCTATGACAACCTGGAGGATTGGGATGGGGTGCGGGGATGGGGTGGGAGGGAGGTTCAAAAGGTTAGGGATGTATGTATACTTATGGCTGATTAACATTGTTGTATGGTAGAAATAACACTGTAAAGCAATTATCCTCCAATTATAAAAAATAAAATAACTTTCAATGACAAAAAACATGACATCCTTATTTCTTTTAGGGGTCTTTCCTAGATCTATCATCAGATGCAACAGGCAAGCCACACAATATATGTTTTAATAAAGAATGAGACAGGTCACCTCCTATTGTCTTCATTTTCAAAATACACTTTGCTAACCATGGAGATGGGGGGTTGGAATTCAGGCAGAGTGCACTCAGTTTCTGGATTTAAATGGAAAATTAAACACAGGTGTTGAAACATGCTCCTTCCAGATACACTTTAAAAATAAAGGTTCATTTGAAAAAACACATAAACCTACAGAAAAAGTGAGACCAGGTAAGGAGATAAGAACAGAAGATATTGAAGGCTTCAAATCAGATGGATGGGATTGGAGCTGACCTCAGAGACCTGAGCAAAGAGAATCCAGAGCAGGATGCAGCTGGAAGCCGAATGATTGACGGAGCAACATCCTGAGTGTGTGTATAGTGACTGATGACTCCAGTCTCTGTAATCAGAGTTACTGCTTGGATGAGGCTGAATATAGAAGAGTGAGGCAGGCCATCTCTCCATCTTTCACATGGACCCTCCTCCCAACAGTTACAGTCAGCCACTCCTGGCAGACCTCCAATCCCACCAGAGAACCCCTCAATATCAAACCAGAGTGGGGCCCCCTCTGACCTGAAAGACAAACAGATTTCAGCAGCTCTCTCATCCCAAGGCCAGGTAGGGGCATGGCCCCAAAACATCAGGGACCTTCACTGCAAAGAACTCTTCATGGCATGGAGCAGTGATATGAGGGGCTCACCTAAGCCAGGCAGCCTGAACAGGCTTCCTTGAGGACTTCTTATACTGTGGAGCAAAGTCGGCTTTGTCCAGCCCTTCTTCAGCTGTGTCCCCACTTTACTCATCACTCCTGCAGATGACAGGAGGATCTATGACAGCCCAGGGAGCATGTGCATGTTCAGTCCCTTCAGTCATGTCCGACTCTGCGATCCCACGGACGGTAGCCTGCCAGGAGCCAGCTCACGAGATCCCACCCATGACAGAGTCATGAGGTAGAGGGCTGATCGAGCACGGCTTCTCAGCCCTCAGGGATTTTCGGAAGGCTGCCCCAGCTCTCACCTTAAAGATGATGTCTGTCTTTCTGATGTTTGCTACAATAAACCTCTTCTTATTTTCTGTGACTTAGAAAAAAGGCTTTTCCTGATTCTCTTCTAAAATAGATCAATCTAAAACCTCAAATCAACAAGGCCCCTGAACAGTAGCACCCTAAATAAAATTATCTGGGATATAAAATATGCTAATCTAAATTCCTCTTGCTAGCATATTGGTTTGTTTAATAAATGTACCTGTGCCTTTGGAGCTAATGTGCTTGACTGCCCCTTAACAACAGAACAGCATTGAGAGCCTCCACACAGAAAGCCCCAGTGGGCACAGAGCCCTTGGTAGGAAGGAAAGGCTTGTTAGAAAATATAAGAAATGTTGCTATATAAAACTGTAACTTAGTCTAGACTTACTCATTATGCCTTTTCTACTCTTAACTATTTAGCCTATATAATGAAAACATAACTGTTAGAGATTTGTATAAATAAAAGTTTAGTTTTAATACAAATAATAAGACAATTGTTGATTTAACTGATGATTCTTACTTAGAGCTGACCTTTGTGCTACATTGTTTCAGCTTGCTGTACTATGACTTTATGGAACCACATTCTTTTCTGTTAAGCTCAAGGCATAGAGTAAATTACCGAAAACAGGTTTTACCTTGAAACTTTCTATTGATGAATTCTTTCCTGCTGTGCCTGATACAAAAGCGTTCTGACTGATCAACCCTTATCAATAGGAGAGTCACAGGATGTTAGCAGGCCCCCGGGCCGGAAGATGATGTAAACAAAATGAGCTAAGATATGCAAACGATGTCGGTAAGGGTCAACACTGTTGACCCATTGAGCTGATCTGGCCTGACTCTATACTTTACATCTGTTTCTATGTACCACTAAAAATATAAAAGCTGTCTTAAAAACAATACAGTCAGAAGACACTTGGAAACACCGAGACTCGCTGTGTCTTCTCATTCGTATCGCCGACGCCGTCCATCCTGAGGGAACCCTGACCTGCTGGGGCTGGACTCCGGCAGTAGCCCACCAGGCTCCTCTGTCTATGGGATTCTCCAGGCAAGAGTACTGGAGTGGGTTGCCATGCCCTTCTTCAGGAGAACTTTTGACCCAGGGACCAAACCTGGGTGTCCTCCACTGCAGGTAGATTCTTTACTGCTGTGTTACTGGGAAAGTCCGTAGAGGTCTTTTTTAAAGGGATTGTTCTGGAGACCAGATACACTCTTACTTCAAAGTATGTATTTCAGTATTTCCCAGGAAAAACTAGGATGAATACATTTCTTGGAGTGCTTTTAGCAATTTCCAATCACATGTCCACTTCATTAGCTTATTTATAAAAATGAGGCAAAAATGAAGTTAACCTGCATTTTTGAAATATTTGTCAAAAATGTATTAGATAATGTAATATGTATAAACCTAACGAGATTATGTGTTTTATGAAATTCTGGTCAAGACTGGTGCTGCTGCTGCTGCTGCTGCTGCTGCTAAGTCACTTCAGTCGTGTCCAACTCTTAGCGACCCCATGGACTGCAGCCCACCAGGCTCCTCCATCCATGGGATTTTCCAGGCAAGAGTATTGGAGTGGGGTGCCATTGCCTTCTCCGAAGACTGGTACTAACATACAATTAAGGTGAGTTACAGGATTTATAACCATTACTAACACTGAACATGGGGCTTCCCTGGTGGCTCAGACAGTAAAGAATCTGCCTGCAATGCAGGACACCTGAGTTAGACCCCTGAGTAGGGAAGATGCCCTGAAGAAGGGAATGGTTACGCACTCCAGTATTCTTGCCTGGAATACTTGCCTCCTATGAACAGAGGGCCTGCCAGGCTATAGTTTATGGGGTCACAAAGAGTTGGACACGAATGAGTGACTGACATTTTTAATACTGAACATAGATGAACACTTTATTTCAGATTTCAAAATATTTCAGCATTTATAGAAACGAAGTGAACCACTGGTTACTGGTTAGTATTCTGTAACATAGAAAGTTTTTCTTTTCACATTTTAGGCCTTTTTCCTCCTTCACTGTCATATGGAACTTCAGTATTTTTCATCAATTTAATATTCAAAACAACATCCCATTTACAGACGTAAAGATGGATGGACTAAATAAAGCCCCAAAATATTCACATAATGTAAAAATAAGTTAACAAATAGGAGAATATATAGGGAAAGTAATCTGGACAAAATCCTGAATCTAATGACTTCTGTCCAAAACCCTGTCCTCTGAGAACTCTCTTACATGGTTAGTAGAGAGGTGAATTGGTGCAGCCGCTGTGGAAAAGTATGAATATTCCTCAAAAAACTAAAACTAGAACTACCATATAATCTAGTAATCTCACTCCAGGTCATACGCCCTGAGAAAATCATAATTCAAAAAGATACAAGAACCCCAGTGTTCATAGCAGCACTATGTATAGTAGCCAGGACATGCACACAACCTAAATGTCCATTTATAGATGAATGGATAATGAAAATATGGTACATACATACAATGGAATACTACTCAGCCATAACAAAGAATGAAATAATGCCATTTGAAACAACATGGATGGACTTAGAGACCTTACACTAAGTGAAGTAAGTCAGACAGAGAAAGACAAATGTCATATGCATACATGTGGAATCTAAAATATAGCACAAATGTACTTCAAAACAGAAACAAACTCACAGACATAGAGAAGAGACTTATGGTTGCCAAGTGGGAGGGTAGTGGCAGAGAGCTGGAATGGGAGATGGGAATAGCAGATGCAAACTGTTATTTGTAGGATTTGTAGGATGGATAAACAACGTCCTATTGTACAGCACAGAGGACTATATTCAATATCCTATGATAAAACATAACAGAAAAGAATAATAACAACAATGTATTAACGTGTATGTGGGGGTGGCTTTCCTACTAGCTCAAGCAGTAAAGAAGCTGCCTGCAATACAATGTATATGTGTACAACTCAGTCACTTTGCTGTACAGTATAAATTAATACAACATTGTAAATCAACTATACTTGCACAAAATACACTTTTCTAAAAGTCCCTTCCTGTGAGTCTCTGACATTGCACGCAGCTTTGCTCTGTTCGTGTGTGTGCTCGCTTCACTCGGGAGTGGACGCACAAGCCCGGTGTGTGTTCAGAGGCCATGCGTTTCCCTCACATGGTTCCCTCACTGGGACACCCAGAGCTCCCTTCCCTGTTTTAACGGGCCCAGGGAAAGAGCTACATCTTTGAGCGTGTCCTTCAAATGTATAAAAGATGTTTTATTTAAAATGAAGAGTAACGTTTGGAAATGTTTTTTTAAAGAGTATTGAGTGACAGCAAGAAGAGAAGCCATTCTGCCCTGAGATGCCTTCCACTCTACATGGCCATGCAGCAGCCTGAAGCCTGAAATGCCTTTGGGGATTTGAAGCTTACCTGAGAATACAGGTACATAGTCACCACCGAAGGAGCATCCAGGGCTCAGAGGGTCCTGCTGGGAACAGAGCCTCCTCCCACTTCCCACACCAGGCTCCCCAGTGACGAAGGAAGGAAGCCCCTTACCCCACGATGGAAAGGCTCTTCTCTGGCTAATTCAGTGAACCCAACAGGAAGAACCTAGATGAAATGTCAGTGGTTACCCCACAACAGCTCCGCTACAACTGAGATCAACACTAACAAGCCTCACCCATGACAGAGCCTCTGATAAGCTTTTCAGCCTTTATAACTAGAGACAACAGCCAGGTATTATCACATATCTGAAGAAAGCTCCTATCACAGAAAAGAAAGGCTTCCTGAAATAATAGGAATAAATAAACAAACAAAACATAAAAACAACTTGGAGGCAATAGGGACCATGCTGGGAGAATAAAAACTAAAACATAACAAAAATTAACATGCTCAGAGGAAGAAAAGAACTAGCCTATAAATGAAGTCAGTAATTATATATAATTAAGAGATACATATGATATATATATGACATCTATCTTGTATATATAATATATATAATTAATTACATAATTATAGATAATTGTTTATAAATAAGAACTCTATGCACAGAAAATATACATATATATTTGATATATACATGGCATGTCTGCTGGGCAACCCTGTGGACCATAGTCTGCCAGGCTCCTCTGTCCATGGGATTCTCCAGGCAAGAATAATGGAGTAGGTTGCCATGCCCTCCAGGGGATCTTCCCAACCCAGGGCGAACCTGCATCTCTTAGGTCTACCTGTATTGATAAGCTGGTTACCACTAGCGCCACCTGGGAAGCACACGTACATGGCATACATTTCTGTTATACATATTACATCCAGCAAAGAGTAAAGAGACCCTAATAATGGATGACATGATAGTGTGACTAGAAAACAGAAGAGAAGAATTTCCAGGTAAAGGTCTAATCAAGACTGCAGAGGAGCAAGACCCTGAGCTCAGGGACACATCCACACTACAACTACATAGAGAACAACCTCTGAGAATGTCCTGAAGCCCAGCAGAACAAGCTGTCTACAACTAGGGATATAAAGAAAAGGCCACATGGGGATGGGGAGGAGGGGCAGAGACATGGTCCAGTCAGAACCAGCACCACAAGAGCACAGACTTACAAGTCAGGGGACTATCACCATCACAGAGGCGCCCACCCGCCAGGAACAAGGAGTCTGAGCCCCACATGGGGATCCTCTGCTGAGGCAACTCTGCCAGAAGCATGAACCCCCCTCCCCATACCTCTAAGGCTCCATCCTGGAGCACCTGAGGGCTGAGCGAGGCTGAGACTTGAAGGGCTCCCACAGACTCCCTCCCGCTGAGCTCCAGAGCAGAGGCAGCAGCTTGAAAGGCACCTGAACCTCAGGAGCAGGAGATACTTTGACTAATTTTAAAGAGGGTGCCAGGGAGAAAGGGACCTCCTGAAAGTTCCTTGAGGATGGAAGCATTGGATAGTCCCTTCTTTTTTTTCTCACTCTCTTTCCACCTGCTGAGCCATCTCTGGTGGGTCCTATTTCTGTCACTCTCTATCATACTAGCTCACCCTGTGTGCCCTGCCTGGTCATTCCTCTGACGACCTGTTCTGCCCAACCCACACACCCCAGGGTGGCCCTCCAGAGTGCTCCCACATGGGGGATCAGCCTCCACCACTAGGATGCCTACAGCAGTCACAGGCAAACCGCAACAGGAGCCCACCCCTGGGATAACTCTGTGGCAACCAGTTCTGGTGACGAGAGGGTACTGCACCATTGGATCCAACAGGACATCTTCCATAACAGGCCACCCCTTCAAGACTAGGACATCTCGCTGATATATCTGATACAAAGAAACAAACACAGAGAGACTGGCAAAATTAGGACAAATAACACTGATTTTAAAAGTGGGCAGGGCGCCTGAAGAGACATTTTTTTCAAAGAAGACATACAGATGGTCAACAGGCACATGAAAATATGCTCCACATCATTGATCATCAGGGAAATGCAAACCAAAACCACAAGGAGATATCACTTGACACTTGTCAGAATTGCTATTATCGAAAACAATGAATTTTGGCCAGGATGTGGAGAAAAGGGAACCCTCATTCACTGCTGGTGGGAATGTAAATTGCTGCAGCCACTGCGGAAAACAGTTTGGAGGTGCCCCAAAAAATTAAAAATAGAACTACAATATGACCCAGCAATTCTCATTCTGGGTAATTTTCTGAAAAAAAATACACGAAACTAATAAGATATACACACCTGTACATTCATTCATTACAGCATTATTTACAATAGTCATGATATGAAAGCAAATAGGTGCCCATGGATAGATGAATGGATAAAGAAGTACATATATGATGAAATATTAGATTTTCATTTTTAAAAAGTCTTACTATTTGTAACAACATGGATAGGCCTAGAGGATATTGTGCTTAAAATATGATAATCTGAATTGTCCTATTATCTATGAAAGAAATTATATTGACAGTTAATCATCTTCTAGCACAGAAAACTGCAGAAGATGGCTTCACTGTTCAATTTTTAAGAAACACTTAAGAAAGAAATGATACCCAAACTACACAGACTCATCCAGAATACAAATAAGAGAGAATATGTTTTGTGATGCAAGCCTTATGCTGACACCCAAACTAGGCAAAGATGGAACAAATAAAGAAAATCACAGAACAATGTCACTTAGGAACATGCTGCTGCTGCTGCTAAGTCACTTCAGTCGTGTCCGACTCTGTGCGACCACACAGACGGCAGCCCACCTGGGATTCTCCGGGCAAGAATGCTGGAGTGGGTTGCCATTTCCTTCTCCAAAGCATGAAAGGGAAAAGTGAAAGTGAAGTCACTCAGTCATGTCCAACTCTTAGCAACGCCATGGACTGCAGCCTACCAGGCTCCTCTGTCCATGGGATTTTCCAGGCAAGAGTACTGGAGTGGGTTGCCTTTGCCTTCTTCTTTAGGAACATGAATGCACACATAATGCACACATACTTAGTCAATCTTCACAAATAAAATCCTGCACCATGCAAAGACTGTCATATACCCCAACCAAGTGTGTTTTATCTCTAGAATGTAAGCTGGTTTAACGTTCAAGTCAGTCAATGTCATTCATCATGTATCCCATGTTAAGTATTTTTACCACAGTACAATAAAATAAAATATCAAAAAAAAATAGTGTGACAGCTCAAGAGTAATAGGTCATTGGGAAATTTAGGTCATTGGGAAATATGAGAGTAGACCTACTGCCAGGGTTGCTGGCAGGTGAAAACCCAGGTGGGGTGGAAAGCCTCTGTGAGCACCTTCCTGATGAAGAGCAGAGTGATGGGGGTACTTGTGAGCAGGACCGGCCACATTGCAGCTCCTGCTCTAATCTCCTCATGTGTGAAACAGGCACTAGAACATAAGGCATTAGAATGTCCCAATGTCCCCATCATCAGACTGGAATAACAGGAATGAAAAGGATGAGAAGAGAGACTCCCCAAGCTCTGCATGACAGCTCCTTACACCTTGAGAGACAGATAAATAAATGCCCCCGAATTATGGCTTTCCTGTTTTTGTTTTGTTTTCTGTTTTACTTTAAGCTGTGCATTTCGTTGTTTTCTTTTTTTTTTCCAATAAGCTCAAGTAATATAGTCATTGTAAGAGACTAGGAAGTGCAGGTAAGCAAACATGGGAAAAAAGTAACATAGGATTCCATTGTCTGGAAAGAACCACCATTAATGTGTCAGTTTGGGTGAAGATGCGTGCGCGTGTATGATAATTCTCTGTCTTTACTAATCTCCTTTCTCTCTTCAAACACAAAGCTTCCCTTGTAATAAATAAAATAGCTTTATTATTTTAAAAAACTGTTGCTTTGAGGATCCCATAATTTCTTTTAAAATGGTTAGCTCGAGGCTAGAGAAGCTTTATCAATAAAGACAGAATTTTAAGGATATAAAACGGCAAAAGATCTTGGGAGTACTTCGTATTTTAATAAATGAATCAATTTACTAAAAACCGTTTGCAGTGAGTATTCTGCACACATGGTGATCCTCTGTGAAATAAAGAAATAAAGATGAAGCAGAAGGGGATTCTGATCTCACAGTGTTTACTATATAAGAGCTACAGAGACAAGTTCTTCAAAGAAATATTTATTCAACAAGCTACATAACAGGTGAAATGTGAAAGTGTTAGTCACTGAGTCGTGTCTGATTCTTGGGACCTCATGAACTGTAGCCCGCCAGGCTCCTCTGTCCATGGAATTCTCCAGGCAAGAATACTGGAGTGGGTTGCAGTTCCCTTCTCCAGGAGATCTTCCCCACCAAGGGATCGAACCCAGGTCTCTTTCATTGCAGGTAGATTCTTTACCATCTGAGCCAGAGGAGACCTTTACGGTGGGTGAGGTGGGCATAGAAAAGTGTCCTGATTGTACAGACACTTTAGTTATGTCCCACTGGGAGACTGGAGGGAGGTTTTCTGGAAAAGATGGCATTTTACTGGGTGCTTCACAGTGATGATTCTTAGGCCCAAATTGACTAGGAAAGTTCCCAATGATGAAAGAACAGCCTGTGCAGAAGCCAGGGCAGGAGAGAGAGGCCAAAGCCTGGGGCTCCGAGGGCAGCACCAGCTCCAGCCTGAGTGGGAAGGAGGGGCTGGGTGGTTACCATATCAGAGCTGGCAATGAATTCATCAGAAGTTCCATAAACAAAACTTGCAATTGCTTAAGAGATTCACTGGACAGAATAGAAGAGGAAGAGTAGCTTAGGGCCCTTGCAAATGACTTCCTCTTGTGGGAAAAGTCTTCCCAGGCAGACTTAGTGGTAAAGAGCTCAGCTGCCAATGCATTAGACATAGAAGACCTGGGTTCCATACCTGGGTCAGAAAGATCCCCTGGAGGAGGGCATGGAAACCCACTCCAGTATTCTTGCCTGGAGAATCCCATAGACAGAGGAGCCTGGCGGGTTACAGTCCATAGGGTCGCAAAGAGTTGGACATGACAGAAGCGACTTACCATGCATGAACAAATCACATAACCTCATACCCCCCTGTTTGAGTTTTGTAAATACTGAAGAGCATCAAATTTGTCCTCCAATCTACAGATAAGAAGTGATAGAAACCCATGGAAAGTCATGTTCATTAGCTTTCAAAGACTATTTCAATCCCATCACTGCTACCCTGAAAGTGATTTAAGTGCAGGCAGTCACCTGAAATGAACTTTTCAATGAAAGGAAGGTCCAAGTTGATGGAGGAGTCCCAGAGGAGATCTGAAGATAAAGATGAACAGAGGAAGAAAAAGAAGCACCAGGAAGACCCAGTCCAGCTGACAGGCTTGGACCATTAACTGATGCTTCTTCTCAACTCCACTGTCTGGAAAAGAGGCCCTCTTACAAGAAGGCAACGGCACCCCACTCCAGTACTCTTGCCTGGAAAATCCCATGGACACAGGAGCCTGGTAGGCTGCAGACCATGGGGTCGCTAGGAGTCGGACACGACTGAGCAACTTCACTTTCACTTTTCACTTTCATGCATTGGAGAAGGAAATGGCAACCCACTCCAGTGTTCTTGCCTGGAGAATCCCAGGGACGGCAGAGCCTGGTGGGCGGCCGTCTATGGGGTCGCACAGAGTCAGACACGACTGAAGTGACTTAGCAGCAGCAACAACAAGCCACAAAATACTAGCAGAACCTCTTTCCCATTATGTCAGCCACACTTGAAACAGCAGTCTGAGAGAGGCCCAGAGTCTCCAGGGTACATGGTATCCAGGGAAGAAGGGGCTGTACTGTGCTGTGCTTAGTCACTCGGTCATGTCTGACTCTGCAATCCCACCGACTGCAGAGTGCCAGACTCCTTGGTCCATGGGGATTCTCCAGGCAGGAATACTGGAGTGGGTTGCCATGCCCTCCTCCAGGGAATCTTCCCAACCCAGGGATTGAACTCAGGTCTCCCACATTGCAGGTGGATTCTTTACCGTCTGACCCACCAGGTAAGCCCAAGAATACTAGAGTGGGTAGCCTATCCTTTCTCCAGCAGAACTTCCCAACCTAGGAATCAAACAAGGTCTCCTGCATTGCAGGTGGATTCTTTACCAGCTGAGCTACCAGGGAAGCTCCACCCAGGGAAGAAGGGGGGACCCTGGACTTGAGACTGATGGTCTTACATTAGTCCAGACTGATCCAAGTAAGCTGAACTTGGGAAAATCTGCAGCCGAACCCCAAGCACCTGAGCAGGGAGCATGCAGACCTGTACCAACCATTCCAGGGCCTGATCTTCTCACCATCCATGGGACTTTTGTTTTAGACAGGAAAAGGCACAGCTGAAATCTGTGTGTCACCCACAGCCCTGAGAGCTCTGCTGTGTGCCTCTGAAAGAGCTGAGCATTCGGGGATAAGACATTTTTGAAGGCCGGGGGAGATTTGCAGCAGGAGAGGAAGATGGCCAAGCTCCAGACACTTGGCAGGTGGAGAAATATTTCTTCAGTGAGTTTGGGACCAAGTATGGAAGTTACTTTGCTCAGTTCCCCAAAGCAGGTGGATTTGTGGAAATTGGAAGCCTTCTTGAGAGATTTATATTTGAAGAAAAAATTGGGGGAATATCAAACAGGGCCCGCTAGTAATCAAGACTCCTGACATTTAAGCTCTATTTCCACCCACAGAAGCGCCTATTTTTGAAAGCGAGGGTCTCCTTTAGTTTCTGTGCTATATATGGTTCCCCAACGTCCATGATCTGTGGAGAGATTAGCTTTTTCAGGGTGCATTTTCTTAAAGCAAAGACATATCCAGGGCCACCTATCAAATAAAGATATTAATCTGAAGCATCATGTTATAATAGAAATGCTCTATGCACATACTAACCATGCAGAGGACCATATGCCCCTGCAGTTAGTATTTGTCACTGCAGCAACATAATTGTAAACAACATTCATCCTCTAATAATGGGAATAAAAAGCTAGACTGTTGACATGACCTAAGCCTACCTCTAAGAATTCCAACATCTTCCTCCTTGGGTCAGTTTTAAGGTTTCTTCAATGATGGGGTAGCTGCCGCTCTAGATGACTCCAGCCCACTTTGGCATTGGATGAACACAGCCAAGAATGAGTTCAAGGGGATGGGAAAGCCAACTAATGGCCAGACTCAAAGCCGCAAACAAGCAAGCAAGTAGCTGCTATAATGGGAACAGTTGGGTTTCTGCAAGGAGGGATCAGGGAGATTCTAACTGGGAGGTTCGAGGTTGCCTGTATTATTTGGAGAAGCAAGGGATCTAGGGTAACAGAAAAGACAGTTATATCATATAGCTTATATGAGGAATCTAAAAAAAATGATACAGATGAATTTATTTACAAAACAGAAATACATGGCTTCCTTGGTAGCTCAGCTGGTAGAGAATCCTCCTCAATGCAGGAGACCTGGGTTCAATCCCTGGGTTGGGAAGATCCCCTGAAGAAGGGAATGGCTATCCGTTCCAGTAGTCTTACCTGGAGAATCCCATGGACAGAGGAGGCTGGTGGCTACAGTCCCTGGGGTGGCAAAGAGTCGGACACAACTGAGGGACTAACATTTTCACTTTCACAAAACAGAAACAAGGACTTCTCTTGCACTGTACTGGTTAAGACTCCGCACTATCATAGCAGGGTCAAGAGCTTGATCCCTGGTCGGGGATCATGCTTCGGGGTTCTGAAAAAAAAATAATAAAAATAAATATTTAATACATTTAAAAATGTTAAAAATATTTAATAAAAGGCCAGCACTTAGAAAAATAGAAACAGACTTACAGACATAGAAAACAAATTTATGGTTACCAAAGAAGAAAGGGGGCCATGCTAAATTAGGAGGTTAGTATCAACAGATACTCACTAGTGTGTATAAAATGGATGACCAACAAGGACCTACTGTATAGCACAAGGAACTATAGTCAATATTTTGTAATAACCTATATGGGAAAACAATTTAAAAAGGAATATACATAAATATATATGTATAAAACTGAATCACTTTGCCATACACCTGAAACTAACACATTATGTCAACCATACTTCAATAAAAAATATGCAAAAATTAACCACCTCCAAATTTAAAAAAATGAAAGAAAAAACAACAACTACTAAGACACAACAGGCAGAGTAATCTTAAGCCTTAAGAATTGCATCTGTGTGTAAATAGGTATGCAGTCAGCATTTAAAAGTTACCTTGCAGGCTATGACAGGAAACTGTTTCTGTATATAGGCATATAACTTTGCTCACAGGCTGACTGCTGGAGTCTGAGACATAGTGATTCTAAAATTATGATACACTTACTCTTCTTCTGTCTATATAAAGAGTGAAAGGAATGGGTCAAGATGTGAAGAAGCTTTTCTCGAGTGGTCTAATCAGTGTTTATTGCTTTCCTAGGCATTGTTTTAATTCTCCAAATGTTCTTAAATGAGCAAGTTTAATTTTTTATTAAATGCTTTTCGAATAGCAGTAAAAAGACCGTGTCCTTGTCCTCAAGGAGGTTACAGTATGACAAAAGAAACTTCAGTTCCACAAACATTTGCTTGGATCCTTTCCCCACAACTCAGGACCATAAAGTGATTTCACTAAATGTCAAAAATCTCTACCAGCAAAGCTCTGATCACAGAGAGGAGCAGAATGTTAAAATAGGCATTTATTTTTACCTTTTGACTTGGAAAACAGGGAAAGCTGTCATTATCATGTCTTCTTATAGAAACTCTTAACACAAAAAGTCAGCATTATGCAATCAATGGAAATGGGGTTGTCAGGTTTAGCAAACAAAAATGCAGGATTCTCAGCTAAATTTGAATTTCTGATAAACAATATACAATATTTTTGATACAGTATATCTCATAAGGTATTTTACATGTTTGTCTGGCAATCCCAAGAGGAAAGAATCCAGGAATAAGAAGCCTGACTCTTTAGCTCAGACTCTTGCCCTGGCTCTGAGGATGATCTGGCTCTCAGTTTTAAGGGTTAAATAAGAGGGCTGACTCTTCTGATATTCTATGCAAAGGCTTCCAAGGCGAGGAAAAGTTTCTTATTAACTTCTCTTCCCAGGGAGATGTGATTGATTAAAATAATATTTTTTCCAATGTGACACCTGAGGATCCTGAAAACTCTGCACATAGACGTTGAGGTTTTTGTATTTGTTTCATTGGTTTTCAGTTAATTTTCATTCATCAAATAATTTTCAAAATCAGATGAGTAGGTTCCACTTCAGTTAGTATTTAGAAGGATGTGAAAAAAAATCAGACCTATTATATCAATCAAAAGTCATAAGAAAGTGTTTTAATGAATCATTGAGGTGCTGTGGTATTATAGTCTAGTCACGGCTATGGTTTTTCCAGTAGTCATGTATGGATGTGAGAGTTGGACTGTGAAGAAAGCTGAGCGCCGAAGAATTGATGCTTTTGAACTGTGGTGCTGGAGAAGACTCTTGAGAGTCCCTTGAACTGCAAGGAGATCCAACCAGTCCATCCTAAAAGAGATCACTCCTGGGTGTTCACTGGAAGGTCTGATGTTGATGCTGAAACTCCAATATTTTGGCCACCTCATGTGAAGAGCTGACTCATTTGAAAAGGCCCTGATGCTGGGAAAGATTGAAGGCAGGAGGAGAAGGGGACGACAGAGGATGAGATGGTTAGATGGCATCACCAACTCAATGGACATGAGTTTGGGTGGACTCTGGGAGTTGGTGATGGACAGGGAGGCCTGGCGTGCTGTGGTTCATGGGGTCACAAACAGTTGGACACAACTGAGCAACTGAAGTGAACTGAACTGAGGTGCTATGGATTCAAAGAAATCTAAAAGGATGAGACTACAGATCGTCCTAGAGATCAAGGGCTAAGGCATTGTTTCACAGGAGGAGAAAAGAAGAGGAGAGAAAGAGGAAAGAAAATTGGTTTTCTAAACTTGACCAAATTTTTTTTTTAAACCTGATCAAAAACAGCAACCCAGAGATATAGAAAGCTCTGCAATCTTCAGACAGGAGAAGTATAAATGAAATGACACCTAGGAACAACAGAGTTAAATGATTTAAAAGCACATTTGGAAAAACTTTATAGAAGCCAAAGAAAAAGCCATATTAAGTACAGGTAAACAATGTTTGAAAAATAATAGACTTTGCATTCAAAACAATGGAAGATCAAAAATAGTGAAACAACATCTTTAAAATTTCCAGGGAAAATAAAAATCTATCAGTTTAGCCTTTAATATCCACTGATAAGAATTTTCTAAAATAAAGACGAAATGTTCAGATAAAGGAAAGCTGAGAGATTTTCATTGCTAGCAGACCTGTACTATAAGACAAGCTAAAGGAAGTTTTTCAAGTTAGAAAGAAACTAAAAAAGGATACCAGATGGAAAATTCTATGTTTAGAAGAAAAGAGGAGCACTAGAAAGAATGAGAATGTGAGCAAATAGAAATATTGTTTTGTTTCTTTTCTCATTAAAAAAGTTTGTGACTGTTCAAAGCAATATATATATATACATATACATATTTTATATATATATTAGTTAATTATATTGGGGTTTATATCATATGGAGAAGCAAAATATCTAACAATGGTAGCATGAAAAAGAGGATAGGGTGCAAATAGAATTATATTGTTGTAAATTCTTAACCTTACACATAAAGTACTGCAATATTAATCAAGCTGGAACTTCAAGTTAAGGATAATCATTGCAATCCTTATAGCAACCATGACAAAAGTAATACAAAAACATATACCTAATAATCAATAAAAGGGACACAATAAAATGATGCAAAACACCTAATGAACCCACAAGAAAACAACAGAGAGGGGACAAAGGAACAATGAAGATAAAGGACACACAGATAGCAAACATAAAGCTGATCATGTGAATAATTGCAATAAACTTAAGGGAAAGGCTACCCACTCCAGTATTCTGGCCTAGAGGATTCCATGGACTGTATACTCCATGGGGTTGCAAAGAGTCGGACATGGCTGAGTGACTTTCACTTTCTTTAAATAAAAGGCAGAATTTTTCATTTAAAAAGCCATAAAGAAGGGACACAGTTGTTCATGCCTCAGAATGGCAAGGTTGGTCTGGCCCATCTTTATTCTGGCCCCAAGAGATGAATGTTAAATAGTAAAGTGTATAGAAAGATTGCAAAAACAGAAGAAGATACACCATACAAATGGTTGCCATTGTTCAGTCGTTCAGTCGTGTCTGCCTCTTTGCAGCCCCATGGACTGCAGCACACCAGGCTTCCCTGACCTTCACTATCTCCCACAGTTTGATCAAAATCACGTCCATTGAGTCAGTGATGGCATTCAACCATCTCATCCTCTGTCTGCCCATTCTCCTCCTGCCTTTAATCTTTCCCAACATCAGAGTTTTTTCCAATGAGTCAGTACTTTCCATGAGGCCTAAGTATGGGAGCTTCAACTTAGCATCAGTCCTTCCAAAGGATATTCAGGGTTGATTTGCTTTAGGATTGACTGATTGATCTCCTTGCTGTCCAAAAGACTCTCAAGAGTCTTCTTCAGCACCATAGTTTGAAAGTATCAGTTCTTCAGCACTCAGCCTTCTTTATGGTCCAACTCTCACATTCTACATGACTCCTGAAAAAACCATAGTTTCAACTATACGGACCTTTGTCAGCAAAGTGTTGTCTCTGTCATAGCTTTTCTACCAAGGAGCAAGCATCTTTTATTTTCAGGACTGCAGTCACCATCTGCTGTGATACTGTGGAGTCCAAGAAAATAAAGTCTGACACTGCTTCCATTCTTGCCCCATCTATTTGCCATGAAGTGATGGGATCAGATGCCATGATCTTAGTGTTTTGAATGTTGAGTTTAAAGCCAGCTTTTTCACTCTCCTCTTTCACTTTCATCATGAGGCTCTTCAGTTCCTCTTCGCTTTCTGCCATAAGGGTGGTATCACGTGCATATTTGAGGTTGTTGATATTTCTCCCGGCAATCTTGATTCCAGCTTCTGTTTTATGTAAGGTGATCTTGTATTTCCATTTCTTTAGGAATTTTACACAGTGTATTGTGATCCACACAGCCAAAGACTTTAGCATAGTCAATGAAGCAGAAGCAGATGTTTCTCTGGAATTCCCTTGCTATTTTTATGACCCAACAGATGTTGGCAATTTGATTTCTGGATCCTTTGCCTTTTCTACATTCAGCTTATACATCTGGAAATTCTCAATTCATGTACTGCTGAAGTCTAGCTTGAAGGATTTTGAGCATTACCTTGCTAAAATGTGAAATGAGCACAGTTGTATGATAGTTTTAACATTCTTTGGCATTGCCATTCTTTGGAATTGGAATTAAAACTGACCTTTTCCAGTCCTGCAGCCATTGCTGAGTTTTCCAAATTTGCTGGCATATTGAGTGCAGCACTTTAACAGCATCATCTTTTAGGATTTGAAATAACTCAGCTGGAATTCCATCACCTCCACTAGCTTTGTTTGTAGTAATGTTTCCTAAGGCTCACTTGACTTCACATTCCAGGATGTCTGGCTCTAGGTGAGTGATCACAGCACTGTGGTTATACAGTTCACTGAGACCTTTTCTGTACACTTCTTCTGTGTATTTTGCCACCTCTTATTAATATCTTCTTCTTCTGTTAGGTCCATACTGTTCCTGTCCTTTATTGTTCTCATCTTTGCATGAAATGTTCCCTTGGTATCTCTACTTTTCTTGAAGAGATCTGTAGTTTTTCCCATTCTATTGTTTTCCTCTATTTCTTTGCATTGTTCAGTTAAGAAGGCTTTCTTGTCTCTCTTTGCTATTCTTTGGAACTCTGCATTCACATGGGTGTATCTTTCCTTTTCTCCTTTGCCTTTCACTTCTCTTCTTTTCTCAGCTCTTTATAAGGCCTGTGCAGATGACCATTCTCCCTTGTTGCATATTTTTTCTAGGGGATGATTTTGATAACCACCTCCTGGACAGTGTAACAGAACTCCATCCATAGTTCTTCAAGCACTCTATCAGATAGAATCCCTTGAATTTATTTGTCACTTCCACTGTATAATCATAAGGGATTGAACTAAGGTCATACCTGAATGGCCTAGTGGTTTTCCCTACTTTCTTCAATTTAAGTCTGAATTTTGCAATAAGGAGCTCATGATTTGAGCTACAGTCAGCTCCAGGTCTTGTTTTTGCTGACTGTATAGAGCTTCTCCATCTTCAGTTGCAAAGAATATAATCAGTCTGATTTCAGTATTGACAATGTGGTGTTGTCCATGTCCATCTGGTGTTTGCTATGACCAGTGTGTTCTCTTAGCAAAACTCTATTAGACTTTGTCCTGCTTCATTCTGTACTCCTAGGCCAAATTTGCCTGTTACTCCAGGTATCTCTTGACTTCCTACTTTTGCATTTCAGTCCCCTGTGATGAAAATGATACTTTTTTGTGTGTTAGTTCTAGAAGATCTTTTAGGTCTTCATAGAACCGTTCAACTTCAGCTTCTTCAGCATTACTGGTTGGGGCATAGACTTGGATCACTGTGATATTTAATGGTTTGCCTTGGAAATGAACCAAGATCATCCTATCCTTTTTGAGACTGAACCCAAGAACTGCATTTCAGACTCTTGTTGACTATGAGGTTTATTCCATTTCTTCTTGCCCACAGTGGTAGATATAATGTTAATCTGAATTAAGTTCATACATTTCAGTCCATTTTAGTTCTTTGATTCCTAAAATGTTGATTTTTTCTCTTGCCATCCCCCCAGTTTGGCCATTTACTTTGATTCATGGACCTAACATTCCAAATTCCTATGCATTATTCTTCATAGCATCAGACTACATTCACCACTAGACACAACCTCACTGGGCATCATTTCCACTTTGGCTCAGCCTCTTCATTCCTTATGGAGTCAGTTCTCTGCTCTTCTCCAGTAGCATATTGTACATCTACCAACCAGTGGGGTTCATCTTTCAATGTCCTATCTTTTTGCCTTTTCATACTGTTCATGGGGTTCTCAAGGCAAGAATGCTGAAGTGGTTTGCCATTCCCTTCTCAAGAGGTACACATTTTGTCAGAACTCTCTGCAATGACCCATCCATCTTGGGTGGCCCTACATGGCATGGCTCATAGTTTCACTGAGTTAGGCAAGGTTGTGGTCCATGTGATCAGTTTGGTTAGTTATCTGTGATTGCAGTTTTCATTCTGTCTGCCCTCTGATGCATGAGGATAAGTGGCTTGTGCAAGCTTCCTGATGGGAGGGACTGGTTGGGGGTGTGGGGCTGAAATTCAGTCTTGCTCTAGTGGGCAGGGCCCTAATCTGGTAAATCTTTAATCTGATTTTTTGCTAATCAGTGGGGCTGTGCTCCCTCCCTATAGTTTGACCTGAGGAGGCCAAACTTGTGTTTGCAGTCTCTATGGTAGGGGTAATGGAAACCTCCCCCAAAGGGACTTATGCCAGCACACTCTGTGCCTCCCAGGACTGCTGCTGCCTGTGCCACTGACCTTGTGGCAGGCCATTGTTGGCCCATGCCTAAGAACTTAAGAACAGACATGACTATATTAATATCAAACAAAACAGAATTTCAAACAGAAATATAGCCAGCCAGGAAGAGAACCATTTCATAATAATAAAAAGGTCAAGTAATCAAGAAATCATAGCAATCCTAAATGTGTATGAAAATGTATAATTTTTTAAAATATGGAAAGCAAAAATGGACAGAACTAAAGATATTAAAAGCAAATACATGGTCATAGTTAAAGGTCTTAATACCTAACTCTCAGTAAATGATAGGAAATATCGACAAAAAAAATCACTAAGAATATAGAGATATGAATAATATTACCAACCAACTTGACATAATTGACATTTGTAAAACACTGCACCTAATAACTGCAGAGTACACAGTGTTTTCCAGAGCCCTAAGACTATTGATCAAGGTAGATAACATACTGATCCATGAAACAAGTCTCAGTACATTTCATAACACTGAAATTCTAAGTATTATGTTCTCTGGCATTCGAATTATATTAAAATTCAAGGTCAGTAGTAACTAAATAACTAGAAAATTTCCAAATATTTGGCATATTGTGGAAGATTTCAAATAAGAACTAGATCAAAAAAAATATCTCCAGAAAAATTTTAAAATATTTTGAACTTAACAGTAAGAAGACAACATATCAACATATATAAGATACAGATATAAAAATGTATATTTTGTACCTGTATTTTATACAGATATAAAAAATGTAAGTCAACAGATATAGTGTTCCTCAGAGTCAAATTAACAGCTTTAAATGGTTATGTTTTACTAGAAGAATATAAAATTAATTACCTAAGCTTCTAATATTCAAACACTAGGGGAAAAATACAGAACACAACATAGCCTGTGAAACAGCAAATAAACTACAGAACACATCAACGGATCCCAACACTGTTTTCCGAAAAGATTAAAATTTCAAGGAAACAGAAAGAAAACACAAGCTAGAAGAATGAAATTGGAGAGACAACTAAGATTGAGTGGCTTCAGCATTAATAGGATGACAGAGGCATAGTATGAATAACATTATGCCAAAATTTGACAACCTAGATAAAATTACCAAATTTCTTGAAAATATCTTACCAAAGAGGCACAAACTAGAAACCTTAGTTGTGATATATTTATTTTTCAAGTAGAATTTATAATTGAAATTTTACTCACAAGTGTTGGTTTGCAACCTCAGAAACTTCCCAGGTGAGATCTGAACCTGGTCTTCGTACTCAGCAAGCAGGGAGAAAACAAAGAAAGAGGCAGACTCTCCAGATGGGAAGGTAGCAGGCTCAGTAAGTAGGGAACTTACATACAAGGCTTGTCTTGGGCACCTCAAGAGGAGTAGCTCTCAGCACCTGCCCACCAGAATCTTGAAAGTTTATAGAGAGGACTTACCTGGATTCAGTCACATGTATCATCCAGTGGTCTCAACAACAGTCTACAGCCTCAAGGCTGTGTCCTCTGGCAGCTTCTATCCTGGGGAAGACAAGCAGATCATACCTTCTAAGAACAAGGGGGAAGGGTGGAGTTGAGGAAACGCCCGTTACCCTGGTCCAGCAGCCATGTCCTCTCAATGACTTCCTCCAACAATAAGGAACCCTCAAGGACAGATGGCTTCATTGGTGAGTTCTATTAAGCATTAAATGAAGAAACTGTATGAATCTTAAAAGCTTTCAGAAAAGCGAGATTGAGAAAATGCTTCCCAATTTCTTCTGCGAAGCCAGCATTACCGAAGAGCAAGACTTGATAGAGATCTTAGAAGAAAAATTGTAAATCAATATTTCTCTTGAACATGTACATGAAAGTCCTCATTAAACATTATAAAATTGAATTGAGCATCCTGACCTAGTTGGGTTTATCCCAGAAATGTAATATTTGTCCAACATTCAAAAATCAAGCAATGTAATTCTCACATTAGGAGAAAATCATATATGAAGGTTAACAGACACATAAAATAGACAGACAAAACTCAACACTTGTTCATCATAAAAACAACCAGCAAAGAAAAAAATAGAAATTTCTTCAATCTAATAAAGACGAACCATAAATAAAACCTAAAGCCAACATTATAGTCAATCATGTAATTTGAATGATTTCCATGTAGAACTGGAGACAAGGCTCTGACTAATTTTTCCCACATGTTGTTGGAGGTCCCTAAAGAAACATTAAAAAATAAAACATAATAATTGAAAAATAATTAAAATTGTATTTATTTGAATCCCATATAATTTTTGCTTAAAAAATTCTTAGGAATATACCAAATAATTATTAGAATTAATAATTCTAATATGACAACCAGGTCATAAGATATATAAGATATATATCTTATATATAATATACATATATTCTTATATAATCTTATATGTAATTATTAGAATTAATAATTCTAATATGAAAACCAGGTTATAAGACATATAAGATATACAAAAACCAATTGCATTACTATATATACTAGCAATAAGCAACTGGAAAATAAAAATTTCAAGTGTCATTTATGATAGCATCTAAAAACAGAAACTATTT
Organism: Okapia johnstoni; assembly: GCA_024291935.2. Lineage (NCBI taxonomy): Eukaryota > Metazoa > Chordata > Mammalia > Artiodactyla > Giraffidae > Okapia > Okapia johnstoni. The sequence goes on from CM044312.1 coordinate 104,467,272, forward strand.
TTCTAATAAATTTAAGAAAGTATGTGCAGGATCCTTACATTAAAATTCCACAGAGAAAATAGAGCTAAGCATACAGAAATATACTATGTCATGGATTAGACAACTCAATGTTACTAAGATATCAGTTTTTCTCAAATGCATCTATAGTGTCAACACCACTCAACAGCAAGCATTTCTATAGAAACTGACACATTGATTCAACTACTCACATGAAAATTCAAAAGACTTATTAAAGGTAAGAAAAATTTTTAAATGTTGGAAAGACATTAACTGATTTCAAGGCTTACTATGAAGTTATTTAAATAGGACATGATAGGTGTTGCCATAAGGATGTTTGTATTAATAATGCAACAAACAGAGGTTCAAAAAATACGGTGGTTGATAGAATTTTGACAATTCTATCAATGATTCTGAAAGAAAAGTTGTCTTAAAAACAGTGCTGGAAAAAATAGTTATCTATGTGAAAAGTAAATCAATAAACATTGACCTCAACCTTGGATAAACCACAAAATGATACTGACCTGAACATAAAAACTAAAACTGTAAAGCATCTGGGAGAAAATATGGAAGAAACTATTCTCAATCACGGAGTAGACAAACATGTCTTACAAAGCACATACACAAAAAAAGAGCACTAATGAATAAATTTGATAAGCCGGAATTTATAAAAATTACTGTTCTTCAAGAGACTTTGGTTCAAAAAATGAGAGTATGAACTTTTAAAAGTTTATTTTCATGTCATTGTTAAAAACTGTTGAAAATGCAAGCTTTAAAAAAAATTTTAAAACAATGAAAATGGGAGAAAACTTTCACAATACTTTTATGTAGGGAATTCTATCCAAAATGTATAAATTCCAGAAATTCAGTGAGATAGATAACCAATTTAAAAAGGGCAATTTCAAGCAATTCTCAAAACATAAGATATACCAAAAGCCAAGAAAGCACATGAAAAGAATCCAACTTAGTTAATTAAGTTAATAGTAACAGCTAACACTGCCAAAGCAAATGAAAACCACACTGATTCACCACCACTAGAGTGGCTAAAACTTTAAAAATGGATCACATCATTGTTGACGAGGATATGGGAGAAGACTCTTACTGCTGGTAGAAATGTACGATATTTACAATCTTTTGTGAAAGCAATTTGGTGGTTTCTTATAAAGCTATGTATACACTTATCACAGACACAGCAATCCTACTGGGGAAAAAAAAATGGACACATGTATCCACAAAAAGACTTGCGTAAAAATGTTCATGTCAGCTTTTACTCTAAAAGCCCACCAACATGCTAAATGTCCATTAGCAAGCGAGCACAAAAACAAGCTACTGCAGAGCCATACAAAGGAAAATTACTCAGCAATGAGGATGAATGTCCTCCCGGTCCCCTAATATATGCAGGAATCGCAGACATGTTAGAGTTACTGAAAGAAGCCAAGCATCAAGGCTCTTGTGGGGCTGCATGATTCCAGGCAAAGGAAGTCCTGAACCAGCAGAATGAAAGTTTTCTGGGAGGGAAGTGAGGGCTGGTGCTGGCAGTCAGAAAAGGGACTGGCTGAAGGGTTTAATAAGGCACTGTGTGAGGTGTAATCGTGTATATCTTGATTGGCTTCTGGTGACACAAGTATGCACGTTGGTCAAAATGTAGCACAATATATAAAATCTGTGAAAGTTACTGTTTATAGATTGTTCCTCAAAAATGTTGGTGATCTAGACCCCCAGAGGATCACCTCAGGGAGGATGGTGCCATTTTTCACATCCCACAGCTCTGTTACGATCATCAGTATGCTGACACCACGCTTGGTACAATTTTAATGCTCACGGACCCGATAAGAAATAGCAAGGAATGAACTTACTGACAAAACAGAAACAGACTCACAGACGTGGAAAACAACTTCTGGTTACCAAAGGGGAAGCAGGGAGGAAAGATAAATTAGTCAGATGGTGGGGGGGGGGGGGGCGGATATATTAGAACTTTAGGGTTAACAAATACACATTACTATATATACATAATATATAAACACCAAGGACCTACTGTATACCAGGGAACCATACTCAGTGTCTTGTAATAACCTATAATGGAAATGAATCTGAAATATAAAACTGAATAATTTTACTATACCTGAGGCTAACACAACATTGTAAATCACTATATTTTAATTTTAAAAAGTGGCTATTGAAAAAAAAGAAATAGTAGTGAGCCTTCATAAATGAATGTTGTAGTTGTGATAGGTAAAGGCCAATGACTTTATAGGAAGCCATGCTCCTTGAAGTAATTTGAATACAGAAAAATGCTGGAGGATCCACACCCTGCCAGGCATAAGCCTTCTCACCATGCTGAGCTCAGAACCCACATAAATGAGGACACGGCCCCCAATCCTGCGCACAGATCTTCAGGAGCAGTCCTCCTCGGTCTCCTCAAACGAATGTGGTTCATTTCAGTTCCATTGGCTTTGTAGTTTATTTTATATCCTATCAGTAAATTTATCGGTGCCTTTTTAAATAGGTACTTACAAGCTAAAGGCCTAAGAGTTTGTAATGTTTTCTATTTGCATACATTTTTCACAATGAAAAGAACTGAAGCAAACATTGGGGGTCTGTGAGAGTATTTCTTCTTTTAAAGGGATCAATACATTATTCAAGGCTGGGAGAAGCTCAGTATTTCTAAATGGCGTTATAATTGGAAGAGACCCAGAAATCTTGATTGGATGCTGGGGCTGCCAGAAAAAAAATGTAGCAGCGCTGGCAATGGTGAGTCTTTGTGCAATTCAGAAACATCTCTGCCTCTGAGCACACAGAGGAGGATTTGCTGGGACTGCATGAAAGGAATTCTTGTGTAGAAAAAGCAGTGGCTTCATTTCTAAGTGAGAGGACACTTTTTCGAATGCTGAGGAAAGGACTAAAACCACTGACAGTCTAACTATTATGGTGGGATTTTGGTGTCTGCAGATATATGGGGGCTGCTATTAGAATTATGACATTGCTGAATTCCATCAATGAGCCATTATATTTGCCAAGTCTTTTTAATTTGCAAGGGATGGAAAACTCGAATTTAAATAGACTTGGGCAAAAAAATATGTGCATTGGCTTTGACCATGGAAGACACCAGCCTTCTCTAAGGCTGTGAGGATCTCACGTAATAGTTTCAAGACTGAATCTGTCTTCTTTTTCTTGCTTCAATTTTCCTCTGTATTGTCTCCATTTCAGCTAAAAACCCTGGCAGATCCAGGCTGGATTTTCACAAGACTCAAGTCAATGAAAAAGAGAAAAAAAATTTAATTCTCAGATGATTCAAGCAGAAGAGGTAGATGTGACTCTCATAGCTTTGGAAGGACCGCATGAGCATCCCTGAAGCATCCTCTGTGGTCGGAGGACCGTGACGCCAGCCAGACCTGGTCCCTTGCCCCATTTGACAGTTCTGCCTGAGAAGCAGGTGGTTGAGGATGGAGTAGGGCTTGGTTCTTCCCTAGAGGAAAACAGGTTAAGGTTTGTTATTAGAAGAAAGGGAATGGATATTGGGTGGCAAACTTTGATATATCCATGGCTACATGGAGATCTATATCTCTTTGCATGCAATCTCTAATAAAATCAGTATGAGTATAAACTAGTAAACAAGCCTCTAATAAATGAAATAATTATAGTAACTTTGGGACATAAGGAAAAAGATGATTTGAATGTAAGTATAGGCGGTGGCCTTTTCATACTGTTCATGGGGTTCTCAAGGCAAGAATCCTGAAATGGTTTGCCATCCCCTTCTCCAGTGGACCATGTTTTTTCAGAGCTCTCCACCATGACCTGTCCATCTTGGGAGGCCCTACATGGGATGGCTCATAGTTTCATTGAGTTAGACAAGGCTGTGGTCCATGAGATCAGATTGGTTAGTTTTCTGTGATTGTGGTTTTCAGTCTGTCTGCCCTCTGATGGAAAAGGATAAGAGACTTGTGGAAGCTTCCTGATGGGTGAGACTGACTGAGGGGGAAACTAGGTCTTGTTCTGATGGACAGGGCCATGTTCCATAAATCTTCAATCCAATTTTCCGTTGATAGGTGGGGCTGTGTTCCCTCCCTGTTATTTGACCTGAGGCCAAACTATGGTGGAGGTAATGAAGATGATGACCTCCTACAAAATGATCCAGATAATCACAATGGTGTGATCACCAACCTAGAGCTAGACATCCTGGAATGAGAAGTCAAGTGGGCCTTAGGAAGCATCACTATGAACAAAGCTAGTGGCAGTGATGGAATTCCAGTTGAGCTATTTCAAATCCTAAAAGATGATGCTGTGAAAGTGCTGCACTCAATATGCCAGCAAATTTGGAAAACTCAGCAGTGGCCACAGGACAGGAAGAGGTCGGTTTTCATTCCAATCCCAAAGAAAGGGAATGCTGAAGAATGCTCACACTACCGCACAATCGCACTCATCTCACACGCTAGTAAAGTAATGCTTAAAATTCTCCAAGCCAGGCTTCAGCAATACGTGAACTGCGAACTTCCAGATGTTCAAACTGGATTTAGAAAAGGCAGAGGAACCAGAGATGAAATTGCCAACATCTGTTGGATCATCAAAAAAGCAAGAGAGTTCCAGAAAAATATTTACTTCTACTTTATTGGCTATGCCAAAGCCTTTGACAGTGTGGACCACAAGGAACTCTGGAAAATTCTTAAAGAGATGGGGTTACCAGACCACCTGCCCTGCCTCCTGAGAAATCTGTATGCTGGTCAAGAAGCAACAGTTTCCACAAAGAAGTACTGGACATGGAACAACAGAGATGCTGGTTCACAAATCGGAGAAAGAAGTACTTCAAGCAAAGCTGCATCTTGATGAAAGTGTGAAAATGTTGGCTTAAAACTCAACGTTCAGAAAGCTAAGATCATACATCTGGTCACATCACTTCATATAGTTGGGGAAACAGAAACAGTGACTATTTTGGGAGGGATCCCAAAATCCCTGCAGATGGTGACTGCCACGAAATTAAAAGATGCTTGCAAAGAACCCTGATGCTGGGAAAGATTGAAGGAGGGAGGAGAAGGGGTCAACAGAGGATGAGGTGGTTGGATGGCATCACTCACTCAATGGACATGAGTTTGAGTAAGCTCTGGGTGTTAGTGATGGGCAGGGAGGCCTGGAGTGTTGCAGTCCATGAGGTCACAAAGAACGACTGAGTGACTGACTAAACTACTGAATAGGTGGTAGCTTCGGAATTGTTTGAAAAATTTTATTCCAAGGATACCAATTAGCGAATTGGTTTCTACCTGGAAGCAAACCAGCAGTAGTGCCCTGAGATGGCCCAATTTGGGCCATAGAAACTCAAAGCTGTGCTCATCACATCTCTAGATGAAACAAACATCCCGCTGGTAAGCCAATTTATAGGAAGATAGAATGAGGCTGTTGAGAATAATGGACCCACTTGAATAACTTGATGTAAAGAATAAGACAGAGTACAGATGTACAGAGGACCAACTCCACAAGTATACTATGGAGAACCCTTGCTGGCTATCCAACTTCAGTGGACACCCAAGTGACTCTTCACTGACCAGGTTTTAGTCAGTGAAAAACAGAAAGAAATGGTCGGGGGTTGGTGCTTAACCCAGGAGGAATCAAGGACCAAGGACCTAACTTTGGTGGATACCTGACTGACTCTTTACTGGCCAGTGGTGGGGACCAGGTTTTGAACCCCTCAACCCTCAGTTGACTCCTTAAAGGATTTCTTTCTTGAATCTTGCCGGAAAGTGAAAGGAAAAGGACACGGAGTGCAACAACAGAGCTGTGGACAAGGCTTCTTCTTGGCTCAAGACTACAGAGAAGCTTCACTCTTCCTTTTGCTGGCTCTGGAAGAAAGGAGTTTCTCTCAGTAGCTGGAGATAAAACCTAACTTGTACACTCTCTAGTGAGGGCAAAAGGAAGTATGGAAACCCTCAAGTGCACCTGTAGGACTGTAATGAGTGACTCAGCCCAGTGTGGAGGTTGGGGAGTAGCAGGAGATTCAGGCAGGGCACGACCCTCAAAGCTCACACTGTCTGGATTCTTCCCTAATTCATCTGACACACGTTTGTCACAACCCGGCTACGTACTGCAGAGGTGACAGGAGCTAGAGACACAGAAGTGACTTATGGTAAGGGGGTTGGGCTGTGGATGGTGAAGGGCATCATTAAACAAGTATAATCAACACTGTTCTGCAAATGCTCAGGAATATATATTTGAAAATAAAAAGCTCTTGGCCCTGTGGGGGCCATCATATGATGTCAGCCTCGTTCTGGTTTGCAGGTCAAAATCACCACCTCCTATGCCAGGAGGACCAGCAGAGATGGACTCCAGGGAAGGCTGTCGCGGACTGTTAACGTGAGATACATGACGGATGACACTGATTGACATCCTGCCCATCACAGGCTTCCCACAGTCTCCCTTGGTCCTTGATTCCTCCTGGTTTAAGCACCAACCCTTGACCAGATCCTTCTGCTTTTATCTCAGATTTATGACTCAGTCACTGTCCTTGTACCCCTAAGTCCCAGATGTCTGGATGTTCCCATGTTCAGGGTCTGTGTGGAAGTAGTTTGGGGTGAGGAAGCACTTCCTTATGATTGTTGTGACGTACATGCTCATGTCAGAAGCCCAGGGTCTGAGCCCTAGTAGTGTTGTGGGCCACTATTTCCAAACCGATTCTCTTGGGGGTCCGTCCCTCTCCTGTCCGTGACTCCAGTAGCTAGTGACATCTGGAGAGTGTGGAAATCCCCCAGAGATTGGCATACCATGGAAGGATCAAGAGGCCAATCAGCCTGGGGTCCAGGGAAGAAGTCATCCAAGGAAGACGGGTTGCCTGACTCTCTACCAAAGACACGTGTACCACCCAGTGGTGTTACTGATCCTCCTGGGAACACTCTCTGCTCTGCACTCTGCTTTCTTTTCCTTTGTTTTCAATATAGCAGTATGTACATATCAATCCCAAACTCTCTACCTATTCATTCCCCTGCCCTTCCCCCCACCCCAATAACCATACGTTCATTCTCTGTGAATCTGTTTCTCTTTCGTATCCTTTTTTTTTTCAGATTTCACATATAAGTGAAGTCATATGGTATTTGTCTTTGTCTTCCTGAACTACTTCACTCAGTATGAAGATCTCTAGGTTCATCCGTGTTGCTGAGTATTATTTATGGCTGAGTAATATTCCATCATATATACGTGCCACATCTTCTTTATCCATTCCGTTGTTGATGGACATTTAGGCTGTGTGCATGTCTTGGCTATTGTAAACAGTGCTGCAGTGAACATTGCGGTGCATGTACCCTTTTGGACCATGTTTTTGTCTAGAAAAGTGCCCAGGAGTGGGATTGCTGGATCACATGGTAGCTCTAGTTTCAGTTTTTAAGGACCCTCCATACTGGTCTTCAATGTGGTGCACCAATTTACATTCCCACAGACAGCATAGGAGGTACCTTTTTCTCCACCCTCTCCAGCACTTATTATCTGTGGATTTTTTGATGATGGCCATTCTGACTGGAGTGTTACGATAGCCCATAGTTTTTCTTTACATTCCTGTAACAATTATGGCACTGTTGAACATGTTTTCACATGCCTCTTGGCCATTTGTATGTCTTCTTTGGAGAAATGTCTATTTAGGTCTTCTGCTCCCTGCTGTGCTGGGCTCTCGTCCCACTCTGGAGGACCTGAAGCAGAGTATAAATAGAGTTAGGTCTCTGGCTGTGCCACAGCCCAGTCTGGTGCCTGACTCCTGGGAAGTCCAGGGGCCAAAGATACATTCGTGAGAAAACACATCCCATCTCAGAAGTGCTCCAGAGTGGACCCCAGACCCCCTTCATTAACTGCAAGGAAAACCCTGCCAAGAATGGCATGGCGTCCAGCATCTGACAGGCTGCCTCCTTCGGAACTGTCCAAAAGGAGGAGGAAAACCTTACAGAGTGGCGCTTGAGGCTTTTCACCTCTATTCCACCCAGGCCCTTCCTCGGAGAGCACTGCCTGTGCCAGCAGAAGCCCACGACCCCATTTAGTCCTTCTCAGGCCAATCAATTCTGAGGGGCCCTGGTTCCATTAGGACTGTTTTGGAAACTTCTATATGGGTCCATGTGCCTGTGGTCTGGGGGGGTCTGGGGTGTAAATGCAGTGCAGGTCTTCACAGTATATTTGAAACGGATCCCCAGCCACCTCCTTTCAAGAAACATGCTTTGCCACTGATCTCAGAAGAACGCCTGTAAGTCATCCATTCGATTATCTGACCAGATGCTGCTGACTTTGGGCAGAACAGCGGGAGGGATGAGTCCCCGAGGTGTGGGGTCATCAGGCCACCTGTGCAGCAGGCCAGCCGAGGAGCAGTAACTCTCCACTCTGGCTGTAGATCAGAGGCTGAATGGGATGGAGCTGCGGCCTGTGTAGCCTAATCCAGAGCTGAACTTTAACTGGTGGCTCCCTTAACGGCCAGGCTTGTTCCAGGCACAGCTATAAAAAGGCATCTGAGTGTCCAAGGGGGCTTCTCTCCTTTGCTAGGTTGAGTTAGTGATCGGCCTCCTGCCTGAGCACAGACGACGGCTGTCCCTGATTTCAGGTACGGGTGGCTTTCAGTCCCTCCAACTTGGAAAGCTGGAGATTGTGCAGCTTTTTCCCTGGCCCAAGACCAGAATTCAGGATAAATTCAACTTTAGCAAAGGTGTGAACTAAATAAAGGCAACCCTTAGGTGTTGGGCCCAGACAGGCAGGAGCCAGCAGGATGTAGTGAGAGGCTCGAAGCTCTGCATTTTCTGCCCCGTATTTACTGGAACAGGAGTTTCCAGAAGGTTCTCCTTCCCACAGAAATGACTCTGCATCCCCTCCCAGTAGGGCTGGTAGTGCTGGCAGCACCCTCCTATCCATGGCCGCCTCTGGAGAAGCTTTCCCTGCATCCCAATCAGCTCTTTGCTTGTGGAGAAAATGCACAAGATGCTAGACCCCTAGGCATCCACTTTCTAGTCTCCATCAGATCCTTTGAACCATGGCTGTTTATTTGTCTGTCCTAACCTCATCCCATGGGCTTCCCATGTGCACTGGCGGTAAAGAACCCACTTGCCAATGAAGGGGCTATAAGACATGAGTGTTCCATCCCTGCGTGGGGAAGACCCCCTGGAGGAGGGCATGGCAACCCACTCCAGTATTCTTGCCTGGAGAATCCCACAGACAGAGGAGCTGGCGGGCTACAGTCCATAGCATAGGAAAAAGTAGGACTCAACTGCAGTGACTGGCACGTATGCACGTAACCTCATCCCATAGTCTCTTTCCTACTCTCAAGCCACAGACACCACCTCTTCACCCTCGAGTCTCGCAAATGACGCTGTCTCATCCCTCTAGGGGAGTTGGGAGCAGACCCAAGCTTCATGACATCACTTGCCACTTTATCTCCTGATACACTTCCATGCCAGTGCATCTGGTCTAATTCTTTCCTCGAAGGAGTTAGCTTCCTTCAGTTAGGCAGGTATCACTCTGTCCCTGATTCCTCGGCAGAAACAGACTGAGCCCCTAGGGTAGGTTAGTTTGGCCTGATCTACACACGTGACCACTAGGATGTCCCTGAAACGGACCACAGGGCACACAGCCCGCTCTGATCCCTCCCATCCCCTCTGCCACTGTGTGCTCTCAGGAAAGTCGGACCCGGGATGCGAAGTCACGAGGGATCGGCTGGATTGGGAGGTTGAGGAGTACCCCCGCGACATGGACAGTTAAGTCACAGACAGAGCACCACCTAGGCAGCTGTGGTGCTGGCCCAGGAGCCCTGGAGTTAGAGTCTGAGGCTCCAGTGTCACCTGGCTTCTGCCCTGTGAGTTGGGACCTTAGCCAACTCACAACTTCCTTGAGGTATGGCTCCTCACTGGCAAAATGGCGAGCAGTAATGGTGTCCCTTACACCAGGCATGCTGCCTGAAATGAATGAGACGGCTGTGAACATGCCCAGGATTGTGTGAGTCATAAGCACAGTTCGCCCAGCTTTTCCTCCCTCCTCATCTGCTTCCTGGGCTGAAAGCACGAGAAGATGAATCAAGTCCAGCAAGAGCCCCTAGTTTAATAAGTCACCTTTTCAAAGGTGTGTGCAGACACCCCAGAGCTAAGACACAGTCTGCTGCTACAAGGCCTGTGACAGAGACAGAAACAAGCCTTGATGAAAAGGAAAGTAAATGAGTTATATATCTCAGGGGACAGAAACACTGAGGTCGCGGCAACTCTGAACTTGGCCTGGAACCCGTCCACCTTGCCTGCTGCTCAGGATGGATCTGGGGGCTGTGGACAGACTCAGAGACTCAGGATTTCTGTTGGTTGGTTTAAGACTAATAAAGTCAGTTACACAGGTCGGGGGGTGGGGGGGGCAGAAACATGCCATGGTCCCAGAGCTCTTTGGGGTTGCTATCTACTCAGAGATGCTTTTTTTTTTTCATCTTTCTTTTAAAGACAAGAAATGGTGACCCTGAGACAGCAGGTGAATTGTCTGAGGTCACAAAACTGCCCCTAATGGGACCTGATGAGACCTTATCATCTTACTCCACAGCCAGAAATCTTTCTGCTGCTCCCTCCTACTCTGCAACCTGAGAAGAACTTAGATAAGAGAAAGGATGGAAGGAAGGAAGAAAAAGATGGAGGGAGAGAGAGGGAAGGAGGAAGGGGGAGTGAGGAGAAGGGAAGAAAGAGAGAGAGAAAAAAAGGGGATCAGATTCCCCTTTAGTTCCTGGATATTTCCTTGAATTTCTCAGCTAATCAAGGTGGCATGGACATTGTTCTCCACTAAGGACAGAAACCCTTCTAAAACTGCTTCTCCCCTCGTCTCATCTGCCCTGTAACAGCACCTCTGAGAGTTCTCTGTCGTAAAGTAGCGTTGGGACACTGGGCGTATAATTAATCCCTCATTTTGTCAGGCCCCTTTGAGGGGACGGGCTTCCCTGGTGGCTCAGACGGTAACGTGTCTGCCTGCACTTCAGGAGACCAGGGTTAGATCCCTGGGTCAGGAAGATCCCCTGGAGAAAGAAATGGCAACCCACTCCAGTACTCTTGCCTGGAAAATCCCATGGACAGAGGAGCCTGGTGGGCTACAATCCATGGGGTCGCCAAGAGTCGGACACGAGTGAGCGACTTCACTTTCACTTTCACTTTGAGGGGCCACCATGGATCGCCACAGCTCTCCACTGTGCCCACACATGGAGGCACAAAGGCTTGCTGATTCAAGGACTCTGTGACCGAGGTGAGATCAGAAGAGGCTTCGTGATTCCCTCCATCGGACCCCCAACCAACTTGTTAGCTACAAGTAGAATCTTTCGCACATACCGTTAAAATTGTATTCTTCTTAGTCACATCTACTAGGGGTTATGCCAATGTAACCATCTGAGAGTCCTTGTTGTTAAAACAAAAACAAACATGATGTGAAATAATTGGGTGGCTGCAGTGGTGGGAGGTTCGTTTGGTGAATCAGGAGAAATTTCTTCGGCCCAGTCTTTCTGGGGCCGGGAGAGGGCCTTTCTGCAGTCCATTCAAATGGTGTGCTCACTATCAAGAGGTGGGCGCTTTGCGTGCTTAGTTGCTCAGGCATATCCAATGCTTTGGGACTCTACGGACTGTGTAGCCCACCAGGCTCCTCTGTCCATGGGATTCTCCAGGCAAGAATACTGGAGTGGGTTGCCATTTCCTCCTCCAGGGGATCTTCCCAACCCAGGGATCCAGCTACATCTCCTGTGGAGAACGAAAGCAGTTGCTCTCAAACACCCATCCCCAGGCCAAGGCCTGACCTTGTAGAATAAAGGTTGTGTGTTTATACATCTGAGTATTGTTAGTGATTTTAAGATGACACAGTAAGAACCACTGCCTGGGAACAGACATCTCTACAAAAATTTTATTTTAGGGGTTAATTTGAACAGTTTCCTTTTCTCCTTCCTTTTCCTATCCAAGAAAAGTAGCATGTTCATTGAGCAAGATCAAAGAGTAAAAACAAGTCTGAACCACACAGGCTTCTGCTGGACAGCTCAGCATTCCAGCGAAGTTAACCTGGCAGATGTTTCTATTCGGTGACAGGAGTCTGTCACCCAGGAAAGGGGAGCCAGAGGGACCGGGGTGGGGCTGGGGAGTAGAGGAGAAGAGAGATGGGCAGAGAGTCTGAAAGTACACTGCACGGACTGTTATGGGTTTCTAACTCTTACATGCCTATACTTCTGGGTTTCTGAATGTAAAGAGAAAAGAAAAAAAAAAAAAAAACCTCCCTATAAGCTGCTAAGCTAAGCTAACACGGCCTTCGAATTCCAAACAGAACACAGTTTGGTTCTGGTTTTTCAACAGTCGCAAGACCAGGCTGTCTGCGGGGGGGGGGGGATGCCAGAGGGGGCCAATTAGGAAGGAAGGAATTAAAGGGAAGTATAAAGGAGAGGAAAAAGCCCAGATGGAAGGTCCAGCGGAGGGTGAATGACAAGGCTGGAGGATGGCAGCCGGCGGCGGAGGTGGGGAGGCGGCTGCGCGGGAGACTGACAGGTGGGTCTCCGCCGCGAGGGGGGCGGCGGGGCGGAGGTCTTCCAACCCCTGGGTAGCGCCGGCAGCCAGGGCGACGCCTCCCAAAACCCCGGCCGCAGAAGAGGGGCGGGGAGCGCGCAGGGCGGGAGGCGGCTGCGGCAAGGGAGGCGGGAGCGAGGGCTCCCACTCTGGCCTCGGGGCCGGTCGCCCGCCCGCCGCGCTCCGGGAGTCTCCTCTGCCTCCTACGCGCCGCAGACACCCCAGCCTCCCGGCTGCCTGGTCCGGGGAGCTCTCCGCGCCTGCCCAAGAAGAGCAAGAACGAGTTGGGGCTCCCCTGGGCGCGATTCGTTGCGGAGACGCTGGGACCAGATCGGAGGATGAGCGGCGGAAGGCGGCGCAGAAACTGACGCGAGTTGGGGCCACGGCTCCCGGCCGCCGGCGCGACGAGCCAGACCGCGGAGACGCCCTAGCCGAGTGCACGCGCCGGGCGGAGCGCGCGCAGGTGGGGCTGAGCTCTCCGCCGTGCGCTCCGCTCCCGGCCCTCGCCGGCTGGAGGATGGGCGCCGGCGCCCAGGGTCCGTGCCCGCCGCTGCTGCCCCTGAGCCCGCCGAGAGCCCGGCGTCCAGCCGGCGCCCTGTGCTCATGTATGTAGGCTGGGCGCCCGCCCTCGGGGATGAGGATGCATGTTGGGTGTCCGCGCCCCGGGCGCCCTTCCGCCTCCCAGCTGCTCAGGAGGTGTCCCCCCACCCCCCGACCCCAAGTTTGTAAATATGGGTGATCGCCCAGGCTGAGGTCCACCGGGCTGGGACTGGAAATGAGCAGAGGGCACAGACGAACCCTGCCTACTGGAAGAGGGTGGGGAGGCGGAGGAAGCCACTCCGGGACGCACAGATTTGGGGAGTTGGACGGCTAGGTGGAGAGAGGCTGGGTGGCCAGTACCCTGCAGCGTCTAGTCTAGGGTTCTGTCGGCCCCTTTGGGCCGCAGAAAGTTTGGGAACCAGAGAGGTTTTCGGAGACGGGGAGACTGAGGGGCGTTCGCCCCGCCCTGCATCTCCAGCCTCCTCCACCGCACACCTTCAATCTGCCGGGCCCCCCTGCTCCACCGCCACAATCCTCTCCAGAGTCAAATTAGGAGACTGAGCGCTGCGGCTGACACGGGGGTCACTGGTCTGCGCTCGGAGTCGCTGAGCCGCTGTCCGGTGGCTGGCGGAGGAAGAGAAAGAAGCATGCGGAATCCCCGACCCGCAGCCGGGAACTGGGGGTGGGCTGGGGGATAGTCGGGGACCTTCTTCCCCCACCAGCCGGGTCTGACCTGGAGGGCGGGGAAGGGGCGTCTGCGCTGGCACTGGCGGCGTTTGAAAAGTTGTTCAGATGAATCACCGGGACCTGCAAGGTTTCTTCCCTTCCTTCCCTCCTATCTTCCCCAAACGCCCTCAGGCAAGCGAGGAAGGGTTTCCCTCTTATTTTTCTGCACAGTCTTCACCGTCCACTCCACTGCGGAATTCTCCACCGCGCGACCTTTGGGGAAGTGTGGCTGGGACCTGAAGAGGGGCGCCAGGTGCTGGAGTTATGTGGCTTCATCCGAGCCTTGCAGGGGGCGCGGGCCCAGCTCGCTGCATCCCCACCGCTCCACCACCCGCTAATAACGACGACAGGGGGCACACTGCGGGTCGGTGTTTTTCTGGGACTCGCCTCCGTGTCCAGGCCCGCAGTCTGGGATCTGTAGGACCCCCGGCGGCGCCCGGGCGCCGGGAATGCACCCCCTGCCCTCGTGGTCCGGCGAGTCCATCTAGGGAGCCTCGGGGTCGGGTGGCTCGGGGCCCGGCGGGGGCCGGGCGCGCGTGGGCCGCGGGGCTCAGCTCTGCTGCTGTTCTCTCCGCAGGGACGGCGGCTCCTGGCTGGCGGCGGCGCGCCCCCGGGCTGTGAATGCGACTCGCCCCTCGGCCCGCGCTCCCCCGCCCGCCCGCCCCCAGTTCCCTCCTGCTCACCTGCTGCCTGATGGTGGCCCTGTGCAGCCCGAGGATCCCGCTGGAGAAGCTGGCCCAGGCGCCGGAGCGGCCGGGCCAGGAGAAGCGCGAGCACGCGTCTCGGGACGGCCCCGGGGCGGGTGAGCGAGCTCGGGCGTCCGGCGAGGGACGAGGGCGGCGGCGGCGGCCGGGACTGGAAGGGCAAGAGCGGCCGCGGGCTGGCCGGCCGAGAGGCGTGGAGCAGGCAGAAGCAGGCCTGGGCCGCCCAGGGCGGGGGCGCCGGGGCCGGGGACCTGCAGGGGCGGCCCCGCGGGGACACCCCGCACGAAGAGCCCCCGGCCGCCGCCGCCCAGGAAGTGGCGGGTCCGGAGTCGGAGCCCACGCCCGAGCCACCGGAGGAGTACGCGTACCCGGATTACCGGGGCAAGGGCTGCGTGGACGAGAGTGGCTTCGTGTACGCAATCGGGGAGAAGTTTGCTCCGGGGCCCTCGGCCTGCCCGTGCCTGTGCACCGAGGAGGGACCGCTGTGTGCACAGCCCGAGTGCCCGCGGCTGCACCCGCGCTGCATCCACGTTGACACCAGCCAGTGCTGCCCGCAGTGCAAGGAGAGGAAGAACTACTGCGAGTTCCGGGGCAAGACCTACCAGACCCTGGAGGAGTTCGTGGTAAGAGGCCAGCGCCCGGGCGACTTTGCACGTCCCAGGAGCGGGTGAGCTGGCTCCTCGCCCCCACTTTGGAGAAGAGGCGCCCTGTGGTTCTCAGAGGTGGACGGCGCTGTGCCCGTGTCCCCTCTCTTTTTCAGTGCAGAGGTAATTTTTGAAAGCCACGTGCCCAGCTGACATGCGTTTGCTCCAAAAGGGTTTCCTTAGAGTAAAGCCCGTGGCACCAAAGCCCAAGCAAAAGTACTGCCTGCGCTTTTAACCTTAATTGGCTGCTCCGGAGTTAAAGGTGTTGCTGAAATGTTCACCCTGTTTTCAAACACAGGGCAATTTACCTTGCTGTTTGTGATGTATTCTTCAGTTAATATTTCATTAAGGGAGACTATTCATATAAATAAGCCATTTCCCTGGATTATGTGCTGGGTATCAGGCAGATGTTCTAGAAATTAAAACAAAACAAAACAAAATGCTTGCTGATTGGATGCCAAAACGTAGTCCATGGCAAAAATAAGTCCAGGTTATGGTTTTAAAAATGGTTTTATTTTAGGTGAGTACTGGTCATAATATTAGTAGTGCTATTTCCTGAATGCCTACAGTAATGTCACACCCCCAGGCTGCATTTTCACCTATACTAACTTAGTTAAACCTCAAGCCAGGCTGTAAAGTCTTATGATCTGTTATCTCCAGCTGATGGAGAAGAGGAAACTAAGACACAATATTTAAATAAGGTGTCCAGGGCAACACAGCTGGTAAGAAGCAGATTCGGTGCCTCAAGCCTGCTTTTATACTCTAGGCTCTATATAAACCAAAAGCCCAGCCCCATGGGGCGCTGGATGGAGATACTGCCCAGTGGTTGTACTGGCCAGGGGTTAACCGCCACCACCACTCCCCCCCTCCTCCCCAGAGCCCTGCTTCTTCACTAGCCGCCCTGGGAGACCACCCACACCACTGTTCAGCCATTCCAGGCCCCAGGGTTGGCTCAGCTGCTGGCCTGCCTGGACTTGGCCGATTGACTTGGCATGTCAGAGTTTTCCTGGGCAGCAGAGGGTGTCCTGGGACCTCCAGTCCCCAAAACTTAGCGAGGAGGCAGATGGGGAGGAATCTCCTCCAGGGTCTCTAAAACGGAGCCTGCGAGATCTACAGATTGAGAATGTGGCGTGACAGGCGGTAGTGAATTTCAGGAATGAATTCCTGAGTGCTGTAGAAAGACTCTTCCCCTCATCTGTAAAGTAAGACTGGCCATTCCTTAAGGCTCTCTGGAGGTCTAACCACCTGACATTCAGGATCTAACTCCAGGCAAACATGCTGAAGACAATTCTTGGCTTCGGCCCTTTGGAGAACCAGACAACTTTGATGAGAACTTTATAGGAACCAGGCCTAGCCATATAACAGAAGTTAGGAACTCTGCCCTCAAAATTCTCCTAGAGGACTGAAGAGCCAGGCAGATGCCTCTCCAGATGTTTTGGGTGCCACCTGGAAGTGCAGAAGCAAAGCTGGCCCTGGGAGCTGGTGGGACCCAAAGGAGCCCCCTTCTGTGTTGGCCAGAATGGGGCTGTAGTCAAACAATTCCCTGGAGTTTCAGGTTCATCAGAAAGTGTTATAAGATCAAAGACAAGGAGTTAGTTTTTAATTAATAGTATTTATTGTCTGCACTATGTGTAGTAACATAATCATTTCTTATGTATCCCACGAGATGGGCTGAGGAATTACTAACATTTTGATCTCAGAAGCCCAGACATCACAGAGCAGCCATCACAGGCAGAAGGAAGAATTCAAATCTGTTTGAGTTATTCATTGCTAAATGCTGGATGCCATGGACAGTCTGTGTATATGGTTGGTCGAGGAATCTCCTGTTGGATTCCTGTTTCCAAAAATTAGTGCCTACCCCAATGGCTCAGCTGGTAAAGAATCTGCCTGCAATGCAGGAGACTCAAGTTCGATCCCTGGGTCTGGAAGATCCCCTGGAGGAGGAAATGGCAACCCACTCCAGAACTCTTTCCTGGGAAATCCCATGGACAGAGGAGCTTGGAGGGTTCCCGTCCATAGGGTCGCAAAGAGTCAGACACGACTAAGCATGGGAATGAGCAAATGAAAGTGGAATGTGTTTCCCACTCTGGAGATGGGAAATTTTAGCAAGAAAAGGGAGTTTGGAGAGATGATTATCTTGGGAAGAAACAAAATATTAATAGAGCTATTTTTAGATTATTAAGTGCATCTTTCATCTTCAAGTGACACTTCAGTCTTAACTTTCATCCAATCATTACCAGCTGCTAGGATGACACATGCATGAGGGTTGAGCAGCTGCTGCAAAATTTCCACTATATTCCTGCTTCTATGACATGTACAATTGCATAAGGATTTCACTGTATATATCGTGCTCGTTCATTTCTGTTAGTATCAGGAACATTTCTAGGTATTTCCCTGATTTAGTGTGGCTTTGTGTAGGTTTCCTTCCAAGACCAAAAGGATGCAGGGCTTTGTCAGGGGTGTTGGGAGGTTGAGCTTAGAAGGGTTTAGGGTCAGCTGTGGTGGCTCAGTGGTAAAGAATCCACCTGCAATGCAGGAGACCTGAGTTCAGTCCCTGGGTCAGGAAGATCCTGTGGAGAAGGGAATGGTTACCCACTCTAGTATTCTTGCCTGGAGAATCCCATGAAGAGAGGAGCCTAGCAGGCTACACAGTCCATGGGGTTGCAAAAAGTCGGACACAACTGAGCAACTAAGCGCACAGGGTCAGCGGTGCATCCGTGGGGTTTGTTCCCGTGCCTGCTCTGGGTCTGCTGGGCTTCCAGGAGACCCGCCAGGGCCTGCAGGTTGCATACTACAGAAAACAGAAAAGGAAAGCATTTTATATCTGAAGCTTTGGCGGCTTCTCTGAAAAAAATGCAGTTCAATGGAGGTTGTGGTCTCCAGGGTCATGCATGAAACACCCCTGACCGTGGCGAAGTTGGAGGTGAAAGGGAGGCTGGTTCTGGTCCGCTTTCCCTGGGAGGCACACAGGCACTTTGGCAGTCTGTACTCTACTTTCTGAGAGAGAGGAGATTACTGATGGAGACTGGGAGCTTGACAGAACTGATCCTTCTGCCTGTGATGTGCAGGTGGCCCCAGGCAGAACATCACTCCTCCCAGCCCTCCTGTGGGTCTCTGTCCTGGGGGCCTGTCTGCAGTCACTGTGCCAGGTGCACACTGGAGCCAAATCAACTGAAACCTCAGAGTTTTGAGCAGATAAAGGTGTATTTATGGCAGGGCCATGCATCCAATAGTCATATAAAGATGTGAGAGTCGGACCATAAAGAAGGCTGAGTGCCAAAGAACTAAGGCTTTTGAACTGTGGTGTTGGAGAAGACTCTTGAGAGTCCCTTGGACTGCAAGGAGAACCAACCAGTCCATGCTAAAGGAAATCAACCCTGAATATTCATTGGAAGGACTGACACTGAAGCTGAAGCTCCAATACTATGGCCACCTGATGCAAAGAACTGACTCATTAGAAAAGATCTTGATGCTGGGAAAGGTTGAAGGCAGGAGGAGAAGGGGATGACAGAGAATGAGATGGTTGGATGACATCACCAACTCAATGGACATGAGTTTGAGCAAGCTCCGGGAGACAGTGAAGGACAAGGAAGGCTGGCGTGCTACAGCCCATGGGGTCACAAAGAGTCGGACATGACTGAGTGACTGAACAACAATAACAACGATGCAAAGAGAACGGGGAGGGAGAGGGGTTTCAGACAAGATTTTATTGGCAAAATTTGAGAGGCAGGCTGCTAGGTGTGTAACCCTCCTCTGATTTGTTGGTAGTGAGGTCACAGGGCGGTGCTCCAGGGATTTTGCGCTCAGCGTGAAGTTACCATTGTCCAGGAGGGTGGGTGCCTTAGTTCCTGCAAAGAAATTCAAAGATATATATCAGAGGTCTGTGTCCATGCCCCAGGAGGAACTAGGACCCTCCTCCATCTGCATTACTGTTTCTTTTTGCATTCCTCATGCCCCTAATTACTGATGTTTGAATCTGCCCTTTGGAACTCGGGGAAGGTCTTGGAGGCTGAAATCTTTGTCCTACAAAAGAGAAATAGAAAGCACAGAAGGGTTTTTGTACTAGGGAGGGCCCCACAGAGTCCTGCTCACTTTCACTCTCTGCAGTGTTCTCTGTACTTCAGTCTGTCTCTTCCCTTCTCTCCAGGCTCTTTACCCCTTTAAAACCCTCATTGCTTACAGCCTAGTTGATCTTGGGCAGATGTCAGATGAAGACTTCACTCTTCAACGAAATACCATTGAGCTGCTAATAATACTTAGAGTAACACCCTCATCCCTCCAGGGGTGTTTGCAGTTTCGTATGTATACCCAGATGAAAACATAGTTACTGCTAGAATGTCTTCCATTGCCTCTCAAATTATACCTAGCATCCTGTTCTTACACCAACAAGTCTCCAACTTTGAGTAAGGAAGCCTGTCTCTTGGTTTATATTTTTTATACATGAACACTGCTCTATTTGCTTAACAAAATGCCACAGACACGGTGGCTTCAACAGTAGAAGTTTATTGTTTTACAGCCCTGAAGGCTGGAAGTCCAAGGTCAAGGTGTGGGTAGGGCTGGCTTCTCCTGAGGCCTCTCTCCTGGGCGTGTAGATGGCTGTCTTCCCATGCCCTCAAGTGGTCATCCCTCTGTGTGTATCTTGTCCTGATCTCCTCTTCCTATAAGGACCCCACTCATCCTGGATTAGGGCCCTTCTCGTATGACCTTATTTCACCTTGACTGCCTCTGTCAAGACCTTGTCTCTAAGTACAGTCACATTCTGAGCTCTTGGGTTTAGGATTTCAACATCTGAATCTGGGAGGGGGACCCAGTCCAGCCTGTAACATCGGGTGTCAGTGATCAGAGTTGACCGCATAGGCTTGGGTCCAGGGAGGTGTAAAGAGTATGGTGGGACAAGGATGTATCAGCAAGAGTGATTGGAAGAATGAATTCATAGAAAAGGCACAGAGGGACGGGTCGCACACAAAATGCCTGATAAACACAAATAAAACATAATGAAGCTGCCCGCTCAGATCACGGTGATTTGGTGTCTGTTCCATTCTGAGCACCACTTTAGGAATTATCATGCTACTTAAGTCAGTGGGTGCTTGTGTCATGTGAGGGCCTCACTTTTAAATTTGCCCCTGAGAACTTCCATGCAGACCAGCAGCAAGTCAAATTTGAACTTCTTTCATTAAAAAATGATTCCATTTTGAGCAACAGAAGAACTTGTTCACCTCATGGGAATCCTGATTTCTGGGGGACTGTGAAGACAGAATTGGGGTCTGCAAGCTTGTTTCCCTGTTTCATAGAATCTCATGGAATGTGTGACTCCCCTAGATAAAGCCACTTAGGAGAACTGAACTTTCACTTTCCTTTTGTTGGAATGACATCAGTTCTATGTGTTCACACCGGTTATTATAGCAGATCAGGAGCTCTGATTGGCAATTGTATAAGCCTTTGAAGAAAAGAGAAAATGAATTATTAATACGTGCTCCTTGCTAGGCTGTCTTTCAAAGCACAGGGAAAGTTGGACAGGAAATCAGTGAATGAGGGAGTCACGGGTAAGATGATTGGGGACCACTGAGTTATATGCCTTTACAGGGGCACCTGACTTGTTACAAAATCTCCTTTCTAGGAGTTTATTAATGGAAAAACAACCTACAAGAAATTTGGAATCAAAAGCACCATCTCAACAGATCTGTAATGCAATTATGAGAAAGTGCCAAGAAGGAAAAAGGAACAATTCTCCATGTTTTTCAGTCTAATAGGATTTATATTCTTTCCACTGATGCTACCTAAATCAAAATAATACCATTATTGTTTTCCTTTGCAAAGGAAAGTGAACTGAGTTGTGTAAATGGACATTCTTTTCTGGAAGTCAGTTTCATGTGTGTGCTGTTGCTACCACTGAGTTTGTTTTGGTTCCTAGTAAGATTTGATGAATTCTGGACCTCTTAGTTTCTGCCTTTCTGTCTAAAGCCATTTAAGTGGTAACAATTTTATTTTTAAAGCAAGAAGAGTCCATATGGTTTCTCTAGACCTTTCGGATGTGTCCCTAACTCAGGTGGGAGAAACTTAATGTGAATGACTGCTTTTTTTACCTGTTCCACGTGGTACTTTATATGCACATATGAAATAAGTGCTATAAAAGTTCCTGCAGGACAGTTGTTCGTATCCAAAATTTCCTAAAAACTCTGGTCCATAAGATGTTCAATCTATGCCAAAATGTCCTTGATATTTGCATGATCACTTGGTCCAGACCAAAACTTTCAAAAGATATTTGCTCCATGCCAAGAGGTCCTTGAAGCAACATGCATGGACCTAGAGATTATCACACTAAGTGAAGGTCAGACAGAGAAATACAAATATCATATGATATTCATATCATTTATATGTGGAATCCCCAAAATAATGATACAAATGAGCGTGGGGGGGGGACAGGATTTGAGTCGTGGTCTGTTGGACATTTGCTTCCAGCCCTGCCTCCTTATCTTCCTGATCCCAGGGGATGGAGGGACATTTGGTGTGTGGCTGGGAGAATTTCTGGTACCTGGAGAAGGAAAGGCTTATGCTGGCCTGGTAAACACTGAATGAATTTGGTTGTGTTTATGTGGTTGTATGTTATATTTCACTTACAGAGGACAAAGCCATAGGGAACAAAATGAGCATCTGTGGGCTTCAAAGTATGAAATCTTGAGTTATAAGGAGAACATGAGCTCTGAGCCCCAGGAGCTCCCTGAGGGCAAGGAGGAAAGTTTCAGTGGGTTCCAGATAGTGGCTTTGTGAGCTCTCTGCAACAGAGCCTTCTTATTAGCTGATAGGAAACTGTAGAGAGGATCCTGCTTGTCTCTCATGTTACAGGAAGGAGGTGAGAGATGTGAGAACCCACAGAGCTCTGTACAAATAGCAGAGCAAAAGCCTGCCACTCGTGTGGCCTGGGGGTTGAGCATCTCAGGAGTGGTCCTGCCTCCAGTGAGGCACTTGGTCTCCAGGAAGATGGCCCATGAAGAAGGTCCTCATTGTTAAGAGGTGACTCTAGGGGGCTGTGTGTTCCCATAAATAGTTCCTTCTCAGATACGATACATCCCAACAGAAAATTCATTCTTGCATTTATTTATTCAAAAATATTTTTTTGAATAAATCTTTGCAGACATTGGCCTAGATCCCAGCGATACAGTGACAAACTGCCAGGTCCTTCCGGTGAAGGAGCAGGGACCTTGTAGAGAGAGATGTGCCCAGAGGTTGGTCATGGGGCAAGGGGTGTCTGCCAGGTAGGTGGGTGGAGGCCCCTCATTCAGACCCCACGGCTGTTGATGGTTTGCCTTTAAATGGCAGAGGAATCCTGGGGCCGATTTCTAGGGGAAAGACCAAGCCTGTTTCACATAGAACAGTTGTGAGCTTGAGTAAAGGATCCAGTTTTCCACTCAAGTCTGCAGCCCCTGTAGCCACCCTTCATGGCATGGTTCTGACCACGTAGCCGGAAATCCTTCTTGCTGCTTATCTGTTCCAAGGCTGAGATTCTGCCAGCTGGATTTCACTTCTCTTTCTATTTCTGCCGGGCACTGGGGTGCGGCCAGGACACAGAGTGCCTTTCGAATGGATGCAGAAAGCGATGATGTCAGGCATCTGCCTATTGCCCTGTGTGTTCTCAGGGAGGCCCTAGGCCCATGGGAAAACAGAGTGATGGAAAATTAAGGCTCTGTGCATTTCCGATCATGGCAGAAGTGATTTGGCCAGAGAATATGGAAGACTCATAGCCTGAAAACCTACTGTTTTTACAAAAGTCATGAAATCTTGGATCTCATACAATAAAACACATCTTAAAAGCACAGCAGAAATGGCAAAAAGACACACACACACACACACACTCACAGAGAAATTAGTCCCTGGAGGTGGATATCTGAATCCAGGGAGGAAAGTCAGCCAGAGGGGTGGCTGGCTTCAGGGGTGGCTGACTGAGGGCCATCACTGATGCCTGGGACCTGGACGCTTGGTACTTATGGCCAGGCTGGGGCACGTGGCAAGTCCAGGACCACAAGTGGAGAGAATCAGATCAGGATGTGTCTCATAAAAGCAGGCTCCCAAGAAGAGTTTGTCCTGCAGGAGGGCAGTGCAGACACGGCCCCTGGATGGCCTCAGGGTGGGCAGAGCTGGGCCTCACTGTCAGCAGTTGCGTGTGCCCCACTGTGGATGGGGAGCTCATGGCCATGCTTCCCTGAGTGCTCTGGATAATCCACGTGGAATATTTTCATTTAACGGGGCCCCAGACTGGCAGTGCCCACAGGTGTCAGGCAGAGGCAAACACCCTCTGGCCTCAGAGATTCCCCGCGAATACAGTTCCAAGGAATATGATGTCAAAATAACAATAACACATAAGGTGAAAGAGCAGCTGAGACAAAAGCAGTCAGATCAGACTCAGATGTCGGGATATAAATGAGAATTATTTTTTTATGCCTAGAAAAATAAATGCAGGAATAAAATGGATGGGTAAACAATATCACTATATCCAAAGTACTCATCAGCTTTGGGAAGGAATCAGATAGAACCTCTATAAAGGAAGGCTGCAGTCATTAGAACTGATCTTCAAGGGGAGAGTTTGGCAGGATGATAGATGCAGATTCTGAGATAATGTAGTGAACCTGGGGGTAGACTTGAAGAAGTGACCCAGAATAAAACACAGGTGCACAGATGGAATGTAGGAAAGATATTCTTGGGTGCACGGAGGATTGAGAGAGAAGGTAACATACGTGCAGTTAGAATTTTGAAAAAGCTAGCAGAGAATGTGAGAAAAGGAAGAGATAGTGCTGGAGACTTTCTCATTGAAAGACTCCTATTTCCTGATTCAGAAATCCCAATAAATCTAAAGAAAGATAAATGCGTGTGTATGTTTATACACACACTTATATATTAAGTGTACATAATATTATATGAGCTTCACCAAAGAATTGGTGCTTTGAAACTGTGGTGCTGGAGAAGGTTCTTGAGAGTCTCTTGGACAGCAAGGATATCAAACCAATGGATCAAAAAGAAATCAACCCTGAATATTCATTGGAAGGACTGATACTGAAGCTAAAACTCCAATACTTTGGCCAACAGATGCAAAGAGCTAACTCACTGAAAAATACCCTGATCCTGGGAAAGATTGAAGGCAGCAGGAAAAGGGGACAACAGAGGATGCGATGGTTGGATGGCATCACCAATTCAATGGATATGAGTTTGAGCAAGCTCTGGGAAATAGCGATGGACAGGGAAGCCTGGCGTGCTGCAGTCCATGGGATCACAAAGAGTCAGACACTACTGAGCAACTGAACAACAAAAACTGGTGGCTCAGACGGTTAAGAATCCACCTGCAATGCAGGAGACATGGGTGTGATCTCTGGGTTGGGAGGATCCCCTGGAGGAGGAAATGGCTACCCACTCCAGTATTCTTGCCTGGAGAATTCCATGGACAGAGTAGCCTGGTGGGCTATAGTCCATGAGGTCGCAAAGAGTCAGACACAACTGAGCAACTAACACTCACACACATACATAATATATTTAAGCATATATATATACACACACATAGGTGTGTGTGTGTGTGTGTGTGTGTGTGTGTGTATACATACACATGTATAAAACCACAGCTAATGATGCCACTTCTTAGTGACGTGGCCCTTCTGCTCTTGAGGCAGCTCAGAAATAAATAGTAACACACACTCTACCAGACAGGTTGGACCTTCTGTCTTGTGTCTTTGCTTTTGTTGGAGGTTGACATGGTACAGTCGTTTACGTTTCCCTGGTCCAACTTTAAAAATTTCCTGGGGACTTCCCTGGTGATCCAGTGGTTAATAATTCACTTTTCAACTCAGGGAGTGCCAGTCTGATTCCTGGTTGGGGAGCTAAGATTGCACATGCCTTGTGGCCCCCAAACCAAGACATGAACAGCAGCAATGTCTTAACAAATTCAAAAAAGACTTTAATAATGGTCCATGTCACAAAATCTTTAACAAAAATGTTATTTGCATTTTACTTTCAAATTCTCTGAGTTTCTTTTTCCCCAAATCTATCTCCATAGTTTTGATTCAAAAGGCTTGAAAAAATAAAGTCATTTCAACAAGCCAGGACTCATATCTATTCATTCCTGTTAACATTGGCCTGTTAGAACTGCAGGATGCTGTGGAAGAGGCTGAGCTTCAAGGGGAAGTGCAGGGGCCAAAGGTGCAGGCTGAGGATGCCTGTGCTCCAGGCTCAGCCCGCGCTCCCAGCACTTGCTGGGTGACTGACAGCTGAGGCAGGCTGCTGGCAGCCAGGCTCCAACCTCAGATGTGTCCACGTGGCCACTTTCTAGTTGGCGATTGTGACCCTTGTTCCCTCCAGCTCCACTGAATCAGCTTGCCTCCGGAGGTCTTCATCTCTCCCCATTTAGCGTTTAAGCGTTATTACTTCCATCTCAAGTGAAGAATGCTGAAAGAAAGCAGCATGGTTTTGTGTGCTTCTGTTATGTGTACATGTATGTGTGTTAGGAAGAGACACACATATGGGTTTCAATGTATTAAGTGCTTTCTCCATTTGCCAGAGTCCCCACCACTCCCTCTTATCACCAGTTCACTGCCTCATTTCTGAACTTGTATCCCCAAGGAAACCAATCCTCTCATCACATCTCACACCCACCTTTTAAAAGCCTGCTCTTGGAAGACACTTAGGTTTTGCCATTTGTATATTAAAGGAAGGCTGTGCATGCTCAGTTGCTTCAGTCATGTCCAGCTGTTTGTGACCCCATGGACTGTAGCCCACCAGGCTCCTCTGTCCATGAGATTTTTCCTGGCAAGAATACCAGAGTGGGTTGCCATTTCTTTCTCCAGGAGATCTTCCTGACCCAGGGATCAAACTAATGTCTCTTGCGTCTCATGCATTGCAGGCAGATTCGTTACCACTGAGCCACCAGGGAAGCCCATTCATTTTATTGCTTCTTTCTCCTAAGGATTACTTATCTTTAACCTTTATGTTGGAGAAGGCGATGGCACCCTACTCCAGTATTCTTGCCTGGAAAATCCCATGGACAGAGGAGCCTGGTAGGCTGCAGTCCATGGGGTCGCTAAGAGTCGGACACGACTGAGCGACTTCACTTTCCCTTTTCCCCTTCGTGCACTGGAGAAGGAAATGGCAGCCCACTCCAGGATTCTTGCCTGGAGAATCCCAGGGATGGCAGAGCCTGGTGGGCTGCCATCTATTGAGTCGCACAGAGTCGGACACGACTGAAGCAATTTAGCAGCAGCAGCAGCAGCAGCAACCTTTATGCTAATTCTAAAACAAAAGAGTTTAGATCCTCTCATTATTTAAAAGCAGTAGGGCTTTTCAAAATTTTTGGCTGTACCACTCAACTTGTCGGCTCTTAGTTCCCCGACCAGGGACTGAACCTGGGCCCTGGCAGTGGAAGCATTGAGTCGTAACCACTGGACAACCAGGGAGTTCCCAGAAGGAGTTTGGCTTTAACAGAACTGCTGCCCTGGCTTTTTCCCCCAATTTGGCCTCAGTGGGTGATCATGCCCAGGTAGCCTCATGTCCCTTCTATTAAGGTCCTAATTTTAGAAATCTGTGAATAGGTAAAGTATTAAAGCTGCCCCATCAAAGTCTCACCATCCCCCAGTTATCTCAAGTGGGAGGAGAGAGGCCCTCCCTACTGGGAGTGGGGTCCAGGCTGGGGCTCTGAGCCTGGCTGCAGGTGGCCCTGGGGTCACTCCAGACCCTGGTGGCCCTGCCTCCTCTCTGCCAGCTTTGTTTGCAGCAAGCCGAGAGCTGGGGGCCAGGGCTGGGTTCACATGGACACACACCTCTCTCCACTGCAGAAATGGGGGTGCGGGTAGTGTCTTAGCTGGGGCTGCCAGAGTGAAATACACGAAACTGGGTGCCTGAAACAACAGAAATTGGCTTCTCCTGTTTCTGAAGACTTGAAGTCCAAGATTGAGGTGCCTGTAGGGTCTGATTCTGCTTGCTCTGTCTTGTACACGGCCACCTTCTCACCATGTCCTCACATGTAGAGAGAGGGCCTTCCTCCTCTCACAGGAGGACACTAACCCCACCCTGAGGGCCTCACCATCATGAACTCCGCCTCATCTTACCCATATGACCTCCCACAGGCTCTACCTCCAGAGACCATCACGCTGTGGGTGAAAGCTTCACCATATAAATTTTAACCATATGAATTTACAAATGTTCAGCCCTTAACAGGAGGCCAGCAGGTTTTTTGCTGCATCTTATTTGACTGTGTGATCTGTCAGACTGGGACCCTTCCAGGACATTCACCAGGCTTGGATCTTCATCTCAGAAGAAGCAGTCTTCTTCATTCTCATCCCAACTATTTGGCTGCTTGCCACCAGGTGAAATACACCATGTAAACACTGTCCACATTTTCCCCCTTGTAAGTGAGTTCCTGCATGATCCAAATTTATCCGAAGGAATTATTCACAAGAAGTTTTGAAAGATGTTAGGCAGAGGGTCCTGCTTCAAGCTAAACTATAAATGAGAAAAAGTCAGTCTTTGGTGCCTGAGAAGAATGCAGGGCCTTGTCGGGTTGTCAGACTGTTGTTCTGTTCATCTGCTCTGTGTGTGTGTGTGTGTGTGTGTGGTGGGTGAAGTTGTGTTCTTCCTGAGACTGGAAACTGACAGCTCCTGGGGACAGTTCTTAATTAAGTCCCTTTGAGTGCAAATCCATTCTCTGACAGCCGGGGAAAGACAAAAAGAACAAAGCAAAACAAAAATCTGTAAAGGCAGAGGAAGCAGCTGCTTGCTGTAGCTACGAGGCCATTAGCTACCATGGTGGCTGGAAGCTGGCTGTGGATCAGGTTCATTTCACTTCAGAGCTGCTGTCCTTGTGGTAGGGGGAGGACAGAGAACCTTATAGGGAGTGGGCCCCCCCATGCTGGCCCTGATGGACAGGGGTGGAGCTCAGATAGCGCTTGGAGATGCAGGCTGCTGGTTGGTGCCTCCATGTCCCAGGCAGGACTCTGCTGGGGCTTAGTGAGGCCTTCCTCTAATTTAAGACAGTTTCAGGTGTGGAACCTGTAGTAAGGTTGGGGAAGGATTTAGTCCAAAGTGATTGCTGAAAAGAAAGCTGGGACCTGCATAACATCTTTCAGACTTCTTGCTGGGAGTCAGGACATAGTGGTCAGAGTAGGAAGAATGGTCCAGGACATACTCATGAAGATGGTACCTGAATGGCCCAGTGCCCTGACCAGACTCTCAGTTCCAGCCGCTGCCCTGACTTGCTAAGCAGGTTTCTTGGCAGTTCATCAGCCCTGCGGGTGTGTGTTCACTCCATACAAAAGCAGGGTTGAAAAGCATTGCTCCTGCCTTTTCCTCCAGCTCCAAAATGACCCAGCTCCCAGTCATCAGAAGCTGATGAGACCTGTGGTTTAAGTAGAAGGGACTTTTTGATTCCCCTTAAGTGCATCCTGCTCACAAGTGTGACTCTGGGCACTTTGGGGAAGACACTTAGCAGCTAGAAAGGACACTCTCGCCCTCTGGTGACAAAAGTGTGACAGTGGCTTTGGTAGGATGCTGTCATCCAGGGCCAAGCCTAAACTGCTTTTAGGGAAGGGCAACTTTAGCTCCTGCCTCGTTTCTTTCTCTCTTTCTCTCTCTCTTTTTTTTAGTTTCGATAACATTTACTTTTATCACATTAAATTTTTTCTTAAAATAACTTTACTCTATGAAAATATAACATCAGAAAAGTAAAGAATGGTTATTAAAGAAGTTACTATCCGTTGCGGCGGGGGGGGGGGGGGGGGGGGGAGAAAAAGATAATATGTGAACAGAGGAATTCTCTTTTTTTTTCAAGAAAATTTTCTGATTTCAAAACTTTAATTTAGACTGTTGTTTTGCAGATTAAAAAAAATGAAATGAGAAAGTGATAGAGTATCTCAAACTGGAAAACACTGACTTTAGTTTTTCTTTTAAAACTATTGAAAAACTTCTCCTGAAAAAAACAAAAGTTAAAATTTGTACATATCTCTGCATGGCAACTTGTTCCTTAATTGAAGGTTATCAGAATAATTAAACAAACAAAGTCATAGTATATCCCTGGATTGGGAAGATCCCCTGGGGCAGGCAATGGCAACCCACTCCAGTATCCTTGCTCGGGAAATCCCATGGGCAGACGACTCTGACGGTCTACAGTCCATGGGGTCACAAAAGAGTCAGACACGACTGAATGACTAATATATAAATAAAACTCAGATGCACCAACACTGAGTTCTTGTTCTTTAGTTTTAGAACAATTCTTTCAGTTCTGCTGATGGTAGGAAATGTTTGTTCTCACCAGGTTAGATTTCTGAATCTCTTTAGGGTAGGTTGTTGGCCCCAGGAGGGAACTGAGGAGCAATGAGACATCTTCCTTGCCTTAATGGTGCCCCTTCTCTGCCTGCCACCTTTTCTGCAGCTGACTTACCCACATTCCAGTCTATACTCTTTCCTCTCTCTCCAACCCCTAGTGACAGCTTTGCCTTTAGGAGATGTAATATGCGTACAGCTCAGTTGGCATCTGCCATTGTCTGCTTTTCTGTTAGTGTCTCAGTTCCCCAGCCAGACTGGGCACTGAGGTGAATGACTTAGGCATGTCTTTGTATGTCTCTGTGAGATACAGGATTCTGTTAGGTAGGGAGCCTATGGGATTGGCCAGTGGAGGTTGGAGGATTTCGTGGTAGGTCCTGGGCAGCCTGTTCCTGTCTTTCTGTCCCAGGACCCATACCTGCATAATCCCCAGTCTGCAGGGTGTGTGTGTCCACATCTGGTAACCTCTATATTTGGACTTGAAGTTAGTCCATTGGGTAAGTAAGAGAGTATGTTTGTTGTTGTTCAGTTGCTAAGTTGTGTCTGAGTCTGCAGCCCTCCAGACTCCTCTGTCCTTCACTATCTCCCAGAGTCTGCTCAAATTCATGTGCATTGCGTCAGTGATGCTATCTAACCATCTTATCCTCTGCCACCCTCTTCTCTTACCTTCAATCTTTCCCAGCATCAGGGTCTTTTCCAATGATTTGGCTCTCAGCATCACGTAGCCAAAATATTGTAGCTTCAGCATCAGTCCTTCCAATGAATATTCAGGGTTGATTTCCTTTAGGACTGACTGGTTTGATGTCCATGCAGTCCAAGGGACTCTCTAGAGTCTTCTCCTGCATCACAATTTGCAAAGTATCAATTCTTCAGCATTCAGCCTTTTTTATGGTCCAACTCTCACATCCATATATAACTACTGGAAAAACCCTAGCTTTGACTATATGGACCTTTGTCAGTAAAGTGATGTCTCTGCTTTTGAATATGCTGTCTAGGTTTGTCATAGATTCCCTTCCAAAAAGCAAACATCTTTTAATTTCATGGCTGCAGTCACTGTCTGCAGTGATTTTGGAGCCCAGGAAAATAGTCTGTCACTGTTTCCACTTTTCCCCCTTCTATTTGCCATGCAGTGATGGGACTGGATGCCATGACCTTACTTTTGTGGAATGTTGAGTTTCAAGCCAGCTTTTTCACTCTTTCATCGTCATCAAGAGGCTCTTTAGTTCTTCACTTTCTACCAATTAGAGTGGTATCATCTGCATATCTGAAATTGTTGGTATTTCTCCCAACAGTCTTGGTTCCAGCTTGTCAGTGTATGCGTCCTCAGCTATTCCATATAAGTTTTAGCTATTTATAGGAAACCGTGACACACCAAGTAGAACAGTTAGGAGAGATGTAACAGGCAGAGCATGGTGGGACACCTGCTTCCCATGTGCAGGACTGGACTGCTCCAGAATCTCCAGGATTTGCTTACTGATGTCAGGCTGTGGGTTTAGGGGCCTAATTTCCGTACATTCCTCTATGCACTGTTGGATCCTTTCTGTAAGTCTCCATTCTTGTGTTTATATCATTCTAACGTGTGTATCTTCTCTTCTGTTTGTGGATTAAGCATGTAATCCAAATCTTGGTCCCTCATAATAGAAGGATCTGTCTGCCCTTTGCCTTGTGTGTGGGCATCTAATCAATCCTCCAGCAGCTCCTTACCAGGTGGTGACCAGCCCTTTCTGAAGCAAAGGTGTAGATTTCATTTTTTTCTGTTTCTCATGTGCTGTGCAAGTTAAGTTCAGCTCTTGTGTTTTTCCAACCATTTTTTCCTTGACTCAGTCAATATTTATTGAACCTGTGCAGCATTTTGCACCAGCTCAGTTGCTATAAGTATTCCAATGTGACAGGGACTCAGCACTGGCTCTTGAGTTGTGCTGAATCTAGTTAGCAGCTGACCTCAGGCTGGGAATAGGACTGTACTCTCAGCCAGTGTGCCTGCAGGAATTCAAGGGGTCCTGGGGCTTACAGAGATTTGAAGAAAGGAGAAGATGGAGGATCAGGAAAGGGGAAGGGAGTGGGAAGCCCCAGATTTCAGTGTTTCTCTTTGTTTTCAAGTTAATCTTACTTGCAGGATCCAACAGTAAAAGGGTTAGAAAAATAAAGAGGATCTCTCTGCTGATGGATGAAATAAAGAGAAGAGTTTATTTCAGGCTGAATGATTTTAGTTGAGAAAGGTCTGGGCTGACATCTCTTCATGCATAAATTAATCCCATCTATGAAAATGTTACTGTTTCTTGGGACATTTTACTAGGATTTTCATGGTCTCTCATTTGTCTGTTCTGGCAGAGGCATCTGCCTTCAGCATGGAATTAGTGGGGTTTCATGGCTTCCATGCCAGCAACCCCAGGACAAAGTTCCGGATTGGAAATATAATGCTGGTTGTTAGTCAGCAGAATTCAGGTGACACAAGGCATCTTTGACTTCTCACCTGGGCCACCAGCCTTTTCTGGTAGCACAGGACAGAAAGATGTGTAGAAACTGGATTTAAGAAAAGTATATTGGCATTCCCAGGTAGGTGGACATTCTGCCAGATGGTGAGGAGAAGGTGCTTGTGTAGGCGGGATGGAGCAGCAGGAAGTATCTGGAAATTAATTTCTTTTTTGTGTGCCTGAGTTTTCATTGCAGCTTTATGGGTAACAGCCCCAAACTAGAAACAACCCAAATGTCCATAAGCAAGTAAATGGATACATAAGCTGTAGCATGTCTATCCAATGGAATATGATCAAAAAGGAATGGTATGCCACAGCACCGATACATCTCAAGGTCACAATGCTGAGTAAAAGAAGTGAAAAAAAAAAAAGAGTACATGTTGTACAAAATAAGTTGCTGCCTTGAGAGTAGAAAGACATTTAGGACACAGACAAGAGTGGGATTCAAATTCAGCCTTTGAACGCAATAGTTTTCTGCTGTATTTCAGAGCCTGGTCCTTCTCACAGTTATAATGATTATAACCATGGTTATGAAATGACACAAGGCAAAGCTCCTTATAGACAGAGATCTAACTGCACCTGAATTCATGAATGTGAAATATATGGGATAAAATACAACTGCTAATAGATGACTAGTACAGAAGTTCTTCCCAAATCACTACTCACTTATATAGACCATTTATGTATGAGGTGATTGATATAAGCAGTATCCATCATGAAGGCCTCATTTTACATTTAAGAATCATTTCATGTGTAAATTATATTGCTTGTTCCTACTTAATTGTTTAGAAATAAACTCAGTATTTAATTTATAGTCTTACTGCCTATGCACATGTGATACGGACATGTACATCATTACTGAGCATTCTAAGGTTCTAACTATGAAAACACTTTAGTCACTGTCAAGTTAATATCTTTCTTTCATCTGTTCATAGATGCTTCATTGAAAACATATTCCGACAAGTCTGTTCTTCATGGTTTTGCTTCAGGTTGAAAGTGAAAGTGTTAGTTGCTCAGTAGTATCCAACTCGTGGCACCCCACTCCAGTACTCTTGCCTGGAAAATCCCATGGACGGAGGAGCCTGGTAGGCTACAGTCCATGGGGTCGCTAAGAGTCGGACACAACTGAGCGACTTCACTTTCACTTTTCCCTTTCATGCAATGGAGAAGGAAATGGCAACCCACTCCAGTATTCTTGCCTGGAGAACCCCAGGGATGGCGGAGCCTGGTGGGCTGCCGTCTATGGGGTCGCACAGAGTCGGACACGACTGAAGCGACTTAGCAGCAGCAGCAGCAGCAGCAGCAGCAGTATCCAACTCTTTGCAACCCCATGGACTATAGCCTGTGAGGCTCCTCTGTCCACGGGATTCTCCAGGCAAGGATACTGGAGTGGGTTGCCACTTCCTTCTCCAGGGCATCTTCCTGACCCATAGATAGAACCGCGGTCTCGTGCACTGCCGGCAGATTCACCATCTGAGCCACCAGGGAAGCCCTTCAGATGAGATCCACTTTGAAGTTGTTCTTAAGTCACAGTCACTGGGGTGACTCTGAAAGCAGAGGAGGCCTGTGAGACAGAGCAGCCCTCAGCATCCAGACTTGGATCTGAGGCCGGTCAATTGCTGGCCCCTCACTGGCCTTCCTAGCCATCACCCCCTCCCAGCCATGACCCATGTTCCCACCTTTCTGGAAGTAGCGCACAGTAGGGGCTCATCATCTGGCCTCAGGACTGGGATAAATGAATGAACGACCTAGAGCTTATCTTTACTCTTGGTCTGAAAAATCGTGTTCTTCTCCTTCAACACAACAGTTGACTACTCCAGTCCATGGTGGGTTCCTTGAGAGTGGACTCCTCTTCCTCAAATGACCAAGTGTTCTTCCAGGCTCTGCATCTAATTTCTATCTGTACAAAACTTGGATTTGTAACTAGAAGACTGCAGAGGGTGATATTTCAGTCATTGGATGTGTTATACACAGTGTAGGTAGCTATTGCTAACAGGAGAGACTGCGGAAATGCCCCTTAGAAGCTTACATTGCTGCTCACAGATTCAGGAGTGCACTAGGCATCCTCACCTTCAATCTGCACTGAAGGACAGAGAACATGGGCTGGCAGCTGGGAGCTGAGGGTCCTTTGGCTTGGGCAGTGCTTAGACCGGGTGCCTGGAGTCAGAGCAACCGTGTGGAATCCGATCAGGCCATGGGCAGGCCGACTTCCCACCAGGGTCCTATAAGCCAGTCTGCTGCCTCCACCTGCTACCATTGGCCAAGGGGGTTTTCAGTCACACACGTGGTTGGGGAAGGCAGAGCAGGGCTGAAGTCTGGGAGGGACACCCTTGTGATCTTGAATGTAAGCCTAAACTCCGATTTTTGAGAAGTAAAGAAACCTCCACATAGTTGAACCAGGATTTCCAAATATTTAGTGATAGTAAAACCCACAATCCAATCTTTGATCAAGTTGCAAACCTTTTTTTAAAAAACTTATTTATTAGTTTAAGTTACTTAATTTACTCATTAATTAATTTGGCTGTGCCAAGTCAGCATGGGATCTTCTATCTTTGTTGTGGCTTGCTGTATGTGGGATCTAGTTCCCCGACCAGAGATTGAACTCAGGGCCTTCTGCACTGAGAGTGCAGAGTCTTAACCACTGAACTGTTGAGGCAGTTCGAGCATGGGTTGGAAAATAATTTCCAGACACAGAGCATTTCAGAAGGGAGTGAGTTTATTAAGAACAAACAGCAGAGATAATGTGGGCACTGTGAGCACAGCAGGCAGACTTCCTGACAGACCAGGGAGAGTCAACAGTTTTCATAGGTTAGTAGCTGGCTTTTATAGCCTCCAAACAAAGAAAATTCCTGCTGGAAGGTTGGCACTAGGTGATCAGTTAGGGCAGTGTAGGGTGGTGTTTGTGTGTGCTAAGTCACTTCAGTTGTGTCCAACTTTTTGCGACCCTATGAACTGTAGTCCTCTAGGCTCCTCTGTCCATGGGGGTACTACAGGTAAGAATACTGGAGTGGGTTGCCATGCCCTCCTCCAGGGGATCTTCCTGACCCAGGGATCAAACCCACATCTCTTATGTCTCCTGGGTTGGCAGGTGGATCTTTTACTACTGGCACCACCTGTTGGGCATCTTTGCCTAATTTAGAGTGACCTAGTCTGTTAGTGAAGATCACGGGGCTTTTGACAACAGTTACAAAGGGGGTCACTCAGCTTCAAAGGTGACTTTGGTTCTGGGCTCTGCTTCTGTGGCCTTAGGAAAAGGCTTCACACCTGTGGCCTTGAGGCAGGACTCAACATGGACAACCAGGGAAGTCCCAAGTTGCAGTCCTTAAAGAAAACAGCAGTCCAAGCTGCTTGTGTGATTTGAGTATGGCTCTGTGGTGGGGCAGGGCAATGTCTCAGGCTCAGAGCAGGAAGAAGACTGGTTTTCAGGAGGGGCTACTTAGGACCTGTGACGAAGCCTTTCTGGCTTAAAGCTGCACCTTTGTTGTTCTCCTGAAGCCCTGTCCTGAGGACAGGACAGGAGGGCCCTTCTCTCCTTCCAAATTCCCAAACCCAAATGGGGCTTTTTCCTGCTTCCTGCATGACAGCCAGGGTGTGGTGTGGTGCCTGGCTGTTGCCCTTTTTTTGGCCATGCCATGAGGCATGCAGGATCTTAGTTGACCAACCAGGGGTTGAACTTGTGCCCCTGCTTTGGGAGCATGGAGTCTTCACCACTGGACCACCAGGGAGGTCCCTGTGCCCGTTTCTTGATGACAGACTGCAGTGACTCCTGGCCCACTTGCTCCTCCCTGAGTCTCCAGCCCTCCCAAGTGGGACTATCCTCACTTCTGGGAAGTGACTCCCCTCAGTCTAACCCACACACTCTGCGCTTTATGCCTCCCATCTGGAGCCTCTGACGTGTAGTGAGCTGTAGCCCTTGCAACTCAGGATCTCTGCTTTTTAAAATTCCAAAATTCTTTTCATATCCTGCTCACTGAGTAAACCTACCCTGGACACGAGGATGCTACAGGCTGAATGGGGAGCTGGTAGGAGACAGAAGGACAGGAGAGGAGCAGCGGAGCCATGCTTGTTATGGTAGCAAGAGAACCTTCTCATGCCGGCGCTGCTTCTCAAACACGTGCCTTTACATTGCTGTCAGATTGATTTTAACTTTTACGGTTGTAATGCAAACCAGTCAAGATTTTGTCCTGGGCAACTCTAAAGTTTTTTTTCAGTGTTTTATTTCTCTTATTTTCTAAGTGTGAACACACACACACACACACACCCCTCACTCCTGACCCTCAGCCACATAGTGGTCTAGTGCCTGAAAAACATGCCTTTAAGGACAAGTAGAGCTTTTGCTTCATGGAGTAACCAGGCCGCTCAGTGGAGATGTCAGTTCATTCAGTGGGGAGTTCAGTTTGCAGTATTTGCACTGTTCAGTCCGAGGGAGCAGCCATGAGAGTCATTTGTGTGGCGCTGGTTGTACTACCGGCAAAAGTGAAGCAGGGCCTCCCTGTCCAGAAAACTCAGTTTGACAATCCTTCCCTCCTCTGCACTGTCCTTTAAAGCATGTATCCCATATCAGAGTGTCTGATTGCTGGGTCTGCATGTCCTGTTTCACTTTGTCATGGGTCTAACCCAGAGGAAAAATCACTCCACTGTTGGTTTCCAGGAAAATAAATATCCCCACCACGACCTGTCTGAGTAGTAACTCAGGGGGATTTGTTGGCAGTGTCCAGCCTTGTCAGGAATGGCCATAATGCTTGATTGTGTGCTAAGTCGCTTCAGTCGTGTCCAATTCTGTGAGACCATATGGATCATAGCCCCCCAGGCTCCACTGTCCATGGAATTTCCCAGGCAAGCATACTGGATTGGGTTGCCATGCCCTCCTCCAGGGGATCTTCCCAGCCCAGGGATTGAACCCATGTCTCTTACATCTCCTACTTTGGCAGGCAGGTTCTTTACCACTAGTGCCACATGGGAAGCTCCTTGTTATGCTTGATTGGAGAGATCCAAAAAGGTAGCACTGGGGCCAGTGGCTGGCAAATTCAGCGAGGCCATTTGGAGCCAGGATGTGAAGGACATGGTGACACTGAGTGATGGAAGCAATGGCCATGAGTGGCCTTGGACTCTGGAGCCAAAGCCCTGCCTCTGATGAAAGGTCTGCCCCACCTGTGGCCAATTGCCTGACACCTGAGTCTCAGTTTCCTTGCCAGAAACAAGGGCCATCATTGGAGTAGGTGTGGTTACTGCTTCCCTGAGAGATAAATGAGGTCATGTTGGGACAGCCCCTGGCCAGGTGCCAAGCTCTGAGAAGCCCTAGGTTTCTCCTTCCCTCACCCCTACCCTTCCTGTCCTGCTCTGCTGTCTTCACTGGGCAGAGATGATAAGAGTGGGCCCTGAAGGCCGGCTGGCCCTGGGCAGGGCTATGCAGGACCTACAGGATGCCTGGGTGGGCAAGAATTCAGTACAACGTGCTGTGTAATATTTAGAGAAACAAAAATCTTTCTTCAACAGAAAGCTTGTAAAGAAGCTCACTATGTGGGTTAATAAAAATACAGAGGCTCCCCGGTGTGGAGATGGGAGGGAGAGAGCAACCTCAGGGTCCCCGTCGGGTTGGTGTACTCACGCCCAGGGGCACCTTCTCAACTTCTGTCCCTGTCCTCTTGGGCCGGGTAAGTGTGTGAGGCTTCAGCCAAGGATGGAGACGCTACCCCTGACCGTGGCCTGTGTTCCAGGTGTCGCCGTGCGAGCGGTGCCGCTGCGAGGCCAGCGGGGAAGTGCTGTGCGCAGTGTCTGCCTGTCCACAGACCGAGTGCGTGGACCCAGTGTACGAGCCGGACCAGTGCTGCCCCATCTGCAAAAACGGTAGGTGCATGCGCAGTTGGCCCTGCGTGCCGCGATGGTGCTCGGGTTCCCGAGCGCTTTCCGTGGATGCCGGAAGAGACGCACGATGGGATGCAGGGCAGGATAAAGAACAGGATACAGGATGGGACGCTTGTGAGTTTCGATATTTGCATCCACGCCCTAGCACTCGAGTCCTTGCCCTCTGGGCCCCGGGGAACCCATGGGAGCTGGGTTCCAGTAAGGCCTGCCGTCTTACCGGTATCAGTCCCATGTTTTAAAGGCGTTAAGTTCTTTGGAGGAAAATTCAATTTCCACTCTCGGGGTGAGTCGCTTACTTTGACTTTGTTTGTTCTTGCAAAGCAGTTTCTCTCCGCCACAAATCAAACATGCCAGTTGGGCTCATTTACTTTTCATTACTAAGTGAATTAAACGTGGAACATTGTTGAATATTTTTCGTAAGCAAATTCGGCAGGAAGAGAAAGAAGCCTCTCTTCTTCCTTGTGAGAGGCCAGGGGAGATCGGAAGCCTCCTGTGCTTTGTGAAAGAGAAATGGCAGGATGGCCTTGGTTAGCCAGGCAGAGTGTCTCCTCTTGTAAGATGGAAACTGCTTTGTACCTGAGCTCTGAGCCTGTCCGGGTACCACTTATGAGGGTGTTGATGAGAGTGGGTTCTTCAGGAGGATGGCGTGAAGACCTGTGACCCAGGTGGGTGGGTGGATGAAGCACTTGGAAGAGAGTTGACTCTGGTAATGCAAGCACATCTTCAGGTACAGGAGGGTCCTGCCTTGGGAGGGAGTTGGGCCGCCTCTGTGTGGCCCCAAGACCATGACGCAAGGATGAGGCCAGAGCAGGGTGTCTCAGAAAGATGAAAGCAACTCCCCCACTGCCAGAGTGTTTCAAAGAAGAAATGAGCTTACTTGTGAGGTTACCAGATTGTCAGCTGTGGAGTTGCTGGACATCAAGCCAGGAGATGTGGGCCTTGTCAGTGGCGGGTGTTTACCCGGGCCTGTTGTTAGTGTCTGAGGCAATTCTGAGATTCTGCCATCATGCCCATCAAAGTTGTATGGCTGTGAGGTGCCACAGATACCTCCAGATACACACAGACATCCAGATGTCACCACGAGAGATTTTTAGACTCTTGAAATAAGTCAATAGGAGAGGAAGTGAAGTTTCTGTGGAAGCAGGATGGTGGCAGCATCTCAGTGGGCTGTGGAGAGAAGTGAGCATGGAGAAGGAGAGCTGGTATCTGCGTTAGATTTGGGACCAGGACCTTTGAGGTCCAGGCTGCAGTACCCTGCGCTTGGTGGCATGGTTCCGCCTTTCCCCAAGTCAACAGTATTTAGTGAATAGCTTCAATACAAGTGGCTCAAATAGTTGGCGTCCTAAGTATCCAAGATACTGTGTCTCACTTGTCAGTTATGATAAAAAACAAAGTTTTGGCCTTATACAGTCAGGGAGTCCTCATCCCAATGTTTACAAAAGATAGGAAAACGCGACTTGCATCCTTGAGGATTTTTTCAACCCCCAAACTTTATAAAAATTTCAAACCTACAGAATATTGATAAATAGCACAAGGAACAAAGATATACCCTTCACTATATATACCCATTGTTCACATTTTCCTGTTTCATTTGCTTTATGTCTTTTGATCTCTATCTTTGTCCCCATCTCTGTATATAACTCAATATTATCAATATATTTACTTAGTTGTTCTTTTCCATAAAACTCACGGATATCTTCTGTTTATACCACAATCAGCATGAAACCTACTGGGCAAAGTTCACAAATTTTTTTTGCATTCTTTTTTGCCTTTAAGATATATCCCAGTTAGGGTATAGAGTTAGAAATGATTTGAATTACTTCTTTATCTTGTGTGGATATGTTGAAATCTTATGAAGATTTAAAGTCACTTATTTCTGTTTGGTTCAGTTTTTATTATTAAGATATAATTTTATTTTTTGGATAAGCAAACAATGTTCAAAAGTAAAATCTGTATAAATAAGGTCTAGTCAGAAACTCACGGAATGTTTTATTGTTGTACTGATGGTTTGATGGGAGAGGAGATGTTTGCTCTGAAGTCAAACTTCTAAATGCTCTGCCTCTAACCTTGACAGACAGCATAAGATGAAATAAAGCAGGATTTGGTGAGTATTATCTTAGAGATTCTTAGAAGGAGGATGAATATGTTTTTGAAAAGCTAAATTAAGAAGGATTAATACAAAAGGATTTGTATTGAAAGGTTTGATCCAATTATATCAAAACAACAACTTTTTATTTTCAGAAATGGACCCAGAAATAAATTTAAATGTGTCTAATTATGTAAGTTCTCTTTAAGTTTTGTTCTAACATATTCACTAGACATAATCTGGCTTTCATCTGTCTCTAGGTGTAGGGTATTTTGACCTTGACAGGGAAGATGGTGCTTGGAATTCTTAGTGAAAATTTTGCTTGCAAAATGAGAACAGTTTCTCCCAGAAATGAAAGTCCTGTAATAGCTGGTTGAGATTAGTGAATAATTTATGGTGGTCTATCCCTATCAGTTCAGTTCAGTCCAGTCGCTCAGTCATGTCCAACTCTCCGCGACCCCATGAATTGCAGCACGCCAGGCCTCTCTGTCCATCACCAACTCCCAGAGTCTACCCAAACCCATGTCCATCGAGTCGGTGATGCCATCCAACCACATCATCCTCTGTCGTCCCCTTCTCCTCCCGCCCCCAATCCTTCCCAGCATCAGGGTCTTTTCCAATGAGGCAACTCTTCGCATGAGGTGGCCAAAGTATTGGAGTTTCAGCTTCAACATCAGACCTTCCAATGAACACCCAGGATTGATATCTTTTAGGATGGATTGGTTGGATCTCCTTGCAGTCCAAGGGACTCTCAAGAGTCTTCTCCAACACCACAGTTCAAAAGCATCAATTCTTCAGCGCTCAGCCTTCTTCACCGTCCAACTCTCACATCCATACATGACCACTGGAAAAACCATAGCCTTGACTAGATGGACTTTGGTTGGCAAAGTAATGTCTCTGCTTTTAAATATGCTATCTAGGTTGGCCATAACCTTCCTTCCAAGGAGTAAGCGTCTTTTAATTTCATGGCTGCAATCACCATCAGCAGTGATTCTGGAGCCCAAAAAAATAAAGTCTGACACTGTTTCCACTGTTTACCCATCTATTTCCCATGAAGTGATGGGACCAGATGCCATGATCTTAGTTTTCTGAACGTTGAGCTTTAAGCCAACTTTTTCACTCTCCTCTTTCACCTTCATCAAGAGGCTCTTTAGTCTTCTTCACTTTCTGCCATAAGGGTGGTGTCATCTGCATATCTGAGGTTATTGATATTTCTCCCGGCAATCTTGATTCCAGCTTGTGTTTCTTCCAGCCCAGCGTTTCTCATGATGTACTCTGCATAGAAGTTAAATAAGCAGGGTGACAATATACAGCCTTGACGTACTCCTTTTCCTATTTGGAACCAGTCTGTTGTTCCATGTCCAGTTCTAACTGTTGCTTCCTGACCTGCATACAGGTTTCTCAAGAGATAGGTCAGATGGTCTGGTATTGCCATCTCTTTCAGAATTTTCCACAGTTTATTGTGATCCACACAGTCAAAGGCTTTGGCATAATCAATAAAGCAGAAATAGATGTTTTTCTGGAACTCTCTTGCTTTTTCGATGATCCAACGGATATTGGCAATTTGATCTCTGGTTCCTCTGCCTTTTCTAAAACCAGCTTGAACATCTGGAAGTTCACGGTTCACGTATTGCTGAAGCCTGGCTTTGGAGAATTTTGAGCATTACTTTACTAGCATGTGAGATGAGTGCAATTGTGCGGTAGGTAGTTTGAGCATTCTTTGGCATCACCTTTCTTTGGGATTGGAACGAAAACTGACCTTTTCCAGTCCTGTGGCCACTGCTGAGTTTTCCAAATTTGCTGGCATATCGAGTGCAGCACTTTGACAGCATCATCTTTCAGGATCTGAAATAGCTCAACTGGAATTCCATCACCTCCACTAGCTTTGTTCGTAGTGATGCTTTCTAAGGCCCACTTGACTTCACATTCCAGGATGTCTGGCTCTAGGTGAGTGATCACACCATCGTGATTATCTGGGTCGTGAAGATCTTTTTTGTACAGTTCTTCTGTGTATTCTTGCCACCTCTTCTTAATATCTTCTGCTTCTGTTAGGTCCATACCATTTCTGTCCTTTATCGAGCCTATCTTTGCATGAAATGTTCCTTTTGTATCTCTAATTTTCTTGAAGAGATCTCTAGTCTTTCCCAATCTGTTGTTTTCTTCCATTTCTTTGCACTGATCGCTGAGGAAGGCTTGTCTCTCCTTGATATTCTTTGGAATTCTGCATTCAGATGGGAATATCTTTCCTTTTCTCCTTTGCTTTTCACTTCTCTTCTCTTCCCAGCTATCTGTAAGGCCTCCTCAGACAGCCATTTTGCTTTTTTGCATTTCCTTTCCATGGGTTCTGTCCCTGTAGCTGCACACAAAAATCAGTGTCTTCATAACAAAAAGTTATACATCTGATAGATTCCAGATTACAGGACATCAGAAGTGATGCCTTATATAAAATTAAATGCTTGGATAGACTTTGCTTGGGTTTTAACTCCTGATCTTGGGAAATCAGTCTTCACTTTCACACTCTAATGTTTTAACCTGTGGCATTAACTAACTCCTTCTTCCAACAGAAGGATAATAACAGTTCAGTTGCAAGCTGCCAAAATCACTTGCATCAAAAGTGCAGAAGTTTGAAATCAAGAATGCCCGGAATATAAATAAATGATCACAAATCACATACAACTTAAAATATTCACTTTGTTGACTTGTATAGATCAATCTCCCAAGGATTTTCTTTGATAAAATGGTTGTTTGTGTGGGACTGGTTTTCGGATTTTTCAACGAGACAGTGAGTGTTCTGCTGACTTTCAGGATTTCGGGTTCTGCCTGGTGCTTGTGCTCCTCAGATGAGGCTCACAATCATGGCACACATTCCCTGCAAGCCGGAGGTCAGAAGACTCCATCCTGCATGTGCGCACATTTTCTTACTTTGAGCATTCAGAGGAAGAAAGCTGACAAATGTAGGACGTTGACGTTGAAATGTGAGAGTCTTGTTGGGATTAACTCTGGTTCTCCAATGTGGAATGTTATACCTGAGGGGGAATATGTACACCAAATGCCCAATTTATAGGGACTGTATATCTCCCTGAAGTATTCAGTGCTACTTGATGTTAGTTATTTACAGCTTCATTTCCACCAGAAAATGAAGATGGCTATTTTTTGGAGGAAAATGACAGTTTTTCTGAAACTTTTAAGATAAATACAGAGATTTCACATTATTAGAAGCACTTTCTTGGAAAATATGTGAGAGGCACTAAGAATTAGACATAGTTGGATTTTGTATTTTTCTCTTGTGTATTTCAGACAGCAGGATAAGGTCATAATTAAACCACATGTAGTGAGTTGGACAGCATCGAATGATGTGTGTGTGTGTGTGTGTGTGTGTGTGTGTGAGATATCCTTCTCACAAGGAAAAGACCACTCCCACGTGACTTCAACATTATACTTTTCTAAAATTTTTACCAAAGAAATAATACCTATCTCTTGGAAACACTTGGTCATTACTTAAGATGCTACAATTTTGTCCATAAAAAATAAAGGGAACTACGAGCATAATTAATACCTGATTGTACTGTTTGTTTTATAAAATTGGTATGTAAAAATCAGCTGTATGTCTATATACTAGCAACAAACAAATAGAAATGAATTAAAAACTACTCTTTCAAATAACACCATACATATCAACTAATTACAAGTAAATACAACAAAATTAGACAAGATTGCCACACTAAAAAATCTTAAAGCTTTACTGAGAGAAATTAAAGAAATCCTCAGTAAATGGAAGGATAGACAGTATAATGATCAGAAAACTCAATATTGTAAACATGTTGGCAGCCTCAAAGTATTCTATTAAATAAACAAAATCTATGTATTCAGCATAATTCTAATAAAAAAATAAATACAATGACTTTTATGTGCAAATTACCAAGTTGGTTTTAAAATCTACATGGAAATACAGAAGTTAAAAGCTGGCCAGTGAAATACAGAACAACGAAGCTGTAAAATCTACACTATAAAAGTGATGAACACACTGTGGTATTGTCTCAAAGATCAAAAAACTGGCAAATGGGAACAGAAGAGAGTCAGAAAAGACTCAGGCATAAAAGATCACTGGATGCATGATGAAGCTGATCCTGTGGCACAGGGGGAGAGGGTGATCTTTCCA